>CM053793.1:751015088-753415088 GCA_028749045.1 Cupressus sempervirens | reverse complement strand
GTTAGATAATATGTAACACTATGCCTATACATATTAATCTACTAACATAAACATCTCATTATGAAGTACATAAGTAATGTTCCTAGATAGTAATATCTAGGCCCACTAGTATTTAGCCTTTATGCAAGTATCATTATATAATTTATACTAAATATTACTACTACAAGAATTATTAATGTTAACCACCTAACAACCAATTTCACTCTTCCAATTAATACTAATTTTTAAATATTAAACACACTATTCATTGATCAACTTCTTAGCGGATCACTTAACAATTTTACTATTCTTCCAACCTTTAACTATAATAACTTGGATTAATTAAACCTCTAATTTGTTTAATAAGTAATTATTGCTTCACGTTCTTTGTCTTTTGCCTCCTCAAGTCATTCTCATTCTAAGACTTATTATATTAATTAAAATTTGAAGACATATATTTCTTATTTAATATCTTCCTTGGCAATTCTAAAATTAAATAACCTAATATAAGTTATACAATGGATACCCATTGAACCTAGTTACTAACTAATTTAATTACAACATCCATAATTTAAGTAATTAATTAACTAGCTAAATAATCTATTATTTAATATTAGTTCCTAACTACATTAATTAGATAAATATAATTATTCTAATTATATACTATTTACTTGTTACTTACAACATGTATTACTAAGCGACCTAGACTATCTAACTTTAACATTACTTACTCTACCCAAAAAAAAAACTTCTTCCTGCAACCACATTTCATATATCTACTTTCTAACTTACCTCTAAAAATATTCACCAAAAACATCCTATCAAAAATTATTAGCACTAACTAATCTAACTTTTACTAACCATTTTTTTTTTAAAAATGAATATTAAAATTGACACTCCCAACATCCTACTAAATTCTATGTCTAAATCTACCTAACACCACACTACTTTTCCCTTCCAAATTTGGTACTTGAATTCCACATTCATGGCTCCCCACTAACTCACCCATGCTTAAGTATATCCATATTTTAAAACTGAAAGTAACTTTATTATTTATTCTTTACTCTCACCTCCATCTAAAACACATAATACTAGAGGTCTTAGCTTCCATGATTAAAGTGTTGTAGGTTGTCATATCACACACCCAATGCAATCTACCCCTTCCTCTTTTTTAAGCACATGCTTTCCTAGGTAACTTGGATATGGGCAGATTTTGTTTGCATAACAAGCACAATAAAACTGATTTAATCTCTACCATGTTGACTTGCCAAGTTAATTCCTAGGCATGAGTGGAGGTAGCTGCGAAGCCAAATCACTTAAAACTTTACAAGTTTCTCTCAAATTGCTAATGTCTAGGAAGGAATGATACAAGCAAGTACCATCATTACCCATTTTTTAATGTAGCAAGGCAAGTTTGTCTACTCCATAGCTCCATCTTGATTTATAATGATATTGTTGCAAAAAGGTACGTATGGGATCTATAGAGGTTTTTAATTTGTTATAACATTTTGCATTTGAGAATGGTCAAGAGTATTTTTGTTTAAAGTTTTATATTTAATAGTTTTTACTTTCGGTGTGGGTAAATTTCCTATTAGTAGTTCCTAGCTCTAGTCTTAGGTGGTCTAGACTCTATGCTCCTTAATTCTAACATAAAAATTTACTTATAAATGCATTTATTGTTATTTTATTTCTTTTTGTGATGTACTCAAGGGAGGGGTGACATAAGGGTCACATGATATATATATATAATGCTCTGTATATTAGGGAGAGACTTAAATTGGTTCTCCATACATTTTCCAGAGAATTAGATGACACCTACAACAAGTTAATTCTATACACTTCTGCATCCATGTTCTCAAACTTATTCTTCCATTCCTATAGTCTAAGATGTTTCTTGATATGTCATTTCATTAGTAATTTTAGAATTGCTAAATAGGCTATATGTAGTCTAGATTAATGGTTTTGTTTGTTTAAACATTTGAACATTAAATTCATTACAAGATTTCACATATATCATGAAAAAATCATGCATAAACTAACCGAATATACTTATCTATGAATAATGAAATTTGTTAAATCATTTCCTCAAATCTAACTTTGGATTCTCATGCAAGGATTCAATTCAACTATGCATATACAAATATTATACAAGAGAGTTACAATGATAATATAATTCCATGAAAATTAGACTCTTTCTCACAATATACATAGAAGTGAAGGAGCACAATAACTTAAAAAATCATGATAGCTTATCTTCCAACACATAATACATGCTTTCCCAATAATTCCTATAGTACTCAAAAGATAATGAAATCTTCATAGTATGATAAAAAAATGGAAATTCTATTCACCAAACATAGATGTTTCACCAAATCTCCTTGTCAACGAGAAGCAATAACAATATTCTTGTAATACATTTAAATACACAACAAAATGGAGTTTTCTCACAGCCTCAACTCAAATATGACAAAGAATGTCTTCATCTCCTATGCACATGGAAAGACAATAAGATCTCCAAGATTCCAAAATATTTCAATAAGAACCTACAAATGAGATAAAAATGATGAACCATGGAGGTTCACCTCCCAAACTAGGCCTCAAGAAGGCCACCCCCGCACTAGGGGAAACAAGGCTTAACCAGGATACATACAAACAACATCACAACAAGAAGAACCAACATGAATACCATAATTTAACAATACATTTACAATCCTCAACCAAGGCTTGCACAATGATTCACACATGGAATTATAAAAATTGTGTGAAGGTGGGCTCTTCAAGGAGGAGAATGTCATATCCTTGTGAAAATTTTTTTTTTGCAATTGCAATATTTCAATAAGGCTTCCAAGAAACATACCACAACAAGGCTATTAATAAAACATGCCTCAAAAAGGCTATCAAAACTTACTCTTCTTCACATATCCTCACTTATACCTCCCATAGAAAAAATTGCAATATTTCAATAAGGCTTCCAAGAAAACATGCCATAACATGGCTATCAATAACACATGCCTCAACAAGGCTATCAACACTTTCTCCTCTTCACATATCCTCACTTATACCTCCCATATAACAATAGAAAGGCATATGGCTTCAATGGAGCCCATACTCCATGAAATCTATCCCCTCTCCAAGAGAAGGATTTCTCAACTCCAATGTCAAGCCCAACTAACCCCTTCACCCCAAGGCTTCTTTTCCCTCCCAAGGGTGAGTGAAGCCTTCACACCCAACATAACATTCAGTCCACCAAAAAAAATTCAAGAAAAAAGATCAAATGCAAGTAAATCCAACATGCTCATTTACATACACTGCATGCAACACATAAACCTTACAAGAACACTTTTGTAAATTTCCATTATTCAACTCTCAAGAGATAAGAAAATTCATGGCATGAAGCACTAACCTCTTTTCAAGCTAATGGCTATGAAGTAGTGATGAAGAGCTTCCTTCTTTTCTTCCAAATTTCCTCCTACAAACTCTAAATGTCTCTACAATTAGAGAGTGGGTGAACAACCCCTAATTTTGGTACAAGCTCCCAGAAAAGACCTCTACTTCCAACCCCACCTACCCCCCTTACACCCTTGTACCTTTTTATGAATAAGAACTTAACCAAGTGGAGGGGTGAGGAAAGAAGTCATGTGACACTTTGATTTTCGAATTGGCTTGAAAATGACTGGTTTAGAGGGTCTCCTTAGTCCCCTAAGCCAACTTATGGGTATATTTAGACCCCCAACCTATACTGCTACCATGTTGAAGACTTATTTTCACCAAAAGAACACTTGGGAACCACTTTTAGGCTCTCTAAAGTTCCTACCAAATTTTAAATTTGAAAACCATCATGAAGGTGACTCGTCCTAACACTCTCCAAGGTGGGTTAATTTCATAATGGAATTAAGTTTAGGTTAAGTGACTTCATGCCCAAAAATCCTATATGACATGTCATTTACACATAGACAAAACAAGTGTCAAATGACACACACACATTAAATATTTTACACATCATGATGACATGTCACTAATTTAATCATGATCATTAAACTTATAACACCCATGCACAATCACATTATTAAATAAACACAATATAATGAGGTTTTGAATCTTCCAAAGATTCACCTTGGCTTTACTATGTTCACATAGGTTTGAACCTTGTTTCCTTGAATAATTTCCATGGTTCAATTTTCCTGCACACTCAACTAAAACATCAGTAGCCTAATAAAATAATATAAAATACATACAGATAAGTGTAGAATAACCCAATATCACATAATTTTCATAACATATACAATTAACTTTCATCTATCATCCTCATAAATATTCAAAACATTTAAATATCAAATATATGTATCAATAGTTATCTTTCTTAACATAATTCATTATCATTTTAAATATTATCACAACTCTTTCTAACATAACAATGAAACTCTAAAGTCCTCTTTGGTAAATCATGGAAACATATAAAATGGATCTTAACATATATGTCCTAAGTGAAAATCACTAATGTGCAGACTAGTTAACTAGCATCCTATCAATCAAGTTAAATGTAGCAACATTCCTAGCAATATCCCTTTTTCACATTATGAGGGGTTTGTGTGTTATTTTTCTAGGGTTAATTCCTTAGACTATTATAATGTTTCTATAATTATGTCATAATAATTTAAAACCAATTTCAAAATGTAACCACATGTCTAGTTGTCCTACATTCATTATTGTTCTCACTAGAGTGAATGTTAATTTATCTTTCCTAATTGCCTTGTAGATCACACCTTGAATCTCGTGACTAGGTTCTCAACTTGAACATATTGAGTCTCATTTTTCATGGGGTCTTATCTTATTGACCTAATATTATTGGAAATGGTATCAACCTTATAATAATCAAGATTTACATCAGTTTCTACTAGGATCTCATAAATCATTATTAATAACAAAAATGTTGATCATGACCTAATTAACTCCTAAACATATACATTCCTTACAGTTTATAATAGGGTACATGTGTGGGCCTTACATCCTTCACCCTAGCTATCAACTTCCTCTTGGAAATCTTCTGTAATTAGGGACACAACCTACATATATAGGGCTTACCTTGATCCTACATAATTGCCCCACTTAGGCCTTGCCTTAAGATCAACTCACATTCCTAACAAATTTACATATAATCAAAATATAGACTTATAAAATATTGTCCTATACCTCATAGAGGGATAATTCTTCTTAAAATTGATTAAATCACTATTGATTTGTTCTAGTATCATCCCAAGTTAGGGTACCTAAAAATACCTAATATAAATATATTTGTGCTAACTTCCTTCTAGATGGATAGGGTAGTTGTTGTTTATACCTAGAATGTTTAGGCTCATTGTAGCATTCCTAGTCTCTTGGTAGTTAAGAATGATTTATCATGAATAATGTATTCAATAGCAATTTTTGTAATTATATGTTTTTGGTTGTTAGATTGGTCCTTTTCGTGGCATACTCTCATTACCTTTGTCAACTTGTCTAATCAGTTCCATTTTCTTTTATAGGTTGGTGTTACTTGTCTACCTATCTCCTCCTATGTTGTACCTTAGTTGCCATACTTACTTGATTTCCTCTCTCTCACTTGGTTATTCTAATTCTTTAGGGTTTGATTTCTATGTTGGCAACTTGTGATCTTATATACTATGTGTTGTTTGGGTAACTATTCATTTATCAATGTCACCATATTCTTCATTAGTTCTTGCGGACTATCTTACTCCTTATTAGTTTTTGAGTCACTCACTCACCTTAGCACTGACAAGGTCTATGATGATAGTCCAAGATCAACTTATTGACAAAGGGTTGATATATTTCATAAAAACTTTGAGAATTCAATGGTTTTTGTTTAACATCAAGATCCACTTACAAGTCCACAATTGTAGACACTCGGTGGTGCGGTGTTCTTGTGGTTACATCTTAATTGAGAAATCTGGCCATTACATTATTGGTTTGGTATTCTTATTAGATATTAGTCAAAATAGCATTGTGTATCCTTTTTCTTCTGGCCCTTATAGTCTTATCACTTTTAGTGCCTTTCCCTAGGTCCTTAGCATGGTGTGCAATGGAGGTCTATTCATTTGAGGGTTAAGGTATTTCCATGTTATAGGGTTGAATGTAATTGTATCTTATGATTAAGGAAAGGGTGATATCCAAATTTCCTCATGATGGTTGTTAGGAATTCTTCCTAATATGATCAACTTATAAATATAATGCAATGCACTCATAGAAAAATGCCTAGTAAAATAACTTAAAACAAAATAAAAACACCAATTAAAAATAAGTGTGGCCACAATGGTAAATCTTTCATTAAAAAAAACCATGTCCTGAGGCAAAGGGGACCATACCAAGAAATGATCATAAATAAATGTTCCATAGAATAACCAAAAATTGTAAAAAAAATAAAAAATAGCAACAATTCATAACAATTCAAATTCTCAAAAGCATTGTGGTTGTACCAGAGTCTTCCTAATGGAAGGAAAAGGAAGGGTTTTCCTAGAGTCACATGGTAAATCAATGCTATGCAAAAACAATTCCCTTGTATTTTTTGTCCTTCTCGAGAGTAGGTCAAGAGAGTGTTCCATACCCTATTGCTTATGGTTTATCAAGTATTAGAAATTCATTCTTCAATTGCCTATGTTTTCCCTTACCTACCTGCCCATTACTGTCAAGAATTTTTAGATGTAGTCTAGGACCAGGGTCTCCACCCAAATTACACTAGTGACTCTTTAGATAAGTATGAGATTATGATTCATGTCACTTACCTTCAAATATAATAAATTGATATTAGAAATATCATCAGGGTATCGCTTGTACTCTTGTCACACCTTCCTTCAAGCATCATTCAGGTGTATCAATAACTTTTAAATAAGAATTATACCATCCAATCTCATGATAGACTAGAATTCCTTAAGGTATTTATTGATATAGTGAGAACTATTCAATCTTTGCTGAGCTTCCATTACTCTGAGCTAGAGTGCAATCCGAGCAGGAAGTTGATGCCTGTGCAAAAAATTTTTGCCAAGTTGCAAAGTATTGTTGAATAACAAAAATGTTTGAGCGAGATTTGGCTCATAAGTTCCATTGATCGACATTGAAAACCTTAATTTTTTTTTGGGTTACCCTAGATGGTAAGTATATACGGTCTTGTCGCCCATCCTAATATGATGGTATCATGGGTGGTGAAGGGTCCTCTTTTTTTGTGGAAGGTATATACTGTAAATGAAATTGATGAACTAAGTTATATCTAGCATTATCCATTCCATTGTGTATGGTTCTTTTGTTATTTGTGTATTGTCTCTAACTGTCCCCCTTGCCTACCAAGTAGGAGGCTTATCTTATCAGTATCACTTGCAATGGAATTCCTTCATGTGTGGTTTCTATCACTTAAACTATAGGGTTTGTATCAAGATAATCAAGGCATAAGATATTAGCTTATTGTATAACATATTAACCCTTGCACCATTATATTGCATCATGGGGGTTTCCTATCACAATTCTATAAGTTTCCATTCTTACCATTCTTGTTTACCCTGATTAAGAGCATTTTCCCTGAAGGGCCAAAGTCCACATTTTACAAGGGTTTTCAAGTTCTTACCAATACCTAAACATCATTGAGATGAGCTACCACCCATTCAATCCTGAAGGTTGGTATGGTTTAAGAAGGAATATCTTCACAGGTGTCAAGATCTAGAATCATTAAGTCTCACAGCTATTGAGAGGGGTTACATAGAGATCCTTTTAAATTTTAACTTTCACAAGGTCAAGATAATATCCTACCATATATTAACCCTTAGTAGTTTTAAATTTTTACCACGACTAATTCGTGTTATCCGTTAAGGGTGTTCAATTCCATTGCCCAATAAGTAATAATATGTATTATGAGTTGATATCCTAGGAGGCCTATCTCCTTTGCAATATGGTATTATGATATTATGATAACTTACAATTGTGCATTCATTTGTGGGCTCATTAATACCCAATGTTGTATAACTATACTCTGATACCAGAATGTCATGTCCAAACTTACAGGGAAAAACAAAACCATAACTTTTTTCTTTTTTTTGAAAACATTTAAATTATCATTAGGGTTCATCTGACATGATGCTTAGTTTTGAAAGTTCATACTAAAATTAGGTTAAGGATACCTTAGTGGTATAATTGTTACAACTTAGTGTACAAGTATCAAATTTTTGGAGACAAACCGGCAACTGGTCAACTATCTTCTAAGATTCACAGCCATCCTATATTACAATCTAAGAGGTAGGGAGCTTTACCAATACATCACCATGTATTTTAATTCTTCATTAATTACGACTATGATGTTGGGATGAAACTTCTATGTTTCCTTACGAATCTATACCTAGAGAGATAAGTTCATTCATTTGACATTAGTTTCACTAACTTACTAAATTCACCTAAACTCCAACTAGGTAATGGTAGGTAATCATTGGTTCTCCAATGCTCATCAAATAAGGTTCCTATCCATAATCTACTATAATTGTGTGTTATAGTTCTAGATGTTGAATTATGTAGATGATTGTGATATGAATATCAGGATTTAACTGTGTGATTTTGAGTCAAACTCGATGACCCATATTTCATGAGTAGTGATTCAACATGAATCCATCTCTCATGAGAATAAATGGAACACTTAGCACTCATTGGATCTAGGTGATGCTCATAGGGGTGAAGCACCGGGATGACTTAGAATCTATGACATAAGAAAGGATATATCTAGTTACATAATAAAACCTTAAGTATATTAGCAATATGGTTATTGCATATGTGTGAACATGATCCATTGGCATATATACACATTCTATGGTAGATAATATGTAACACTATGCCTATACATATTAATCTCCTAACATAAACATCTCATTATGAAGTACATAAGTAATGTTCCTAGATAGTAATATCTAGATCCACTAGTATTTAGCCTTTATGCAAGTATCATTATATACTTTATACTAAATATTACTACTACAAGAATTATTAATGTTAACCACCTAACAACCAATTTCATTCTTCCACTATTACTAAATTTTTAAGATTAAACACACTATTCATTGATCAACTTCTTAGTAGACCACTTAACAATTTTACTATTCCTCCAACCTTTAACTATAATAACTTGGATTAATTAAACCTCTAATTTGTTTAATAAGTAATTATTACTTCACGTCCTTTGTCTTTTGCCTCCTCAAGTCATTCTCCTTCTAAGACTTATTATATTAATTAAAATTTCAAGACATATATTTCTTATTTAATTATCTTCCTTGGCAATTCTAAAATTAAATAACCTAATATAAGTTATACATTGGATACCCATTGAACCTAGTTACTAACTAATTTAATTACAACATCCATAATTTAAGTAATTAATTAACTATCTAAATAATATATTATTTAATATTACTTGCTAACTACATTAATTAGATAAATATAATTATTCTAATTATATACTATTTACTTGTTACTTACAACATGTATTACTAAGTGTCCTAGACTATCTAACTTTAACATTACTTACTCTACCCAAAAAAAAACTTCTTCCTACAACCACATTTCCTAACTCTACTTACTAACTTACCTCTAAAAATATTCACCAAAAACATCCCATCCAAAATTATTAGCACTAACTAATCTAAATTTTACTAATCATTTGAGAAAAAAAATATGCATACTAAAATTGATACTCCCAGCATTCTACTAAATTCTACCTCTAAATCTACCTAACACCATACTACTTTTCCCTTCCAAATTTGGTGCCTAAATTCCACATTCATGGCTCCCCGCTAACTCACCCATGCTTAAGTATATCCATATTTTAAAGCTGAAAGAAACTTTATTATTTATTCTTTACTCTCACCTCCATCTAAAACATGTAATACTAGAGGTCTTTGCTTCCATGATTAAAGTGTTGTAGGCTATCATATCACACACCCAATGCAATCTACCCCTTCCTCTTTTCCAAGTGCATGCTTTCCTAGGAAACTTGGATATGGGCATATTTTGTTTGCATAACAAGCACAATAAAACTGATTTAATTTCTACCATGTTGACTTGCCAAGTTAATGCCTAGGTTTGAGTGGATCTAGGTGGGAAGTCAAATCATTTAAAACTTTACAAGTTTCTCTCAAATTGCTAACACCTAGGAAGGAATGATACAAGCAAGTACCATCATTAGCCTTTTTTAAAATGCAGCAAGGAAAGGTTGTCTACTCCATAGCTCCATCTTGATCTATAATGATATTGTTGCAAAAAGGTACGTATGGAATTTATAGAAGTTTTTTAATTTGTTATAATGTTTTGCATTTGAGAATGGTCAAGAGCTTTTTTGTTTAAAGTTTTATATTTAATAGTTTTTACTTTTGGTGGGGGTAAATTTCCTATTAGTACTTCCTAGCTCTAATCTTAGGTGGTCTAGACTCTATGCTCCTTAATTCTAACATAGACATTTATTTATGAATGCATTTATTTTTATTATTTTATTTCTTTTTGTGATGTACCCAAGGGAGGGGTGACATAAGGCTCTCTCTCTCTCTCTCTCTCTCTCTCTCTCTCTCTCTCTCTCTCTGTGTGTGTGTGTAGATATATTGGGGAGAGACTTAAATTGGTTCTGCATACATTTTCCAGAGAATTGGATGGCACCTACAGAAAGTTAATTCTATACACTTATGCATCTATGTTCTCAAATTGATTCTTCCATTCCTATAGTCTAAGATGTTTCTTCATATGTCATTTCATTAGTAATTTTAGAATTGTTAAATATGCTATATGTCGTCTATATTAATGGTTTTTTTTGTTTAAACATTTGAACATTAAATTCATTACAAGATTTCACATATATCATGACAAAATCATGCATAAACTAACTGAATATACTTATCTATGAATAATGAATTTTGGTAAATCATTTGCTCAAATCTAACTTTGGATTCTCATGAAAGGATTCAATTCAATGATGCATATACAAATATTATACAAGAGAGTTGCAATGATAATATCATTCCATGAAAATTAGACTCTTTCTCAAAATCTACATAGAAGTGAAGAAGCACAATATTATCTTCCTACACATAATACATGCTTTCCCAATAATTCCTACAGTACTCAAAAGATGATGAAATCTTTATAGTATGATAACAAAATAGAAATTTTAGTCACCAAACATAGATGTTTCACCAAATCTCATTGTCAATGAGAAGTAATAACACTACTCTTGCAATACATTTAAATACACAACAAAATGGAGTTTTCTCACAGCCTCAACTCAAATACAATGAAGAATGTCTTCATCTCCTATGAACATGGAAAGACAATAAGATCTCCAAGCTTCCAAAATCTTTCAATAAGAACCTACAAATGAGATAAAAATGATGAACTATGGAGGCTCACCTCCCAACATAGGCCTCAAGGAGGCCACTCCCGCGCTAGGGGAAACAAGGTTTAATCGGGATACATACAAACAACATCACAACACAAGAACCAAAATGAACATCATAGTTTAACAACACATTTGAAATCCCCAACCAAGGCTTGCAAAATGATTCAAAAATGGAATCATAAATATTGAGTGAAGGTGGGCTCTTCAAGGAGGAGAATGTCATATCCTCTTGAAACAACAAATCTTGCAATTGCAATATTTCAATAAGGCTTCCAAGAAACATGCCACAAAAAGGCTATTAATAACACATGCCTCAACAAGGCTATCAACACTTACTCTTCTTCACATATCCTCACTTATACCTCCCATAGAAAAAATTGCAATATTTCAATAAGGCTTCCAACAAAACATGCCACAACAAGGCTATCAATAACACATGCCTCAACAAGGCTATCAACACTTACTCCTCTTCACATATCCTCACCTATACCTCCCATATAACAATAGAAAGACATATGAATTCAATGGATCCCATACTCCATGAAATCTATCCCCTCTCCAAGAGAAGGATTTCTCAACTCCAATGTCAAGCCCAACTAACCCCTTCACCCCAAGGCTTCTCTTCCCTCCCAAGGGTTAGTGAAGCATTCACACCCAACATAAAATTTAATCCACCATAAAAAATTCAAGAAACAAGATCAAATGCAAGTAAATCCAACATACTCATTTACATACACAATAACTACTACATACACTACATGCAACACATAAACTTTACAAGAACATTTTTGCAAATCTCCATTATTCAACTCTCAAGAGATAATAAAATTCATGGAATGAAGCACTAACGTCTTTCCAAGCTAATGGCTATGAAGTGGTGATGAAGAGCTTCCTTCTTTTCTTCCAAGTTTCCTCCTACAAACCCTAAGTGTCTCTACAATTAGAGAGTGGGTGAACAACCCCTAAGTTTGGCACAAGCTCCCTAAAATGATCTCTACTTCCAACCCCACCTACCCCCCTTACGCTCTTGTACCTTTCTACCAATAACAACTTAACCAAGTGGAGGGGTGAGGAAAGAAGTTATGTGACACTCTAATTTTAGAATTGGCTTGAAAATGACTAGTTTAGAGGGTCTCCTAAGTCCTCTATTCCAACTTATGGGTATGTTTAGACCCCCAAACTATACCGCTACCATGTCAGAGACTTATTTTCACCAAAATAACACTTGGGAACCACTTTTAGGCTCTCTAAACTTCCTACCAAATTTTAAATTTGAAAACCATCATGAAGGTGACTCATCCTAACACTCTCCAAGGTGGGTTAATTTCATAATGGAATTAAGTTTAGGTTAAGTGACTTCATCCCCAAAAATCCTATATGAAATGTCATTTACACATAGACAACACAAGTGTCAAATGACACACACACATTAAATACTTTACACATCACGATGGCATGTCGCTAATTTAATCATGATCATTAAAATTATAACACCCATGCACAATCACATTACAAAATAAACACAATACAATGAGGTTTTGAATCTTCCAAAGATTCACCTTGGATTTACCATGTTCACATAGGTTTAAACCTTGTTTCCCTGAATAATTTCCATTGTTCAATTTTTTTGCAAACTCAATTTAAACATCAATAGCCCAATGAAATAATATAAAAAATACATATAGATAACTATAGAATAACCCAATATCACATAATTTTCATAACATATACAATTAACTTTCATCTAATCATTCGAATTAATATTTAAAACATTGAAATATCAAATATGTGTATCAATAGTTATCTTTCTTAACATAACTCATTATCATTTTAAATATTATCACAACTCTTTCTAACATAACAATGAAACTCTAGAGTCCTCTTTGGTAAATCATGAAAACATATAAAATGGATCGTAACATATATGTCCTAAGTGAAAATCACTAATGTGCAGACTAGTTAACTACTATCATGTCAATCAAGTTAAACCTAGCAACATTCCTAGCAATATCCCTTTTTCACATTATGAGGGGTTTCTGTGTGAGTTTCTAGGGTTAATTCCTCAGACTATTAGAATGTTTTCGTAATTATGTCATAATAATTTAAAACCAATTTCTAAATGTAACCACATGTCTTGTTGTCCTACATTCATTGTTGTTCTCACTAGAGTGAATGTTAATTTATCTTTCCTAATTTCTTTGTAGATCACACCTTGAATCTCGTAACCAAGTTCTTAGCTTGAACATATTGAGTCTCATTTTTCATGGGGTCTTATCTTATTGACCTAATGTTATTGGATATGGTATCAACCTTATAACAATCAAGATTTACATTAGTTTCTACTAGGATCTCATAAATCATTGTTAGTAACGAAAATGTCGATCATGACTTAATTAAATCCTAAACATATTCATTCCTTATAGTTTATAATAGGGTACATGTGTGGGCCTTACAACAACATGGTCAGTAAAAGAGGACACTAGAAGATGATACAGTGGTTGCATAAAGGCAATTAGAGATATTGGTGAAGGTTAAGAAAAAACCAGCACAATCCTCCAAGAAAAGAGTCAAGAAAACCACCAGTGGACCTAGAAAGAGAAGAAAGACACTACAAATCAATTATTCTGAGGAATCTAACAAAGAAACTAAAGAGAAGCTAGTTGAACAAGAAATTGGAGAAGGAAGGACATGAGTTAGTAAGAAAGCTTGGAAACCTAATTTAGAAAATATGAATATGCAAATTATAGATAATTTCAATTTTATTCAATTAAATAAGTATTATAGTTTGTATAATAACATGGTTAGGAGACAACTAGAAAATGTTATTGTAAGGAACATGATTTTGAGGAATAAGAGATTTGATAGCATCTAAAATAAGATCCTAGAAGATTTGTACAATAGATTGCTAAATAGGAAGAAAAGAGTAGTAGAGGGAGATACTAAATTGAGAGAAATATGATTAACAAATTGTGTGAAGTTTTCACAAAGAAATAATATAAGAAGAGAAATTATTCTTATGGGAGGAAACTATGAAGAAGTTAGGAAGGAAATAGAAGAAGTCACAGTAAAATATATGCCTTCCATGCCTAAAGTCACCAAGGAGAGTGCACATCCTAAAACTACAAGTCTAGTATATGCGGAGGATAACACTCCTTTTAATGGTGAAGAAGAAGTTGAAGAGTGACAACAAACCTATTCACCTCCTCATGTAGTTATTGGTACTAAATCCATGCAAGTGGATAGTACACATATAATAGTTGATGCCAAAGAGAATCTGTTTGTAGCTTATGTAACTAACATTGTTGGCAATATCACTGCTTGCTCAAGCTCAAATGAAGAGGAAAAGAAGAATGTAGAGAAGAGAAAGAAAGAGGATGAAGAAAGAAAGAAGTAGAAAGAAAAGAAGCGGAGAGAAAGAAACAAGAAGAGAGAAAGGAAGAAGATGAAAGAAGAAACAAGAGTTGAAAATGAGAAGAGATTAGAAAAAAAAAAAAAAAGAACGCTGAGGAATAAAGTACAAGAGAAGAAGAGAAGGAGAAAAGAAGAATACAAAACTAAAAGTAGATGCATTAATTCCAACAAAAACTCTAGTAACAAAAACAAAAACATTAGTATCTGATGATGATGATGATGATAAAAAAAAGATATTGAGCTCCTTGGGAAAATTACTTGAAAAGATCAAATTAGTTAAGTATTTGGAAAGAACACTAATATAAGTCTTGGAGAGAATGTAGAAGATAGTTCACACAACTATCAAAAATCTAGACTTGTAGATAAAGGTGAAAGAATTGGTTAAATCTTTTAATGAAGAATTCACAACCGTCTAAAATTGTTTTAGTACAAGCACAAGCAAAGCATGATGCATCATTATTTGATATAGTATGCAAAAATGTTAGAAATGATATTAAAACATTGGATATGTACATTAAAGTGTTAATGAAGAGCATAGATGAAAGTACAAAGTTGTATGGATAGTGCACAATGTCATACAATTACCTATCAGAATTTGATAATCAAATCAAAGGCCAAATGAGTGAGCTTCAAACACTCACTACTAGATTACAATTACTAGAGGAAAACATTGAAAATTTTGGAACTAAAATGGAGAATATTTACAATGCTATCAAAGGCATTGAAATTGATAAGGAGAAAGTAATCAAAAGATTTTGTACTCTTAGAGAAATTTTGTCACCCAAAATCAATATTTTGCATAGGCAATTGGAGGAGTGTCTTGAAGCTAAGGCCTCCTATAATAAATTTTCCTATACTAACTTGAGTGCAATTGAAGTTGCATCATATGCACTTTGTGCATTCATCAGTATATCTAACATAACCAAGTATAATTGGAAGAAATATATTGAGAGACTAAAACTTGGATTTGCAAATTGTATAGCCAAAATATCAAGTTGATCAGAGAAAAGCAACACAATTTTGTATATAGATTTTTAGGACCTTTCCATTGATGTCAAAGAGGGAGAAGTATATATAAAGAAAATTGTATATGTATATATTTGTAAAATAAAAGTATGTGTATATGTAAGGGGGGCCTTACCTATGTAAAGGAGTAATAAGGAATGTAATAATCCATCAAAATGTGAATAAGATTTTCTAGATTGAACGCAATTTGTGCAATTACTTTTCGTATTTTTTTTATGACATCATTTTGGGAGTTAGCCAATTTTCCCAAATGTTTCCATCAATTCCAAAGGGGGATATTGTTGGAATTATGGATAGATAGATATTTGAATATTTTAATTTATGGAAACATATATTTAGCATTTCATTTATGCAATTAGAGTTAGAACATTTTCTAAGTGTTGGGAAATTTGCAATAGTGCAAAAACAAATACAATATGTATGGATGATAGAGTTTGAGTTTGGACATGCACGATTAAAGATCAATAGATGATAGTATCATGATGACAAATGTCAGTGCACAGTTGGGTACGAATTGTACGATGCAAGTTACAATTAAATTAATAGTTCAGGTAATCAATAGAGCAGAATAGAGCATGACAACTAATTGTAGTGTACAATTTAAGGAATTATTATGGAAACAAAATAATTACTTGATCATGTTGGGCCAACATACTAGATGTTTACCCTAATTTATTTTATAATTGGTCAAGTGTGTAAAATTATCAAGGTTGACTAAGAAGAGATTTATTAATTTGTGAGATATAAGTAAAGATCATATCTTACACAGATTATGATGAAGTGGGAATGTGATGTGAACTATATGTGAAGAAATATTAAATGACATGCCTTATGTGTAAGACTTATGTGATGTGAAATTTGATTTATGATTAGTGCAAGTGTGATATACAATAGTAAGACAGTATTGTATGTATATCTACTCTTGTGAAGAAACTTATTTGTATATTTCATGTTATGACAGTGGGCTCTTCTTGCATGCATTGTATTTGATCTACCAACTCCTAACAAGGTTGAAGAAACTCCTAACATGCTTGAGGATTTTAAAAAAGCCTAGTCCTCTAACAAGGACTCTTGAGATACTATATGTATTTCATAGACTCCTAATAGGGTCAATATCCTTAACATGATTCTTTTGTTTAGTGGATCATCTTGTGGGTATCATCCCCACCAGGGTTTTCCCTTGGCTAGGGTTTCCCTATTTAACAAACAATGGTGTTATGAATTCTCTTTGTGTATAGTTATATTTACTATTCAACATTGTTGGTTCACTTTCATATGCAAGTTATAAAGTAATTAACAATATTCAGTTGTGGGAAAAAGTTTGTAGAAAACTGATTAACCCCCCATCTTAGTATTATCTATTTCTAACAAATTCCACATGGCTTTGGATGAGGCAATCTTTACCTCCCAATTTTTTAGTTGGGGATAAAATAGCATTGAATTCTCCACCTAAAAAAAAATTTACTTCACATTGTTATGTTTATCAATCAAAGCAACCCATACCTAAGATTTTAAAGTTTGATTGCATAGTCCATAAATATTGAAAGCAAAGAAGCCAATCCTCAAATGAAAGGATTGCATTTTAATTAACTATAAGTTTGCATTTGAATCTATCAACTGAACACTTACTAAATATTTCTTCCACAAGATACATAGACCTCTAGAAGTTCCTTCCACCTCTACAAATAAACTCCACCACATCCTAAACATTTTAGAAAAGGATTGTATATTATTCCCACTTAATTTTGTCTTTTGAAGAAAAATAAAATCTAGCTAGGTTAGATAAATACCTTGTGTGATCAAATGCCTTTTTTAGAGGCATTGCATCCTTTGACATTCCACAAAAGGGTCTTCATTTCTTCTAAGAAGAGGTACATCCTCTTCTCGATCTCAATAATTTTGATTGGTATGTTGCATTACCAGCTATGGCAAGTTTATCTTTTGTCAAATTTGGACCTCTCTTCTTCTTCTCCTTATAGTTAGGTTTCTAAATTTGAGAGGGTGTTTAAGAGATTGTTTTATTTTTCTATATGTCTATTTAATCCTCTAGTCCACATTCATCCTTCTCATTATCCTTCTCATGAGAATAGTAGTTTGAATCTAAGACTAAGTTATCTCCACTATCTCTAGCACTCTATAAGGCCATTTCCAAATCTTTAATAGGTGAGATTTGTATGTCTTTCAAAACTAGATACAATCATGCATATTGCAGAATATAGACAAAAACATTAACTAGAGGCAAAGAACATTGCACAATGTGTTAATGGATAAATGAGACTCAATAGAAGATTAGAATGGTTCAGAGGCATGAGAAATTATAGTAGTATGCATGAAGGCAATACTAGAGAATTAGAGAAAGATCCACACTTACAAAGATTACAAAATTTTCCTTTATAGTTTAGGCATAACTGAGATATTTCTAACTAGAGTTACTCCACAACCACTATGTTAAGTGCTTAGAATAATCATACAGCTCTGGAGAAAATCTAATCTTGGCATAGATTCAAATAAAATGAAATCCAATATTTTTCCAAAACAAAGCCTTGAGAAGATAGAATGATGCCATTGAGTCACTTTGACCAAGTAGATGGATAAAACCATAGATTGTGGAGTGTTTTCCTTTATTCACTAGGAATGAAATTCATTGGAGAGTGGTTTAAATTGATCATAAAGATCAGATCATGCAAGAAAAACATCTCTTCCTCATAGTTGTCTCAACAAAACAACAAAGTCAATAGGTCAACTGAATCCTACAACCAAGATGGGCCATGTGGCCAAAAATCTTATTTCTTTTCACCACCTCACAAAGTCTCCATGTAGTTGACTATATCACTTTTAACTAACCGCACCTCCTTCAAACTTAACTGCAGTGGTTAACAAAAATGTCAACCCACTGCCGATTTTAAGCAGTGTTATCTCCTTAGACCTACAAGGACACATGTCCTTTGGGTGCTTCCCCACAATGTCTAAAGTTATTGCAATTCCATGATGCAGGAAAGCATTGATCATCGATCTACAAAAGATCAATGATCGATGAAAATCTTTGTTGTTACTGTGCCTACCCCATTTACTATCTTGGGCCCACGAACTACTTAGCATCCACCTTAGCATGACCTAGCATCCAACTACCACCACTTTTAAACCCTAACGGCCCACACAAAGGATAGACCAACCAGTCCATTTGTCACAATGCTGCTTTCCTACATTGTCAAAAGGTTTGACAAAAGACAGAATGCGGGAAAGTGAATGCCAATAGAACTCTAGCCATGTTCTAACTCATACTTTACCACTAGCATGATAAATTTATTCATATTTATCCCATGGGAATAGGACCCATATGCCACATGGAAGCGAGGCACATGCATGCTTTATGTAAAGGTCATTTAGTTTGAAGAAGTGGGAAAGTGTCTGTCGTAGATCTGTGCAAGATCTGATAGTATGGAAAGTTATGAAAGCCAAAAAAAAAAAATAAGATATGGAAATATTATAAGGTTTTAATTTCATTTATTTCATATTTCCATAGTATTTGAATATTAAAAAATGGGAAGGGATCATTTATCTTTTAAATTCAAATGTGGTGATTTTGGCAGGAAGGCAAATTTGGCTAACAATTATGGTGACTCAGAGGGGATGTAAGCCAGTCATACATAAGACTAGTGGCCTAAAGCATCCATTAGGAAAAGAAGTCATAGAAAATGTGAGAATCTTCCTAGAAAAACCCTAAAATTGTAGAAAACATACCTAGGAAATCTCAAAACTACCTCTCTGCAACTAGAACCAAGAACCAAAATCCTCTGCAACCTCTGCAAAACATGTGCTCATGCACTCCTTTGAAATCAAGAAACCAAGAAGGAAACTAGACTAATTATATACATAAAGTATTCATCTTTTGTCAAAGGTAGGGCTTAAGATATATCCTATTGACTAGAATAGGTAGAATTTCACCATTAAGCCTACTTAATTGAAAAGCATTGGCCTATTTGCAACTGATGACTACATAGGGACCAATCCACACTGTATCAAATTTTGAGTGTCTCCCTAGTTTTTCCCTATCTATATCCCATTTTAGTACCAGATCACCTTCTTCAAGGATTATGACCTTGGCCTTCCTGAAAAACCTCTTTTTTATCTATTGCTGATGTGTTTCTAGGGTCTGCATGGCCTATTTTCTTTTCTCTTCTAGTTCCATCAACTTTATCATTCTTACTATCATGGCATCATTTTCCATTAGCTCCAATTGATGAGCTAGTTCTAGGGATGGGAATTCTAATGAAATTGGAAGCCTTGCCTCTCTACCATATACCAACATAAAGGGTGAATTTCCTATGGCCCTCTTAGGTGTTATTCTATCAGCCCACAATGTTGTCCTCAAGTTTTGATGCCAACATCTCTGATTTTCCTCTATAGGCCTTTTCATAATATTGATTAGGTTTTTGTTGGATGACTTAGCCAATCCATTGACCTTAGGATAGCAGTTTGAGGATGTGAGTCAAGTAAATATTATGGTCAACTACCCATGCACAAATTTGAGCTCCTAAAAACTATGTTGTATTATCTAAAATAATTGTTGAAGGGGTGCTAAACTTGATCAAAATTCCATCAAGGAATTCAAAAACTAAAGATTTTATGTCATCCTTCAATGCAACTGCCTCTATCCATCTAGTGAAGTAATATATAGCAGCTAAAATCCACTTGTGAGTAGAGCTAGAAGAAGGATTAATAGGGTCTATGAAATCCAATCCCCATTGAGCAAAAGGCTGGTCCACCTAAATGGGATAAAGAGGAAGAGCTGCAAGCTTTTTCTTATTAGAGAAGAAGGCACATTTTTCACACTTTCTTACATACATATGACAGTCATGGAACAAGGATGGCTAGTAGCAACTAACCCTCATGATCTTTATTGTAGTTGTCATTGTTGAGAAGTGGCTACCATCAGGACCATCATGAAGCTCTTTAATCATTCTTTTAGCTTGGTCTATGTCAATGCATCTCAATAGGGCTCCATTTAAATCTCTCCTAGAAATGATACCATCAACTATGACTTAAGGATTTGACTACAACCTATACTATCTCCTTATAGTTCTATTTAATCCTTGAGGGTATTTATTTCCTATCAAGAAGGTCATCATTTCATTTATCCAATTCTTTGGATTACCATTTCTTGCTTCTACCTCCTCATCTGACTCTTGAGACAAAATCATCTGTCTACACAATCCCTTCCCTCTTATGAACTTGGCAATCTAGATGTCAATATCATACTCTATTACCTTAGTATTCCAACCAGCTCTCTTCTCACTAATATCTTTACTCAAAAGAAATTCCTTCACACTAGCATGGGGTACTAACAAATGGATCTGGTTATGAGACAGAAGGTGTCTAAATTTCTTCAAGGCTCTGATGACTGCAAGGCCTTTCTTCTCTACACAATTGTATATGTTTTTATATTCATTAATCCCTTCACTAAAGAACACAATGGGCTGCTCCTCATTCTTATCATTTGTTTGAGTCAAGATAGTAGAAAAACTTGATTCACCACCTAAAGTATAAAGAAATAAATCCTTCTCAAAGTTTGGGTTGATGAGAGTAGGAGCTGAGGCTATGGCTACTTTGATCTCTTCAAAAATTTCCTTCCCTTCCATGGTCCATAAAAATACCATATTCTTCTTAAGCATGGCTATAAGAGGTTTCACCATGGTAGCTAAATTAGGGATAAACTTCCTCACAAAATTTATTCTTCCAAGAAAACTTTGTAGACCCTTCTTATGACTAGGAAGGAAGAGAGCAAGTATCACCTTTATTCTCTCATGATCAATAGTTAAGACACCCTTTGATACAATATTTCCTAATAATTTTCTTTGATTGGTGGTGAAGATACACTTGCTTGGGTTAAGGGATACCCCAAACTCTTTGTACCTTATAAACACTTGCCTGAGATGACCAAAATGATCTACCATATCTTTTGAATAGACTATGATATCATCAAGGTAAACCAATACACACCTTTCAATCATGTTTTTGAAGGCCATCTCAATTGCCTTTTGAAATGTGGCACCTACATTTGTCAACCCAAAAGGAATTTTACTATAAGAATAGGTGCCCCATTTGGTAGTGAATGTAGTCTTGTACTTATCAAACTCTTTGACTAGCACTTGATTGTAACTAGAGATTCCATCAAGAAATGAGAACTTCTTTGAGCCACTAACCTTGGACAATATCTTCTCCATGGAAGGAAGGGGATGGTGATCTTTAAGGGAAGCTTGGTTAAGATCCCTAAAATCCACAAATAATCTAATCTTTCCATTCTTCTTTCTAATAGGGACAATGTTTGCTACCCATGATGAAGGCTTGATAGGGAAAATTATATTAGCCTCAATTAGCTTGGATAGCTCTTTTCTCATTAATAGCTCAATTTTAGGATTTGTTGGCCTCTATTTTTGTCTTATGGGTTTGACACTATCAATTAAGTCTATGGTATTTTGAAACAAACTTGGGTCAAAACCTTTTAAATCATCATATTTCCAAGAAAATATATCATTGAGTTCTTTACACAAATGAATAAAACTTTCTTGCTTAGTTTTAGAACATACCTTTCCCATGTTTAAGGACTTCCCATCAGCAACTACAACTGGTGTATAATCACCTTTGCTAGTAGCTAGGTTCATGATCCTATTTCTTGGTTGGTCATTGGGGTTGAAGAAACTCTCTAAGGTAATGAGACCCTTAGGAAATCTATTGGAACTAAGATTAATGATTTGATCACCATATTGGTTATATAACCTAGACTGGTTCCTCTCTGAGAATTTTACCTTATTCTCCAAGAAACTTACAATTTGTGCATTAGATTCAAAAACTTTCCAATTGGTATTGTTATTAGGGATAGCAAGACTTACTACCATTTTAATTTTTTTCTTCTTTCAATCTTCAAGGTTCTTGGAGATATCACAAGATGCACCTATTGCTGCAAGTCTATCAACATGTCTATTCTCTTTTCTAGGGATACTCTGAATATTAAATGCATTGAAACTTTCAAGAAAATCCCATACTCTATGTTTATAAGACTTGATTAAGCCATTCTTAGTGATATTCTAGTTTCCTACCTAGTTGACCACCAACTTGCTATCTCTATGTACACTTAATGCTTGAATTCCCCTTTTTTGAGCAAGTAGAAGACCTTGGATTAGGGACTCATACTTAGCCACATTATTGGTACAATTGAATTGGACCCTAAAGGAGAAGTAATACCTTATTTGTGCAGGAGAAATCAACATCACACCAACCCCTAATCCATTCTTATTTCTTGATCCATCAAAATACATACTCCACATCCCACTCATATCTTCTTGTGCCTTCATAAGGTTAGAGACAAGAACATCCTTTTCTAACACATAGTATGTACCAAGACCTATCTCAAGGGTTTCTAGTATGGGATTAAATTGATATGCATTAGCCTATTCATCTAAGATAAAATTAGGTATCTCTACTAGAGAAGTGGCAGGCTCATTCATTATGTCATTCTCATCCATTTCTAGGATAGTGCAATTCATATTGATGAGATTAGGGGTGTGGGGTTCAATATGATGGAGGGCTTGAGGCTCTACTCTGATTGAAGCCTTTCTTCCATGTCTCTTTTTAAAAACATATATGACCAATTCGAAGATATGCAACCACCTATTTGGGCAATAAAGTCTCTTGAATGACAAATGGAAAAGTGTGGCTTGACTTTAGCAACTAATATATCTTAAGTTACAGTACAATCAGGGCATGCATGTAAGGCCATTTCCACATTCCTAAGGATCCCTACAGTCTTGATAGTACTACCATCCAACTATAATACATCCCTAATAATGGGTTCCTATTTCATTTCCAAAGCATCAACAACACACTTAAGCATCATGAACTACTAGCCCCTGAATTAATCATGCAATTGTGGGCTAGTTTATCTCCTATAATTAGACAAACATAAAATGGAGGTTTGTTTCAACCTCCCTTGATGGTTGTAGACTTGTGGCACTCTCCATGCTAGGTGGTTGATCCTTTAGTTCAATACTTTCCAATTCTTGTTGCAACTACTTCTTTTGCATGGGTATAGCATCAACAACATCCCACATATGATCCTTTGGCTCAATACTTTCCAATTCTTGCTCCAACAACTTCTTTTGCATGGGTATAGCAGCAACGACATCCCACATGGAAATATTCACATTTGACTTCTTCATCTAATTGCACTAAATAAGGAATTGGGTGCTCTAGTAGAAGCCTTAGGAGTTGCATGTGTAAATGGTTGAGTTGGAATAGCTTAGGGGTCATTCACATAGCCTCTGCTATTATTTTGTCTTTTTTGTCAAGGGGAATTGGGTTGAGCACTTGATAATTGCACATGAGACACTATATTTGATGTTTAATTTTGATTAGGAGGAGGGTGGGTAGCATCTTCAATAGCTCTTCTTTAGCTCCTAGTGTTGTGTGCAATGGGATCCTAGCTTACATTACAATATTCCTCCACCTGATGATTCATGAAGGAGCAATCACATTGTCTTTGCATATTTGAGGCATCCTTGGGTTTTCTTTCATTATATACTTTTTCTATTGTAGGATCTTGAGTGGTCAAAGCCAAATAAGATTCAACCTTTTGATACATGCAATAGGCATAGGAGTAGTTGCAAGAGGGACAAAAATCTTGATCTTAAGCCATATTGTTTTGAGTGACTAAAGCCTACTTTGATTTGCATTTGGGGTAGAAGCATGACTATTCTACCTACTATGATCAAAATAATTGTACCCATAATTATGATTTGGAGGCCTACCACTATTTGGAGTTTGATATTGCAATTGAGGGGCCTTATTACCCTGAGCTTGTTTCTCTCCAAAGTCACCACCTTGTTGCCCACTTTCTACATCATAGAGAAGCTATCTTCCAGTTTCTTCTCTTGATCTTGCAATCTTTTATCTATGTTTAGCATCATAGACTATATTATCTCCTTGATTTCATCTATTCCATTTGAAGATGTGGAAGCCTAAGGGACTAGAGCAAGGGGTTGTGATGTGGAAGTTATGGGAATAGGGGCCATTGTTGGTTGGTGATTTGAGACATTAGGGAAGAAATGCATAGGAGGCCTTGGAGCTAACTTTCCTCCTTGTATCAATATATTTTATACCTTTATTCCTATCTCATAAGCATCAGGTAGGGTATCTCCTCCCATGGTTTGAATTGTAGTGGCAATGTCACTATTAAAAGCTCTGAGGTAGTATAGGAAGGAATTACTAGGGGTAGGCTTTACTAAGGTGGGTATTCTATCACATATATTTTGAAATCTATTGTTGAAATTAGTCATACATTCATGGGGGGCTCTTTTTATAGTAGTCAACTATTCTAAAAGTAACAAATAGTCACTTTTGTCCTCAAACTATTTACATAGTCCTACTCCTAACCCATCACAATCTATTATAGAACCATGTGATGGACCCCTGTATCATTGTAGGGCTTTCCCTTTTAAAGATGAAGCTAGAAGTCTAATGTCCACATCATCTTTTCTAACACCATGGATATTGAAAACATTTGCAACCTCTTGAATGTGTTGTAAACGAGAGATAGAAGTTTCACTAGTGAATTCAGGTATACTTTTAAGTGCAGCCACTAGTATGTCATTTCTTTGGGCTAATAAGAGAGGACTTCCACCATTAAAGTTGGCAAAGACATGAGCCCTAGGCTATTCCATATAAGAAATTGATCTATTGATATGATTTGATGGTCTTCTAGATTGAGACTTCATAATAAAAGGAGTAGAAATGGATCTTGTAGGGGTATGTATTTCCCCTATCCTCCTAACTAGTGATAGAGACAATCTAGTCTTTTCTTCTTTTAGGGCTTGAGAATGAAATCTCTTGATACTGAAAATTACTTCTAGAAGATTCCATTGTTTTAGATTTGGGCATAAATCACAACAACTATGGTCTAAAATGATATATGAAGGGTGTAGAGTTGCCAAGTTCTTGTAGAATGAGCCTCTTGAAGGCATGGAATACTTAGAGAAGCACTATCTTCTCAATATTAAGTTTAAATTCTTCTCTTTGGACACCAATAGGATTGAAATCTTCTTGAATTTCCATCAAACAAAAGTTTGGACCCTTGTCCAAAGTTTCTCCCTAAGGACAACCTTGTGAAACATGGAAACAACCTCCAAGCTATGGGACTTGAACTACAAGGTTGAGTCTCTAGAGAAGGTCAGCTTCCTTTGCTACCAAGATGCACCTAACTATTCTTAGAGAGAGAAAAGTAGAAGGAATGCATGAAAGCAAACCTACCTTCTCTAACCTAAGTGGGTGATGCACCAAAATAGAGTGTTTGAACTTATCTCTTTCCATGAATTAACATTCAACCAGTTATAACCTCAAAGAAAACTAATTCAGACCTTTCTTAATTAAACAACCACATGTAGATCAGACAAAAAAAGAATGCTATAGGAAGAACTTCACTTAATATCATTCATATGTCAAAAGTATATACAATCATGCATATTGTAGAATATAGACAAAACATTAACTAGAGGCAAAGAACCTTGCACAATGTGTTAATGGCTAAAAGAGACTCAGTAGAAGATTACAATGGTTCAGAGGCATGATAAATTATAGTAGTACGCATGAAGGAAATACTAGAGAATTAGAGAAAGATCCACACTTACAAAGATTACAAAATCTACCTTTATAGTTTAGGCATAACTAAGATATTTCTAACTAGAGTTACTACACAACCACTATCTTAAATTTTTAGAGAATAATCAAATAGATCTAGAGAAAATTTGATCTTGGCATAGATTCAAATACAATGAAATCCAATATTTTTCCATAACAGAGCCTTGAGAAGACAGAGTGGCACCATTAATTCACTTTGACCAAGTAGATGGATAAAACTAGAGATGGTGGAGTGTTTTCCTTTGTTCACTAGGCATGACATTCATTAGAGAGTGGTTGAAATTGATTATGAAGATCAGATCGTGCAAGAAAAACATCTCTTCCTCATAATTGGCTCGATGAACCAAAAAAATCAATAGGTTAACTAAATCCTACAACCAAGATGGGCCATGTGGGCCAATAATCTTATTTATTTTTTCCAGTCCACAAAGTCTCTACATGGTTGACCATATCACTTTCAACTAACCTCATCTCCTTCAAACATAACTATGACAGTTAAAAAAAAATGTCAACCCACTACCAATGTTAACTACAATGTTATCTCCTTAGACCCACAAGGTCATGTGTCCTTTGGGTGCTTCCCCAAAATGTCTAAAGCTCTGACAATTCCATGATGCAAGAAAGCACTAATTATCAATCTATGAAAGATCAATGATTGATGAAAATCTTTGTCGTTATTGTGCCTACCCCATTTAATATCTTGGGCCCACAAACTACTCAGCATCCACCTTAGCACAACCTAGCATCCAACTGGCACCACTTTTAAACCCTAGTGGCCCACATAGGAGGATGAACCAATAGTCTATTTTTCATAATGTCACTTGCCCACATTGTTAGAAGGTATAAAAAAAGATGGAATATGGGAAAGAGACTACCAATAGAACCCTAGCAGTATTCCAACTCATACTTAACTACTAGCATGATACCTTTCTTCATCTTTGGCCCACAATAATGGGACTCATACACCACATGGTAGCGAGGTGCTTGCCTGCTTTACGTAAAGGTCATTTAGTTTGAAGAAATGGGAAAGTGCCTACCATAGATCTATGCAAGATCTAACAACATGGAAAATTGTAGGAGAAAAAAAAAATTGAGAAGATATAGAAATATTATAAGGTTTTAATTTCATTTATTTTGTATTTCCATGGTATTTGAATATTTAAAAAAATGGGAAGTGACTATTTATCTTTTAAATTCAAATGTGGTGATTTCGGTGGGAAGGAAAATTTGGCCAACATTAACATCTAATACTATCTCCATTAATTTGGTCCACTCAAACATAATATTTTAATTTTTCTTTGAAATATAAATAATAAAGGATATCCAACATATTAATTGCCAATTTCTCTTCAATATGTTCACTAACAAGATCAACACACATATAGAAAACAAAGTGTCTAATGTAGATGTAATGAAGAGTTTAAGCGTTGCTTCAATTACTTTAAATAACTACGAAATAGAAATAGAAGATAAACAAATTATTAGTATCAATTGCAATATTCTTAAAAAGATATGTAAAGTCATCATAGATTTTGGTGACATTAAATATGGTATATTTAATAATGTATAAAGGGCCTTGAAATTGACTTCAAGAAGAGAGGAATTAATCCTCAACTACTTACCCCTATTGTCCCATGGCAACTGCTTTCTCTGTGGGTGAGAATGGTACAGGAAAACCCCATTTTTGGCTTGTAAGACTCAATTTTTGTTATAGATATGGAATAAGGGTTTCTCATTTAATCGTCTCATCATCACCAACTTCAAAATTAAAACAATAGTTATTTAAGAGATCTTACTATATAAAAAAAAAGTACCTTCCCATTAGAAGCTTCAATAATGACCCAACTTTTGAGATACCTAAAGAAAACCCAACATATGGAAGAAAGTAGTGTGCATAAGTTAGTCAAAGAGGAAAGAGTAGATAGGAGAAAGAGCACACGGATGAACAAAAACAAAATAAGGATTAAAAAAGGGATGTTAACATTCAAGAGTGTCCAATTAGCAATGAGGAAATAAATAATTTTGTAAAAAACAAATTTAGGAGTATCATATAGTCAAACAAAAATAGATGAAACAAATTAATATGTCAAATAATTTAATCTCATAGATAATCATTAGGAAAAAGAATTTATAGCAGAAAACATTAAATGATAAGAAATAGTTGATACCAAAAGAAAAGTGGAAAAATGGCATGTATCTATTCTACAATATGAAAGTGGTTGAGACCAAACATTATGGAAGTCTCCAAATGTTGAAAGGATTCAAATAAGGTTGTGTCAAATATAAAGGATCAATTTATGTAGCATGACAAGGATCTCAAGTATTTTGAGGATGCTATTTCCCCTAATCTATCCAACTATTTTGTGAACTGTGACCATTATTGCAAAGTTTCATAAGTCACCATTATGATTGGATCTCCTATTATTCCATGAAGTTTAATGAGATGAAACCTCACATTGGATGGAAATGGCTTTTAAGTTGTTTTGATTCCTTGTGTAGAAAAGACATTATCATACTTTCTTGACCATGATAGTGACAACATAGTAATTTATTGATTCATTAAAGGTTAGATCTGTATGTTTGGGAACAAAACATTATGATTGAACCTGAAGTGCATTGAGGTTATTTATTTGGTTTGAAGTATGTGTTGAAAAGGTTTTGATCCTTTCATGTGTCACTATTATGCCATAGTCATAGTATGAGATTCAAACTAGATCATGAAAAGAAAGATCATTTGGCTCCAAAAAAGTTTGTGCATTAATCATTAATCATATTTGAAAGGGTGCAGGGAGAAAATCTAAATCCATATTGAGATTTTTCAAGTTGATTTAACGGTTGAGCATTAGGTGGGTAGAGTAACATTATCATGAACTACCTAATATGCCTTATTGTTAATTTGATTAGTGAATGGGATAGGAGTTGATAGTTTGTCTAAAGATGTAATTTCATTGAGTGCTTCATGAGTGGAAGTGAAGTGAGTTTAAATGTTTATGAGATTGGGTATTCTAATTGCATCCATGGAGGGCATGGTGAATTAGAGATCCAAATATCCCTTTAATTTTATGTGATTTAAATGGAGAAGCTTCCTTTTGGATTTTTTTCATAAACGTTTTGTAATCAACAAATGAGTTTGATCCATCTGATCCTATTTAGAATGTGTTATGATAATTTAGTGAAGGTTTATTCAAGTCTCAAGTCGGTAAGGCATTTGAAAATAATTTAATGCTATTTAAGGGCCAAAGAGTAGGTTTTAATAAAACATCAATTTTTTAATCCTTCACTAGGATTCCAAATAGAAAGCTCTTACATCCTCATTCATAGCTACCTTAGACTATTCTCCTCAAACTTAATGAAAATCATAGCATATGATCAAATGCATGCCATATCCACCAATCCATCTTCCACTTAAAATGCCTTTGCATGTCTACAATCTCACAATAGAATATTATCTTTAGGTAGTGAGATTGGATATTTTTAAAGGAAAAACAAACCCTTGTTTCCTATAAAACACTTGCATGAAAGGGCTACTAGGAAGTAACCATCCAGTTTAGAAATCAATAGAAAAAGGGATTTTGGGGTCATTTTGATTTCTCATTATAGATCAAAACCAATTTTTCTAAACCTTATTAAACTTTCTCTAAGACCTTGAAAAGAAAGGAGCAAGTTCAAGAAATTTAGGATAGAGAAACCATGTTGGGAAAAGAAGGCGATTTTGGGGTGGTGTAAAGGGCCTCATTATAAAGTTGAGAAAAGTGTGTTAGGTGGAGTTTGGTGATGACCAAAGGAGTTAATTAGACATGTATACATTAGCATGGAAGAAATGAGAGTCATTAGTAACTATGGTGAAGTTCTTCATCCAATCAATGATGAGACCATATATTGGTGTTTAGTTTTGATAGGTTTAGTTTGAGCTTCACTTGGTTTTGAGAATCCTTTCATACTATCTACTTAATAGGGCCAACCATGTGAAGGTGGAAGCTCATTTGGCCTCTTCCCCCCCAACACCCCCCCCCCCATAATCACTCTACATTCCCCATTAACAACTAAGTAAATATTTCATTCATTCATTTAAGAACTATATCGTCAAATCATTATAATCACATAGCATTCATTAACATGGGATACAATTAATTATAAACATTCATCAATAATTAGTGAACACATCAATCATTATATTCAGATAACACTCATTAAGATGACATATAATTTATTTATATGTAAAAAAAATTCACCAATAATTCATGAACATACAAATTATTATAATCAAATAAAAATATTCAATAACATGATATAAAATTTATTAATAAGTTGTCATGCCTAAAAATTTATAGTGCAAAAACACAACTACAATTTGTTTTTTATTGCTTAATATATTACTTTAAAGTAAATTAGGTTTCTCTCTCACAAGGCAAGATGTGCTTAGGGTCTATGGATTGGTAGAGTAATAGGATACATTACTCATGTTCATACTAGGCTATCATGTCAGGTCTCACTTAGTATCATTAGACAAATTGAAGGTGATACCTTAATGGTTCAATCATAAGGGATAACATTATTGCAAGGGTTCTCCTACCTTGTCATGAATGACATTCTTAGGTCTAAGTTATGTTGGCATAATTATAATGCTTTTAGGTTAGTCATGGTGATCTTTCTTAAGGTATGTCGAGTTGTAAGTGAAACTACAAAAGGTATTAATATCATGGCAACATTCCATATAAGATCCTAATTGATGCTATTCAAGGTCATATAAGAAAGTTAATAGATGACCTACTGACAAGGTAACCTTTCTTTCAAACTAATGACCTATAGAGGCCCTAAGACATAATGGTAATACTCAATGAGAAAACAAGTAATAAGGAAAATAATGTTGAGTCATATGTGATTTGGTGCTCCCATATGGTTTTATGCATTTAAAGACATTAAGTTTTGAATAAGGAACCATATTACAAATCATGTAATGTATGATAAGTTATATATGTATGAACCCTCTTATACATATTTGATCATAGTTACATCTACTTTTTATTTTGGGGGAAATTAATTTCAGACCATGGTATAAAGCAATCTAGTAAAACAATACTTACTATAGATTAAGTACATTAAAAATTCTAAAGAAATCTGGTTATATATATATAACATATATTAAATTTTCTCCCAATTTAATTTTTTCCAACCACTAATTAATAACCTATATCCTAACTATGCTATCCTATACTTTCCACTAGCCAAGCATAACACTAAGTACATTCCCTAATCTTAACTACATCCCTAAACTTTCCTTTACCCAATACTAAGCCATCCTATCACAAAACCTTAATATATATAGAACACCCCATTATCTTAACATTACAACCTTCACTTACCACCAACCCATGCACCATGCCCTCAAGCACCTAATCTCTCTCCTTGGTTTATGTGCTCCATATGCTGTTCCTAAAACTAACATCATATACTCTATCATAACTTACTTCCAAGTGGAGAATTCTTTTTTTCAAAATCGATCCCTACCTAGTCAAACACATTACTTGCTTATTGGCACATAGGCCCACCCTAAGACTCACTCCTCCTCCACCTTGGTTCATGTGACCCATCCATACTCCATGTGCTCACCCTTTTCAAATCTTTAAACACTTACATATCTACCCAAATATTTTTTTATGAATGTTAAATTCAACTTGATGGCACATGTGAAGTGATGGGGGAATCAACCATCATTGGGCGGCTTTTTATATGCATAGGATGCAATGTTCTCAAGGCATTACAAGGTAGTGGATAAAGGAAAGTATTTTTACAAGTGGGCAAGAATATTATATGGGGCAAGGGGCTGCTTTGGACTTTCATGTCCTTTCTGAAAGAGCAGTGCAATAAATGTGCCTAGGGTAGAGGAGTGTGTGGATGAGAAGGGTGAGACATGGCCCACCTTTCCTTTCCTAGTTGAGAGTTGTAGGGGAATATTTTAAACCCCCTTTTCCCTATAACAAGCTTTGAACATATATATTTTATTCATTTTCTTTTAACAAGGTGGGTGAAATTTTCATGGACTTGTTAAGAGGATTTCTTTTATAATTTTAAATTTAATTTTCTTTTCTTTTTTATGTGACTTCTCCCTTGACGCTAGTCACATGATTTTTATTTTTTGTGTCTACTAGGAATAATGCTATTGTTTGTTTACCTTATTATCTTCCTCTTTAGAAGATCCTTCAAAATATTCTTTTGATTATTTTATGGGACTATAATAAGGAGGAGGTTATTTGTCGCTCCCCATACAAAATACAGAGAGCTAAAATGCATGTATAGGCTTATCTTCTCATGGGAGTTTATGCCATGATATACATTTTTATATAACTTCTCTATTCAACTATGATATTAAGAATCTTGGCTTGTTAGTAATATGATGTTACTTTAATATTCAAATGTAAGTATCTAGATTCAAAAATCCTTAAACAATAATCTCAATACATAAACTCTAGTTGAAAACATGATCAAGCATGAAACTTCTAAATTAATCCTTTATGTCAATAATGAAACTTTGGTTGAAATTACCCATGGAAGTATTGCATTATGAAAACTTCTTTTTATAAACAACACTTTTTGAAATGCACTTATATTTATCTAGGATTTCAATGAGTATGAGTCTACGTATGCATGCTCATTCATTGAGCATCAAAAAAATATTTTATCCTTGGATATGACTTCATTATTACACTCAACTATGACTATTATGATGCCATAAATTCTCCCATTTAAAATAGCTAAATGAATTTTATAAACTAAAATGAAAATACATATGATCATCTCCCAAGCTCTGCACCTTTTCCATGGAAACACTCCTCACAATAATGTACCTAATATGTAGATTTCCTACCTCACAGATGTAATACCCAATAAAATAGTTGGAGATTCCAACTTTCAAATGAAATACACAAAGGTTTATATTCCTTATTACATCAATGAATTCATTTGATTTCAATAGCACAAATTAGACAGGGAGAGATTCTCCAATGCATGTACAAGGCACAATGATGAGTTTTCTCCTTTAAGAAAAATCTACAAGATGATCTTCCCAAGCTTATCCCATTGCTCCCTGGAGCACAAAATCTACAAATAAATTTACACAAGAACCATGGAGGCTCACCTCCCATCCTAGGCCTCTATGAAGCCACCCACTAAGTAGGGGAAACAAGACTCAAACAATTTACACTCAAAAATATCATAATAAATGCAAAACTCAATCTCACAATACATTTACAAAACCCTAAAGGCTTAACACAATGATTCATCATTGGAATCATGAAACAATGGGTGAAGGTGGGCTCTCCAAAGAGGAGAATTCCATATCCATATGCACATATACATTTACAATTGCATAATGTCTCTTCAAGGCTATCAAACAAGGCATATGGCTTCAATAGAGCCCATACTCCATGAACAACAAACCCTCTTGAAAAGGAAAATCTCTCAACTTCAATGTTGAGCCCAACTAACCCCTTCACCCAAGGCTTCTCTTCCCTCTCAAGGGTGAGTGAAGCCTTCGCACCCATGAAAAAATTCAACATTCAAAACAAAACAAAGAGATCAAGGAAGAAATCCAAGAAAATGCATTAAACTCATTGCACAATCACAACACAACAGAAAGATTACAATAACAATCCATGATTGCATAACAACATTCTATACTTGCAGATTCATTATGCAATGCTAGAACAAAATGGTCATGGTTTGAGCGCCTACCTTGGTCCAAGCTAATGGTAATGACAATTGATGAAGAGATCCCTTAGCCTCCCTCCAAAACCCTAACTATCTCTAAACTTGGAGAGTGGGTGAACAACCTACCAATTTGACCAAGGCTCTCTAATAAGGCCTTCCCACTAACTATTTTAGCAAAGAAACCATGTCACTTCCTCTTACAAACTTGTCTCCCTCTAAATTTATTATAATTGACTTAGTGGGAACATGCAGAAAACATATGTGACAACTCCAAATTTAAATTGATGGAAGAATGCATGGGTAAAGGGGCCTCCTAGGCTATCTAGGCATTCACATGGTCAAAATTAGGTCCCTAAATTGATATACTATCATATAGGTAACTTATTTTATCATAAAAGACACCTTGGGACCACCTAATGACCCCTCAAAACCATAGCTAAGTCCAAATTTGAATTTCCTTGATTGTGACCCATCCTACCCCTTGTCAAGTTGGTTTACTTACTTATTAATAGGGTAATTAGTTTTAGGGTAAATTTCCACCACGATCAAAACCCTAAATGACATGTCATTAACACACAAAATCCACAAGTGTCAAGTGACACATAAAGGCACATTCCACATCATCATGACATGTCCCTAATACATCTTTTGAGATTGAAAATTCCACACACAAACAAGCTTACATTTACGAAATAAAATACATCACAATGAGGCTTTTGAATCTTCCAAAGATTCACCTTAGCCAAACTATGTTCACATATGTTTGGACCTTGCTTCCCCCAAAGATTTCCATGGTTCAATTTCCTGCACACTAATTCAAACATCAGTAGCCCAATGAAAAGAAAATCAAATAAAATACATGTATATAAGTGCATGGCAATTTCACAATAATAAATTTTCATTTTCTAATCATTTTCATATAAAGCATTTAAAATATCAAAATCTTCATATTGACATTAATATCTAATCAAATGATCAACTAGCATTCTAAACCACATCATAATCCATATCTTATCATAATGATGAAATGTTGAATCTATACTATTAAGTCATTCAACATGAAAATTAATTTTGAACACATATGTTAGGTCAAAATCATTAAAATGTAAACATCAAAACTAATATCTTTTGATTCACTTAAATATAGTTTGATTGCTAATAGTATCTCATTATCATAACGAGATATTACATTATAAGGCATATGTCCCTAAAATCACTAGTGTCAGGAAATCAAGATGTTTTCATAATCATGTCTACATAGGTTCAAAATAAGTCATTACGTAAACCCATTATATCTGTTAGTCAATATATTATATCTTCATCTTAATCATCCTTCACTATAGCCTATCCACCTAATACTATTTGTATGCCTTTTGACTTATTATATTTACATCATGTCGAGCTCTATCGAGTAGGCCTTATCTAAATTGATAGCAATTTCTATCTATAACTATTATTAGTACCCAAAAGAGTTGGTGTTAATTCCTCTTTCCATACTAGCCATTTAATTTAATTATCCTAATAGCCCATTAAATATTAGGAACCCATCGACATAATCTTCTAAGTTATGGCACCTCCAGTCTATATTCCATAGGGTCTTAACTTATCAAACTAATGAAATTAGAACATGATACTTAGCACAACAAGGACTAAAATATACATTAGTCTTAAGAAGATTTCAATTTCATTATAAATCAAGGCATAATTAGACTCCAAGACTTCTTACCATCGTTCTAACATGAGGTGCATGGTAACAGTCTAACATTCACAAGAGATAGAACACAACATCTTATCTCCTTTATTCCTCCTAGACCTAACCTTATTCATGCTATTAATATTTTTTTTAATAAGGTACTAGGGAATGGGCCTTACATAAGCAACATTCATAAAAAAAATCATCAACACATTCATCATTAAACAAGGTGTTTAACATTCATTTCTTCTTTTATTTTTTATTTTTTCAAAGATAAAGGCTAATAGGCATATCATGACTATCTTTGACATTCTCTTGTGGCTCTTTTGGTTTTGATCTTATGACATGAGGCTTCCTCTTCTTTTTTCAAGGATAAGGCCGATGTGCCCCTGCAATGAGAAATAAATAGGTTTAATTCTAAACATTTTTAAATGTTATAAGTATTTCATTAATCTAAAGAACATATCAGGGATTTTTCTTTACCTAATAGTACCATATCATCTACTATCACATTTTTTTAGCCCCAACCTCAAAATGATTAATGATAACATAATGCTCAACTCTATCACCATGATGTTCTACATACTCAAAAATTATCACATAAAAGTTACACCAATTGCAATTTAAGATGTTAAATATTATTAATAATTACATAATTAATTTTCAATATAAATTGAATATGTACCCATATCATTGTGATGCACATCAAGGCCTTCTTCATGTGTAGGATATGTGCCTCCATCATCATAAGTATAATATGTGCTAGGAGTAGAAAGTTGTAGTGAAATGTTATGCACATTGTTATCATTGTTAGAAATTAACATCAACTAGATTATTTCTCATGAAGTTCTCAATTTATGTTATTATTCATTAGGCCTATTTACATGTGTGTGAACCTATACACCAAAATATTCTACATCTCTTTGGCCATTGGAATCTGTGTGGTGGTGGGAACCACTACTTTATAGCCTTGCTTGAAGCCAATTTGTCCATGTTGGATACAATTGATTAATTGTGTATTGTTTTTTATGTTACACAAATGTCATATCATAATTAGTTAGTGCAGGCTAAGCTCACTCAGATAGTGAAGACAATTTTTTTGTCTACCAAGTGTTCTTGTTCAAAAGATAGTGTCTACCGAGTTCACTTGGGCATCAAAAGAAAATCTGTAAAATATGAGTGTTAACTGAGCTCACTTGGTTAATGAAGGAAAGTTGGATGAAACCAGTTCTAACTGAGCTCACTTGGCTACCAAAGGATTTTTGCAAGTTTATTGTGTTAATCAAGCTTCTGTTGGTTAACATAGGAAATCACTTCTAAGTTAATTTCTACTGAGTTGAATTGGCTAATGAAGGATTTTTTTAATTTTTCATATTAAGCTTAATTGATTTATCTATTATTCCAGCCGACTAAGGTGATGAATATTAATTATTCTAAGTTGTATTTGAGCTAACTTGACAATATGAAGGATATAAGTAAAAGGTCAAATTATGGTTTCAAAGTGTAAGTATGAAGATTTTATTAAAGATTTAATCATGAGAAGAGGAAGCAAATTTGAAGGATAAGAAAAATATCCTTGTGGAGTAGAAAAACTATATTCAATCATAAAGGATTAAGTACAAGCTAGAATAGAGATTTATAATCAGCAATTTAGTTACATTCAATTTAGGTCATCTCATTATTACTCTCTAACCATTGTAGTAGTGATCTAAATATCCTAACAGAGTTGGCTTAACAAATATTTGTAAATCCTCTAACAAGGTGGCAGTTCTATTGAATTGTCTAAAGACCTCTAACAAGGCCACTCCTAACAAGGTGAATAAATCCTTTAACAAGGTCACACCTAACAATGTGTTTTGTAACCTTTAAGAGGGTTGGCTCCTAACAAGGCTCACTTCAGAAGAGTGAAAATAGTAACTTGTTACAATTGGTAATTTTTTTCAAATTGAGTTTCCATGTTAAATCCTGGTGTCAAATGTGTTCATGCTATTTTCTTTTATGTGTTTGCAACTAAGTTGAAATAATGGTAATCATAGATAATATCTAAAGTTCATATGATAAGCATTATCGAGTTACAACATTCTATATGTGTTTATCTAGCTTCAACAATATTCAATTTTCAGTTTACATTTTTTTACTGACATCTAAGGGATCTAAGATTCATTTTAGTATTAATTGATTCACCCATCCCCTCTCAGTTACTCCTCTCATATTTCCAAAAATTGGTATTAGAGAATTTGGTGCTTGTAGAGAAGGTTTCAAGGACCTAAGCTAAAGATCAAGATGTCTTACAAAAGAGAGATTCCCAAGCTTAATAGAGAAAATTTTGTAGCATGAAAAGAAATTATGAGGTTACATTTGGCTACTATCAGTGATTTAGACTACAAATACCTTGATACTAAATATAAAACTCCCACTGGAACATTATTAGTTGAAGATTTTGCTGAAAAAAAGAATCGTAATATTATGATGATTGATATTGCATCTTCTTTCAGTTATGTTGAATTTGATGAGATAAAGAATTGTAAAACTGCTCATGCAATATGGATCAAACTAAGAGATATCTATGGAGGAGATGACAATGTAAGAAGAGCCAAAGTAGAAAGTCTTAGAGGACAATTTGACCAAATGAGAATGAAAAAAGATGAAAATATTGCAAAATATGTGGAAAGAATCAAGGTTAGTGTAAGTGCAATCAAAGCATTTGGAGGAGACATTAAGGAGGAAACTATTGTAAGTAAGGTGCTCAAAACTCTTCTTGGTATCTATGAAATTAGAGTGTCTACTATTCAAGAAATGAGGTGTGATCCAAATAACAAATTATCCTTGGATGCTCTTATTGGAAGACTAATAGCTTTTGAATTTGATAACTTTGATAACTATGTTCCTAGTTCAAAGATTATTGAGTCTATTTTTTTTAAAGCTAAACTCTCACTCAAAGAAAAGGGTAAAAAATCAAAATATAGTCAATTAGGCAGTAAAGAAGAAGAATCAGAAGAAAGTTTAGATAGTGATCTTGAAGTTGTTGAAGCCCTATTTGCAAGGAAGTATTCCAAAGGAAGAGGAAAATACAAAGGTAAAGTTCCTCTAATCTATTTTTCTTGTGAAGAAGTTGGTCACATTTCTACAAGGTGTCTAAATAAAGAGATCAAAGATGAAAAGAAAAGCAATAAGAAAAAAGGAAAGAAAGATTTCAAAAAGTATAGGAACTACAAGGACAAAGGTAAGAAATCTTATTTTATAGCCAAAGATTCTAATAACAATGAAGATGAAATGGTATATATTGATGTAAAAGATGAATCTGCTAATGAAGGAGACATGATGACACTTATCTCTCATGTTAGAAAAAATGATAAATGGATTATTGATAGTGGATGTTCACATCATATGAATAGAGACAAAATAAATTTTGAGCATGTGGAATATTATGATGGAGGTAGTGTGAGATTTGGAAACAATAAGCCTTGTAACATAAAAGGAAAAGGATGTATTTTATTGACTAAAGAACTTATATGTGACAATGTTATTGGTTTGAAGAACTAAAGCATAATCTACTGAGTGTGGCACAGTTGAATAACATTGTATTCAAGGTAAAATTCATGAATGAATAGGCCAAGCTACTGGATGGAAAAAGAAATCTTCTTGGATCTGGCAAGCAAACAAAAGGTAATCTATTTTATCTTGATCTTAGTGATTGTTCATGTTTTATTTCTCAAGTAGAAGAAAGTTGGTTATGGCACAAAAGGCTATGTCATGTAAACTTTGATAATCTAGTTAAAATAAGTAAACATAGAATAGTAAGAGGCATTCCTAGTTTGAAAAAACTTGATATGGGTCTATGCAAAAATTGTTTCAAATTGGTAAGATGGGAAAGACTAGTTTCAAAAGCAAAAACTACCAGTCAGAAGAAGTCTTAGAAATTGTTCATATAGACTTATGTGGACCCATTAGAATAGAGAGTTATAATGGAGAAAAAATTTTCATTCTTTTTGTTGATGACTATTCTAGAATGATGAATATAATGTATCTAAAAGAAAAATAAGAAGCCTTTCAAAAATTCAAGTGGTATCTAGCAAGAGTAGAAAAAGAAACTAAAAAAAGGTTGAAATACTTAAGATTAGATAGAGGTGGTGAATTCATCTCTAATGAATTCAATAATTTCTACATTGAAAGAGGAATCAAAAGACAAGTATCAGCTCCTAGTACACCAAATAGAATGGTATAGCTGAAAGAAGAAATAGATCTATCATGGATTGTACAAGAACCCTGATGATTGAAAAAAAAAAAAATTGCTCTCAAATACTAGAAGGAAGCTATCAGCACTGCAACTCATACCTTGAATAGAGTATAGTTGAAGAAAGACTCAAAAAAATCTTCTTATCAACTATGGTATAGCTACAAACCTAATGTAAGTTACTTGAAAATATTTGACAACAAATGTTATATCTTGAAAGAGTCTAGAAAAGGAAAATTTGATGTAAAAGGTGATGAAGGCATATTTCTAGGACACTCTTGCAGAAGTAAAGCATACAAATGTTTGAATTTATCTACTCATAAAATTATAGAAAGTGCACATGTTAGAATTGATGAATTTGCAGAAAAGAATGAAGAAGAAAGCAACAAGGAGCCTAAGGAATATAGAAGATTTGTTTACTATGAACCTAATACCCTACCAAATTTATCTGAAATAAAAGAAGCTTCATCTCCTAAGTCCCCAAAACCTCCAATAGTTACTAAGTTGTAGACAATGCAACCTGAGTCACAAGGACTCGAGGCATAGTTAGAGGCTATTGAGCTAGTTCAAATCGAGTTTGATGGACCTAAGTCATAGAAAGAAGGACCTGAGCTTGAAACTAAAGTTCATAATGAAGAAAGTGGAACTCACTCAAAGCCTAAAGAGCTTGTGATATCAAGATATGTTAGAAGGCATCATGCACCTGATCAGATCATTGGAGACAAATAAGATGGAACAATGACCAAAAAAAAATTGAAAGGCACATGTTTACTTGCTGAATTTGAACTTAGAAATGTTAAAGATGCTCTAGAAAATGGAAGTTGGATTGAAGAAATGAATGAAGAGATAGAATAGATAGAAAAGAACAAAACCTAGACTCTTATTCCTAGACCCAAAGATAAAAATGTAATTGGTACTAAGTGGATATTCAAAAAAGAGCTCAATGAAGATGGAAATTTTTTTGGAAACAAAGCAAGACTAGTATGTAAAGATTATTCTCAAGAAGAAGGTATTGATTATGGTAAAACTTTTACCTCTATTGCAAGATTAGAAGGTGCCAGAACTCTACTTGCATATGTAACTCACAGAAGATTTAAAGTATATCAAATGGATGTTAAATTTGCATTCTTGAATGGAATTCTTGATGATGAAGTCTACATTGAACCACCAAAAGGTTTTGTAGATCCTAGCAAAAGTAACATGGTCTACAAGTTATAAAAAGCATTGTATGGTCTCAAGCAAGCTCCGAGAGCCTAGTATTAAAGACTACATAAATATTTGATAAAGATTAGTTTTCAAATAAAAAATGATAATAGTAGCCTATATATCAAAGAAGGACCAGACAAGAAGATTGTATTGGCAAAAATATTTGTTGATGACACTCTATTTATAGGAGATGATGACTTGTGAAAAGTATTTTTAGAAGAAATGAGTAAAGAATTTGAGATGTCCATGTTTAGTGAGATAAAAAAATTTATTGGATTGCAAATACAGTAGAACAAAAATGGAATATACAGCACTCAATCTAAATATATCAAGGAGATACTAAAGAAGTTTGGAATGAAAGATTCAAGACTAGTTGGAACCCTATGTCTACTAGACATAAGCTTTCCAAAGATGATGATTCCAAAGAAGTAGATTAGACTGCATATAGATCAATGACTGGAAAATTGTAGTATGTGGTGCATACAAGGCCTAACATTGCTCTAGCAGTTGGTATGGTGGCAAGATTCACAAAAAATTTCAGAGAAAACTATATGATGGCAATCAAAAGAATCATGAGGTATCTAAAAGGTACTAAAGACTATGGCTTATGTTACAAACTCATAGGTAATATAGACTTAAAGGTGTTTACTAATGTTGATTGGGCAAGAAGTATTGATGACAGAAAAAGCACTAGTGGTGGAGCATTATTTTTTGGTAAAAGACTAGTATCTTGGACAAGCAAGAAGTAAAATTGTACATCTCAATCCACAACAAAGGTAGAATATGTGGTAGTAATAGTTAATTATTCTAACATGGTTTGGTTCAAACAACTGTTGGAAGGAATGAAGATAGAGATCAAAGATACAATAGTCATATACTATAATAACACTAGTGCAATCAACATATCAAAGAATCTAGTGATGCATACCAAAAAAAAGCACATTTCTATTAAATATCACTTCTTAAGAGAGCTAGTACAAGAGAAAGAAGTTAGATTGGAATATGTTAATACAAAGTAGTAGATTATAGACATATTCACCAAGCCATTACCTAAGGATGCATTTCTATATCTAAGAGGTAAGCTAGGGGTCATTCCCCTATCTAAAGCTCACTAAATAAAATTTTGTGATGCATCAACAAGAGCTAAGATAAAGATCAATCAGTTGGTGCAAAATTGATAAGGGTATATTGCAAATGAATTAGTACTTAAGATACATTGGTATTTACAGAATTGTTATCTTTGGCATGTGTTGTCAAACAGGGAGAAGTTTACTGTCATAACTCTAAGAAAATTTTGGAACCAAACTAAAGTAAGGAACTAAAAAAGGGAGAAGTTTTCCAAAGAAGGAAAGAGGGAGAAGTTTTCAAAGAAGGAGAAGTTTTTTGTAAGAGGGAGAAAGTTTTGAATGAACTTGGAAAAATTTGTTGTAAATAGACAAAATATCTAGTGAAAGGAAGAGCTCATGCTGACAGAGGGAGTTCTCAAGTCTAAATCTAAAATTTTATTATGTTATGAAATGTTGTGTTTCCATCAATGCCAAAGAGAAAGATTGTTGGATATAATTGATTAATTGTGTGTTGTCTTTGATGTTACACAAATTTCATATCATTATTAGTTAGTACATGTTAAGCTCACTCGGATAGTGAAGATAGTTTTTTGTGTCTACTGAGCATTCCTATTCAGAAGATGGTGTCTATTGAGTTCACTTAGGAATCAAAAGAAAATCTATAAAAAATGAGTGTTAACTAAGCTCACTCGGTTAATGAAGGAATTTTGGATGAAACCAGTTCTAACTAAGATCACTTGGCTACCAAAGGATTTTTGGAATTTTGTAGTGTTAACCAAGCTATTGGAATTAAAGGTAGAGTAACTAAGAGGGGGGGTGAATCAGTTACTTACAAAAATTCATCCACAAATCCCTTAGATGTCTTAAAGATCCAGTTATTGTTGATACTCGATAAACATAACAAAAATGTTGGAACTCGGCAAATTAAACTGTTACTTATCTTCAAGAAAACATGCATGCAATTGAAAACAAAATGAACACAAGAGACACCAAATTTAATGTGAAAACCCAATATGAAAAAAACTACCAAGTAACTAATCACCAAATTTTCACTCTTCTAAAGTGAGCCCTATTAGGAGCCAACCCTATTAAAAGTTACAATACACACTATTAGGTGTGACCCTATTAGAAGATTTAATCACCCTGTTAGGAGTGGCCTTGCTAGAGGTCTTTAGAACAATTCAATAGAACTATCACCTTGTTAGAAGATTTACAAAATGGTTGTTAAACCAACTCTATTAAGAGATTTGTAATCACTGCTACAATGGTTAGAAAGCAACAATGAATTAACTTGAACAAGATGCAACTAAATTTTCTAACTACAGGTCTTTGTTCAGCATCATTAGATCATCTTTAATCAAATATAGCTTTGCTGCTCCTCAATGATCTCTGATCATCCTTCAAATTCACTTCTACAATAATCTGTCTTCATATCACATTAATTCCATGCACACTTCCATTTTTTTCTTTTTTTCTTTTTTAGAATTCGCAACTTGACCTCTTAATTATACCATTTAGATTGTCAAGTCAGCCCATTTACATGTTACATTTACCAATAAACCATACATCAGTTGGCTACAAACATTACTCTAAACAAATAAGCATCATTTCATAAAACAATTAAATCTTTTACTGGCCGACCCTACTCTGTAAATACTGCTTCCAAAAATTTCTTAAGTTAACTTTCTTGACTCGGTTAACATTTCAATATCTGTAAAATTCTTTGACTGTCGAGTTTACTCAGTAAGAACTAAATTCCTTCATGAGAGCTCGATAAGAACTACTTTTGCCACATTTTCTTTGATGGCTAAGTGAGCTTAGTAAGAACTATTTATTCGGTAGATACTACAAGTTTTCTTTACTAACCTCCTGGGCTCAGTAGATTCTGTCATTTTGCCTTGCTGACCTTCTGATCTCGGTAGACACTGTCCTTTTGCCTTGCTGACCTTCTAAGCTCGGTAGACTCTATCTGATGACTGATATGACATTTGTGTGACATCAAAGACAACACACAATTGAACAATTGTATCCAAGAATCTCCTTCTTTGGCATTGATGGCAACACAACATGTCATAGCAGAATGAAATTTGAAAACAAGTCTTTTACTGATAGAATACTTCACTTTCTTCTTCAAATACAACAAACTCCTTTAATAATAATCTTTCCCTCTTGCAAAAACTCTTATTATTTTGCAAATTTCAGAAAGATATGATAGTATATTCTCCCTCTTTAACAAGGCATGCCAAAGACAACTCAAAATAATTGAATAGCATTGTACCTGATATACTGATTCATATGCAATTTCTTCATTGGTTTGCTACATCAACTAATAGATCATCAATTCTATTTATGTTGATGCATCACTAGAACTGTATTTTAGTGAGCTTTAGATAGGGGAATGACCCCTAACTTACCTCTTAGATACAAGAATGCATCCTTAGGTAAAGGCTTTGTGAATATGTCAGCAATTTGTTCTTTTGTATGGACATATTCCAATCTTATTTCCTTTTCTTGCACCAATTCTCTAACAAAGTGATACTTTATGGTAATATGCTTGGTTTTTGAATGCATCATTGGATTCTTGGAGATGTTAATTGCACTTGTGTTGTCACAAAACATAACAACAGGTTCTTTGATTTCTTGCTTCATACCTTCCAATAATTGTTTGAACCACACAATGTTTGAGCAATTTACTGCTGCTACAACATATTTAGCCTCTGTTGTGGATTGAAGAAAAAAAAAATTTTCTTTTTTTCTTGTCCAAGAAACCAACCTTTTTCCAAGAAAGAAAGCTCCTCCACGTGTGCTCTTTCTGTCATCAATATTTCCTGCCCAATCTACATTAGTGAACACCTTTACATTTAGATTTCTTCCAAGTTTATACCATAATCCATATTCTTCCGTTCTTTTTAAGTATCTCATGATCCTTTTGATTGCCATCATGTGATTTTTTTTTTGGTTTTGCTGAGAATCTTGCTACAATTCCTATTGCAAGGGCAATGTCTAGTCTTATGTGCACTACATATTGCAACTTTTCAATCATAGATCTATACAATGTTTGATCTACTTCCTTTAATTCATCATCCTTGGTAAGTTTTAATCCAATACACATAGGAGTCTCAACTAGTTTGCAGTCTTCTATACCAAACTTTTTCAATATATCCTTGATGTATTTAGATTGAGTGATGTAGATGTCATTCTTATTTTGTTGAATTTGAAGACCAACAAAGAATTTGATTTCACCAAACATTGACATTTCAAATTTCTTGTTCATTTCTTTTAAAAATTCTTTGCAAAGATCATCATTTCTTGTGAACAAAGTATCATCTACAAATATTTTTGACAAAACAATCTTATTATTTGATCCTTCCTTTATGTACAAACTACTATTGTTATTAGTTCTTTGAAAACCAATCTGAATAAGATAGTTATGCAATCTTTCATACCATGCTCTAGGGGCTTGTTTTAGACCATATAATGCTTTATGCAATTTGTAGACTATGTCCTTCTTGTTTGGATCAACAAAACTTTTAGGCTATTTAATGTAAACCTCTTCATCCAATATGCCATTGAGAAATGTTGACTTAACATCCATCTAATAAACTTTGAATCCTTTGGATGCAACATATGCAAGTAGGGTTCTGACACCTTCCAATCTTGCAATAGGAGCAAAATTTTCTCCATAGTCTACACCTTCTTCTTGAAAGTATCCTTTGCATACCAGTCTAGCTTTGTTCTTTGATACCTTACCATCTTCATTTAGTTTGTTCCTGAATACCCACTTTGTTCCAATCACATTTTTGTCTTTGGGTCTAGGTACAAAAATCCATGTTTTTTTTCTCTATCTATTCTATCTCTTCATTCATAGCTTCAATCCAACTTTCATTGTCTAGTACATCTTTGACATTTCTAGGTTCAAAATCAGCAAGTAAACAAGTACCTTTCAACTTACTTCTTGTCATTGTTCCTTCTGATTTATCTCCAATGATCTAATCTAGTGTATGATGCTTTCTGACATACTTGACTAACACGGGCTCCTTTCCTTTTGAATGACTTGCATTGTTATCCTTCTGTGTCTCAACTTCTGGTTCTAATTTTGGTTGCTCGAGCTCGATAGATGCTAACTTAGTAACTTTTTTTTGCAACTCAGATTCTTGCAGCTCGGTAGGTAATGACTCAGTTTGAACTTCTTGTGACTCGGTTAATGAAGACTCTGGAGTTGAGGATTCTTGATTAATAGGTATACTTGGCATTGTATCAGGTTCCATGTAAACAAATCTTTTGTAGTCTTCAGGTTCCTTTTTGCTTTCTTCTTCTATTCTTTCTGCAAACTCATCAACTTTCACATGTGCACTTTCTATGAATTTGTAAGTAGATAAGTTCAAACATCTATATGCTTTTCTTTTTCAAGAGTATCCCAAAAATATTCCTTCATCACTTTTTACATCAAATTTACCTTTTCTAGATTCTTTCAAAGTGTAACATTTGCTTCCAAATACTTTTAGATAACTTACATTGGGTTTGTAGCCATACTACAACTCATAGGGTGTTTTGAATGAGTCATTTTTCAGCTGTACTCGGTTCAAAGTATGAACTGCAATGCTGCTAGCTTCCTTCCAATATTTGATAGCAATGCCTTTCTCAATCATTAAGGTTCTTATACAATCCATGATAGATCTATTCCTTCTTTCTGCTATTCCATTTTGTTCAAGAGTTCCAGGTGCTGAAACCTATCTTTTGATTCCTCTTTCAATGTAAAATTTATTGAACTCATGTGAAATGAATTCACCACCTTTGTTAGACCTTAAGCATTTCAGTCTTTTGCCTATTTCTTTTTCTACTCTAGCCAAATACTATTTGAACTTTTTAAATGCTTCTGATTTCTCTCTTAGGTACATGGCAGTCATCATTCTTGAATAATCATCAACAAACAAAATGAATTTTTTTTCACCAATATAACTTTCAATGCCAATAGGTCCACACAAATCAATATGCACAATTTCTAGAACTTCTTTAGTCTGATAGTTCTTGCTTTTAAAACTAGTCTTTCCCATTTTTACCAATTTGACAATTCTTGCATAGACCAACCTCAGATTTTTTTATGTTAGAAATACCTCTTACTTTCTTGAATTTACTGATCTTTATCAAGTTTTCAAAGTTTACATGACATAACCTCTTATGCCATAACCAACTTCTTTCAATTTGATCAATGAAACATGAACATTTGCCAAGTTCAAGATAAAATAAGTTATCTTTTGTTTGAGTGCCTGATCCAATCAACTTTCCTTTGCCATCTAGAAATCTTGCTTTTTCATGCATAAATTCTACTTTGAGTCCACTATTGAGTAGTTGTGCTACACTCAAAAAATTATGCGTTAGTCCTTCTACCCAATATGCATTATCACATACAAGTTCCTTGGTTAGTGAGATTCTTCCTTTTCCTTTTATACAACAAGGTTCATTGTTACCAAATCTTACACTGCCACCATCATAGTCTTTAAAGTATTCAAACTTAGCTTTATCATCAGTCATGTGATGAGAACAACCACTATCTATGATCTATGTATCATTTCTTCTCATATGAGAAATGGGTGCCATTTCCTCATCATTATCAAATTCATCTTTCACAATAATATAGATAATTTCATCTTCTTCTTCATCATTAGAATCATTAGAATCTTTAGCCATAAAATATATTTTATTACCTTTATCCTTGAATGATTTGAAGTATTTCTTGCCATTGTACTTGTGACCTTTCTTCTCATCTTTGTTTTGCTTATTTGGGCACCTAGCTGCAATATGTCCAATTTCTTCACAAGAAAAGCATATTAGAGGAACTTTACCTTTGTAAATTTTCCTTTGCCTCTTGAATATTTTCTTTCTAGTAGAGCTTCAACCACCTCAAGATCACTATCTGAACTTTTTTCTGATTCTTCATCACTAGCTAATTACAGATCTTTCATCTTTTTCCCTTTTTCTTTGAGTGAAAGCTTGGCTTCAAATTCTGATTCAATGTTCTTGATGGCTGGAACATAATTGTCATAGTTGTCTAACTCAAATGCAGTCAATCTTCCAACTATAACCTCTAAATTTATTTTATGATTTTCCTCATATCTTCTTTCTTTAATTGTAGAGACTCTAATTGCATAAATGGGAAGTAGAGTTCTAAGAACTTTACTTATAACGATCTCATCATTGATATCTTCTCCAGATGCTTTGATTACTTTAACTCTTTCAACATATTTTGCAATGTTTTCATCTTCTCTCATCCTCATTTGATCAAGTTGTCCTCTCAAACTTTTTGCTTTGGCTCTTCTCACATTATCATCTACTCCATAGATCTCTTTCAGCTTGTTTCACATTTCAAAGGTAGTTTTGCAATCCTTGATGTCATAAAATTCTTCATAACTTAGAGCAGATGCTATATCTATCATCATGTTGTTGTGAGTCATCTTTTTAGCAATATCGTTGACAGATAATGTACCAAAAGGTTCTTCATATATTTTACTGAGATACTTTAGCCCTGTATCACCAATAGAAGCTAGATGAAGCCTCATCAATCCTTGCCACACTGAGAAGTTGTCCCTGTTAAGTCTTGGAATTTCCTTTTGTAAGACATCCTGATCATTAGCTTACATCCTTGAAATCTTTTCCTGTAAGCACCAAAAGCTCTAATACCAATTATTGGAATTAAAAGTAGAGTAACTAAGAGGAGGGGTGAATCAGTTACTTACAAAAATTCATCCACAGATCCCTTAGATGTCTTAAAGATCCAGTTACTATTGATACTCGATAAACATAACAAAAATGTTGTAACTCAATAAATTAAACTGTTACTTATCTTCAAGCAAACATGCATGCAATTGAAAACAAAATGAACAAAAGAGACACCAAATTTAACATGGAAACTCAATATGAAAAAAACCACCAAGTAACTAATCACTAATTTTTCACTTTTCTAAAGTGAGCCCTGTTAGGAGCCAACCCTGTTAAAAGTCACAATACACACTGTTAGTTGTGACCCTGTTAGAAGATTTAATCACCCTGTTAGCAGTGGCCTTGCTAGAGGTCTTTAGAACAATTCAACAGAACTATCACCTTGTTAGAGGATTTACAAAATGGTTGTTAAACCAACTCTATTAAGAGATTTGAAATTACTACTACAATGGTTAAAAAGCAACAATGAATTGACCTGAACAAGATGCAATTGAATTTTTTGACTACAGGTCTCTGTTCAGTATCATTAGATCCTCTTTGATAAAATATAGCTTTGCTACTCCTCAATGATCTCTGATCATCCTTCAAATTTGCTTCCACAATAATCAATCTTCATATCACATTAATTCCACACACACTTCTATTTTTTTTTTCTTTTTTTTTTAGAATTCGCAACTTGACCTCTTAATTATACCATTCAAAATGTCAAGTCGGCCCATTTACATGTTACATTTACCAATAAACCATACATCAGTTGGCTACAAACATTGTTCTAAACAAATAAATGTCATTTCATAAAATAATGAAATCCTTTACTGGCCAACCCTGCTTGGTAAATACTGCTTTCAAAAATTTCCTAAGTTAACCTTCTTGACTCAGTTAACATTGTAATATCTGTAAAATCCTTTGGCTATCGATTTTACTTGGTAAGAACTGAATTCCTTCATGAGAGCTCAGTAAGAACTACTTCTGTCACATTTCTTTTGATGACCAAGTGAGCTCAGCAAGAATTGTTTCTGCCACATTTCCTTTGTTGACCGAGTTAGCTTGGTAATAATTGTTTACTCAGTAGATACTACAAGTTTTCGTTACTAAACTCTTAGGCTTGGTAGATTATGTCCTTTTGCCTTGCTGACCTTCTAAGCTCGGTAGACATTGTCCTTTGCCTTGTTGACCTTTTAAGCTCGATAGAATCTATTTGATGACTGATATGACATTTGTGTGACATCAAATACAACACAGTTGAAAAATTATATCCAACACAAGTTTCTATTGGTTAATGTAGTAAATTGCTTCTAAGTTAGTTTCTACCAAATTGGTTCGGCTAACGATGGATTTTCTTATTTTGGCATATTAAGTTTAATTGATTTGTCTATTGATTCCATCTGACTAAGGTGATGAATATTAATTATTCTAAGTTGTATTTGAGACAACTTGAGAATATGAAGGATATAAGTAAAAGGTCAAATTATGGTTTCAAAGTGTAAATATGAAGATGCTATTGAAGATTTAATGATGAGAAGAGAAAGAAAATTTGAAAGATAAGCAAAATATCCTTGTGGAGTAGAAAAGCTATATTCAAACATGAAGGATCAAGTACAAGCTAGAATAGAGATTTGTAATCAAAAATTTAGTTACATTCAAATCAATTCATCTCATTGTTACTCTCTAACCATTGTAGCAGTGATCTAAATCTTCTAATAGAGTTGGCTTAATAGTTATTTGTAAATCCTCTAACAAAGTGGAAATTCTATTGAATTGTTTAAAGACCTCTAACAAGGCCACTCCTTAAAGGGTGAATAAATCATTTAATAAGGTCACACCTAACAATGTGTTTTGTAACCTTTAACAAGGTTGGTTCCTAATAGGGTTCACTTCAGAAGAGTGAAAATAGTAACTAGTTGTAATTGGTGGCTTTTTTCAAATTGGATTTCTATGTTAAATCTTAGTGTCAAATGTGTTCATGCTATTTTCTTTTATGTGTTTGCAACTAAGTTAAAGTAATGGTAATCATAGATAACATCTAAAGTTTCTATGATAAGCATTACCGAGTTACAACATTCTATATGTGTTTATTGAGCTTCAATAGTATTTAATTTCTAGTTTACATTTTTGTACTGACATCTAAGAGATTTGGAATTTATTTTAGTAGTAATTGATTCACCCCTCCCCTCTCAATTACTCCTCTTATATTTCTAAAAATTTGTCCTCTTATGTGGGAGCTAGATTAAATTTAATACCCTGCATTTTTTTCATAATATCATCAATATTGAATGTATTCCTTATTTGTAATTTTATATAAAAAAATTGATGTCAAATTTCATTTATTTCTACTTACTAGTCATGAGTGAATTTTCATATATTCACTAGAGCCAAGATAGTGTTGAGCAACCTTCTCTTTCCTAGCTTGTGTATCCTTTGATGTGTCCTACAACCTATATATGTAAACTTTGAAAGATGTTAGAAATATGTTAGATTTTATAAATATAAAGATCACTAATTTGTGCATAATAGTATTATACTACCACATACCGATTTTTCTCAAGTGGTGGTTTAATTCCTTTATCTCTTAGTCTTATCTTTTTTGCATCTTCAATGGCTTCATTCCACTCCAACTCTAAAACCATAGGAGGATGCTCATACATTGGGTTGATCTTTAAAGACCTTATATATTGGCCTCTCACAATATTTTGATGTTTGGAACATTTTTTAAGAATTTGGACTCTATTCAAAATATTTTGACCAAAGAGATCCTCTATAGATTTTATGATCTAGTCTTTTAATTTGCGGCGTTTCTCATTCCATATTTGAACAAAAAATAAAATTGTTAGATAAAAAAATTAGTTCAAGCTATGTAGCTTGAATATTACAATAAATGGATGAGCAGAAAAATGTAGCAAAAAATTATATGAAGTTACGTATCTTTTACATAATGTGGGCCCAAATATCTTCAATGTTAAATCATAAAAAGTTTCATAAAAAAGATCATATCCTACAAAATCATCATGGGACCATTAGTCAAAAATAAGTTATGAATAAGTAAACTATAATTACACTCTAAATAATTATAATTTTAAAGTACACATAAGCTTAGGCAATTTTAAGGGATTTTTATCTTTCTTGCCCATCAACAATGATGCCTCCAATGATCTAGTAGAAGTAACATAGGCTGCTCTAGGAAAGGCTAGTAAATTATAACTAGTACTAGTATCTATTCTCTCATCATGAGAAGATGTACTTATTAGTGCACAAATTTAATCAATATCATACTATAATAAAATAAACAAGAAATTACAAATCAAATCATATTTAACACATAACAAAATGTATTAAAACAAGGATTTACCAGTTCTAGTTGTAATAGGTGTAGATTGTTGCATGCTCCTTGTTGCCAATCCTATAGTTGGCAACCTTAGAGTGTTGGCCGACCTTGTGAAAGGAGGCATATGCACATCATCAGGACCTAAAAAATAATCATATATAAATACAATGTATTGTCTTTTTAAAATATAGATTTCAAAACTATGACAATAGTAATATAAAATTGTCAATAATAATCAAAAAAGAAAGTAATGTCTCTTCTAATGATTGAAAATTGAAATCACATACCTATAGGAGCTACATTGGTACCCTTGTTAGGTGGAACAACTCAGTAAGGTCTCAAAAATTATTATAACAACATATACATATTTTGGTTCATGATCCATAAATTAGTATAAAATATAAAGCTTTATTGAACTATTGTCCTAGCAAAAGATTCATTTTTTCTTACTTCTAGACAACGTGCTCTCTGACACAATTCATTTGTTGTTGTCTCTTTCTCTTCAATTGAATTTGGATCCATCATAAGTGCAAGAATTTGTAGATTTATGCTTTTGAGGCTCTTTTTACACATGCTTATAGGGTCACTAGTTTATGCAATGTCATCATCGCATAATACTATGGCCACCATATCAACAACTAATTTCTCTTGTGTAATATGTTCTTTTCCCTTTCCCTAAGAATCAAATTGTGACAAAAAAATTAGTAAAATAATAAAAATAAGTACAAAGCCTTGACAAAAATAACATAATAATATGTCATTTTGTAAAATTATAATTAGACAAATTCTTATACAAAAGGTTTATCTATGCTAGATAAGGGTTGGGAGCAACGTCCCTACCTCTATCATCTGATGGATCAGCATGTCACTCTGTGACAAAGAATATTTATAAAAATATCAACATAATCAAAGAAATAGTTGACTTGGAAAAAAAAGCTTGATAATAAAATAGCATATTGTATATTGGAGTTCTAATTGGAAGTAATTAGTTTAAATATTACATACATAGTACTTACAACTCCCATGATAGTAACTTTCTTTATATCTATGTGATTCAAATTATAATATATTAGCAACTCTTCCCTTATATTTATTGATTTTATCACACATACAAAAATATGATTTCCCTCACATGCCTCTAAAATGCAATTGGGTCACTTATTAGTTGAACCAAGACACATATTATTTATGAAACCTATAATGTTCCCTGTTGCTTTTGGTATTCTAGCAATGCACACAGAAAGTCTTTTACTTTGATCATTTCTTTCCATTGTAGATAATTTGCTAATAGTGCATACCTACACATACTTTCTTTATATTGAACTATCTGCATCCAATTATTGTAATTGTAACAAGGTCCTACTTACTCCATCAATTCAACCACTTTTTTTTGACTTACATTTATGTCATCCATGGAAAATAGGCCTAAACAATGTAATGATGATGGAGCTATATGATATATCCTCTTGTTAACACAAAAAGTAGTGTTAATTGGAGGTAATTCCTTGGGTACCCATTCTTTCTAAAGATATGTATACCTCAAAGGAACCTTGATGTCACCCGTTGTCTCATCATTATAAGAACATGACCCTTCTTGAGAAAGGAAAAAATGTATGTATTTATTGAATTTTCTTCTAATCTTTTGACCTCTAGTTTGTCTCTCTTTTGCAGACCTACTACATGTCTCACTTTCCTCTTTTATTCTTGCATTTTCCTCACTTGAGAAAAATAAATCTAGAAGATACCTATTTGGTGGTACCTGTACCCCATCAAATGAGATATATAGTTGAAGGAGAAAAATATTTGGCTATAAAATGAGGCTAATATTGATGAAGTTTTCCTAAAGTTAATGTTGAAGGTGAAGAGAAAGAAAGCATATAATAAACTTATACCTCTCAATCCATGTCATTATGTATGATCCTTGTCAAAGGGGTATAGTTTCTTACATACATAAATAATTTATCTTTAGTTACAAATTACATGTTACTTATGCTATAAATTACATAGAACATAACACGAGTAATATGCATACACCATAATCATTGTATACTTTTTAATTCATTACCTCTACAAAAAATATATTATAAGTAATTAGCACCAAAAATTGAGTATCGTACAAATATTTACAACTATTCAACACCTAATACATTTTCATTGATCATCTTCTTCATCCATCTCATCATCATGAACATCATCATTATCGTCATCCAAATTGTCACAATGACCATTGACATTGTTGCTATGATTTCAATCTCCCTATATTTTACAAACTCTTAAGATTAGGATTGATTCAATGTGATATCATGTCTATGTGTAGATTTACCTTAGGGAACTTCTCTTCGCATCTATCCCTTTGTGTGCACCTAGGTGGGCATTCAAAAAAAATTTAATGCATTCATTCATATTAGGTGATTAGGAAAGTAAGGTTAAGCCTATGCATTTCCTAGATGAGAAGGAAGTTGTTCAGAGACCCTAATTCTATGATTAAGTATTTCATTAAAGTCATGATAAATTTGAAGGGAGAGATTTCACCACATTTAGAGAAGATGACAGCTAAAAGAATCAAGATTGAAGCTTAGGACTAATGCATAGATCATAGGAACATCATAGGAGCAAGAGAAATCAGATGAAATCTAGATGAGGTAGAAAAAGTATTTAGAAATGCTCAATCTACTCAACAATGGAAAAATCCTTGGTCAAAAGTAGCAAAAATAGAGATGAAAATAAAATTAATAATGTAGAATACACGTAGGGGTCCATGTTATTGTTTGAAAAGTCAAATTGTCTTAAGAGATGGATTCTTAACCATCAAATTAGTTTGGATCAATGCTCTTTGTAATGTTGCAGACTATATTACAGATATGAAAGATAAGTTGCAAAATAGAAAAAAGTCCTCCATCACATCCTCATAGGTGGTAGAATAGTTAAACCTTTTCAACCTATGAAGATGCAAAAATGGCAATAGTGTTTGAGTTAAACAATATCGTTTAATTGCACGTGGTCAACAAAAGGTTCACTTTCAAGTTATGAGCCTATGAAAAGCTAATAGTTAACATGATTGCAACTTTGCAGATGAAATAAAGGTTAAGTCAAAGAAGGTAGAAAATCTATGACACAAAGAAATACATAAACACGAAAAATTCCTTTGTTCACTGAGTCATATTATTTAAGCCATAACATGTTGGATTAGCCATGACCTAGCGAATATGATTGCTAAATGCTTAAATTTCTTCATTCACTTGGTTGTGTGATTTAAGTGAATGAGAAGCATTATGTCAGCAACTAAGAGAAAGAAGTTAAAGGTGAAGTAAGGTTGAATGAGTAGTGTTACTGAAGGAAGCAGTATATTATTTTTTTGATAAAAGGATAAAGTAATTAAAGACTTTCTAAGTTGCAATGATGTAAAAATAAACAAGATGGTTAAGAATCAAAGCTTATCACATGTCTGTAGGTAGTCAAGGCTATGTAAGGACCCTCCTCGTATGTACTTATTTAATATAAATCTCTCTGTTAAACAGTTATAGGTGATTTAAATGGATATGAACTAATGTTTATATTGTGAATGCCTTGATGAATTGAGAGTAGTTGACACATCCATGTTTTAAAACTCAGTGATTCGAAAACTACTACATTATCTTGACTATTTAAATATTAAAATTTCACTAACGATGATTCGAGGCATTTTCACCTGATGATAGGGGTTTTGAATTTTGATACCTCGATGATTAAGTTTTGTGCTTCAGATAGTTCAATATTATTTAACTAATGATGTTTATGATATTTAATTATATGCATGCCTAACGATGATTATTCTAGTATTTTAATCTGAATTAATGAATAAAGTTACATTGATTATGTAATTTCAAATGATTAAAGATGTGTAGAAATAAGAAAGGATTTCTTAAATGAAAGATTCATATTTTGATTTGTGAGGCCTTGCCCCGACCCATCCTTGCATCGATGATACATTATTATTTTGATACTTATGACTCGATATGTTAGAACATTATTTGATGCACTGAACATTATTATGCTATTTATGATGTGTGATGCTTTACCTTTAGATATTTGATTTCATCATTTAATGCTTTATAAGCGTGTGCGATGATGAAGTAAACAAATGCACAATTAACATTTTGATTATGCAATTTTAACAGTAAAAATATGAGTACAATTAGATAAATAATTAATTATTATAAAAATGGATATGATTTTTTTGATACATAAATTTCATAATGCATGTGATTTCTTGAACCTACTGATGTGTGCAATGAGTGTGCAGGATATGCAACCGAGAAACCTAATGAAAAGATGAAACTAAAACCCCTTGTTAATTTGTGCTATCTTTGCATTGTCTTCTTTAAAGGTTGTTAATTGGTCTTAAAATTTTCCTAGCTTTTGTTTGGTTCATATTAAGTCTTTAAGGCTTAAAAATATTAAATTTAAGTGCCCTAGGGGTAAGGGTATGGGTGGGGATTACTTTTCACCCCCTTAGCCTCTTTGTTTGACTTTTAGGGTCACTCAAAAACTCTATTTTTGATTGATTGCGAAAATTGATTGTCTCCTACTTGAGTTGGTGACTCAAACTTCATTTTGAGGTTACTTGAAGTCTAGTTGAGTTAAGGATCATACTTAGGGGCATTTTGGAATAGTTTGTTTTTTGTTACCCAATCTCTACTTTTAGAGAGGAGTCTTGGAAGGTTGAAGGCAAGGAAGGAAGGAAAAAGCTATTCTCAATTGAAAAATTATGTAAAATGTATTTGAGTTTTGATGTATTGGAAAAGACATCGGGTTTTCTTACTAGTTCTTTCCCAATGGAGCCTTGAACCAAGATGAATAATAGAGAAAGGAAAAGATTATGAAATTCTCCTTGCAATGCTCTCATGTGGTTCAAATTTTGGCATATGTATGTGAGAAAATAGAATGATAGATAATGTCCTTGAATTATGAATTTCCAAGTTTTCAATTATGTTAATGGAAGGCAATTTGTTATGTTGAAATTTCCAAATTGACATCTAAGTATTAAATGTAATCCAAATCCTACATTGCGATTACAAACTTATCACTTTCATTGTAAAGTTTCACTCTTCCTATGCCATTCATATGTTTGTAATCATATTAATTTGATTGAAATTAATTTGATAACATAGTGATATATATATATATATATATATCAAGTTATGCAAATTTAAGATTAAAATATGTTAAGAAAATTCGCAATTGATTTGTACTTAAATTTTGTAATTATACATGAGTGTGAGGAAGTAAAGTAGTTCTATTCAAATATGTATGTATTACTTTTAATCCAATTTTCACTCTTCTTTTTAAAACACAAATTTGTTAATGTGTTTATGCCCGTATATTTTGGGCATGACAGACTAACCCTAGGTTAGGGGTTCAATATGGTGAAGTAGTCAAAACTAGTGGTTGCATGGTTGTGGGTGGTTAGAAGAAACCTTGAGTTAATGTAGTGAAGCTATGAAAGCCATTATTTACAAGGTTGCAAGTGATTAAAACTAACCCAAAGTTAAGGAAGTGACAAAATGAAATCATATGAATCACATGATTGCAAGGTTGCAGGTAGGTTAATCTAATCATAAGTCAAAGCCATGAAGAAGCAAAAACTAAACATCACGTGGCCATTGGTAGTTAAGGTCACGACAGTGCGAAACAATGTATCTACACTATTGTAGGGTTAAATAATGAGATAAAAATTTACGTTGTAACCCAAAAAAAAATGGTAATAGTTAAACATTAAAAGATCATCGCAATGTCACAGGAAATTAAAGTTAACTTGGACTTAAAGTGGCAAAATTGTGAAAAGTAACCCAGGATATTCAAATATTGAACAATCACATGGTCATTGGTGGCTAGTGGCAACCCAAAGTTAAGGTAGTTACATAATGAAAATAGAAGAAGTATATGGTCACAAGGGTTAAGTGAAACCTTGAGTTAACATAGAAAAAAACAAAAATTAATTGATCACATTGTCACATCAGAAGAAGACATCATATGAATGACAATTTTAAAGAAGCAACAAGGGAGAATTAAAGAGATCTATTATATCTTAATTGTGATCATTGATTCAATATTGACAATGAGAATTCAAACCTATAGCGATCATTGAGATTCAAATTATATGAATTTAGCACCAATAGATCAGAGAAGAATATGAACCATTTTAAGGGATTCTAATCATTTATGTTTTCTTTCTCTAATGTATTAAATCATAATGATGATTGTTGGATTTATGAGTGATTCAAGTGCTCTATTTATGTAACTAATGAATCTATAACTAGCCAACAACCTAAGAGGGGGCCTATATGTATAATTTTCTATGTTAATAGAAAGGATCGACAAGTTTCATGCATTTTCTCCCCTACAACAGAGACTATTGAGAAAAAATTGAGAGTTATATGGATTGAAGGATTAGATTGATGTCTATAACTAGGTAATGTGACATAGTGCAAGGAAAGAGAATTTCCAAAGGAGATGCCCTAGCCCCCAGCAAATAACCATGCAATGGAAACACAACAGCAAAAAGATATAATGCAAGATCTAATACCAAATGACAATAATTTATTCATAAAATATAACTAATTACATAAAATGTGTCAGGCTGTAAGGCCTTCCTAGTTATGGAAAAATACAAAGAAAGTAATAGTTTTGCAAGATCCCTCAAGATCCAATCCAAACCTAACTAGTCCAAATCCACATTCTGGTAGAAACCTCCAAGAAAGATCTAAACTTGTGCTCGATCGCAAGCACACCAAGAAATCTCCTTATTTTCCAAGCCATGGCTAATATTTCTACTCCAACTTCATCCAAGATCCAAGTCTAAAATACCTCACATTTGGCACTCTATCCACACTTCACAACTCCATCACAATCCTACTATAAACTACCTCACATTCAATAATCTAGGCCCTCTTCAATCCTTAAATTTTAAGTCATCATGCTTAAAATTATAGGTATTAATCTAGGCCCTCTTCAATCCTTAAAATTTTCATCCTCTAACACATTGTAAAATATTAGTTACATGGCATGCAACAAGAACCTAAAAATAAATCTCTAGAAGCAAGGTAAAATGACTCAAACTTCAACTCAATCCATCCAATTTCTATGCAATCATGAGGAAAGGTTCTCCAATGTATCTCCAACACATACCTAACCATGAAAAGCATAAATTCACAAAAATCCAAGTTCAATTATCCTACATCATAATGTGATAGCATGCCTAGGTTTCTTTCATTATCTTCTTTGACTGAGCTAACATGCATGTAGATTAGTCTTTTTGTAATTGTAGGAAAAGTTCTTATGAAGCTATTAGTATTTGAGATAATAAAAGTATCAGTACAATTTTAATAGTATGGTTAGTCAGAGTGCTATCTTTCATAGGTATTTATGCTCTTTTTCTAGAGCTTCATAACATCATGCATTTTTTATGTGAAGTTAGGATTGAAGTGTGTTGAAATTTTTCTACTGGGTAAGCTTGACTGGTTAGAGAGTCACTTATGGTCATAAATGTCCTTCTTATATTACATATGCTTGCATCTCATAGCCTTAGATTCATTTAGGAGTAGAGTTAGTGTTAAACCTAAAACCTTGCCTAGGTTGTTTATGTCAATAAGTAATTTGGTTAGCCTCTTTTTCGCTCAGGTTAAGAGCATACCCATAGTCACCCTTTTGATCACATAAAAACATCATTCCAAGTATATCTTGCATATAAAGGAGTTGTACATTATAATTCAAAGGGTAGTGATATAATACATACAATGACCCATTTATTGGTAACATCCATCTATTTATTCACATTTTGGGCTTCTAGAGTCAAGGTAAAGCCAAGTTAAAAAGAGGGACAAACTGTTAACCAATATGCATCATCATGATTGCCACTATGACCATCATCATCATCATCATCATCATCATCATCACTATCACCATCACAATCACCATCACCACCACCATCATCATTGTCACCATCATCATCACCATCATCACCACCACCACCACCACCACCACCATCATCATCTCCTCCTTCATCTTTGTCATCATAATCATCATCATTATCATCTCCATCTTCATCTTTTTTATCATCATCATCTACTTCATCTTCCACTTTTTTGGTATCTTATTCTTCAATCAAATTATACATTATCGGTCTTCCTCTTTGATAATATCTAACAAAAAAGGACTAACTCAGTTCATGTGCAACATCAAAGTAAAACACTTGCTCACATTGGCTTGGAAGAACCTAGGGCTCATTTCCAACTAGCTCAAATGACCTTTCTATTAATCATTGTAAAAATATTATCATGTCTAATAATAGTTGTATCAGGATCATTTTGATTTAGTCCTAGCCTATACCATTTGACAATGAATAGAACTAGCTTAATGGAATCAAAGTCGCATTCAATTATATCATCCAAAAGCCATAGTTTTTATTTTAAGATTGTTGAGGATGCATGTTGTTTCTAGCCAAAATATTGGTGACCTTAGAGAATGCAGTTATCTTAGAATCACAAGTTCTCTTAGTGTCATATACCTTTTTATGTGAAACTTATGGCCATTCTAGTACATAGCTTTGTGATGCTTGACCAATTATTTTTCAAACATGTCAAAATTATGAATCCATCCATGAGTTTATATTAAACAAATGGGTCATGATAGATTAATTTATATGTACCTTTCCACCTCTTAAACCATTTTCTAGATTAATTACCATTGGTATAATTTTGGGATCTCCATTAAGATGAGCTTCTTTAACCAATGAAGCAATACCTTCCCATGTTAATGAGTGACCTTTTTTTTGAGATTGTTCAATCCATACCTTTGTCCAATCAAGATTATTTATAATATACAAATGAAGTGCATCCCACTCATGAGCAACCATATCAAATAAATAGAACAGTTGGAAACAACCTATATTGATGATGGAGAATAATTAATTAACTATAATAACATCTTATAATTATCTCTCACTTTTTTCAATCTAAGTTTCCCCATCAAGTACCCCCTTTCAAATCTGTTAATGGAGTTGGGATCCCAAATGTGATCTACATGAATCTTTGATGCAAACTTGAGAAGATATTCACTAATGTACACCATGGTTTGGTATACTATATATCCTTAGACCATGTGACCCTCAAGACATTCTCTATGTCAAACCAAGTTGTTCAAAAATTTTAAGTGTCTCTCCACCATCCACATTGACCTAGTTGGTACAAGTCCACACAATTCAATCTCCTCAACTAGATGTATGAGGTAGTGTTCTTGTGCATTGAAAAAGTTGAAAGTGGACACTTTTGCATCTCACATGAAAGCTAAAGAATTTTTCTCTTCCAATGATTTATGTCTTTTTTATCAATTTCTTTCGATGAGAACCACCTAGAAGATGTTCATCACAAAAAAATGTATTAACAAGACTCTACAAAAAATTATAAAATAAATTATAGAGAAAGAAGAGAAAAATGCACAAAAAATATATGTACAACAAATCTAACAAATAACACTTCTAACCTCATGTATTTTATAAGATCATATATAACTTGTTTGACACTCATATTTTCAAAGCTATATGGGAGAGATAGAGGTAGAATGTACTACAATAATAATAAAATGATCTTTTTAATATATTATAAAATAAAATAATGAAAAGTACATAATGTTTTACAAATTTATTATAAATAGAGGAGAACATGATTTACCTTGACAAAGGTATGCCAATAATGTGTTTTCAACCCTGACCCAAAATCACATTTCTTTTATATGAGACTACTTATGTTTCCATCAAATCCTATGAGAAATTTAATTTTTTTTTAATGGCTTCAATCATGGCATCCATTTACTATTGCATTAATAACTAGTGAATGACACTCATATTAATCTAATTTCTATTGCTATTTGATTCAAGAAAAAATTTCAATTCATGATTAGATTCATCAATGTCATTACAAATTTTGATCAATTTTTCTTTTCTATTCCTTCCACCCAATATTTTTCATAGTGTCTCTATTACAGTCTTTCTAATATGCATAGCATTAAACAAATACATGATTAGAAGGTACTCATAGTATAACAACCTACTAATTGTCTAGGATAGCTTTTAAGTCTTTTTGAAAGTTGCTTATCAATTTCTTGATGACCTTCATGAACATATATTACATCATTAATAGATAAAAGACAATATCCAAATTTTAATTTCAGACAAAAACTTATATTGGATAGAATGAGATTACCTCGATGATTCATTCTATTGTATTCTAAATTTCATATGTGAGGTATCATTCTTTGTGGCTTTGATGTTGTCTCTTCTTTCTAATTTAAAATATATTTTTCAATTATTCAATACTTATACTTTTTGTGGAAAAAGTGTCTATGCTCATCGAACACCTTCTTCCTTAAACTTTTTGAATGATGAGATTTCATCTTTGGACCACAAATTTGATAGACAATTTATCCCTTTGTCTGAAGACCTACAAGATTTTGTATAATTTACTAACAATTGTACTAGAAGATTCATATTTAAAATTATCACATGCAACTTAAACATACAATGAAAATGTGTTAGCACAATTACATAAAAAAAATATGTGTCAATAGTTTTACATACCACAAAATGTGCTAGTCTAAGGGCATCATGTATTTTCTATACAAGCATTCCATGGAATTAAAAAATTTATTTCACCAATTGGTGTAGAGATGTTGTACATAGTGACCCCATTCCCTAACTTCAAAAACTCATCAATCAAGTGCTTAATATATACAATGTACATTCATATCTTTCACTTAGTACTAACCTAGTCGAATGAACATAAACAAAATATAATTATTATACCCATTTTGATAATGTGTTTATAAATTAATTTAGATGACTATTAAATCGAAAAATACTTGGTACAATCATTGCCAATATTACGTGCTCCCTCTTTATATACATATAAGGAGGAATGTTATTGTTAATAACAAAAATAGGCCAGACCAAGTAAATAGATTTCAACTCTCCATCTGGATTGACACCATTTGTTTTTAATGGAAGCTTCAAATTATGAGGTTCTTCTTTAAATACTAATCACCTATCTTCTATGTCCTTAAATGTAGAACCACCCACAAGAATTCACATAATGTCTTCTTGACTTTTATTGTGTGCATGGTGATCCATAAATTATGCCAATATAGTGCACCTGAATAATCATTGTAGATGTCAAATAATGAGAATTTACTGAAGAACCTTGCAAGAAATTTTTTTGGTTATTTGATTTGATTCTTATCTACTAATGTGACAATCAAGGCATTGTGTTGAAAATTTATGTTGTCTATGATATATAATATGATCATTGGGACATGTATGTATTATTTGATACTCGATTCCAATATCTTTCATAATGGCCAATAATTCTTGGTAAGAGTGAGATAGAATGTTTGATGGTGGTAACAAAAACTCACATATCAAACTATGGAAAAAAAATTATTAATAAAAAGAACATTAATGGTATGCTAACATAAAAGATGACAAAAATGACTCTATACCTTAACATATGTGATACGTTTGTATCATTTATAACCTTGAAGTTTACCAAAAACAATACAACAAAGAGAAGCATTGTTTGGGAGCTTTGGTACAAGGGCTCATATGCCTTTTCAATTATATGTATATCAAGGTTCTCTTCATAATCATCATTAGATGTGCTACTATCATCATCTTCCTTAGTTGCACCAATAACATCTTCAATCTTATTCTCTAAGACATTATCAGTTGCACCAATACCAAGATCTTCAATTGTGTTCTATACCTCAGGATCATCTTCTTCCATGGGATCATTACCTTATGCTTCAATATTCAAACCTCCATGTTCCACTAGTCCAAAATCCACATTCACCAAATGATAAAAATCATTTTCTCCTTCAATGTGATCATGTTGCTTACAATGTATCTAATTTGTTGTGATTAGAATTATTTCATTCTTTTAGTGCTTGAATTTTTTGCAAGGACAATAACATTTTCTATCACATTTTCTTTTGAACTAAAACCACAATCTAGCAATTATCAGCTTATTTTATTTTGGATTTATATTGGTAGACATGGACTTTCTTCACAGAAAAATATTTAGGCTATAAAATGTTAAAAATAGATTGATACAAGTATGAGAATGTGTTTTAATCATTATTTTGTCACTGATGTCAAACCTGCTACTTGTTGGTAAGATAATTGTTTGAATGATTTGAGTACTCTCATTTGTTTGATTGATGAGGAGGCTTTTATCAAATGAGATAATAAAAGTACCTAGAGGAAAGGGTATGTTATGCTATGTAAAAAGAAGTAAAAAGATCAATTGAGATAGTGGTAACATAGTGGATTGATTATCTACTTAAGGTTGCAAAGGATGGATAAATTGACAAAGTCTAGAAGAACAAATAAGAAGAATTTAGTCTTCCAAGTTTGACCAAGTGGAAAGTGTATATGCTACATTAGTATGCAAGAAACACTAATTTAATGAAAATGAAAGCATTAACATTAACTAAATTAACATAACATATTAGATAGACAAAAGAGGAACCTCCAATTAGGAATGTGAGCTAGATGAATGTACTCTCTCAATAGGAATTAGCTCTTTTCTTGGTAGATGAGTTTAAGTAAAGGATTGGTATGTATGCTCAAAGGGCTTCAAGTTTGCTTCAATGGTGAGGATGGGTAATGGCAATTTGGTAGCTTTGTGAGCTCTCAATTTGGCATTATAAGGGTATGGTTAAGGGCTTTGTTTCTTAAACTAGCATTATAACTTTAGCTCAAGGATTGTGATGAAATGGCTTGGGACGGGATCTAATTTATAGGCTAAGGGTTTGAGGGTTTGAGGGCTAAGATGCAAGAATGACAAAAAGCTCTTAGAGGGCTCATATTGTATGAGAGGAGAGCACATAGATTGTGCTTCCTTATAGCCAATTAGGGAGTGACACATGTCATAAGGTGAGAGGATGGAGGAAAGGGCAAGGATGAGTCAACAAAGGAGGCTCAAGGGATAATATCTTCATAAAGACCCTTCATAATGGTTTGTAAGAGCAATGAATGGGTTTGTAAGAGTCTTTTATGGCTTTGTAAGAGCATTCATGGTTGGGTGGTTGGGATATTTTGGAAGGAGTTGAGATTGTTGACTTTGCTTGGTTTAAGAAAGTTTTAAGCTTGCTTAGAGAATGTGACAAGGTTAGGGGGTGGGATTAGAGATGGTTTAGGATGGGGATGAAGACTTTCTAGAAGAGTCTAGAATTTTTTAGGATGAGGATAAACGATTTTTTAAGAAATAAATAAAGTTTTATTTATTTCATGGGTTTGGGTTGAGGAGATATTTATTAAAATATTTTTAATAAACATGAGGATTAATATTTAACCCTAATTAAATATTTTGAGTTGGGATTAAGGGTAGAAAATGATGGGATTAGCCTTTAATCAAAATTAAAGAAAGATTAGAAGATTTTGGAAGAGGTTAGTGGTCTTAAGGAAATTGGCCAAGTTTTGGACATAAAATAAATAAATTATTTATTTTGAGATTTTTGGTTAATTTATTAATTAAATAATTAATAAATAAGGAAATAATTTTTAAATAAGATTTAAACATTTTTGGGAGGGATTCCTTAACTAAATATTTTTAATTAAGATAAAGGAATTTAATGACATAAAAATAAATTAATTAATTAATTAATAAATGATGATGTCATCAGGGACTTTTTAGAAATTAAAAATATTTTATTTTCTAAAGAATTTTTAGGTGTCTACATTTTGCCCCTCTTTGATGTGATGTCGCAAGTGGCATGGCATCAAAAATAAGAAAATAAGATGCCTAAGACTAGAATAGAAGAGGAGAGAATGGACTGTGAGATGCCCTCTCAAGAAGGCAGCAGGGAACGAAAGTGAGGCTCGACAATTTCTTTAAAAATATAAGAATTTGAGATGAGTAAGGAGACTCAGATTGGCAAAGAGAAGGGGTTGAATTAGCTCAAACTCTCACTATGGGAGAATGATAAAGGGAGAATCTGAGGCACAAGAGGAAGCAAGCTTAAGACTTTAGGGAAGGTGGAGGATGAAGGAGCAGAGTGCTATAAAAAGGAATCAAGGATAAGAGAAGGATGAGGGGATTATAAAAGCTGATGCAATACAATTTCAAAGAGTCAGATTGGCAGAAGATGGGTTTTAGAGATCCCTAGGACTAGGATTATGGATCTCGAAAGATGAGGCTTGGTGGATTGATTAGTTTGGTGGATCCCTAAGACTAGGATTGTGGATCCCTAAAGTTAAAAGTGAAGATTGATTCAAAGAGATACTAATGCATAAGTTGGGGTAGGAGAGACAAATGTTGGATATGGATGGGGGAATAATGGAGATGAAGGGAATTCGTTGAATCTTTTTGAGCAGGGAGATACTTTAAAGAGAAGTACCAGCATGTAATTGAGCACTAAATTTGCTATAAGACTGTTGGTTAATTGTGAAGGTTACCAAGAACATCAAGGCCATGTCACCAACTATCCAGAGGAATAACGGACTGACTTGAAACAAACACACAAGGATTGCCCCAAGATCACACATGAAACTTAGAGAAAACAACGTGGAACCGACACTAGGTAACCTGCAAGCAAAAAAGAAACAAACGAAAGACTTGATCAAAACCTTACGCTTAGATTGCCCCATTCATAGTATACCATGATATGGAAGATCATGGTAACCTTGAGGAGAGAATAAGGAGATTTCTTGGAAAGGATACTTCAAGACCCAAAAGGGAAGATTCCAAATCAAAAGAAAGCAAAAATTCAAAAGAGAACCGTTTGCCAACAAGATGGGTAGGATTAGGTACTAACGGACCAAGATCAGACATGAAGAAAGCTATATCCTACAAGGATCTATCAGAGAGTACCTAAGCTGATGGATCTAGATGAGTGATACGTCTGGCAAGCTGAACTAAGAGGATAACACTTTGGTGACAAGAGATTTAGCTAAAAGATGCATTGAAATAGCTAACCAAGGGTTGTGCGATGTGTGCAAGATGTTGATCAAGGACACGAAAGTTGAATAGATATAATAGTAATAAGCTAAGGAGGATGTACAAGCTGATAGACCTAGATATGTTACAAATGTACAAGGTTGTTCATGTTTTGATTTTTGTGAGATGGGGTTGTTTTAGGGTGTGTTGGATGGATATTTGGAGTTGATAGGTAGATAGGTAGATGGTTTGCGAAAATCTTAAGTGAAAATGGGATTCTTTGTGTGCATGTGATAGGATACAAGCTAGGATACAAGCTTTGGCATATAATACAGGTTGAAATATGGTACAAGCTGTGGACAAGATTTGGATATACAAGGAATGATACAAGATTTACAAGCTAAGGTACAAGATTTACAAGCTGTACAGGAGGTATTTACAAGCTCCATTAGATCTTGGATATTTGGTTGGAACACCAAGGGAACAAGCAGGTGTTTTATAGGATGTTGGGTGAATGGATGAGGGATAGGATAGTGATAGATAATGGATTAGTCTTAGTATACAAGGCACCTGAATTACCAGGTTTTCACCAAGGTACCTATTCAAAGTTTTTGAATTGCCAAGTTTTCACCATTGGACGCTTATTTCTCTTTACTATTTATTTATTTATTTATTTATTTATTTATTTTTTTTTAATAAATAAAAAGTGCAGGGATTAGTAAGCCATAGAGATGCTAAAATAGAAATGATGATGATGCAGCTAGGCAACAATAACAGGTAGAGACGATAGTTCACCAGGCAAAGACACCAAACTACAGAGACGTTGAACTATGGAGATGCTAATCTGCGCAAACGACAAAAAATCAGGCAGAGATGACAGTTAATTTGGCAGCACAGAAAACATGAAACTAGGTGAAGACACTGAATTGCAGAGACAACAGTTAACCGGAGGCGGCAATAGAGACGACAGACAACCAGAGGTGATGGTGAAGATGACAAACAACTAGAGGTGGCGGCGAAGATGACAGATAACCAGAAATGGCAGTGGAGATGATGAAAAACTAGGCGAAGGCACTAAACTGCGTAGATGATAGTTAAGGTTGTGGAGATGACAGTTTGGTGGTGGTGCAGACAACAAGAGATCTGGTGGAGACGCCAAACTGTGAAGATGATAGTTTATTAGGCAAAGATGATAGTTGATTTGATAGAGATGACAATTCACTAAGAAGAGATGCCAAACTGCAGAGATGACACTACGAAGATGACACTGTGCGAATAGAACTGACAGGCGCAGGTTTTCTCAAAAAAAAAAAAAAAAATTGGGTATTTTTTGGATTTTTTAGGATATAATTTCTTTCCAAATGCGTCCTTCAATCTACAAAAATAAGAGAAACACCCTACAACCCACTCAAACAACAAAAAATGTTAGATGGTTAGTTTACAATAAAAAAACATGAATTGAATGACCCATAGCAAGGTCCCACCAGGCATACCAAAATGTATATGCTACTTTAGTATGCAAGAAACACTAATTTAATGAAAATGAAAGCATTAACATTAACTAAATTAACATAACATATTAGATAGACAAAAGAGGAACTCCTAATTAGGAATGTGAGCCAAATGAATGGACTTTCCCAATAGGAATTATCTCTTTGCTTGGTAGATGAGTCTAAGTAAAGGATTGGTATGTATGCTCAAAGGGCTTCAAGTTTGCTTCAATGGTGGGGATGGGTAATGGTAATTTGGTAGCTTTGTGAGCTCTCAATTTGGCATTATAAGGGTATGGTTAAGGGTTTTGTTTCTCAAACTAGCATTATAACTTTAACTCAAGGATTGTGATGAAATGACTTGGGAGGGGATCTAATTTATAGGCTAAGGGCTTGAGGGTTTGAGGGCTAAGATGCAAGGATGGGGAAAAGCTCATGGAGGGCTCAGATTGCATGAGAGGAGAGCACATGGATTGTGCTTCTTTACAGTCAATCAAAGAGTGACACATGTCACAAGGTGAGAGGATGAAGGAAAGGGTAAGGATGAATCAACAAAGGAGGCTCAAGAGATAATATCTTCATAAAGACCCTTCATAATGGTTTGTAAGAGTCTTTTATGGCTTTGTAAGAGCATTCATGGTTGGGTGGTTGGAATATTTTGGAGGGAGTTGAGATTGTTGACTTTGCTTCGTTTAGAAAAGTCTTAAGCTTGCTTAGGGAATGTGACAAGGTTAGAGGGTGGGATTAGAGATGGTTTAGGATGAGAATGAAAACTTTCTAAAAGAGTCTAGAATTTCCTAGGATGAGAATAAAAGGCTTTTTAAGAAATAAATAAAGTTTTATTTATTTCATGGGTTTGGGTTGAGGAGGTATTCATTAAAACATTTTTAATAAACATGAGAATTAATATTTAACCTTAATTAAATATTTTGAGTTGGGATTAAGGGTAGAAAATGATGGGATTAGCCTTTAATCGAAATTAAAGAAGGATTAGAAGATTTCGGAAGAGGTTAGTGGTCTTAAGGAAATTGGCCAAGTTTTGGACAAAAAATAAATAAATTATTTATTTTGAGATTTTTTGTCAATTTATTAATTAAATAATTAATAAATAAGAAAATAATGTTTAAAAAAGATTTAAACATTTTTGGGAGGGATTCCTTAATTAAATATTTTTAATTAAGATAAAGGGATTTAATGGCATAAAAATAAATCAATCAATTAAATAATTAATTAATTAATAAATGATGATATCATCAGGGACTTTTTTAAAAATAAAAATTCTTTTTTTTTTTTTAGATTTTTAAGTTTCTACAGAAAGTAGGTGCCAAAAAAGGTTAGTGCAAGCCGAGTAGAAAATTAGTTAGAGCCTAGAAAAGTCAATTTAATGTATGTCAAGTGATATAGTGTAAGCCAAGTAAAGTTTAGTTATTGTTAAGCACCAGTAAAATTTACTTCATGTTGAGTGATTTGATAGTGGATTCTAAAAAATGTTGTATGTGTTGAGCATTAGAAGAAAGTTAATGTTGAGTGACAACATTCTGAAAAAGATCACGAATTTGATGAATCTAAGCCAACAAGTTTTATTTCTTCAATTGTGTGAAGTGTGTGGAAGATAACTATGATGTATTGGTGGCACAGAATTTGAGATAAACCATTTTGAGGTGAATTCAAAGAGTATTGAAGGATAAGTTTCTAGAAGAGAATAAAATAAAAAGATGGGTGGATTCATTCAATCCTACCTAACCCTAAAATGGATGATAGAGGTTGAACAATGAAAGATCTTAATTTTCTATTTATAGAGATATTTAGTCAGAAGAAAAGGTTGTCATGTGTGAGAACCTAAAAAAAACAAGGAGTCTAAGGTATTTCTTCATTCAGTGACCAAACAAAAGAGACTATTATTGGTGAGCAAAGAAACAAAGCTTAAGGCTATGGATGCTTGAAGGGTGAACAAACTAGTAGAGTTGAAGTGTCTGAAAGCCAAGTAGAATGGAAGACTAAAATGGAGATTTGTATTTTGCAAAGTGAAGTTGTAAGTTGTTATAAAGATCAAGCCTTACTATTACTTTCTAATCATTATACTAGTCTAGGATTAATCCTTTGAATTGAGGTTAACCTAACAAGCATTTGTAAATCTTTTAAACAAGTGACATTCCAAGTGAATGATCTAAAGTCCTCTAATAAGGCTCACTCCTAATAGGGTGATTGAAATCTTTTAACTTAGTCATATTTAATAGTGTGTATTGTAACCTTTACTAGGGTTGGCCTTTCACAAGACATCACTTCAAAAGAGTGACAATGACTAGCATGTTACTATGGTTTTTCTCAAATTGTGTTTCCATGTAAAATCATTGTGTCAAATGTGTTACTAAATATATTATGTTTCATACTTACATTTTTGCAAAGTTGATTTGACAGTAACCTACAAGTTTAAGTAATTGTATGATCTAATGGATGCATGCATGATGAATATGTTTTATGGATATGGGTTCACTAAACTATTAAAAATTTTATTTGTATGTTTGGACCTTGGATAACTAATTCACACCCCAAATCTAAATAATTCTAAAAAATTTCAACAATTGGTATCAGATTCATCTTCTTAAGAGGACTAGTTTGAAGGTACTAGAATCAAAAGATCAAGATGTCAAAAAGAGAAGTGCCCAAGCTTAATAGAGATAACTTTCTTTCATGACAAGGTCTAATGAAGCTACACCTAGGAGGTCTTGGGGATCATGCACATTCTACCATCATCACAGAGCATGTTGATCTTGTTGGAGCCCTAACTACTAAATATCTGAAAAAGAAGAAAAAACACAACTAGGCAATGTTGAAGATTATCTCTACCCTACGTTATGTCAATTTTGATGACATAAAATATTGTGACATTGCAAATAAAATGTGAGATTCTCTTCACACCATTTATGGAGGAGACACAAATGATCTAAGAGCCAAATTTGAAAGTCTTAAAAGATAAGTTTAATGATATGAGAATGCAAGAAGGTGAAAATGTTGCTCAATATTGCTCTAGGATAAAAGATGTTTTTAATGCTATAAGAGGGGGTACTAGTAAGATAGATGATGAGATTGTACTAAGAAAATTTTTGAGAACACTACTGCCCATCTATGCTATTAAATTTTCTACAATATAAGAACTGATATGTATACCAAGGTCTAATCTAACACTTGAAGGTCTGGTAGGGAGGCTCACTTATTTTGAGCTATCTAATTTTGATAACTTCAAATTTGACAATGTTGGATTTTCTTTGAAAGCTAAGTTTTCATTGGAGGAACCTAATAAGAAGAAGAAGAAAAAGGTAAATATGTTTCTAGTGATAGTAATATAGATGAGGAGGATTAGAACATTGAAGCACTACTAGCAAGGAGATTTCATAGAGGTAAAGAAAAATTTAAAGGTAAGTTACTTATCATATTTTTCAATTGCAATTAGGTTGGTCATATTATTGCTAGATGTCTAAAGAAGAAGAACTGCATAGGTGGAGACAAATACAAAAGTAGAAGAGATGAAGACAACAAAGATTATAAAGACAAAGGCAAGAATTCTTGCTACACTGATAAGTAGGAGATAATTTCCACAGTAAGTCAAATTGTGATATTGTTATCAAGATTTAACTGTGTGATTTTGATTCAAACTCATTGACCCATGTTTCATGAGTAGTGATTCAACATGAATCCATTTCTTATGAGAATAAATGGAACACTTAGCACTCATTGGATCTAGGTGATGTTCATAGAGGTGAAGCGCCAGGACTTCATGGGAGGTCACCCATCCTAGTACTACTTCAGCCTGAGCGCGCTTAACTATGAAGTTTCCTCCATGGTTAAACCCAAAGCTTGCAACCCCATTTGCAAAACCTTCACCAAGTGTTGTGCCTTATGAAGCAATGAGTGCTAAGTGTTCCATTTATTCTCATGAGAGATGGATTCATGTTGAATCACTACTCATGAAACATGGGTCAATGAGTTTGACTCAAAATCACACAATTAAATCTTAATAGCAATATCACAATCTTGCTACATTGCTGAAGAGTAAACTAAAGATGGATCAGATGATCATGATGATGAAGTGGTGTATATTGTAATGAAAGATGATTTTGATGAGGATGAGGAAACTACACTAGTGCCTTGTGAAAACAAGAATGACAGATGAATCATTGATAGTGGGTGTTCACATCACATCACTAGAGATAAAAGTAAGATCATTATCTTGAATTATTATGATAGACATAGTGTAAGGTTTGGTAATAATACACCTTGTTTAATAAAAGGAAAAGGTTTTATAAAACTCACAAAAAAGATTTAATGTAACATTGCTTATTATGTTGAAGGACTTCACTATCATTTTTTTAGTGTATCACAACTAAATAGTTCAGGTTGTAAGGTTGAGTTTGAGAACAAGATTTCTAGGATATATGATATTGATGGAAAACTAATTAGACAAGGTGATCAAACTAGAGGTAATCTATTCTATCTTGGTATGGATGATACTACTTGTCTAGTTGTAGAATTTGATGATGTATGGCTATGAAACAAGAGGCTATGTCATGTTAATTTTGATAACTTGGTTAGTATCAATAACATAAGAAGAGTAAGAGGTTGGCCTAAGTTGAAGAAACCTAACAATATAATTTGCAAACAATGACAGTTAAGGAAAATTACAAAGTCAAGTTTTAAGAGTAAGACTCATACCTCTAAAGGAATTTTAGAGATTTTTTATTGGACCAATTCATGTGAAAGATACAAAGGTGATAAGTATATTACATTATTTGTTAATAACTATTCTAGGATGATGGTATTTATGTTTCTAAAATAGAAATCTAATTCTTTCCAAATGTTTAAGTGGTACTTAAAAAGAGTTATGAAAAAAAATGTAAAAGTCTAAAATGTTTGAGATATAATAGAGGAGAATTTACATCAAATAAGTTTGAGATGTTTTGTAATGATAGAGGAATCAAAAGATAGGCATCTGCCCCTAGAAGCCTTCCACAAAATGGAATTGTTGAAAGGAGGAATAGATCTATAATAGTCTATGCTAGGACACATATGATGAAGAAAAATGTTATTTTAAAATACTAGAGAGAAATTGTAAGAACAATTAACTATACCTTGAACCGTGTGTAAGTTAAGAAAGATACACATTTAACACCTTTTGAACTATGGTATGGATATTCATCCAATGTAAAATATTTTAAGGTATTTGGAAGTAAGTGTTAAATTTTCAAAGATTTCAAGAATGGTAAACTAGATGCAAAAAGTGAAGAAGGTATATTTCTTGGCCATTCCATAAGAAGTAAAGCTTATTAGTGTTTAAATACTAACACTAACAAAGTTGTGGAAAGTGAAAATGTGCAATTTGATGAGTATATAGAAGTACATGAGGTTGAACCTATGAAGGAACCATAGGGATACAAATCATTTGTACACTTTTATGAAGTCATGTCTGTTGATGAAGATGTTTTTAATCAAGTTGCAAATCAACAGAAAGTTTTAGTGATTGTCAAGTCACATACTATGAATGTTGAGTTGCATTTAGGAACCGAGCTACAATCAGGTTCCAAGTTACAGAATGAAGTTAAGATAGATTCTAATTTTAATATTAGTGTACATTAAAGAGATTTTGAACTACTTGATAGAGAAATACATAATGATTCATAAGTTAAGAGACTAAATGAGGAAAACATATTAGAACCAAGATTGTCAAAGTATGTCAAGAGATATCACCATGCTACACAAATTATTGGAGACAAAAATGCAAGACCAATGACAAGGAACAACTTGAGAAATGGTATATGTTTTGTTAGCATGCATGAACCAAAAATAGTGAAAGATTCCTTAGAAGATGTGGACTAGAGTAAATCCATGAAAGAAGAGATTGAACATATTGATAAAAATAAGACATGGACTCTAGTTCCTAGATCAAAAGATAAAAATATGATTGGCACCAAGTGGGTGTATAGAAATAAGTTAAATAAAAATGGTGAAGTCATAAGGAATAAAGCAAGATTAGTCTACAAGGGGTATGCACAAGGAGAAGGGATAGACTATGGAGAAACATTCACTCCTAATGCAAGATTGGAAGGAGTAAGAACTCTTCTTGCTTACTCTACATACAAAGGTTTCAAAGTTTATCAAATGGATGTTAAATCTACATTTCTGAATGACATTGAAAGAAGAGGTTTATATAGACTAGCCAGAAGGATTTGTTGATGCTAACAATAAAAATATGATATGTAGACTACACAAAGCTTTATATGGTTTGAAGCAAGTACCAAGAGCATGGTATGAAGGGCTTCACAATTATCTTATGAGAATTGGATTTGAGAGGACTGATGATAACAACAATCTATACTTAAAGATAGAGAAAGGAAAATGTATTTTACTATCTAAAATTTTTGTTGATGATATCATATTTGGAAGTTAAGATACTTTATGTAAAACTTTTTCAAATGAAATAAAGGAAGAATCTAAGATGTCTATGTTTGGAGAGATCAAGTTCTTTGTGAGTTTGCAAGTACATGAGATGAAATATGGTATATACATCATTGAGTCAAAATATGTAAAGGAGATACTGAAAACTTTTGGATTGGAAGATTCCAATCTAGTAAGCATACCTATGGTGATAGGACACAAATTGTCAAAGAATGACAATTCAATTAAAGTGAATTAAGCATTATACATGTCTATGATTGAAAAATTTCAATATGTAGTACATAGTAAACCTACTATTGTATTATCTATTGGGATAGTTACAAGAATTTTTGCTAATCCTAGGGAGAATCATTTAATGGTTGTCAAGAGAATAATGAGATATTTGAAAGGAACAGAAGACTATGGTCTACCCTACAAGAAAAATAAAAAAATTGAGTTGAGAGCCTACATTAATGTTGATTGGGCTTGAAATATTGATGACAGAAAGAGCACTAGTGGAGGTGCAATTTTCTTAGGAAAAAGGTTGGTTACATGGACTAGAAAGAAACAAAACTACATATCTCAATCTACTATTGAAGTTGAATATATTATTGCTGCAATAAATTGTACAAATATTATATGGATCAAACAACTACTCAAAGGTATGAAGGAGGAAATCACTAAACTTGTGATACTTTATTGTGATAATACAAGTGTCATAAATATATCAAAAAAACTTGTGATGCACATAAAGACTAAGCACATTACAATCAAGTATCATTACTTGAGAGAGTTAGGTCAAGATAAAGAGGCCAAGATGGAATATATGAATACAAAAGAGAAAATAGCTAATATCTTCACAAAAGAATTACCTAAGAATGCTCATGAGTATCTAAGAGGTAAACTAGAGGTGATGCCCCTATCGAAGGCCATTTAAGAAGCATGAGAAGTGTCCTACATCAAATGAGATAACTAACATATGTTACACATTGATGTAGTGGATCTTACTTTAGGAGTTTCCTAAAATAATCAAAGAGATGGAGATACAAATCAGTCACAAGCTAGGTGACCATGGGAGAAATTAAAAATGTTCATATCTACATATTAAGATGACAAGTCTTTGGCATTACTGTCAAAGAGGGAGATATTAGGAAAGATATTGGTGGAAATATTATACAAATAGAAGCATGGAATATCTACTTAGAGGACGATAGTGTACCTACTCATTACTATAGATTAAGAAATGATTACATCTACCTAGTAAGAGGGAGATAGTATTGAGCAAGATATAAGAAGTGATCAAGAGGGAGTCATAAGGATGAGTTGATTGTGTGTTAATCATAAAAAAAATTTGTAACTTATACAAAAGATGAAAGTTGTTGATAGAGGGAGAGATTTCAATACAAGGAATATTTTTCTTTTTGGCATAATTGCTAGTTGAATTGGTTTTTCATCAATGCCAAAGAGGAATATTGTTGAAAATAGATTGATATAAGTATAAGACTGTGTTTCAATCATTATTTTGTCACTGATGTCAAATATCCTACTTGTTGGTAAGATAACTACTTAGATGATTTGAGTACTATCATTTGTTTGATTGATGAGGAGGCTTTAATCAAATCAGATAACAAAAGCACCTAGAGGAAATGTTGAGTTACAATATGTAAAAAGAAGTAAAAAGATCATTTGAGATGGTGATAATATAGTGGATTGATTATATACTTAAGGTTGTAAAGGATGGATACAATAACAAAGTCTAGAAGAATAAGTAAGAAGAATTAATTTTGCTAAGCTTGATTGAGTGGATAGTAGGTGTTGAGAAAAGTTGGTACAAACCAAGTAGAAAATTAGTTGGAGCCGAGCAAAGTCAAAATTTAATATATGTCGAGTGATATAGTGTAAGTCGAGTAAAGTTTAGTTAATATCAAGTACTAGTAAACATTAGTTCATGCCAAGTGATTTGATAGTGGATGTTGAACAATGTACTATGTGCTGAGCATTAGAAGCAAGTTAATGTTGAGTGATGGAATTATGAGAAAGATCGTGAATTTGATAAATTTGAGCTGACAAGTTTGATTTCTTGGATTGTGTGAAGTGTGTGGAAGATAACTATGATGTGCTGGTGGCACAAAATTCAAGATAAATTATTTCGAGAAAAACTCAAAGAGAATTGAAAGAGAAGTTTCTAGAAGGATATAAATTGGATTCATTGAATCTTACGTAATCCCACCTAACCATAAAATGGATAATAGATGTTGAATGGAAAAATATCTTTATTTTCTATTTATTGAGATAGTTGGTCAAAAGAAAAGGTTGTCATGTGCAAGTATACACACCTAAAAACCTTTAGAAAATAAAGTATTTTTATTTTCTGAAAAATTTCTGATGACAATATCATTTATTAATTAATTAATTATTTAATTTATTTATTTATTTTTTATGCCATTAAATCCCTTTATCTTAATTAAAAATATTTAATTAAGGAATCCCTCCCAAAAATGTTTAAATATTATTTAAACATTATCTCCTTATTTATTAATTATTTAATTAATAAATTGACCAAAAAACTCAAAATAAATAAAAAATTTATTTTTTGTCCAAAACTTGGCCAATTTTCTTAAGACCACTAACCTCTTCCAAAATCTTCTAATCCTTCTTTAATTTTGATTAAAGGCTAATCCCATCATTTCCTACCCCTAATCCCAACTCAAAATATTTAATTAAGATTAAATATTAATCCTCATATTTATTAAAAAAGTTTTAATAAATATCTCCTCAACCCAAACCCTTGAAATAAATAAAACTTTATTTATTTCTTAAAAATCTAATTTATCCTCATCCTAAGAAGTTCTAGACTCTTCTAGAAAGTCTTCATCCTCATCCTAGGAAGTTCTAGACTATATTCTAGAAAGTCCTTATCCTCATCCAAAGTCTAGACTCTTCTAGAAGATGTCTTTAAACCTAATCCTAATCCCCTCCTAACCTTGTCAAATTCTCTAAACATGGGTTAAAACTTACTAACCCAAGCCAAAGTTAACAAATATCTCCTCCTTCACCCACCCTCATTAAATGCCATCCACTTGCCTATCCCTAAGCTAATCCTAAACCATCCTAATCCATCCTCTAATCATTTGCACAATCCTAAGCAAGCTTAAAACCTTCCTAATCAATCCCAAGTTGAAATTCCTCTCATCTCTTTCAAAATATCCCAACCATAAAACTTTATGAAGCCCACTAGGCCATAAAAGACTCTTCCAAGCCCTTTTATTGCTCTTACAAGCCATTATGAGGGTCTTTATGAAGATTTTATCCCTTGAGCCTCCTTTGTTGACTCCTCCTTCCCCTTTCCTCCATCCTCTCACCCTGTGACATGTGCCACTCCCTGATTGGCTATAAAGAAGCACAATCTGTGTGCTCTCCTCTCATGCAATCTGAACCCTCCATGAGCTTTTTTCCATCCTTGCATCTTAGCCCTCAATCCCTCAAGCCTCTTGCCTATAAATTGGATCCTTCCCCTTTGAAAAATAACACAATCCATGAAGTAAAATCATAATGCCATTTTAAAAAGCCATTTTACATCAAAACAATACACTCACACCCAAATTCCAACTCCATTTGAAGCCCTTTTTGAAGCATAAAGCTTGAGCATACATCTTATCTATTTAGACAAAGCTACTCAATAAGAGAGCTTCTCATTGAGAGAGCCCATTAATGGCTCATATTCTCAATTAAGAGCTCATCTTAGTCTATCTTGAAGTTTATGAATTTTGTTTAGTTTGTAGAAGCTTTATTTAAATTTGGTTTCTATTAGCATACTAACATTGCTCATATACATTTTGGCACGCCCGGTGGGACCCCGCATGGGTCATCTTCATTAGCTTTTTTAGTCAAGTTTTGTATGGCATTTTCTAATTTTGGCTAATTTTTCTTGTTTTTGTGACTGGTAGGATTGTATAAATTGGTTTTGTAAGTCCACATGAGCATGAAGAAGACAAAGGAACTCATAGTCTATCTCATAGTATTTGCAGATTTTTCAAGCTTATAGGTGGACAAAGCACTTGGAATTCTTCTTCCTCTTCTTGTCTATATTCTTCTTATTCCATCTACTTCTTCTTCTTCTTGTGGGAGATATTGGCCATTTTTTTTTAAGGAAGCAAAATCATACACACTTCTTTTTAGTGCTTAAAATGAACCCCCAAATCATACTTAAATATATTAAAAAATTAAAAATTTGCAAAAAAGAAAAAATCTTTTAACAAGTGAAACTAAACCAATCCAATCATTTGCATCCTTGCAACATCAAAGTTTTAGATGCATTCATGCAAAGTTAGGAACACTTCATTTTTGAGAATTAAAAAAGAACTTCAAGTTTCCATTTCAAAAGGTTCAAAATCAACACTAAGTGCACAATAAAATCTAAATCAAACTGAAAGCATCAATCAAGGATAAAATGAACCTCATTTGCAAATATTTTAAAGTTCTTTTAAAAATCTCATGAAAACTAAGAGTCATAAATGGTTGTCAAAAATTGTCCTAAAAGCTTTGTTATTTTTTCCAAACAAATGTCTTGTTGTAAAATCTTGAATGTTTCTTAGATTTTTCATGCATAAAAACAATCTAAGAATATCATTTTTGGGCTTAAAATATGAAAACTAGAACACAAAATCTTGAATGAAAACCAAAGTCCAAAGAGTCATTTTCACTTTTGAGTCCAAAACAATCTTGAATGATCTAAGGTTAAAAAAAAGCACTTCAAATTTCTTAAAGCAACACACAAAATCTCAATCTTGAATGCTCAAAGGAAAAAACTTGAATGTTTAATCACTTGTCTTTGAGTGCATGTTGCTAAACACACTCTTGAATGCCATGGATTAAAATCAAATTTTCTTTGAATGCATGATTAAAACAACAAATCCAATCTTGAATGCCAAGGATCAATTAACCATTGCAATATCAAACACTTCATTTGGAGCTTTTAAAATTGAACAAAACAAATCTCTTTTCCACATGCAATTTAGCCAAAGTTTGATTTTTGGACATTTAAGAAACTTTGTTAAGTTAAATACAAATTTGCAAAAATAAATTTGAGTAGTTCCTTGGACTCACCTCTTTTCTAATCACCCATCAATTCAACCATTGGTTGCAATCTCAGCATCATCTATGGGGATGGGTCTACTTGAAAAAGGTCTTAAATGTTCCACAATATAACTCACTCACTTGGTCTTTGAACGTTTGCTTTAACTTTATCAAAATTCTTAAATGACCAAAACTTTAGACTAAATCGATCACACTTCAAGTTTGGGCACTAAAATTGAACAACTATTGACGTGGAGGGCCTCCGGGTGCGTGCTTGAAATTGAATCTCACAAACTCACACTCAATCTTGAATGCCTAACAATCAACGAACATTGCATGGTTTGGACGCATTTCCAATGGTGCTCGCATTTCTTATGTTGATGATCTCTCAAATTTCATTATGCTGATGATGCTGTCAAATTGGAATGAACATTGTATGCCATAATCACAAGTGTCTTCAATCATAGCTTACAAAATATAAATCATCAATTGGAATAAACGCGTGTCTTTTAAAGCCCAAGATCATGTATGTGGTCTTATTTTACACTTTTTAGGAGGCCTGCTTGGGGATTTCATCACCCCTTGGGATGACCTCAACTCTAGCATTCTGGCAAAATATAAAAATTGGGAGGTGAATCCAAAGACATCTCTATTAGAATCAAGATTTTGTCACTCGGGCTAAGCGTCAAGGAACTTTATACCCTTGAGAAGTAAAAGAGGAGAAGTGGGTTACTGCTCCTCTCGGCTATGTGACATCTAAGCAAACAGATTTCCACAATCCATGAATATTGAAATGATTTCTGGGGAAGATTGTGTGAGAGTTTTTTCATCAACGTTTCGGATCATACTGTATGATCCATCATCAGGATGCCACTGAGTCACTGAGAGCAAAAAAATGGAGTGCAGATCTAGGAGAGGTGATAAAAAGAGGATGGAGAGGAGGGAATGGGCACGGAAACCGAGGAGGCACGGATGACGGAGTGGGAGAGAAGACAAAAGAAGAAAATGTAAGGAAGAAAGGATGAGAAATGAAAATGATGAGGAAACAAGAAGAATATAAAAACGAGAATAAGTGAATGAATATGTGTAAACAAAAATTCAAAAACAGAAACCAAGGACAAGCAATCAATAAATTAAAGTAATAAATATCAAAAAATAATTAAAAACCTGAGCCAGTAACCACGCAAAAACCAAGAAACAAAAAATTATATAAATATCAACGGGGATAAATGAGCAACTATACGAAAAAATCTATGAGAATATATGTAAAACAATAAATAAATATGAAAGAAAGTCTAAAAGAATGAATAAATCAAGGAGAATAAATTCGTATAGATATATATACGAATATATATCTATATGAATGAAAATGTCAATAAGAATATATATATATATATATATATATATATATATATATATATGTATATATATATAAAAGCCAAAAATACCAAAAAATAAAATAAAGGAAACAAAAATAAAAATAAAATAAAGAAAATAAAAATAAAAATAAAGATGAGAGATTACGAAGAAAAAAGAAAAAAGGAAAGAGAAAAGAATCCAAAAACTAAAAAATAATAAACGTGAAGGAATACACACATCAATAACTAGAAAGAAAAGTACAGATCGCAGCAAGACCGAGGGTGATGAAGATGGAGTGAGAGGGAGGAGGGGGGGGGGGAAGAGAGCGCAAGAGTGGAGGAGACGAGGACAAGCATCAGAGCTGGAAAGCGAGGGGGAAGGGGGAGAGACAGAGGGGAGCAACGGAGAGCCAGGAAAGAGAAAAGAGGATGAAAAAGTGGGAGGGGGGAAGCCCGAGCTAGGAGGGAAGAACGCGAGGCGAAAGAGGGGGGAGGGAGGACAACAGAGGATGCCAAGAGGTGCTCAGGTTCCAGCCGTCATCGCGGTTGAGGTTGGCCGGGTTGTTGAAGATTTCAACAGCCTCTTTGAGTTTCCTCTTGAAGAAGTTGTCTTCCTTGCACACGACAAGAGCGTTTTCTAAGGAGACATGATGCTTAGTGGTGGCGGAGTGTTCTGCCAAGGCAGATTTGGCCACTCGTTCATGCCTAATGTCAGCAGCATGTTCTTTGATCCTCGTGTGGAAAGAGCGACCAGTTTCACCTATATAAGGAGTGCCACATGAGCACTGGATCTTATAGACGCCCGATTCCAAGAAGACATCCCTGGGGTCTTTAAGCGAGGGGATGCAATTTTTTAAGGTGGTCAAGGGTCTGAAAGCCACCCGCACACCCTGCTTGGTAAGAATTTTGGCGATCTTGTGAGAGATGCCGGCAACGAAAGGAAGAGAGACAAAAGAAGGGGGGTCTGGGGGAGAGGAGGAAGGGAGCGCGGAGGCGTGCGAGAAGGACCTAGCGAGCTTGAAAGCCCGAGAGATTTGTTTGTGCGAGTAGCCATTCCAAAGGAAGACTTGGCGGAGGTGGGAAAGCTCAAGGTCTAAGTTGTCCACATCGCAAATGCGGAAGGCTCTCAAGGCAAGGGTTTTGATAATGCCCACTTTTTGGCTAGGGTAGTGATGCGAAGCAGCATGAAGATAGCGGTCGGTATGAGTGGCTTTGCGGAAGACCTTGCGACCTAAGGAACCATCAGGTTTCCTGATGATCAAGATGTCAAGAAAAGGTAAGCACTTGGCAGATTCAACCTCTTTGGTAAAAGAAATGCAAGAAGCCACATTGTTGAGATGCGTATGAAACTCTTCAAGCTTTTCAAGGCCATGGGGCCAACAGACGTTGGTGTCATCAACATAACGTTTCCACCATTTAGGCTTGAGAGGGGAAGAACGTAGGGCAATGTCTTCGAAATGTTCCATATAGAGGTTGGCGACAAGAGGAGAGAGGGGCGAGCCCATGGCTACACCATTCACTTGTTCGTAGATAACCCCTTGGAAAGAGAAGAAAGTGGATCGAAGACATAACTCTACTAAGGAGGCAACCTCAGAATTGACCTTGCGCTTGATGATGTCAATAGCATCGGTGATGGGGACTTTGGTGAAGAGGGAAACAACATCAAAGCTGACCAAGATATCCCTATCATCGCACGAGGCATCACGGATAAAATCAACAAAGTGTTGCGAGTCCTTGACAAATGAGTCAACATTACCGACATGATGGGATAAGAGCTTAGCCAAGAAGGAGGCAAGCTTGTATGTAGGGGATCCCATAGTATCCACAATGGGCCTTAGAGGAATATTGGTTTTATGGATCTTAGGGATGCCATAGATACGAGGAGTAAGCTCTTTGGAGGGCAAGAGACGCCTCTTGGTGGCATCGTCAAACGAGGAGTTGGCAATGGCCAATCTGACCTTCTTCAAGATTTTGCTGCACGGGTTGCGGTGAACAACCCTATAGCTATCAGGGTCTGAGAGAAGGTCATACATCTTGGAAATATAGTCTGATTTATCCAAGATAACCGTGGCATTGCCTTTATCCGCCCTAGAGATAACTAGGTCATGATTGCGAAGAAGGTGTTGGAAGGCAAGAGACTCAGAGCGGGGGATATTACACTTGGGAGGTTTGGCACGCCTTAAAGCAACAGCACAATCTTGCCTGACGATCTCGGCGATAGCGGAGGGGAGGGAAAGAGCGGCATTCTCCACTTCAACAAGAAAATCGATGTGAGGAATGGAGCGGGGAGAGATAGAGAAATTGAGGCCTCTGCTGAGAAACTTAAAAGCGAGGGGGTCCAAAGGAGCATGGGAAAGGTTGACCACAAGTTTGGATTCCCAGTGTAACACTGGTGAAGCGTTGGGAGTGGAGGGGATGAGGCTAGGAAGCGGAGAACGAGGCGGAGAGGGAGGGGAACCAGAGTGAAGGACAAGCTTGGACGATGAATGAAGGGAAGGAGGGGCAGCACTCGGACTGAGAGAAAGAGGGCCAGGAGAGGAAGCCCGAGGTTTGGTGAGGCGAGGCGAGAAAGATGGGGTGCGTAAATGAGGAGAGCAAGGGACGCACGGAGAGGAGGCAACATGAGAGGAGTGATGGGACGCAAGGTCAGAGTGGTTGGTGAGCGGAGGAATTGTTGAAAAGATGTCAACCATGGGTGAAAGCTTATGGGTGGGTGGAGAAAGCGCGTCTAAGTCAGGACCAGACGACTGGTGAACAGTTGAGTTCATTGAATGGAGGCAGAAAGAAAAACGAGGAGGAGAAGACAGCAACGTACCTGGCACCAAGAAAGAGCCGTTGGGCGTGAGCGTACCATGCACCAGAGAGGAGCCGTTTGGCTGAGGCGAGCTAGGCACCATGGATGAGCAGCTGGAATGAAGCGAACTCTGCACCTTGGATGAGCCGCGGGGCGAGGATCGCCGCTGGAACGGAGAGCACGGCGTGGGGTTGTGAAGACGAGCGTTGGGAACCTCGGGGTGGCTGGCAGCGCGGGAGAACGAAGGCGCACAGTTTCTGCATGATGCGTGAGGGGAGGAGATCTGGCGCCTGGAGGCCTTACGAGGAATTATCAGTGAAATCTAAGAAATTTGAGTTTCTGAGAACCAAGCTCTCAAAGAGGATTGCAGATCTTGCCTTCTTAAAACGGTGCAGAGACTCGCAGCTCCTTCCTTCCTTCGTCAAAATCTCGCACCACCTTTGGAGTGTTCACACCAGACACATTTTCTACCGAGCAGCCTCTTCCCTCCTCAGAGCCATCATCCAATCTACTAGGAGATCAATTAACAGCCTTAATTGTCAGCTTTTCTTTCTTCACTTGGAGCTCTCTTCGTCGCTTAGACCGGACCTGTGGATTCGCTTGGACATCGCCTCTCATGCCAAAGCTGTGGGCCGAACAGAGGAATGTATCAGAAGGCAAAAAAGGAAATTCTACAGACTCCTCAGGAAACAGCAAGGTTTCAGTCCTTCGCTCTTCGTTCCATCACCCGCCCTCTCAGCTGACCCTCTTTCTGTTCCCCCTCCGACCCCTCCTCTTCCTTCCATCTCCTCGAGGCTGTGTCCCTCATCCTCCTCCCTCGGCTCTGTCCCCCGCTCCTTCTTTCATTCTCTTCCCCCACCGCTTGACCATATCTCCAGCCCCGTCGTTCTGCCACCTTCCCAGCTTTCCTCCCCTCGTTTTCCTCTTCCTGCGCCCTCCCAGCCACTCCCCCCACCACCTCGTTTCATAGCTTCATCCTCTCACACGGCAGCGACTGCTCCCTCTTCGTCGCTTCCTCCTAAGGCCTCCAGGCGCCAGATCTCCTCCCCTCACGCATCATGCAGAAACTGTGCGCCTTCGTTCTCCCGCGCTGCCAGCCACCCCGAGGTTCCCAACGCTCGTCTTCACAACCCCACGCCGTGCTCTCCGTTCCAGCGGCGATCCTCGCCCCGCGGCTCATCCAAGGTGCAGAGTTCGCTTCATTCCAGCTGCTCATCCATGGTGCCTAGCTCGCCTCAGCCAAACGGCTCCTCTCTGGTGCATGGTACGCTCACGCCCAACGGCTCTTTCTTGGTGCCAGGTACGTTGCTGTCTTCTCCTCCTCGTTTTTCTTTCTGCCTCCATTCAATGAACTCAACTGTTCACCAGTCGTCTGGTCCTGACTTAGACGCGCTTTCTCCACCCACCCATAAGCTTTCACCCATGGTTGACATCTTTTCAACAATTCCTCCGCTCACCAACCACTCTGACCTTGCGTCCCATCACTCCTCTCATGTTGCCTCCTCTCCGTGCGTCCCTTGCTCTCCTCATTTACGCACCCCATCTTTCTCGCCTCGCCTCACCAAACCTCGGGCTTCCTCTCCTGGCCCTCTTTCTCTCAGTCCGAGTGCTGCCCCTCCTTCCCTTCATTCATCGTCCAAGCTTGTCCTTCACTCTGGTTCCCCTCCCTCTCCGCCTCGTTCTCCGCTTCCTAGCCTCATCCCCTCCACTCCCAACGCTTCACCAGTGTTACACTGGGAATCCAAACTTGTGGTCAACCTTTCCCATGCTCCTTTGGACCCCCTCGCTTTTAAGTTTCTCAGCAGAGGCCTCAATTTCTCTATCTCTCCCCGCTCCATTCCTCACATCGATTTTCTTGTTGAAGTGGAGAATGCCGCTCTTTCCCTCCCCTCCGCTATCGCCGAGATCGTCAGGCAAGATTGTGCTGTTGCTTTAAGGCGTGCCAAACCTCCCAAGTGTAATATCCCCCGCTCTGAGTCTCTTGCCTTCCAACACCTTCTTCGCAATCATGACCTAGTTATCTCTAGGGCGGATAAAGGCAATGCCACGGTTATCTTGGATAAATCAGACTATATTTCCAAGATGTATGACCTTCTCTCAGACCCTGATAGCTATAGGGTTGTTCACCGCAACCCGTGCAGCAAAATCTTGAAGAAGGTCAGATTGGCCATTGCCAACTCCTCGTTTGACGATGCCACCAAGAGGCGTCTCTTGCCCTCCAAAGAGCTTACTCCTCGTATCTATGGCATCCCTAAGATCCATAAAACCAATATTCCTCTAAGGCCCATTGTGGATACTATGGGATCCCCTACATACAAGCTTGCCTCCTTCTTGGCTAAGCTCTTATCCCATCATGTCGGTATTGTTGACTCATTTGTCAAGGACTCGCAACACTTTGTTGATTTTATCCGTGATGCCTCGTGCGATGATAGGGATATCTTGGTCAGCTTTGATGTTGTTTCCCTCTTCACCAAAGTCCCCATCACCGATGCTATTGACATCATCAAGCGCAAGGTCAATTCTGAGGTTGCCTCCTTAGTAGAGTTATGTCTTCGATCCACTTTCTTCTCTTTCCAAGGGGTTATCTACGAACAAGTGAATGGTGTAGCCATGGGCTCGCCCCTCTCTCCTCTTGTCGCCAACCTCTATATGGAACATTTCGAAGACATTGCCCTACGTTCTTCCCCTCTCAAGCCTAAATGGTGGAAACGTTATGTTGATGACACCAACGTCTGTTGGCCCCATGGCCTTGAAAAGCTTGAAGAGTTTCATACGCATCTCAACAATGTGGCTTCTTGCATTTCTTTTACCAAAGAGGTTGAATCTGCCAAGTGCTTACCTTTTCTTGACATCTTGATCATCAGGAAACCTGATGGTTCCTTAGGTCGCAAGGTCTTCCGCAAAGCCACTCATACCGACCGCTATCTTCATGCTGCTTCGCATCACCACCCTAGCCAAAAAGTGGGCATTATCAAAACCCTTGCCTTGAGAGCCTTCCGCATTTACGATGTGGACAACTTAGACCTTGAGCTTTCCCACCTCCGCCAAGTCTTCCTTTGGAATGGCTACTCGCACAAACAAATCTCTCGGGCTTTCAAGCTCGCTAGGTCTTTCTCGCACGCCTCCGCGCTCCCTTCCTCCTCTCCCCCAGACCCCCCTTCTTTTGTCTCTCTTCCTTTCGTTGCCGGCATCTCTCACAAGATCGCCAAAATTCTTACCAAGCAGGGTGTGCGGGTGGCTTTCAGACCCTTGACCACCTTAAAAAATTGCATCCCCTCGCTTAAAGACCCCAGGGATGTCTTCTTGGAATCGGGCGTCTATAAGATCCAGTGCTCATGTGGCACTCCTTATATAGGTGAAACTGGTCGCTCTTTCCACACGAGGATCAAAGAACATGCTGCTGACATTAGGCATGAACGAGTGGCCAAATCTGCCTTGGCAGAACACTCCGCCACCACTAAGCATCATGTCTCCTTAGAAAACGCTCTTGTCGTGTGCAAGGAAGACAACTTCTTCAAGAGGAAACTCAAAGAGGCTGTTGAAATCTTCAACAACCCGGCCAACCTCAACCGCGATGATGGCTGGAACCTGAGCACCTCTTGGCATCCTCTGTTGTCCTCCCTCCCCCCTCTTTCGCCTCGCGTTCTTCCCTCCTAGCTCGGGCTTCCCCCCTCCCACTTTTTCATCCTCTTTTCTCTTTCCTGGCTCTCCGTTGCTCCCCTCTGTCTCTCCCCCTTCCCCCTCGCTTTCCAGCTCTGATGCTTGTCCTCGTCTCCTCCACTCTTGCGCTCTCTTCCCCCCCCCCCTCCTCCCTCTCACTCCATCTTCATCACCCTCGGTCTTGCTGCGATCTGTACTTTTCTTTCTAGTTATTGATGTGTGTATTCCTTCACGTTTATTATTTTTTAGTTTTTGGATTCTTTTCTCTTTCCTTTTTTCTTTTTTCTTCGTAATCTCTCATCTTTATTTTTATTTTTATTTTCTTTATTTTATTTTTATTTTTGTTTCCTTTATTTTATTTTTTGGTATTTTTGGCTTTTATATATATATACATATATATATATATATATATATATATATATATATATATATATATATATATATATATATATATATATATATATATATATATATTCTTATTGACATTTTCATTCATATAGATATATATTCGTATATATATCTATACGAATTTATTCTCCTTGATTTATTCATTCTTTTAGACTTTCTTTCATATTTATTTATTGTTTTACATATATTCTCATAGATTTTTTCGTATAGTTGCTCATTTATCCCCGTTGATATTTATATAATTTTTTGTTTCTTGGTTTTTGCGTGGTTACTGGCTCAGGTTTTTAATTATTTTTTGATATTTATTACTTTAATTTATTGATTGCTTGTCCTTGGTTTCTGTTTTTGAATTTTTGTTTACACATATTCATTCACTTATTCTCGTTTTTATATTCTTCTTGTTTCCTCATCATTTTCATTTCTCATCCTTTCTTCCTTACATTTTCTTCTTTTGTCTTCTCTCCCACTCCGTCATCCGTGCCTCCTCGGTTTCCGTGCCCATTCCCTCCTCTCCATCCTCTTTTTATCACCTCTCCTAGATCTGCACTCCATTTTTTTGCTCTCAGTGACTCAGTGGCATCCTGATGATGGATCATACAGTATGATCCGAAACGTTGATGAAAAAACTCTCACACAATCTTCCCCAGAAATCATTTCAATATTCATGGATTGTGGAAATCTGTTTGCTTTGATTGATACCCTTCATGGGAGGGAATTATCAGTGAAATCTAAGAAATTTGAGTTTCTGAGAACCAAGCTCTCAAAGAGGATTGCAGATCTTGCCTTCTTAAAACGGTGCAGAGACTCGCAGCTCCTTCCTTCCTTCGTCAAAATCTCGCACCACCTTTGGAGTGTTCACACCAGACACATTTTCTACCGAGCAGCCTCTTCCCTCCTCAGAGCCATCATCCAATCTACTAGGAGATCAATTAACAGCCTTAATTGTCAGCTTTTCTTTCTTCACTTGGAGCTCTCTTCGTCGCTTAGACCGGACCTGTGGATTCGCTTGGACATCGCCTCTCATGCCAAAGCTGTGGGCCGAACAGAGGAATGTATCAGAAGGCAAAAAAGGAAATTCTACAGACTCCTCAGGAAACAGCAAGGTTTCAGTCCTTCGCTCTTCGTTCCATCACCCGCCCTCTCAGCTGACCCTCTTTCTGTTCCCCCTCCGACCCCTCCTCTTCCTTCCATCTCCTCGAGGCTGTGTCCCTCATCCTCCTCCCTCGGCTCTGTCCCCCGCTCCTTCTTTCATTCTCTTCCCCCACCGCTTGACCATATCTCCAGCCCCGTCGTTCTGCCACCTTCCCAGCTTTCCTCCCCTCGTTTTCCTCTTCCTGCGCCCTCCCAGCCACTCCCCCCACCACCTCGTTTCATAGCTTCATCCTCTCACACGGCAGCGACTGCTCCCTCTTCGTCGCTTCCTCCTAAGGCCTCCAGGCGCCAGATCTCCTCCCCTCACGCATCATGCAGAAACTGTGCGCCTTCGTTCTCCCGCGCTGCCAGCCACCCCGAGGTTCCCAACGCTCGTCTTCACAACCCCACGCCGTGCTCTCCGTTCCAGCGGCGATCCTCGCCCCGCGGCTCATCCAAGGTGCAGAGTTCGCTTCATTCCAGCTGCTCATCCATGGTGCCTAGCTCGCCTCAGCCAAACGGCTCCTCTCTGGTGCATGGTACGCTCACGCCCAACGGCTCTTTCTTGGTGCCAGGTACGTTGCTGTCTTCTCCTCCTCGTTTTTCTTTCTGCCTCCATTCAATGAACTCAACTGTTCACCAGTCGTCTGGTCCTGACTTAGACGCGCTTTCTCCACCCACCCATAAGCTTTCACCCATGGTTGACATCTTTTCAACAATTCCTCCGCTCACCAACCACTCTGACCTTGCGTCCCATCACTCCTCTCATGTTGCCTCCTCTCCGTGCGTCCCTTGCTCTCCTCATTTACGCACCCCATCTTTCTCGCCTCGCCTCACCAAACCTCGGGCTTCCTCTCCTGGCCCTCTTTCTCTCAGTCCGAGTGCTGCCCCTCCTTCCCTTCATTCATCGTCCAAGCTTGTCCTTCACTCTGGTTCCCCTCCCTCTCCGCCTCGTTCTCCGCTTCCTAGCCTCATCCCCTCCACTCCCAACGCTTCACCAGTGTTACACTGGGAATCCAAACTTGTGGTCAACCTTTCCCATGCTCCTTTGGACCCCCTCGCTTTTAAGTTTCTCAGCAGAGGCCTCAATTTCTCTATCTCTCCCCGCTCCATTCCTCACATCGATTTTCTTGTTGAAGTGGAGAATGCCGCTCTTTCCCTCCCCTCCGCTATCGCCGAGATCGTCAGGCAAGATTGTGCTGTTGCTTTAAGGCGTGCCAAACCTCCCAAGTGTAATATCCCCCGCTCTGAGTCTCTTGCCTTCCAACACCTTCTTCGCAATCATGACCTAGTTATCTCTAGGGCGGATAAAGGCAATGCCACGGTTATCTTGGATAAATCAGACTATATTTCCAAGATGTATGACCTTCTCTCAGACCCTGATAGCTATAGGGTTGTTCACCGCAACCCGTGCAGCAAAATCTTGAAGAAGGTCAGATTGGCCATTGCCAACTCCTCGTTTGACGATGCCACCAAGAGGCGTCTCTTGCCCTCCAAAGAGCTTACTCCTCGTATCTATGGCATCCCTAAGATCCATAAAACCAATATTCCTCTAAGGCCCATTGTGGATACTATGGGATCCCCTACATACAAGCTTGCCTCCTTCTTGGCTAAGCTCTTATCCCATCATGTCGGTAATGTTGACTCATTTGTCAAGGACTCGCAACACTTTGTTGATTTTATCCGTGATGCCTCGTGCGATGATAGGGATATCTTGGTCAGCTTTGATGTTGTTTCCCTCTTCACCAAAGTCCCCATCACCGATGCTATTGACATCATCAAGCGCAAGGTCAATTCTGAGGTTGCCTCCTTAGTAGAGTTATGTCTTCGATCCACTTTCTTCTCTTTCCAAGGGGTTATCTACGAACAAGTGAATGGTGTAGCCATGGGCTCGCCCCTCTCTCCTCTTGTCGCCAACCTCTATATGGAACATTTCGAAGACATTGCCCTACGTTCTTCCCCTCTCAAGCCTAAATGGTGGAAACGTTATGTTGATGACACCAACGTCTGTTGGCCCCATGGCCTTGAAAAGCTTGAAGAGTTTCATACGCATCTCAACAATGTGGCTTCTTGCATTTCTTTTACCAAAGAGGTTGAATCTGCCAAGTGCTTACCTTTTCTTGACATCTTGATCATCAGGAAACCTGATGGTTCCTTAGGTCGCAAGGTCTTCCGCAAAGCCACTCATACCGACCGCTATCTTCATGCTGCTTCGCATCACCACCCTAGCCAAAAAGTGGGCATTATCAAAACCCTTGCCTTGAGAGCCTTCCGCATTTGCGATGTGGACAACTTAGACCTTGAGCTTTCCCACCTCCGCCAAGTCTTCCTTTGGAATGGCTACTCGCACAAACAAATCTCTCGGGCTTTCAAGCTCGCTAGGTCTTTCTCGCACGCCTCCGCGCTCCCTTCCTCCTCTCCCCCAGACCCCCCTTCTTTTGTCTCTCTTCCTTTCGTTGCCGGCATCTCTCACAAGATCGCCAAAATTCTTACCAAGCAGGGTGTGCGGGTGGCTTTCAGACCCTTGACCACCTTAAAAAATTGCATCCCCTCGCTTAAAGACCCCAGGGATGTCTTCTTGGAATCGGGCATCTATAAGATCCAGTGCTCATGTGGCACTCCTTATATAGGTGAAACTGGTCGCTCTTTCCACACGAGGATCAAAGAACATGCTGCTGACATTAGGCATGAACGAGTGGCCAAATCTGCCTTGGCAGAACACTCCGCCACCACTAAGCATCATGTCTCCTTAGAAAACGCTCTTGTCGTGTGCAAGGAAGACAACTTCTTCAAGAGGAAACTCAAAGAGGCTGTTGAAATCTTCAACAACCCGGCCAACCTCAACCGCGATGACGGCTGGAACCTGAGCACCTCTTGGCATCCTCTGTTGTCCTCCCTCCCCCCTCTTTCGCCTCGCGTTCTTCCCTCCTAGCTCGGGCTTCCCCCCTCCCACTTTTTCATCCTCTTTTCTCTTTCCTGGCTCTCCGTTGCTCCCCTCTGTCTCTCCCCCTTCCCCCTCGCTTTCCAGCTCTGATGCTTGTCCTCGTCTCCTCCACTCTTGCGCTCTCTTCCCCCCCCCCCCTCCTCCCTCTCACTCCATCTTCATCACCCTCGGTCTTGCTGCGATCTGTACTTTTCTTTCTAGTTATTGATGTGTGTATTCCTTCACGTTTATTATTTTTTAGTTTTTGGATTCTTTTCTCTTTCCTTTTTTCTTTTTTCTTCGTAATCTCTCATCTTTATTTTTATTTTTATTTTCTTTATTTTATTTTTATTTTTGTTTCCTTTATTTTATTTTTTGGTATTTTTGGCTTTTATATATATATACATATATATATATATATATATATATATATATATATATATATATATATATATATATATATATATATATATATTCTTATTGACATTTTCATTCATATAGATATATATTCGTATATATATCTATACGAATTTATTCTCCTTGATTTATTCATTCTTTTAGACTTTCTTTCATATTTATTTATTGTTTTACATATATTCTCATAGATTTTTTCGTATAGTTGCTCATTTATCCCCGTTGATATTTATATAATTTTTTGTTTCTTGGTTTTTGCGTGGTTACTGGCTCAGGTTTTTAATTATTTTTTGATATTTATTACTTTAATTTATTGATTGCTTGTCCTTGGTTTCTGTTTTTGAATTTTTGTTTACACATATTCATTCACTTATTCTCGTTTTTATATTCTTCTTGTTTCCTCATCATTTTCATTTCTCATCCTTTCTTCCTTACATTTTCTTCTTTTGTCTTCTCTCCCACTCCGTCATCCGTGCCTCCTCGGTTTCCGTGCCCATTCCCTCCTCTCCATCCTCTTTTTATCACCTCTCCTAGATCTGCACTCCATTTTTTTGCTCTCAGTGACTCAGTGGCATCCTGATGATGGATCATACAGTATGATCCGAAACGTTGATGAAAAAACTCTCACACAATCTTCCCCAGAAATCATTTCAATATGTGACATCTTTTTGGTTTCATCTACGGATTTGGGCCTCACGTACCTTGCGTATATCGAGGACTCCCTAGCTATAAAAAATTTCATCCTTGTAGAAAGCTTCCTAGGATGTTGGTGTGTTTGACGTGCTTGCTCCAAAATTTTGTCTGCTTGTTTGTTCATAGGTTTTGAATGAATGTTTTCCAACTTTGGTCAAAATCCCAAAAAAGCAAAAATCTCCCAGCTCAAGGCATACTTAGCGTAGTCACTACCTCATTAAAAAATCATCCAAGCTCCCCCGCTACAATCGAATCTATCTAGTTCCTTGCTTTAGAACAATCCCAAATCCAAAGTCTCTCTAAATCATCCCCCCTAGCCAGCTAGCAACCCAATCCAAAACAACACCCAAGCCTTTAGAGAGTTGTTGTCATTCTGCTAGAATTTTCTATCCAATCAATCTGACCAATCCACCAGCCTCACCAAGGTTATCCCTTTGACAGAGCTTTGTCTAGGGTAATCTAGCTTTGTCACTTGTTATCCCTCATCACCTTGAGCTAAAGGTTGGGATCCACAAGTGGTCAATCTCGTGTCATGCCCAAAGGATCATTAGTCTATCCTTAAGTTGACACAATCTCCACCAATCTAGCGCATAGGAAAGCAAAACTCTCACTTTTTGATAGCATGCCCTTAAAGTCTTCCATCCATAGGAAAGCCAAAAATCTCCAGCCAATCCTCCTTAGGTTTGTCATATAGCTTTGACTCTCCCTAGGAAATCCTTCATCAGCCAATCCAAAATCTACGCTTAATCCAAATCCAACCATGAGCTTCTGTGTTCATCCGTATGCAAGACTCCATCCCCATCCGACTCATCATCAAAACATGAAATCCCAAACCTATCATGATGTGTTCGATCGTATTGTCCTTGCTCCTACCACCTCCTATTCCAATGATGATGAAAATCTTGTTGACTATGATGGGTTTATTGAAAGCCTTAGAAACATTCCCCCAAGCATCCCACAAAATCCATGCATTCTTCCAAGCTATCTAGTCATGCCATCTAATATCCTAGCTTCTCCTCCATCACCCAATCAACCAAGCTTCCAATCTTCCACCCCATCACACTAGCTATTCCTGTCAATCCACCTCCACCTCTGACACAAGAGTCTCCAAGGAATCTCTTAGAGGAAATACAAGAAAAGTTTCCTCCAATAGTTGATAAGCCATGTCATCTAATCCAACCATGTGAAGTATTTAGTAATGAAGCTTCCCCATCTATAATATCACCTCCATCTCCCATATCTATCATCCCCATACCATCCATCAAATTTATTAAAATCCTTCCACTTCCCACAAGCATCAAAATCCCACCATCTGTCAAAACCCTCCAAATCCTATCCACATCACCTCCAAGCATTTCCCAAATCTCCCATAATGAACCTTATGCATCCATCTTCTACTCACCCATCTCCACTACTGAATCTCCCATCTATCCATCCGCTGCCTTTGAAGACTCCATCCCTTCACCTCCTATCGCACCATCCACTCCAAACCAATGCTATCAAGATCTTACCCAAAAGCATGTTGACATCCCCCAAAGCATAAACGAAGATATCATCATACCATGTCTTCCATCCATAGTGCAGTCACTATCCCCTCCATCTCCAAAACCTCAATCCATACCTCCTCTACTGTAGGATATCTTTTCATCCCATCAGCTAAATCAAGATCCTATCCTTCCATATCCTCCACTCCATGCTTCCATCTTACCACCTATCCAAGCTATTTCACCATCTATAATATACCCTCTTGGTTCACTTACATTCATCCATAGTGGCCTCCTCTCAGCAGAAGAATTAAGAATAGTATCTCCCTATTGCAGTACATCTGATAAAGCACTTATACCATTTTTTGCAAGCAAAAAGTATCCTCAGCTAGTTCAAATTCTCAATTGATGGCATTATCAAGGTCAAGGTTTAGGACCACAAGAGCAAGGAATCAGAAAGCCTATTATTGCACAAAAAAATCTAGGATTTGATGGTCTTGGATATGTATCCAAAGGCTCACCATCTAACGGTGTTGGTACACCACACCCCAAACCAAGCCTATCTCCAAACCCCCCATGCCAGCCTCCCATCACTCCTTCAAGAAATCTTATGTCATCCCCCCTCCACCATCTTTGCAACCTAAAACAACCTACCATATCCCCCCTACATCCGCTAAATCCATTTTGGGTCCCTATGTCCCAAAATCTACCATCCTCCATCCTCCTATCAGCCATCATTCAAATCCTATTCCCTCCATTCCTATGCAAGATCAGCAAAGGCACATATTGAGGCACATCATCCATCATCATCCCCCTACACGCTCTCCCATATCCTCTCCATCTCACAAAGCTTCTCCTAACCATCTTCCCAAATCTTACCACAACAATGTAAATGCCAACTTCAAAATGCATAAAGCTAAAAATCCAAATCCTAGGCAATCATATGTCTATTCTAAAAGACATACTCCAAAAAGGAAAAATCCAATCAAAGAATGCAAAACAATGCAAAATCCTATGAAAAGAAAATCCAAAACCATGTGGATCCCAAAGAAAAAAGTTGAAACCTAATGCATAATGGCATCCACCATTGCTAATCCTACATCGAGTGACTCATGTCCCCCATCTCCTAACTCCATCTTGGGTGCCTATATCCCCAAGCATGCTTCCACAAATCCTCCATCACACCCACATCTACCATCTATCCCCCATATGCTCTTTTCACACCCGTCCCAACATGTGCCAATGTTGCTCTTGCAAGCATCCCCATCTCATGCTCCTTTCCAACCTTTTCATCCGTCCATCTCCTACCATCAATCCCATATAATCCAATCTATTGCATAAATCACACATCCGGTGTACCAACAGCTAGCAACAAAATTGAACATTCCAACAGCTAGTGAAAAATCCCAAAAAAGCCAAAATAGCTGAAGAAAGCCAAAATCATTCCAGCTAAGTCCAAAGTCAAAAAGTCAAAAAAAATAAAGAAAAATAAAGCATCCACTGGTGAAAACTTGGCAATTCAAGTGCCTTGGACAAGTACCATGATGAAAACTTGGCAAACAAGCATCATGCATAATCTCGCCATCCCCAGCTTAGCCTATCACCCTCATGCTTTTGGTCATCTCTTGACATCAAACTCTATCTTCCAATCTATCCGCCTATCCTCCATCCTCCAGCTTCCATCTCACACCATCCACTTATCTCCTGTAGCTTCAGCCAACCATCCCAGCTATCATCCATCTCCCTAGCCCCTTTAGCTTTTTCCATCCTAGCTTCAATCCTATCACATCCATCATAAGACCTCCTTCCGCATGTTATCTTTTGATTGGGGGCACTATATTCCTTGGAGATCTTGTCTTGTCCATCCTCCCTTTTCATTGGTATCTAGCTCTAGGCTATCCTCATGCAAACCCAATGTCATCTCTTTATATCCATCATAATCCTAGCTATCTACCATCCTATCCAGCCATCTCATCCTGCTCCTCTAGCTATCCTTGGTCACAAAATCTCTCATCATCATTGGATGCATCCTGCCAAATTCATATCTTCTGCTATCACCCCACCCTTAGCTTTTGCATCTTGCACAACATCGAACCATCCCTCTATCCTATCGTCCTAAGCTTTTGCCTACTTGTAACTATCTTGGTCAGCTTTAGCTTGTAAATATCTTGGTTCGTCAGCTTGTGCATCCTCTTTAGCTTAGTACCATTGTATCTATCTAGCTTTTGTGTCAATTCCTCCTTGATCAGCATCTTGCACACATCGCACAACCCTTGGTTAGCTATCCCAATGCATCCTTTAGCTAGATCTCCTATCACCAAAGTGTTATCCTTCTTAGTTTAGCTTTCCAGATGCATCACTCATCCAAATCCACCAGCTTAGGTGCTCTCTGATAGATCCTTGTAGGATATAGCTTTCCTCATGTCTGATCTTGGTCTGTTAGTACCTCGCCCTACCCATCTCGTTGGAAAATGTTTCTCTTTTGGATTTTTAGTTTTTTTTTAATTTGGAATCTTCCCTTTTGAGTCTTGAAGTATCTTTTTCAAACAATCTTTTTGTTCCCTCCTCAAAATTGCCACAATCTTCCATATCATGGTATAATGCGAATGGGGCAATCTGGGCGTAACGTCTTGATCAAGTCTTTTGTTTGTTTTTCTTTTTTGCTTGTGGGTTACCCAGTGTTGGTTCCACTTTGATTCTTTTGAGATTCATGTGTGATGTTGGGGCAATCCTTGCATGTTTATTTTGAGTCAGTTTGTCAGTCATCTAGATAGTTGGTGAAAAGGCCTTGATGTTCTTGGTAACCTTGGCAATTAACCAACAGTCCTATAGCAAATCTAGTGCTCAACTACATGGTGGTACTTCTCTTTGAAGTATCCCCCCACTCAAAAAGCTTCAATGGTTTCCCTTCATCTCCATTATCCCCCATCCATATCCAGCATCTGTCTCTCCTACCCTAGCTTATGCATCAGTACCTCTTTGAATCAATCTACACTTTTAGCTTTAGGGATCCACAATCCTAGTCTTAGGGATCCACCAATCCAATCAATCCACCAAGCCTCATCATTCGAGCTCCACAATCCTAGTCCTAGGGATCTCCGAAACCCATCTTCCGCCAATCTGACTCTTTGAAATTCTGTTGCATCAACTTTTTAATCCCCCCATCCATCTCCCCATCCTAGATTCCTTTTATAGTGCTCCGCTCCTTCATCCTCTGCAATCCCTAAGAACTTAAGCTTGCTTCCTCTTGTGCCTCTAATTCTCCCTTTATCATTCTCTCATAGTGAGAGTTTGAGCTAACTAAACCTCTTCTCTTAAGCCAATCTAAGTCTTCTTGCTCATCTTGGATTCTTGTACTTTTCAAGAAGCCATCGAGCCTCGCTTTCTCTCCATGTCGCCTTCTTGAGGGGGCATCTTGTAGTCCATTCTCTCCTCTTCTGCTCTAGCCTTGGGCATCTTATTTTCTTATCTTTGATGCCATGCCACTTGCGGCATCACATCAAAGAGGGGCAAAATGTAGACACCTAAAAACCTTTAGAAAATAAAGTATTTTTATTTTCTGAAAAATTTCTGATGACATCATCATTTATTAATTATTTATTTATTTTATTTTTTTTATTTTTTTTATGCCATTAAATCCCTTTATCTTGATTAAAAATATTTAATTAAGGAATCCCTCCCAAAAATTTTTAAATCTTATTTAAACATTATTTCCTTATTTATTAATTATTTAATTAATAAATTGACCAAAAAACCCAAAAAAAAATTTTAAAAAAAATTTTGCCCAAAACTTGGCCAATTTCCTTAAGACCACTAACCTCTTCCAAAATCTTCTAATCCTTCTTTAATTTTGATTAAAGGCTAATCCCATCATTTCCTACCCCTAATCCCAACTCAAAATATTTAATTAAGATTAAATATTAATCCTCATGTTTATTTAAAAAGTTTTAATAAATATCTCTTCAACCCAAACCTTTGAAATAAATAAAACTTTATTTATTTCCTAAAAATCTAATTTATCCTCATCCTAAGAAGTTCTAGACTCTTCTAGAAAGTCTTCATCCTCATCCTAAGAAGTTCTAGACTATTCTAGAAAGTCTTTATCCTCATCCAAAGTCTAGACTCTTCTAGAAGATGTCTTTAAACCTAATCCTAATCCCCTCCTAACCTTGTCACATTCCCTAAACATGGGTTAAAACTTACTAACCCAAGCCAAAGTTAACAAATATTTCCTCCTTCACCCACCCTCATTAAATGCCATCCACTTGCCTATCCCTAAGCTAATCCTAAACCATCCTAATCCATCCTCTAATCATTTGCACAATCCTAAGCAAGCTTAAAACCTTCCTAATCAAGCCCAAGTCGAAATTCCTCTCATCTCCTTCAAAATATCCCAACCATAAAACTTTATGAAGCCCACTAGGCCATAAATGACTCTTCCAAGCCCTTTTATTGCTCTTACAAGCCATTATGAGGGTCTTTATGAAGATTTTATCCCTTGAGCCTCCTTTGTTGACTCATCCTTCCCCTTTCTTCCATCATCTCACCCTGTGACATGTGTCATTCCCTGATTGGCTATAAGGAAGCACAATCCATGTGCTCTCCTCTCATGCAATCTGAGCCCTCCATGAGCTTTTTCCCATCCTTGCATCTTAGCCCTCAATCCCTCAAGCCTCTTGCCTATAAATTGGATCCTTTCCCTTTGCAAAATAACACAATCCATGAAGTAAAGTCATGATGCCATTTTAAGAAGCCATTTTACATCAAAACCATACACTCACACCCAAATTCCAACTCCATTTGAAGCCCTTTTTGAAGCATAAAACTTAAGCATACATCCTATCTATTTAGACAAAGCTACTCAACAAGAGAGCTTCTCATTGAGGGAGCCCATTAATGACTCATATTCTCAATTAAGAGCTCATCTTAGTCTATCTTGAAGTTTATGAATTTTGTTTAGTTTGTAGAAGCTTTATTTAAATTTTGTTTCTATTAGCATACTAACATTGCTCATATACAGCAAGAACCTAAGGAAGATAAGGAGTCTAAGGTATTGATTCATTCAATGACCAAAGATAAGAGACTGCTATTGGCAAAAAAAAAAAAAAAAGGCTTAAGGGTATGGATGCTTGAAGGGTGAACAAGCTATCAAAGCTTAAGTGTGTGAAAGCCAAGAAGAATGGAGGCCTAAAATAGAGATCTATAATATGGAAAGTGAAGTTGTAAGTTGTTATCAGATCAAGCTTTACTATTACTTTCTAATCATTGTACCATTTTAGGGTAAATCCTTTGGATTAAGGTTGATCTAACAGTCATTTGTAAATCTTTTAACTAGGTGACATTCTTAGTGAATGATCTAAAATCCTCTAACAAGGCTCACTCCTAACAAGATGATTGAAATCTTCTAACCAGGTCATATTTAACAGTGTGTATTGTGCCCTTTAATAGGTTTGGCCTTTCGGAGGGCATCACTTCAGAAGAGTGACAATGAGTAGCATGTTGTTGGTGGTTTTTTCCAAATTGGGTTTCCACGTAAAATCATTGTGTCAAATGTGTTATTGAATCTATTATGTTTTATGCTTACATTTCTATAAATTTGATTTGACAGTAACCTACAAGTTTATGTGATTGTATGATCTAATGGATGCATGCACGATGAATATGTTTTATGGATATGGGTTCACTAAGATATGAATAGTTTTATTTGTACATGTGGACCTTGGATAATTGATTCACCCCCTCTTAGCTATTCTAAACAATTCCAACATAAAATTATATCAAATATAAACATACAAGCATTACTAATATCTTGTATATAATTGAAAATAATTAAACAATTAAATATTATTATTTCTTCAATAAGGGTGGCATCTAAACAAATCAAATCAATTATACAATACAAATATAAATATATATATATATATATATATATAAGAAAAGCTTTCATAAAAAAATATTCCACTTTACATAAAGACATAGGTGGTGTCTTCATGGCAAATCATTGGTACACATAGATGTCATATGTTTTCTTTGTAGTAAATAACATTGGATGTGTGACTTTATTATGTTCTAAACCAACTGTTATTCACATTATTACATATTAAGATGGATGTGCACCAAGCTCAAAATTATTTATGGATGGATCTTCAAATTATCTACGATGAATATATGCCTAACTAATACGTGAATTTTATGGGACAGCCAACGAGGAATAGAGAATACATACTCAAAGCAACATTGACTTTTAGCAAAATCAATAACTAGCAAAAGAAGCTTTTATATTCATCATGTTTGGAATGCACAAATAATTGCTGGTGCCAGAAAAAGTTATGATCCCTATTGTACCTACAACTAGTTTTATTTAATCCATGAGAAATGAACATACCATAGTAACATATAAAATTGTTGTGCACACAAATGAGAATGAAATAGACATCTACAAAGGCATCAATCACTAAACATTCAATAGATTCCATAGGTAGTGAAGAGCTCTTAATCACAAGTACATTATGCTAAGGATATAATTAAAGCCTTCAACATTCACAATTGTGTTACTTTTATAGGATGAATATTTAGATCAATTGTACAATATCATTAACAATTTGTTTAGATGATGGAATTATGTGTCTAAAATTTCTTATTATATGCATGTTTTCCTGAAAATTTTCTTATTATATGATTTTCTTGTCTGATTCAGAGAACATATATGGCTTTTATTGCAATGTTTTTAAACTTTAAAGAGCTTGTTTCCATACGAATAATTTTTACTTCATTGACCTTTTCTTGACTCAAGGAGAAGTTTTATATTGTGATGTAAACATGGGCTCCACTGCCTCTTGGGACATTTCTTGAAGAGCACATGGAGTGTTTCTTAATATTGTGCAATATTTTTTATTCTATAAAGTTGACTAGGTTCTTCAACATGGATGCTAAATGTCAGACATGAGTTTTAATATTATCATAGGTTCATGCATGCATGTGAGGTGTAAACTTTACCATACTGTTTGTATATCATAGACATGCAAATAAAAAGTTTCCTATGTTGAATATCTTGGCATGCTACAAACATTGCTAGTAGATGTTCTTATTGCAAATTTTTTTATGAAAGTGGTGACAACAAAGAGTTGTCATATTCGAAAGATATGAATGAATTTATAGTGGTGTTCATAAATGGTGCTTGATTAAACTTGTGAGGTGTGAACTTGATCAATACGTGTTCTCATTGAAATTAGGTACAAATAGAAAGTTTCCTATATTGAATTCTTTGGGAGGTGTAAACTTGACTAGTATGTTTTTTATTACATGTGGTATTGTGGAAATGGTGTCAATGAATAGTTATTGTTATGCTGAAAGATTTGAATTTGTAGTGTGTTTTCTATTAGTGCATGATTAACCTTATGTGATGAAAACTTGTGTTGGTGTTTGAAAATGTTACCCATTTCCAATTACCCTGATGAGAATATGACACATCTAGGGGTAGCTAACTCCCATTATCAACACATCCATTTAGACACCAGGCCAACTATAAGGCATGACCCTTCTTCTTCTTCAGGCTCTGCAAAACCTAGGCGGGTGAACCTATAGATTCCTTATATGGTACCAGTTATCAAAGCATACACTGAATCTAATACAAAGCAGATAGAAACCCTTATTTCTCCTAATAACTTATGAAATAACATATATCTGCAGTAGCTAGATGCAAAACAATGAAATTCATAGGCTGAGTGAGGGCATTCTATTTATAGCTCTTCAACATGAAAGGGAAATTCATTTGATTAAAGATGTTGATTCAAAAAAACTTCAAAAATGCAATAGTATAACCAGTGATCCTATAACTGATCAATGCCTACTCCATTGGGCAATTCCATGAATTCAAAACATACATCTGTGACATCAGGGCGTATCTCATATACCCAGACATCAGATCTATCCAACCACCTTGTGATTCAGACATCAGTGTTCATTCAGGTCTCATTCTCAAAAAATATCCTTGTCAAACAACCAGTAACCTTGTTTAACCATATTGAGCATTTACTTGGCCCTTTGGTCCAACAGCAAAATACATCAAACATACAATCTGAATGGGATGCAAATGGGTCTCAGATCTTTGTTTCAAAATCACATAAGACTTACAGATTGCTGAGACAGGAGACAAGAACCAAAACAAAACTAGTGAAATTGTTGCTCATATGTATTCATTTCCTTGAAACTATACATTTAGATGCATAAAATTAAAACATGAAACAACCTAATATCTCAGAACTATCTATATTATCTCTACAATGCTGTTCACATGAGAGTTCTGCTGAAGAAAAATGGTGTTACAGTCATGGAAACATGTCAAAATACTGGAACCAATGGTCTCACTGTGCAAAAACTGGAATCCCCAATGGTATCACAGCAATGAACTTTTTCTTCCCAAAAATTGGAACCCCCACAAAATGAAGAAAGAAAGAAAGATATAGCAAGAAATGAATTCTTGGATCTGATATGCAATTGCTAGGTGTCCATTTGAAATCCAATCCTCTGTAACTGAAAAACCTCTTTCTTCCCTCTCTCTATCAACTGGTAGATCAAATCTTCATCATTATACCTCTCAAAGGCATCAAATATCTCAGCAACCTAATGATGAAAAGATGCAACTAATTATTGATGCATTCACGGTAAGAAGTGAAAAACCAGTTACAATGTGATTTCAAGAAGCCAAGGAAACAACTTCTAAATTGATTTTCTTCACTTTGAGATTGCAACTGACCACTAAAATTGTCCTCTAACCAATCTTAATCATCAATGAAGAACTCGGCCTGTTCTGTCGCCAATGCCCTGGATTTTACAAATTGACCTGTAACTCAAATTGATGAACACCTGTGTAAGAACCGACTTCATATTTGGAAAATTCGTTTCTTCCCAGTTTTGACGATATATAATATCGCATATCTAGCCTCCCAGAAACCCATTTAATCTCGATCTGAAAAATGACTCCCTCACCTAAAAATGCTCAAGTCTGCACACTTTGCTTTTAAACTTTTTGAAAAATTTAAAATTACTTCTAAAGTCAAAACTTTAGAATATGCCCCTTTTCAATTTAAAAAAAAAAAAAACTTGAACGTGATTTGAAAATTGGGAAACAATAAAAAATTATTATTTTATTTGCCTTCATATTTCCCTCTCCTTCCATCTGGGTCAACTCTAGGTTTGACCAATGCCATGTGGCACATTCTAATTGGACACCTGATCTGCATCATTCACCACATGTCATCTCCTCGCTACTTTGCCATGCTTAAACGGTGAGCAACTTCGGTTAGCGAGGTAACGCAAACCGTTAGATCTGCCACGTGGCGCAATCTGGTGCGCTCTTGCCATTTGCCCGCCACATCACTGCCCAATCACTCTATTGCTGCCACTTGTCAACATCTGATTCACTGACAGCACTGCTATTGAACCCTGGTAACACTTTGGAACTCGTCGGATTTTTATGTCTTTTCGGCAACCTCGCTATCTCTCTAGCCGGAGTTGCCAAGATTTTCCAGCTGGCGAAGTAGCGAGGCGCCGGATTCTTGGATTTTTTGATTGTGCTGACGTCATCGATTTTAATTGTGTTTGCCTTCAAAATTGTGCTTTGTTTGAATCTAGTTGACGTCAGCACCTTTTGGGTTAGATTGGGGGTCAACAACATGCGTTTGTCTTCACAAAAGGCCTTTTGTCTCAAGACAAGTTAAACAGGAGGCGTCAGAATTGAATACTCCCCAACATAGTACATGTGGGACAAAATTTTTTAAAACCCTTTCTCTGATCAGCGTGGTCAATGACACTGTCGTCTTCACCTTAGCGTGATCTCAACTGATGTGTCGGTGATCTCTTTTACTGGAGTGGATTTCTCTGGACTGTCGCAAGGTTCTTCTTGCTATTTGAGTACGTGGTCAATTGACACGTTGATTGCAATTTTTATAATTTGCAACAGTGTAAACTCTGGCTATTTTGCAAACGTCCTGCCAGCATGGTCTTCAGTCGGTGGACATCATTTAGCAACCACAGCGATCAAGTCTTCGCAATCTCTGCCTTCGTTGCATCCAACTCATATTCGTACTTTTGCTTGTTTTAATTAGCTTTCTTGCCTCTTAAAACTGCGGCCTCTTCCTTTACCTTGTCTTCATGTGTTGATTGCTCAATGCGTGAGCTACTCTCTTTATTGGCGTGGAGGCTCCTTTCATGTCATTTAACTGGCATTCTCATATTTGCAGCGGTTTGGGATGTTTATTGGCTTTGAAGGCGTCTTCTGCACTTTCAACATATTGGTTGTTTCTTCCAAGTTTGCCACTACCTTTGTTGTTGTCATGATAGCATGGGATGACTCTCTAATTCCTGTGGTTTGTTACTTCAGAATCTCTGACTCCCTTGCACTTGTTATTTCCTATTTCACTTTCAACGTGGTGGGTACTCCTTCAAACTTTTGTGTGAGGCTTAGTTTTTTTTTTATGTGTCTACGTCTATTGTAATAAGCCTCTTTGTCATGTGGGTGTCTCTGCTTCTTATACTGCAAACGTCAGCAAAAGACTAATGTCTTCCCCTGTCCTTTGATGCAAACTATCACTCTCTTTTATATGTTCTAGTGCAGCAATGATATTTTGAAGGAGTCTCAGCATTGTGAATTCCAATCGTGCAAACAAACTTCATGGTAAACTTGTTGAAAAAGTACCTTGATGATGCTATAAAAAGACTAAACAGTCTCATTATATGACTTAGTGACATATTATACTTGACATAATCTTTATTGCAAAAATTAGCTCATACCCTCTACAAATGCAAAGATTTTGAATTGTGCCAACTAAGGTAGTGTGATAATTAATATCATTATAATCCATCTTTAAAACATCTTTGATTTGCACATAATCATCATTAATCTGATGGAATCAGTCGGGCCCCAAAATGGGTCTAGCTAAAAAAAAATTTCGTTTCCAAATAATTGAACTACAAAACTGGTCCATTGACCCTCTGATGCTGATTAGAAACCAATTTGATCACAAAATCACCATTAAAAAACTTATTTTGAATCACCTCTGTACCATTGTCAATTTGATGTTAGGAGGTCTGTTGACTGCCTTTGAAAACTGATTCGGACAACTGATCGAGCTCTGAAAACTAGCACACTGAATCTCTATTCCGCACACTCTCAGTCTGTCGAATCTCGTCTCATGAAAAATTCGGGGTCAACAGATATTCATTGTCAAAGTTGCCTTCTCAGATTTACCTGCAAGAAAAAACGTCAGAAAACAACAAACAAGGTTCGGATTTGGCCTGGAAAACTGGGTAAATGAGCACATGGGAAGATGAAAACTAGGGCGTTAAAACTCTGTCATGAGGTGAGTATGACTATGCAATTTTGGCTCATGACAAATAATTTGGCGCAAATGGCGGATGTTCAAAGTAGGCTACTCAAAATTTTGCAACTGGACATGCTGACAGAAAACAATTTTTGTGAATGGAATTGACTTGGAAAAGTGTGCATATGGATTTGTCAAGTTCTAAAAACTGGCATACTTGTAGTATTTTCAGTGGACACTACAAGAGAACAAATTGTCTGATCTTGCCAATCACAGATTTCAAGATATAACATCACGAACAGGGGTATTGATAAATTTGCAAGTGTAGACACCAGTAAAAAGTCATAAATTGTGTTCGGAATTGCTTTTGAAAACTAATCAAACGGATTCGTTAGGACTTAAAAATTTAAACATAGGAAGTCTTTGACCCCTAGAACATAATAAAAAAAGAATTTTTTCATTTGGGTCAATTGGGTCAAAGATATGATTGGTCAAATAGGGCTTCTCGAAAATGTGCAGAATATGCAGATTTACAAAATAGGCAACTGACCAACTTTGAGACATTCGAAACCTATTCAAAACATGTCGAAACAACTTGAAAACTGAAACATAGGTTCTTGGATATGCATACTAAAATTCCTCAAAGCGGCAAATCATAAAACATAACCAGGTCAAAGATATTCAAAGTCAAACATGCCCTCTGACCACTATTTGACACTTAGGTAAAAATGCAGAACTGAGACCCACTCAAAAGGAACTTCGTTGAATGGCTTGGGAAGTCAGTCTAACATTACGAAACACATAGGCAGGCTAAAACAAAGGTGTTAGAAACATAAAACACCATTAGGCATTATTTCCATAGCCGGGTACAAACATGGAAATACATTCATAAGGGGTTGAAGTAACTCAAAATTTTGAATAGGAACTCAAAAAAGGAATGCAATTTTGAGTGCCACCAACTTGATCAATAGGTGCTATTGTGCAGAGATGCAAATAGAAAGTTTCCTTTTCCAAATGCCTTGGGAGGGTGCAAACTTGACTAGTAGGTGTTCTTATCACACATTCTATTTTACTAGTAGTGACAAAAAAATGTTATCATGTTGCATTATTTGAACCTTTAGTGTTACTCCTTAAGTTGCATGATTAATTGGTTGTAAACTCACAAATATATTGTAAGGGGAGTGAACTTTACTTGGTGAAAAAGGAAAAGGTATTTGTTATGAAATAATTTATTTATTTTTGAAAAGAGAACCCTTCAACATCCTTGTAAGAATTTTCATTTGAATAAAATTGAGTATTTTTGGATTGCAAAGGTCAATGGCTTATTGAGGCTGAAAAAGATAATTTTTGATAAGGAATGTAGTATGTATGTCATCCTTCAAAAGAGGTGTACATATTTACTTATTTGAGCTTTACAATTGTATATTAAATTGTCTTTCATGTCATGGTAGGATAAGTTTTTGCATTCTTTAGTTGTGAAAATTAGGTATGGAGTTACTCAAGAATGAGCTATTGCTCATTATAGTTTGTTGTAGAGTCTTTTTTAGATGCATAAGCTAACATTATAATTTGATGTTGGTGAGGACATTGTGTTGGGGTGCCTTCAAAAATATTTATTTTGTTTTATATGTTGTAAATCAACATCTTGTAGAAATCCTTATTTGACTATACTCATACATTAACTCAATGCTCTTCTTCATCTCCCTTGATTGTTCCATACCTTCTTTAGTCTTCTCCTTTCTTGTTTCTTTCCTTACAAATTCCCTCCCCCTAATTTTCTCATCTCTCCTTTTACTTAAAAGCATTATGTCCATATAGATTCTCTCCCCTTTGACAACAATACCAAGGGTAACTATAATTTTCAATGAAAAACTTGTAGAACCTTATAATTATACATTTTACCTTGCATGTATTGATTCCATCTATTTCATTACACTCACTTTCACAACTTCATTAAATGGTCCCTAAAGAGTGAACTCTTGCATCAACTACAAAAAGATATTCTAATAATCCATTAATTAATGCAACATGCATCTTCTCCTAGTTAATCTTGGATAGGGGAACTACCCCTAACTTACCTTGCAAATAATCAAAAGCATCCTTAGGAAATGAATCTATGAATATATCTACAATTTTCTCCTTAGACTTCACATACACCAATCTTACTTGTTTCCCTTGAACTTCCTCCCCCAAGTAATGATACTTGATAGATATGTTCTTGGTTTTTGCGTGCATCACAAGATTCTTTGATATGGTAATTACTCTTGTAATGTTACAATAGATAGTAACATGTTTTGTGACTTCTTCTTGTATACCTTCCAATAGTCGCTCGATCCATACAATATTTGAACAGTTAATAGAAATAGCAACATTCTCAACTTCAATAAGAGACTATGATATACAACTTTATTTCTTTCTCAACCATGTAATTAACCTTTCTCCTAAAAAGATAGTTCCACCACTAATTCTATTTTTTCCATCAACATTTCATGTCCAATCAACATCAATATAAACTCTAAGCTCAAAATCACCTTCTTTCTTGTACCATAGTCCATAATTTTCCCTTCCTTTCAAATATCTTGATATCCTCTTAATTGTAGTTATATGTGGTTCCTTAGGATTAGATAAAAATCTTGCAACTATACCTACTAAATATGCAATATCAAGTCTATTGTGTAGAATAGTAACTTGTCAATCATTGATCTATATTGTGTCTTATTCATTTCAACAATGTTTTTTTCCTTAGATAAATTTCATCCAATGACCATAGGAGTTCCAACCGGTCTTGACTCATCCATACCAAATGTCTTGAATATCTCTTTTATGTACTTACATTAGATCACATATATACCACCATGTGTTTGATGAACTTGTAAACTACTAAAAAAATTAATCTCACCAAACATAGACATCTCAAATTATTTTCTCATTCGATCAACAAATTATTTTCTTAACATATCATTACCACAAAATACTATATCATCTACAAATATCTCACCAATAAGAACCTTGATTTTAGCTTCATTTCTCAAGTACAAGTTACTATTTTTACTTGTTCTAAAAAATCCAATCTTAATCAAGTAAGAATGCAAACTTGCATACCATTCTCTGAGTGCTTTCTTCAATCCATACAATTCTTTGTTCAATTTGCATACCAACTACTTCTAATTTGGGTCCACAAATCCTGTAGGTTGATCAATATAGACCTCTTCTTCTAGTATTCCATTTAGAAATGTAGACTTAATATCCATTTGATAGAATTTGAATCTCTTATAATTTGCATAAGCTAGTAGTGTTCTATCTCCTTATAGTCTATCTATAGGTGCAAAGCTCTCTCCATAATCAATTCCTTCTTTTTGAGCATAACCTTTACAAAAAGTCTAACCTTGTTCCTTACAACTTATCCTTTCTCATTCAATTTATTCTTGAATATACTCTTGGTTATAATCATATTTTTATTTTTGGGTTTTGGTACTAGTGTTCATGTATTTTTCTTCTTAATTTGATCCATTTCTTCATCCATAGAATTGATCTAGTCACCATTGTGAAGTGCATCTTTCACATTTCTTGGGTCAAATTCAGCAATCAAACATGTGTTGTCCTTCACCTTACTTCTTGTCATGATTCCAACACTCTAATCTCCAATTATTTTATCTTTTGAATGGTTCCTTCTCGCATACTTTGATAATATAGGTTCATCTCTTTGATCTCCAACATTGTCTACACTTAGTTAGGACTCAACATTGTGCTTGGGTTATTTTTTTTGTGGCTCAGGTAATGCAGGATATTTCTCTACATATGTATTATTTTTCTCAATATACCATTCTAATGACTTAGTTTGGTGCTCAAGTATAGTATCAAGTGTATCATCATAGACATACACAAAATATTTGTAGTCCTCAGGTTCTTTCTTTCTCTCCTTGTAGTTCTTATTTGCAAACTCATCGATTCTAACATTTTCACTTTCAATCATTGTGTCAATCACTTTGTTCAAAAATTTGTATGCCTTTCTCCTGGTAGAGTAATCGAGAAAATACCTTCATCACCTTTTGAATAAAACTTCTCATTCCTTTCATCTTTATGAATATAGCACCTACTTACAAATATTTTGAAATAACTTACATTTAGTGTATAACCATACTAGCATTCATATCATGTATTAGTTTGTCCATTTATTTGTTCTTGATTGTGGGTGTAAATAGAAGTGCTTACATCATCTTTCTAGAATATTTGCACAACTCCTTTTATTATTATTATTATTCTAGCATAGTCAACAATGGGTTTGTTTCTTCATAATGTAATCTCATTCTATTGTGTTCTCCCCAGTGCACATAAATGTCTCTTAATTCCATTCTCAACAAAAAAAATTATTGAGGTGATGGACATTCCCCAGGAAGGCATGAATTTCTATAGGGAAAAAAAGATGTCAACCAATGAAGTTAGAAAATTTGTCAAGGACAAAATGGAGAAAGATAAACTTGTAAAGATTGACACCTACTACACCATTGAATCCATCAAAAAAAATTGGAGGTATGTCATCGGGATCCTCATTGAGTATATCACTCTTGACCCCAGGTTCAACAGGATAAGAATGCACCATTTTGTTTTGTTAAACCACTTTAGGCATGGTGTTAAAATTTCTCTTCCTTTTTATCTTTACACTTCCATGTCCAAGAGTATTGAGGGTTTCAATAGAAAACCTGTTACCAACCCTACCCTCCACAAAGGCCTTCTTCTCCTAGTTTACAAGTTTTTGAAAACTCAAACCAAAGGAAAATCCCTTGGTGACCTAGGTTGTGCTTCAGAGGACACTGCTAGTTCTAATTCTGGGGATGTTCAGGTAGTGAAAACTAAGGATGAGGAAAACACCTCCAAAGCCATCTCTGCCCTCAATCCTCACATTCCCAATAGAAAGAGCCCTAGATGCCTCCCTCCCCCTCTCCCCAAGCTTGAGCCTCAGGAAGCAGATAGTAAGGAAGAAGAGGAGACTGACACAGACTTTAAGGATGAGGATAAGGAGCTGGGGAAGGATAATTTGATAGAAGAGGAGAAGGGGAGAGAAAGTGACATGGAGGAGGTGGCTCTTGACACCCCCCTAGGAAACCCTAGGAAAAGAAAAGTTGACCAAGCCCTACCCTAGGTAGACCTAAAATCCCAGTGTGTTGAGACCCCTAGCCCTATCCCGCCCACATCACTGCTTGAGGAGATGATTGAAGTTATGGTGGAAAAAAATGGGGAGGTGATTAGGAAGAATAGGAGGAGGGCTTGGAGGAATTTTAACTTGGATACTGATAGCTTGGTAATTGTTAGAGAGCCAATTAACATCCAGATGTTGGAAGACCTTGACAGCAGAACCCATTATGATGAGCTAATTGACCCTGCTCTATTGGTCATTTTTGACAATGCGTGAGAAATTAGCTTCAACCTCTTGAACAATGCAAAGAATAGCTTGATTGATAACTTTCACTCCATGAAATGGTTGTTCTAGGAAATTGAGGATCTAAAGGATAAGAAAAACTAGGACAATAGCCAGAACATCCGTAGGGATGAGGTGACCACAGGAAGGAAGAGAGATCGGGAAGGTAGTCAGCATATTTACAGTGGCCAGGACACCAAAGATGAATAGGAGGATAGACTCTCCTTGGTTGAACAAAAAGTCTAGAGATTTGATTCCATCCACCAGATCATGACAAAACAAATCATAGACACTCTACACACCCTGAATGAGAACATTGTCAATTTGGGGAATTCTCTGATGAGAGTCGGCCTTGGTGGGGACATGATGCAGAAGACCAAGCTGGACTTTGGCCAAGAAGAGGCTGCTCAGAAAGACTCCAGGGACTAGGTGAACTAGGTGGACCAGGTGGAAACCCAAAACATGAACCAGGAAGGAACAGACAATTAGAAGGATAACGAAGTTGCAAAAACTCTACAGGATCTAGATAAGGACAATCATGAGTCTATTTCTCTTATGGTTTTTCTTATACTTTTTTTGTATGCTAGCTTTTGCCTCTTGGCCTTGGGCCTTTTGTTGGTTTTGGCTTTTTGTAGTAGTATCATGTTAGCTAGACCTTTTTAATTTCTATCTTTATGCTATAAAACTTTTGGGTTTCAGGATCCCTGTAAAACCTATTGTACTTAATCAAAAATAAAAAAATTCTTGAATTTATCTGACATAAACTCACCACCTCTATTAGATTGTGAACATTTCAGTTGTTCACCAATTTTTTTTTCAACTCTAGCCTTATACCACTTGAACATTTGAAAAGAATCAGATTTCAACTTTAAAAAGATAACTATCATCATTCTAGAATAATCATCAATAAACAATATGAAATATCCATCTCCTTAGTAGCTCTCAATTTTTATAAGACCACACAAATTAGTATGTATCAACTCCATAATATCATTATATTAATGCATCTTACTATAAAAAATAGACTTAGTCATCTTACTGAGTTGACTTACAACTTCTTAATTCCTAATGTCTCATCCAAAAACTTTGATGGAACTCACAACTTCTTTGATTTGGTTAACATATTGAATAATATTTTCTCCTTATTTCATTGTCTTTTCATTATAATTTCCTCATATAATTTCTTCTTTGTCTCTCAATACATTTAGATCTCCATCATGCACAAGTAATAGCTTATCCCACATCTCTTTAGTAGTAGTAAATTTTTTGACATAATCAAACTCAACATCATTCAGTACAAAAGGAATCTCAATCATCAAACTATTGTGTTATTTCTTTTTGGTTCATCTCCTCAATTGTCTTGGGAGGTTTTGGAGGGGTGTACTAGTTGTCCAGATAATATAATGTATTTTCTCCAATCCTAGATAGATGTAAACTCATTATGCTTTTCCATGAATAGAAGTTATCCTTGTTTAGCTTTGGTACCTCTCTCTGATACATTTTTAGATCTTTAGCTTAAGTCTCTTTATTAAAAAAATCAAGCACTCAACTCTGATACCAATTGTTAGATAAATGAGAGGGGGTGAATTAGTTATAACTAGTTATCCTACAAGCATTAGAAATACTTTTCACCAACTCAAACACTTCAATATTCTAGATTATAAGCTCAGTAACTAGATCTAACATCAAAACATAAATTGATATATACTTTTCATTAAACTTTCAACTTAATATACTAACTATCAAAGTTAACTTCCATCTTATACCAAGTTGCAAAAATAAATAGTAAACATGAAATAAACTTGCAACATGATAAGAATCTACACAATTAAAAGAAGTATTTAACATGGAAACCTTCTAAAGGGAAACACCACCTGAGAGTCGTTAACTCAAAATTTTCACTCTTTTGAAGTGAGCTCTGTTAGGATCCAATCTTGTTAAAGGTTACATAAACATTGTTAATATGACCTTTTCAGAGGATTTACAACAAAGATCATCTAAACCTTGACCATTCCTTGAAAATTCTAAAGAATGCTCTATTCTAAAGGAATTGCAAAAAATTCAACATAATGTCACCATATAGGATTTCAAAAGACTGTTAGGTCCACTTGCTTAGGAGACTTTTCTGCTACAATAATTAGAGTAATCATGAAATGATCTATTAGGTTTTAGCACTAACTTTCTTGTTCATATCTTGTTTCCACTCTATCTCTATCCTCTTTCAACTTCCTAATCCCTTTTGGCTGATTTATTCACTTTGCACATCAACTTAGCACTTCACTTGCTTGATCTTCATAATGCATCTTTTCTTAGTTCTCATCTTGGCTATCATTTTCTTCTTCAACTTGATTAACAATAAATGTTTTGTTTATCCTTTGAACAAAATTTGTTTTCCACTCCTCTAGAATATTTTAGGGTTTTTTGCTTAATCACAATTGTTAGATCTTCATTAAGTTCATATTCATTGAAACTAGACACTCATGAAATATACTTCCACCTTGAACATTGTGCTCCATTTCCAATTGTTAAAATCTCCATCAATTCTTCTTTGAATTTCTCAAGTTTTTGATCTCATAACAAACTTCATCCTTATCTTTAAAACTTCTTAAACAATCTTTATTTTCATCAAATGTTGGTTTTAGATTAAGTCTTTTCTAAACTATTCTTCATTTTCATGCTTGGTTGACATTACATCTTGCTTAGTAAATACTAGACTTAGTTAACACTAACTCGATTGACACTAAAAATTCTTCATTTCTTCATCAAGTGCTCAATGAAAAATGTAGTAGATCAATTAATGTCATGGTTTTTCATTCACTGACCAAACTACCTTTCTTATACATGATCTCAACACTTAATCAAATCATGTAAAGTAATTAAACAAATATTATATTGCCCACCAAAGAGGTCTCTCCTCAAATTTATGGGGTCCCTAAAATCCACAAAAGTAGTATCCCCCTTAGACCCATTGTGGACACCATTGATTCCCCTAACTATAATTTAGCCTTGTTCCTTGCCAAGCTCCTATCAGCCCTTGGTCATAATTCAGACTCCTTCGTGAAAGACTCCAACCACTTTTTCCAATTCATTAAGGAGGCGAGACATGATAGAGGTGACAATTTGGTTAGCTTTGACTTGGTATCCCTATTCACCAAGGTCCCCATTCCTTATTCTGTGGAGTTAGTCAAGTGCAAATTCAACATTGAGGTTGCCTCTTCGGTTAAGCTTTTCTTGCACTCCACTTTCTTTTCCTTCTAGGGTGTCATTTATGAGCAAGTTGATGGAGTAGCCATGGGCTCACCCCTTTCTCCAATAATTGCCAACCTATATATGGAGCATTTTAAGGATATTGCCCTATGCTCTGCCCTACTCAAACCCAAGTGGTGGAAGCGTTATGTAGATGACACTAATTTTTTTTGGCCCTATGGTCTTGATAGTTTGGAGGAATTTCACCACCACCTTAAGAATTTAGTTCCCTGCATATCCTTTACCAAAGAAGTCGATTCTGACAATCATCTCTCCTTTCTTGATGTCCTCATCATCAAGAAACCAGATGGCTCCTTTGGTCATGGTGTCTTTTGCAAAGCTACCCATACAGACCATTATCTCCATGCCTCCTCCCACCATCATTCGAGCCAAAAAGAGGGAATTCTCAAAACCCTAACCTTGAGAGCCCATCGGATTTGCGATGCTGATCACTTACCTCTTGAGCTCTCTCACCTTCGCCAAGTGTTCCTATGGAATGGTTATTCCAATAAAAAAATCTCCAAACTCTTCCACCAAGCTAGGTCCCTTTTTTTTTCCCCTCTAGGCCCCCCACCCTCACATCTCAATCCTACCCATTTCTTCACCCTTCCCTTTGTTGAAGGCATTTCACACAAGATCTCTAAAATTTTAGTCAAAAAAGGGATCTGGGTGTCCTTCAAGCCCCTCTCCACTCTCAACTGGTGCCTTCCCCCACTCAAGGACTCTAGCAATTCATTCATGGAGTCAGGAGTCTATAAGGTTCTTTGCTCATGTGGCATCCCTTACATAGGCAAAATATGTTGCTCTTTTGTCACTCGACTCAAAGAACATGCAGCAGATATTAGACATGAGCGGGTACTCAAGTCCACCCTTACTGAGCACTCATCCTCTACTAAACATCATATCTGTTTAGAGGATGCTCTCATTGTTTCCAAGGAGCATAACTTCTTCAAAAGGAAGTTCAAAGAGGTGGTTGAGATATATAACAACCTGTCTAACCTCAACTGTGATGATGGGTGGCACTTAAACCATGCTTGGCATCCCTTGTTGTCCTCCATTCAGTATTCTAGCCCCACCTTGTCTTGATTGTTCCTTCTCTCCCTTGTTCTGCCTCGTGTTCTCCCCCTCGGTGCTCTCTTTTCCCTTCTTCCCTCGTTCTTGGCCTCTCTCCTACTCTTGTTCCTCTTGGGTGTTTTGGTTTTTCTTATGTCTTCCTTCTTGTTTCCTTCATCTTTTTCCCTCCCCCTTGTTGGCCCCTTCTGCCTTGGTGTCTTTTTTCTCTCCTCTGTGCCAGTTCTGAGGCTTTGAGGGCCTTCTTTCTTGGTTTCTTTGTTGTGTGCATGTTGGCCTTTTGTGTTAGCCCCCTTGTGCTTTATTTGTATGCATGGGCATGCATGTATGTGTACCTATATATATATATATATATATATATATATATATATATATATATATATATATATATATGTATATGTTGGCTTTCTTATTTTTTTGCTTTCTCATGTTCTTCAATGGATTTTTAATCTATTTTCTATTTATTTTTCTTCCTTCCTTTTTTTTTATTAATCAACTAGGTTTTTATTCTTTTGCTTTTCAATCTATTTTTTAGTTCATTTTTCCATTTTTTAACTTATTCCACTTTATAACCCCCTTTTTTAACACCTTTTGTTCATCCTCTTCTTTAATTCATTCCTAATTTTAGTTCCTTAACATATCATTATTCTATTCTTAATTATTAACCTTTCATCTTATTAATTTTTTATTAACTAAGTTTTTTAATCAATTATTTTTTCTTTTTAGGCTTTAACCCTTTTTAATTCTTCTTTCTTCTTTTTTTCCTTAACCTTTTGTCAATTTCCTTCTTCTTTTCTCTCCCCTTGTCCCCTTTTACTTTTCTTTTGCTTTTTTTTTTTCATTTTACTTTTTATGATTTTTTAACTTCCTTTCTTTAGCATATTGTTTTCTTTTTTCTTCTTATTATTCTTTCTACTATTTTTAAAATTTATTAACTAAGTTAAAAAAAATTATATAATTTTTATTTATTTTATTCTTTAATCTTATTTATTTTTTATGTTTTTTCTTTTCTTTATTTCTTTGTCTTATTTTGGCCTTTTTCAATTTTACTAATTTTTTCCTCAACCACCCCACCCCCCTTTTTATTCCTCCTTCTTTTTTACTTATTTTTTGCTCTTTCATTGTACTTTTGATTAACTTACCTTTTTCTATTTCTTTATGATTTGTTAATCTACTTATCATTCTATCCACTTATAATTTAATTAATTAACTAAGTTAATTATTTCATTTGATTGTCATTCAATTTATTTATTATTCATTTTTCCACTCTTTTGCTTATTCTACCTTATTTTTTTAATTTTGTTTTATTCTTTATTTTTCTAATTATGTTTCAATCTTCCAATTTTTAATTAATTAGTTTATTAATTCTTTTGTTTTTTCAATCTTCTAATTATTCTTCTTTGAATGTTATATTTTACTTCATATCTTTTTCAATTCATCCATTTTTAATTCTCCTTCATTTTTATTTTTATTTTATTTGGGGTCTTTCTCTCTCCTTTCTATTTAATCAATCTCCTAATCTTGTATCATTTTTCTTAATTTATTTTAGATATCTTTATTATTCTTTTGGTTTTTCCATTCTTTTAATTATTTAATTTTTTTCTTCTTTTTTCTTTGTTAGAACTTCTTTTAATAATTTTTTAATAATTTTCTACTTTATATCTTTTTTAATTCACCCATTATCTTATTTTTTAATTTCTCCATCTTTTTATTTTATTTTATATCTTTTGGGGTCTTTAAGTTGCTGACTAGGATCTTCTCTTTGTGTCTTGGTCCTCTCAACTCTTTTTCCTCTTCAGGTTGGCTTGGTTGTCTTTTGGGTTCCTTTATTTGGTAGATGTCCTCATTTTGTGTGCATTCTTTCTCCTCTCCCCCTAACCCCCCTACCTTTTATTTGAAGTGTGGTCTACTAACTTTCTCTTTTATCCTTTTCTTCTATTGTATCCATCCTGATGATGGATCATGGAGTGTGATCTGAAACGTTGATGTAAAAAACTTGGTCGCACAATCAAATCCAACTAGCAAATCACAACATTGATGGATTGTAGAAATTTGATAGCTATTAGAGTCTAACTTATTCAAGTACCCATTGAATACCATAAAATCGTCAACACTTACATCATCATCATACTTTCTTCAAATCTTCTTCATTAATCAAATGATATGGCACTCTGCTGAATTGGCATAATGTCTAACAAATTGAGGCTTGACATTAATGATGGCATAATAGTCGATATGACTCTTTCACATACATTAAGAACATTATCAGTTGGGGCTAACAGCAATTTTCATAATGTAATAATTAAGACAATAAACTCTCCTAAGGTAGGTGCACCAAAATGATAAACTAAAATGTGGGTGTAAGTGACCACTTTTTTTTCTAAAATTAGGTAAAATTGGACTCAAAATAGAAATTTGAGGGTCATGCACTCAAATAAAGAATTGTGCAAAGACTAAGAATCATAGTATTCTAAATCTAGTTTCTAAACTACTATTTAAAAAAAAAAAAAGATAAGATAAAGGGGGTAAGACCCACTATAGACAAAATGCTATTCCTAATTTTGTTAGAAACAAAATAACATAGTATATTTCATGTGCTTCACAAAATATATAGTTAGATATAATATTTTGCAAAACTGTTTCGTAGAATGCTAGGTAATAGTGAGATCTAAAACTTGTATATTTTTTGTATTAAAAAAAAAGTATTATTTTTAATGGTGTTTTGAACTAGCTACATTTTTCAAATCTAGTGCATGTTTGTGTGTTGGCATAACTTGCATTGAATAGTTGAAAATGAAAAATAAAAAAAGTGTACACAATGATATGTAATTTTTTTGAATTTGGTCAAGTAGCTAAAAAAATATTAAGAAAATGGTAGACTTATGTCTCTAAAGACTATGAAGACACTAATTAATAAAATTAAGGTTTATTATGCTAATGTTGTCCAAAAATATAAAAAATATATATAGTTAGAAATCTAACAAGGCATGTGAGATTATGGTGGTGATTATATAGATATCCACTTCAAGATTTGTAAAATTGATGATGAGGAAGTCAAGAAATCATCTCAAAATATCAAAAGATGTGTAAATGGAGAGAAATGGTGGGGAAAATGGCTTCCAAGCCTTAGGGTTGTTCTCCAACCCTTTTACTTATCCATATCGTGTACATGTTCTTTACTACTAAATAACCCGCACGGGTTTTGTAATACCAAACATAGCTTTCTTATTTCTTCATAACTCATGCAAGTTATGTAGAACTAAAAGCATAATTTTTAGGTCTATATAATCCATACATATTAGGAAGAAATAAAAATATATGCTTGTAAACATAACATACACCACATAGTTGTGTGTGTGTGTGTGTGTGTGTGTGTGTAATATGTGCATAGGTAGGTATGTATGCATACATATATGCATGTATTTATACATATACATAAACACACACACACACACACACACACACACACACACACACACACACAAATGTATACATATATATGAATTAATTTATATATGTATATACATATTCATGTTTGTTCCCATTTCCTCTTTCTCTCTCGTCTTCCTTCCTCAATTACCATCTCTAGTTATTTTGATCCCTCATTGTCATCCTTATTATTTACATGCAATCACATCTCAAAAAGCTGATTGCATATTTATATCAAGTAAAAATGATGAATTTTTACCACATGTAATTACCCCTCATTAACTTGATTTTGGTGAAAGTATACCAAAATTCTTATTTTGCACATACTTCCAACTTGCATTCTTGGACATCTAAAACAAAAGACGTGTTTTTCCTACATGTAATCCATCATCCTAAACCTAATTTGGTCATTTTGACCCAAAATGAAAGCTACCCTAAATATTTATAGCATTCCAAAGTGTTCAATAAGTATCTAATGCATAAATCAAACACCCATCCCTCTTGGATATGTCAATTTCTTCAAATACTAGAGACATCCCATCAAGAAGATAAGTTCCAAATCCAAAGAAATGCCATTCATTTGGTATCATTTTCCCTAATGACAGCCCTAGAACTTGAGTTTGTGTGGACATGCACTAAAGAACTTTGATTAGAGAGAGAGGGAGAGAGAGAGAGAGAGAGAGAGAGAGAGAGAGAGAGAGAGAGTGTGTGTGTGTGTGTGTGTGTGTGTGTGTGAGAGAGAGAGAGAGAGATCAATATAAGATGTTTATGGGAAAGTTGTTATGAGTTTGCATCTCATTAACATTGAAAAGGTTCTAAAAGTGTCAAAAGTTCTAGAATGTGTAAATCAGACAAAGAAGAATTCAAAACTGTGGAATATGGGGAAAAGCTTGATTACATCAAGTTTTCAAATGACAACTAAATATTCATCAAAGAGAATGTAGTGATGCAGAATACAAGAATTCCCAATTTGGAGACCATCCATGATTGCATCACCAAGTACAAAGGCTTTTGTTGACTAAAAGACTGATTCAATAGTTTCAACTTTTTATTCATATTGTTGTAGTTTCAAAATATAGTTTACATGTTATCCAATTGCATGTAATTTGAACCTTTAGTCATGTAATCTAACAAATCTTCTTACATTTTTTGACTTAGTCAAGGTGGTTGATTTTCTCCCACCTTTTTCTCCACCTTTTTCTCACTCCTTTTTCCTATATAAAGGAGTGACCCACCACTGTAAAAATCATCTTTTATCTATACAAGAGATCTTTTCCAAACTTGGGCAAGCATAACTTTGATTGTATAGTACCTATTCAAAAGAAAACTAAATGCAAACAAGCAATTGGATTTGAAGATATTACTGGAAGCAATTGTGATAGAGAAAATCCGAAGTTGACTATGGTTTTTGTTTATTGTCTTTGATTGATGTTACTATTGTATGGTTATTAGAACAAGTGAGTAAAAGAAAAAATTGTAGTTGAAGCTTTGAAGAAGAGCAATTGTTGTAATATAAGACTATAAAATTTGAGTATAGGATATATTACCCTTTTGATATTCATGCACATTGTTAGGTTTAAGTTACTTTCATGTCTTTGAATTGAAATAACTTATAGGATTATAAAATTAAAATCATCTACTTTTGGAAGTCCTTGCACCCCAATAGTATTGATTTACTTTATAGTGTAAAAAAACTACACTTAGATCCAATCTAATACGATTTCAATCAGCCTTTGAGTTGGTCTCAATTTATCAATATTAGTGCTTCCAATTTTTAGATAGAAGTGTATTTTATAGGTTCTTCTTCCCATTACTTACTCCATGAGTATGTGGATTCATTCCTTAAAAAAAGGAAAGAGTATTGATGGGGACACAACCCAAGCACAGAATGGACACAATAGGAAAGGGAAAATTGTATTAACTGTGTAAATATGCTATTACATTTAGTACAGAGAAAATAAACTTCAAAACATGCCCTATGGGCTTACAATAGCATAAATCTGGATATAAATTCTTCTCCTAGTACCTTCTCTCAAACTCCACTCCGAACTGCCTTTTACAATGCCAGAAATGTTCTTAAATAGACCCTAGAGGGCTAAGGATTAGGAATACATTCTAGAAAGTGCTAGTAGGCATCCACCAACCAAATAGAAGGTTCTAGAAGCCGCATTAGAAGTCGGTGCAAAATTAGAAGAATCCAAAAATGATAATCGAACTCTCGGGAGGCATAACTTTTGAACCGTAGCTCCGATCGACGAACTATTTATATTTTCGAAAAGCTCTCGAAGCGCTCTATAGCCCTATGGAGGAGCTTTTCTCGTCCCCCATTTTTTGGCCCTATTCAAGGTCATTTAATGCCCCTAACCTAACTTTGAAGCATTCTTAAGATGTCTCCAAAAACCAAAAAACTGTGATAACTTTCAAACCGTGGGGCCTTTTGACCTGATTCTTTTTCTGGAATGCTCTAAATTACAATGACAATCATTTGACCAATTTACACCTTCTAGTTCACCAAAATGATGGCTCAATTACATACTCCTATTTTTTTTGCATTTACACGTATCCCAAGGTGATTAAAAACTCTAACCCAGAACACTGATAGTGGAACTATGAGAGTTGAAACCTTTATTTGATCCAAATGGGTATCTAGAAATGAAAACACATGAAACAAAAACTAAGTCTAAGTAAATTTTTTGGGTGACACAGGATTGCCCTTATACCTCTGGATGCTCCTACATCAAACACCTAGGGTAGATTGAAAAGTGACCCTGTCACTTTATGAATGGTAGAGGAAATCCCAAATGGGAAACCTCAACTGCTGATATCCAAGTTGAGTCCTCGATCGGTCATCCTTTCCACTTGACCAAATACTCTTCATACTGCCTATGTCTGGTACTCCTACCCACATGATGATCTAGAATGTCTTCTATCTCCTCCTTCTTAGAAGTAGGAATTGGACATGGCTCTAACATCGGCTCCTCATTTGCACCATCATCATGATACTCTATTAAGTCTGCAATGTTGAAAATAGGAGAAATGTGAATACCATCTGGCAACTCCACCTCATATGCATTTTCTAAGTCATGTTTCTTCAAAATTTTGCAAGGGCAAAATTTCTTCATTTTCAACTTGTTGTAAGTATCGGTTGGAAATATTTCTTTTCGTAAGTGTACCGTGACTAGATCCCTTACTTGGAATTCCTTATGTCTTCTCCTTTGGTCAGTCCTAGCTTTATACTCTTGATTCATCTTGGTAATGTGTGCTTGGACCTCCTCATGTAGAAATTTGATATGCTCAAAAAATTCTTCAACTTCAGCACTTGTCCTCTCCCCTTGCTCTATCTTCCTCAGTTTTGGTGTAGTCCTTGGGCTACTTCCATATACAATTTGGAATGGTGATTTACCTGTACTCCTATTTACAGAGTTATTGTAAGCAAACTCTTCTTGTGGTAGAATCAAATCTCATCCCTTGGACTTATCCCCAACTAAACATCTCAAAAAATTTCCCAGACTTCTATTTGGCTGTCAGTCTGCGGGTGATGTGTGGAACTGAATTTCAAGTCTGTTCTCAACTTCTTCCACAATGTTCTCCAAAAATACCCCACAAATTTAGTATCTCTGTCAGAAACTATACTCCTTGGGACACCATGTAGTCTTACCACCTCTCTGAAAAACAAGTCTGCAATATGGACAACATCATGAGTTTTGTGGGATGGAATAAAATATGCCATTTTGGAGAACCTATCAACCACCACAAATACTGAGTCATTACCCCTTTGTGTCCTCAGCAATCCAAGGACAAAATCCATACTTATGTCCTCCCATGGCTTTGATGGAACATGCAATGGTTGATATAGTCCAGTATTGTGACTAAATCCCTTGGCAACTTGACAAATCTAGCAATTCTGTACAAACTTCTTCACATCCTATGACAATTGGGGCCAAAAATAATGTTCTCTAAGAATGGAAATGGTCTTATCTCGACCAAAATGTCCTGCCATCCCTCCACTATGTTTCTCCTTAATCAAATTTTCCCTCATGGAACTCCTTGGAATGCATAATTGACTGCCCTTGAACAACATACCATCCTGAATCAGATAGTCTAACCACTTAGTTTTGTCTATAGCAACAGGCTCCTTACAAGCTTTCCACGCTTTAGCAAAATCAGGATCCTCAGGGTACAGATTCTTGAGTTCATCAAACCCAACTACTTCAACTTACATTACTGTAAGCAACAACTGTCTCCTACTTAGCGCATCTGCAACCCTGTTAGATTTTCCACTTATATGCTTCAACACAAATGTATAGCTCTGCAAGAACTCTACCCACTTCATATGCCTCTAATTCAATTTACCTTGGCTATTTAGGTACTGTAATGCCTAATGATCAGTTTATAAAACAAATTCCTTTGGCAATAAATAATGCCTCCATTTTTTTAAGGCCTGAACTATTGCATAGAACTCTTGATCATAAATAGAATACTTCTTTTTTGCATCATTCAATTTTTCACTAAAATATGCAATAGGCTTACCTTCTTGGCTTAATACAACCCCAATAGTGCTACCACTAGCATCACAATCCACCTGGAACACCTTTCTAAAATTTGGAAGTGCCAACACAGGTTGTTCGATCACCTTCTTCTTCAACAATTCAAAACTTCTTGCAGCTGCTGCAGTCCATTTAAACTCTTTTATATCCCCTCTTATTGTGTCAGTCAGGGGTGCACATATGCCACTGAAATTATTAAGAAAAATTCTATAAAAACTAACCAGACCATGAAATGATCTTACCTCAGTAGTAGACCTTGGAGTAGGCCATTCCAAGATGGCTTTTACCTTCTCTAGATCCATTTTAAAACCTTTAGGTGATATAACAAATCCCTTCGGGTGATAAAACAAATCCCAAGTAGACTAACTCCCTTTTTGCAAAGATACACTTTTTCAAATTAATTAACAGTTTCTCTTCCCTTAACCTTTCAAGGACACTACGAATATGCAATAAATGTTCTTCCAAAGTCTTGCTGAAAATTAAAATATCATCCAAATAGACAATAACAAATTTTCCCAAGAACTTCTTAAGTACCTCATTCATAAGCTGCATGAAGGTGCTTAGGGCGTTTGTCAATCCAAAGGGCATGACTAACCACTCATAAAGACCCTCCTTGGTCTTCAAGGTTTTTTTCCACTCATCTCCTTCTCAAATCTATATCTGGTGATAACCACTCTTGAGATCTATCTTTGTGAAGTACTGAGCTCCACTCAAGCAATCCATAAGATCATCCATTCTTGGCAAAGGAAACTGATACTTGATGGTTATCCTATTTATAGCTCGAGAGTCTGTACACATCCTCCACTCTCCATCCTTCTTTGGTGCCAGTACTGCAGGTACTACACATGGACTTAGGCTCTCCCAAATCAAGCCCTTCCTCAATAGCTCTTGAACCTATCTATTTAGCTCTTTAGTTTCAGTAGGAGTCATCCTGTGAGAAGCCTTGTTAAGAAAACTAGCTCTTGGAATTAAATCTATCTGATGACTAATTTTCCTTACCGGTGGCAATCCTTCTGGAACATTATCAGAGATGATATCTCCAAATTCACCTAGTAAATCAGAAACTTCAAGTGGTATTTCACTACTACCTTCTATATCTTTCCTAGGAATCAAAGCATAGCACATGTGCTGATGTTTCATGCCATCTAAAAACTTCCTTCCATCAGCAAGACAAATCCTAGCACTGCTACATACCTTTTTGCCTTCCTTTTTCATGGGCTTCAGCTTGTGGCAAACTCCATCCTTTGTTAGAGAGTATGTGTTTGCATGGCCATCATGTACTGCATGCCTATCAAACTGCCACGGTCTTCCCAATAATAGATGGCAAACATCCATTGGAATAACATCATAGAGAACTTCATCATGGTAACTCCCAATTTTGAATTTCACTAAACATTGTTCACTTACCAAGACCTTATGATCATCTTTCACCCAAGCAATCCGATAGGGCTAGGGGTGTTTCTCCCTCTTGAGCTTCAGCTTAGAGACCATCTCCTCTAATACCAAGTTATCAATGCTACCACCATCAATGATCACATCACAACATTTATCCTCACACTTGCACTTGGTATGAAATAAACTCCTCCTTTGTCCTAGTTCAATCTCGCCACTTAGTAGGACCCTTTCATTCACTAAAGTCTCTCCTCTTTCTGCATCCTCTGAATGTGATGATTGTGCATCCTCATCCACATGAGCAACCCTAGCTTGACCCTCAGCTCTCCTATCTATCCTTCCTTATCGTTGAGGGCATTCAAAGGCATGATGACCTTCTTCATTGCAATGGAAATAGGTACCATGAAAGCCTCCTCTTCCTTGTCCATGTCCTCTACCTCTTCCTCTCTGATTTTCAAAGTCTTGATCTCGGGAGCGATTGAAACCCTCGTTCCTGCTAGTACCCACATCTTCATTTTTTTTTTGGGTTTCATTTTGGCCTCCAGATGACCTACCACTACCCCTTCCTTCTTGATCACACCCTCTTTGTCTCCCTTCAAACCTCTTATTTATCTTCTCTTCAACTCGTAGGGAAAATTGGTATGCCTCTTCAATACTGGTCATTCTTACCAGACTTAATTACTCCTGGATGCTAGGTCGCAACCCACTGATATAATGAGCAACCTTCTCCTTATTTACTTCTGCATGCCCTTCTCTAATCAAAAGTCGGTAAAACTCTTCTATATATTCTTGGACTGATTTTCTTGCTTGCTTTAACCCATGCATCTTCTTAAACAAATCAAGCTCATAATCAACAAGAATGAATTGCTTCTTCAATTTGTCCACCATACGATCCCACCTTGTGATCTTCTCCTTTCCTCTTCTATTTCATTCCAATTGAACCTCTTTCCACTAGATTTTGGCATGTCCTTTCAATTTGGCCTTTGTAAATTTAACCCTATATGGATCCTTGATATCCTCATACTCAAAGTACTCTTCCAGTTCATTGATCCAATCGATCAACTCATCTGGTTTCAAATTTCTTGAAAATACACCCACATCAATTGCAGGTCTTTTCCCAAACTTAGTAATGGCCCTAAAAAGCCTTTCCTCTACCTGATTCAAAACTTCCCCGTCAAATTCCCCTTCTGGTCTAAGTTCTTCTTCTTCATTATCGTCATCACTTTCATCGCCTGCAACAACATTTTTTCCTCTACAGAGCTCCTCCTGCAACGCTTGTACCTACATTTGGAGGGCTCTAACCTCCTCAGGATTAATAGCTCCAGCCCTTCCAACATGCTCTCTTCGTGAAGGTATCTTCTTATTTCAAACCCACAACCATACGGTCCTGGTGCAAACTGCCTCACAATCGGTGCTCTATCTACACACTCGGGAAAACTAGCTCTGATACCACTTGATGGGGACACAACCCAAGCATAGAATGGACACAATGGGAAAGGGAAAATTGTATTAACTGTGTAATTACTTGGATAACCCTCATGTCCATTTATAAATGACACTAATTACATCTCCATGTTTATGCATAAATATTTTACAAAAAGGCCTAAAAATTCATGAAATAAGAGAGGACAAAAATAAACTATTTATTGGAAAAATAAATAAAATGAATTCCTTTGACACTAATTATCATATGCAAAAACACACCTAAAACCACTAAGAAGGTACTTCAATGAGATATAAATTAAAGGAATACTTCATTAACAATTTCTATCAATCATGTGCTAAATACACTATCCTTTCAATGTATGAAAAGGTATGGAATGGAAAATAATAGCTTCCAATGTATAAAATTGTATATGCAACAAGTCATGAGTTACAAAACTCAAAAAAATGAAGATCTAGGAATGAACAAAAAACTATAAGTGTTTATTCCCATCAAAAGTAAGAACCTCTTACAATGTGAGAAAAAATCTCACTAAATACAACTTTTCAACCAACTAGGAAAAAGTCTCTCCAAGTCATACACAACCATATGAATCACTACAATTTACCCTAAAATGCTCCAACTCACCATAAATGTCTTTCAAACTCTAAGGAAAAGTCAAATTCAACCCTAAGTCTTCTCCAACTCCCCTATATACTCTACTTTTGTCTGCAAGCTAGCTCAATATTTTGAGAAGTCATCCAACTCATCAATGCATCTTATCCACTCCAATTAATGTCATTATTTTTTCTCCTTTTAAAAAATTTAATAATTTATTAGCTAATTTATAATATCAACCAATTAATAATGATTAAATTACAATAATGATGCATGAAGACTCTTAAAAATGGATTGAAGATGTTGAATTCTGGGCATTTTCTATTTATACTTTAAAATTTTAGTATAAAAACTTGTGAAGAAATATTACATTTTTGAGTTTTCCTTGTGTTTGAATTATAGTTGTTGCTTAAAATCATTGGCATGCTCTTTTAATTTTTAGATCTACTATTTACAAATCATCTATTCACCCATTCAAATATATGTCTCAACATCCATTTTAACGAGACTATTTTCAAAAAATGAATTATATGGCCCCTTAAATGTCAATATAAAATTTTCTAGTAAGAACAATGTTTGTTCATAAAACCAATATCTTACTTGCCAATTTATAGGATCATACAAGTCCATATGTGGATGTACCAAGTTTTCATTTTTGTTGCAAGTTCTGGAAAACATTTATGGGCAATGTGTTGTCGCTAAAAAGGACATATATTTTTTATTTCTTCATGAAAATATCTCATTCTAGTTTAAATGAAAGTGTACTCATATATATTTCATTTGAGTGTGATATTGAACATTCATGTGTCCATATAGGATGTAACATTCTTGCAAAATGGTTGTAACAATCAAAAACTAGAAAACTGGTAAAACTGCACATTATCAAAGTTCAAATTTTTCATTTGCTTGTTGCAGTAGCATATAACTTTGATCATAATGGTCATTAATTATCTTTTAAATCTTTAAAGTTTTATATTTCCTACAACATGTATTTTTCCTATTGTTGCATTGTTACATCCTCTAGTTGCACTATACTTCTTACTATCACACTTTACTTCCTCCAACAACTTTCATCGCGCTTTCTCCCGCAACATGTATTACTAGTTTTTGCATTCTTTCCTATAGTAGAATACTTATATTTCTCATTGAATGCAACCTACTACATCATAATTTGTCTCCTATAGGACATCATCTTGACCAAGCCTATGGTGTAAAAAATAAGTAACAGTTCTATTTTTTAATTCCTCCTCTGATTGAGGCTATCCTCTCTTATGGTACTTTGATGACCATTTGGTCTTTCACTTTTGGTTTTTTGGAAATGGTATATCAAGAATTTACTCTCTTAGATGACAAGAAACTCATGATCTTAATCTAAGGTAGATTCCCTAGTCTTTATCTTCCTTGTTAGTCGTTCATGAAAATAATTGCCTAGTCTATTGGCAAGGAGGCTTGTTTGGAACTCAATCATTTTTTAATACCCATACCCAAAGTAGGGTTATTTTTATAGTGGCTTGACTTGAAAAATTAAGGAAACCATTTATATTAAAGTAGGAGGTACCATTTTCACCCAAAAAGTTCTTTATTTGAATATTCCCAACATTTGTTACAAATATTAGCCAACTAAGCATAAGATTAAAGACTATACTTTGGTAGTGTCAAGGACAAAGTTCCCTCTAAAGGAGTTGGCTTCATGATCTACATAGGGTTCCAAAAAAAGAAGGATAAACTAAAAGCATTTGCAAAGATAAGAACTCTTTGACTTCTTCTCAGAAGAAAACTATCAATTCAACATCCTAGCCATTACCAGAGGTTTCTTCTCAAGATCTACTTGCTTACGTGGATACTCCTCATGTATCTCTTGTTTCCAACCTTAGATAGTAGGGTTAGTCTCTTTGGCATAAAGGATGAAATAAATATGTTGTAAGGAGTGTTTTCATTGATGGCCAAAGTCTTTGTCTGGAAAATTATTTGGCAACCGATCAAAGGAAAAATAAGATGCAAGGAGATGTCATTTCTAATAGGAGAGGAAATCAATACGTATGTATGTACACCATGTCAATGTAGAAAGACAAGTAAGAAAGTTGGATGATGTAGGTCATTAACAAAGTGATTCATCATGGATGTGAAGAGCGAGTAATAGAAAAAGTGGATGTAGCATAAGGAAAAGATGAAAAAACACACACAAGAAAATACAAAGGCTACCATTGGTTCACGGATAGACTGGTCATGCTACTAGTCTAGACCCTAGGTGTAGATGTCATGGGTTTCCTATGAACAAAATAGGTAATGAAATTAAAATTTTGAATTAAAAATTGAGGGGAATAATTTGGTTATGGGTAATTGTCCCTTGACAATGCAGAATGAATATGAGCAACCAAATGAAGAATATTGAGTTAATGTTGATTTTTTTATTTTGAGAGAGAGAGAGAGAGAGAGAGAGAGAGAGAGAGAGAGAGAGAGAGAGAGAGAGAGAGAGCAAAAGAACATACAGAGTTGAGATCAACGAGAAAAGAAGTTGCAAAGTAAGAGAACACTATTGCAGACTATTGAAGACAACCAAGAGGAGAGGTGAGATGAGAAAATTAATAGGTGAATGGAAAGATCAGTGCATCTTCAAAGATACAAAGAAGAGATCCACATGGAAAGAGAGTACCACATCTAATTTTTAAATATGATTGTATTATTTCTTACCATTGCATCTATTTGTATCTCTTGATAGGGAAAGATTCATTAAATCATCTAACAAGTCAGCATTCACAGGATTTTGTAACACTGATAGGTTATAGGCATTCCTAATAGGATGTATTTCTAAAAGAAACACTTGTAGCTCCTACCAAGGAAACCCTTTACATTCATTATAGGGGATAGTGGGTATATTATCTCCACCATAGTTTTCACCCTCTAACAAAGGGTTTCCATGTATAAAAATATATGTGTCAACTTGTTGAATTATTTTGTGTGTGAACTTTCTTTTACCTCTCTATACTTATCTTGGTCTTAGTTGTTAAGTAGCTTATATTAAGCATAGTTAAAGCATTTAGAAGAATAACTATTTTTAAAGAAGGTATTGCTTCGACCCCCTCTTAGTACCAATTGGGACCAACAATTGGTATAAGATCCTAGATCCCTATAGAAAAAAATCTAATAACTTGAGGGAAGATCTAATGGTATCACTAAGAAGATAGCTGGAAGAAGAATGGAACATCATTATAGACTTGAAGGAAAAACTCAAGAAGTCCTTGACGAAGAGAAAGAAGCTGATGAAAAGTATCAATGAAAGTGAAGAGGTCATTGAACATTCAGAGGAGCATAGTGGTTCAGGGGAGTCAGAAGAAGCTACCTTTGACTTCATGAGTGAAAATGACCAATTGAAAGAAACTATTTCTTGACTGAACAAAAAGAAGGGAGAAATAACCCAAGAGGTTCTTAAAGCTCAATTTGAAAGAGACATTGGCATCACTATAAAGGCTAATGATAAAGTAGAAGAAAGGAGAAAGGATGAGCTAAAGACTAAGGAGAACAACCATTTTGATATGGATCAATTTATGGAACTAATAGATTAAGTGCTCAAGCTCACCTAGGAGATAAGAAACACAAATGAGTGGAATAAAAAGTTGATGAGATTCAATGAAAGATCCAAAAAGATTGATGAGAAACGAAAGGCTCAAAGAAGAAAAAAAGAGCACACCTAGTCTTGGTCACCAAGGTGATAGCAAGAATAAAAAAGTATAGACTTCTAGAGAAAAGAACCTAAACAAAAATAGTTCAAGAAGAACATCTCCAAAAGGTAAGGGTACTAATAAATCCACTTTTCATTTCTATGGTAAGAAAAGACACACATCTAGTATGTGTTGGTTTAAATAGATCACACTTATTTAGTAGTGTACCAATGAAGGGAATTGTAACAACTACCATCTCTATATCCATACTATATAATAGTGTGTATCTAATGTTAGTGAGAAAAGGATAGATGGATGTTGCTACTATTGCAACAAGTATGGATATAGAGTCAAAGACTAGAGAATAAGTTCTAGAGATATTCAATGGTCTCCCAAGGAAATGAATCTCATTGTAAGGGATAGATTTCCCACACTGGTTTGCACAACCTGTGGAAATGATGGTCATCCTTCTACACAATGCAAGTTGAGGATGAACTCATGGAATCACACTAGACCATGGAGAGATATCAGAATGTCTTGCTACATCTATCAAAATATTGGTCATCTTGTGAGAAACTATAGAAGAAAAATGACAACATGAAGCAAATCCCTAGTCAATAAAGAGAAGAAGAAGACCATAGAACAACTAGAGAAAGAATTTTCCACAAAGTCAATGAAAACAAGTGAGTGGATGAAGTAATGAAGAAAGATGAGATCATCGACTCACCAATCAATGTGAGACATCAAAATTTGACTAAGCTCATAAAGCTTAGAGGGATTAGATGATAAAATAAATATCCATAAACTCATCCCCTAGTCTAAACCAGTAAAGATAACATGAGAAGGAGAGGAAGCTAACACCAAGAAAATGAAGTAAAACATGCTGATGGAAGAGAAAAGGGTAAAATTTAACCATTGTAGAAAGGCAAGGAGCATTAATGATATATGTCCTATAGTAGATAAAATATTTTCCCAATTGTTGTAACCCTAATTCTACAATTTCTTAGCATAAATATGAGGTTTGATAATCATTTGATACCTCGCATTATCAAAATCACTTGTGCTTTCATACTACAAAACCCTGAAGAGCTCATAAGCAATTACGTAAGAGTATAATTAGCAAGAAGAATCTCTAACAATTTTACACAATAGTTAACTTAGAAATCAAGAAAGAACAATGGTTGAGGATATCAACAAGGTAAACCTAACCAATAGCCAAAAAAAAGTCAACTAAAGTACCAGACAATCATAGAGAAAGGAAAATAAGTGGAAGATGAAATGACACTATCATCAGTTCATGATGATCTACTCCTCATAGAGGATGTAAGCACATAATAGGAGGTTAAAATATAGGACCTAGGTGAAAAAGAGATACAAGAATTGTATAGAACATTTTTCTCAGGAGGAGTGCTAAAGGAAGAGCACAAAGATCTAGAGAGTTTCATGCTCAATAGACCAATGGACATACCCAATTTCTTCCACAAGGAATGGATAAGATTCATCTCATGCAAAATCCATGAGTTGTAGGTATGGTTGGACAAGCCATATAGGATAAAAAAATACCTAATTAAAAAGGTGACTAGTTTCAATGCATATGACATTGATCTGTCAATGAATGTTGTATCAACAAGGTAAGTGGCTTCATTAACTGGAGCAAATAAGATCCAAGATGGAATGGATTCCATAGTGTATAAGATCCCAAAACCTAAGATAAGGTTTGCAACCTCGGTGTTGGGGTACAAGATGTCTCACATTGGTAGGGAAAACTATATCCATAGTAACATTACATATGGAGCATTTTAAGCCATCTATAACAAGTAAAAACTTGATCTATGTGGTTATCTACATAGGAAAATAATAAATAACCTAGGAAAGATAGTCAATGATCATAAGTATCAAACCCTCTAGTTTGGATCCATATTGGTATGCATTTTTTTCTATTTGCGAGGAGAATTTTATAGATCCACATACATCAAGTGGAGTGAATACCAACTGGTTGTGGCACAAATATGTTAACTATATAGGAAATTGGAAGGCAAAGGTAATGCCATGCTATTGGAATGCTTCAAGGGTTTTAAGAAGGAGATGACTCAAAGAGAAAGGATACCCACAAGCTTGGTGGAAGACATCAAAGACCAAGTTTATTTCTTGACAAGCACATTTAAGTGCATTGTGCATGCATCTCAACCAAGAACTCAATGGCAAGTAGGATTCAAGCATCTAAACCATTCAAAAAAAGACCATTCAAGGTTATGAGCACTGAGGAAAAGGAAGAAGAGCTAGGCACTAGTTCCCCTCGAATAGCTCAAGCTCAAGAGTGAGAGGAATCCCCATAGGATCAACTAGAGAGAAAAGAGACTTAATCAAAATATGATGCAGTTGGAGTAGCTGTAATCATTGAAGCAATTATGGAGGTTGAAGTAGAAGCATCAAAGGCATTGAATAAAGGTAAGAAGAAATCTAAACTAGTCCCTATTGGAGAAATGGTAAATGCCATTGCTAAAAGGCATGATTATTCTATCTTAAAGAATAGATTTTCAAGGTTTTCTAAAGAAAATAAGATAAAGGCTGTAAATGGTGTACTAGCTAGCATGAGAGAAATAGAAAGTAAACTATATGATATTGGGATGTTGATACATAAGGAATTAAACAAAATTATTGAATGAGAAATGGAGTACAATAGTTAGAAATTATGAAAAAATGGTGCAAGATTCTCTAATCAAAATGAGACCAAAATTCACTGAGTCTCAAAAGGTTTCATCATACAAGTGTATATAGGAAGGTTCAACAACACAATGGGTGTCATAGACATCTTAACTAGTCGAACCAACCAAGCATACAAAATCATAGAACAACATCTAAATGAAATTAATCTAGAAATAGATACTTATGTGAAGGTAAATCAAACCCGATGAGGCACCAAGGAACCATGTAGTTCCAAGGACAGAGAGCTAGTCAAACCCAAACAAGTAGAGGTAGAACCAAGCTCAAGATTTAAGAAAGACAAAGGAGTTGAAGAAAGGAGATAAGAAACTAACAAGCCAAAAAAGATCACCTAATGTGTCTAGGACAATACGAAGTGAATATGCCAAAAAGAAGAGGAGACCAATGAGATACATGAAAACATCTTTGCCATTCTCATCCTCATCGTCAAGCTCATAAGATGAAAGAGAATTATTTGAGAAGGATGTTGGAGTAGAAGGAAAGGAGAAACTAGATGCCATCATTATTGAGAAGTAGTTCATATTTAGGGACACGATTTGAATGAAATCAATGAATACAAGGAAAAATTAAAAAGGAAGGGAGAACTCAAGAACTGGAAAAGAGAAAACACGCTAGTAATAACTAGAAATATTATTTTTGAATTGCCTTCAGATGCTACATATAATCCTAATATAGATCTTATCAATAAACTTGCCACTTTAATTGATAATATCAAAGACAATAAAGGGAGCATTGAAGAACTTGTGGAGAAGAAGATGGAAGAAAAAAGCTTAGATAAATTGAAAAATTTGGTAGATCGGAGTAAGACCACTCTAGAAGAAGCTAAGGACAAAATGATTGAAGATCTACAAGCCTCAAAATCAGTCATGAAGAAGATATCGGATCAGAATGCACTCTCACCATACCTAGAGTAGAGACTACAAAAAGCCCAGTAGGAGCTAAAATAACTACAAGGTAATTAAAATGTAGTCACTAATTATGCAGTTAACTATATGTCTAAGACTCAAGGGACACTACATCCAATTCATCAAATTAGAGGAGAATATGAGAAAAGAGAAATTAGACTAATGGAAGTTCACCACATGCTATCTCATGATAGGCATCATACAGACACATATTGCACATGCAGAAGCACTAAGAGCCAAAGTACTAAACACTACAGTGAACGAACTTGAAGAACTCTTGGCTGACATAAAAAGTGAGATCGCTTCTTTCATGAACTTGAAGGCATCATGGGATGCCCATCTTGCAACAACACAGGGTCAATACAAAGATGTATTTGAAAATGTGTATACACCCTGTAGAACCCTTTATCATTAATGAAAAAAAGGGGGAGAATAGAAAAGGAAAGGGAGAATAGAAGCAAAGGGGGGGAATAGAAAAAAGAATGAAGTGACACAAGAACACTGTTAGGAAGATATCTACTAGAGAAATGCTAAGTTCATCTCCTGACGACATAGTCTTTAGTGGTACATGCGAAGTAATGGTAACCAATTTTTCCATCAAAGAGACATCACAAAACAAAAAGAAATTTTTTGGTAAATAATGTTTTGTCATCAATGCCAAAGGGGGAGATTATTGACCTGACAAGTCTCTTTGGCATAAAGGATGAAAGAAGTTTGTTATAATGAGTGTTGTCATTGATGGCCAAAACCTTTATCTAGCAATTTTTTGGTGACTGGTCAAAGGAAAATGAAGATGCAAGGAGATGTGATTACTAGTAGAAGATAAATATGGCATGCATGTATGTCTACCATGTCAATGCAAGCAGACAAGTATGCAAGATGGTTGGTCTAGGTCATCAACAAAGTGAGTCACCATGGATGTGATGTGTGATTAATGGACATGATAGATGTGATAGAAGAAAAGAATTTAATGACACACATAAGGAAGGAAAATGGTTACCATTGGTTCACAGAAGGACTAGCAAGGCAACCATTCTAGACACTAGATGTAGGGGTCATGGGTTTCCTATGAATGGGCCAAGCAATGGAATTCAAATTTTGAATTAAAAAATGAGTGGGATAATTTGGTTATGGAACTATTCCATGACAACATAGAATGAATATAAGCAACCAAATGAAGAATATTGAGTTTTTGTTGTTGTTGTCAAAGAGTGGAGAATATATATATATATAAGGAGTGTGTAAAAGAACATACAAAACCAAGATCAATGAGAAGAGAAGTGAAGTAAGATAATACAACTATAGGTTGTTGTAGACAACCAAGGGGAGAGGAAAGACAAGAAAATTCACCAAGAGAACGAGAAGATCGGTGTATCTTCATAGATATGAAGTGGAGATCTACATGGCAAGCCAGTGACACATATAAGGTCTAAATATAGTAGTATGTTTTTTTACCATTGCATCTATTTGTAGCTCTTGATAGGGAAAGATTCATTAGTAATCTTTATGTAAAATTTATTAAGAAGGTGTCACTCAAAAGGAGATTTTTAGATCCTCTAACAAGGTAGTTTTCATAGGCTTTTGTAACCCTGACAAGTTATATGCATTCCTAACAGGACGCATTTCCAAAAGAAACCCTTGTAGCACCTAACAAGACAACTTTTTACATGCATTATAAGGGTGAGTGGGTATATTATCCTCACTATGTTTTTCACCCTCTAAACAAGGGTTTCCATGTATAAAAAGATCTCTATCAACTTGATGAATACTTTTGTGTGTGAACATACTTTTTTTTACCTTACTACATTTATCTTAGTTTAAGTTGTCAAGTGGCTTACATTAAGCATAGTTAAAGAAATTAGAAGAATAATTGGTTTTGATGAAGGTATTGATTCACCCATCCTCTTAGTAGAGGTTGGGACCAATAGAGGTTCTTGGGGCTAGGAATACATCTTGACCTACATGAGTTCATACTCTTTAAGTTGATTTGGTGATTACACCTCAACCAATATTAAGTCATTCTTGCAGTCCTTTAGGGCATGTTGAGAATGGTAATGGTGGCCAAGAAAAGAGAAGAGTCAAGTGGTGACTCTTGTTGAGTGGATATTTTACAACTGATATTTTTTGTAAATTTAGTCACAAAATAGGTAGACTAGCCATAAGGTGTGAGATTGAGTCTCTCCTACCTTAAAGAGAAGGCTTCCCTTTCTCACTGTTCCTTGGATCAACTCAAGGAAAGCAAGAATTTAAGAGATATGTAAAGGGGTGTTACTGATATTCTTTCTTCTTACTTCAAGAAAGAATCCAATTACTTGTGGAGTAAGTAACGGGAAAGGGTTAATCTCTACAAATACACTTCTAGCTAATCGAGGGAAATAGTGATACTAATACCAAACACTAACTCAAAGGCTTATTGAGAGCATACTAGCCTAGATCTATGTCTAGTTTTCCTAATTTTTAAGAAAAATCTCTATCATTTGAGTGTACAAACTTCTAGAATTATAGGATCTCTAAGCTATAACTAAATTCTAACAATTTGCGTGAGTATAAGATAGTAATATAAGCTACAGTCAAAGCTACCATAATTCCTCCCAGTCAAAGATTTGGCTCCAATTGTTTCCTCTACTCACTATGCTCTAATAAACATAGAATAATAACATAAATGAAAAATAATAGAAACAAATTACATTCACAACTTCCAATTTTTTCTATCACAATTGTTTCCGGCCAAAGCTTCAAATCTAACTACTTCTTTCTATTCACTTTTTTGTCCTACATTTTGTCACCACAAAATGTAGGTAACAATACGAAACTTTTTCAACTTAGTTTCACATTTCTCTAATATAGTTCATTATTTGATTGGCCAACATTGATCAACTAATTGACTCTAATTATGAATCTTTGTACTCAAGGCTTTCATCAAGTCCTTTTTGTTTTTCATTTTATTAAGCCTATGCTTTATTTTTTAAGCCTTCATCATTTTTTTTGTGCATTTTTAAGTATATGTTTGTTTTCTTTTGGTCTTTTGGTTTTGTTCAATCCATTTCTTTTTGTTCTTCCTTCGATTGGATATATCTTAGGACTTAATTAAACTTGGCAGTCAAAAGACATGATCATTTAAGTGCCCAAAAGGTGGACTCTCCAAATGCAATTGAATATTTAAAATATCATGTTATATCTTAATGTTGACATTCACCTTTTGATAAATATAACATAAATTCACTTTATGTTATGTTTTTAAGTCATTTTATCACTTAAGTGACTATAGAAAACTTTATGTTATATTTTCATGTTGAGTTGCTTTTTAATTTTTCACTTAAGTGACTTTATTAAATATATAGTTTGATTTTTTTTAGTCACATTGTGTTTTATCTGAAAACATCTAAGTTAAATTTTTTTTTTGAATAATATTTTCACATATATAATTGTATAGAGTAAATATTATTTTTGACCCAATTAAGTGATATTTCCTCATAAATAAATTAAACATATGCTTAATTGCTCTTTTAAGTTGTGCAAACTCAACTTACATGTTTTTCACATGTTTTTATACAAATGCATTCCTAGAATATGATTTGCACTAGAAATGCATGTAATAGACTTCCTAGAGTCCACTTTACATGAAAATTACCTTTACATGTAAATCACTTTACATGTAATTGCCTCTTGAGAGTGTGATTTGCATTAAAATATGCAAATATGCAAATGCACATTTAGTGTCTAATTTTAAACATATAAATGAATATTTGAAATATGTAATAGAATTATAAGAGTATATTTATATGTAAATGAACTTCCAACCAATGAACTTTACATGTAATGTGTCTTGGAGAATCTAATTTTACACTTAAAACTCGTAATTGCATCTCAGGTCCACGATTTTGTCTTCTAAGGCCAAAATTGCCCAATGTATATTACATGATACATATTTTTAAAATATGTAATAGAGGATGGAGAGTGTGATTTGCATTCTTTATTATATCACAAGTTTTCAAAATATGCAATAGCACATGGAGAGTGTGATTTGCATAATTGGCCAAATACGTGCAATTTAAAATATGTGAATTTGTATTATTTCCTTCTTAGCCTCGAAATGCATATTTAAAATATGTAAAGGCTCCAAGAGAATACGATGTGGTATTTCAACACATGCATTTGCTACTGGAGACCATGTTTTTTCTTCCCAATGCCAAAACAACCCATGCTCATGCAAGGAAAGGGAACATTTTTGAAGAAAAATGCCCACATTTCTCTATTTAAAGCTATGAAATCCATCAAAAGGCAGGAATTTTTGAGTTTTAATGGATACACATGCATTTGGGGCTCATGAGTTTGCATATCCAAGGGAAAAATGACCTAGGTTTTTACTTGAAAAAGGCACTTTTTGTTAAAAATGACCAGAAATTAATGTTTTCAACCCATGTAAATGCATTTGGAAGAGACGTGTTTGGTTTTGGATGCATTATTTGTCATCCCAAGTCCATCTTTTTTTCTCTATTTTTATAAAAATGACTCATTTACATGCATTTGGAAGTCTCATTTCATCAAAAACATTTTACATTTTGGGGTTTGAAGATTATGTTTTTGCCATTTGCATACAAAAGTGCCTCATTCATTGACCAAGAAAGATCACATTTGCAAGCATTGAAATAGTCAAAGAATTGTTTGGAAATTTTTTAATTGAAGAAAAGTCTTTCATTTCAACATCTTTACCTTCCACATTTGGCTCTTTGATCTCCAAGTAGATATTTTAAATTTTGCTCATCTATTCTTGATTACTTTTCCATTTTTTTGCATATTTTGGCTTATCATTGTACACTTGTTCAAAGACATGCCATGTATTTTGTAAATTCCCTTTAAATAAGATGAAAATTTCTATTTTCAAATGGTTGGAATTTCCTCAAACTCCAAATTCATAATTTCACATAGGAGAGCAACTTAATAGTTGTCATGTTTGAGTCAATAACTAAACATATGTACTTTAATTTGTGCATGTTGTTTACTAGTTGTTTTGATTTCCTTTTTTTTAAAAGGTTAAGGATTCTTTCCCAAGAATTCAAGAGCATATCACACCTTTTCACTTTCCACCTTTCCATGCAAATGCATCAAATCTTTCCATAGTTCACCAACACATGTCAAGGCATATCATGTTCATTTCCCAATATATGCAATTACATTCCATCCTCTATCTGCATTTACATATAATTCCATCTTTTAAACCCAATTACATGTGAATACATTCTTTGAACCTAATTATATGTTTACATCAACTAATAATTACATGTTGCTAGTGAACAAATTGTCTTTCCTACAAAATTCAGTAATTTAATCTATGCCCAAGACTGAAATTCAAAAGGTTCACAATAGTTGGGTAAATGTTATGCTAAATAAATCTTTCTAATGAACTTTCTTTTGATCTATCTACATCATCGATATCATTACTTGATCAAAACATGGTAAGAATACATTGAACATCTTGCAACATTTTTACTATACCAACAAGGATGTTTCAACTTTCTAACTTAATTCCTTGTAATTACATTTCAATGTGATCAAAATAAAATTACAAATGCTTCTTCATGATTTATTTCTTTCTAACATGCAGCTTATACATTTCAACATTATGAATAAGATAGAGAACTTGTCATCTCTTACATACGAATGCACATTACTAAACAATGATATTTTTTTTCTCCACAAAATCCTATATTGCCAACATATAATCATGCATCATAACAATACAAGTATAGTGGGGAAATCCCATTACAATGAAATACTCCAAAGATAAGGTTTCTTCATGCTTCATCAACATGTGGAAAGGCATCACACTTCTTCGTTTAATTCCCAAAGTGCAAACCTTGCAACAAGAACACAAATTTTGGAAACATGAAGGCTCACCTCCCATCTTAGGCTTTTATGAAGCCACCCACTGAGTAGGGGAAACAAGACTCAAATAGGCTACACTCATGTAGATAAAAATGCATACTACATAACATCACAATACATAAACAATCCCTCCAAGGTTTGACACAATGATTCACCATTGGAATCATGAAACAATGGGTGAAGGTGGGCTCTCCAAAGAGGAGAATGCCATATCCATATGCACATATACATCTGCAATTGCATAATGCCTCTTCAAGGCTATCAAATATATCCTCCTCATCACACCAATACACTTATACCTCCCATAATACAATTGCCTCTTCCAGGCTATCAAAATACACTTATAAAAAACAAGACATATGGCTTCAATGGAGCCCATACTCCATGAACATCAAAACCCTCTCCAAGAGGTAGATCTCTCAACTTCAATGTTAATCCCAACTAACCCCTTCACCCAAGGCATCACTTCCCTCCCAAGGGTGAGTGAAGCCTTCACACCCATTAATAATCAATACTCAAAAACAAGAACAAGGAAAGAAATCCAAAGAAAGTAAATGCAACACAATCTACAATCTCTTCAACACAATACAAAATTTGATTTTCACCAACAATCTAAAAAGATTACAACACCATTATGCTAGTGCAAAATAAGGTCATGGCATGAGCACCAACCTTGTTCCAAGCTAAGGCAATGATAGTTGATGAAGAGTTCCCTTCTCCTTAGTCTTTCCCCTTCCAAAACCCTAGTTGTCTCTAAACTTAGAGAGTGGGTGAACACCCGCTAGTTTGTCCAAACTCTCTTAAATAGACCTCCAACCTTCCCACTATCTCCTTTTTTGACAAAACATGAATCCCACTTTCTCTTACACTATTGTCCCTTCTAGGCATAGCACCTTGACCAAGTGTGAAGAAAAGGTTAAAGTCATGTGACAACTCAAATTTTGAATTTATGGAAGAATGCATTGGTTAAAGGGTCCCCTAGGTTAGCTAAGCACTGAAGTGGTCAAATTTAGGTCCCTAACATGTTATGCTAACATATGGGTAACTTATTTTCACAAAAATGACACTTTGGGACCACATATTGACCCTCTAATATCCTTGTAAAGTTTGAATTCAGATTTCCTTTGATGGTGACCCATCCTATCCTTTCTGCAAGTGGTTTTACTTAATCTTATGAAAGGTAATTAGTTTAAGGTTAAGTGTTGCCATGACCAAAACCCTAGGTGACATATCATAGACACATAAATAATTTACAAGTGTCAAGTGACACATTAAAACACCTTAGACATCAAAATGACATGTCCTCAATTCATTCATGAAAATATATTTATTACACACATGTAACTTATATTTTGTGAAATAAACACATCATAACAAGGCTTTGAATCTTTCAAATATTCGCCTTGGCTATACTATGTCTACATAAGTTTGGGCCTTGTTTCCCCAATAAAATTCCATGGTTCAATTGCCTACACACTAAACTTGAACATTAGTAGTTCAATGAAAAATCGTATGAGATGCATGTATATAGGTGCATGACATTTTCATATTAAATAATTCACTTTAACATCATAATCAATTTTTTAATTTTCTAATAATTTTCATATAAAGCATGTAAAATAGTAAAATATTAGAATCTACATATCAACATTAATATCTAATCAAATGATATAATTAACATTCTGAACCACACCATAAACCATTTCCTATCATAATGATGAAATATTGAATCTATACTATTAAACCATCCAACATAAAAGATTAGTTCTGAATACATATTTTAGGTTTAAATCATCAAAATGTGACCATCACAACTAATATCCTTTGATTTAGCTAAATATAGTTTGATTGTTAACCGTATCTCCTTATCATGATGAGATAATGCATTATAAGGCATATCAATTATGTCAAGTAAATAGGGTGTTTGCATAGTCATATCACATAGTTTCAAAATCAATCAGAGAATAAATCCATTACATTTTATTGGGCCATAAAATCTATTTTTTATGAATATTTGATATCCACCTAATTGACTTATTACATTACATCGTATTGAGTTCTACAATGTATACCCTTATCCAATTTTGATAAAAATTTCCATCTATGACTATTATTAGTTTCATAAGGGTGGTGTTAGTTCATCTTTCCATAATAACCATCTAATCTAATTAACCTAATATATCATAAAATATTATGAACCCATCAACATAGTTCCTAAGTTATGACACCTCAAGCCTTTATTCCATAGGGTCTTATCTTATCAACCTAATGTGATCTCAAATAGGATACTTAGCACAATACTAACTAAAATATATATCAGTCTCAATAAGATCTTAGGTCCATTATTGATAAGGAAAATGCCAATTATGTCATACTTAGATTCCAAACCTTCTTCCACCATTCTATCATACGGTGTAAGGTAACAATCTATAATTCAAATTCTATGACACCTCAACTCCTTACGCTTCTAGATCTGACTATATTCATGTTATTAAGATTTATAATAGAGTACTAGAGAAAGAGCCTTGCAACCTGTAGGGTTGACAATCTGTATATCCTTCAAGAGCTCTTTATGCATTCCAATGACTTCGAGTTCCACTACTTGCATCTCTTCAATGGCTCCCTTGTAAATTGAATCTTTCCAACCCATATTATTTTTGAGGATGAACAACATGCATGAGTCTATGGTCTTCATGGGTTTTCACTCAAGAACTTCACCATGCCATATCTTTCAACTTTGTGTACCTAAAACATAATGGCTTGGCACTGACTTTCATCAGCCTCCCACACCAGAACAAGGGTTTGAACCTCACCCAAAAATGCTTCTCCTTCCACATACATGGTAGTGAAATAAAAAATAATCCCACCCACTCATGCATTACATCGGAGAGTAATTTTCCCTTTTGCATTTGTTTGACCAATTGTTGGCTATCTGATTTAATTGGGATCAAAAGATTGTGGAGTTTGAATTAATGGAAGAGTGCCCTATTGGAGTTTAAAAACTACTGAGCATAGAGAGCCTCAATACCAATATGATAATACGTATGCAACCTAAGGATTAGCCATTTCTTATTTTTAGTTACAAATGAAAATCATTTGGATCCAACATTAACAAAACCAAGAATGGTTTTCTTCTCTTTAGGCTCTACAAAACCAAAGTGGGTATACCTAAGGGATGAATCAATCTAACTGTTGTTGTATGAAAACTATCTTAGTTTCATTCTGATTCTTATCCTCAATCTATAAACACACAATTAATTGTGACATTTTAAATAGAATACATCACATATAACATATTTGGTCATAAAGTCTTCTGTAGATTTGCAAATATTCTTTGCAACAGTGGCTAACTAAGGCTAAAATATTTCATGCAAACAAGTATTGACCAACTTTGAAGATCTTCAAGAAATAAAAGTAAAATTGATTGTGGATTTGCATTTGATATCCATCTATGATCTATTTCTCTTCCAACTGAATTAATTTGACCAATGCCTAATCCATTGGGGTTCAGAGTCTATTGCAATTCCATGGATCTGATATGTTGCCTTACAACAAATATCATCAGCAATTCTTACTGGACTTTATCATTCAAAACATCCTTCCTATTACTACAATAATCTTATCAATTTCATCAAAGCTTTTACTTAATTCATTGAACTAATAGCAGTGATGAAAGGATATATAACCTACGTGGATTGCATTCAATTGCATAAGCCTTTACTCACACAACATCAAGATAACTAAGTAACCAAGAGGAGACAAAATTTAGAAAAGAACTAATATGTGGATGGTTCATAATTTGTACTCATTTTCTTTGAAAATTGTATACATTTGCAGTAAACCGAGAATGACCTTAGGAAGAAACACAAAGATCATTCTATATTGATGTATTCTCAAAAACTAACAGAGAAAATACATCATAAAAATTGCTCAAACTATTGGACCGAAAAAAAAACTAAGTATATCACCTAAAGCATTAGAAATCAGACCCTCACATTGCCTTGAAAACTCATTTATATAGGCATGAGTTGCAAAAAGCAAAGGGAAAATGTGATTGATAGGTGTCCTTCAAAAGATTCTTACATACACCTATCACAAGAAGACAAAACTGTGAATAACAGAAAGACTGGTACATTAAAAATCCTTTTTTGGGTCACTTTCTATTATTCCACTTGGAAAGACAAAAACACTGTGATCGGATTCTTTTATCATTCTGGTTCCTCAGGGTAGGTGGCCATCAAATGTGAAAGTGATGAGTCATCTCTTGCTACCTAAGGATTCTCTTTATCTTTATCATCAACAGCAGGGGTGACTTCTATTTTTGTACCTTCTTCTTCCTCATCATCTCCTACCATCTGCTCTATAGACATAAATTTTTCTTTCCACTCATTGTAGGCAGTGTCATCCGGCCAATTAAAACTCGGGACCTCTCTTTGTATAGTTATTAAGGAATTTGCAATTGCCTCCATATCCACAAGATCTTTTTTGACTGTGTTGTAGAACAACTACACCTTTACTAGCTCTTCATTTGTCATTGCCCATAATAGATGCCCTGGTTCATTTATAACTCTATTCATTCTTTCACAAAATATTTCATCCAACTCCTTCCATTCTTCCTTTTCCTTCACTTTCTCAATTGTCTTTAAAGCACAAGGGAATAAATCAAATTTTTTTGTAAAATACTTGGACAAACAAATAGTTAATCTTCTTTGGAAGGAATCTTGTTTATCATCAAAACCTTGTAATTTATTTAATAGATCAAAAATCTTTTCTATTTGATGACAGGTTAGCTAGATAACAGATATATACATAGCAGTGATATCTTCATTTCTTTTTGTCAATTTTTGTACAACGGGTCTGAATACAACTTCATTTCCTTTTAACTCATCTCTGATAGCTACAATCCTTGCTATTAAATCAAAAAATGATGGCCATTCAATTCTATCCATTAAATACATGATACCCTGCCTCAATTTTTCTTCACATTAATTATTAAGTTCTACATGCAATGCATATAACTTATTTTTCTCCTCTTCAAAATCCTCTGCAGTATAGAACTGAGGCCTTTCTGAGGTATCTGGTATCTCAATAATTGGTGTTGATTTAAAAGGCTCAACAGGTGGCCATGGGGGGTATGCAATCCTAGGTTTACTGGATTCTCCTAATTTTCTTTTCCTGAGAATCTTCTCCATTTGAGTCACTTTATTTTCTAATGATTGTATTTGCATACCCCTCTCCTCATATGCTTTCAAAACTTCTTCAAACCTAGCATTGAGTTGGGAAAATCTATCTTCTTCTTGGCTAGACACCACACTACCAAATTTTAACATTTTTGATGCTATTCCCATTATTTGTTTACTAACTACTTCACCAGCCCTAAACACTATCAATGCACCAGTATGCTCTATAGTAGAAATCTCATGCATTTTGGTATTGTTCCTTTTTTCCATAGACCAAATAACAAGGGATTGGTCATCATCACTAAACTTGACTCCTCTATGAGCCTATAATATCTCTTCCTAAGTCCTTAATTGAACATCCTTTTGTTTCCTTATTGAGTCAAAAATAATGGCATTCACTATATCCCATTCTGGCAGAAAGACTCCTAATTGTTTAACTATCTACCTCCCAGCTTCAGGTGTAAATTGAGAAAACTCATTCAAAAATTTAGACTTTACCTCTTCCTTAATATCAAAGTCAGGTTTGTCTGGTTGTTCTGCCTTTATCTTCTCACAAATTTTCTCAAAATTTTGCATGTTTAATCTCCACAAAAATTGAGCAAAAGACGTAGATTTTACAAAATTCTCATCATTAATAAATTTATCTAAAACCTAGGCAACTATGGGATCAATCTCTTTACCTTGATAATCAACCACAGTGAGATCCAATGAAGGTGCAAGTGGTTCGTGAGGCTCTCCAATCTCCAAATCTGTGGAAGTAACAATTACATCTCCCTCTCCACCAATTTGTCTAAGTTGCTCCCTTAGAGATGTTTCATCATCAATTCTAATTGGGGATTGGCTTGGGGAATATTGGTCCACTTGGGAAGAAGACCCTTGCTCTAATCTTTATCTTTTTGGAGTATTGGGTACAGATGAGCTTCCTGGGTCTAGTCTCTACTAAAGAGGAACCTGTTGCACATTTTGGATCATCACATATCCTGCCCTTTTCTGCAAGGTATATTGGCCAGGGGCCACTACATTTCTACTGTTGATCCTCCTTTGCACCTCTACAGCCTTGTTTGGATATGTCTCAACATACATGGCCTTCTTCTCATTCATAGTTTGGAGAATCATAGCAAAATTATTCATTAATTCTTGCATCTTGGCTCCCCAATATTTCTAATCTTTCAATGGGTCATACTGGGGGTCAAAAGCATTAATAAATTCTAGGGTCTTGCTGAATACTATCCATTTCTCCTTTCTTAGTTCTTTTTCTTGCAAAGTAAAAACATTTCTGATCACGTCCTCTAGATAGTAAACTTGTTGCACCATGCGAGAAGCTTTCACCCTCTCTCTTAAGGGGTCATAGAATCCTTCAGGATCAATAAATCCGGCATGAGATTCTACCATGTTATATCTATCTAGAAACAAATTTAAGTGCTTCCACCCTTTTCTCACAAAGACAAAATCATGTACCACAGTAACAATTGGGAAAAAGGTACCCTTCTTAGGAAACTCCCTCTCATCTATAGTGCCTATTTTCCATAACATTCATCTATTTCTATCTTCAAGGGCACATGAAATGGCAACACATGTGGCTTCCCCAAAAAACCATACTCTTATTATAGTTGAACATTATAAGGGAATATATCCCCCCAATTATGACTAACCAATAGTCCTTGTGCATGGTCCTTAGGTCTGACCAATTCTAACAGTGCTTGTGGAATTCTAAGGTTGTCCCCTTTATAAAGTAATCTAAGCTTTGATGCAAAGTATCTATCAAATCTCACATAATTGATATCTGTAGCCTCTGAAGTCATATCCACACTCCAAAGTTGCACTGGATTCCTTTCTCCATCCTTGGTTATTTCCAACTCCATACCCTTGGAGAAAAAGGTAAATCCCTTGTACAAGAATACATACATAAGTAATGAATACCAACAAAATGGTTTGTCCACTTTTCCTCGTGCTATCCCCACCAAACTATTGTGAATTTCCTTTGCAAGAAAAGTAGCAAAATCTAGAATGGTGCTCATCCCGAATTGAAAAGTTTGAGCCATAAAAAGGATAATTGAGCCTGGGATTTGATTAGCTTCATCCATCCCAAAAAATTTGCAAAGAGAAAAATATAATGCCTGAGCCCTAAGGTTAAAATGCCTTCTTAGTAATGGCTTTGGGGTGTTGGCTATAATCACAGGCAAAGTACCAATTTTAGCAGCATGCTCCTACAGTGGCCCTGTTCTTAGGTAAATCCTTTGTGCATCATACCTTGCTTGAAGGTCATCCATATCAATAGTTTCATGAATAGCATGGTTAGGGTTGAGGTTGAAAACCTCACTAATTAATTCAGGGCAAACTCTAAAAAGATTCACTCCAGCATGGTTCTTTACCCACCCTATAATTGGATCATATTTCTTGGCCAAATCCATCAACAAATCACTATCAAAAAAAACTGTGGGGACTGTTAACTTACCAATGTCAAACTCTCATACATTGCTTATAGGAGTGTCCAATTTTTACTTTGAAAACCATTTTCTAAATAACTCTAGACCTCCCATGGAAACCTGGGCATCTCTTACCAAATTTGCTTTGTCATAAAAACCTTCTGCTATAACTACCCTAGAGTGTTTTGGAATGATTTCCCTCCCCTTAGTTATTTCATGTACTAATAACGGGAATTGTTCAAGAAAATCATCGTGCAAAGAATGTTTTAGATAATCCATTTTTTCAGTGAACTCTTTTTGGGGAGGCATTTTGAATAAACCCTAGAAATGTTATAATAGAAGATACTTGATTTTCAAAGAGTCATAGATTACTTACCCACTAAAATTTGTACTTCTACATTGTGTGGTTTCCTCTGCAACTTACTGGATTGCTAGATAAAATTTATGTGCCCTAGCTCTACAAATTTTGTATGCTCTGATGTTCTTTCAGCACTTTGGTGATTCATTAAAGGTGAGATTGTGAGTTCTTTTCATGCATTGAAATTGCATGAATGAACTTTGAACTATATTTACTCTTAGTAACCATTACCTCCAAATTGCAACCAGATTTGAATTCTATTCGTAGATTTTCACCAGATCAAATGCCTTTGATTTAAAAACCAACGAGCTTTATGGCTTTAAAAACAAGGCCACGTGTTGTAATACTGCTTACCCGCATTCCTTAAATTTTTTGCACCTTAGAATTGTGGGGAAGCATCATTCATTAATCAAGATAAGATCAACGATCAGACAGATCTACAATTGAACAAAGTCCAGTCAGCTATGTTGACCAATAAGAAGCCTTTATATGAGTTTGTGCCTCCTGACAACTTCCACGTCAGCGGGTCCCATATCTTCTTCTGAGCAAGCAAGTGCTTGATGTCATTCTTTCCACGTGTCAAGCTGGTGCATTCTCGCTTTCTTTATTGAATGAACATCTTCAAATTTTTGGCTTGCACCAGTCGTCAATCTCGTAAAGATCAACAGTGACACTCCTCGGATCCTATAAGCCTTTTGAGATAGGGATAGTGACATCATCATGGACATGTGCCTGCATGGCACATACCTGAATTCCTTAAGTTTTTTTCATGTTCAAAATGCGGGCCTGCACCCATCGTTGATCAAGACAAGATCCATGGTGTGAAAAACTTTTCACTTTATGATTGAAGCATCTAGTTGGACCAATGGAATGACTCTTCTCAACTCTCATGCTCTAACCCATCTAACTACTACATTAACTATTGATGTTTCCGCCCCCATAGCATAAGTACTTCCATCTAAGCATAGGTGACAGACATCATGGCGTGACTCAGCGTTCTTCCATAATTTTGCCCCACTGTGACATGCGGTGCAAAGACGCATACCCGCATTCCTTATTGAATGAGCAGCTTCATAATGCGGGCTTGCACTAACTCTCAATCTTTGAAAGATCTATGGTTGATAAGGCTTCGCTTCCATTTGGCAGACAAACTTCTCCAGTGGCACATCTGGCAATACATATCAACGATTATTTTATAGCATGGCACAAAGCAGCACACACTAAAGATTCTCGACCCCACCTTGCTACATGTCAAAAAAAAACCGTTTGCCCGCTTTATGTATCTCTTATGTAGCTTGAAAATGTGGGCATGTGCTGGCCTTTGATCTTTGACTGATCAATGGTCATAGAATCATGTGTCTTAAATACCATGTTGGTTGAATTAACGAATAAAATACTTCCATCCATTCCAACTCATCTGAAACTTGCCACAGAAGACATCTCAACATCATTCTTGGAAATGGTGGGCCCATGTTGTCAGACTGTGCCATGTGTCCTATTTATGCTTCCCCACATTATTTAATTCTCGAACATCTCCTTCTTGTGGGAAAGCACTAGCCCTTGATTTAAATGAAATCAATGCTTGACAAATCTTGGTGATAAAGAAATACCTCTGTTAGCAACTCAACCAATGATATTGCAAGAATTCTAGAACGTGCATGAAAAGTACTGACAAGTCTACAAAAGGTTCTGACAACTTATGATTCATCACAAACTTTATGGCTCACTGAGACTTAAAAAGGGCAAGGGCTATGTGTCATCAAAGCGCATGCCCGCATTATTTAAAATTCTTGCATCTCGAAATTGTGGGAATGTAATACCCATTGATCTGAACAAGATCAACGATCAAAGGGGTAGTTCTTAATAAAATGATCGAGCAATTTGTAGGCAAAGCACGACAGTGTAAGGTTTAAACAAGATTTTAATGAAGTCGTGGTTGTGCAAGCCTCTCCTTAGGGTAAAAGTAATATGCCTTAAGAGCATTTTTTGAAATATTATTTTCGAGGGTTTTCAAGACTAAGGTAAAATGTAATAAGGCATTAGGATTTTCAAATTTAGGGTTTCTCAACTAATTTCTCTGAGGAAAAATCTTGATAAACTGACAAACTTCCAACAAAACAGAGACTAGGATATGAACTAGAGCAATCTAAGAAATCTAAGAAATACAATGAGAAAACCCTAAATTGCATAATATAATGCCCACAAATGATTTTTCACTGATTTTTCAAAATTTTCTCTATACTGTGAAAATTAGACCAACATGCCCAAATTCATTAGGGAATCTATGTACTCAGCCATGGTGATTACTAGCCTTTTCAATTCTTTCTTTTCTTTTCTATCCCTTTCAAATTGAGTCATCATATGATTTACAAAGAATTTGAAGAAGTGGTTCCTGGTATCTCTAGTGATGGTCCCCAATTCCACAATAGTAACTTTAAAATCCTCTGCATCAATCTCCCCAGATTCCTCCTTCTATTTATAGGTAGCCACCTCTTCCATAACCTTTCCAGTCACAAGGTCTTTGATCAACTACACGTAAATTTTCATCTTCTTGCTCTTAGAACAGCGAGCTATGTATTTTGTGACAATGTCCTTAAAAGGTATGGACACCAGTTGAAGGCTGCATTTCTTGCTTACGAAATTTCACAACCATGGTGGAATAGTAGAAGTGGTCATCATCCCTTGATTTCCTTTAAGGGGAGCCATGAAACTAGGCTAATCTGACTTTGAGGTCTCTATTAATTCTACATCACCATCCTAATTATCTAAAAAAGTGAGCTCTTCCCCTTGATCTTGTCCTTGAGTCATCATTTTCTCTTTTTGAACCATCTTTTGTGTGAGTGACTAAGATTTGGTCTTGGACTTGGTCCTAGGAGTCGTAATTGTTTAGGACATGCTACTCATTTTTGCTTCTTGGGAGTCAAAATACCACCTACAACATGAGATGAAATTTGGATGTCAGAAGTTAGTGTTTTAGAGAAAGAAACCACCTTTGGGGATTTTGTAGTTTGTTTCTCATTGACTAATTTCATGTTCCTTCTCCTTAACTAGTTATCTGTACAGGTTAAAATGGATCTAGTTTTAATGTTTATATCATCTTGGTCCTAGTCCACTTCTAGTTTCTTCTACTCACTTGCCTCTTCTCATCCCTATTCAACAACATCTAAACCATCTTCAATTATTCTCTCCAATTTAAACTTCAATTTCAAGGAATTAATTTGAGGAAGTGTTAATCTTAAATGATCTCTTTTAACCACCTCTCTCTCATCTTTACAATCTTCCCATAAATCTTCTAAATGAGGAACTATTGATGATTGGCCCTTAAGGTTGAGCACCTTTGCTATCAAAATCTCTCCTTCCCTAGTAGAATCCAAGGTTAAAATTGGGCAAGTTACTTCCAATCACAGAGGCGCCGATCATATTACTGCGAGCCAAATGATTGAGTCTAATGGGAAAAATGGAATCCCACTTCTCTTGAGGCAGATTATCTTTAATCAAGAAAAACAATTTCTTACATATCTCAGCTATAATAAAACAATCTAATGCATACTGAGGTATCTTCACAGGTTCATCTTCGAATCCTCATACTTGAAGGTATGTAAACTTAGGAAATTGAATGAAGGAGCTTCCATATGTCTAAACTATCCCTTGGGCCTCTAGGGTTATCCTCAACATTGGTGCTTTTCTAAGTTTCAAATGTACACTTTCTATCAAAACATCATGGATTTCCTAAATTCCTCCAACACTTTGTCCTTTTGTAGCAGGGGCTAGTATTGGTAAACAATTACATCTTCATTCCAAGGTTCATGGGGAAGGGAAGTAATATTGGTGACACACGCAATGCAATAGGTCAAGTAGGAAGACATATGGAAATCTTCTTTTGATATCTTAAAATATTTGAGCTAATTCCTTAGTGAACTAGCAATCAATTCTGCCCAATCCAGAAACCATTTTCCTTTTAGGATAATGTCTATGTAGTGGTACATCTAGTCTACAAAGAGGAAAATATCAGTAGACCCTTTAACCCAATGTAGAAAAACCATGAGATCATGGACATGAAGCTTCATGTGATCTTTAGTGATTGTTTTGGGTAGCCTCAAACAACCTTTATAGTTAGTCTCTGTCTATTTCTTAGCAATCATGTTATAGTACTTTTCTAGGTTCTCTTGGTATTCAACCATAGATTAGGTAGGGTTAAAGGAAACAAAGGTGCACTCAAGTATACACAACACTGATGAGATAGTTTCCCTAGAGATGGACAATACTAGTTCCTCATATTTGTTCAAAATACTCTTGGTTCTTGCATCATAGTGATCAATGCACAACTGAAGCAATTCAGGACTTAAAAGGGTGGGAGGAAAAGCAGCAGCTTTGATTTGACCACTTGCTAGGATTTCTAAAAGACCATTAACCTCATTAGCTTGTTCAAGAAAACTCTCTTGTAACTTCTCAACCTTGACTCCTAAATTAGTGTCTAAAATGACAAGTCTCTTACACTCAAGACTAGAAATATTCCCAAAGAAATGTAGAACAGACCTCATTCTAAACAAAGGAAAGAAAAACCCAACACTTCTCTTATTCTTCAAAGTAACAACACAAGAGAAAGGGAAAGGGGTTTCTTGTATTCTCACCTATGACCAGCTGAAAGAAAACCAAACCACTTCCCTTCCTTTACTACTACTTCGCTTCTAATTCACCTTTGCACATGATAAAACAATTAAATGAGAAATTAGTGTTTTAAAGGGAAGGGAACATACTGGCGAAAGTACCGCCTCATAATGAGGTATTCATGTTGATATTGTTGTGGCTTAACTTGCATGCTTGAAACTGTGATAGGACTTCTCCATTATATGATCACCCTATGTGACTGTCCTTGCAATAATTATGAACTCTTGGCATCCAATCTAGCCCCCAAATGGAAGATTTTCCTTCCTTTTAATCATGATGACAACTTGGCCTTCACTTTAAGAAATGATAAATCAAACAAGACCTTTTAATCATTACCCTAACACCTTATTTAATTTCTCAGGAACAGTTGTCCCTTTAACAATCATTAACATCTATGTACAAAATGCTCAGTAGTAGAACTACTTTGAACTACTTTGAACCAAGGTTCAAAGAGGTTCAAAGTGATTCAAGTAAATGTCTCTATTGCACTTAGTAGGTCCCACCTACAGAAAAAAAGTTAGTGTTAAAAAGCTTTGGTTGAACTACATTAAACCAAGGTTCAAAGAGGTTCAAAGCGGCTCAAGAGAAAGAAATACAAAAAGACATCTCAAGACTGACTTCCATATGCAAGGCATGATGACTCTTGAAAAGGAGAAAATGCGAGGAACATGCTTGACGTAAGATTCTGGATTTTAAAAAGGAACTAAAAGTTCTAATGGTGATTCAAGACTAGGGCTAACACATGTAATTACATCTAGAGAACCCAATTTTGCTAAAAGATCACACTTTTAAACACAAAATCCACCATTTGCACACATCCATATGCATCCCAACTTGCATTCTTGTCCATACCCAAAAAATTCCATCATTGCCCACATCCAATCCATCCTTCTAAGGCCGAATTTGGCTCTTTCTATCCGAATACATATGCTTAATAGTTCATTTCCAGCCATCACATGTGTTCCATGAATATGCAATCAATACTCTGAACATGTTGTTCATTCATAGATCGATCATCCAAACTCAAAATCTCAAAGCTATCATGCATTCAATCCCATTGAAAGTTTCATGTTGTAGAACTCAAGATATGCCTTAATTACTACAAAGAATGAAGACATCTAGTAAAGAAGGTGTGCTTTGAATCAAAACAAGTAGTAATTCATTTTGTCTCCATTTTTCCAATGGTTGTCTGATAACCTAAGTTCATGTGGAATGTGCCAAGCAAGAACTCATTAGAGAGAATGCAGTAGTGCAGAATACAAGAATCCTCAATCATATGATCATCATGAAGAAAAAGGCTTTTGTTGATATTCTACAAGATTGATTCATTTATAATCAACAATTCCAACATTTTCTTCAAGTTTTTTCTATCTTTGTAGATGCAGACGATGGATTGCACGCAACTCAAACACAACTAATGCAATCGCATTTAATCAGATTACATGTCCTTCAGACATGTAATTCAATAATTCTTCTTTCCTAGTTATACCAGGTCAAAGTGGTTGTGTTGCTTCCACTTTTTCCTCCTTTTTCTCACTTCTTTTCCTATAAAAGGAGTGTCTCTCTCATTGTAAAACCATCTTTTTTTGTATGCAAGAAATCTCTGCCAAACTTGTAAGCATAACTTTGATTGTGTAGTACCAATTCAAGGAAAAAGTGAATAAAAGAAGCAATTAGATTCCAAGCTTTAACTAGAGGCAACTATGATAGAGAAAATTAGAAGTTTTGACTATAATTTGTGCCTATTGTCTTTTATTTATGTCATTATTGTGTGTTCAATAACTAAACATAAAGAATTAAGAAATGGTCAGATTCAAAGCTTTGATTGGAAGCAATTGTGGTAATGCATAGGCTAGGAGCTTTGAGTGTAGCTTGTATTACCTTTTTAATTCACAAAATAGTTAGAATTCTTTACTTCTAGAAGTTTTTGAGCCCTAATAGTAAAGGTTATTCTTATAGAATAGATTAAAACTGGACTAAGAGCCAACCCGATATGCTTTCAACTAGCCTTTTGAGTTAGTGTTGGTTTATCGATATCAATGTTTCCAGCTTTAGATAGAAGTGTAGTTAGAGATTTCATCTTTCCCGTTACTCATTCTGTGAGAAAGTGGTTTCTTTCCTAAAAGTTAAGAGAAAAGAATATTTGTAATACCCATTCAAAATCTCCTAACTTCTTGCTTACCTTGAGTTGATTGATGAAGGGTGCTCCCCTTAATACCATAAACACATAACAAAAACAAAGAAACAACAATAACTGTGAGAACAAAATATGAGTTTCTTATGATCACCACAAATGCGAAATTACAGAATTCACAATTACAATATGCTAACCCACATGGGCACCTTCATTATAGTAATCTGCAATACAAAGCTATGAACTATTACCTAGAGCGATCCTAGACAATGTTCAAGCATTTCTTAATTAGGTAATTTTATGTTGCCTAGGAAGGTTCTAGACACTCAAACTTAATACCTAGGGCTAACAGACCCTAAAGTTACATATAAAGTCAACCAAATACATTTTTTGACATTTATTTTGAACATTTTTCTTGGCCCAACTTTAGAAAGTCATAACTCGCGAATTGTTGCTATGATTGGCTATTATAACCACTTTTCAAAAACCCTAGCTCATGATCTCAAAACTCAAATCTGTGCAAGTGCCCATCTATCGAGCTTTTTGGACCTCATCCAGGCACTTTAAGACCTCCAAAAGTGAGCCTAAAGTGTATATACCAAAATTGCAAACCAAAAAATCCACATTAAATTCATGAATATACATAATGTGGCACTAAGCTTCAACTAGTAGGCTAACATATCCAAGATGAATATCCACCTCTGAAATTAGGAAATTTTGAGCTCATATGAAAAACTTACTAAAAATAGTAAGTTCTTAAAAATAGTAAGTTCTTAAAAATAGTAACCACCATGTCTACTAGTCCTAATTAAAATAGAAAAGGTTGAAGAAAAAAATTGGGTGATACAAGATTGCCCTCACACCCAAGATGCTCCTGCATCAAAAACTCCGAGTAATTTGAGAAGTGACTATCACGTCTCTTGATGAAGTTTGCTCCCCTTAATACCATAAACACATAATAGAAACAAAGAAACAATAGTAATTGTGAGAACAAAATATGGGCTTCTTAATATTGCCACAAATGCAGAATTACAAAATTCACAATTACAATATGCTAACCCACATGGGCACTTTCATTATAGTAATCTGCAAGACAAAGCTATGAACTATCGCCCAAAGTTATCCATCACTCTATGGATGATGGGATGAATTAAACTTCAACTCTGTCTTCAATTTCTTTTACAATGTATGCCAGAAATACCTAACAAATTTGGTATCTCGGTCTAAAACTATACTCTTTAGTAGACCGTGTAGTCTCACCACTTCTTTGAAAAACAATTCTGCCACATGAACAACATCACTAGTCTTCTTGAAAGGAATGAAATGTGTTATCTTTAGAAACCTATCAACCACTACAAAAATAGAATCATGCCCTCATTGAGTCCTCAGTAATCCAAGAATAAAATCCATGCTAACATCCTCCCATGGCTTCTCTAGCACAAGTAATGGTTGATACAACTTAGTATTCTACTTCACTCCTTTCACCATTTGACATACTCTACAACTTTGTGTAAACTTCTTCACATCTTGCTCAAACTGTGGCTAGTAATAATTATTAGCAACCAAAGCTATGGTTTTATCTCTGCCAAAATGTCCAACCAATCCTCCACTATGGTTCTCCTTGATGAGATTCTCTCTCATTAAACTTTTTGGAATGCAAAATTGGCTTCCTTTGAACAACATACCATCTTAAATTATGAAATCCAACCACTTTTTCCTATCAAGAGTAATGAGTTTTGTACAAGCCTTCCATGCTTCACCAAAATTAGGATCCTCTACATATAAATTACTAAGTTCTTGAAGCCAACCACCTCAATCTTCATTTCTATCCACAAAAGTTGTCTTCAACTAAGAGCATCTAAAACTCTATTAGACTTCTCACTCCTGTGTTTCAAAATAAATGTATAACTCTACAAAAACTCAACCCTCTTAAAATGCCTTTGGTTTAATTTTTCTTGACTATTCAAATATTGCAAAGCTTGATGATCAGTATACAAAACAAACTCCTTAGAAAGAAGATAGTGTCTCCACTTCTTCAATTCCTATAGCATAAAATTCCTAATCATAAATAGAATATTTTATTTTGGTATCATTCAATTTTTCACTAAAGTAAACAATAGGTCTACCTTCTTGGCTCAAAACAACTCCTATTGTGATACCACTAGAATTAAAATCTACCTGAAACACCTTGTTAAAATCTAGAAGTGTGTTAAAACAAACTAATCTGTAACTTTATGTTTCAACAAATATAAACTCTTATCTGCTCCTCTAGTCCACTTAAACTCTTTCCTATCCTATCTCATTGTTTCATTCAATGGTCCACAAATACTACTAGAACCTCTTATGAACTTTCTATAAAAACTAGCCAGTAAACGAAAAGATCTTACTTCAGTAGCACTCTTTGGAGTAGGCCATTCAAGGATAGTCTTCACTTTCTCCAAATCCATTTTTAGACCTTCTGTTGAGACCACAAATCCTAGATACACCAATTCCTTCTTCACAAAACTACACTTCTTCAAGTTTATCAACAACTTTTCTTCCCTCAACTTATCAAGCACCTTTCAGATATGCATCAAAATCTCCTCTAATGTAATGTCCCATTTTGAATGTACTTCAAATTTCTCTTAATTTCCAATTTAAGTTCTTGTGAATAACTTCAAGTAACCATTCTATACTTGGAAATATATGGAATTTGTATTTATATTTTAAGGATTCCAATTCTTGTATATGTGTGTGTATATATATATATATATATATATATATATATATATATATATATATATATATGAAATGATAGCTTTGTGTATAAAATAAAGTATATTTGAATTTAGAAATTTCTCCTAATATATCAATTTATAATTTATTATTAACATCCTCGATCTCCCTTATAAACTAGACCCCTTTCAATTACCTACTAAAATCATTGTGATTTACGTATTAGCCAAGTTTATCATGTCTTGGTGAATATGTTTGGGGTCTTTTCTTATGTCTCGGCTTTTAACAACATTCGACATGCTTTTCACTTTAATTTCATGCCACCGAACGTTGCTGCAAAAACCAATACAAACTGATGGTGTTGTCACCCACTTCACCCGCATCATGACTACAATGTATTATGTCAAATGTACTTCGTACCTACCTTGATGTCGATGTTGATACTTTTCTTGTTTCATGCCTTTATTGGTGAATTCAATGCTCTTATTGTGAATGGGATATTTCACCTCCGCTTTCACCAATATGAAACCCGATCTTATGACGTGTCTATTGTACCCTCATATTATGTTTGACACCTTCTTAAATGGTTGCAATCTTTGATATACTCCCTTGGACTTCGTTCTCATCCTTCGTATTCCTCTTTTCGTAGTTGGTACCACTTTTCCCTTTATTAGTTCATGCCATGGCAGGATACTATTGCATCCATTAGATGCCATAGGATGCAATAGTCACTTTTAAATAGCCAATCAGAGTCAAGAATTTTTAATACATATGTCTATCAACTATAGTTTGAAATTTTCCATCTATTTAAATGATTTAAACAAAATAATTTATCTCTTCTTTGATTGGCTTAGAGCAAAAATAGTAGGGAGTAAAATTAATTTTCTTCATAGAAAATTAGGATATTTTGTACACTCTACTTTTAATACATTAATTATAGCTTATGTCATCTTTGCATTAATTATAGCTTATGTCATCTTTCATACAAATCTTCTTTCACCATATAAAATCATTTTTAGAACTATTTTAAATTATATCAATGACATGACATGTTCACTATTTTTTTTTATATAAGAAATAAAACTTAAATCTTAATATTTTTCAATATAGTTTTATTTTATTTATGCTATTTTATATTATTATGTTCAATTTTCTATTTTACTTTTTCAATTATTAATTTTGAACTAGAATATTGATACAAATATTTAATCACAATAATTTAATATAAATATATTAAATTTTATTTTATTCATAATTATTTATTTATGAAAGTTTATTTAAGAACATTATAAAAACTTTAGGAATTAAGCTTTTACATTCTAAAAAACCAAAGAAATTACCATAAAAATTTAGTAATTTTTTACATTTTAAATTATATTTGCAAATTTTTAACAATATAAAGACCAACAATTCGAATATTTTGTTATCAATATTTTTCTCTATTCTTGCATTATTTTCTTTTAACTTATTTATCTTTTATATTTCTTATATTATAAGGTGAATTTTGTGCTAATATACCAAGGCACCATCTTATTTGAAGCTAGATTTCCTATCTAATGCAAATAAGCTACTTTCAAGATTCAACATAGACCGTCTCATCTAATTATCAATGTTTCAATGGGAACATTGCTACTTCTATTTTCTTTAAACTAAAAATTCAAATGGCAAGAACTATGACGCTTGCATCACTTGTTCGTTCAATATGTTTTTGTTTCTTCCTCTGTTTCTATCATACTACAACCCTTTGCATTTATACCAATATGGACATTGACCTTGGACAGACGTGTCCCTAGACTATTATTGTATGGATTTATGTAATGGTTTTAGGTTAGTAAGTTTTTGTATTATGTTTATTTTATATTTAAATATCTATAATGTAAATGCCATCGGTTAGGCATATTTATTAATGTATATTACTAATAATTATTATTTATTAATGTATATTACTAATTATTATTATTATTAGGAAAAATATAAATTAATAATATTATGAATGATATAAATAATTACATAGAATAAATGGACAATAGATATTTATCTACATAGTTGTCAATAATGTTTCTTGTGTGAATAATCAATGATATATATTTTATTCATATAATAAACTATTATTATATAATTTTATTCAGTTATAATTGTAGGATTCTCTTTTAGGAGAGGGGTCATGACAGTCTCCCCTTCTCAAAATTGCTTGTCCTCAAGCAAATATCATTCATACACAAGCTCGTTCATAGACACTAAATATATTTGCATACAAAAGGCCTAGAAAATTTAGGAGATAAACATCTTTAATGAATGAAAACACGAAGAAAACACAAAGTAGTCACATGAATGCATGAAAATACAAAGCATACACGATGTAGATAGATGAAGACACGAAGCATACATAATGTAGACACATCATATAGTCTTTATTGATTCTTTATAATTTGTTTCTCACAATGAAGTAAAGGGAATGATTTACAAAATATACTTCCCTCATATGTTTTTTTGATCATGGATCCAAGGCCAAGAGAAAAACTTTGGCCCCCTTGGCATTAATTGAATGCATCAGTCACCCAATGAGGTGGTCTACTTGGCAGATTCTTAGTTGAATTAGCTTGACATGAAGTTAATTTTTCTTAACTTGACCAATCTAAGCCCAAGAGTGAAACTTTGGCCCTCTTGGTCCTAATGGAAATATTCTACCATTCCATCAAGGTGGTCTACTTAGATGTCCATCTTAACATTCTTTTCCCAATCTAAGCCTAAGAGCAAAACTTTGGCCCTCTTGGCCTTGATGAAAACACTTTGGCATCTGTCAAGGTGATCTACTTAGGTGAAAATCTTTTCTTCTTAAATATCCTACCTAAGTCCAAGAGTGAAACTTTGGCCCTTTTGGCCTTGATGGTAGCACTTGACATCCATCAAGGGGGTCTACTTAGGAGGTAATCTAATTCACTAATTATTATAATTTTTCCTTTTCAAATGCATACATAAATTGTACTCTTTATTTATTTATTTATTGTAAGTTTACCTTTTCTCATTGAATCACCATTAAAATTGTAGCTCATCTAGTTCTTGTTGGTGCTTTGCATCTTCATTACTCTCTTGATTATGTTCAAGATTATTCTTAGATCTCTCGTTCATCCTTTCCTTTTCTCCCTTATCACGAGCAGCGTCCATTGTTCAAACTTGGCCTCTTTCTCCACATATATGTCCTGGTTCCCAACTTTCCTTGCAATAAAAGCATAATTTTTTTCTTTTTAGTTCATCACAATAGCTTTTGAGCTCTTTTCTACATTTATGGCTACGTTCCCATGGTTCCTTGCAATGGTAACATAACTCATTTTTCTAGAATTCCTTGGAGTGCTTGCTTTCCTTTTCATAATGCCTAGAATGTGTGCTCGGTGCATGGTTTTTGGACCTATCCTTTGCTGGTTGTGTATTAGGTTTTAATGCCTTTTGGATTGCATCTTCTAAATTTTGTGGTTCATGTGCTCCCACTGCACTCTTGATTGATTCCTTCAACCTGTCTATAAATAAATGAGTGAGTCTCTTTTGTGATATTTTAGGTACCATGGCTAATAACCTTTCAAATTCCCTAGAGAATTCCATCACTAATCCTTCTTGTCTAATTTGGGTTAATCTTTTGAAGTGCCATTCTAAGTCTATTCGATCAAATTGCTTTATGATTTTTTTTGGATGAATTCATCTTAACTCTTAATTTTTTTATGTCCCTAGTTGCTAAGGCCATGTTGCCACCAATCTTGTGCTGCTACTCTTAAATGAAAGACAACAAACTAGGTAGCACCTTTTTTTGTCATAGGATTTAAGGAAACATATGTATTCAACATTTGTACCCATGAGTGTGTTGTAGTTCTTTTTGATCCATCAGATTTTGGAAGATTCACTTGATTTATCTCTTCTCTTAGTCCCTTCTCTTGGTCTATATGTCTCTTTCTATTAGATAGTGACTTCATCTGAGCATAACAGTAATCTTTAAAGGGTATCTCCCTCCTAAGTTCAGGATCAATTTGAGAGTACTCATTTATAATGTCATTTATATTATTTATTTCATTTATCCTATCCTCATCTTCTTGTCCTTCTCCAGGTAGGAAGGGGGGTCTTATGGGTCTACACTCTGGTTCTGGTGTATGTAATTGATTATTATTATTATCATCATTCTCGAATTGGTGAGAATTTGTATCCTTCCCATATTTGTTTATACTATAGATAAATTCCAGAAGAAGTCGATTTGTTTCACTTGCTCGATTATAGCTCAAGCGTTTCTTTTAGTTTGTTCCATGAGTGCTTGAGTAGTTCAATTTGTTTTTTCCATGAAAGCTTTCAATTCATTTCTTATTTGGTTGTTCATGTTGGTGGACTATTTCCATCCTTCCCTTTCTAACGCTCTTTGATCTATTTGGTATTTTTGAATTAGCTGCTTTCCATAGGCTGGCAAGGAAGATGTTTTGATACCACTTGTAATTTCTCATTTCAAATGTACTTCAAATCGCTCTTAATTTCCAATTTATGATCTTGTGAATAACTTCAAGTAACCATTTTATACTTGGAAATATATAGAATTTGTATTTATCTTCAAAGCATTCCAATTCTTTTATATATATATATGAAATGATAGCTTTGTATATAAAATAATGTATATTTGAATTTAGAAATTTCTCCTAATATATCAATTTATTATTTATTATTAACATCCTTGATCTCCCTTATAAAATAGACCCCTTTCAATTACCTACTAAAATTAATGTGATTTACATATTAGCCAAGTTTATCATGTCTTGGTGAATATGTTTGGGGTCTTTGCTTATGTCTCAGCGTTTAACAACATCCAATATGATTTTCACTTTAATTCCATGCCACTGAGCATTGCTGCAAAAACCAATGTGGACCAATGGTGTTGTCACCCCCTTCATCCACATTGTGATTGCAATGTATTATGTCGAATGTACTTCATACCTACCTTGATGTCGATGCTAATACTTTTCTTGTTTCACGCCTTTATTAGTGAATTTGATGCTGTTATTGCGAATGGGATATTTCACCTATGCTTTCACCAATATGAAACTCGATCTTATGGCATGTCTATCATAGCCTCATATTATGATTGACACCTTAAATGGTTGCAATCTTCGATATACTCCCTTGGACTTTGTTCCCATCCTTTGTATTCCTCCTGTCGTAGTTGGGCACCAGATAAATTGCACCGGGCCGGGCAGCGAATGTACAATCCACATTGTCGCATACAGAGCCATTATAATGCGTTGTACAATGATGTCTGACAGTATTTTGTCATCTCCTTCCAACATATATGTTTTTTAATTCCTTTTGCAAAGTAAAAATTGCATGTTAGTATTTTTTAATATAAACATTTAAAGTCATAGATAATTTAAGAACAATAAGATTGAAACTTAAGAACAATACTATGATCACCATTTTAATATAAACATTTAAAGTCATAGATAATTTCTAATAAATAGTAATTTATTTATTTTTTAAATTAAATTAATTAATATACAATATTAAAAATGATAATTTTTTATTTTTAATAGAATTTATTAGTATAAAATATTAGCAAATGTTATCATATCATTTCTAACATATTAAAAATTGAATTTATTTATGTATATCTATTTCACATATTAATAAATATTATTTCTAATATTATTATATTTTCTTACTTAAAAAGTATTTCTATAATTTTAATTGTTTGTTTGAAATATAATTTATTTATTGATTAAATAGATAATGAATGTATATTCTTAGTTGTAATAAAAAAATCTTTAATTTGTTATTACAAAATGTATATTTCTTATTTTTTAAACAATATAAATAAATTTATATTTATATTATAATGGTGATCATAGTATTGTTCTTAAGTTTCAATCTTAGTGTTCTTATGATGTCCTCATTTTCAATCTCTAATATATATTTAAAATAAATAGAAATGTAAAGAAAATGAGAATGAATGATAATAAATGTTAACTACAATATATATATATATATATATATATATATATATATATATATATATATATATATATATATATATATATATATATATATATATATATATATGCAATAATCATTATTTATATTTTTTCCATTGCAAGTTTTAAATTTTGAATTGAATTTATTAATATAAAATATTAAAAAATAGTAATTTTAATTATTAATGAAAATAATTAGTACATATAAAATAATAATAATTTATTATTATTTAATTAAATTTATTAATATATAATATTTAAAATTATCTAATTTTTTATACAAAATTAGATTTTGATTATATATATGAAAAAAATATAATGTAATATTTACTATTTCTAATTTTGAAAAAATATTAACATAATATAATTTTAAATGATATAGATATATATTTTATTCCATTCATCTTTCTATATATAAGCTTTATGTGCATCTAGTTTCTATACAAATATATATGAATTTTAAATGTAGTACCCTTTCATGTGTCATTGTAGGGTATTTTTTAAGGTTTGGATTTTTTCATTAGTCATCTATATTGTCACTCTCTTAATTTTTCTTTCATTCGATCACTTGATTTTGTTATCCTTTTCTATATTACTTTATATTACTTTAGTTTTTTTAATTTAATTTTTTTTAAAGTTATTTTATTCTAATTGCTTGAGACATTGTCAATTACTTAACTTAGCTTCTTGTTGTTTTGTGTTCCTCGTTAATTAATTAATTTATTAATAAATTCAATTCAAAAATAGTAATTTATTTTTTAATGAAAATAATTAGTACATATAAAATAATAATTAATTTTTACTATTTAATTAAATTTATTAATATATAATATTTAAAATTATCTAATTTTTTATATAAAATTAAATTTTGATTATATATATGAAAAAAAATATAATGTAATATTTAGTATTTCTAATTTTAAAAAAATATTAACATAATATAATTTTAAATGATATAGATATATATTTTATTTCATTCCTCTTTATATATATAAGCTTTATGTGCATCTAGTTTCTATACAAATATATATGAATTTTAAATATAATACCCTTTCATGTGTCATTTTAGGGCTTTTTTTAAGGTTTGGATTTTTTCATTAGTCATCTATATTCTGACTCTCTTAGTTTTTCTGTTCATTCGATCACTTGATTTTGTTATCCTTTTCTATATTACTTTATTTTTTTTAATTTTTAATTTTTTTAAAAGTTATTTTATCCTAATTGCTTGAGACATTGTCAATTTCTTAACTTAGTTCTTGTTGTTTTGTGTTCCTCGTTAATTTATTTATTTATTCTATGACTTTTTCTTCCTCCTCCTCGGTTGGTGTCATTTTACAATTCTATTATTTCATAATTTAATTGTTTTTTTAAAATAGTTAATTCATAATTTCTACTTTATAATTTTTCAAAAACAAGAGGGACAAGATACTAACATAAACTTGAAAATTTGTGAATAATAATTTTTTAAAAATTATTAATTGAGAAATATGATTATATGAAAATAATCTAATTAATATATTAATTTTTATTAGATAATGATTATTGCATATTATATTATTTATCTATATATTCTTGTAGTTAACATTTATATTCATCTACAAAGTCATTTAATTTTTAATAAAAAACATTTATTATCATTCATTCTCATTTTCTTTACATTTCTATTTATTTTAAATATATATTAGAGATTGAAAATGAGGACATCATAAGAACACTAAGATTGAAACTTAAGAACAATACTATGATCACCACTATAATATAAATATAAACTTATTTATATTGTTTGAAAATAAGAAATATACATTTTGTGGTAACAAATTAAAAATTTGTTTATTACAACTAAGATTATACATTCATTAACTATTTAATCAATAAATAAATTATATTTCAAACAAACAATTAAAATTATAGAAATGCTTTTTAAGTAAGAAAATATAATAATATTAGAAATAATATTTATTAATATGTGAAATAGATATACATAAATAAATTCAATTTTTAATATGTTAGAAATGATATGATAACATTTTCTAATATTTTATACTAATAAATTCTATTAAAAATGAAAGATTATCATTTTTTAATATTGTATATCAATTAATTTAATTTTTTTTTAAAAAAAATTACTATTTATTAGAAATTATCTATGACTTTAAATGTTTATATTAAAAAATACTAACATGCAATTTTTACTTTGCAAAAGGAATAAAAAAACATATATGTTGGAAGGAGATGACAAAATACTGTCAGACATCATTGTACAATGCATTATAATGGCTTTGTATGCGACAGTGTGGGTTGTACATTCGCTGCCCGTCCCAGTGCAAATAAGTTGCACCGTAGTCGGTGTCATCGTAGTTGGTACCACCTTTCTTTTTATTTTTTCAATGTGTTTTCTATTTCTTCCTCTTTTTCTCTTGTACTACAACCCTTTGCATTTGTACCAATATGGACATTGACCTTGGACAGATGTGTCCCTAGATTATGTGACTATTATTGTATGGATTTATGTAATGGTTTTAGGTTAGTAAGTTTTTGCATTATATTTATTTTATATTTAAGTATCTATAATGTAAATGCCATCGGTTAGGCATATTTATTAATATATATTTATTAATGTATATTACATAATAATAATTATTTATTAATGTATATTACTAATAATTATTATTATTAGGAATAATACAAATTTTTAATATTATGAATGACATAAATAATTACGTAGAATAAATGGACTATAGATGTTTATCTACATAGTTGTCAATAATGTTTCTTGTGTAAATAATCGATGATATATATTTTATTCAATTATAATTGTAGGATTCTCTTTTAGGAGGCGTCATGACTTCTAATGTGTTACTAAAGATCAAAATATCATCTAGGTAAACAATGAAAAACCTACCTAGAAACTCCTTCAGTACCTCATTCATGAGCCTCATGAAAGTGCTCAGTGCATTGTTTAGCCCAAAAGGCATGACTAACCACTTATACAGTCCTTCCTTTGTCTTGAATGCAATCTTCCACTCATTAGCTTGTCTGATATGAATCTGATGGTACCCAATCTTCAGATCTATATTTGTGAAATACTCTGCCCCACTCAAACAGTCCATAATATCATCCATCCTTGGCAATGGAAATCTGTACTTGATCGTGATCTTGTTGATAGCATGAAAATCTATGCACATCCTCTATTCTCCATTCTTCTTTGGTCCTAATACTGCTGGTACAACACATGGACTCAGACTCTCTTGAGTCAACCCTTCTAAAACAACTCGTGAACTTGTCTGTTTAAATTTTCACTTTCTGCTAGTGTCATTCTATGTGTTGCCTTGTTTGGAAAACCATCTCCTAGAATAAAATTCATCTAGTGACTGATCTTCCTCACTAGGGGTAATCCATCAAGTATATTATCTGACACAATATCAAAAAAATCTCCCAACATATATGCAACTTCTATAGGTACCACCTCTACTTCTTCTTTACCATCTTTTGGCATTACAAAAAAACACATATGCTCACACTTCATACCTTTGAGAAACTCTTTTCCATCAACAAAACATATTCTGGCAGCACTACATACCTTTTCTTCTTTCTCCTTCAATGGCTTCAACTTATGTTTCACTCCATCCTTGGTCAGAGTGTAGGTATTTTCTCATCCATCGTGTACAACATTCCTATCAAACTACCACAACCTACCCAAAAACACATGACATACGTCCATAGGTATGATATCACATATTACCTCATCCTAGTAGTTTCTAATCTTGAACTTCACTGAGCATTTATCATCGACCATGACCTTGTGGTCATCTTGCACCCAAGTAATGCAATATGGACATGAGTGTTCCTGTCTCTTCAACTTCAACTTTAGGACTATCGTTTCTAACACCAAATTGTCAATACTTCCACCATAAATTATCACATTACAACACTTATCTTCACATTTTCACCTAGTGTGAAACAAACTCCTCCTTTGATTAAGTTCATTCTCACCACTCAGGAAGACTCTTCTATTACCTAAGACTTCTCCTCTTCCGCTTCTTCATAATGTGATGATCTGGCATCTTCATTGACATGTGCAACTCTAGCCTAGCCTTCTACTCTTTAGTCTGTCCTTCCCTAGCTGTGGGAACATTCAAATTCTCTATGCACTTCTTCTCTGCAATGAAAACATTTCCTATGAAGGCCTCCTCTTCCTGATCCTTTTCCTCAACCTCTTCCTCTTTGATCTCTATTGTTTAGATCATGGAAATAATTGGTGTTGTTTCCCCTCTAGTTCTAACTGCTACTTTCAACCTCATCCTTATTTTTCTGATCATCATTTCGGCCTCCATAAGATCGTCCATCAAATCTTCCACTATGACCTCTTCCACTATTCTTGTTATCAAACTTTTTGCTTAGTTTCTCCTCAACTATTAGGGAAAACTTGTATGCCTCCTCAATACTGATAATTTCATCTAGACTTAGCTCATCCTCAATGCTTGGCCTTAACCCATTAAGATAACATGCCACTTTCTCTTTATCATCTTCTAAATGGCTTGTTCTAATGAGAGCTCAATAAAACTCTTTGGCATACTCTTGAACAGATTTTTCCACTTGCTTCAACCCTTACATTTTCTTAAATAGATCATGCTCATAATCCATAGGAATCAACTGTCGCCTCATTTTAGCTACCATCTGATCTCATGTGGTGATTTTGTCTTTTCCTCTTTTATTTCAATCCAACTGGATCTTCTGCTACCATATCTTTGCATGACCCTTCAATTTGGCCTTCTCAAACTTAACCCTACCTAGATCTTCAATATCTCATATTCAAAGTATTCTTCTAGTTCATTGATCTAGATGATCATTTCCTCTCGATTGAGATTTCCTAAAAATGTGGGAACATCAAACTTAGGTCTTTTTCCAATACTGGAAATGGCCTTAAAAGGCTTTGCCTCCTCTGGGCTAACTTCCTCTACTACGTCTAGGTCCAACTTTCCTTCTTCTCTTTCATCCTTGTTTTCATGATCTCCTATGAAAAGATTCATTCTCTGTGCATCTGTTCTTGCAATATTGCAATGCTTGCATTTGCCTTTGGAGGTTCTAAAATTCTAAGTGTAACACCTTTGACTCTTCCACCACACTCTCTTCATGGAGGCATTTTCATGCTTTTGCTAAAACCCTTGTACAAACTGCCTCACAATTAGTGATTTGTCAAAAGGCTCAACCCAAACCATGGTCTTGGTGTGAACTGCCTCATAGTCAGTGATCTGTCCACACACTCAAGAAAACTAGGCTCTGATACCACTCGATAAAGGTCACTCCCCTTAATACCATAAACACATAACAAAAACAAAGAAACAACATTAATTGTGAGAATAAAATATGTGCTTCTTGTTATCGCCACAAATACAAAATTATAAAATTCATAATTATAATATGCTAACCCACATGGGTGCCTTCATTACAGTAATCTGCAAGACAGTTGCAAACTATCACCTAGAGTTGTCTTAGACAATGTTCGATGAAAATAAAGATATTTTTGGGCAATGCTAGATTTCTCTCACACCCAGGATGCTCTTGCATCATTGATCCAAAGAATAGTGAGAAGGAAGAGCCTTCCCTTTAAGGTAAGAGAGACTTTATCTCATATGTTGAGGTTGGTTATCTTATTTTGCAATTGGATTTTCACAAAATCATTAGTTGTAAAATATCCACCCAACACACTTTTCTTTCAAATTTTCACTACACAATCAAAGTTATTATTGCAAAAGTTTGGTAAAGATCTCTTGCATATAATAAAAGATGATTTTTACAATGAGGAGCACTCCTTTATATAAAAAAATGAGCGAGAAAAAAGAGAAAAAGGTGGGAAAAACTCAATACCCTTGACTAACTCAAACTAGGAAAGAAGATTTATTGGATTGTGTGCACTAAAGGTTTGTGTAATCAGATTACAAACAATTGGATTACACGTAATTTATCTTCTACAACTACAAAAATCAATATGCTCTTGAAGAAAAAGTTGAAATTGCTGAATCAATCTTGTAGATTATCAACAAAGGATTTTTACTTGTTGATGCAATCATTGATGGTGTCCAAATTAGGAAGTTTCTATATTTTGTGTCATTGTATTCTCTTTGATAAATTTCTAGTTGTCAATTAAAAACTTGATGTAATCAAGATTTGCCTCATTCCACAATTTTGAATTCCTCTTTGTCAAATTAAAACATTCTAGAGTTTTTGATACTTTGAAAACTCTCTCAATGATGTCCAAATGTAAACTTGGAACAACTTTCCCATTAGCATCTTCAATCTCTCTCTCTCTCTCTCTCTCTCTCTCTCTCTCTCTCTCTCTCTCTCTCTCTCTCTCTCTCTCTCTCTCGCGTGCGCGCGCGCACACACTTTGACACATTCCCACACAAACTTTGGTTCTAGGGGCACCATTGAAAAAGTGAAGACCAAATGAATATTGCTTCTTTTGATTCAAAGTGTTTTTTCTCAATAGGGTGTGTCAATTCTTTGAACAATTCTAACATATCTTGACTTTAAGAGTTCACTGCAAAATAAGGATTCCAAATAATGAAAACATCATCTGATGGATTGGATCAACAAAAGCTTCAAGATTCAAACTATAATGGAAGATCCATGGAGGGATAAGTGTTCAAAGTATGAATTAGATACTTGAATGCTTTTGAAAGCTGAAAATGAATAGAACAACTTGTATTTTGGGAAAAAATTACCAAAATTTGGGTTTGGATGGTGGATTACATGTAGGAATGATGAGGATTTTTCTTTGAATAGCTTAGAATGCAAGTGGGAAGCATATGGATATGTCTAGGATGAGAGTTTTTATGTTTACAAATGTGAGTTTTGATCAAAATCAAGTTTAGGAGATGTGATCTCATGCAAAAATTCATTGCTTTACTTGATGAAAATATGTAATTGGATCCTAAGATTGAGATTACATGTTTAGGGATATAGAGTTTGGATGTATTTGGATGATGGATGAAAGTGGAAGGTGAAAGCATGGAAATGTACTCGTAATCTTAAGAGTAGATCTCCAACTTTTCACCAAAAACAAACCAAAACAAGCAACAAAATACATACAAAAACTTTTTAAAAAAGAGGAAAACATACCTCTTGCTTTGACTCAAACTTGATAAATTCCAAAAATTCTCTTTGCATACAATTTTATTTTTTAAATGGGGGACCTTTTGCATTTGCAAGAAGCACAAGTTTCAAACTTATTTAATAAAATGAAACAAAAAACTAGGGTTGCATTTGAACAAATTGATAATAACGAACCAAAGAATGCAACATATTAGCAAAATGATCAAGAAATGTTAGCAAAACTAGATTCTTGCACTTACTTAGAGAGAAAAAGAGAAAAAATTGGAAGAAGAAGAAGTTGGAATGAATTTGTTCTCTCCAAAATTAGGTTGTACAAGTTTGTTTGCATGTAATGACTAAATGCATTTGAAAGATTCAAACCTTACCTTCAAATCATGGTCTAAGGATGCAAATGCATGTGCAAGATGTTGCGAATGTTGTTGCAAACATGGTTCTAAGTGTAGATTGCACTTCTTGGAGTGATTTGCATGTTTGAAATGTTACTCTTCAATGCAAATCGTGGTCTAGGAGTTACATTATATGTAAATGTATTTTATGCAAAAAAAATGTGTTGTATTACCTTTTATTTCAAGATACTAAGAAAAATGTGGTTTGGATAACCTATTGCATGGATGATTTTTCCTTGAAAGAGAAAAATCAAGTTCTCTAAAAAAATTCAAACTTATTTAATAACATGAAGAAAAAGACTAGGGTTGCATTTGAACAAATGGATAATAAAGAGCCAACGGTTGCAACATGTTAGCAAAATGATCAAGAAATGTCAGCAAAACTAGATTCTTGCACTTACTCAGAGAGAAAAGAGAAAAAATCGGAAGAAGAAGTTGGAATGAACTTGTTCTCTCCATAATCAGGTTCTTCAAGTGTGTTTTCATGTAATGATCAAATGCATTTGAAAGATTTAAACCTTACTTTCAAATCATGGTCTAGAGATGCAAATGCATGTGCAAGATGTTGCCAATGTTGTTGCAAATGCATTCCTAAGTGCAGATTGAACTTCTTGGAGTAATTTGCACGTTTGAAATGTTATTGTTCAATGCAAATCATGGTTTAGGAGCTGCATTACATGTAAATGTATTTTATGCAAAAAAAAAGAGTGTTGTCAATACCTTTCCTTTCAAGATACTAGGAAAAATGTGGCTTGGATATCCAATTGCATGGATGTTTTTGCCTTGAAAGAGTAAAATCAAGTTCTTCAAAAAGTTTCAAACTTATGTAGTAATGTGAAACAAAAAACTAGGGTTGCATTTGAACAAATGGATAATAAAGAGGCAAAGAATGCAACATAATAGAAAAATTATCAAGAAATGTCAACAAAACTAGATTCTTGCACTTACTTGGAGAGAAAAGAGAAAAATTTGGAAGAAGAAGAAGTTGGAATGAACTTGTTCTCTCCAAAATCAGGATCTACAAGTGCATTTGCATGTAATGACCAGATGCATTTGAAAGATTCAAACCTTACCTTCAAATCATGGTCTAGAGTCACAAATGCACATGCAAGATGTTGCCAATGTTGTTGCAAATGCATTCCTAAGTGCAGATTGCACTTCTTGGAGTGTTTTGCATCTTTGAAATGTTACTCTTCAATGCAAATTGTGGTCTAGGAGCTACATTACATGTAAATGTATATTATGCAAAAAAAAAAAAGTGTTGTCAATACCTTTCCTTTAAAGACACTACAAAATATGTGGTTTAGATACCCTATTGCATGGACATTTTTGCCTTGAAAGAGAAAAATCGGGTTCTCCAAACTCAACCATATGTTTTAAACATGCAATGAACATGCCTATAACTCATTCCCAAGTCAAAATCAAGTTTAGAAAGATGTATTACATGCAGCATTTTTTATATAAATGTATTCCTAAGGAATTTTCTTTCCAATGTCCAACACAAATCAAGTTTACGAAGATCATACGAAAAGGACTGGACAAGAACACAAAGCAAAACATCTCTCAATTGAAACATAATCGAGAGGATGGATGCATCATGCATCCCAATGAAAAAAAAGATGCAAAATTGGTCTGACTGATATCGAAACGGATCATCTAGGTCCACGAACCACATTGTGCCAAGAAAGCCCAAGAAAATAGGGCAGCATGTAAAACAAGGTAAAAACCCAAAATTTGGAAAAATTCAAAATTAAAACCCATTTGGCCTTTGGGTGCGAAAACTCCAAAAATCCAAAAATAAATGAAATCAGACACTGTATGCAAAAGCGGCTAGCATAATGGCTCAAAATCTCAAACTCTCATCCCAAAAACAGGGAAAACGTTCATACCCAACCAACCAGGCAGAACTAGCAAATAGAAACAGAGGAGAACACTAGTTCTCAACCTCCTAACATACTGCTACAAGAAATGGAAGCAAAAATGGAGCAAAAAAATTAAAACGAGAAGGCCCTACTTGACAGCAAAAGGGGCCAAAACTGAAACCCGCAGAATAAAATAAATAATCTGTTGAAACTGCTAAAACTAACAACAAAGCAAAGATTCCACGCTCATAGCTCCCACAACGAACAAAAAAATAATCTTTCAGAAGAGGATTTCCAAATTTTCTCTCCAAATTCAATTTCCAAAATGTGAGAAGTGAATAATGAATTCACTTTTCCAATACTTATTCATTTTGAGTGAATAATCGATTATGGAAAATAGCTAGCTGGAGTAGTTAAACTCCAAATCGATCCAAACGAAAATCGGTTATTATCCATAATGGAAATTCACCTAAGGAAAACCTACCAGAAATTAAATCCAAAAAGATTTAAAACCCAAAAACCCAAAATCACAAAAAATCACTTAACACTTTTGCGACAAATGCGAACTTCTAAATGCACAGACATGCTCACTTGTCTAATCACATAATGCAGATGAGTTCGAATTTACTAATCACCGAAAGGTTTTAATTAGAATAATTAAAATAAGGATACATCAACCACACAGGGACGACATTGGCAATTATGAACAACTGAATCACTAACTCCATAGGCTACTGCCAAGGATATAATTCCTGCACACTAAAACACACGATCAAGTGCAATTGCATATAATATAATAGCCGAAGCAATTTAAACATTAATTAACTAATTAATCCATTTACATCACTCACATTTGCAGAAAGCGTAAGGAACATAAATGAAGTAAATACCCATAGCATAGAATCCATCTCATAACATAATCAACAAATATGTCCAATACATCATATAACCAGATATCATCATAGATCTATTGTCATCTCAAAATAGCATCAACATGCAAATATGATAAACTAAATAGTATAGAAGTAAAGCATCTATGGTACTGAATCCAAGTATAACATTTGACCCTCGGATCATCTCAAGAAACATGAAAAGAGTATCAAGTATCTCTCGAATCAAAAATAGGCAAGGTACATACTGCAAACACGAGAGGCACTACATCCTCCCCTACTATCATAGGCTTACTCCTAGAAGCCAACAAAAAGATAGGGGTACAATCCCCTCAGTCGTGTAGCATCCTCCCAAGTCCCAGAGGTCTCATCGCTTGAGTCCCATTGGACCCTTACCTATTCTATGTCCCGACCTCGCAAGGACAGCCTCCAGTGTTGTAAGATACAAATGGGCTCCAAAGTAAGCTACCCATCCGCTACTTGCAAGGCATCCCAATCAAGAACATGGGTCACATTTGAAATATACTATGTCAACAGAGAAACATGAAAAACATCGTGAATGCACGACAGGCTAGGTGGCAACGCTAGTCGATAAGCAACAGGACCAATCCTCTTGAGGATCTCAAAAGGTCCAACAAAATGTGGCACCAACTTAGAGCCTTTCCCATAATGGATGGGGATCTTCCTCAGACATACTCTCAAAAACACCCTATCACCAATAGAAAAGTGACAATCCAACCTATGGGCATCTGCATACTTCTTATGCATGTCTTGAGCAGTAACCAAATGATCCCTAATGTGAACGACTTGCTACTCCATATCCGAAAGCATCTTTGGACCCAAAAGAATTCGGTCCTCTAAACGATCCCAACTCAAAGGGGTACGACATGGTCTACCATACAAGGCCTAAAAAGGTGACATGCCAAGAGAACTATGATAACCATTGTTGTATGCAAACTCAACAAGCTACAAATAGTCCTCCCACTTCACCTGCCTATCCATAACATACATGTGAAGCATATCCTCTAGAACCTGATTAACTCTCTCAGTCTAACCATCAGTCTTTGGGTGATAAGCCGAACTAAAATTGAGCTGCGCACCCAAAGCATGCTGGAGAGATGTTCACAATGTAGAAGTAAAAATTGGATCTCTATCCGAAATGATCCAACAAGGAATCCCATGCAAACGAACAATATCCTCCAAGAAAACATGTGCTACAGAAGAAGTTATGTAGGATGCTCTCATGGGTGAAAAATGTGCTACCTTGGACAACTTGTCCACTGTCACCATGATATAATCATGTCTCCATGATGACATAGGAAACCCTGTGATAAAATCAATGGATATCGTATCCCACTTCCACTCCGGAATGGTATGTGGCTGCAAAAGACCCGCCGAATGCTGATGCTCTACCTTCACTCTCTGGCACTCAAGGCATCTAGCAACAAAATCAGCAACATCGTGCCTCATTCCTGCCCAAAAGTATAGCTGTTTGAGATTAGCACGCATCTTCCAAACGCTAAGATGTGTGGAATACGGTGCACAATGCGCTTCCAACAAAACCAAGGTACGAAGATCACCCAAAATGGGTACATAGATATGCCCCATGTGATGCAGTAGTCCATCAGACTCAAGTACATAACCTAAAAATCTCCCCTCAAGGGTATGTCCGAACTCAATCTCCGCCCTCACCTCTTGATACCAAGTGTCACCAAGAAAAGTCTCTAAGATACGGCTTCACAAATCCACTCCCAATGACATCATTGATACCTCATGTTGCCTTCTTCTCAAAGCATCCATGACAACATTCTCCTTCCCTTTAATGTAATGAACATCAAAGTCATACTCGCACAAGAACTCCATCCAACGACGTTGTCGTGCATTCAGGTTTGGCTGAGTAAAGATATATTGCAAGCTCCTATGATCGCTATGCAACTCAAACCTATGTCCCAACAAAAAATGCCTCCAATAGACAAGGGCATGCATTACGACTGTGAATTCCAAATCATTAGTGGGGTAGTTAAGCTCATGGTCCTTGAGTTTTCTAGACTCAAAAGCAATCACTCGACCATCCTGCATTAACACTGCACCTACACCTTCCAACAAAGCATCTGTGCAAACCATGAAATCACCTACAAGATTAGGCATTGCAAGGATTGGTGCACTGGTCAAACACTCCTTAAGAGAATTAAATGTTGCCTCACACTGGTCTGACCAAACAAATTTCTTCCCTTTCCTCTGAACGGAAGTGATGGGATGGGCTACTTGTGAGAAATCCTTCACGAAGCGATGGTAGTAACCTGCCAGTCCCATGAAACTATGAACTTTTGAGACATTAGTGGGTGCCGACCAATCCATGATAGCACGAATCTTCTTTGGATCCACTGCAATACCATCACCAGTGATGATGTGTTCCAAATACTTCACCTCAGACTAGAAGAACCCACATTTACTCAAGTTGCCATACAACTAATGGTCTCTCAAGCACTGCAATACCTAACGTAAATGGACTTCATGCTCCTCCTCAATCTTCAAATAGATCAATATGTCATCCAGGAATACAATGACACACTAATCAAGTTAAGTACGAAATACACCATTCATCAAACTCATAAATACTAATGGCGCATTGGTTAACCCAAAGGGTACAACTGTGAACTCATAATGCCCATATCATGTACGAAAAGTTGTTTGATGAATATCAGCCTCTTGGATACGAAGCTGATGGTATCTTGACTTAAGATCAATCTTCGAGAACACTCGTGCTCCCTTAATCTAATCAAACAAATCATCTATCCTCGGCAAAGGATAACGATTCTTCACTGTCACCTTATTCAACTGTCGATAATCGATGCACAAACGCAACGAACCATTTTTCTTCTTCACGAAGATGACTGGTGCACCCCATAAGGATACACTAGGATGAATATGGCCCTTGGCCAACAATTCCTCCAACTACAATTTGAGCTCACTCAACTCCTAAGTAGTCATAACTCGTGAAATTGGCTCCACTCTTGGTACAAGATCAATCTAAAAATCAATGTCACATTGCGGTGGCATCCTTGGAATCTCATTAGGAAACACATCTGCATACTCACGAAGGAGTGGGTGATCATCAAGCATCACCGTACGGCTCTCGACTTCCTCAAGATCACTGAGAGACAGAAACAATTGGTAACCCTTCCAGACACTCTGCTTCAGCTGATTAGCTGAGATCATATGAAGTGAAACTGGTCTCTAAACTCCCAAAATTTCCACCTATCCACCTGTGTCATCCACACACTATACCACCTTACGATGGCAATCTATATTCGCTTGATGGGTTGCTAACCAATCCATGCCCAACACAATGTCATATGATCCCAAAGGTAGAATGCGTAAGTCCATTGTAGTGGAGAAGGTTCCCAAATTCAAAACACAACTCCTAACCAATGAGTCCACAACCACCTTAGAACCCATGGCTAACTCAACCTGGCACCTATCAACCTAACGCATTGCCACTAGCCCACATCGATGAACAAGAGATGGTGAAATGAAAGAATCAAAAGTACCAGAGTCAAACAAAACTGAAGTTCAAATACCATGCAATGTACCTGTAGCCTCAACTACCGTACCTTGATGCTCAGCTTGATGGTTGTCAACTGCCACAAAGACTTTGTGATTCCTACTTGCATCTCTTATAGTAGGCTTAGATCTCACTACGCCCTTACCAGGTCCTGTGGATGGTTTAATCGAACAATCATAAGATTTATGGCTAGGCTAGTCACAAGAGTAGCAATTCCCAAAAAAGTTAGGACCTATCCCACGACCACCCTGAGTAGCGCTAGGATAGGGTGCACAACCTATGTTGGAATTCTGCTAAACTCTATGAGTAGGATGATCCTGCTGAGATTTTTGTCCCCATTTCTGATAATCCCCTTTCTTTCCTGAGGTACTAGAATTTTGTGCACCCTTTCCCCAAAACTTCTTCTTATTCTTATGGTAAGGACCACCCTGAGAGGGTTTTGATTGGGATTGGCCCTTGCCTGAGGACTAAGTGAACGGAGCGTCCTGTCCTGAATTCTAAGTACTTTGGTTCTGAGAACCAAATTTACCACTATACCCCCAGCCATATTGCCCTCAATGATCCTTGCCTTCTCCATGACAAGAGCAAGTGTCCTCGGTTGATGAGCATGGACATCTCCAATGATGGAGTCTCTGAGACCCATAACAAAATGTTGGGTGATGAGTGCATCATCATGCCTATAGCTCAAATACTATTTCAAACCAAGGAACTTCTTCTCATACTTATCAACTATCATAAAGCCTTGTTTAAGCTCGTGGAATTCATCAATGCGAGCTTCACGATACTATGGTGACAAAAACTTCTCTCTAATCCTCTCCTCGAAGATCTCCCAATTGAGATCTGCAACATTGATACCAAGTCTTTCACTCTCTTCAACCCACCAAATGGAACCATGTTCCCTCAGCTGCGTGATCACACAAAGGGCCTTTATGTTGCTCCCATAAGGTAGTAATGAGAAACAATGCCCCATATCGAGCAACTAGGTCTCAGCCTTGAGTCTTATTCCCTGGCCATCAAACTCTGGTGGTTTGGACCTCTGAAGTTCCCGCATCATCTCAATCTGAGTGAGATCAACATCATCCCGACCATGGCCCCTCCAATGGTGCCTTCTACCACCGGGTGGTGTACAAGAGCGTTCCCACTCACACTCATGTTCCTCCTCTCTATGCTCTGAATGGTGGGACTCTCCATGATGAGATCCCTCTTCATGCTCTTGATCATGTTGGTTCTCCTCAACACAAGGGCCCATTTGAGTAAGAATTTCTTGGAGCACCAGCATCAATGCCCCCAAGAGATTTTGATTAGCATTGTTACCCTATTCTCCCTCTCCTTCCAAACGTTCCTCTTCATGGTGTTCATTTCCATGGTTACCACTACGGGTACCACCACGACCACTAGGTCTACGTGCAAGAGGCATCACTATAGGAACAACAAGATAAGGTCAGAACAATCTAATAACAAGCATAAAAGTTAAAGCATGAACCAACGAGATATCAAATAATAAAACATAGTATAATAATACATAATGGAAACCAAAACCATAGTGGAAGCATAACACAGAGATCCCAATGTTGCAACATGGGCTCTGATACCAAATGTAATGCCCCGCCCGAAGATCCTTGGAAACAAGGATGAAATACAAGCAAGATTAAAAAAAAATTAAACCAAGTGTAAGTGCACATGATAACAACCTACACAGATCAAAAAGATCGCAACAGAAGACAACAAACAACCTCACACCAATGGATCTCCAAATGCCACTACCAACCAAAACATAAAAAGAAAACATTCGAGATCAACCAAGCTAAAGGCAAAAGCTGACTCCTGAAAATTGGCTAAGTCTGAAATCCTAAGGCCCTGAAATTTCCTAGAATTTTTATCTTAGCTCGTAGAAGTCTAGAACCTTTCTCAAATGAATCGTTGCATATATTAAAATATATCTTAAGTATAAAAAATTAAATATATGTTTCTTATACTTAAACGATATATTTTAAACCCCTTAGGAAATCTATTTTGAACTAGGAAGGTGAAAAACCCAAAAGGGTATCCAAAACCAACTTTCAAACTTTTTCCCGACAAGCCTAAATAGCCCCTGTTTTCCATGTGAAATTATAGAACATCAAAATTTTGCGCAAAGAAGTTCCTTCTCGTGTGAAGAAGTGCACAACCTCACGCAAAGAAGTGCATAGCCTCACACGAAGACTTGCATCCTTGTGTGAGAAAGTGCAAACTCGCATGAGAACTCAAATCAACACACACACAAAAAAAAGGTAATAAAAGGCTAAGGAAACTACGAAACAAATTTCCTCCACACCGAGGAGTACTAGATCCACATTTCAATGCGAGAACACTCGAATCAAAGCTAAAAGATAGAAAACTGAAAGCAAAGTCTAACCATCTAATCAATAGAAAAGGGAAGAACAAAAAGGAAACATCGCAGTGAACTGAAAACAACATCACATTAAGCATAATTAACATCACGATGCACAAAACAACCAAACTAGGTACGCGGTTCATCCCAACCATCAATGGCATCATAAGACCATCGTAAGCCCTAGCCATCCCCCCCACAGGTAACATCCCAAGCCACCGATCAGATCATCAGTACTATCGTGATAGGGACGCCACTACTGAACATGCTACAATATAAAAAAAGAAAATCTAACATGCTAGTAGTAAGCATAAGATAAACCTACAAGCAAATAACATCACCTACCACATGCTAAACATCATAATAAGGAATGCGTTAAAACTACATCAACTAAACATGATAAACGACATCCCAATGAAAGCATAAATCACAAGAAAGCATACTCTATAATCCAAAGTACCAAGTGACACATCCAACAATGGTCGCACTAGGATACAAGATCGTCTCTGTACATCGGTCCCTAGCAGTGATGAAGGTAGCTACGCCTCCCAACCACGTGGCACCCGTAGGTCCACACCCACCGTGTTGATGGAGATAATGATCCAACCAAAAACACACACAAAACAAACATCCATGGCTAACACTCACACCAGGCAGTATGATGACTGAATCCAAGACATAGACAATGCATAACTATAGGTCTTGGTCAGACATCTCAATGGGCTACTATGTAGGGAATAACATCATGGAGAGTCTCTTGGCATCAAAAGGCCCAAGCTAGGACTTGTGCAGATTCAACATCCCTCAATGGAAAGGCTCTAGTACCCCAAATCTTTTATTATCTTAAGTTTATTACAACCCAATATTTTACTTAATTATCATTTAATTAAAGCTTCCTTCGCCAACCCTCTCGGCACAATGATCACCAGACTACGAGGTAGAAGCCCCCTCCATATGCTACCCTACCCTACCCATGCTCATCCAATGATAAGTGCCCATAGGCATGCAAATTCTCAACCCATCCCAAATGATCACAACTTCTGGAAGTACCATGGAAGATCGGGCCTCATAGGTCACCCGATAGATGTACTCATGTGTGGCGCATCACCATCACGAAGATCATACCAAAAAGACTGGACAAGAACACAAAGCATAAAATCCCTCAATCGAAACAAAATCAAGAGGATGGATGCATCATGCATCCCAATGCAACAAAAGACGCAAAAGTGGTCTGACTGATATCCAAACAGATCATCCAGGTCCACGAACCACATTGTGCCAAGAAAACTCGAGAAAACAAGGCAGCACGTAAAATGAGGTAAAAACCCCAAATTTGAAAAAATTCAAAATTAAAACCCTTTTGGCCTTTGGGTGCAAAAACCCCAAAAATCCAAAAATAAATGAAATTAGACACCGTATTCAAAAACAGCCAACATAACAGCTCAAAATCTCAAACCCCCATCTCGAAAACAAGGAAAACATTCATACTCAACTAATCGGGCAAAACTAGCAAACAGAAACAGAGGGGAACACTAGTTCTCAACCTCTTAACATACTTCTACAAGAAACGAAAGCAGAAATGGAGCAAAAACATTAAAATGAGAAGGCCCTACCTGACAACAAAAGGGGCTGAAACTGAAACCTGCAGAATAAAATAAATAATCCACTAAAACTATTGAAACTGACGGCAAAGCAAGAACTCCTCGAGTTGAATCCAACGAGACCAACCTCGCAAAGATCCCATGCTCACAACTCCCACAACGAACAAAACAATAATCTTTCAGAAGAGGATTTCCAAATTTGCTCTCCAAATTCAATTTCCAAAATGTGAGAAGTGAATAATGAATTCACTTTTCCAATACTTATTCATTTTGAGTGAATAGTTGATTATGGAAAATAGCTAGCTGGAGTAGTTAAACTCCGAATCGACCCAAATGAAAACAGGTTATTATCTGTGATGAAAATTCACCTAAGAAAAAGCTACCAAAAATTAAATCCAAAAAGATTTAAAACCCAAAATCACTTAACACTTTCGCAACAAATGCGAACTTCTAAATGCACAGACACGCACACTAGTTTAATCACATAATGCAAATGAGTTTAGATTTACTAATCACCAAAAGATTTTAATTAGAACAATTAAAATAAGGATACATCAACCAGACAGGGACGACAGGTAATTATGAACAGCTGAATCACTAACTCCATAGGCCACTGCCAGGGATATAATTCTTGCACACTAAAACATACAATCAAGTGCAATTGCATATAATTTAATAGCCGAAGCAATTTAAATATTAATTAACTAATTAATTCATTTACATCACTCACGTTCGCAGAAAGCGTAAAGAACATAAATGAAGTAAATACCCATAGCATAGAATCCATCTCATAACATAATCAACAAATATGTCCAATACATCATATAACTAGATATCATCGTAGATCTAATGTCATCTTAAAATAGCATCAACATGCAAATATGATAAACTAAACAGTATAGAAGTAAAGCATCTATGGTATTGAATCCAAGTATAACATCCGACCCTCGAGTCATCTCAAGAAACATAAAAAAAGTATCAAGTGTCTCTCGAATCAAAAATAGACAAGGTACAGACTGCAAACACGAGAGGCACTACACTTTCTATTTAGCATGTCTTTTCTTAAGAAAAACTCACTTGAAGGGGTCAAAATAGATATTTACACTAATAGATTTTACATATCATGAGCTATATTTGACTTAAATGCTTTGAATTAAAACATTAAAGTAAATCTCATCATCAAATTAGACTCTAAAGTGATAAAGTGACTAAGGTTATTAAATTAAAAAGCAACTCAACGTCAAATTATAACATAAAGTTACCTATAACAACTTTAATCGCTCAAGTGATAAAGTAATTTAAAAACATAACATTTGGTCATTTTAAGTTATATTTTTCAAAAAGTGCAACTCAACATTAGAATATAATGCCAATATTTTAAATATGCAATTGAACTTGATAACCCTACTTTTTGGGCACCTCTTTTGACTGACAATTCTGATTAAGCCTCAAGAGATATCAAGTTGAAGGGAAAATTGAAAGCAAGAGGTTGAATTTTTTCTTTTTAAATAAAACACTATCTAAACAAACACTTAAAAATGCAAAAGGGGCTTTGAAGGTCTCAAAAATCAAGTATAAGCTAACAAATTGAAAATACAAAAACAACTTGATAAGAGCCTTCATTAAAAGGATTCATTACATAAATTGGGAATGATTGATTGATCAATCTTGGCCAATCAAATAGTGAATTATATTAAAGAAATGTGAAATTGAATTGAAAATTTTTCCTAATGTTATCAAGTTCAATTGCATATTTGAGGAATGTAACTTGTTTGTTCTTAGTAAAAATGAGTGACATAGAATCTAATTCTTTAAGTTCCTTTATCGATTCCATTGGGCTATAGAGTTAGGCAAACAAAAACAAAAAGAATCTGACGTGAGTAAAGAAAATCAAGTCTAATTAAAAATATAACCAATTGGTGTAGTTGCACTTATTAAAAATAAAGAAAAAAAAAACTACCTAATTAAAACTAGGCAATAATACAACTTTAAGATGAAACCATTTACTGGAAAAACAAAGTAGCTACTATTTTCCAGTAGCTTGAAGTACCTTAACAATTCACTTGCAACTTCATATAGATGGAGAAATGATTTCAATGTGTGATGTAATATCTCTTGGAAGAGGTGGAAAAATTCACCTTTTTTAGATGAATCACTATTGCTGCTCCAAAATGGGTCTTTTGTTGCTTCTTTAGTAGTATTTCCAAGTTTAGGTACATGTAGAATTTCTATCTTTTTGCTAGCTTCCAAACAAGTTAGATGTCAGATTGGAAGTCCCCTTCATCAAACAAAATCTAGACTTTTCTTACCAACTATAACTTGCTTGACTAGTTCATCAATCACCAACACCACAAGATGATCAAGAAAACTATTCTCAAGTGATTTCAATTACTACATCATTGTATTTCCTTCCTCAACATACTACTCACAAACTTCTAACTTGGTCAAGTCTTTATTGTTTTTGAGAAATTCCTTTTCAAGATCTGGGATAGAAAATGTATGCAAAGTGCACCCAAGTCCATGATCTTGAGACACAAAGACATGATTTTTAGCATGATTAGAGCTTTCTCACATGTCATTATTCTTTTCAACATTGAAAGAAAAAATTTCCATCCTCAAGTTTTCATCACTGGACTTCTGAGACTACGCGCACGAGATATGAGAGTAGCTACCTATGTCTTCTTCTTTTTCCTAGAAGAGGATAGCAAGATCATTAGCTTTAGATATATGATGTTTTACTATTGTCTTTGCTAATGGTTCCTCAATCACAAGCTTATTTGATGGTAAAAGTAACTTTTGTTGATTCCCAACAATAGAGCTATAAGGAACAATTAGAAGAGGCCTCATTTGTACATCTCCATGAGAAATGAAGAACATGCCTTGAAATATTTTCTTTTTGAGTGCTAGTCATTTTCTAACCTCCACACTACAAGATCCATCCTTGTTCTTGAAGAATATGAATTAGAAGAATGATGAAATTCTTCAAACCCACTTTCTTTAAATCTTATCTTTCCAAAAAGGATAGAATCATCTTCAATTTCAATCGCTAGTGTCTATGCAACTCCAAGAGTAGCTTGGGTTTCTCTCTTTAATAGAAAAGTAACTTCAAGAATTTGAGCATTAGCAAAGAACAACTTCAAATTTGCAGTTTTAGGTTGAGCAACAACTGGAATTCTTCATGTAAATTTTCTGAAATGAACAACAAATTCGAGCATAAGCACATATGACTTCTTCAACTAAGTAAGTTGGGTCAACAATGCATGAGCATCTTTAGGAGGCTTGAACCTTTCCTCAAATTTGGCTATGAGAGTAGCCAGTTTGTGATGGCACGTGGTGGTAAATGATAGAACCAATCAACAATTATGCCATGGAGAGTTTCAATGAACAATTTTATAGAAATGTCCTCATATCCAACACCATAAACACTACATACAATGTAGAAAACAACAATATGTTCATCTTGATGTCGTTGATCATCACTAAAAAAATTGAAGAAAATTATTTCACAAGGCATCAAGAAGAGCATGTAAAGGTGGAGCAAAATTTAATGGTCCAAAAGCATTTCCCCAAGGACATTGAGAAATTTACATTTCCTTGCAAAACACTTGAAGAAGTTACAAGAAATAAAATTATAATGAAAAATGAGACAAACATACTTCGAATGAAAGCACAAGGCTATCAAATGCATGTCGTGCCACTAGAAAAGTTGCCAAAAATTATTGGGTGGATATTTTGCAAGTGACATTTTTTGCAAATTTAGTCACAAAATAGGTTGACCAGCCCCAGTGTATGAGATGGAGTCTCTATCTTAAAGGGAAGGTTTTCCCTTCTCACCATTCCTTGGATCAACTCAAGGTAAGAAAAAAGATAACAGATATTGTAAAAGGGTTTTACTAATAATCTTTCTCCTTCTTTCAAGAAATAATCCACTTACTCGAGGAGCGAGTAATGGAAAAGGGTTAATATTTAGAACTAAACTTTCATCTAATAGTTAGAGCGATACCAATATTGAACACCAAATCAAAGGTTGATTGAGAGCGTACGTACTGGGTTAGATCTATGTCTAGGTTTCCTAATTTATAAGAAAAATCTTTACCATTAGGGCACACAGACTTCCAAAAGTAGAAGATTTCATAAGCTATAACTTAAATTTGACAATTTGCGCTAGTATGAGACATTAATATAAGCTACCGTCAAAGATTCTATTCTATATATTAACACAATTGTTCCTAGTCAAATTTTTGGCTCTAATTGTTTCTTGTACTAACTATGCTCTAGTAAGAATACAACAATAACATGGATGAAAGATAATAGAAACAAATCACAGTCACAGCTTCCAATTTATTCTATCACAATTGTTTCCAGTCAAATCTTCGAATCTAACTACTTCTTTCTATTCACTTTTCTTTCATATTTGCACTAGACAATCAAAGTTATGCTTGCACAAGTTTGGTAGAACTCTGTTGCATATAATAAAAGATTATTTTTACAACGAAGGGCACTCCTTTATATAGGAAAAAGGAGTGAGAAAAAGAAGGAGAAAATGGTGAGAGAAACTCAACCACCTTGACTATGTCAAACTAGGAAAGAAAATTTATTGGATTACATGCACTAAAGGTTCATGCAATTAGATCACAAGTAATTTATCTTCTGCAACTACAAAACTAAAAATGCTCTTGAAGAAAATGTTGAAGCTCTTGAATAAATCATGTAGATTATCAACAAAGGCTTTGTACTTGATGATGAAATTGTGGATAGTTTTTGAATTGCAAATCTGTATATTCCGTGTCACTGTATTCTCTTTGACGAATTGCCAGATGTCATTTGAGGACTTGATGTAGTCAATGTTTTAATCATGCCATAGTTGTGAATTTTTCCTTGTTAGATTCCTGCATTTTGAACCTTCTGACACTTTCAAAACCTTCTCAATAATGTCAAGGAATAAACTCAAAATAAAATTTCCATCACCATCTTCAACTAATCTCTCTCTCTCTCTCTCTCTCTCTCTCTCTCTCTCTCTCTCTCTCTCTCTCTATCTATCTATCTATCTATGTTTGTGTGTTTGTGTGTGTGTGTGTGTGTGGGCATGCGCACGTGCTTTGGCACATTGCCACATGAACTCAATTTCTAGGGCCACCATTGGGAAAGTGGAAACCAAATGAGCATTGCTTTTTTTTATTCGAAGCATTTCTTCTTCATAGGATGTCTTAATTCTTTAAAGAAATTCTGACATATCTTGATATGAAGAGTTCGTTGTAACATAAAGATTCCAAATAATTGAAACATCATTTGACGGGATTGGATCCATGAAAGCTTCAAGATTCAAATAATGGAAGATCCATGGAGGGATAAGTGTTCAAGGTATGGATTAGATACTTATTGAATGCTTTTTGAAGGCTAGAAATGAATGGAACAACTCATATTTTGGGCAAAAATGACCAAAATCAAGGTTTGGATGGTGGATTAGAAAATGGGGATTATGTTTTGAATGACTTAGAATGCAAGTAGGAAACATATAGATGTGTCTAGGACAAGAGATGTTACAAAATGTGAGATTCGACCAAAATTGGGTTTAGGTGTGATTCCATGTGGTAAAAACTCATCATTTTACTTGATGAAAATATGTAATCGAGTTTTAGGATTGAGATTACATGTTTACAAATATAGAGTTTGGATGTATTTAGATGGTGGATGAAATAGGAAGGTGAAAGCATGGAAGTGTACTTGCATTCTTGAGGGAAGATCTCCAACTTTTTCTCCAAAAAAAAAACTTTGACTCGAACTTGATAAATTCCAAAAAAAATCACCTTGCATGGAATTTCATTTTTGAAATGGGAGACCTTTTGCATTTGCAAAAACTGAAAGTCTCAAACTTATTTAACGACTCGAAGCAAAAAACTAGGGCTACATTTGAAAAAATGGATAAGAAAGAGCCAAAGAATGCAACAAATTAGCAAAATGATCAAGAATGTAAGCAAAACTAGATTCTTCCACTTACTTGGAGAGAAAAGTGCAAAATTTCGAAGAAACATAAGTTGGAATTAACTTGTTCTCTCCAAAATCAGGTTCTACAAGTGTGCTTGCATGTAATGACCAAATGCCTTTGAAAGATTCAAGCCTTAGCTTCAAACTATGGTCTAGAGATGCAAATGCATGTGCAAGATGTTGTCAATGTTGTTGCAAATACATTCCTAAGTGCAAATGGCACTACTTGGAGTAATGATGCATCAACTTCTAGGAGTTATAACTTTCTACTCGGACTTGGGTTTTCTCTCAAATTTTTATAGTGGTTTCACTAGAAGTTTGGTGGTTTTAAAATTCACCTCTACTCCATTGTGTCTAGGGAAAAATATTTTCAGGTCCCGAAAAATCCGCCTAAACCCCCAAAACTTTGTTTCTGTAGTCTGTGTGCCTTTTTAATAATTTGTGTTTTGTAGTAACTTTGAATAAGTATTTCCAAATTCGAAGATTAGTTGGCAGGTCTAGTTGTCATAGTTTAAGGAAAGTCTAGTTTTATTGTCAGCTTTCTAGGAATTATTTTTGAAGGTTTACAAAAATGCAAATTTCAAGATTTGTAAAAATTTGCCAAAAAAGGTAAGTAAATATTTATTTTTTGAATTGAGAGTGTTTTTGGTTATTTAAGAAGTTGTAGAATGATGTAGAAAGGAGGATGTGAATGGAAAATATGTGAGTTTCAAAATTTATGTATTGCATTTGTTATTTGTTCTTTTATGTATCTATTCATAGCATTACATTCGATATAAAGAAAACATAGAAGAACAAGCAACATATTCAATACATAGATTTTGAAACTCACATATTTTCCATTCACCATCCTCCCTTCTACATTGTTCTACAGCTTCTTAAATAACCAAAAACACCCTCAATTCGAAAAAAATAGAAAAATGTATTTTTTGGAAAAAGTTTGCAACACTTAAAATTTGCCATTTTTGGTAACCTTCGAGATTAACTCCTAGAAAGCTGAAAATAAAACTAGACATTCGTTAGACTACGACAACTAGACCTCCCAACTAATCTTCAAATTGGAAATACTCATTCGAAGTTATTACAAAACATAAATTCTTAAAAAGGCATAAAGATTATGGAAACAGAGTTTTAGGGGTCTAAATAGATTTTCTGGGCCCTGAAAATAAATTTATTTGGTCACAATGGAGTGGCTCTACATTGTCAAACTACAAACTCCTAAGGAAACCACTGTAAAAATTTGAGAGAAAACCTAGGTCCAAGTCAAAAAATATAACTCTCGGAAGTTGATGCATCAAGTGATTTGCATGTTTGAGATGTTCCTCTTCAATGCAAATCATGGTCTAGGAGCTGCATTACATGTGCATCTATTTGATGAAAAAAAAAAACTTCTTGTAAATACCTTTCCGATCAAGCTACTTGGAAAAATGTAGTTTGAATAACCTATTGCATGGACATTTTAACCTTGGAAGAGCAAAATCGGGTTCTCCAAACTCAAATGCATGTTTTAAACATGCAATGAAGATGCATTTAACTCATTCCCAATTTAACGTTGGGTTTAGAAAGATGTATTACATGCAGTGTTTTTGATGTAAATGCATTCCTAAGACTTTCTCTTTCCAATGTCCAAGGCAAATCAAGTTTAGAAAGATGTATTACACGTGCAAAAATTTTCATTGAAAGACCAAAATCGAGGTCTCTAGACTTAAAAGCACATCTTATATATGTAATGTAGATGCAAGTAAATCACTTGAAAACCAAATTTGGGTTCTCTAAAGGAGATTACATGCAATGTTTTTAGTCTTGAAGTAAAAAACGAGTTCTTTAGGGGAGATTACATATTTACAATGTGCAATGAAAACACATGCAAGTCAAAATCGAGTTTAGTAAAGCTATTGCATATGAGGATTTGCATTGCATTTGACCAAAATTTAATTCCTTTGGAAAATAAGGGTTAGAGGAAGCGATTGCATGTTTAAAATATGCAATGCACTTTCATGCATTTGGACGCCCAAGCCAAAGTTGGGCTTAGAAAGAGTCATTGCATATTTTCATGACTTGCATTTATATGTAAATGAAATATGTTGGAAAATTGGGGTTATAGGATGCCACTACATGTAATGCATTTACATGTAAGAAGGAAAATCAAGGTTAGAGCATCCATTTACATGTTTTAAAATGCAAGTGAAACCACCCAACAAGTTGTTTTGTTGAGAAACTAGTCGTTTTCAAGCCAAAAATGTGGTTTGGAGGAGCAATTACTTGTATTTCAAACAAAAATAGCATGTAATGGACTTACATCACTTGAGTTTTCTATTAGGCACATCTCTATTTGATTTTTTTAAGAAAATCTCACTTAAAGGGGTCAAATACATATTTACACTAATATATTTTACATATCATGTGTAAATATATTCAAAAAGTGATATCTCATTTAAAGTTTTTGAAGTAAAACATTAAAGTAAATTTCAATATCAAATGAGATTATAAAGTGATAAAGTCACTTAAGTGATAAATTAAAAAGCAACTCAACATCAAATTATAACATTAAGTATGCTATAATGACTTTAATCACTTAAGTGATGAATTTCAAGTGGTAAAATAACATAAGAACATAACATAAAGTTATTTTAAGTTTTTTTTTTTTTTTTTAAGTGCAACTCAATATTAGAATATGAGACAAATATATTAAATATGCAATTGAATTTGATAACCCACTTTTTGGGCACTTGATCTTTAATATCTTTTGACTGACAACTCTAATTAAACCCCAAGTGATATCAAATCAAAGGGAAAACCAAAAGCAAGAGATGAAAGGAAAAAAATATATAAAAACAATCTAAAAAAACACTTAAAATACAAGAATTTTGAAAGTCTCAAAAATCAAGTATAGGTTGGCAAACTAAAAAATTGAAAAAGACTTGACGAGAGCCTTCAATAAAAGGATTCATTATATAAATTGGGAATGATTGATTGATCAATCTTGGCAAATCAAATAGTTAATTATCTTAGAGAAATGTGAAACACAATTGGAAAAATTTCATTGTATTGCCTCCATTTTGTGCTAACAAAATGAAGGACGACAACTTTCACTCTAGCTTTGGACCTAGTTTAGATTTCTTGTATAATAACTTCTCTCTTTGGGACAAGGAAGAAATGTAATCTTTTGATTAATGAATTGCATCTCATGGAATGTAAGAGGTCTATTGAACTTCACAAAATGTATTTTGTTAGATATGTTTGTCACCATGTTTTTGGCCTAAATGTTGTGCACCTATAGGAGGTTAAGATTGTTGGATTCATGCTTGATGTTGCATGTCATGTTATTTGGCTAGACAACCATATTTTTTTCTTTCCATCATGAATTTGGTTAAGGTTGAGTTATTAGTCTTATTTCCCCTCGTTAGCATTCTTTAGGTATTGATCATGGTTCTCACCGCATGTAGAGAGTTATATGGGTTTTATTATCAATCAACAATCATTCCTTTGGGATCATTAATGTTTATGCTCCCAATGATGTTGTTGAAAGATCACATGTGTGGCATTGGGTAGTGTATTCTTTTCCACCTGCAATGTGGGTCACATGTAGGGATTTCAATATGATTGACGTCGCATCAGACAAGGATGGGATTCTTCTTTTTTTATGAACATTTGGAGAAAGAGAGGCTAGGTTTTACATGTGTAATAAATTAGACCTTTTCTATCCCAATATCAATCTTCTTTGTCTTATTGGGGCCTAACCTGGTGTAATTTTCAAGCTTTCTCTTATAGAATACTTAATAGACTTCATTGTCTCATGATCACAACACAAAAAATTTTCATTTTTTTGAAAATCAAGCTTACTTGTCTTGCCCCTTGTAAATGTGACACTCTCAGACTACTACCCAATAAAATTATGTTTTGAATATCAAATAACTAGGAAGCGTCCTTCCAACATGCAATTCTATATAAACACAACATTGCTTCATCATAAAGACACCATGGACTACATTTGCAACCTGGAGCTTATGCCACATCAGCCAACTAGATGGATTGTGTGATGTAATGATGTCATTAATTGCACTATGAGATTTCTCCGCATTTATGGAAGACATCATGCTATGTACTGTCGATGTTTGTATGATGTGAACACTAGGGATCTTTGTGTTGCTAGTGAAACTCTAGCTTCAAATCCATTCAATTTTGATTTGAAAAACTGGGTGGTTCAACTCACGCACCATAAACAGGGCGTTGACCAACATTCTACCAAAGGAGCTTAATTAAAGCTAGATTGCATTATTTCAAGGTGGTTGATAGAGCTTCGAAGGAGTTTTTCATGGCTCTTACAACTCATCATAATTCCTCAAGAATCAACATGATGAAGGAAGGACAGACAATTTATACTAATCTTCTTATCATTTAAAAAAAATTTGTCTAACATTATGAGAAGGTGTTCACATTGTAGGGATGTTCTCCTTACTACGAGATCAGAGGGAGATTCTATTGCCTTTTCAGAGACTGTTCTTCTCTCTCAATGTTTTTTAGTTATATTGATCAACGGTGTTTAGCACTTTATCTTCAGGAGGCCACCCATCTTAGAGAGAATACTCTGTAGTCCTTTCATCAGAGACGGACTTCTGATCAGCTCATTACCACCTTTTTCTCTCCCTTGTCTCCTTCGCAAGGTTTGAAAAGGCCTTTCACTACTTCACATTCCAGATCTATCAGACATTGTACCAGTCTCTACAGGTAGCATCAGTCCTATAGGGGTTCTTTAAGACATCCGAAGACTATGGATTGTCCATGGATGTACCTCTCTATTACGGATTTCTTTGTGACAATGAAGGACCCTTAGTCCTTACCTTGTGTTTCTTTCTTCTTGTTGCTTTGTTCCTTTTCAATCACTGTTTGGTGCCTCTGCTTGGCTAGCTCTTCTGTTTGTATGCTCAGTCCCATAAATTGTTTGGTTTTTCGTGGACATTAATAATTTTATCTTATCTTATCTTTCTTATCTCCTTCTAGGGACCAAGATTTTTTTTGGATTGTGTTTTGATCATGCCTAATAAGATTTTAGATGCCCAAAGGAATTCTTGTGATCAGATGCTCACTCTTAAGGACCTCAAAGAAGTTGGCTTTTCCATGGTAGATGATAAAGCCCCTAAATGTGATGGCTTTCCTTGTGAGTTTTAAAAATCCTTAGGTCATGTGTTGGCCCCAACCTTCATAAGGCATGTTAGCATGCTTTCAACACCCGCATTCTAAACTTCCAATTTAGCTCCATAGAAGAAATTTTGGTTGCTTTTAATTGTTAATGATGATTTATAAATTGTGACTTGTGAAGAAGATGGTGTTGTGGGAGTATGTTGAACTTGAACCATCAAGTTCACAACTTCAAGTTTGAGTTCAACTTCATCGGTTCAAGTTTACAGATTAAGAGGATCCATGGCTCGAAGTTCAAAATTGCAGATCCAAGTATTCAAGCACTAAGTTCAAAGGCTCAATTATCAATAGAATGATGTCCATGTTCAAAATTTCAAATTAAGAGATTTTGGCTTTCAAATTCAAGATTTAGGCTCCATCACTAGTTCGATTCATTAGTTTTGGCACACAATATTGATATGATGATTTGAAGCTATTGAATAGTGAAGTCTCAATCTTGAAGTCAACGTGCCTTGTCTTGTCAATCGACAAATCTATAAGGTAGTCAACTTTTCAAGTGGGAATTCGATACATGTTTCATTCAGGACACTTGAGACTCATGTTTTACAAAATGGAGTTTGTGTCACCATGGTAACGTAAGAAAAGATGGAATGTCCCATTAAAACACTTCCAATATTCTGCTAAGGGAGTTGGTACACAATAAGAACTCATGAAGTTATATCGTTCCCATCACTCCCATGCAAAGTGATAATGATCCTCTGCACCTCAAGATTAGTTAGCAACCCCAAGATGTGAAATAACATGGATCCTATCGGGATGTAATAGGCAATGATAAGAACATGCATCATAATACATGGTTTTGTGCTTTAACTCAGCAATATAACAAGCACATGTGCCAATGAGGAATCTTGTATGAAACTCATGATTGCAACTCAAGCTTACAGATTGAAGCTTATTTTGGGCAAGCTAACCTAGGCAATGGTTAGTATAATTGGTGAAACATTTCATCTACACCATGCTCAGAGACCTCTATGCTACAATTTGTGTCATTAATTAGATACCTATGGAAGCCGACAGAGCAGTGAACATATGTTTTTGGAATTGTGAGGTGAATAGACCCAAGGATATGACAATCATTCATATAATTTATGCAAAGTGTCCGAACTAAATGGCAAATGCACACATTCACTTTCCAATAGTAGATGTCGTAATACAGCCTTCGGATTCATTGATTATGAGTTTTAGTTTAATTGTGAACCAAATATTGTTCATGCATGAAGGACACGTGCTAACTATTAGACAAATTGCTATTAAGGATCATCTCAGATGCAAACTTTTTGTCATAATGCCCAAAGACAATAGTCAATAAAACATGGAACTATGTGGAAAGAAGATTACTATGTGAGATTCGCATGCCCCTGTGGCTAGATGAAACCTCGTTCATCCTCTCAACATGTAATTTGATGAACTAATTGAGAAGACCATCCTCCGATGTTCAAGTTGGGTTCGGTGGCAAGGTCTGTGCATATAATCATGCTGATAGAAGAACATGAGTATCACATCCAGGAACATGATAGGATGAATGTAAATGAACCTGATGGAGAGGCATGAGACTAATAGGCATGTAAGGAGCTTGCAACTAGGTACCTAGTAAAGAAGGTCATGACATCCCCTTCCAACGATGAACACTGGAATCTTCCAATGAAGTTAACAATATCAAAGGCATTAGTTAGAAGAAGCATTCTAAGTATGAATTAAAAGATCATGGCACCTATTAATACTTGGCTCATGAGAAAGTCCAAGTGGCAATAAGAACATGTGGTTGGCTCAATCTTGGAAATACATGTGTTCATGGGGAGATAAAATACTCACACATTGAAACTATATAATACCTTTTAGAAAATCTTTTAAACATCATGTGACTATGTTAAAATATGGGAAAGTAATGTAATGTCCTCATCGTAAGTTCTTCCTTTTTCAATATTCAATTTTTGTAACTGAAAGAGAACCAATAGGAGGAGGATATAAATATGCCAAGACAAACAAAGAACAGGTTCTTCTTTTTCGGTTTTGCTGGTCCTAAGGCTGCTACAGGGAAGAAGGCAGTATAGTTTGTAATATGGAAGGGAGAGTTGTTTTGTTTTCAGCAGACTAATTGTAATGGAGGGATGAAATAATACTGTTGTTATTTTGTTATGTTTCTGAAATAAAGAGGAATATGCATGCATTTGATACTATGTTTTGTGCATTCATATTCTGGTTTTAAAAGGATCTTGTGGTCTTTTATTTCTTGCTTTAGATACAGTCTTGCAATATTAGATCAAATATGTGATGTACGTAATGTCCACATAATCACATTTTGCATAATGATATTTGCAACTCTTCTTATCTCTTCTGTAATGTAGAAAGTCAAATAGGTGATCATAGGGTTATTTATTTGCCTTCTCTCTTTGTTCGTAAATCTTGTAATCCTATTCACTCCATGTTGATGGGTGAATGTCAGAAAACCCTTTCATGTCTTCAGGTTAAAGATACATGTTGTTACTCACATTCACTGTATATCTTCTAGGAGGGAGCTATACCTCTCAATTCAAAGGATGGTTATCAATCAATGATAACTCATCCAACTGTTAGTACTTTATGTTCTTCTTTTTGGGCATATTGAGTCATTATTTCTGGAGGACAAATCTATTTACTACCAAGGCCTATTTGGAATCTTTTCACTTAATCCCTAAGATGAATCATGAAACAAGGAAATATGAAGTTCATACCCAAAGCTAGAAACCCAAAGGATATTAGAAATTGGAGGTTCGTCGCTTTTCTCAATGCCTCTTACAATATTATTGCAAAAACTTTGACTCTCAAAATTCGCTACATTTTGCCTCTCATTGTTCGGCTTGAGAAAACTGAATTCATCAAATCAAGATTCGTCTTGGACAACATTATTGTTCACTATGAAAGGCATGGAATTGGCAAGACGCTCTAAGTAGAGTGTTATTTTCCTCAAAATAGACTTTGATAAAACCTATGATTTCATCATATGGCCTCTCATCATTGTGATGCTCAAATCCCTTAGTTTTGGGCCTCATTTTATTAAGATTGTTCAAATGCTTTTTAGGAATGCTTATGCTTACATCATCATTAATGGTCGCTAAACTTGTTTTCTTGAGATTTTCATATCTATTTGCTAGGGTTGTCATTAGGTGCCATATCTTTATCTTGCGGCCACTAAAGTTTTGGGTTTTTCTTAGCTTCTATAGTTTTTGTTGGTTATATCAAAGGAGTTTCCTCACTAGAGTCACCTACTCAACTTGTCAATGGATACCTCACATATTATTCTCTCCTCACTTTGATTGAGGAAGAGGAAACCATTCAAGTAGCTCTCCAATGCCTAGATGCCTTTTGACTGGCTTCTAGGTTAGGCATTTAGTGGCACTGAACACAATCCTATAGGCAATCCTTTCTTTTAGTGCACTTTGAATTCTCCAATATGGGTGGAAGTGGATTCAGCATAGAGAAATTTTCTAGTTTTTGGGCATTCCTTTTGCCTTGCAAGCTTTACTAGTGGATACTTGGAATATTGTTCTTTCTTGGATGTAGAAGAAGCTTCCTTATTGAATTACCAAGCCACTATTTTTGGCTGGTAGATTCTAGATTTTCTTTATAAAAAATGGTGGCTACCCATGTGTACTCTTCTTCTTACTAGGCTCCTTCAAAATCCTCATACATGAAGTTGGAAAAGTTTTTGCATGACTTTCTCTATCCTTTTGGAGCTTACCACCATGGATTTCCCAGAGTTCCTTCGGATTACTATTGCCTCCTCAAGGAATCTAGAGGACTTGTCCTTTTGTTTACCCAAAAACAAGGTCTAACATTTTGCACCAAATGGTCATAAAAGCCCTTACTAGCAAAGAAGCCTATAAAATTCTTCTCAAGCATTGTATTTCTTTTCTATTTTGAAATAGCAGGCCCTTGCATATGGGGATTGGCTTTCAAACCCTCATGTTATGAAAGACCCAATTTAGATCTAGGGCATTTATGTCACCAAAAACATATAGAGAGTCTAAGAAACCATTAAGCCTTTGCTTCACTGGGTTGGGGATGGATTTTTGGATGGGCTTTCTTTCAACCAGGACAAAATCTGGTGGTCGTCATTGTTTCATTGCCAGATGCTTCCTCTTTCAAAGATCCAAGGTACTCGTTCTTTGCATTTCCATAAATGCAACATTAGAATTCTTGAGGATCTCTTTTCTAGAGTTATTATGAGCCTCAAGTCGAGGGTGGGGGGTACCTTTACGTCTAGTTTCTTCTATCTCACCCAAATCGGCAGACTTATCACCTGTTCGTATTATTATTGCCTTTACACATGCTTCATAAGTTTGGCCTTCAATTTGGCAATCCTTAGTTGAAGGTTGGAAGTGGTATCCTTGCACTCCTCTTTCCAACTACAAAACCCAAAATGGGTTATCACTAGTTGTCTCCCCCATATGCCAATGGTCACCATCCTCAACCAAGGTTGGCATTTGCAATCTTCTCAGAAAGCCTAGAGACAAAGAATTCTTATTGTCTAGTTTACCACTAAAGAGCCCAAAATTGCACTTTTTCTAGTGTATTCTTTTCTAGAGCTTGTCTCTAGGCTTTAGACTCAAACATCTAAGGGTTCCAAACCCTAGGTGCCCTTTTTGTGGGCCACCTAAGGTATTTATCCATATCTTTTGGTTTTGTAGAGTAGCTCAACAAATTTGGAGCTACAATCATGATTTTTTTCAGCCATATATGCTCGATCCTTTTTCCTAGCATATGGTTTTGCTAGGTGACTCTCGCAAACTTCCCTTCAAGTTCTCGTAGATATGTCATGCTTTTAAGATGCAAATATTATTTACTCTTTGGAAGGATAGAATTGTTTAATTCACTCACAATGTTTTGGCTATTAATGTCTCTATTCATACTAGAGCATGTACATGTAATAATGTGATGATGTAGATCTTGGTGCAAGCAGATAAAGATGCATTGAAGGTGGCCCACCTTCAAGACTTTCTCCAATATTAGGTCAATGTCCCATGAATAGTTGCCAAAATGCCTTTGAATTCCGCCTTTGAGGACTACATCATGTGGGTGTCATTGTGGCTGCATTTCTTTCACCCGTCACTCTCTTACCCTGCCATCCCAAGCCCCTCGCCACTCCTTTGGTGGGGGAGGTAATTTGTGGAGACGTAAATCAACTTCTCCTTTGCGTCGTGGCTATGATTTTGGCTAAAAACTACTCCATTGACAACCAGTGGATTTAGTTGGCTAGATGTCGATGATGATACCTCATTCCCCACTTCTTTCAAGTGGTTGCCTTGTCCTTTGTATCCATCCTCCACGAGGAAGGCAGAAGAAAAAAAAGATGAAGATGGGTGGTCCATTTCAAACCCAATCCCCAACCCTGACGCTTGGGCAAAACAATGATTAGGATCCTTCTCCCTCAATTGGCACTACTTTGGCATCTAGGCTTTGCCCTTGTTTTTTAATGAATAGTTAATATTTGTATTGATTTCCAGTTTGGTTGTTTGAACTCTCGTAAGGTGATTCTGTATCCCTTGGCCCTTTTTTGTGAATATGTACTATATATTTTAAATTAATTTAAACGGGCACTATTCATCAAAAGAAGAATTGCTAACTATAATACTATCTAGACTCTGATTTATATCTTGAACGTTTCTTTCAAGAGAATCCTCCCTTTGAATATGAGAATCTCTTCATGTTAGAAGTATATCACACCTCTTTTTAATTGATATTGCACTCTCATGAATTGTTGCTTGTATTCATTAGTTTGAACATTAATTAGTTTAGAACATGAACTGCTGCTTTGACTTTTAGTCTCATCTCTTTGAGTGATTTAATTTGACTTCTTAAAACTCTTTAGCATTGTCTTTCTCTTTCCTCAATAATAGTTGTTTCTTGTAATAGCGCTGCTTTTAATAATCATACTATAATTATATTATATCATTTATTTATCTATTTTTATATTTTACTATTTTTATTTATTTATCTATTCTTTTTATTATCAGTTGTGAAGATAATCTGAAAGTGCAAATGAAACTACAAAACAACAAGAATAAAACAAACAAAATACACAAGCACAAAGTGACACAATGATTTTATAGTGGTTCACCAAATTGGTTATGTCCATGTTCAATAGGGGAAATCTCTTATTAATTCTTGTGTTTGTACATCACACTAGTATGCTTCAGCGAGCAATGAATGAATAACCATTCCCCAGTCACCAATATTTTTAGTGTCTCATGGAATTGAAGAGACATACATATGGAGAGAAGATAATAAAAAGGGGAAAAACATGATTAAAGGCCACTGGGTTTCACACACAACAATATTATCATTTATATAATAAAGATCTTAGTGTTCAATTATTACTTATTGTTAAATCCTATTCATAAATAGGGACATCAGATAACATCCACCAGGGAAAAAAACCTATGGGACTCATGGATTGCCAACCAGAAAAACAAGCAAACAAAACCCAAAATATAAGGCTCCCAGCAACTAAATTTATTTTTCCTTCGACAGCTTGGATCTTCTATTGTGTGTCTTGGTTAGAAAGTCTGCAACCTTTATAATATTTTCTTCAAACAACTTATTCAAGGTGTTCACATTTAGTGTATCAATGTAATTGATCTAAATATCCTTGTTGACTGAGCACTCTATGATGTAATGGCATTCTTTCTCCACTACTTCTTGAGTGCAATAACATCTTCTGTCTACCCTCTCTTCTTTAAGTATTAGTCCATCTTCCGGATTCATATTACACAATATTATTGAAATAATTGATATATAATAATTGAAATAATGTATTCATATTATACCATATAATGTATCTAAGTTTTGCAAATTACACTCATTGATGGCATTTTCCATCAACTCGTATAACTCATTTTACTCAGAAAAACACAAGCACGTGTATAACATTCCTGAATTCTTGTACAACTTTTTCAACTTGGCAAAACAACCACATGTGAACACATATGTAGACTAAATATATTTACGTCTGTATGCATGTATTGTATATAATAATTTGATATTCAAATATGTAGTTAATATGTTCCCCCCCAGTAGTAGGATGTTAAATCAACACATTCATCAGAGAAGAAATGTGCAAGGATGAATTTTATTAATGTTTACAATTTGCTTTGTTTGAGATTCTACAGCATACATGTGGAACAAAGCGAGAACAAGTCAATTTCAGTGCTAATGGTGTACCTATAAACCAGGTCTCATCATCTAAGGTGCGAGACATGTAGATGGACAGTTCCCAAAGAAGTTTGGAAAGAAAGATTGTGTACTGTTTGCAGAAAAGGGGTGGTGGAAACTGAATGGCACTTTATTGTGTTGCTAACTAAGATATCTGTGGTCAATACGAAAAGATTTTGAAGGAAGGTTGTCTAAAACAAGTTTTTGAAGAAGCAAAGATTCACAAAACTGCCAGTTTCCTGATAAATATCCCCAACTGAAGAGCTGACATTTTGAAGAACATGAAGATGATTTAGGATTGGGTTCTTGGTCCCTTAAACCTTAGTCTTGTGGATGTCATTGAAATTCCTTCATTCAGTATTTCATACCACTTATACATAATGGCCTATAAACAAAATCCCTAACACTGTAATTCAAAAAAGAAATCTAAAAATGGAAGCTTTAACTTCTTGCATCACAAGATTGCAGTATATTCAATGCTTCACAAGATTGTAGTGCAGAGTTGGCCAAAACTTGTCAAAATTGAAGAACACTTTTATTATTGTATTACATCTCAATGCTAATCAAGCTTTACCACAGTTTCAGATAATAATTTGTGACCCATGAAAAAATTAATAATGATTCCAGAATTCCATGTAAGCATAAAACCAAAAGAGAAGGATATAATATTACAAACTCAAAAATGAATTTTATAAATGCCTATTACAGATGTAAGTTATAAACCCAGAGAACACACAAAAGCCAAGCAACCAATCCATTCCAGAGATAGTAGTCCTAAGCCACTGAAGTGTATTTCATTTAGAGCTGCAAGTGGAACTGAAAAACTGAGCATTCAACTTCATGTCTTCAAATCTTGAAATTCTGCACGGAAACCACTAAAAAGATGGCAAAGAATAGAAATAACATGTCAAAGAAGTAATTTCTAAAAAACCAAAACAAGGGTTTGAAAGTTCAACTGTAAGGATTCAATACATCAAGTATAATCACATTTGAATGAAAAAATAAAACCATGTAAGTACTCCAGACCTCTACCAAAAACTGTGTGGTTAAAGCAGGTAATGTAGGGAAAAGAGAAGGTAATTGCAATAGCAATACAGTCACATTCATTTTTGGATCTATTGTTTTGTTGTCTGGTTTAGGATTGCAATTTACTCCCTTTATCAGATGGTAGGAAATGAGAAAAAATGTTAATAATATGTGATCAGATGCTCGTGTAAAACTATTCTTCAACGCGAGCATGTCCATGAAGACAAAAAAAAATTTGACAAGTGTTTCTCATCTAAAGCAACACTGATAATAAAGTGATGATGATAATATACATGAAATTTACAGATTAGAAGTATCAATACCCTTGGCCTCACACAAAAATGAACCCCAGTGGGTATAGTTCATATCTAACCAAAATTAATTGGCATATTTTATGTTTATACTCTTACAAAGGAAATAGGAGGTGGTGTAGAAGTAGATAAGTAGGAGATATTTTCCACAGAAGTCAAATTGCCATTTTGCTAGAAGGATTCAACTATGTAGTTTTTTGAGTCAAACTCACTCATTGACCCATGTTTCATTAGTGGTTCACAAGAGCACATCTCTCATGAGAATAATTGGATCACTTACCACTCACTGCACCAAATATGGGTGCTAAGTGTTACATTTATTCTCATAAGAGATGGGATTGTGAAGAAGTACTAATGCAATGAGTGCTAAGTATTCCATTTCTCCTCATGAGAGATGAGTTCCTGTGAACCACTACTCATGAAACATGGGGAAATAATTTTGACTCAAGAACTACACAGTTGTCCTGATAGCAATATCACAATCTATAAGTAACTAAGTATGAAGAAGAGAGAAAAAAATTGTCATTTCAAGTTTAATGGTTTTACTTATTTAACACAAGAAAATGAATATTGAACATGCATTAAGATAAGATAAGATAAGATAATAATATTAATGTCCAACAATAAACCAGAAAGGTTTATGAATGAGCATGCAAATATTCATAAATTGTTCATCAAAACAACGCTGAAAATCTAGAGGATATCATACCACTACCTCGGATTCCAAACTTATAAAATTTGATTACTTTGCAAAGCTGTGAACTGCCACTCTTTCCAATAACATCATCTCTTCTTGTATTCAAATGATGCAGAACTCTCTTCTACTTCATATACAGGGCTGCAGATACACCTGAAGACTCTACTAAACCTCTGCAGAAAAAGAACGAAAAGTTAGAGGTAATTAATCCTCAAGTTGAAAGACATATCAAAGACCTGTATATCAAGCCCATCTATCAATGGGCAAGTATTAAAGATCATCAAAGTGGAGGGTCAAAAGCAGAAAAACAACGATGAGTCAAAAAGAGTTTACAAAAAATTTAAAGAAGTGCAATACCTATATCTTCCGTTGATTCTCATAATTTCAAGAGATACAAAAAAAAAATCATCCTTCTTTTCCGTTAATATTCTTTAGAGACTATTTTAGGGTGAAAGAAGTTGAAAATCTTCTCCTTTTATGCATTAAATCTGCACCAAATATATTGTATTCAAAAGAATCTGATCTAGAGGGAACTTGAAAGGAAAAAAAATTGTTGTTGTTTGGGATGGGGTTGTTTTCAACCAGTTGTGGAAAGTTTTAATTCATGAAGCTGAAGATGACCTTGATGTGGGTTGCTGAGACGTATGCCCTTTGATGCTGCAATATCTTCTTCAAGAACCCAAATTGATGGTTTGAGATTGTTGTTCTGTTTCAAAGTGATCTATACAAACTATGATGGATATTCTATATTATATTTCATGCTCTTGAGTGATGGATTCTTGTGAACCCATGGATTTTTGGGTCAATGAGTTTGAGTTTTGACTCAAAACAGCCTAGTACCAAACTGATATTATGCCACATTATGCCATAAACATGAAGGCAATAAATTTACCATAGAAAAACTCACATATGAGAAAAAAGTGAGCCAGAGTGAGTTCAAATGACCTCATCAACTATCTCCATAGCTAAAATCACAATCTTAGCCCTTTAACTGTCGGAATGATTAAATTGACATTTACAATCTCCATTGAAATTATATCTTTGGTTTTTCAGCTGTCTGAATGATTAAGTTGAAGAGCATGAACACTTCCTAAGATCTAAATTGGCTCCTAAAAGAAAATCATCTGCTCACAACAGTTCATAAAAACATATGAGAACATTCTCGAAGATCACAACTAGGCAATACCATTATGGCCTCTAAACTTGGGTCTCTAATGGGTATTCATGGACCTGTGGGGATTCTATGAATTTTCTGGCTTGTCCTTGGGCTCACACAAGATCTTCCAGCACCTCCATGATCTTTGGATCTTCCAAAAACCTCTAATGGATCATATGTAGAAAACTACTTTCCTCCAAAACTTTCTCATGTCTAATGTCTCATCCCTACTCCTGGCATGTATATTAAATTTACAATCTTGTACAAACCCAACTGTAAATTGAGTCAAAGGAATCAACCAAGAGATCAAGAATGCCAACTGCTGCTACCCTACTAATTAAGATAACTGTCACTTCTTGACAAAATGAAGCTGCTGCCTGATGTCTAGACTCTATAGCACCACTCTATTCAAACGAAAATGGCACCTAACAGCACAAAACTACCCTAGCAGTGACAAAATTACCCTCACAGTGGCAATACTGCAACTTGTACAAAACTAGCACTTTCACACAAAACCAGAAACACTGTTTTCAAGATTCTTCTGCTATCAAAGTTGGTGCAAATATGTCATGTACCATCCCAGCTTTCTCTAGCAATTGTAGCCCCAGATTTTATCAGAATATTAACTTTCTTTGCCTGGAATGTCTGCAGGAAACATTTTCTCATTTAGTCACACTGTCACAGTGATATGCAACTTGAACTCTTTCAAGGATTCCCTTTTATGGATCCCCAAAACACATTTCATGGTTGGCAATTCAGCTCTAGTGTTGCTGATTGATTTCCTCTTCTTTTGTTTTCTTGACATACACTTTCATATCAATCTATGTGTTGGAATTGTGAGGCACTTTGGTGGCAGCATTTATAAGTTATTTTTTGTTTGTTTGAGTCCGTTGTCTTTATGACATACATATTTAATTTCCAAGTGACATGAGTGAAAATAGTCCTTAAACTACACAGATCTCTAAGATTGATCTTCTTGAGTTGATGGGCATTGATGAGAAAGCCTCGTGAATAAGTAGATTGACCTCAAAGTTGTAGGTGTTGGTGTTGGTTCTCAAAGTTGTAGGTTCACAAATATCTACAGCCAAGTTGTCCTCTGAAAGATAGGGGTGTCAAACTCAAAACAGAAGACCTCTAATTTATGAGTAGGCAGATAAATAATGGACCAATTATTGAGATTGGATAATCACTCATTCACTTTAGGCTCAGCTAGACAAGGAGGGCTTCCCTAGAGGTATCAACAACAAAATTGATCATAACTAATGATAGACAAATAGTAAAGCTTGCAGTAGTATCCAATGTATGCTTGGTCCCAAAGGTTGTCACTAGACCATGGACAAACTGTAATGTCCCCGTTTTGGAGGTAATTTGATTTAATTAATTTAATTAATTAAGTTGTCCAAAATAATGAATATTTTATGAGGATGACTAATTAATTATTTTAATTAAATAAATAAGTGGCATTAAGTTAATTATGTATAAAGTTACCAAATAAATAAATATTAAAAGGTAGCTTTATATTTAATTAATTTAATAAAGTGATTTGAATTATAAAATATTTTATAAAATCACTTGATAAAATAATGTTCTAGAAATTTCTGGAGAAAGTGGAGAAAAAAGAATAAATAGGCATCCTGGGCTTCATTCTCACCATCCAGATTTGTTGTTGTTGTCGTTGATGTTGATGTTAATGGTTGTGGAGCCTAGGGTTTCTGCAGTTTTCTTTGGCCATTGAGAACGAAAACCCTCAATTGGTGAGCAATTTTGAGGGTGTGAAATATCACCTGAATTATTGCAGCTGGGAGAAAGTTACTTCAGACTTTCTATTTGAGCTTCATTGTAAAAACTTTGTAGCCATTGGCCAAGTTTTGTATGACTCGATTTGATGAATTGTTGGAGATATTTTGGTGATCAAAGTCTTCATCTTTTGGCCATATTAGGGTTTGATTTGCAGCATTCTTCATTTCCAGATTTCTGATATATTTGTTTCAGTTATCTTTAAGTCTGGATAAAGCCACGATTTTCTTTATCGAAGCTGCAATATTCATCAATTATGATCTTGAGTTAGAGCGCTAGAATTCCAAAGAGCTGGAGACTATCGTTGGAGCTTCATGAGATCTTTAGAGGCTAATCAATAATTAATTTTCTGAGGTCTGCAATACAAGGGCAATTTGGGCATGAGAGCACAAATAAATTCATAGAAATTTATTCACACATCTTTGGCACATGGGTATTTGGACGAATCCCTTCTTGAAGCTTGGCAATGAAGATTGATAATAGTAATTGAAGGTTGCAGCTGTGATATATTTATTTTGAAGTTTTGAAAGTTACAGCAGGGGCGGCTCAGTTTTGGGTCATTATTCATCACATACAAGGTGTTCATTTATTGATATATGCTGGCTACTTCATCTCCCAAACAAGGCGACTCAACCAGGTTCTTTATGTTGTCTTGTATTCTATTTTATGCATATATGAACATGTGTAAGAGGCTGCAATTTGTACTCAGAAATTGTTAAGTTGCATAAGTATGATGACAAGAGTCTTGGCCAATTTGTAATCAGCTTTGTATTGAATAAACATTGGCAATCAAGGAGAGATAAGTAGTTTCTCAAATTCATGTTGCAATTGTGTAATCAAATATCATCAGCTTATGCATGCCAACTGTTTGACATAACGTCAGTGGCTATAGATGTTCTTATCAGCATATAGGTTGCATACCAGCTATTTGTTAAAATTACCAGTTGGCTGTAGGTGATCATTTTTCATGATTAGAACTCATATATGCATTCAATATTGTCAAAGTCAGTTGCACATTCATGTTAGAACATTGTTTAGTCAATTTAGAGTCTTCTTGCAAGCATTCTTATTGATGTTAAGTGAAGGAAAGAGCCATTAAAGCAAACGAAAATGTTATATCAGTCATATGACCCTTGTATGCAAAGTGTTTGATGAAATTTCTTGAGCCTTCAATCAGCACTTTGAGGTCAGATTTGAGCAGGGTCATTACACAAACATACTCGTCATAGACTTTTCAATTAAGATGATAAATTGCATGACACTAAGAAGTGGGTATGCAAAACTTGATTCTCCAAAGGGAAGAACAGTTATTGATTGCTTAGAATGCTTCCTTGGTTGAATCACTGAATCATGAGATTCATACAGCCTAATATTTACTCCTAATCTGCTAGTGAATGACATTTTCGGTTCAACTAAGTGGTTGATCATTACTTCCAAGATTGGTGCCTATTCATTAAGTAACGGAGTCAACATACCATGAGAAATAACTTAAGTTGCCGATTCGTTTTTTTTTTTTTTTTCCGGGGGCAGGGGTGCGAGGGGGTGCTGGATGCATCCATATGTGTGTGTGTGTGTGCAAGAAATATACAAAATTAAATCATTTGATATTATGATACTTCTCTATTGATCAAGATATCTAATAGATCGCAAATATGAAAAGTGAAATAACTAATAACTTAGTAAGCCATATTATATACGTCTATGTTCACAATTCCAATGCAAATCAAAAAATCATTACAATTACAAAACTAAAATTTAGTTCATGATTCAATGTTCATCAATCAAGGTTAAAGATTCACAAATCCGAAGAAGAATTTAAAAAAAAAAATTAGCAAATGTTTTAATGTGTTGGAAGTTATGTTTTTATCCAAAAAAATGTCAATTTAGATGTTAAGCTCATGGATGCTCACAAGAAGCGCATCCTGGGCATCTGGATGCTCAGTGGATGTGATATTCACAGGAAGCGCATCCTAGGCATTTGGATGCTTAGTGGATGGGATGTTCTTCTTGTGAGCATCCATAGGGCATCAACATGTATCCGTCTCTAAATCTAGGCACAAATCCTACAAATTGGTAACTAAGGAAATAACAGAAAGAAATCACAAAACACTATCACTATGAGTTGTGTATAAATATATAGCACAAATATGATGTCAAGTAAATACCTATACTTAGTGATCCATCTCCAAACTACAGAAATCCACATGTAATAAGAAAAAACCTATGTTACCGGGTTTGCATCTTGGAGCTTGGGTCCAGGTTTCGGTTCAGTGGGTCCGGATTCGCGTCTAGATTCGCTGCGGGTTCGGGAAGAGTCCAAATTTCGGACTGTGGGTCTGTTTGGGTCCTTGTTGGCATGAACTTGGGTGAACCCACAAGGACCCGCAGCAGTAGGGTCCAAAAAATGAAATAAAACAACCTAAAATACTGTTTTTTTAATATTTTTTTGTGTAACCCTAAAAGGAGCCTAATAAAAAATATTTCACTCATCTAATCTCTCATTTTGGTGTGCACATTTTGCAAGTTGTAAGAGAAGGTTATAGAGATTATTTATTCCGATGATGAGGATTTAGATATACTTGCAACCAGGATGAGGCCATTGATCCCTCATTTTTTGATGACCCATTTGACTCTTGAAGGGCATTCGATACTATGTTCATTGATAAACTATTAAACATTTGCCATTTATCATTATGTTTCAAACTTTATTATTTGATGAACTACTCTATGTTTTGAAATTTCATTTTGCAATTTAGTAATTCAATTTATGATTTTGTTTACAATCATGAACATAGATTAATGACCGGGTATTTAATGTTTACCTTTGACATTTGACATTGAACAAGGATCAAGCAACATACATTCATACTATGAAATGACTAAGTTTTGCAATTATGCAAGTTTCTCATTTTTTTTATGTATATAATGCGCATATATATATGCACACACACACACACACACACACTCACTCACGAATCCAAATGGAAATTTTGTTTTTTGCCCAAACCCACAAACCCGAACTCGAATCCGAATTCGTCCCCAAACTCAAATCGGTAACTTAGTAAAAGACCATTACATAGATTGTAAAATATCATAAATTTGTCTCATTCATTCAATCATCATTACATTCATGCCAAAATATGTGGCAATAGCAAACCTTATTATAGAACTTCCCTAAACCCCTAAACATCTACAAATGAAGTCATAGAGACATCAGGTTACATGAAACATTTCCAATATTAACCTCGAAATTTTCCAATGCCTACTAGATTTGCAATTACTTAAACCTTAGAAACTTCTTTAAACTTATACTCGAATGGAAAAGACAAACGGCCAACACATTGTCATGTCCCCATTTTGGAGGCAATTTGATTTAATTAATTTAATTAATTAAGTTGTCCAAAATAATGAATATTTTATGAGGATGACTAATTAATTATTTTACTTAAATAAATAAGTGATATTAAGTAAATTATTTATAAAGTTATCAAATAAATAAATATTAAAAGGTAACTTTATATTTAATTAATTTAATAAAGTGACTTGAATTATCAAATATTTTTTATAATTCAAGTCACTTTATTAAATTAATTAAATATAAAGTTACCTTTTAATATTTATTTATTTGATAACTTTATAAATAATTAACTTAATATCACTTATTTATTTAATTAAAATAATTAATTAGTCATCCTCATAAAATATTCATTATTTTGGACAACTTAATTAATTAAATTAATTAAATCTGTCATGTCCCCATTTTGGAGGCAATTTGATTTAATTAATTAAATTAATTAAGCTGTCCAAAATAATGAATATTTTATGAGGATGACTAATTAATTATTTTAACTAAATAAATAAGTGATATTAAGTTAATTATTTATAAAGTTATCAAATAAATAAATATTAAAAGGTAACTTTATATTTAATTAATTTAATAAAGTGACTTGAATTATAAAATATTTTTTATAAAGTCACTAATAGATAAAATAAAATAATGTTCTAGAAGTTTCTGGAGAAAGTGGAGAAAAAGAATAAATAGGCACCTCGGGCTTCATTCTAATCATCCAAATTTGTTGTTGTTGATGTTGATGTTTGTTGATGTGCATTGTGGAGCCTAGGGTTTCTGCAATAGTCACAACTGGCCATTGAGAACGAAAACTCTCAATTGGTACGCAATTTTGAGGGTGTGAAATATCGCTTAAATTATTGCAGCTGGGAGGAAGATACTTCAGTCTTCTATTTGTGCTACACTGAGAAAAAAGCCATTGAGAACGAAAACTCTCAATTGGTACGCAATTTTGAGGGTGTGAAATATCACTTGAATTATTGCAGCTGGGAGGAAGATACTTCAATCTTCTATTTGTGCTACATTGAGAAAAAATATTTGAATACAAAAAGCAGTTCGAAAAAGTAGGCCGAAAAAGTAGTTCGAAAAAGCAATTCGAAAAAGCAGTTCAAAAAAAAGCAGTCCGAAAAAAGCAGGCTAAAAAAACATAACCGAAAAAACAGGCCGAAAAAGCAGGTCTGGAAAAGCAATCCAAAAAAAAAAAAAAAAGCAATCCGAAAAAGCAAATTCGAAAAAGCAAAGAAAATTATTACAGCCATCTACAATCAAGGGCGGCAGCTAGAGAGGCACGACTTGGGCACTTGAGGAGGTTATTTTCTGTTCAGTGGTATTGCAATACATCTATTCTTTAAGGCGACTTCATATGCCAGGTTTGATATGTATTTTCATAGTTGTCTTTCACTATAGAGTGTTGTTGTAACTGTCATTCATTAATAGATACATCATTCATTTTTACATTTATCACAATGGTATCAGCAATCCATGGCTTTAGTTGTATTTAATCCTGCACGTGATTAGCGTACTGCTGTAGGGAAGTATTGAAGTTAGATATTTAGTGTCGCATTAGTTTTCATTGGCAGCTGTAGGTGCATATTACTTCACCAGCAATCATCATATTTTGATATCTTTGTAAATGCCAAGAGTCTTGGCTAACTTAGTGTGAATATTGTATTGGACACTCATTCTCAATCAAGGAGATACAATTGCTGGTCATTAATAGTTGTCTTTGAGCATTAATATATCATTTTTTATCAGCCAGTTAGCTTGCATACCAACTGTTTGTTAAAATACCAGTTAGCTGTAGGTGATCATTTTCATGATTAGAACTCATATATGCATTCACTATTGCCAAAATTAGTTGCATATTTATGTTAGGTCATTGTTTAGACAATTTGGAGTCTTTTGTGAGCATTCTCTTTGAGGCAAATCCAAACAAGAATCACTGCAGCAATCTAAAAAGTTATATCAGTCAGAGGACCCTTGCTTGGAAAGTGTTTGACAAAATGTCAAACAACTGAAGTATAAAGATTTTTGGTGTTGGAAGAAGTTATAACCTATTGGGGTTATTATAGTGGTATCAGAGCGGTTTTCTTGCCATCCTGTGGGGTGAGAACCGACTTACATGAGTGATCAGCACTCTATCCAGAATGGATAGATACAGTACAAAGTCTCTAAGGACACAATCTTGGACAATTGATAGACACAGAATCCAGAGTCGGAATTGTAGAAAGGATGGCTATTCAGACATTTGAGATGAACTTAGGAAAATAAGGCATAACATGTCTGAACTGTTGGTTAAGCACCACCGTATAAATGACAGGCTGTCCGACCCAGCTAAGGTGGATAAGTCGACTGGATTTCTATTTGGCAAATCTTCTCGCAAAGTATTGACTGATACAGTGAGAGATGTTACTAGGACCCTTAATGAGGAGTTCAAGAAACAAGTTTGCAACCAGTCAGAGGTTTCAGTTCAGTCACAGGAAGAAGTGGTGAAGGATATTACGCTGATGGATAGTACCTGTCAACTTGGTACTCAAGTTGAGACAGTTGTATACAGGCTGCCAAAGGGTGATGTCTCAGGTACTTAGGATGGTTTGGTTCCAATAGGCAGTGACTACAGCATAGTGGGTTCAAATGATGATTATGAGGATGTTGTTGTACATGATGGTGAGATACCTGGCAGAGATGAGCAGACATTGAGCATTCATGACTTTGCTGAGAGAGAGTACAGGCACAATTAGATGCTTCGTCATATGAGGTTGAGGCTGGTAGTACTTCACATGACTTGTCCAGCCAGCTAAAGGTGAGCGAAGACAGTATTATGACTTCATTATCTCATCATGACAGGATGTGGGATATATTAGAGGATCACATTCGGATGATTCAGTTACAGGGTAGACATAAGGGAGTTCAGGCAAAGTCTTCTTGTGTTGACTTACAAGCGATTAGGGAAGGAATAGGAACGATGAAGTTGAGTTATTTACATCTTCTATTAGATCGTGACCATGTTCTTAGCCTTGTCGGAGACTATTCAGATGCCTTGAGGAGGAAGGAGGAGGAAGTTGACAGGCTTTCTCGCGAGCTTGAGGACACTCGAGCTTCTTTGGTGAATACTCCATTGGCATTACAGGACTGGGAGAGACATGGGGATAAGCATGGCATGGAGTTGTGTTTAGTTTCATCTTGCACTCCTGATACTCAACTTTCTGCAGTAGGCGGATCATATGTGGTCGTTGATAGTGTTGTGAGTTCATCTTGCATTCACATCCAGGATACAAGGACAATATCAGACAGGTATGTGGAGTTAGTTGGTACTAGTCATATTACTCAGGTGAGGAGTTTGCTTAAGTTACCAGCTGATTCTAGTTTATGGATATGGACTCGAGATTGTTATATTGGCGTTTGGGATTCAGTTGACTGGAGATCATTATCACTTTTTGGTAGCAGTGATTGTTTGGGTGCTATCATGGATTTGATTAGCAGATTGCACGATGTTGTCTTTTCTTGTGCCAGTAGCTTGTCCGATGTTGGTATTAGTTTTTATACACCGGTGTTGGGCTTTGTTCATATATCCAGTCGACCATTCTTGCTGGAATGTGTTGATGATCCTTCATATTTGGCAGTGTGTACAGATGAGTCCCAAGATCATATTGGCATTGATGACATCCAGGAGGATGCAGTCGGCAGTTTTGAAGACTTAGTTTCCTTGGCAGTTCCTTTTGGTACAGAGGAGTTGGACAGCAGTGCTACAGATTTTGATACTCCATATGTTGACATGAGCTTTGGAGTTGATTTGCAGGATATGGTTGGTAATACTCTAGAGACCAGTAACTTTGAGGATACTCCTTTAGACAGTGCATCAGAGGAGGTTTGTAGGAGACAGTCTAGCCAGTGCCATCATGTGTCTAGTCAGTTGAGAGTTAGTGAGCGAGACATTGCTATCGCTTGCCAGCATTTCGATGCTGCTCGTCAATTGTTAGCAGTTTATGGATGGGGTTCTCCTACTAGTGATGAGCAGGGAGGCAGTTATTTTTCCTTGATAGAGATCCACTCTTTATGGGAGGCTATTCGGATTCTGAGACAGAATTATATGCAGTTGGTAGCCGACAAAGATTATCTTATGGAGTGGGGGAGTACAACATATGATGCATTATTGGCCAAGGAAGATGAGGTGAGTGAGCTTACTCAGCAGCTCGAGGTGACTTCTGAGATTCTTGAGAGTACACAGTTGGCTTTCGAGGAGTCACGGTTTCATTTGGCTCAAGTGACCATGGAGTTAGAGCGACTACAATCTTTACCTAATTCTATACAGTCACAAGCTGTGGTGTCTGGTGATCCGAGGATGTCCATGGTCGAGATTGTCAGAGACAGTGGAGATGGGGATGCATCCATCCTTGATACTAACATTGGCATATCGGGCTTAGTTGAGTTGGGTGCTGCAACAGATTGTTGTGGTATGCCTGATATGGTGGTGGCCTCTAGTACTGATGGCACGGAGACTAGAGATGTTGTATCAAAAATCATGTGTGATGTTGGTGAGCCGGCACTTGGCATGGTTCCTGCTAGTAATACTACTCCCTTGGCGATGTCTTCGGAGGTAGTAGTCAGTTCCAACTTGGTTAGTGACCGATTGCAGTTAGTTACATCTGGATTGCATTCTGAGCCACTGACTGAGATTGGTGCATTCTATCGGCATTACACTGTGAGGTATGCTCATCAATTTACCTTTGATGACCATGTTGATGAGATGATGATACAGAGATGTACTTTGGCTCCTAGTGCTTGTCATCAGTTATGGGACAGTTTGATGCCTCGGGATGAGAGTTGTGATGGGCATGACATGGCGATAGGTTCTGCGGTTGACAGCTTGATAATACATGACTTAGAGCAGGAGTTTGGGAGTGATGCTTCAGTAGATGTTGTTATTGATTCTACTCCTTTGGCTATGACATCTCCTGACTTAGCTGGTGATCAGTCATAGTGGGTTGTATCACTTGTTCATGGTGAGCTGTTGACTGAGGTTGATTCTTTTTATCAGCATTATACTGCAGGGTATGTACATTAGTTAGCATTTGATCCTTGTGTTGAGGAGTTGATGGTAGACAGATTTGGTTTGGGTTCCATTCCTTGCTGTTTATCTTGTGATGTCTTTTCGCCATTAGCGGTGCATGGGAGTTATGGTTATGAGATAGTGGTTGGTGATCTGCAGAGTTGTGTTGACTGCAAGAGTTGTACAGTGTGTGGATTCTCCATACTTGGTACAGTTTCATTCGGGAGTGTTCACCATTGTTGCAGAGTTGGATTGTACATTCCGTATAAGCCAGTGGGATGCATTGATGGAATTTACTGTGTTGGCAGTTTGATTTGTCCACTTTACTTGGGTTCTAATGTTCTAGGAGTTTGTGTCTCGTGGGTTTCTGACTATGGCAGTTGTGATTTTGGAGTTTGGTTGAGCTATAATTGTCAGTTTGGTTATGGATTCTTCTTGGTTATATTGCAGAGGATATTACAGGAGCCTATGTTGATTGATAGCAGTATAGCACATGACTACATTTGGGATTCAGGCGGATTGATTGGTTTATTGTTCAGCCATTGCTTGGGACAAGCAATTTCAGGAAGGGCGGACTGTCATGTCCCCATTTTGGAGGCAATTTGATTTAATTAATTTAATTAATTAAGTTTTCCAAAATAATGAATATTTTATGAGGATGACTAATTAATTATTTTAATTAAATAAATAAGTGATATTAAGTTAATTATTTATAAAGTTATCAAATAAATAAATATTAAAGGTAACTTTATATTTAATTAATTTAATAAAGTGACTTGAATTATAAAATATTTTTAATAAAGTCACTAATAGATAAAATAAAATAATGTTCTAGAAGTTTCTGGAGAAAGTGGAGAAAAAGAATAAATAGGCACCCTGGGCTTCATTCTAATCATCCAAATTTGTTGTTGTTGATATTGATGTTTGTTGATGTGCATTGTGGAGCCTAGGGTTTCTGCAATAGTCGCAACTAGCCATTGAGAACGAAAACTCTCAATTGGTACGCAATTTTGAGGGTGTGAAATATCACTTAAATTATTGCAGCTGGGAAGAAGATACTTCAGTCTTCTATTTGTGCTACACTAAGAAAAAGCCATTGAGAACAAAAACTCTCAATTGGTACGCAATTTTGAGGGTGTGAAATATCACTTGAATTATTGCAGTTGGGAGGAAGATACTTCAGTCTTCTATTTGTGCTACATTGAGAAAAAATATTTGAGTACAAAAAGCAAGCCGAAAAAGCAATTCGAAAAAGCAGGCCGAAAAAGCAGTTCGAAAAAGCAGGCCGAAAAAGCAGTTCGAAAAAGCAAGCCGAAAAAGCACTCCAAAAAAGCAGGCCGAAAAAGCAGTCCGAAAAAGCAAGCCGAAAAAGCAAAACCAAAAACACAGGCCAAAAAAGCAGGTCCGGAAAAGCAATCCAAAACAAAAAAAAAGCAATCCGAAAAAGCAAATTCGAAAAAGCAAAGAAAATTATTATAGCCATCTACAATCAGGGGCGGCAGCTAGAGAGGCACGACTTGGGCACTTGAGGAGGTTATTTTCTGTTCAGTGGTATTGCAATACATCTACTCTCTAAGGCGACTTCATATGCCAGGTCTGATATGTATTTTCATAGTTGCCTTTCACCATAGAGTGCTGTTGTAATTGTCATTCATTAATAGATACATCATTCATTTTTACATTTATCACAATGGTATCAGCAATCCATGGCTTTAGTTGTATTTAATCCTGCACGTGATTAGCGTACTGCTGTAGGGAAGTATTGAAGTTAGATATTTAGTGTTGCATTATTTTTCATTGGCAGCTGTAGGTGCATATTACTTTACCAGCAATCATCATATTTTGATATCTTTGTAAATGCCAAGAGTCTTGGCTAACTTAGTATGAATATTGTATTGGACACTCATTCTCAATCAAGGAGATACAATTGCTGGTCATTAATAGTTGTCTTTGAGCATTAATAAATCATTTTTTATCAGCCAGTTAGCTTGCATACCAACTGTTTGTTAAAATACCAGTTAGCTATAGGTGATCATTTTCATGATTAGAACTCATATATGCATTCACTATTGCCAAAATTAGTTGCATATTTATGTTAGGTCATTGTTTAGACAATTTGGAGTCTTTTGTAAGCATTCTCTTTGAGGCAAATCCAAACAAGAATCACTGCAGCAATCTGAAAAGTTATATCAGTCAGAGGACCCTTGCTTGCAAAGTGTTTGACAAAATGTCAAACAACAGAAGTATAAAGATTTTTGGTGTTGGAAGAAATTATAACCTATTGGGGTTATTACACACATTGGATGAAAAATCATGCTTATTTCTTTCTTATTAACGATGCCAAAAATCAGCCTAGATATCAATCTTAATAATACTATCTTATATGAACTTATAGTTTCAATAAATAATGAAGGCCATCACCATAAAATAGCAACAAGAAGTACAAATCAGCAACAAAAGAACACGACATAATATAGGATTTATGTGGAGAAACCCTTGTGGGGAAAACTTCCACCAAGAAGAGAGGTCAATGTAAAAACCCCTAGCTGGTTCCCAATTCAAATATTGGAGTACAAATAATTCTTTTTGCAATTTCTAAAAGTTTTCTAATTTGTTTGTATTTTGCTCAAGTAAAAATGAATCAACCATTACATGAAATTAAACCAAATTCAAATTAAATAGATGTTCCTTGCATTTATTTGGAAATGAGAAATACACTTTGTTAATTTGGCACCTGGAATGCATCAAATCACCAAGACATGCCAGTAATTGAGTCTCCTGCAGCTCACGACAACTCCCTAATAGCCACACCCAGCTGCTAGTAATTTACTGCCCCTTATTCGACCATAAAATCTGTTGTATGTCATATGGAAGTCACGTGCTAGGAAAATGATGCAAGGACAATGCTCTTAAACACCCAAACATGAGCAGGCAAAATGAACATAGTCCCAGCTTGGCATATACGGCTCCTTAGTGGCCGTTCATCTCCAAAGCAGAATTGGGAGTCATCAAAAGGGCTCAGAAATGCTGTCGTCCAGACCCTTGATAGAATCTGACTTGTTTCCAACCACAGCTGCCATATTTTTTGAAAGGAAAACATAGACCCTCCAATATTAAATCAAACAGCAAAGGACAATATAAATTTTCAGCAATGTAAGCTATAAAAACCCAAACTGGCTCCTTTGAATTAATGATGCACAAACTCTTATTTGCAATTTTTAATTGTTTTCCAATTTATATTGAATTTTCTCCAGTTGATAAGTGATAAAAATTACAACAAATCAGAAATATATATTTTAACAATAGCACCTAGCTGTAGGTAATTTGCCAAATCATGCCACCCAAAATGACTTCCCTTATACCCAAACTCAGCCACAATGACTGATATCCTTGGCCATCCTCAACAAATGCAAAACACTGGAGTACTTGACGCGCAATGGGCTGTAACGTCACTCCCATAATATATCAGCACGCTACCAACATGTACCACAGTTCTGCAAATTGCCAACGTGACTGAAGGTTGAACTCCCCACACATGTGGCAGTATATTGTAGGTCTTGAAACCAATGTCGTCCAGCTCTTTGGTAGCTGAATTTCGACTACAAGCTCACCCAAGCAAGTATTACTATATGGGACGCTATCACTGAATGTTAATGGGCAGCCTTCAGTAACAAATCGAATTTCCAGAATGTCGTCTCCAAAATGGATGAGAAAATTTGATTCTCCTCATTATCCAAGCAGGAGTCGCAAACCAATCTCTAAGAAAAAATACACAAAAGGAGATTGTGCAAACGAATATACAATCCACTATACTTTAGCAGTGGAATAAAAAAACACTTTTCAGCTACAGTGATGAATAGTAGAGAAGTTAGGCAATCTTAGCTATACCTCAGTAGCTAAATTGCTAGTGCAATTCTTAGAGTTTCCAACCCTTGTACATCAGCAAGGGCATACAGTTAAGAACCCAAGAAAAAGCAACAAAGGCACAAAATCAAATATAAAATCAGCCGTGTCTTTCCCAATGAAATGAGCTCCCATTTATAAGCTTTCGTTGGTAAAAGTTTCCATAAAACTCCACTTCAAAAAATGTGGAAGTTTTCCAAAAGAACTCAACACTAGAAACTTTCCAACTTGCTTTTTTAGAAATATCTCTAAAAGTCATTATTATAATAATATAATATTATTATAATAATGCAACTCAATGAATAATAAATAAATAAGAGCTCATGCAATTATTAACTTAATCAACTGCAGGTGACGACCAACTGCCAAGCCACCCCCTGCACTGCCAAAAATAGCAACTACTAAAAGTAGACTTACTAAAAATAGTAAATCCATAACTGAGACCGCCAAAATGCCCTGTCAGCTCACAAGGGTCGCTATGATGAGGTAACTCTATCAACGACACAGACTGGCCAAAAACAAGGACATTACAGTCCTCCCTCCCTAAGATTGCTTGTACCCAAGCAATCCTGAAGCAAAATAAACACACAATCCAATTGGATCCCAAAGGTAGAACTGTGTACCATCCCTGCTATGTACAAGCAAATCCTGTAGCATGAACACCCAAATAATGAACATCAACATCATAATCATCTGAAAACTGACCCGAGGTGCTAATGAAGGCAACAAGCCATTGGAACTCAATGCAACTGAAATACCAATTATGTCCACACCTGAGTTCCCATCAAACTAATAATCACACTCAACTGCACTGTAGAGATGGTAACAACCACAGGTACCTGAATCACTAACACCAACTCTAACCTCTACCAAAATGTCTGTGGTGTGTAGACATTGCAAGCAGCCATCAATCCCATCTACAAAAGATGGTGCTAACCCATCCCATAATGGATGGTATGAAACTAGAGCAAACCCAGACCGACGTGAAACCAAGTCCTCTGCCTGTGGATCAAAAGAAAAATGATGAGCACTCCTCACAGTGTAATGCCGATAAAAACTCCCAATCTTTGTCAAGGACTCATCATCATCGAATTGGGAATCAGAAGATGGCTCCAATCTATGATTCTGAAGTACTAGTCTGTTAGGATTGTGGGCAATCCTCTTGGCAAAACCAACCTCGAAATCCCTATTGGGAAGCATTATAGCCAAGGTCTCTACGATCCTCCCCACCAAACATCGTATAGCATGAGAGCCCCGAATGAGAGTACCTTCAGATACCCTATATGAATCCTCCCGCAAATCCAAGCTCTCAAGAAAATACTCTATGAATGACTCGGTACAGTATAAATTATATGTGGAAGCATTAACTTGCTCCCCCACGACCCATAGCTGATCCCTCTAAAAATGTGGCACTGCCAACTATCCAATGCTATCAGCTGTACAAGATGAAGAAATAGATTCGCTTCAACAAATCAGCATGAGAGCCCAACTCCCCTGATACTCTCATCTCATCCGTACTTACTGCACCCATATCCTGGACAGATGTGTCGGCCACATCATCACGTCCATCATCCCCAACCGTAGAAGCAAACTCACCACCAACCATAATATGCAACTGAACTGGATCTGGGGCTGGTGTGATCTGAACATGCTCCAACTCTATAGTCACCTCATCCAAACGTGATTCTGACTCTTGAAGATCCCATTGAGTACACTAAAGAAAGTCTATAGTCACCTCAAGCTCTTGGGTGAGCTCCACCACCTCCTCTTTCAAAAACAATGTCTCGTGACAGGTGCTACCCCACTCCAAAAGGTAATCCTGGTCAACAACTAGCTATGAGTAATTATGTTTCAAGATCTTGACAGCCTCTCGAAACCCATGAACCTTTGCTAGAGAAAGAATACTATCACCGCACTCATCAAACATAGGAGCACCCCAACCAGATGTAGCTAGTATCTGACTGACAACATCATGATGCCCAAGAGCTGAAGAAATGTCACTATCCCTCACTTACAGCTAACTGGTCACATGATGTCTCTGTAACCCCCGAATCCTATGCAATCTCTGTGTCTCACTAACCCCACTATGATAGGAAACTGAATCAAAATTGCCCACCACAAGATCACTCATACACAACTCATCCGAAGAAATGGAAGCCCTGCAATATCAATCTCCTCGCATGTCTCAACTTCCACCTCAAATGTAAGATCATGTAAACATCGATCCTGGGACTCATCAAAACCCTCCCTAGAGTCATCATCCAATATCTGATAAGGGATATCATACCCTGTGCAACTCATAGAATCATCAGATGTGTCCATACCATCAACATCCACATCTCCTGAATTCGTTGTAACACCTATATCACCAACATCATAGTTGGGTGACTCCATACATGCCTCGGTCCCACCTAAGGAAGCAACAATCTCCTATACTGGAGCAATACTATAGTAGCTGACATATAAGTCTCCAATAACAACTACCTCCTCTAGTGCGTCTGAAAAGTCAGTGACAACTACATCACCAATTGTCTCTAAACTATCCATAGTGACTACTTTGGGAGCCTCAACCTATTGAAGCTCAGTGCTGCTATCTAACACGGGCACATCCACATGTCCCTATGAAACTAGTCCATCATCAATACTGCGGATAGGACTAGCAGGTGCCATACTAAATGAAGGAACATTAGCATCATGGACACTTGTTGAGGAAAGCTCAAGCTTCCTTCCCTACAACCTCAATGTCAACCTTCTAAAGGCGGAAACCATATACCTCGTTACCCTTTCAAGTATCACCGAATCGGATATGCTCTCTGCCAACCTCTGTTGATGAAGCTTATGTTTCTCCATACTCTCCTGCAAGGCATTTATTTTTATGCTAACTTCCTCGTTACTATAGTGACTTCTAGAACTGCCAGTCCCATGTCTGTCCATAGCTAGAGAAATTAAAGTGTTGGTCACTCTAGTAATCAAATTTGAAAACCTTCAAACTCAACACCGAACAAAATAAAAATTGAGCCCAATTCCTGCAGGCTGGTAGGAAACCGCTCTGATACCACTATAAAAACCCAAACTAGCTCCCAATTTGAATTAATGATGCACAAACTCTTATTTGCAATAATTGATTGTTTCCCACTTTATATTGTATTTTCTCCAGTTGATAAGTGATAACAATTACAAGAAGTTTGAAATAATATAATGAATTCCAACTATAACTGGAAACAAATTCTTTGCACTTAATATGAAGAACAACAAATTAGAAATATATATTTTAACAATGGCACCTGGCTGTAGGTAATTTGCCAAATCATGCCACCCAAAATGACTTCCCTTACTGCCAAACTCAGCTACAATAACTGATATCCTTGGCCGTCCTCAGCAAATGCAAAACACTGGAGTAGTTGTGTAATGTCCCCTTTTTAGCATTTATAGCATGATGTTGTTGTTAGCCTATTTTCCCACGGTCCCGTAGGCTAACTAGGACATTAAAGGGACTTAGAGGCCATTTGGTGTAGGTAGTTTCAGCTGCATGTCTTTCTGTGGGGTTTTAAGGCACCTTTGGGCATACTTACTATTTATAGTAAGTCATCTTGGATATGGTCGGACATCCAGTGGCAGCGGTATGTTGATGGTAATTGTTTAAAATCGACAAGAAGACTTGTTTATCATTGATACGATTTGTTATGCATTGATAAAACTATTTTATAAAGTTAAATTTAAATATTTAACCTTATTAATGCATAGACTATAGTTTGTGGGAAATATTTAAATTAAAAGAGTCCCCTTTATTTTATAACACATTGGAGACATAAGTTACATACAGGGAGTGATGTTTTATCCCACATGGAGAAAAACGAAGGATTGAGCTCTTGTGAGAACACTATAAAAGAAAAGAAAGAGCTTATTTTTAGTATGCTTGGAAATATCAAAGAAATTGGAAAATTTTATGGAGATTATGTCTCAATAGTTTGAAGGACGAAATCCCTTCAAGCTGAAAATCTTGATGCCATTGAAAGATATGGTCTTGAGATTCAACATGGTTGCAGTCCAAAAAAGCAGATACAAAAAAGCAATCCGAAAAAGCGGAACCGAAAAAGCAGTCCGTAAAAGTAGTTCAAAAAGAAGATCCGAAAAAGCAGTTTGAAAAAGAAAATCGGAAAAGCAAAGCAGAAGGGGCAGCATTGAAAAAATTTTATTACAGCCATCTACAATCAGGTTCCTTTATTAGTATTGCTTTCTTAGGTGTTATAAGTTTCAACTGTAAGTGAGCATTATACCAGCATTATCATTTTGTAATCCATGTAAATGCCAAAAGTCTTGGCCATATTTCATGAGCATTGTATTAGAAATTTCATTGCAAATTAAGAAAATTATAGTTGTTGGTGTCATTTAAGCAATTCAATATCATTATTTATCAACTAGTTAATTTGCATACCAACTGTTTGTAAAAATGTCAGTTGGCTGTAGGTGTTCATTTCTCATGCTTAGATCATATATATGCACTGAATATTGACAAAATTAGTAGCACACTCACATTAGGTCATTGTGTAGTCCATTTGGAGTCTTCTAGCACAAGATTCTCATTGATGCAAATTGAAAAATGAGTCATTTAAAGCCAACTGAAATAGTATATCAGTCATACGTCCCTTGCGTGTGAATTGTTTGATGAAATTCCTTGAGCTTTCATCGGCATTTTTTTGAGAGCAGATTTGAGGAGGGTCATTACAGTGGTATCAGAGAGGTTCCCTGCCAGCCTGATTGGGTTATTTCAGATTGAATTCAATTATCAGTATGGCTTTAACAGGAGACAAGGATTTGGAAGAAAGAATGCACAATGTAAAGAAGAAATTAGATTTTCCATTTCACCAAACAGAGGACCTTCTAAGAACTTTGGAGGAGTTGGAAACTTATTTAGGTAAGTTTGATCAATCAAGACCCGATGCTATGCAAACAGCTTTATCTCCAACATTTGGTTCGTTGGTTAAGCCCTGATTATTGAGACATCATGATGAGGTAATAAGACTTACAGCTCTCTTTTGCATTAGTGAAATCATGAGGATAATAGCTGGCCTTGATTCTTATGACGATCAGATTATGAAAGAGGTACTTCATGCCATGGTAAAAAGCTTTGAAAAGTTGGACAACATTCGAGACCCTTATTTCACAAAGAGGGCAAGATTACTTGAATTATTTGCAAGGTGTAGATTTGAAAATATTATGTTGGCAAATTGGTTGTATTAGTGACATTCGCAGGATGTTTAATACATTTTGGAATATTATGGACGAGTTTCATCCCAGCAGAGTATTGGCATCGATGCACTCCATCATGTTCACAATCTTGTTTGAGGGGGAGGATGAAATTTCTAAACTTTTGGCAGAAGACTTATGGTATGTTTGGACAAAAGAGAGGAATTTGTCACCTATGGTATGCACGTGGTTAAAGAGCCTAATTGATAGGCCTAAGGATCGTAACTTCCCTATGACAGGCAGAAACTTGTATGAGGAGTTTAACAGACATGCGGATTCGATACAGGGAGACATTAGCACATCTTTAGGTAATGGTTTATCTACATCATCTTCACAGGCAGAAGGGGTTACAGATGTTGTGCAGGTTGAGCCAGTTGCATTAGAAGGTGCTATCACAAACACACCAGATTGCATGATTGACACAGATAGTGATTCCAGTACAGTTGGGCTGGATGAAGTTACTGCAGTTGAGGATACTATCATGTTTGAGGATAGTACAGTTGATCAGAAAGTGAGCATTCATGACTTTGCTAAGAAAGAGTACCAGGCACAGTTAGATGCTTCGTCACATGAGGTTGAGGCTGGTAGAACTCCTCATGATTTGTCCAGCCAGCTGAAGGTGAGCAAAGACAGTATTGTGACTTCATTATCTCATCATGACAGGATGCGGGATATGATAGAGGATCACATTCAGATGATTCAGTTACAGGGTAGACATAAGGGAGTTTAGGCAAAGTCTTCTTGTGTTGACTTACAGGCGATTAGGGAAGGAATGGGAATGATGAAGTTGAGTTATTTACATCTTCTATCAAATCGTGACCATCTTCTTAGCCTTGACGGAGACTATTCAGATGCCTTGAGGAGAAAGGAGGAAGTTGACAAGCTTTCTCGCGAGTTTGAGGACACTCGAGCTTCTTTGGTGAATACTCCATTGGCATTACAGGATTGGGAGAGACATAGGGATAAGCATGGCATGGAGTTGAGTTTAGTTTCATCTTGCACTCCTACTACTCAGCTTTCTGTGTCAGGCAGATCATATGTGGTCGTTGATAATGTTGCGAGTTCATCTTGCATTCACATCTAGGATACAGGGACAATGTCAAGCAGGTATGTGGAGTTAGTTGCTATTGGTCATATTACCCAGGTGAGGAGTTTGCTTGAGTTACCAGCTGATTCTAGTTTACGGATATGGACTCAAGATTGTTATATTGGTGTTTGGGATTCAGTTGACTGGAGATTTTTATCACTTTTTGGTAGCAGTGATTGTTTAGATGCTATCATGGATTTGATTAGCAGATTGCATGGTGTTGTCTTTTCTCGTGCCAGTAGCTTGTCCAATGTTGGTATTAGTTTTTATACACCAGTGTTGGGCTTTGTTCATATATCCAGTCGACCATTCTTGCTGGAATGTGTTGATGATCTTTCATACTTGGCAGTGTGTACAGATGAGTCCCAGGATCATATTGGCATTGATGACATCCAGGAGGATGCAATGGGTAGTTTTGAAGACTTAGTTTCCTTGGCAATTTCTTTTGGTACAAAGGAGTTGGATAGCAGTGCTACAGTTTTTGATACTCTGTATGTTGATATGAGCTTTGGAGTTGATTCGCAGGATATGGATGGTAATACTCTAGAGACCAGTAACTTTGAGGATACTCCTTTAGACAGTGCGTCAGAGGAGGTTTGTAGGAGACAGTCTAGCCAGTGCCATCATGTGTCTAGTCAGTTGAGAGTTAGTGAGCGAGACATTTCTATCGCTTGCCAGCATTTCAACGCTGCTCATCAGTTGTTAGCAGTTTATGGATGGGGTTCTCCTACTAGTGATGAGCAGGGAGGTAGTTATCTTTCCTTGAAAAAGATCCACTCTTTATGGGAGGCTATTCGGATTCTAAGACAGAATTATATACAGTTGGTAGCCATCAGAGATTATCTTATGGAGTGGGGGAGTACAGCATACGATGCATTATTGGCCAAGGAAGATGAGGTGAGTGAGCTTACTCAGTAGCTCGAGGTGACTTCTGAGATTCTTGAGAGTACACAATTGGCTTTCGAGGAGTCATAGTTTCATTTGGCTAAGGTGACCATGGAGTTAGAGCGACTACAGTCTTTACCGGATTCTGTACAATCACGTATCGTGGTGTCTAGTGATCCGCGGATGTCCATGGTCGAGGTTGATAGAGGTAGTGGAGATGAGGATATATCTGTCTAGGACACTAGTATTGGCATATTTAGTCCGTTTCCACTAGAGGCAGGTTCAACTGAGTTGGGCGCTGCAGCTGAGCATTGTGATATGTTTGACTTGGAGGGCACAAAGACTAGTGATGTTGTTGTTGATTCTGCACTCTTGGCTATATCATCCTCTGACTTAGCTGATGATCAGTCACAGTTGGTTGTATCACATCTACAGGATGAGTCTTTGACTGGGATTGGTTCTTTTTACCGACATTATACTGTAGGATATGTTCATCGGTTTGCTTTTGATTCATGTGTTGAGGAGTTGATGGCAAATAGGTTTGGTCTGGGCTCTCGTTTTTGCTATCTACCGTGTAATGACTATTCACCATCAGCAGTGCATGGGTGTTATGGTTATGAGACAGTGACCGATGATCTATAGAGTTGTGTTAATTGCAGTAGGTGTGCAGTGTGTGGATTCTCTGTATTTGGTGCAGTTTCATGCGGGAGTATTCATCGTTGTTGCAGAATTGTATTGTACATTCCACATAGGCTAGTGTGATGTGTTGATGGTATTTACTATGTTGGCAGTTTGGGTTATCTACTCTACTTGGGTTTTGATATTTCGAGAGCTTGTTTCTCATGGGTTCCTGACTTTGGATTTTGGGTGAGTTGTATTCGCCAATTTGATTATGGATTCCTCTTGGTTAATTTTCAGAGGCTGTTGCAGGAGCCTATGTTGACTGACAGCAGTATAGTTCATGACTACATTTGGGATTCAGGCGGATTGATTGGGTTGTTGTTCGACCATTACTTGGGGACAAGCAATTTTGGGAAGGGCGGACTATAATGTTCCCTTTTTAGCATTTATAGCATGATGTTGTTGTCAGCCTATTTCCCCACGGTCCCGTAGGCTATCTAGGACATTAAAGGGACTTAGACGCCATTTGGCCTAGATAGTTTTAGTTGCAGGTCTTTCTGTGGGGTTTTGAGGCAACTTTGGGCATACTTACTATTTATAGTAAGTCATCTTGGATATGGTCGGACATCCAGTGGTAGCGGTATGTCGATGGTAATTGTTTAAAATCAACAAGAAGACTTGTTTATCATTGATAAGATTTGTTATGCATTGATAAAGCTATTTTATAAAGTTAAATTTAAATATTTAACTTTATTAATGCATAGACTATAGTTTGCGGGAAATATTTAAATTAAAAGAGTCCCCTTTATTTTATAACACATTGGAGACAAGTCACATAAAGGGAGTGATATTTTATCCCACATGGAGAAAAACGAAAGATTGAGCTCTTGTGAGAACACTATAAAAGAAAGGGAAGAGCTTCTTTTTAGTATGCTTGGAAATATCAAAGAAATTGGGAAATTTTATGGAGATTGTCTCAATAGTTTGAAGGACGAAATCCCTTCAAGCTGGAAATCTTGACGCCATTGAAAGATATGGTCTTTGTTTACCGTATAGGTAAAGAAAATGAACGCATACAGACAATAGAACATGAACAGCAGAAATTATATTATTATTCGCAATAGTAGATGATTGATCATTTACAATGATCCCAGACGGGATATAAATACTACCGCCGAACCTTCCCGAAAGAGTTCGTCGGCCACAATTATTCTATTCGCTACAAACTATTTACCGACGACGTCAGCTACAAAATACAAAATACCGCCGGCTACAGAATACAGAAACACCGCCGGACCGTCGGCTACAGAATACAGAAACACCGTCGGACTGTCCAGTCGGCTAACACCATCCCTCCCAAAAAGAAAAGTCGTCTCTTGACGACTGACAAAATATCTGAGACAAATTAACAAACAAAATACATTAACAGAGTGACTACAACAAGAGAAATCTGCTTCTGTCACATCACTTCCACATTCATCTCGTTACATCTGTAGCCTCTGCTAATACTGTCTCCTTAAGCTGACCTTGATAGCCACCTGTGCTGCTTTCTCTGTTTTCAATTCCTCGGTACCCTGAGCCAAGTGTCGCTGCACTGCCTCCAATTGGATGATCAGCTCCTCTCGAGCTCTCTATGCATCCACCAAGACAGCCTCACAGCCAACACCTACTCCCACTGCCTCTGGTACACAAACAATCCATGCCTGCAGCAATTTCAACTCTTTTGAATTGGTCAGACTCCCACGACTGATATCCGCAACGACTGGGGGTCCAGGAGGCAACGCCCCCGGCGGGGTCGAGGGGCAGCGCGAAACCTACACAAAAATGCACGGAACACACCATTTCTGTCATTATCTGTCGGTTCTGCACTCTTTCTGGCAACCACAGATGCGTCCCCTTCCCTTTGGCATCATCTGTCACTCATTCTGAACAACTTGATTCTATCGTCGCTTTTTTTTTTTTTTTTTTTTTAACTGCTTCCTCTACAATCCACTACAAATCCCTCTGCACACAGAAATTCTTCTCCTGTGGCAGAACAAGCACTCTTCTTTATGTCTCTATTTCCCTGCGGAAGTCTGGCTGGAGGGGGGATGGAGTCTGGCGGGAATGTTTTTTACCCACGGCCTTGTTTTTGGCAAAGGAGAAACTCTAACTGGCGCCTGCATCCTATCCACGGCCTTGTCCTCACCCGCGGCCTTCCTATCGTCGCCCGCAGCCTTCCTGTTTTCACCTGCGGTCTTTCTGTTTTCACCCGCGGTCTTTCTTCTGTCGGCGGCTAACTGGGCGAGGATTATGTCCTTCCTGCGGGAGTTTGTGTTTTTATTTCTGCCGGAGGACTTGTGCCCGCGGGCCTTTTAAGAGCCCGCGAACAGTCTGTCCACGGGACCTTGCACTCCCGCAGGGTTTCTTTGCCCGCGGGACTTTCAATGCCCGCGGTCCCGCGGGACTTTAACTGCCCACGGGGCTTTTCAGTCCGCGGGCCTCCTGTCCGCGAGGCCTCTTTTAATTTTTTTTTTTTTTTTTTTTTCCTAAAAAAAATCAAATAACAGAGGTACCTCCATTTTCCCTCCAGGCGTCGCCATTCTGCAACGACGTCAGAGTCAGCTGGCCATCCTGTGACAGCGACGGAGTCTTCCTGGCACCATATATTTTGAATTTGGATCTGTTGACTGCCGAAGGTATCTTCTACCCGTCCAGAGTTGATAATTTGATCGCTCCATTGTCGCTGACCTTCCGAATCTGATATGGTCCAACCCATCTGCCCTTAAACTTTTCCACTTTGATTTCATTCTGACTGTCGTACGCCTTATGTTTTTTCTGTGCCACCTCCGTCGCCCACTGTGCCTGCGGTCGTCACGCAACTGGATTATTTCCTTGTTGTCGGTGCCCTTCCACTAATTTTATGTTGCAGTGGAATCTTTTCTTTCCGCGCGGTCTATTCACCATGTACCGGACAGTGGGATCTTTCGTTTTTCTGTGTTCAAACTGTATGTTCTTCCCCTCAGCTTCAGCCATGGCAGCTTTTCCTCCTTCCGCTTCCCTGCATTCCTCCGGACATTCGTTTTCCTCCTTTTTCTCATCTTCGTCGACTGTTAACATATTGCAACTCGAAAAGAGTTCGTAGTCTTCTATCTGCCAGTGGTAAAGGCCATTCACCGAGTCCAGGTCGTCGTCATTCGATCCTCCGTCAAGTCTCAATACTCCTTCATCCGGTTCCATTCTCCTCTTTCCTTCTTCATCACTCTCCCCTTCACTGTCAGAATCTGACAATGCTGCCTCCTCGCCAACCATTTGCGTGTGCAGGTCAATTATGAATCTTTTGCCACAGCGCTCCATTGATAGGGTATTGCGTTTCCAATCATGTTTTACTTTTGCTTGCACCAACCAATCCCGTCCCAGAATAGCATCATAGCCTTTTCTTTTTAATGGAATGACCACAAAATCCAATAAAAATGGTTCCGTACCAATAGTTACCATTTGTGCCCTTAAGGTTCCCAATGGTTTGATCTCGTGCTGGTCCGCCGTGAGCAACTGGAATGTAGGTGGCCACAGCGTCGGCTTTCCCAACTTCTTCCAGGTATCCTCTGGTAAGACATTCACGCCGGACCCTCCGTCAACAATTGTCTCTGTCAAAACATTTCCCAAAATTCCCATCTCGACGACCGTCGGATGCCGTCCGGAGGTAAGTGCCAGCAGCATTGGGTCTGTTGTCGTCACTTCCCTACTATTCCTTCCTGTGTCCTCCGGTGCTTTCGAAAACGGTGCATGATTCAGAATGGCCGTCCGTAACTGGGGCATTGTGAGGAGGAAGTCACTTATCTTGACCGGTATATCCGTTTGTAAGATCTGTCGTACAATGTTTTTTTCTGCGAAGTTCCTTGCCAAGGTGCCGGTGATGTCCTTCAACTGAGATGTCCCCGCTGACGATGCCTTTGCAATGTCCGCCTGCACTTCCCCCACTTTTCTCTTTTCCTCTGCTTGCCTCCCTGTAATTGTCAGAACCTCCTCTACCTCTGTATCAACAGTGATCAAGTTTACTCCAGCCTTTGGACACTTGGAATCTTCGTGATCGCCGGGTCCGCATCATCTGCATAATAATTTCGATGTGTTTGCCGCTGTACAATCCCGCGCAAAATGACCCCACAAATTACATGCTCGGCATTGAACGATCGGCCATCCGTTTGCATCATACTGAGTTCGACTTCGGCTCCCATTATTATTGTTAGTATTGTTTGCATTGTTGTTATTTTGCCCTCTACTATTATTCCTATACCCTCCAGATGTGGCACCATCAATTTTTGCATTTCCGTTACTGCCCGACGGGGAAGCCTGCTGCGTAAGAAGCACCTGCGGAGATCCTCTTGTCTTCATGTTAAAGGGACAATCCTTTGTCGAATGGCCCATGATCTGACAGATGTCACAGAATTGGTTCTTCGGACACGATCCCTTAGTATGACCGTCGGTCTTGCATTCCGTGCACCACAATTCACTACCTTTTGGCTCCTTCTGCAGATTTTTAAACTCCTTAATCATTCGAACCATATCTTTCTGTAAGGCACGAACCATTTTGCTACTACCTTCGTCATCGCTGCTATCATCTCCGGCAAGGTTGTCGTCATCAGAATCAAAGGAGCTAGTTTTCTTCTTCTTTGTCTTCTGTTCACTTTCAAGGTCCAGTGCTCTGTTATACGCATCCACATATGATGACGGTGGGACAATTTTCATTTTCCTCCGCAACTGTGAGCATAGGCCGTCCACAAACCACCTTTTCTGCAATCCGTCCGCCAGCTTGCTTTCCATTTTGTTTATTAAGTCTTTTAATCTCCTGGCATAGACACAGACAGTTTTGTGCTTCCCCTGTTCCGTATTGAAAATTTCTGCTACGATTTCATTATCATCCCGCAAGAGTTTAAATTCTGCCAAGAACTACTTTTTAATGTTATCCCATGTATCCAACTTCTGCGGATCCATATCCGAAAACCAATCAATCGCGACACCCCATAGGGTCGTCAGGAATTGCCTGACCCATTCGTTGGTATCTATGATTCCATTTTCCCGCCAGATTGTCTCACATGTCTTACAATGTCGAAGGGGGTCGATTGTACCATCGCCTTCAAATTTCGGTAATTTTTCTTTGGGTCCCGCCATAACTCTGGAGGTCTGCACTCCTACAGTGGTCGGCACTCCCACACCGGCAGTCTGGACTCCCACACCGACGGTCTGCACTCCCACACCGGCGATCAGCACTCCCACACCGGCAGTCTGAACTCCCACACCGGCGGTCTACACTCCCACACTGGAGGTGTCGACAACTGCAACCCTTGGTGTAGACGGAGGATCCTCCGAAATTGTTTCCCGCGGAAGTCTATCCTGGACGAAGAGGTTAGTCCACGCTCGTGCTCCGTCGGCACTGCGAGCCGTGCGAGTTGATGCTCTCCCATCTGAATTTTCTTCCCTCGACAAACACAAATTCAAGAACTCCTCCTGTGCTTCTTCCACCAATTCCACCTGCAGCCGAGTCTCCTCCAACAATTCCTCCGCACTTCGGTTTCCGTCGGCAATCTTCTGGAATCTCCGTCGGCGTTTAGCTTGCTGTGCCAGAATTAAATTCTCTTGCGCAATACGGATTCCATCTTTTCCCTTCGCCTTATTCCGATCCTTGTAAAGAAAATGAACGCATACAGACAATAGAACATGAACAACAGAACTTATATTATTGTTCGCAATAGTAGATGATTGATCATTTACAATGATCCCAAACGGGATATAAATACTACCGCCGAACCTTCCTGAAGGAGTCCGTCGGCCACAATTATTCTATCCGCTACAAACTATTTACCGACGACGTCGGCTACAGAATACAAAATACCGCCGGACCGTCGGCTACAGAATACAGAAACATCGCCGGACCGTCGGCTACAGAATACAGAAACACCGCTGGATCGTCGGCTACAGAATACAGAAACACCGCTGGACTGTCCAGTCGGCTAACAGTCTTGAGATTCAACATGGTAGTAGTCCGAAAAAGCAGTCCGAAAAAGCGGAACCGAAAAGCAAGCGGAAAAAGCAGTCCGTAAAAGCAGTTCAAAAAGCAGATCTGAAAAAGCAGTTCGAAAAAGCAAATCGGAAAAGCAAAGCAGAAGGGGCAGCATTAAAGAAAAATTATTACAACCATCTACAACCAGGTTGTTTTATTAGTATTGCTTTCTTAGGTGTTATAAGTTTCAGCTGTAAGTGAGCATTATACCAGCATTATCATTTTGTAATCCATGTAAATGCCAAAAGTCTTGGCCATATTTCATGAGCATTGTATTAGAAATTTCATTGCAAATTAAGAAGATAATAGTTACTGGTGTCATTTAAGCAATTCAATATCATTATTTATTAGCTAGTTAGTTTGCATACCAACTGTTTGTAAAAATGTCAGTTGGCTGTAGGTGTTCATTTCTCATGCTTAGATCATATATATGCACTGAATATTGACAAAATTAGTAGCACACTCACGTTAGGTCATTGTGTAGTCCATTTGGAGTCTTCTAGCACAAGATTCTCATTGATGCAAATTGAAAAAAGTCATTTAAAGCCAACTGAAATACTATATCAGTCATACGTCCCTTGCATGTGAATTGTTTGATGAAATTCCTTGAGCTTTCATCAGCATTTTTTTGAGAGCAGATTTGAGGAGGGTCATTACAAGTTGACATGCAATGGGTTGTAACGTCACTCTCATAATATATTAGCATGCTACCAACATGTACCGCAGGTCTACAAATTGCCAAAGAGACTGAAGGTTGGACTCCCCACACGTGTGGCAGCATATTGTAGGTCTTGAAACCAATGTTGTCCAGCTCTTGGGTAGCTGAATTTCGACTCCAAGCTCACCCAGGCAAGTATTACTATATGGGACGCTGTCACTGAGTGTTAATGGGCAGCCTTCAGTAACAAATCGAATTTCCAGAATGCCATCTCCAAAATGGATGAGTAAATTATCTCCTCATTATCCAAGCAGTAATCACCAACCAATCTCCAAGACATAGAATACACAGAAGGAAATTGTGCAAACGAATATCCAATCCACTATACTTTAGCAGCGGAATGAAAAGCACTTCTCAGCTACAGTGATGAATAGTAAAGAAGTTACGCAATCTTAACTATACCTTAGCAACTAAAGTGCTAGTGCAATTCTCAAAGTTTCCAACCGTTATACATCAGTAAGGGCATATAGTTAAGAACCCAAGAAAAAGCCACAAAGCAACAAAATCAAATATAAAATGAAGCGTGTCTTTCCTAATGAAATGAGCTCCCATTTATAAGCTTTCGTTGGTAAAAGTTTCCATAAAACTCCACTTCAAAAAATGTGGAAGTTTCCCAACTTTTTTTTTTAGAAATATCTCTAAAAGTCATTATTATAATAATGCAACTCAATGAATAATAAATAAATAAGAGCTTATGCAATTATTAGCCTAATTAACCACAAGTGACAACCAACTACCAAGCGACCCCCTGCACTAGCAAGAATAGAAACTACTAAAAATAGACTTACTAAAAATAGTAAATCCATAACTAAGACCCCCAAAACGCCCTATCAGCTCATGTGGGTCCCTATGATGAGCTAACTCTATCAACCGCACAGACTGGCCAAAAACGGGGACATTACATAAGCCTCCACAATTCAGTAAATAATCACTTTCAGAATCTCCAAACCAATAATCATTTCAATATTATTCTCCTTAGCCACAGTATGCTACAGTAAGGAAAATAGCTAGCAAATAACAGATCCACTATACTTCAGCAGTAGAATGAAAACACTTCTCAGCTACAGTGATGAACAATAGAGAAGTTAGGCAATCTTAGCTATACCTCAACAGCTAAATTGCAAATGCAATTCCCAAAATTTACAACCCTTATACATCAGCAAGGGCACACAGTTCAGAACCCAGAAAGAGCCACAAAGGCACAAAATCAAATATATATTTAAGTGTGCTTTCCCAATGAATGACCTCTTATTTATAAGTTTTTTGTTGGCCAAAGTTTCCTTACAACTCCACTTTAAAAATTGTGGAAATTTCCCAAAAGAACTCAACACTAGAAACTTTTCAACTCACTTTTTAGAAACATTTCTTAAAGTCATTATCATAATAATATAAACATTTATTATAATAATGTAACTTAATGATTAATAAATAAATAAGAGCTCATGCAATTATTAACCTATTTAACTGCAGGTGATGAACAATTGCCAAGCCACCAACTGCATTGCCAAAAATAGCAACTACTAAAAATAGACTTACTAAAAATAGTAAATCCATAACTGAGACCCCCAAAACGCCCTGTTAGCTCACGAGGGTTGCTATAGTGAACTGACTTGGCCAACTGCAAGAACCTACTAAAAATGGGGACATTATAGTCCTCCCTCCCTAAGATTGCTTGTCGCCAAGCAATCCTGGAGCAAAATGAAGACACAATCCACCTAGATCCCAAAGATACAGTTGTGTACCATCCCTACTATATACAAGCAACTCTTGTAGCACCATCACCCAAACAACGGACATTAACATTAGAATCATCTGAAAACTGACCCGAGGTGCTAATGAAAGCAACAACCCATAGGAACTCAGCTCAACTAAAGTACCAACTCTATCAACACATGAGTCCCCATCAAACTGATACTCACACCCAACCTCACTGTTGAGATGGCGAAAACCATAGGTACTCGACACACTACCATCAACTCCAAACTCTGCCAAACTGTCCTGGTTGTGTAGAGACTGCAAGGGGTCAAATTTGCAGCTATCAATCCTATCAATAAAGGAAGGTGCTAACCCATTCCATAATGGATGGTAAAAAACTAGAGCCAACCCACATCGATGCAAAACCAAATTCTCTACCTATGAGCCAAAATAAAAGTGATGAGCACTCCTCACAATGTAATGTCTATAAAAAATCACAAACTCTGTCAAGGGCTCATCAATATCAGTCTGGGAATTAGAAGATGGCTCCAATCTTTGACTCTAAACTATTGGTCTGCCAGGATTGTGGGCAATCCTCTCAGCAAACCCAACCTCAAAATTCCTATTGGGAAGCATTATAGCCAAGGTCTCTACAATCCTCCCCACCGAACGTCATATAGCATGAGAGACCCGAATGAGTACCCTCAAATACCCCTTATGAATCCTCCTGCAAATCCAAGCTCTCAAACAAATACTCCATAAATGACTCAGTATAGTAGAAATTATATGTGGAAGCATCAACCTGCTCCCCCGCGACCCACAACTGACCCCTCTAAAAATGTGGCACTGCCAACTGTCCAATGCTACCAATTGTATGAGATGAAGAAATAGATTCGCTTCTAACAAAAGGAAACAAATCAGCATGAGAGCCCAACTCCCTGATACTCTCACCTCATCTATACCTACTACACCCATATCCTGGACAGATGTGTCGGCCACATCATCATGTCCATCATCCCCAGCCGTAGAAGCAAACTCATCACCCACCACAATATGCAACTAAATTGGATATGGGTCTGTTGTGGTCTGAACATGCTCCAACTTTATGGTCACCTCATCTAATCGTGACTATGACTCTTGAAGAGCCTGCTAAGAAGAAGAGAGTCCACAGTCACCTCAAGCTCTTGGATGAGCTCTACCACCTCCTCTTTCTCTAATAATATCTCATGATAGGTGTTACCCCACTCCAGAAGGTAATCCCGATCAGTAACTAGCTACGAGAAATTATGTTTCAAGATCCTAACAACCTCTCAAAGCACATGAACCTCTGCTAAAGAAAGAGTACTATCACTACGCTCATCAGACATAGAAGCACCCCAACAAGATGTAGCTAGCATCTGACGAACAACATCATAATGCCCAAGAGCTAAAGAAATGTCACTATCACTCACCTTCAGCTGACTGGTCACATGATGCCTCTATAACCCCTAACTCCTATACAATCTCTCTATCTCACAAACTACATTGTGGTAGGAAATTGAATCAGAACTGCCTAACACAAGATCGCTCATATGTGCACCATCATCCTTGCACAACTCCACATCCGAGATACAACTACCAAGTACCTCAACCAACTCCTCATTTGAAGAAATGGAAGTTCTCACAATATCAATCTCCTCGCATGTCTCAGCTTCCACCTCAATCATAAGGTCATGTAAACATCAATCCTGGGACTCAATGCAAAACCTCCTCGGACCCAATATCTGATAAGGGATATCATACCTGATGCAGCTCATAGCATCATTAGATGTATCCATACCATCTCCATCCACATCTCCCGACTTCGTTGTAACACCTGTATCACCAACATCAAAGTTGGGTGACTCCATACATGCCTTGGTCCCACCTAAGAAAGCAACTACCTCCTGTATTGGAGCAACACTACAGTAGCTGACATATAAGTCACAACTTCCTCCTCCAGTGAGTCTGAAAAGTCAATGATAACTACATCAACAACTCCCTCTGAACTAACCATAGCAACTACTTTGGGAGCCTCAACCTGCTGATGCTCAGTGCTATTATCCATCATGGGCACATCCACATGTTTCTGTGAACATGTCCGTCATCAACACTGCAGATAGGACTCGTAGGTCTTGTACTAAATATAGGTACATCAACATCATGGCCACCTGTCAGGGAAAACTCAAGCTTTCTTCCCTACAACCTCGATGTTAGCCTTCTAAAGGTGGAAACCATATACCTTGCTGCCCTCTCAACTGTCGCTGGATCCAACAAGCTCTATGCCAACCTCTGTTGATGAAGCTTAAATTTCTCCATACTCTCTTGTAAAGAATTCATTTTTAGGCTAACTTCCTCATTACTCCACTGACTTCTAGAACTACCAGTTCTATGGCTATCTAGAGCTGGAGAAAACTAGAGTGTTGGTCACTCCCAAAACAACTGCAAATCTAATATTAAAAAATATTCTCCTACCCTATAGGATGGCAGGAAATAGCTCTCATACCACTGTAAAAACCCCTAGCCGGTTCCCAATTCAAATATTGGAGTACAAATAATTCTTTTTGCAATTTCTAAAAGTTTTCTAATTTGTTTGTATTTTGCTCAAGTAAAAATGAATCAACCATTACATGAAATAAAACTAGATTAAAAATGAATAGACGTTCCTTGCATTTATTTGGAAATCAAAAATACACTTTGTTAATTTGGCACCTGGGCATTAAATCACTAAGATGTGTCACTAATTCAATCTCCTGCTGCTCACAGCAACCCCCTAATAGCCACACCCAGTTGCTAGTAATTTACTACCCCTTATTCCACCATAATTTTTTTTATGTCATATGGAAGTCACGTGCTAGGCAAATGATTCAAGGGCGATGCACCTAAACACCCAAACATGAGTAGGCCGAATGAACGCAGTCCCATCTTGGCATATACAGCTCCTTAGTGGCCATTCATCTCCAACACAGAATCGGGAGTCATCAAAAGGACTCAAAAATGTTGTCGTTCAAACCCTTCATAGAATCCAACTTGTTTCCAACGACAACTGTCGTATTTTTTAAAAGGAAAACGCAGACCCTCCAATATTAAATCAATCAGCAAAGGACAATATAAATTCTCAGCAAGGAAATGTAAGCCTCCACAATTCAATAAATAATCACCTTCAGAATTTTCAAACCAATATTCTTTTCAGTAGTATTCTCCTTAGCCACAGTATGTTACAGTAAGGAAAATAGCTAGCAAATAAAAAATCCACTATACTACAGTAGTGGAATGAAAACACTTCTTAGCTACAGTGATGAACAATAGAGAAGTTAGGCAATCTTAGCTATACCTGAGCAGCTAAATTGCAAATGCAATTTCCAGAATTTACAACCCTTATACATCACAAAGAGCATAAAATTCAGAACCCAGAAAGAGCCACAAATGCACAAAATCAAATATATATTCAAGTGTGCTTTCCGAATGAATGAGCTCTTATTTATAAGCGTTTCATTGGCCAAAGTTTCCTTAAAACTCCACTTCAAAAATTGTGAAAGTTTCCCAAAAGAACTCAACACTAGAAAATTTTCAACTCGCTTTTTACAAACATCTCTTAAAGTCATTATTATAATAATATAAACATTATTATAATAATGCAACTTAATGATTAATAAATAAATAAGAGCTCATGCAATTATTAACTTGATTAACTGGAGGTGATGACCAACTGTCAATCCACCCACTACACTACCAAAAATAGCAACTACTTAAAATAGACTTACTAAAAATAGTAAATCCATAAGTAAGACTCGCAAAATGCCTTGTGAGCTCACAAGGGTCGCTATGGTGAATTGACTTGGCCAACTGCAGGAACCTGCTAAAAATGGGGACATTACAGTCAAGTATGCATTATCAATAGTGAATATAATTACAATGCATTCACTCCTATTCTCCCCTCTGGCTCCAATGTCACAACACTTATATACTTGTGAACAACCTCCTAATGCCTCCCACTTGTGCTTGTTCCTATAGAGTAACTCTATACTAAATTTTTCTTTTTACTTTCTACATTGAATGCTCAATTTATGGAATGGCAAGAGCTCCAAAACCACCAAACAAGGCATCCAAAGAAGGATCTTCATTTCAAACAGCCACAACCCTTGGATTACCTCCATCAAAGTCAAAAGGACATCAGTTTTTTTCTCTAGTACTTTCTGTCCAACTTTAGCATCCAATCCCACAACATAAAAATTACATTAAATGCTAAATTATAGGTTTCACATCCTAAAGCACTTGGTTCTAGTCCGGCTTGAACCTAGTAAGCTCTTGGTCCATTACTCCTACAAGTTTGGCTGGGGTGCACTCCATCAAGCACCAATTTGTCTAGAACAAACATAGGATGAATCCAAACGCTTGGGTGCAACATAGGACGAATCCAAACGCTTGGGTGCCGATTTTTCAAACAAAAAAATCTGTTTTTTTTTTTTTTTGAACCCAACTACCGAATGTAATTGCTATTGTTATGTTCACCAATATCATTATATTTGTATCGGCATGATTCTACATGATCATTTAGCAAAGCAAGGTCTCAGTTGTAGATTATGAACATACATTCCCTATAACTTGAAAGATTATTGCATGTACATATGTTGTCCAATATGTTAACATTCAAGCAAAACTACCACATTGGAGAGACATACGAACCAAAGGAATGGGGCTTATCTACTACATGCAAAACTATCTTGGATTTTTTTTGTGTTCTTGTTAATGTCACTTTCAATATCCTCTCTCTTATTATCACTGTTAGTGTCAGTTTTTGCTATAGTCATAATTGTAAGAGTTGAGGAAAAATCAACTCCACAGCTCCCAAGAATCCCTTGCATGAAAACCTATCACAAAAAGTGAGAAGCAAAAAGCTATGGAGGCTAGAATTCCATGATCCACGCAAGAGGAGACATTTTGATATGCAAAAGAAATAATGCGATAAAATGTTTCAGTTACAAGAGAGACCAAACCTAATATAGGTGATCAAACCATAAAAAGAAACCTAGGTTGCATAATAATAACTAATAAAAGATTTAATTATTATATGCCTAAAGTTTAGCTTAATCAATGAAAGAGATAATAAGTGATTTAATAATTAAATCAACATGATCTAATTAATAAGAAAAACACTTTATTACACTAACACCCACCCTTAAAAAAAACTTACGAAGTAGCTAAAAACCTTGAAACAACTCCTGAAAGCAAATGGATCCTGGCAACAAAGGCCTCATCAAGTACTCAATTACAAAAGAGTCTCTATAAGTAGAGAAAAAAAAAAAAACCCATTGGAAAAACTCTCTTTCCAGGTAAGATTCGAGTTAAAATCAACTCTACAACCCCCAAGAATCACTTGCATGCAAACCTGTCACAGAAAGATGGAAGCAAAAAGCTATGGAGGCCAAAATTCCTGTCATGCACCAAATTTGCACTCTACTATCACTTTTAAGGTTTTAGTAATCTGGCATAACATAGGACTCAAATTCTGCATGTGAGATGTCATTATGAAAATGACACCTCCGGATTCTAGGTCAATTCCTATTGGATAATCACATAATTTACTACTTAGGACTTAGTAAGGAAAAAATGGAAGAGATGTTGCAGAAAACTTACAAAAAACTTGAAAAACTTAAACCTAACTTAACAGGTGTGAGGTCTTGAAATGACAGAATGTTAAGGAAAAGATGATATTCAATTAACGATCCCGAAAATTTGATAGACACACACTGCAACTTGCAAACAAACTTACACTTGTGCAACTTGATATTGATTGCCCATATCTATCACACATTTACACAAAATTGCAAAAAAGAAAAGAAGGCTTGTAAGAATCTTGCTAAAATGATCTAGTCATGATATTGAGTATCCAGAAAAACCGAGTTACAAAAGATGCAAAATATATCAAGGACACAAGAATATGTCACAAAATCTCCTTTTGGATAATCAGAACTATCCAACAAAAAGGAGTCTAAAAGACTAAGTACAAACCCTTTGGGTGGAATCCATGGAAAAAGCCTCACAAATAGGAGTCGAAGCCACCAAAAATGATGACTTATTGCCCCATAAACTCCACTAAGTCATTAGGAAACCAATGACTCATGCTATGTTGCCCAAAAAATGCTCCAACTGGCCATAAAGATCACCAAACTAACTTGGCAAAGTCAAATTCAACCTTGAACTACCTCCTAGAATTACTCATCATGACTCTAACTGACTTATAACACTAAGACTTCTTATAATATCTCTAGCACTCCCAAGACCAGGTATTATAGCACATGTCAAATTCTATTAAAAGTCATAAGAACATGTTCAAATTGTTCAAACTTCCCTCTTTGCATTTTGAAATAATAATAAAAACATTAAAGGATTCATAACATCATTTAATATTATGTTTTACAATATAGAATTAAAACAAATGCAAGGTTTTCACAATATTCAAATATCTCCTAAGTTGTCCCCCCACGGCATGCATTAAGTTTCAACTTAAGTAAGGAAAATGGAAAAAATAACTCATCCAAAATGCATTCGATTCCAAATATATCATATTTTGGTTTGAGAGCATCGGCCTTTTCCCAACCCTAAGCATTCATTCTTCATTTTCACATCTTTCTAGAGAGTTCGAAAGCAAGGAAGAACGACTGCTGAGGTTTGAAAACATTTTCTACTCCATTTGCAGCCAAATCTGGAGTTATCTCTGTGTTTCTGAGCACATCTGGTGCTTTAGCTTCCATGTTTTGTTGTTATTCAATGCCAAGGTGTGATCTTCGCACAATTTTTGGGAAAGTTTTCCTAATTTTGGCTACCGATGAAAGGCATATTTACTAATTTTTCTTATCTCTGAGAAAATCTGGTTTGTCACTTCTGGGTATTCTGGAAGACGCCACTAGTTCTTGATATATTCAAGGTAAAAGCCTTTCGATTTTAATCCTATAGAAATATGTTTCACATGAGATTTCTTGGGCTCTTTTACCATTTGAGACACCATTATTAGAGATTGATGTTTTGTCGTTTTTCCTCTGTAGCTAAAACTTGCAGCTCGAATTCTCTTGTTGTTTGGGTCTCTTTGCTGGATCCATGCCTTGACTGAATGCTAAATTGAATGAGCTAGTCTATCTTCTTTGCAAATCTAGACCTTCATTTTGACTGTTACTTCCATTGTTTAAAACAAGTTTTACAAGAAAACTTTATGGTTTCTTCAAAATATTATGCTTCGCTAATTGAGTTCGAGATCTTGATGTCACGAGTACTTTTCGTCTCTACAGATTTATGAATCATCTCCTAGTTGCATTCAGATTAACAACCATACATAAGGGTTTTTTTTTGGCCGGCTGGAATGGTGGCCGCTACTTGCAAGTATTTCCTTCATATTTTGATATATGTTTATTTTCTCCATTGTGGGAAAACATCACTCGTTGTTTGTTGTTGAAGTATCTTACCCATATTTTGTTGAATCTTTGTCATTTGGTAACCACGGCTGTAGAGTTTCTAACTCTCTTTATTTCTAAGTATATTTTTTGATTCTCTATCAATGGCAATTATTGGTTTGATCTGGAAATAATATAGATCTGGGCATTTGCCGATAAGAAATAAATTTCATAAGAATTTTCCCTATTCAAATTTTATAGAAGATCTCATTGCCACCCTTTTGAAAATCTGGAAATTTATCTGTCACTTCTTGAAGGATCCCATGAATTTCTTGTATATGGGTGTTTTGCAAACCCCTACATCTTGATGTTTCTGTAGCTCACAACTTGGATGTTTCTATAGAGTTACAAGTGTTAAATAACTCTTGTCCTTTTATTTACTGAACTTCTCTTGCATAAACATTCTCTAGAAGTTGTGACTACTCTTACTCTATTTGTTGTTGAGATGAAGCTGAAACATTCTTTGACACAAACTGGGGCCTTTCAATAAAATAATTTTCCTTTGACCATTTGTACATATCTAAGATTTTATTCAATATTCCAAATTTCAAAAAATGTGTAATGTTCCTTTCATCGGGGTTGCCTAATGACCCATCACAACCACTGAGTGACCACAAGAAAGATCTACAGGAAGGTCATACAAAGGGACAATATGGGTTTGTGCGGGGCCTAAAAGCTTGTATGGAGAGCAAGTGAACAAGGTCATACGGTAGGGAATGTGTGCACCCTACGGTATTTCAAACACAAGGTGGTACGATGGAAGATATGGAGATGAGGGGTATGGTGAATGGAGGGCACCGTACGGTGAGGGAGGAAGGAAGGTGGTACAAACAACTGAGGCCATATGGTGTGGAACAGGGGCCAAATTGATAGTCGTACGAAATATCCTAGAGGTCGTATGGTGAGGATAATGTAGACCATACACTCAACAATGCAAGTCGTATGGAGGGTGATTAGGAGGTTGACAATGATGAAGTAAGATGTTGGAGATGTGAAGGGGTGGAAGTATAGATTGAGATAGGAGGTTATACGGATGATGGAGAGAGGTACGGAGATGTTGTGATGCCAGAGTGATATGAAACCAACATACAGACGCTCCCAGCTTGAAGTAACCAAAACAAAGAAAATATATATCAAATAATAAATAGCTTGCAATAAGAATGAAGCTCCGACTTGCCAAATCCAAGTGAAGTGTTACAAGCAACAAAATAGGGTGAGGGTTGAATCTCACCGAAACCAAACATAGCCAAGTAGGAAAGATCTTTCACTTCCGAAATGGCGAACTACAAAGAATCCAAACTGGAATTCGTAGTACAAAGAAATAATCCAAAATGCATAACTAATGACTATCTACAAGCCGTGCTTAAATACCCGTTGGGGAAAACTTTCCGAGGGTGTACAAAGATAGCCAATGGCAACACAAACTACAGAAACAAAATATAAATGAGTCCAAGATATATTAAATCAATCGACCCAATTACAATAGCTTAATTAAAAATTTATTTAATAATGGGAACATTACACTCCTCCCATCAAAAATTTTGCTTGTCCTCAAACAAATGCAATGACGGATGCTATAGAATGTGCTCGCCCTCCCACGTCGCGTCATCCAATGGCAAATATTTGCAACGTACCAAATATTCCTTCACTGTGTGGTTCTGCAAGGTCTTCCAACGTACTTCGAAAATTTCAGCTAGTTCCAATACAAGCTTTCCTTCTTCATTCAACAATGGAAGGTATGTCGCTACCATGACGTTCTGTCCCACAACTTTCTTAAGGCAGGAGATACGAAAAAAATTATAAATATGACTCCCCTCTGGAAGTTCCAACTCATAGGCAACTTCACCGACGTAGCAAACTACCCAATAAGGACTATAAAATCATGGCTTCAATTTTTCTTTCCCCTTTTCCTTCAATGAGGATTGCTTGTATGGTTGAAGTTTGAGATAGACCAAGTCTCCCACTTCCAAAGTCCTCTCAATTCGATGTCTGTCAATGTAGATTTTCTATTGATTTTGTGCCCATTGTAAGTTTTCCTTCAAGTATCTCAGTATGTCATGACCCTCCTGAAGCAATCCCTCGCCCTTGATGCGCGACTGTCACCCAGAATTGTGTCGATGAAGGAAAGGAGTTCGCACCCATATAGTGCTTTGAACGGTGCCATCCCGATGGACATGTGGTGCAATGTCCCCGTTTTGGAGGTAATTTGATTTAATTAATTTAATTAATTAAGTTGTCCAAAATAATGAATATTTTATGAGGATGACTAATTAATTATTTTAATTGAATAAATAAGTGGTATTAAGTTAATTATTTACAAAGTTATCAAATAAATAAATATTAAAAGATAACTTTATATTTAAATAATTTAATAAAGTGACTTGAATTATTAAATATTTTATAAAGTCACTTATTAAATAAAATAATGTTCTAGAAGTTTCTGGAGAAAGTGGAGAAAAAAGAATAAATAAACATCCTGGGTTTCATTCTCGGCAGGCAGATTTCATGTTGTTGTTGTTGTTTCATCTTGTGGAGCCTAGGGTTTCTACTGATTACTTCTTTGTCATAGAAAACGAAAACTTCCTATTGATAGCAATTTTGAGGGTGTGAAATATCACTTGAATTATTGCAGCTGGGAGGAAGATACTTTAGTCTTCTATTTGTGCTACATTGAGAAAAAATATTCGAGTACAATAGCTGATGTATTATTGTACTTTCTGAATAAAAGGTTTAAAGGTAATTACTTGCAGATCAGATTTAGTGTTCGCTGCTACAGTACCCGTGAATAGTGTCATGCTACAGTGATCCGCTCCAATGTTCGCTACAGTAACTTGGTGCATCATTCAAAGCATTCTCAGCCTAGGCACAATTTTGGAGAAGCATTACACTCTTCCTTGGCATCAAATATTGAAAAGGAGGTGGTCTGATATTATTTTCAGATTCTGGAAAATAAAAACTCAGTCACATTAGGGATGCTTGTGGAGACCACGATTTTGTTTGTCACTCCATCTTGGTTTGATTTCCCTTCCTACCTTGGGCGCACTATATAGGAGGATTATTGGATGAAGCTGGTTGCATTTTGGAGCCCATAACAGCTGGGAATTATTTTATAATAATCTTTTATATCAGGACAGGGGTGGCTGCTTCAGACATTTACATTGGACATTTGAGGCCATCACTCTTTGAGACATTGCTTGCATCTTCATTGGAGAATCAAGGCGACTTCAAGAACCAAGTTCCTTTGTTCAATTCATCCTATTATATGTCCTCTAGTTGCATTTTAGGAGGTACTGCTGTAGGTGAAAACTCATATCAGATTTAATGCATATGTATGTAAGCCAAGAGTCTTGGCGTCTCATCTCATTGCCATTGTAGAATTGTTGCATTGTCAATAATATATTTGAAGTTGGAAATTCTCTATCTAAGTTATTGTCTATTTGAAAGTTTAAAAGGGATGTATGCCAACTATTTGATATAATGACTATAGGCTGTAGCTGCACATTTAGGTCAAGATACTTTATCTATTGCATTTCAAATTACAAAAGGAAATATGCATTGCATATAGGACCTTGTCTAGACATCATAGGACTCTTTTGCAAGTAGTATATACATTGGATATCATTGGGAAAACATTTATGCACTCAGACCAGCAAGTTCCAAAGTTGCACATGAATTGTTTGATGAAATTACCAAGGCCAAATATCAAAAGTTTTCAATCAGATTTGAGCAAGGTCATTACAGTGGTATCAAAGCTCTGATCTTGCCATCCTGTGGGAATTGATTTCATTATTTGTATGAGATTATTATCAGAGTGATCAGTATTTCTATTTCCCAACCATGGATAGATACAGCAGGTCGAGTTCGGGAAGTCGACACAGTAGTAGAGGAAAGAGAACATGTCATGTCCCCATTTTGGAGGCAATTTGATTTAATTAATTTAATTAATTAGGTTGTCCAAAATAATGAATATTTTATGAGGATGACTAATTAATTATTTTAATTAAATAAATAAGTAGTATTAAGTTAATTATTTATAAAGTTATCAAATAAATAAATATTAAAAGGTAACTTTATATTTAATTAATTTAATAAAGTGACTTGAATTATAAAATATTTTTTATAAAGTCACTTAATAGATAAAATAAAATAATGTTCTAGAAGTTTCTGGAGAAAGTGGAGAAAAAGAATAAATAGGCACCCCGAGCTTCATTCTAATCATCCAATTGTTTATTTCTCTCTTAACATCAAATTGTGATTCAGTCACATAGTCTATTGTGGAGCCAAGTGGTTTCAGATAGTCAGTTGATCTTTGGGAACGAAAACTCTCTTGGATTTGCATAACTGAGGAAGTGAAATATCTTCTGAAGGGTTGCACATTTGGAGGTGATACTTCAGTCACTTCAGCTAGGGCATCATTGGGCCTAAGGCCATTTTCAGCATTTCAGCATTTCAGGAGACATTTTTAGCAGGGCCGAAATTATTGGAGGTCATTTCTAGCAGGTCCAAAATTATAGGAAGCCATTTTAAAGCAAAACCGAAAAAAAAAAGAAGTCCGAAAAAAGCATGCCGAAAAAGTAGAACCGAAAAAAAAGCAGGTTGAAAAAGCAGTCCAAAAAAGCAGCTCTGAAAAAAGCAGTTCAAAAAAGCAAAACAAAAAAAAAAGCAAATCCGAAAAAAGCAAGTGGAAAAAGAAGATCGAAAAAAGCAAAGCGGAAAGGGCGGCATTGAAGAAAATTATTACAACCATCTACAATCAGGTTCTTCACTTCTCATTTGACATATTTTCTGAGAAATGTAGGTTTTCAGCTGAGTACAAAATATAGCTTCAGCACTTCACTATTTTACATTGTACTTGTCTTTGTTTGCCATTTGGCATTATTGGTATCAAAGGAAGGCTAGGATTTTGCAATTGAAAGAGCATTGTAATTTTTAGACTATCTATATTGCAAACCTAAAGTTTGATGATCAGCTTATTAGTTTGCATTCCAATTGTTTGACAAAATGTCAATTGGCTGTAAGTTCTCTTTTTGACATAAATAATGCTATAATTTTGCATACTAAGCGTTTATATTAATGACACTTGGTTGTAAGTGCATTAATGCCATCTTAGGTTGCATCCAAAGTATTTGTCATAATTACTAGTTGCTGTAGCTGCATATTGCAAGTAGTTAAGTCACATATTTGTATTGAATATTGTCAAAATTAGTTGCACATTCATGTTAGGTCATTGTTTAGACAATCTGGAGTCTTTTTGTAAGCATTCTATTTGATGCAAATCGAAATAAGAGTCATTGCAGCAATCTGAAAAGTTATATCAATCATATGACCCCTTGTATGCAAAGTGTTTGACAAAATTCTTCGAGCCTTCAATCAGCATTTTAAGGTCGGAATTGAGCAGGACCATTACAGTGGTGTCAGAGCTTGCTTGCAAAGTGTTTGACGAAATGTCAAACAATTGAAGTATCAAGATTTTTGGTGTTTGAAGGAGTTATAACCTGTTGGGGTTATTACAGAACAGGGTTAGATGCTTTAGTGGAAAGTGTCGAGAAATTAAGATTGCATCAGCAACGACTAACATAGAGATTGTCAGATCCGGCTACAGTTGATAGGGCAGCGAGATATTTTACTTCTCCTTTTAGTAGGCTGACATCAGGTTCACAAGGGAGAAGACTTGAGTATTCTCTGTTCGCTGATCATGATGCTGATGTACCATTATCTAGTTCAGCACCTACTATTACCATCCGTAGTGTTGATGATAGTTTTGTTGCACCAAACTTAGTGAATGTTTCTGTGCCATTGGAGGACAGTAGTGTCGAGCATCACCGGGTTGAGGCTCCCAGAGCAGTTACTATGGATTCTATAGAGGCAGTTGATGCTGTAGTCATCTCTGATCATTCCAATTCTTCTTTGGAGGGAATTGTCATTGGGGATGTGTATGTCGGCTTCAGTAGCGTGGCTCCAGTTTAGGAGGCAGTGGCTTCCTCAGATAGGCTCGAGGCTTCTATGGAGTCTCCCAATGGTGTACTTGGTGATCAGAGTATTACAGAGGAGACACTTGATTTCAGTTTGGGCTCCAGCATTGTTGGTGTATAGGTTGACGATGAGTCATGTGTACAACGATCTGTGTTTGCAGTTGAGATTCTTGTAGGTGATGTGAGAGTTGTCAGTATGGACACATCTGAGGACACTTTCGAGGATGATGTGAGTTGCATTGGTGACAATGCCCCCTGTATGATATTGAGTGATGACTGCGAGGAGAGTTTGAGCTCTGACAGTTTTGATATTTATGATAGCAATCGCAGTATGGGTTCGGTACAGGAGACAGTGTTATATTCTTGTGCTGAGGATGTAAGCATGGAGATTTCTAGTGATGACACTCAGGATGGTAGTGTTATAGATGTTTTGTCTAATGACACTCCATGCTACAATATAGCTTCCACAGGTCGACGTCGAGTTGTGTACATGCTCAGAGTTGGTAGAGGAGATACAGTTAGAGGATATATACACTAGCATTCCAAATTCATCCGTTGTTGTGAGTGAGGATGATGAGTGTTGTACTGTATTTGGATTTTTATTTTTTATTTTGGGCATAGATTTAGCATCAACAGTTGGTCAAGATGGGTTCCTTGATTCATTGTTGCCGGAACCCATAGAAGAGGATGAGGTAGAGTCTAAGTGGCAAGAGTTTGTTTCAGCCAGGGCTACCTTGTCAGTTGAGGGAGTTACTTTGTCAATGACCCCTGATGATATTTGTCAGAATTTGGACTCCCAGTCAGTTGCAAAAGACGAGGGAGCTGGAGATTGTGATGATGAGAAAGTTTCAGCAGCAGCTTCTTTGAAGTTAGATGAGGATGAGTCTGATGCTTGCGTTCAGAGTCTAGAGGTGTACTCAGATGTAAGTACACTGAGCCTTGGTGATCTTGAGGGGAGTTCGTTTGATTCAGCTTTCTCTCATAGTGTGGACAACGTATTTGAGACGGTTCATAGGAGGCCCGTAGTCCAAAGTCACCATGTGACCGGCTAGTTGAGAGTTGGCGAGAGAGATATCACTACTGCTCTTGAGCATTTTGATACCGCTCATCAGTTGTTGGTTGTTACTGGTTGGGGTGCTTCTATGACAGATGAGTCCAGCAGTGGTTACCTTTCTTTGGCAAAGGTTCATGCCTTGCATGAAGCTATCAGGGTCTTGAGACAGGATTACTTACAGTTGGTAGCCAACCGTGATCACCTAGTTAAGTGGGGGAGTACAGCTTATGAGGCACTCTTGGACCATGAGGAGGTGAGTGAGCTTACCCAGGAGCTCACAACGACTACTAAGGCTTTGGAGGACACACAGCAAGATCTACAAGAGTCACAGTTTTAGTTAGAGGAGGTGACCATGGAGTTGGAGCATTTGCGGTCTACACCAGCCCTAGACCCAGTTCATTTGTATATTGAGGTGGTTGGTGGTGAGTACGCTCTTGCAGTTGTTACTGAGGAAAATGTTGTTGGGGCTGACACACATGTTCAGGATTTGGGAGCACTGGTCCTGATAAGTTTGGGATACCAGTGGAGTCGAGTCTCTAGATTGATTCTTCTCACACAGATGACAGTGTGGTACAGTTGGTCGTGCCACCTTTACAAAGGGATCAGTTGTGGTGTGTGGGGGAGTATGTTGATGCTTCCTCGTATAATTTTTACTACACTGAACGGTTCATGGAGTATTTGCTGGATAGTGCAGGTGTTCATCTGGACTAGCATAAAGTGTTAGAAGGTGTTCTCATCCGAGGTACTACTGCTATTCGCAGATTGGATGGGGAGATTATAGTGATCCTTTCTACTATGATACCTCACAGGGATTTTGTGGTGGGGTTTGTTGAGCAAATTCCATAGGGTCCTGTCTAGCCTACAGCCACTCGAAGTCGGAGATTGGAGCCATCCGTTGATTCCCAGTTCAGTGATGGTGAGCTAGTAGCATAGTTTGGGGGTTCCTACTGGCATTATACCATGAGGAAAGCTCACAGCTTCATTTTTTATTCACATGTACATGACCTATTCATGATGCACAATTCAAGAGCGCATGTGCTGAATAGTTGGGATAATAGTTTAGCTTGTATGAAGTTCGAAGGCAAGGTTGATCAGTCTCTTAGCTTGCTTCCACTTGAGGCTTATACTTCTGCAACACTTGATGATGATATTGAGTTGGTACGACAATTTCATTTTGGGCAAATGTTGCAGAGAATGTTCAATGATGGCAAGGAAATTATGCAATTCTTCTTGTGGGATCCAAGTCGTGAATTGCTTGAGGACAAACAATTTCAAGAGGGGCGGACTGTAATGTCCCCATTTTGGAGGTAATTTGATTTAATTAATTTAATTAATTAAGTTGTCCAAAATAATGAATATTTTATGAGGATGACTAATTAATTATTTTAATTAAATAAATAAGTGGTATTAAGTTAATTATTTATAAAGTTATCGAATAAATAAATATTAAAAGGTAACTTTATATTTAATTAATTTAATAAAGTGACTTGAATTATAAAATATTTCATAAAGTCACTTATTAAATAAAATAATGTTCTAGAAGTTTCTGGAGAAAGTGGAGAAAAAAGAATAAATAGACATCCTGGGCTTCATTCTCGGCAAGCAGATTTGATGTTGTTGTTGTTGTTGTTTCATCTTGTGGAGCCTAGGGTTTCTGTTGATTACTTATTTGTCATAAGAAACAAAAACTTCCTATTGATAGCAATTTTGAGGGTGTGAAATATCACTTGAATTATTGCAGCTAGGAGGAAGATACTTCAATCTTCTATTTGTGCTACATTGAGAAAAATATTTGAGTACAATAGCTGATGTATTATTGTACTTTCTGAATAAAGGGTTTAAAGGTTATTACTTGCAGATCAGATTTAGTGTTGGCTGCTACAGTTCCCGTGAACAGTGTCGTGCTACAGTGATCCGCTCCAGTGTTCGCTATAGTAACTTGGTGCATCAGTCAAAGCATTCTCAGCCTAGGCACAATTTTGGAGAAGCATTACACTCTTCCTTGGCATCAACTATTGAAAAGGAGAAGGTGTGATATTATTTTCAAATTCTGAAAAATAAAAACTCAGTCACATTAGGGATGCTTGTGGAGACCACGATTTTGTTTGTCACTCCTTCATCTTGGTTTAATTTCCCTTCCTACCTTGGGCGCACTATATAGGAGGATTATTGGATGAAGCTGGTTGCATTTTGGAGCCCATAACAGCTGGGAATTATTTTATAATAATCTTTTCTATCAGGACAGGGGTGGCTGCTTCAGACATTTACATTGGACATTTGAGGCCATCACTCTTTGAGACATTGCTTGCATCTTCATTGGAGAATCAAGGCGACTTCAAGAACCAAGTTCCTTTGTTCAATTCATCCTATTATATGTCCTCTAGTTGCATTTTAGGAGGTACTGCTGTAGGTGAAAACTCATATCAGATTTAATGCATATGTATGTAAGCCAAGAGTCTTGGCGTCTCATCTCATTGCCATTGTAGAATTGTTGCATTGTCAATAATATACCTGAAGTTGGAAATTCTCTATCTAAGTTATTGTCTATTTGAAAGTTTAAAAGGGATGTATGCCAACTATTTGATATAATGACTATAGGCTGTAGCTGCACATTTAGGTCAAGATACTTTATCTATTGCATTTCAAATTACAAAAGGAAATATGCATTGCATATAGGACCTTGTCTAGACATCATAGGACTCTTTTGCAAGTAGTATATACATTGGATATCATTGGGAAAACATTTATGCACTCAGACCAGCAAGTTCCAAGGTTGTACATGAATTGTTTGACAAAATTACGAAGGCCAAATATCAGAAGTTTTCAATCAGATTTGAGCAGGGTCATTACATGTGGTACGTGGTATTGTAACAATATTTCCCTAGGTACATCCACTTGACCCACGCTAGTTGTATCGAAACGTAATTCTAAAGGTAACCTTCAAGCCATTTGTTCACAATCTTTGTTTGTCTGTTTGTCTGAGGGTGATAACTAGTGCTTGGTGACAATTCTATTCCTGCTAGTCAAAACAATTCTATCTAGAAGATACTGATAAATTGTCCATCCCGATCACTAACAATGTTTCAGGGTAACCTATACAGATGAAAAACTTCTCTAAAAAATAGATCGGCTACTTGTGTGGCCTGAAAGTCTGAAGAGATGGCGAAGAAATGTGCGTACTTCGTCAGTCTGTCAACCACCACATAAATACAATCTTTTCCATTCACCTTGGGAAGTCGAGTAATGAAATCCATTGAGATACTTTCCCACTTCAATTCTGGAATTGGTAAAGGTTGCAGTAACCCAGTGGGTAGAGTATGTTAAAATTTGTTTTGCTAGGAAACCACACACTCTCTTACATACTACAATACGTCTCTTTTAAGACTCTTCCATGAAAACCTCTCCTTGAGACATCTATAAGTTTTAAGGAAGCCCAAGTGCTCTGCCGAGAGTGAGTCGTCAACTTCAAGATTTTCTACTTCAATTTGGATTCCAACACTAAAAATATCCAATTCTTATAGTAAATGATGTCATCCACAACTTTGTAGCGATCATCCTGGGTGTTGTCATCCATTAGCTTATAGGCAAATGTGTTTTTGGAATATTCTACTAATAAATGTGCTTTCCAGTTAGCTGAAATCTGGGTCAGTAAGTAGATAGCAAGTTTCTTGGACAAAGCATCTGCAAGCACATTGTTCTTTCCTTTAACATATTCAATGTCAAAATCAAGAGCATGAACCTTGCTTACCCATTTTTGTTGCCTCTCATTCAAGTCCTGTTGATCCAGAAAAAATCTCAGACTATTGTGATCCATACGAACAACAAACTTGGCACCCACCAGATATTGCCGGAACTTGGTTAGTGCATGTACGATGGCCAACATCTCTTTGTCATAAATGGAATATACACGTTTTGTTTGAGTAAGCTTCCTGCTCTCATAGGCTATGGGGTGTCTATCTTGCATCAATACTGCGCCAATGCCTTCGCCGAATGCATCACATTCCAGAATGAAAGGTCGAGCAAAATCAAGCAATGCAAGTACGGGACAAGTACTCATTGCTTCTTTTAACTTATCAAAAGTGAGTTGTGCTTTTTTATTCCACTAGAACGAGCCTTTTCTTGTCAGATCTATTAATAGAGCGATGAGTTGAGAGAATCCTTTTACAAGCCTCCGATAATAATTGCACAGTCCAAAAAAACTTGTCAACTCTGTGAGTGATTTCGTGGGAGGCCAATCAAGGATAGCATGAATCTTCTCTTGAAGAACTTGAACTCCATATTTACTGACAACATGCCCTAGGTACAATATTTCTGTCATACCGAATTCGCACTTGGATTGCTTGGCGAACAAAAGGACTGATCCTTCATGATCTATAGGACTTTGTCCAAATGCTTCAGGTGCTCTTCCCAGGTCCTGCTATAAATAAGAATATCATCAAAAACTACTAGTAAGTGCTTGCGCAATTGTTTGTTGAAGATGCGATTCATACATGATTAAAATGAAATAGGTGCATTTGTTAATTCAAACAGCATGACCAGGAACTCATAATGCTCGTAGTGACAACGAAAGGTCATTTTTTCCACGTATTCCTCCCTTGTGCAGTTCTAATGATATCCGGAATGAAGATCTATTTTCGAAAAATAGATTGCGCCATGTAATTCTTCGAGCAACTCCTCTATCCTTGGAATGGGCTATCTATTCTTTATTTTTTTTTGTTCAATGCACGGTAGTCCACACACATGCAAATCGTTCGGTACTTTTTTTTTACCAATACCACTAATGACGTGAAGGGGTTAGAACTAGGACGGATGCATCCTTTCTCCAACAGTTCCTAAATAGTCTTTTCGATCTCATCTTTGAATTTCCTGGGATGGCAATAGGGTGTGGTTATGACTGGCTTGGCTCCAGCTTCCAACTCGATAGTATATTCAAACCCTCGATGAGGCAATATGTCAAGACGAATGTCAATAAAAACTTTATCATGTTCACTCAATATATTCTAGAGATCATCATCCTCGAGAGCTAAATGTTGCCTTTTTATAGGTTCTGCCGAGACAAAACAATGTGCAGCCCAAGCAGTGTCATCACGCCGAAAAATTGCCTCCATCCAATGTGCAGAAACTTCCTTCACACCTTCATTTGCCATTCCGCGAAGAACAACCTTCTTTCCATCGATAGCAAAAGTGAAGTCCATCCGTTTGAAGCTCTAAGTGTATTCATCAAGTGTCTTCATCCACTGTATGCCTACAATAACCTCCATATCATCAAGGTCCACTATGAAGAAATCTTCGGTCACTATGTAATTCACCATTGTGATACTTAGCTAAGGAACAAGGTGTGTACAAGCCAAGAAAGTCCCTCTGGCAACTTTGACCTGAAATCCTACATGCATCTCCTTAGGTAGGCCTTTTCATTTCACGAGAGAGGATTTTATGAAGTTTAGAGTACCTTAGCTATTGAGCATCACGATAACTGGTGCAGAGCACCTAACTCTCATTCATAACTTTCAAGATTCTTGACTCATTCATGACATTGGGCATAACTATTTGACAATCAATTGCTATGGATGTTAGGAATCTTGTCCTTTTGCTAAGTTGAGTGTTATTAACTATATGTTTGTAATAAGGTCAAGGGATAGATCTTATGATCTCCCTATGACCCATCCATTTTGTTGACACAAGACCCCTTGGTGTGTTTATAAACCTTGGGCATCATTTGGTCCTAATGGATGACATGTTGGTCATTTCATGTCTTTCTAGGTGTGTCTTAGGGATTTGGAAGCCTAACAAGATTTCTAAGGGTTAATAAAGCCTAAATGCAACATTTTTTTGCCTTATCGGCAAAAGTTGCTTAAAAGTTGTCAGCAACTTTTTGGTTTAGGAATCCCAACGGCTCAAACCATTTGGTGGTTGAGTGGAACAGTTGGAAACAACCTATTTAGGCTTGAATCATTCGAAAATGAATCAGAGAGGGAAGATCCAATTGTAAAACTTGCTTTCAAATCAATAAAATATACCTATTTTAGTGCAACTTCCTTACATTTGCAAGTATAGTATGAAAGAGTAAGGGGTGGACGAAGATCTTTTTGATCTGAAAGTTGATGCTAATTATTTGAATGCTTTTGGTAGTGGTTTGAAGTTCTCATTCCCTTCCTTTTAGAAGTAATCAAATTTGTAAGCCTACTGGTCTGAGAAACCCTCAATTTCAAGGTTTCGGCATACAAATGGCCCTAACTTGTTGATTCACTGGTGGAATTTCTTCTCCACTTGTATGAAGCAAGTTAGGGATGCATACTATAGGATTTTTGAAATTTTGGAACAAGAATTGAAGGTAGTGATTTTTGGGAGCAAGCCCTAGGTCAAATATCTCCATGTATTTGACCATTTTTAAGGAGATCAGAGTAGATAAGGAGATGAAGAGGCTTTGAAGACTTGGTGATCAAACAAATTGTCCTAGTGTGAGTTAGTAGAACACCTTGGAAGTAGAGTTTTGGATCTATGCACCCATTTCTAACCTCTTCCTTTGAAACCCAAGCCTAACCTAGCTAATTGGCCCTGTGGACTTAGTCAGGGTAAGGACATGCTGGAGTGGAGTCAATCTATGCAACTTTGGAGTTTGAGAGAACTTGGAAAAGGGTATCTGAAAGTGTGATTTGTTCCTTAATTCTTTTGGGAAGTTTTGAAGTTATTGACAAAAATCAAGGATTAGAGACCTAATAGGATTCTAGGTCTTTTCTAGCAGTTTGTGTTGTGGGTTGTTGGGAGTGCAACCAGTGGTGGATTTTGCTTAGTTGGGTTGTGACTAAGTAGTTTCTAGCCTTTGTTGGAAGTTGTGAGGCCTAGAACTCTAAAATCCCTATTTTGCCCAAATTAAGGGAGCTTGTCCCTAAAGGCTTGATTTGGGTCAAATTGTTTTCTGCCATATTTATGTATGGTAGGTCTTGAAACCTTCATAGTGGTTCCTTGTAGAGGTATACACTTGTTGAAGTGAAACAAACCATAAGTTCAATCCTTTGAACACCTTGAATGTTGGTTTTGGGGTTGGGTCTTAAAGTTGTGCTTCCATTGTTGCACTCTGCATCAATAACCCTTTGTCCTTGAAGGGTTCCCTGTACACGAAAACCTGTGCACCTCAGGCTACCAGCTAGGGAAATAGTTCCTCCATGTTGTACCAAATGCTGTAATTCTTTCTGTACGGTTCAAACTAACCATTTTAGTGTTCTCATGGGGTTGGCTATCTTCAGTGGGTATATCTTCCTGTTCATCCTCATCATCGGACATGACCTCAATGTAGTGGATCTTTCCTTTCTCGAGGCATCTATGCCCCAGTTCCCATGGTCCTTTGTAGTTGAAACATAGTTTCTTCCTTTGGAAACATCGGCGGTTTGGAATGTGAGTAACCTCAAGAGGATAATGCCGGTGATGATGCCATACTCCGTGCTTTCTTAATGGCCTTCGACAGGGTGGCAAGATTGAACCCCTTTATCCAACCCCTTAGTGGTTCTGTCAGCCCGTCCATGAAGAGCACGATCTATCTTCTTTCAGAAATGTCTGTGACCAAAACAGAAAGGTTCTAAAATTCCGCAATGTACTGGTTAACCAATCCAATTTGACTTAGCTGTGCCAAATCTTTGAAATTGAGTTCCGAATCTTTACCATCAAATCGATTTATCAATCTCTTAGTGAATTCTGCATAGGTATTTATTTGATCATGCCCCAGTGTGATGGTGTCGTGATGCCACCATTCATGCACAACTCCCTCCAAGTGTAATGCTGCAAATTTAATTGCTTCTTCTTCTGGCATAAGATTTAGCTGGAAGTATTGGCCTTCATTACCCATGTTTGTGTAGATATAGATCCAGATCTGTCAAATGGAGACAGATTTACTTTACTCAACTTCCTCCTGATGCAAAGTCCGCGTTGTGACTATTCTATTCATCAAATACTTTATTGTCTGCCAATTTCTTGAGAGTTTCTTCCATGAGTCACTGAGTATCATTGATCTGTGTCTAATTCCTCGCAAGTTCTCTTTGCAATGCCACAAGTTCTGTTGCTATGGGTTCCGATTCTGCCACCATTCTATCAACCGAATGGGTTCTCCTTCTCTTCTGGCTATAAACTCTCATTCACTGTTCACGGGCTAGCAAGATTAAAGATCTGATACCACTGTAATGTTCCTTTCATTGGGGTTGCCTGATGACCAATCACAACCACTGAGTGACCACAACAAAGATCTACAGGAAGGTCATACAGAGGGATGGTATGGGTTTGTGTGAGGCCTGAATGCTTGCACAGAGAGCAAGTGAACAGGGTCGTACAATAGGGAGTGTGTACTCTGTACGGTAGGAATGTGTGCACCGTACAGTATGTCAAACACAATGTCGTATGGTGGAAGATATAGAGGTGAGGGTTATGGTGAATGCAGGGCACCGTATGGTGAGGGGGGAAGGAAGGTGGTACGGATAAATGAGGCTATACGGCGTGGAATGGGAGCCCAGTTGACAACCATACGAAATATCCTAGAGGTCGTACGGAGGGGATAATGTAAACCGTACACTCAACAGTACAGGTCATACGGAGGGTGATTGGGAGGTTGACAATCATGAGATGCCAAAGATGTGAAGGGGTGGAAGTACAGATTGAGATAGGAGGCTATATGGATGATGGAGAGAGGTACGGAGATGTTGTGATTGTAATGACCTGTACCTACAACTCCTCTAAAAATCAATATATTGCCACTGGAATGCTTGTACGGATGTCAAATGGAGTGTACAGACAAGGCTAAAGGCCGTACAATGCAGGCCTTACGGTATGTTATGGGACACCAAAAGTTCCGTATGGTGGGAGAGAGATGATGTACGGCTAGCAGTCTGGCCGTACGGAGATATAAGGGGGCCATTGTCAACCGACTGGATGGTCTCGGCGGTGTTTCTGTAGCCAACGGAATGATTGTCGTCGGTGTTTTGTATTTTGTAGCCGATGGGTAAATAGTTTGTAGCAGATGTAATGTTGTGGCCGACGGACTCCTTCGGGAAGGTTCAGCGGTAGTATTTATATCCCGTCTAGGATCATTGTAAAGCATCATCTTCTACTATTATTCATCTTATGAAGCATAATGTATGTCTGGCATATGCGAATATAATTCTACTCTTCTGTTCCATTGTCTGTATGTGTTGATTTCCTTACCAGTACGGTAAACATTTGGCGTCGTTGCCTTATGAATCTAGAAGGTGGGAGGAATGAAGATTAATGCCAAATCAGCTTAACAAAGATCAGAATAAGGTCAAGGAAAAAGATGGAACCCGTACTACGCAAGAGAATTTAATTCTGGCACAGCAAGCCGAACGCCGATGGAGATTTCAGAAGATTGCCGACGGAAATCGGAGCGTCGAAGAATTGTTGGAGGAGACTCGGCAACGGGTAGAATTGGTGGAAGAAGCACAGGAGGAGTTCTTGAATTTGTGTTCGCTGGGGGAGGAAAATTCACACGGAATAGCATCAACTCGCACGGCTCGCAGTGCCGAGGGAGCACGAGCGTGGAGTGACCTCTTCGTCCGGGATAGACTTCCGCGGGAAACAACTTCAAAAGATCCTTCTTCTTCACCAAGGTTCGCAGCTGTCGACACCTCCGGTGTAGGAGTTCAGACTGCCGGTGTGGGAGTGCAGACCGCCGGTGTGGGAGTTCAAACTGTCGGTGTGAGAGTGCCGACCGCCGGTGTGGGAGTGCCGACCTCCGGTGTGGCAGTGCCGACCTTCAGTGTTGTGATGGCAGGACCCAAAGAAAAGCTGCCGAAGTTTGAGGGCGATGGTAGAACTGACCCCATCTGACATTGTAAGACATGTGAGACGATCTGGCAGGCAAATGGAATCACAGATGCCAACGAATGGGTCAAGCAATTTCCGGCAACCCTACAAGGTGTGGTGATTGATTGGTTTTCGAATACGAATCCACAAAAGCTGAATACCTGGGATAACATTAAAAAGGAGTTCCTGGCGGAATTTAAACTCTTGCGGGATGATAATGAAATCATAGCAGAGATTTTCAATACCAAACAAGGGAAGCATGAAACTGTCCGTGTCTACGCCAGGAGATTAAAAGACTTAATAAACAAAATGGAAAGCAAGCCGGCGGACGGATTGTAGAAAAGATGGTTCGTGGACGGCCTACGCTCGAAGTTGCGAAGCAAAATGAAAATTGTGCCACCGTCGTCATATGTGGATGCGTATAACAGAGCACTGGACCTTGAAAGTGAACAGAAGACAAAGAAGAAGAAAACTAGCTCTTCTGATTCTGATGACGACGAGCCTGCCGAAGATGATAGCAGCGACGACGAAGGTAGCAGCGAGAAGGTTCGTGCCCTACAGAAGGATATGGTTCGCATGATGGAGTTTAAAAACATGCAAAATGAGCCAAAAGGCAGTGAACTGTGGTGCACGGAGTGTAAGACTGACGATCATACTAAAGGATCGTGTCCAAAGAACCAATTTTGTGACATTTGTCAGATCATGGGCCATTCGACAAAAGATTGCCCCTTTAACATGAAGACAAGAGGATCTCCGCAGGTGCTTCTCACACAGGAGGCTTCCCCGTCAGGTAGTAGCGGAAACACGAATACCACCGGCGCTACATCCAAAGGATACAGGAATAATCGGCGTGGACAAAATAATAACAACAATAACAATACCAATATGAGCAGAAGCCGGATCCAATATGATGCAAACGAACGGCCGATTATTTAGTGCCGCACATGTAACTTGTGGGGGCATTTTGCGCGAGAGTGTCCAACAACGAATACACCTCAACTATTGTGCCGATGTTGTGGACCTGACGATCACGACGACTCAAAGTGTCCAAAATCCGGAGTGAACTTGATCACTGTCGGGGCGGATAACGAAGAAGTTCTGGCAATTATGCGGCAACAAGCAAAAGAATGCCCAGACCCCGCCGAAGAAAAGAGGAAATTCACAAAAGCAGTCCGCGGAGTTGTAAAACAAAATTCGCTCCCTTTTTCCTGCTCTCCTCCATTATATCTGCCGCGGGTGGAACACAAGTTGCTGGTGTCATTTTTTGTATGCCATTTCACTGTTTGCACAACTTCACACGGGAATATAGATGCTGAAAGAACAAAGCGAGCAATGAAGGGCGAACAGTCTTCCACGGGCGTATAGCAAGTTTTCTCGCATGCTGCAATTGCCATGGGATATCGGAATCTACCTTGTTCCGACTTGCGTGTGATTGTTTGTGATCTTCCCATCGATCTCCGACACTGGTGATTGGCTTCGAAAAGGCTCGTAGGAGCAGGTTGAGAGCTACGCTTTCAGACATAGACCGACTCTTACGTTGAAGAATTCATTAATTTCAAAATTTCTTCCAATCACGGTAGCTGGGAACATTGATGAACGGATTTTAAATCCGGAGGAAGCTTTGTGATTGATTCAATATGTTACGAGGTGCCTCATTTAGCAATATGGAGGTATAGATTTGGCATTGCGGAATTTGCTGGGTTGCAAGGAGGAATTTCGAAGGAATGGATTGGTTGATTGTTTTCACTGCCGAAAGAATTGCTTGGGTTTCTCATTTGTGTTCGGATTCCTCCCGTGGTTATCTGCTGCCTTACCTATCCGCGGGATAGGTGTGCTTGTGACGGCATGTTCATTTGCCTCTTCCGCAGGGTGAGATTTTTTGTATTGGACGAAGAAAGTTCGTTGATTGATTCAAGGATGGAGTGGTGGAAAAAAAAAAAGTCGACAAATCAAGCATGCTCAGAATGAGTAACGGAGGATACCAAAGGGAAGGGGAAACATCGGTGATTGCCAGAAAGAGTGTAGAATCGGCAAAAAATGACAGAAATGGTGTGTTCCGTGCAGTTTTGTGCAGTTTTGTGTGGGTTTCGGAGTGCTAATTTGGTCAGGACCCCATGGGGACGCTGCCCCTTGACCCCGCCGGGGGCGTTGCCCCCTGGACCCTCAGTCATTGCAGATATCAATCGTGGGAGTCTGACCAATTGAGAAGAGTTGAAGTTGCTGCAGGCATGGACTTTCTATGTACCAGAGGCACTGGGAGTAGGTGTTGGCTGAGAGGCTGTCTTGGTGGATGCGTAGAGAGCTCGGGAGGAGCTAATCATCCAGTTGGAGGCAGTGCAGCGACACTTGGCTCAAGGTACCGAGGAATTGAAAACAGAGAAAGCAGCACAGGTGGCTATCAAGGTCAGCTTCATTGAAGAGGCAGTGTTGTGTTAGCAGAGGCTACAGGCACGGGACCAAGGTGACAGTGATGTGTCAGAAGCAGATTTATCTTGTTGTAATTAGTCCGTTAATGTATTTTGTTTGTTAACTTGTCTCAGATATTTTGTTAGTCATCAGGGGACGACTTTTCTTTTTGGGAGGATGGTGTCAACCGACTAGATGGTCCCGGCAGTGTTTCTGTAGCCAACAGAATGACTGTCGTCGGTGTTTTGTATTTTGTAGCCGACGGGTAAATATTTTGTAGTGGATGTAATGTTGTGGCCGATGGACTCCTTCGGGAAGGTTCGGCGGTAGTATTTATATCCCGTCTAGGATCATTGTAAAGCATCATCTTCTACTAGCATTCATCTTATGAAGCATAATGTATGTCTAGCATATGCGAATATAATTATGCTCTTCTGTTCCATTGTCTGTATGTGTTGATTTCCTTACCAGTACGGTAAACAGCCATATGGTGAAGAGAGAATGGTTAGCAGAGTAGTCATACGGTAGAGACTATGGGATCCATACGGTGAGCATGTGGAGGCTGTACGGTTAGGTATATGGAGGTCGTACGTTTGGTTGGGAAGACGTACGGCTTAGCTTAGAGGTCATACGGTGAGTAATGTAATTGCGCAGTGTTGTGAGAAATGGAGGGGGTACAGAAAAAATGATTTCAAGTCTACACTCTAAACTATTAATTCTGAATTCATCAAACAATGCCAACAAGAATAGAGATTTGAACACAGACAACATTCAATTAATAATTGCCAAAAGATGGTGCTCCGACTTGCCAGATCCGACCGAAGTGTTATAGGCAATGGAATAGGGTGAGGGTTGAATCCCACCGAAACCAGAGAAACCAAATAGGGAAGGTCTTTCACTTCCGAAATGGCGAACGATAGAGAACTCCAACAGGAATTCGCAATAGAAAGAAATAATCCAAAGTGCATACCTAACAACTACCTATATGTCGTGCTTAAATACCCATCGAGGAAAACTTTCTGAGGGTGTACAAAGATAGTCGACGGCAACACAAACTATGGAAACAAAAATAAAGATGGGTCCAAGATATATTAAATCAACCGGCCCAATTACAATAGCTTAATTTTGTTTTATAACGGGAACATTACAGTGATGCCAAAGTGAGACGAAACCAACATACAGATACTACCAACTTGAAGTATCCAAAACAAAGAAAATATATATCAGATAATAAATAGCTTGCAACAAGAATGAAGTTCCGACTTGCCAGATCCAAGCGAAGTGTTACAGGTGACGGAATAGGGTGAGGATTGAATCCCACCGAAACTGAAAATAGCCAAGTAGGGAAGATCTTTCACTTCTGAAATGGTGAACTACAGAGAATCCCAACTGGAATTCACACCACAAAGAAATAATACAAAATGCATACCTAATGACTACCTACAAGCCACGCTTAAATACTTGTCGGGGAAAACTTTCCGAGGGTGTACAAAGATAGCCAACAGCAACACAAACTACGGAAACAAAATAAAAATAAGTCCGAGATATTAAATCAATTGGCCCAATTACAATAGCTTAATTAAATATTTATTTTATAATGGGAACATTACAAAATGTTTGTTCAGTATGTGAAATACTTAATCCCTGCAAAATTTGAACTGATTTACATGATCTTGAATTCCTGTCCTTGAATGTAAATTTGAAGCAGTAATATTGAAAGTAGAACACAGATTTCTTTCTTTACAATATTGTTATGCTACTATTGTCCATTCCTTATTTGTCAATGAGAATTCATAATCCAATTGTCTATTTTCTTTTTATGATTTTTTGTGAGGGTTTTCTAAACTGGTGAATTTCATTCCCTTGCTGAGGTATAAGGGTTTGATCTAAGGGTTTGAATTTAAAACTTCCTCTTTCTGTTTCTACTGTGGCTAAGGAGCAATTATCCATTGGAGAATTCAGTGTCTTCTCATACTGTGATTCATGTGGCTGAGAGAAGAAAACTTTGCTGAAGAAATTTGGTGATTCATTATTCTGATTATTGTTATGTCAGCCTGTCTGGTGTTAGCATTTCTGATTACTGGGCAATTTGTATCTGAGAATTGGCGAGGCTTGATTCAGTATTTTGGGTGCTTAATTGTTCATAGCTAAACGACATTATACCCTATCATTGGAATTGACTCATTTGGCATACTGGACGCCGAGCTTTCCTTGTGTGGGTGACTCTTTCCAGCATTTCGGCTCTTGATTTTATTGGCTTTCTAAAGCCATTACAGTCTGCAATTTAGGGTGCCTCTTCCTTCAATATCTAAACACCAGTTTACCTGTTCTTGGCATGTGTTATTGCTGCCTTGATTGTGCCTGTTGTAGCTGCATGAGGAGCTCCTCTATTACATATTTGGCAGCCTCTATGGTCCTGTTCGAGCTACAAATATTATTGGCATTAATGGCAAACAACAATCAGGTTCTATTAAATTGACAGTTGCAGCATGTCTGACTATTGGTGGTTTGTAAGAGCTGTTTATTGTATATTTAGAATATTATATCACTACTTTCTACTTTCATGCAATCTATCCAAAACATTGACCATATCAGTTTCATGTGAATTTTCATTTTTAATTCAATATTCTGCAAGTTTTTGATTTTTCAATCCAATCATAATTTGGTATCAGCTCTGTCAAGGTTTTAGTTGCTTCTATATATCTATATACTTGTGGATTGGTATCTTAAGTAATAAGAGAATCTGCAGTTAATAAGTACCCCAAAATACATATTCCCTCGTCTAGTTGGTGTGACCCAGTTGGGCTCTTTACATTATTATATGCCTAAAGTTTAGCTTAAGCAATAAAAAAGATAGTAAGTGACTTAATAATTAAATCAACATGATTTAATTAATGAGAAAAACTCCTTATTACACTGACAATAACTTGAGCTCTTGCAACTCAAATCACCATATAAGTAATTGCTACTATTGAGTTGATACTTGAACTCAATATTTTAATAATTTGATATTGAACTTGAAGTATATGATGCTATGATTGAGTTTATGGTGTTTCTGTTACTTACATAGTACTATTTGACACTTTAATCCTAATTCATGCTTCTAGGTTGTACACACATAATTTTACATTATGTTTGTACTAACAAACCTGAAACCCATTTTAAAAAATTATCGTACAGGCATTGCAGTTCTTGAACATGAATATAAACTTGAACCCAAATCGGCAATTTAGATTAAATATAATAAAATTATAAATGACAGAATGTAAAGACACACTGCGTGGAGAAACTTAAAGATCACTCATTTTGCACTTCCTAGGTCATTAATTATCTTATTCTAGACATCCATGTCTAGGGAAAATAATATTGAATAGTTGTGAACAAAACCCACCTTAATCACTACTAGTGGAACCCATCACCCCGTATGAGTGTATAGCAAACAATTATTACATGGGCATAGGCATCGGATTCAATTGATAACAAAGGCTCCAAGTAACTGCCTTACTCATACCATTTGGCACAACAACCACAGTAAATTGCAATTCATCCAAGCAAATCATACCTCAAACTAGGGTATACCAACATAGATATAACTTCAAGCTATCAACATATAACTCTACAACTCTACAAATGACATCAAATCTCTATATAACCATCCACCTATCGTAATGCAACATAATTATGCACAAATTACAGTCAAGTCGACTAACAATGTTTGTATTAACACTGAGATAATCGCATGGATATAAACAGAATACAATCACATTTCGTAAATGCCAAAGCATACAAACTGATGCCAAGAATATTAATATTTATTTAAAAAGATAATCATTCTAGCTTGTGAATAACACTGCTAGGCAGCTAAGCTACGCATATTAATCATTGACTCAACCAGGAAACAAAAGCTGATAATATTAACCAGATTATCAATATTCTCCAACCACTGCAAGTTTGTCTCCAATAAGAATTTCAAAAACTTGAAACACTTTGCACTACTATGCGAAGTACCCAAATGATACCTATTACTAGTTCCCAAGAAATTATCAATCCTCATTTTATTTTTGAGGACCAATAGGAGACATTAAGATGAACAAGAGACAGTCTATAAATGCAGATTAAGGCCCTGACCTTCATTTTTTAGAAATTGAAACCCTATTTTGTATCAATAATTTTAGTCATTTATTTTCAACATCATGTTTAACATGCATTTAAAAATTTTACATGTTCCAATATAATGTGTCTAACATGTAACAGTGACCAATTAATTTTGTGCATTCTCTTTCAACTACAATCAAGTGTATTCAAATATATTGAACATCTTAAAATTTAAAATACCTGAGAAGTTAAAGGAGTAGAACATGAAGAAGCCCTAGGTGACGTCTCTGGTGAGCTATATTCGCTGTTGCTTTCTTGTCTGTCCAGCTTGGAATAGATCTCTTGCTGCATATTATTACCTTGATAACCTAATTTTGTATTCTGCAAGTAACCAAAAGAGATTGGTGAATTTCATAAGATGATTTGTAGGCAACCTATTTTTGATAAGTAAAGCAAATGAATGCATTATTTCAGCCCTCACCCACGTACCATCTTTTGTGCTATATGAATATACGAACAAGGAAAGATGTTAAAGTGAGTTTTTTTGAAATTCAAGATTACTGGAACATCAAATAAATTAGATTTAAAGAGCACAATGTAATTAGCGTGAAATCGTTGTACAATCCGACTAATATTTTTTTTTTTTTAACTTGTGGGTAACTGTTAGGAGTCAGTTCTTAACTATTATCAAGGTTTGTGCATTGCTTATGTCAAGTCCCCTTTTTAGCTCTGTCTAGCAGTGACATGAGAGTTAGCCTATTATGGAATCTCGTAGGATGGTAGTGGTGATCAAGGACTCAGTCAAAGTTTTCAGCATCCGGATTTGGTATTACAAGCAGAAGTAGATTAGTTGAAAACAATTCCTTGATTTTAGAAGACAGTTCCTTGATTATAGGAGGAAATTCCTACCTTTTAGGAGGTGGTGATGTTTCCAGAGTTGAGGTTCTATGAGATCACCCCCTGGTCTCAATTTCAAGAGATTTGGTTGTGTTCCCTATATTTTAGGAGTATCCCTAGATTTGAGGGTGTGACTGTCAGTTGGCCCAGGTTGTCCAACATCAGTCACAGGCAGGTGATAAACTCAGTTTCATGTTTTAGAAGTGTTTGGGTTGTTCTTTGGCTACTTGGGAAATATTTTAATATATTTAAATATTCTCCTAAGTTAGCATTTTAATAATTTAAATAACTAAGTGTTTAGCCATTTTGGAGTAATAAGGAGTTTTCTGGCTCCATTTGGATCGATTAGCCTATGTGTGATATCTCGTTGGAAAGAGCTTAGACTCTAGTATTTGATTATTTGATTATCACTTGCCGGAACTTATTTGATGCTTGAAGCTATTTGTCATTAATAAAGTAATGATTTCCTTCTATTTGGATGCCTTTATTGGGAAAATAATGTTATATTATAAAATTCAAATGCAATCCACTTTAGGGTTCTTTTAGGGTTCGAATTGCTTTAGAGAGGGGATATAAGGAGAAGGCAACCTAAAAATGAGTATCTTTATCATTTTGTCAACCTATTTTGGACGCCATTGCTCTGGAAGAGCATTCCTCACCTAGGACGCAAACTGTAGTGTTGAGAGCAAATTTGTTGGGACATAGCCCTCAATAAGATCAGATTTGAAGGTTCTTATGCATACAATTTGATTACGGTAGAGGATAAATTTCTAGTATTGCAATCACACTTTGCAGGCAGTGGATTTATAGGGAAGGTGGCCACTTTAGTTCAGCCTAGCTTTTCCTTATAACAGCTCACAGGAGGAATTCTGGAGTGTTTATTTGCAGCAAACTAGAGTTGTTTTACTGCAGCAGCTTGGGCTTTATCATTTGAACTTGTTTGGTTGTAGCTGATTCCCATTTCAGTTGGCGTCAACCTTCTTTGAAGTACATTTGTATTGGTACTATTCTGAAATAAATCAGACTCTAATGATATGGTTTTAGAATCATTTCCAAAATAGTATGTATTGTTGAATATGATTTCTATCACTTTTATTTTATCATTTATTGTTATTTAATCATTGTTATACAAATTAAAAAAGAAACAACCTTTTTCTACAACTTCTTTCTAGCTCTATAAGATCAAAGAAAAATCTACAAGAAAATATAATTTATATAATTAAACAAATAGCAACAGCAAAGCAAATATCCATTTGGGATATTTCAATGGTATCAGAGCCTGGTTCCTGCCAGCCTGTTGGGTTAGTTGCAAGTCAATACCATGGCTAGAATAAGAAATGGGTGCTTTAAGGTTTCATCTCCGTCAACAGGTACAAGTAAGAGGCCTCCTGCTAAGGCTTTAAATGATGCAATAATGAGCAGCTACCATCAGTATCGTTCTCTTCTTAAGGAGATACAAGACATGCTTGCATTCACACAATTTATGGGTATACCAGATGCCAAGGATGATTTGGTATCCAAAAGTTCATATCAGCAGCAAGGAAGGAAAGAAGAATCAAAGAATAGAAAAGAAAGTATTGGGAGAGAAGATAAGTTAACAAAGGAAACACGGACCAACAAAAACCAGCAAGAGGAATTACCAAATGAAGATCTTGAGGGGGTATCAAAAGAGGATATTGAAGAGAGCCCTGCTCTTCAATGGCAATCCACATCCTTTTCTTATGGATTTAAACATGTCCATAAGCTTATTTTGGAGAGCCAATTGAAGGTTGGTGAAGAAAATTTCATTGCAGCCTTGTCACATTTTGACAGTTCCCACAAGTTAGTAGAGAGCTACATTTTTAAGGTTCAACTTGAGGGAAGACATAAATGTAAAGAGGTTTCATCAATCTCTGATTTGCATGTGCTTAAGATAGCCATGGAGGCAATGAAGAATAATTACTTAAACCTCCTTTTAGTTAGAGATCATCTTTTTGACCTTGGTGTTATTTACTCTATTGCTTTGAGGGGAAAAGAAGAGGAGATTGATCAACTTATTTCAAAACTTTTAAAAGTTAGAAAATCTTTGGGAAATTCTCAAGTAGCTCTCCTCATGGTAAAAAATCAGATTGAAGAACTGAGTAGGGAGTTGAGTTTAATCTATGCTCTACCTACAAAATCAAAACATCAGTGGGAGGAACATTGTATGGAGCTAAGTCTACTTCAGCTCAATCAGAAAACCTACCTCTTGCAACAACCTGTTCAGATAGACAACATATTCATGGGGTGAATGAGGAAGAGGAACCACTTGATGATACATTATCTAGTGACCCCAGTAGTTCCATTAATACTGAAGATATACAAGATGATTCCAAAGAAGGTATAGAGGAGGATTCCAAAATTCTGAGTTTGGATAGCAGCAATTTTACTTTCCATTCTCATGAGTTTTCTGCCTATAGTCTTGAAGAAGTTGATGACATACATTCAATCATTGTTGATAACCCCTTTTCCGAGATGAGTGCTGATTTGATTTTAGATAACCCACTCTTTGAATTGGATGATGAGGAGGCTCTTGATCTCGATGACACAAATGATATGAGGAGCTCAATCTTGGAGTATGATTGTGAAGTTGGGCATACACTTGGTGGGCCAGTCACTCAAGAGTTGTCCCTTATGGGCATGGATGACACATATGCTTATGTTAAGAGGTGGCCTCATGGTTTCCTTGACGGGCAGAAATAGCCTTGTTGATAAGTGACTTTGTATTCTTCAATCCATTGAGGATTAGTGACTATCCTAGTGGGGATCTTATGACTCATCTAAGTTTTTCACTGTCTAAATTAGGTTTTCAACAATATGGGAGTGTTGGGACGTGTCCCTATAGGTTAGCAATGGAGTGGGGAGTGTTTGTTGTTGATTGGAATTGGTTTGATAGTATGTTTGATATCACTTGTGTTCCTAGTCAGAGTTATGACAGTGAGATAGGGTGGCCATTGTTGATAGTTTTTGAGCATGCAAAATATTACTAACCCATAGTTATGATGTCCTGCATAAACAAAGGGTTACTGGATAGTGATAGTGATAATATGAAGTTCTTCTACATCACAGATAGTACGACATGTGTTTTGTTATGGGACCCAAGTACTGATTCGTGAGATACATCACTTTACAGAGACTTTTGTATATTGCTGCATGGTTTGGAGCGTTTGGGCATTTTTGTCAAAATGGAACAGCTGGTTGCATATTTGAGAGATATGGAGGGTCGCATGTTGTGGTTGAGCATGTTATTTTCTCAGCTTACCTGAATTGCATCAGGTTCAAGGATTCTTAGTAGGGACCTCACAGAGAGGCATTGGCAATATGGGTTTGCACATCTATTTGGACAGGTGCAATATGAATATGTTGCATTTTTTTTTAAATTGATTTGAAATCAAGGAATCGACATGTATAATACATTCCTCTAACGGATTCATGGTGAGATGCTACACTTTGAAGATCTTGATGTTTATATGAGAGTAGCGCAACAGAGGACATGGGTGCGTTGGTTGCACTTGGGCAAGTATTGTTATAATACTACATATCATATGTCGATTGCTATGACTCCATTTAGAGCCCTCTACGATTATGATGCTCTATCTTTTGTTGATTTGGTGATTAGTGACAACAGGGTTCCTTTAGCACAGAATTGGGTACAAGAGAACCAGGACATCATGAGATTTCTTAGAGAGAATCTTCAGCAGGCATAGAATCAGCAGAAGGTCTACGCTGATCGACACAGGATTGAGAGAATATTTGAGGTGGGGGATATGGTGTACCTACGATTGCAACCTTACCAAGAGAGCACACTTAAAAGGGGTGGAGCTGAGAAGCTTAAACTTTGTTTTTATGGACCATACAAGATTATCACGCGTGTTGGAGAGGTTGCATATGAGATTGAGTCACCATCTGGCAGTAGGATTCATAATATGTTCCACGTGTCATGTCTAAAAAAGGCACTAGAACAACATATTATACCATCTCTACATCTTGGAAGAGAGGGAATGCCAGCTAAGAAGCAAGGTGATTCAAGAGGATCTAATTTGCGGGAGAGGTCTCCTTATAGAGGAAGCCACTTGGGAGGGCGAGACTATTTTACAACATCCAGCTTTGCAGTTGCTTGTGGGCAAGCATCTCCGAGAGGGGAGGTTTTGTCATGTCCCCTTTCTAGCTCTGTCTAGCAGTGACATGAGAGTTAGCCTATTATGGAGTCTTGTAGAATAGCAATGGTGATCAGGGACTTAGTCAGGGTTTTCAACGTCCAAATTTGGTATTACATGCAGTAGTAGATCAGTTGAGAGCAGTTCCTTGATTTTAGAAGGCAATTCCTTGATTATAGGAGATTCCTACCTTTTAGGAGGTGGTGACGTTTCCAGAGTTGAGGTTATATGAGATCACCCCCTGGTCTCAATTTTAGGAGATTTGCGTGTGTTCTTTATATTTTAGGAGTATTCCTAGATTTGATGGTGTGAATGCCAGTTGGCCTAGGTTGTCCGACATTAGTCACAAGCAAGTGACAAACTCAGTTTCACATTTTAGAGGTGTTTGGGTTGTTCCTTGGCTACTTGGGAAATATTTTAATATATTTTAATATTCTCCTAAGTTAGCGTTTTAATCATTTAAATAAGGCTAAGTGTCAGAGAATCCAGACTGTGCCAATCTACAAAGGGAGAATTTACGACCACTTGAACAAGAAAAAGCTTGATAACATCCAAGTTCCAACTATCAAAAGACACAACATCATGGTTATCAAGGTAAATGGAGTGGCACGAAATACATGAACTATCGATCCTGTTATCATCTAGGAACCAATCACCAAGTACAAGGCCCTTTAGAACAATCCCTAGGATTGCTTCCTTCTTTTCCATCTTCTTTCTTCTCCTTTCATGTTTGTAGTTGAAAAGGATGCATTACATGAAAAGATGTAATTACATGTAATGCGAGTTACATGTGCATGTAAAGATGTAATGCGAGTTGCATGTGCAGTTGCATGTAATCGTATATTTTCTCTTGTAGTTAGACAACATCAAAGTTGGTTGAGTTGCTCTCACTTTTTCCTCCACCTTTTTCTCGACTTTTGTGCCTATATAAAGGAATGCCCCCTCATTGTAAAAATCATCTTTTGTTGTATGCAAGAAAGATCTACCACATTGTGCAAGCATAACTTTGATAGTTGTAATATTCTGAGACATAATTTTTAACCGTGTGACTCAATATATGAGATGTAATTTTGTCAAACGGTTCTCAGTCCTCCTATAACATTTCTATTACCACTATATGTAGGTTCTACCAAATTCTGGGCATTAAAATTCCAAAACCACTTGATGTATTTGATAACAATTGTTATGAAGAAAACTTAGAATAGTTACACCAGTATATATCACTTCTGAAATGGCGAACAACAGAGGATTCCAACTGGAATTCGCAGTACAAAGAAATAATTCAAAATGCATGCCTAATGACAACCTACAAGCCATGCTTAAATACCCATAGGGGAAAACTTTCCGAGGGTGTACAAAAATAGCCAACAGCAACACAAACTACAGAAACAAAAATAAAAATGGGTCCGAGATATATTAAATCAATCAGCCCATTAACAATAGTTTGATTAATGATTTATTTTATAACGGGAACAATACAAATTGTAATAGAGAAAATTAGAAGCTTTGACTATAATTTGTGCCTATTGTCTTAATTCATGTTATTATTGTGTGTTCAATCAAGGAGCATAGTGATTTAAGAAGCAATAGAAGCTGCAGCTTTCACTGGGAGCAGTTGTGGAAATATATAGCTAGAAGCTTTGTCTATAGCTTATACTTCTTCCTTAATTCACAAAATAGTTAAGTTATTCTTACTTTTTGGAGTCTTTGTGCCCTAATTGTAAATCTTTTCCATATAGGAGTATGAATGAACTTAGAGCCAAACTGGTACATTTTCAGCTAGCCTTTGAGTTAGTGAACGTTTAACGGTATACTGTTTCCAGCTCTTGATAGAAGTGTAGATAGAGATTCACCCTAGCCATTTCTCGCTCCATGAGTAAGTGGATTCTTTCTTGAAAGATAAGAAGAAAGGATATTGGTAACACTCATTTGATAAGATCTCTCGACTTGTTGCTTACCTTGAGTTGATCCAAGGAATGGTAAGAAGAGGGAGCCTTCTCTTTAAGGTAGGAGAGAGTTTGTCTCACATGTTGTGGCTGTTCATCCTATTTTGTGGCTGGATTTTTACCCAAAACTATCGATTGCAAAATATCCTTCCAACACTTACAACTTTCCAAGCCAAATCTCTTCAACAAGTCTTTCAAATACTTAGTCTATGATAGGAAATACCATCACTGTTCTCCACAATCTGTAAACCTAAGAAATATTTTGTCTCACCAATCATAATCATCTCAAATTTATTCTTCATTTCATCAGCAAATTTGTCACTTGCTTCATCATTACCTCCAAAGATTATGTCATCCACAAATATCACAATAATCAACAAGTCATCTTCAATTTCCTTCAAATATAGATTACTATCTACAGTAACTTTCGTAAATCCCAACTTTACCAAATATTTGTCCAACCTCACATACCAGGTTCTAAGTGCTTGCTTTAGTCCATACAATGTTTTCATCAACTTACATACCGTATTTCCGTCTTATGTCAAAGGAAATCCTTTAGGCTGGTCACTGTAGACTTCTTCAAGTTCTCTAGTCACAAATGTTGACTTCGCATCCATCTGATACACTTTGAACTTCTTATTTGATGCATAAGCAAAGAACATCCTTACTACTTCAATTCTGGCAACAGTTGCAAATGTCTCTTCATAGTTTATACTTTCTTCCTATGAATATTCTTTACATACCAATCTTGCTTTATTTCTCACAACCTCACCTTGTTCATTCGTATTGTTTCTGAGAACCAATTTAGTTCCTATAACATTCTTATCTTTAGGTCTAGGAACCAATTCCCTTGTCCCATTCTTCTCAATCTAATCTAGTTCTTCTTTCATTGCTTGAATCCAATGATCATCCTTGCATGCTTCACTTGCACTCGTTGGCTCACCTTGAGAAATCAAATATAATTTTTCATGAACTTTGTTTCTTGTCATAACTCATTTTTCTTTGCTTCCAATAATCTGATTAGCAGGATGATTATTTATCAAATTCTTGTTAGGTGTTACTGTCTCAATTCTTACTTCTTCTCTAGGTTCAGATCTTGGTTATTCTCTTTGTTCCACAACTTGAATATCATTCTGCAAATCATTGTTAGTCTCAAAAAAAGTTTCAACATTTTCTATGATAGGCTTAGGATTAGTTTCTTCATCATTAGAATTATAATCAAGTATTCTCTCTTGAACTCCAAACTTCTCATCCACTTTCACATCTACACTCTCAATAATAGTCTTAGTCCTTTGATTAAAATATCTATAAGCTTTTCTTTTCAATGAATAACCAAGGAACATACCTTCGTCACTTCTTGTATCAAACTTACCAATGTCATCATCTCTCTTGATATAACGTTTACTTCCAAAAATTTTGAAATACTTCACTAATGGTGCATGTCCAAACCATAGCTCATAAGGTGTTTTATTCATACCTTTTTTGATATGTACTTTGTTCATTGTATATACTGTTGTATTGACTGTTTCTCTCTAAAATGTCTTTGATGCATCATTCTCAAACATCATGGCTCTAGCTCTTTCTATTACAGACCTATTTCTTCTCTCAACAATTTTAGTATGCTTAGGAGTTTTTGGTGTTGATAGTTATCTCTTAATGTCATTCACTTCAAAAAAGGTGTTAAACTCATTCGAGGAAAATTCTCCACCTCTATCAAATCTTAAACATGTATTAATCTTCAATCCAAACTCATTCTCAACTCTATTCTTAAATAACTTAAAACTTCTCAAATGCTTCAGACTTTTCCTTAAGGAACGCTACCCACATCATCCTAGTTAAGTCATCAACAATAATCATGGAGTACCTTTCACCATAGAATCCTCGTCTTAGTGGGACCACTCAGATCTGTATGAACAATCTCCATTTTCATTCCTGTAGTAAACTTCTTGCTAGGAAAGGAGCTATTCTTCTTCTTATCCATAACACATTCCTTGCACACAACATTAGTAGGCTTCACAATTTTTGGTAAATCTCTAACAGCAAATGTATTACTTGCCTTCACAATATTATCAAATTTTATATGGCAAAACCTTCTATGTCACAACTAACTGTTATCAACTTTTGCAGTCAAATATGTCATTTCTGTAGGGTTCAACTGAAAAACATTGTCTCTGGATCTTGTACTAGTGCCAGTCAACTTACAATCTTTATCCTTAATGATGCATGTCTTTTTTGTCAATTGTAACTGATATCCCTTATCAACCAACTATCCAGCACTCAATAGGTTATGCTTTAATCCATCAACAAAGTAAACATCATCTGTGTTATTTTTCCCATCAAGAGTAATAGATCTTATTCCCTTGATATGACAAGCCACATTGTTACCAACTCAAACATGCATCCATCGTGACTATTAAACTTAACAAATTTATTCACGTCACCAGTCATATGATGTGAACAACCATTATCTATGATTCAATCAGCTTTCTTTTCAACCTGCAAAACCAAGACTTTTTCTTCTCTAACTTCTATTTTAGGATTTTCTTATTTTATAGCTACAAATCCTAACCGATCATCACTTTCACTCTAAACTCTCTCATCAGACTCATCATCTTCATTTGCATACAAACAATCTCTAGGCCTTCTAGACTTGAAATTCTTCTTATACTTTTTCTCTCTTTCCTGACACTTAGAAGCATAACAACCAAATTCATTACAAGTCCAACATTTAAAGAATATCTTACCGTCTAGTTCTCTCCTTACAAACAAGGCAATTCTTTCATTCCTTTTGTCTTCTCCAAATTTGAATCTCCTGCTACAAGCGTAATCTCCACTGGTGCTTGTACTTCTTGACAAGGAAGGGCGAACACTTAATGCACTAGAAGCAGTTTCCACTCTAGGAAAATCTCTAGCCTATTTCGAGCTCACTTTTGCTACTTCCAATCTTCCAAGAAGAGTTTTTCAGGTAAATTTCTCAGTACAAGGTATCACTTGTTCAATCATTAGCATTGTCTACTTAAATGGTGGTGTCAAGGTTTTCAAGAGCTTTCATATAATCTCATCTTCATCTTTAGATCCATTACAAGACTTAATTCCTACAAATATTTATGATATTCTACCAACATAAATTCTTAAGGATTCATCTTCCATCATCTTAGCCTCCTAAAACAAACATATCCAATTTTGTAATCTAATTCTCTTAGCATGCTTATCACCTTAGAAAGTAGATTCCAAAGCTTTCCACATTTTATGAGATAAATCTAAGCATTTTACCTGACTGTATTCATTCTCAAGAAGAGCTGACAAAAATACTTCTCTAGCAAGCATGTTACACATAGATAGATTTATTTCAGCTTCATTGCATTCTTCAAGTTTTCTTTCTTACACAATCTTCTTTCCATTCTTTTTCATCAACCAATATCCTAGACCCATGCATAGCAGATGTCTCTTCATCTTCTCTTTCCAACTATCATAATTAACTCCATCAAAATTAGGACTTTCTTTTTTGAAATGACCCGCCATTGATCTCCTTAAGTTGATAATCTTTTCCTTCGAGGACTTGATGCTCTGATAAGAATTGTTAGAAAGTAAAGTCCACCAAGATAATGAAGAGGAGGTGGGAGGATGAATTAGTTGTGGAAGGACGAATCAGTTATCAAATCAATATAGCTTTTATCAACCTTATTAAACCTTAAACACGTAAACAATATAATCAACAACCCTTGATCAGAGAGAAAACCCCTGTGGGGATGGTACCCACACAATGATGTACTAATATATAAGTTCCTTGTAAGAGGATGGACTATGTTAGGAGCCAATGAAATACATTCAGTTCATATCAGTCCCTGTTAGAAGATTCCAACCTTGTTAGCAGTTCTGCCAACGATGTTAGAAGTTGTAGAAGACAGATGAACCAACTATCCAAATATCTTCAAGTGCAAGACCACCAAACTCACTGTCCAACTGATCTTTGTATTATTCCTTTCAAAATAATACAAATGAAATTGATCTTCACAACTTGAACTCTTTCTCTATCCTCTTACAATGTCAATACCACACCAAATACCTTCTCAGATTTCAATACCAGACCTTCAAATTCACATCACACTGATCCCTTTAATCACTTACACGCATTTACTAACTTTGCATATCACTTGCTCAAATACTCAACTACATCTTTCATTGTGATATTGCTATTAGGATTTAACTATGTGATTTTGAGTCAAACTCATTGACCCATATTTCATGAGTAGTGATTCAACATGAATCCATCCCTCGTGAGAATAAATGGAACACTTAACACTCATTGCATCTAGGTGATGCTCACAGGGGTGAAGCACCAGGACGTCCCAGGAGGTCACCCATTCTAGTACTACTCCAACCTAAGCGCACTTAACTATGGAGTTTCCTCCATGGTTAAACCCAAAGCTTGCAACCCCATTTGTTTAACCATGGAGGAAACTCTGTAGTTAAGCGCACTCAAGCTAGAGTAGTACTGAAATGGCTGACCTCTCGGGAAGTCCTAGTGCTTCACCCTTGTGAGCATCACTTAGATCCAATGAGTGCTAAGTGTTCCATTTATTCTCATGAGAGATGAATTCATGTCGAATCACTACTCATGAAACATGGCTCAATGAGTTTGACTCAAAATCACACAATTAAATCCTGATAGCAATATCACAATTTGACTTCCTATGGAAATTATCTCCTACTTACATCTTTCATCACAAGGAAAATAATCTTCCTTTATACCATATACTCAAAATAATCCTAAGTCGGCCTTGAAACTTTCTCAATTAACTATAATAGGACCTCATTAGGATATTACAATTCATTACATCTTTTCACAATTACAAAACACTGTTGGCTTACAATACTTACAACTTTTCACACATGCAAGCTCGAACATTGCGCACTTGTTGACATCATCATCACACTATCTATTATTACTGTCTAACTTTGCTCATCACGATTCTATCCTTGTTAGGAGATACAATCCAAACACCAAAAACCACTTCACAAGTACTTTGTTTGCGCACTGTCTTTTGTAAATCACAAATAACTTTCACGTGTATTTGACTATCTACACGCGTGCTTGTCCATGTCATCATGACACACTATAGAACATATGCTCAATTGCGCTTGATCTCATCACCAATACAGAGTCCATACAACCTCTTTCTCTATCTGCTACTTTGTCAGTCTTTATAGAAACAATACTATGTTGACATCAATCACAAACACAGTCATGAATGCAACATGTCAATCACCTCAACTATTCTATCAATGCTTAGGATACTCCCCCAAAGGAATGCCATTAGCATTCATGCTAACATCTATTACATTGCCAAATTGTTCCCAATTCATCACTGATCTTCATGGTGAAGTGACGGTATCATTTGAAGTATTGCACAACTTTAATATTTCCTCACTTAAAGTAGATTGTACTTCACATTGATTAGAAATAGAGTTTAGTTGAATGAAATAATTTTTTGATGCATCTTTGGTGAACTTGCTTAGACCAAACTCTAACTGCTTGTTGATTGTATGTACACCTTACATGGTCAAATGGCATAATTATGAGCTTACATTTATTATTGCTTGCACATTGATATGCATGAATGGATGATGTTAAGAAAATGGTGATAAATTGAACATATTACATCCACCTTAGGAAATCGCACCATCTTGGTTGATGTCAATGGCTAAACTAAGTCTAGTAGAGTTGTAAAGACATTCACAATTTCCTACATTCTAGGAGTAGAATAGCTTTCTCAACCCTTTATTCCTTTGCAGTTTGTTTTTTGTTGGGAGAAGTTGAAGTATTTTGTGATATCCCCAATTTCGTCGGCGTCAGAGTTTTAGGGATTAGCCTATTATTGTGATCTTCTTAGGCTAATTATTGTGGATAGAGGGTCTTTTGTGGCAGTGGCTTGGCTTGGGAGGGTCTTATCTTCTCCACGTCTTAGTAAGCTACAGGTTGATCTTCGTTTGTCTCCGATCAGACTTCGTTTGGGCTTAGTTTTTGTGTACTTAATAAATGTGGTAAGTTGGTGTTGATCGAAATGGACCATTTCTATTTTTGGAAAGTGCATTTGGTCACATGGAGAAATAATAGGTATGACTCCTATTTCAGATGACATATTTAAATGATAAGTATTTTGGAAGTTATTATATTTTTAGTGGCCAAATTATTATTAATTATTAAATGGCTTATTATAAACTTATATTTTAACTTTATAATTTCATTTAAGTTAAGAGTTGGAGCTATCATTGCAAAGTGACATTTATTAATTAGTTAAGCCAGGTCAAGTGAGAGAATCTAATGGAAGCTTCTAATTAATATTGTGTGGTAAAGCTTCTTGAGTGAAGTTACATTTTGGCAACAAAAGGGAATCTGGAGATTAAAAACACAAGCTCATTTCATTGGGAAAAGCACACTTGAAGATATGGTTGCTTTTGTCGCATTTGTGGCTTTTCTAAGTTTGATATTTTGAGGCCCTTGTTAAAGTATAAGGGTTAATTCTGAGAAGTGGCAATTCAAAGCTGAGGTATTCTGAATTAGATTTCTGAGGATTATTAATCTTCCATTTCTGTGTTACTGTTGCTTTGGAAGAAGTCTTTGTGTTGGGTGTTGTGGGGGATTAAATTCTGAGAATTGTGAAGCTTGAGATTTTTGGAGTCTTCCTAATGTATGACCTGTGGCTGCAAGTCATCTATTGTGGGAAATTTAATTACATAACCACCTGCAAGTTGTAAGTGTTTGATCTGAATGTATTGTGAGGAATTATGTTGTCCATATTGATGTGATTAGGAATTAGAGTCTGATACAAACCACATTTGATACCTGCATTTTATAGACTGAAAGTTTAATCCGAATTTGGGACTGCTAAATTTGCATTTGGGTGCTATATTTCTGCATGTTGTTGGCATCTATTACAGCCTTGTTCTAGAGCATACAGCTTCTGTTCTTGGCGACAGGCTGAAGGATTTTAATCTCTGATTACTGGGCAGAAATATCCCTTATGTCTTGGCATTTGAGTTTGTAGTTGTTTGGCGACCAAACTGCATGTAGCTTGCCAATAGAGATCCTACACTTTATGGCAGCTACATTTGCAGCAGACTGTTGCTGCAACTTTTACTAGTGCTGATGTTTCTTGTAAGGGTGTGGGCTGTATTAGGAGACCCTGATATATAACAGTCGAGCATTATTCACCTTGTTAATTTTGTAACTTCGATCTCATACTGATCTGATTCTACAGATCGTACATATCTAAGAATGCATGAAATCCCTTTAGAAGTAAAGCCTATAAGTAATTGTCTTGTCCTTAAGAGGTATCGGCGTCTCCTTTGGGTAACATAGTTAAGGATTATCTAAATCATATCAGTTAGTTTAATGTATTAACATGTGTCTCCTTGTAAAGTCGCCGATTTTAAAGAGACAATTCAAGGCTGACCTAAATAGGGACATGTCCCTTCTAGGGACATGCACTTTGGTTGTAATATTTATATAGGGTATGTTTGTGGATAAAGGACACACGAATAATATATGGTCTGCTCCTTTGGCAATTCTGCCATATCCAAATTATTGCAGAGATAAACAATTTTCAAAATAATATTTATATTATTGGTAACACTTCATACAAGTCTAAATTATAGTAGATCATCTTTAGCAAGCAAAAAAAAGTATTATGTCAATCTGATTTATAGCAGAATTTGCAGAAACTTTACATGGTATCAGAGCTCTAGTAGCTGAACCTAGTCTCTGGAAATTGACAATTAGACCCGAAGAAAAGTTTGATGGAAAAGAACACTTTGTTGCTTGAAATTTCAGAATTATGATGATTCTTGAAGAGAATGATGTGAAACAGTTTGTTGATAAAGTATCAAACAACCTGATGTTGAACCTAATAAAACTATATGGAGTAAAGGAAATAGGAAAGCGATGCAAATCATATTGGATGGAGTGAAAAATAAAATCATACCTATGCTAATGAAACATCAAACAACATTTCATATAATGAATGCATTATTAAATGAATATGAGGTTAACAATGCGACTAGAACCCTTTCACTAAAAAGGCAACTCAATCATATACAGATAAAGAAGGGAGAATCTATGAACTCATACTTCCTAAGGATGGCTAGTCTAAGAGACGAACTTGCAAGTATAGGGACCATAATTGAAGACAAGGAACTAACACTTATGGCTATAGATGGGTTACTAGATTCATGGGAAACATTCTCACAAAGAGTAAGTGATAGAAACAATATTCTAGACTTTAATAGATTTAAACGAGATTGCCTACAAGAAGAATCTAGGAAACTTAAGAAAGGAGGAAAATTGAAAATTGAAGATGAAGAACTTCATGTTCTCAACATAAATTCCTATAAAGGTAAGAAGAAGGAAAAGACAAACCTAAGAAAAAAATTTATCCAAATAAAATGCTTCAAATGTGAAAGATTTGGACACTATAGATCTAATTGCCCTAAGAATTCAAAGCAACAAGTAAATTGTACAAACGTTACCAAGAAAGAAGAAAACTATAATACTGAGAATTGTGTATTGTATTTTGCACTATCAAATGAAGTATCAAGCAAAGCATGGGTAATTGATAGTGGATCATCTTGACACATTACAGGATACAGAGAAGTACTAGATTCAATATCAGAAGAAGTTGTTGGCAAAGTTACCATCAGTGATAATTCCTCTCATTCAGTCAAAGGAATTGGGAATTGCACCTTGAAACTGAAGTCAGGTATTTCTCTACATCTCAAAAGAGTACTCTATGTACTAGGAATAAAGAGGAATTTTATTTTTGTTACAACACTTGAAGATGATGGACATAATGTTGCATTCATGGACGGTAAAGTAATGACCTAGTCTAAGAACTCTTCATTCAAGAAATCAAAGTTGATTGGTCAAAGAAAGGGATTCTTGTATGAATTAAATATAAAACCTAGTCAACCTATTCAAGCCTTAATTCATGAAGTTGTTGATATAAACGAAATATAGCACAGAAGGTTAGGACGTCTAAATTTCAAAGCCTTATCAACTCTGGACAAGATGGTAATTGGTTTACTTAAGTTGAATAAAGATCATTCAAGCATATGCAAAGGATGCGCTCTGGATAAGAACACCAAAAGTCCATTTCATGATAGCACTAGAAAAACTAACAATGTTTTGGAATTAGTCCACTCAGATTTATGTGGACCTATGTTTGTTCCTTCTCTTGGAGGATTTTGGTACTATATACTTTTTATAGATGACTTCCCTAGGAAAACTTGGATCTACTTCTTAAAATGTAAAGAATTAGAAGAAATCCTTAAGAGATTTAAAGAATTCAAAACCTTAACTAAAAGCTTATCAAGACACAAAATTCATACTCTTAGGACTGATAATGGAGGGGAATATACTTCAGATTTGTTTAAAGAGTTTTGTCTGGAAGCAGGAATTAAGAGGGAGTATATTGTACCTTATAACCCAACAGCAAAATGGGGTAGCAAAAAGGAAGAATAGAACAATTATAGAAGCAACAAGAGCTATCATATTTGATCAAAATTTAGAATATTATCTTTGGGCAAAAGCCTCTTGTACTGCTGTCTATATTCAAAACCGAAGTCCTCACTCCCAACTTAGAGATAAAACTCCTGAAGAAGTCTTTACCAAGGTTAAACCTAACAGAAGCCTTCTTAAGATATTTGGGTGCGCAATATATATACATGTCCCAAAAGAAAAGAGAACTACGTTAGAACCCTCTGAGAGGAAAAGTATTTTTGTCGGATATAGTGAAACATCTAAAGCATATAGGATTTTCATACCTGGTCAAAAAAACATTGAACTTAGTAGGGATGTAATATTTGAAGAAGATTTAGCATTCAAAAAAGCCCTAAGTTCTGAAGATCCTCTCCCTTACCTATATCTGAATAAAATACTAAATCTGAGTTTTAGAGGGAGAACATTGAAGAAATTGAAGATGAAATTCAGAATCTTAATCTTAAGAAAACTCAAAATCCAAAGAAAAGACCACTTGGGACCATTAAGACTGTAGAGGAAGCACAAGATTTCGCTGCACCATTTGGAACCTTCAAAAAAAGCAAAAGACCCAAAAGATTTTTTGGTTATGCAATAAACATGAGTGATTTCTCTAAATCAGAACCAACGAATGTTTCAAATGCTATTAAAAATACAACTTGGAAGGATGCTATGACAGAAGAATACCAATCCATTATTAAGAATGATGTTTGGGAAATTGTTCCAAGGCCTGAAGGAAAATCAGTTAATTCTTCTAAGTGGATATTTAAAATTAAGCATGTTGCTAATGGTAGCATTCAAAAATATAAAGTCAGATTTGTAGTCAGAGATTTCTCTCAGAAGGAGGGAACTAATTATGAAGAAACCTATTCTCCATTACCAGATACACCTCTGTAAGAGTAGTCCTAGCTATTGCAGCATCGAAGGGATAGAAAGTACATCAGATGGATGCAAAAACAACATTTCTGAATGAAAAGATTACAAAAGAGGTATATTTGGAACAACCCGAAGGATTTGAAACTCATAACCCTAAAGTCCTTGTTTGCAGGCTCAAGAAAGCTCTCTACGGGCTTAAACAAGCTCTGAGGGCATGGTATGAAAGAATTGTATCTCTCCAGTTTAGGATTCTCCAAGAATGAAGCTGATCCAAATCTCTATTATAAAAAGGATAAAGATGATATGATAATGTTGATACTGTATGTTGATGATTTACTAATAATAGGTGATGATCATCTTATAGATCAATGCAAGAAAGATCTAATCAAAGAATTTGAAATGAAAGATGTGGGACTCTTTCATTACTTCCTAAGACTGGGAGTATGGCAGTGTTCTAACAGCATCATATTTAATCAAGGAAAGTATACATTAGACATCTTGAAGAGATTTGGAATGTGGAACTGCAAACATATGTCTTCTCCAATGAAGACTAATCTACACAAACTTAAGGACGCAATTACAGAATCGCCCTCTATAAATTCAACTCTTTATAGACAAATGATTGGGTCTCTTATGTACTTGGTAAATACAAGACCTGATATTTTCTATGTTGTTAATGCCTTAAGTCAGTTTATGTGTGAGCTAAAGGAGATTCACCTAGTTGCAGTCAAACACATCATGAGATACTTACAAGGCACTCTTAATCTTGGGCTCAAGTATGAGAAAGTTGACTTGGACTTACATTGGTACACAAACTCAGATTGGGCTGGAAGTGTTACTAATAGGAAAAGCACTTTAGGATGTTTTAGTTTAGGCTCGATGATATCTTGGATATGCAGGAAGCAGGCATCAATGAGTTCAAGAGAAGTTGAATACATTGCTGTAGCAACGGCCTCTCGGGAAGCAATTTGGCTCAAAAAGTTATTTGTCGGATTATTTGATCAACCCCTGAATCCTACTATTATTTATTGTGATGTAAACATTTCTATGTCTATGAATCACAACTTGGATAAATGAAGAATTTAATCATTCTCTGGATTTTATACTATGTTCTAGGAGATCTTAACTCAAGATCATGTTGTGATATAGGCCTACCAGTACCTACTAGTACCTACGAATCGCAACTTGGATAAAGGAAGAATTTAATCATTTTCCAAATTTTATCTTGTATATTACATTTCATGCAATACTGTTATCACAAGTACAAGTGATAAGTCATATCACAGGTATAGTAATATGACATAGTATCATGTGTTCAATAATACCACATCCTTAGAAGATTCACATAGATATAAACTATCAATCTATGCTTATTCATCTTAATTGATGATGCTAGATATGTTATCTCTTAATATGATTATCAAGTTAAGAGGAAGTGTTAATTCTATAACTCAGATCTCATACTGGTCTAATTCTACAGATCGTACAGATCTGACAATGCATGAAATCCCTTTAGAAGTAAAGCCTATAAGTAATTGTCTTCTCCTTAATAGGTATTGGTGTCTCATTTGGGCAACATATTTAAGGATTAACTAAATCGTCTTAGTTAGATTAATGTATTAACATGTCTCCTTGTAAAGTCGTTGATTTTAAAGAGAACAATTCAGGGCCGACCTAGATAGGGACATGCCCTTTGGTTGTAATATTCATATAGGGTATGTTTGTGGATAAAGGACACATGAATAATATATGGTCTGCTCCTTTAGCAATTCTGCCCTATCCGAATTTTCGCAGAGATAAAACAATTTTCAGAATAGTATTTATACTATCGGTAACACTTCATACAAGTCTGAGAAGATCATCTTCAGCAAGCAATAGAAGATATTATCTCAGCCTGATTTATAGCAGAATTTGCAGAAACTTTACACATCTCACAATCATGACGTTCATTTTCAGTATACAGAATGTTGAGGATCTCATTTGGGTACATTTATGAGAAAATCATTGTGGTTTCATATTCATGAGTTTGCAGCTACATTCTGGGCAAGCTGTCAGCATCATACAGGCCCGTGCTTTCTATTGTAGATTAGGCCACAAACTTGCTTGACTGTCATACTAAGGTGGGTGGCAAATCATAGTTGGATGGGTGATTATCAGAATTGGAGGAGGCCACGAAATGATCTAAATCAGCAACTTACAGTCTGGAGTTCTGTGTTGATCATTCTAGAAGCCTTCAAATTATAATCAGATTCTTTGGCTGTTGGAAGTCCGTTTTAAATTGTGGAATCATTGTTAGTTCAATACTCTCTTTCGCAAATAAATTCTGTAAAATTCTAGAAGTGTGTTATTTTGCAATATTGTTCCTTGTCTAACATTTATTTCTGAAAAAGAATTTCAAAGTATATATTTTATTAAAAATCAGAAAAAAATTAAACATACAAATTATCAGTTTGTGCATCAATATAATAGCTTGGGCCAAGTTGGGGTCTTTACATTGTTGATATCCATTGAATAAAGTTTAAACAACAGAAGTCCCTTTGTGATACCCAGAATATCACATCATTATAACTAAGTGAAAGTCTATAGTCGGAAGGAACCTTGGGGTTGCCTTATTTGATTACACAATCCATGTACATTTTTTTTCAAGGGGAAACACTTTGTGACTGGAGCTATGAGCCAGTGAGGTGACGTAATAATTTAATTTAATTAATTAATGGTCCCAAAGTTTAAATTATATAATTAAAGAAACTTTAATTAATTAAATATGGGGGCCGAAATTAATAAAATAGAAATATTTGTAATGGGGTTTTGATTGATTTATGATATCTCGAGCCCATCTTTTATTTTGGTCAAAGGTGTTTGTTGTTGTGTCGGCACTTATTGTGCACCTCGGGAGTTTTTCTTTGATGGGGCATTTATGACCAATAGGTACGATGTTTTATGATATGCGACTTGGTTTATTTTATTTGTATTGTGAATTCCATTGGGAGTTCTGCTTGTTCGCCATTTCAGAAGTGAAAAATCTTACCTATTTGGATTGTGCAGTTTCGGTGGATTTCAATCCTACTCTGTTATGCTTCTTGGTATACATTTCGCGGATCTAGCACATCCGGAGCACCATCTTTGTTTGCAGCTGTAGTTTATGTTGAGCAACATATTGATAATTCTCTCTTGTGGAAAATCTCTATGTCTAGCATTTAATGTTCATCTTTGGTTTGGAAGCATCGTTTGAACTTTGTACCCTACCTCATTATTAGTATTTGATGGAAACTCCTTCCTTATCATACAGAAGCCTTCTCTCATCCCTCTGTCATTGTTCAGATACAAACCCATCACTAGCATTTGCATACCCATTCGTCCAAGCACCACTCTATAGTACCATTAGGTCACACTATACGGCCTCAACCAATTCCACACTGTACAAAAGAGTCATTACCCACTATGTGCGAGACCTCCCTTTACTATGGGATCATTACCATTGTCACCCATACTTCTCCGACCCCCATACATCATGCACTTGTTGTACGCTCTCGTCTAGACATCGTACAATCCCTCCTCTCCGTCCCATTTGATGGAAGTTTTGTCATTGATGTCAAATCGGTCAAGGAAATTGATCGTCATTGATTTCAAGTATGCAAGAAAACATATCAAAGAGATATTATATACATATACTTCAATATAAAGACAACTAGAGAAGTAATAGAGATAAGAAGCAAAACAAAGGAATTGAAAGATGTCAAACATCAAGGAAACTATTGGCAAAACAAACCATTGTTATCAATGTATTGACTAATTATTTGTTGAAGAGTTAAAGAAAAGAATAACGTGAACAAGTTGCAACGAAGCTTTGACTAGTCTTGTTGGATAAAGCAAACAATCTAATAAAAGATGTTTAGTTTTCCTTGTATATGAATATAGGGAATAAAACATAAAAAGGACGTGGGATGAGCATCCAATTCATATTACATTAGTCAAAGATTTCCAAAAAGACATGGTCTGGTTAATGCTTGGAACAGTAATATTGCTATTAATTTTTTCAATCAAAAAGAGGACAAATTAAGTTCCTTGCTGGAGTGACAACACATATATTATAAACTGAACATTTAGTTCAAACAGCAATGAATATGGAGGTGCAGCAATGAAAAGACAACAGAGCATAAAATGCTACAATCATATGTCAGCCATCAAATGCAATTCAATGAGAATTCCAAGTCAACATATAAAGGAAATCCTTAAAGGGGTCTCTGTTGAGGTAGCCAAAGCACATGAACAACATCTAGATGATTAACGGCAGCAATGATGACAAGGCTATGACAAGATTACATAACATAATCTATTTGGAGTATGCAGAAACTATAAACTAAATGTTTGATACTTCTATGAAGAATAACGTCACAAAATAGGAGCCATCAAAACTATTTGAATAAAAAGTATTGCACAAGCTTGAAAAGGGAACAGAGGAGTCATCAAGAGTTGATTAAATAGTCATAAGCAGATGTGAAACGCTAATTAAAACACCATGCAAGTAAGAACTACAAACATCATTGTATGGGCCCTCCTCTCTTCCCTCACCGTACACCATCTCCGCTACACACAAACACTCCTACTGTATGCCTCAATTGCCATTTTTCTATCGGGCTACAACCCAATTTACTAAGTGGGGACAATCCTTACCATTGATTGCATGAGAACATTACAATTATACCAGAGTTTCCCCTCGGGTATTCTCCATCGAGTGCTTTCCTTCGAGCATTTCCCTTAGGTGCTTTCCCTCGAGTGTTTCCCTCAGGCGTTTTGCTCAGGTGCTTTCCATTAGGTGTTTCCCTTGGGTACTTTTTCCTCGAGTACAATGATACATGACACATGGTGGAAAACTTAGGTGTGTCATTGGGAACATTACAGTGGTATCAGAGCTGGTGATCTTGCCAGCCTATTGGGATGATTGAGAGCTTTTGGGATTTGGATCACATTATGGCACCCAATAGTGATGGACAGTAGTGGTTGAAAGCACTACAAAATATTGGCAAAGAGCTCAACAAGGGTGTTGATCTTCCATTAGATATATTGGAAGTATGTTTGTATAAGGAAGACCAATTACCTTCAAGATTTATACAGAGGATCCTTTCTCCAATTAAGGATGTCTTAAGTGAACCTAAGCTTTTGAGACACCAAGACAAGGAAACAAAGTTGGTAGTTGCAGCTTGTCTCACTGACATCTTGAGAATCTCAGCTCCTAGAGCAGTGTACGATGATAACGCCATGATAGAGATATTGTGTTTGATCGTTGACAACTTTCAGATCCTTGATGACTTTAGAGGTGATCCTTTTGGTAGGAAATCTGCAATATTGGTGTAATTATGTCCCACAGGTAGGATGTTTTATAGTATGAGACTTGGTTTATTTTATTTTTAATGCGAATTCCATTGGGAGTTCTCCTTGTTTGTTATTTTGAAAGTGAAAGATCTTCCCTATTAGGCTTGTATAGTTTCGGTGGGTTTCAATCCTACCCTATTCTTCTTTTTGGTATACTTTTCTCAAATCTGGCACATCTAAAGCACCATCATTGTTTGCAGTTGTAATTTCTATTGAGCAACAAATTGATAGCTCTCTCTCGTGGCAAATCTCTGCGTCTGGCATTTAATATTAATTTGTTTGATAGCTGGTTTGGAAGCATTATTTGCAAACTACCTCATTATTGGCATTTGGCAAAAACTCCTTCCTTATCATATAGAAATCTTCCCTCATCCCTTCGTTGTTGTTTAGATACCATCCCCTCACGGCATTTGCATACTCGTTCATCAACACACCACTCTATGACACCATCAGGTTACAATGTATGGCATCAACCAATTCCACACCGTATAGCAGAATCCTTACCCATCGTACGCAATACCTCCCTTTACCGCAAGCTCATTACCATCGTGACCAATACTTCTATGACCCTTGTACGTTGCACTTTTTGTATGGTCTCCTCTAGACATCGCACAATCCCTCCTCTCTACCCCACCGTATGACCCCTCCCATCTACCCTTACTCTACACCATCTTTGGTGCACACAAACACTCAGATTGTACACCTCCATTGCCATTTTTCCATCTAGCTATAACCAAGTTTACTGAGTGTGGACAAATCCTTACCATCAACCGCAAATGGAACATTATAGTGGTAACATAGCTTTCCCTCGAGTGTTTCTCTTTAGTGTTTCCACACAAGTGTTTTCCCTCGAGTGTTGCCCTTGGGTGTTTCGCTTAGGTGCTTTCCCTCTAGCGTTTCCCTCAAGTGTTTCCCCATAGATGCTTTCCCCTGGGTGTGTCCTTCAAGTTCTTCCCTTAGGTACACTGGTACATGATGTCTAGAGGAAAACTTAGGTGTGTCGTTAGGAACATTACACCTCATCCCAATTATGATTGCTAAGGAATCCTCTATATATTACCTCAATGTGGCTAAGACAACCAGGTGCTTTATTTCATGGCCATCAATTAGAGGGACAAACCATCAAGCAAGACTACCATCCCAGTCCACCATCAACATTCACCTCGCTAAATCTCCACACTACCATGTTGTGCCTTCCTCCTAGTGCATGCTACAATCTCAATTGTTGGCAAGAAGCAGCCTCCAAGACATCTATGAAGTGATAACTAGGGACAAACAACACTTTGAATCCACCAACCCAATCACCCAATGCGCAATACCTTTCTCCTTAGTTTGGAGCACTAAGAACATATGCTTTGTGCTAGATATGATTGACCATGGCAGGAAACTTGGTGAGCATCGATCTACATTTGGTCTTTGTTCCATCTAAGTGTTGGGGTGTTTGGGTGTTAGCGGTAGCAGTCACTATGAAAAACAACCCTTCCAAGAGTATATTCTCAGTTATCAGCACATTCTTCAGGTATGTGCATGCATCAGATGGGTGGGGAGGATTCAAACTTGGGCTACCTTTACAATAGGGTTTGTGACAAACAATCACACTATGGGGTATCCCGCACACAATCCCTGTACATTATTTATCATATGTGATTCCCTATTCAAGAGAGATTTGGAGATTTGGTGTTTCATTGGGAATACTAAATATTCAACTTTTCATGTTGTGGTAGCATAAAAATCAGATCGACATGACCAAGCAATAAAACACTGTAGTCTTATAAAAAGTTTCCACGTTTGTAAACTATGATCTAGATAATACGTCTATCAAATAAAATTTAGAATCTAAGTTGGAAGGAATCTTGAAATTTCAAGAGAGAGTTGTCCAATGTAAATAATGTGCAGGTAGATAGAGCCTTCACTCTTCAAATTGGTTATTTTGAAACACAAATTAGACTAGACATATGAAGGAACTGAGGAAATACTAAAATGATGGAGTTTGATAAAGATGCCTAATAATGGATATAATGCAAATAAGCCAAAACATCTTAAGGATTTAAGGAAGAAACCTCCTAGATAGTGAGTTAGGCTCAAATTTCATGGATCTACAAAAGGAAATCCAAGATTAGCAAGAGGGAAATATTTAGAGAGGGTGATCGACAAACTATGTTAATTTTTTAGTCTACTTAGGACTGGATACAAACAATAGGCAAAAAGGAATAGCTCTCTTAGGAGTAGTTGTTATGAAAAGACATGACACTCCAAAAGACTTAAGATAAATATTGAAATAGTCAACAAGGAAAGTGCAATGATTTGAGAGTAAAAAAATAATAAGAAAGAATATGATGGATAAATGTTGAAAACCACTAGCCTTTATGTTTGCAAGAATTCAAGCAACAAAACATGATTAGAGATTAAGCATGGAGAATATTTAAAGGGAAAACAAATAGATGCTAAGTTTGTTTTTTGCAATTGATGGTTTTCTTAATTTTCCCATTTTGGTTAGACTCATAATAGAAGTTGGCATCTCATGAATAATTTTTCCTAAGATCCCTTACCATAGTTATCATTGGGGAAAAAAATCAACTACAATGGAAGGGTATATTAAGTTTGAAATACTGCTTTCTAGATAGGAATCAACTTTCACTATAATTTTGTTCTTAGATTTATATAATCCTACATTCCTGAATGAAACATAGGATATGTGATTGTCAAAACATAATGCTTTCCACAAAAACTTCAATTAAAGAAACACCACTTGAAGGTTAAGAATGTGGATTGTCATAAGGGTAGATAAGTAGATGCTAAAATGTAAAATTTTGCAATTGATTTCATACATTTATTGTCTTGATTGGTAAATAACAACTAGGATTTGGCAACCACCAATAAATTTCAAAATCTAAGTCCTTTCACTATAGGTATTTATACCAAAAGAAAACATTTAATTTTGCTGAAAATGAATGTTGATTTATTATTTTTAAAATTCTAACTGTATTAGGAAGAGATTTTTATTATAACCCTATCATCCAGTTAAGTTGATCCTTTATTCTATGATGAGAAATAAGATGCTTCTTGCTCAAACAAAATGTAGCTAATAAAAATTTATTGCATGCCCATTTGAAACCATTGTTGAAACTTAGAAAATAATTACTTACCATGAAAAGAATATATTGTAAAATATTCAAAATTTCTAAAACCAAAATTTTCCACAAAACTTACTTGAAAGATCTTTCCAAGAGTTTTCAAACCCTTTGCACATGTTTTAAGTTCTTCCTTCTTCAGTGTGCCATCTTGCATGACCTATGAAGAATATTAAAATATACAAGACAAACTTACAATGTGGATTCATAAAATTTTATAATGGAAGTAAAAGCATGTGGTAGTTTGATTTAGGTAAAGGAAATGAACCAAGATTGAATACTTATTAAGTCTCTACACTCATGCATGAAAGAAAAGGGATGTTGAACATATGTGATAACGTAGATAGGGTGATGAAAGTTAACATTTTGTATGACACATGTGAAATGTTTCATTTTTAAAATAGGTATTAATAATAAATATTAGATAGAGTGATCAAAATATAAAAAATAAATTTAAATTTAATTAAAATATTATTAAGTTTACTGAAGGGTAAAAGGGAATGACATGAGTTGTGACCCTTGTTGTCCTGTATTTTGTCACCACAAAATGCAGGTAATAGTACGAAATTTTTTCAAACTAGTTTCACATTTCTCTAAGTTGAATTTTTTATTAAATAGGTTAAAGTTGATAAATCAATCAACTCCAATTCATGTAGCAAATTCTTTTACCAAAAGCTTTCATCAAGTCTTTTTTCTCTATTTGTCGAGCCTGTTCTTGATTTTTGAGGCCTTCATCATTCTTTCTTTCGTTTTTTAGTGTGTGTTTCTTGGTTTTTAGTCATTTGGTTTTACTCAAGTCATTTCTTTCGGTTTCTCCTTCGATTTGATCTATCCTAGGGCTCAATCCGAGTTGGCAATCAAAAGATATAACCAATTTAGTGCGCAAATCAAAAGATATAACCAATTTTGTGCCCAAAAAGTAAAGCTTTTTGATGCAACTACACGAATTAAAAATATCATGCTATATTTTTTATTTGACATTCACTTTTTGAAAAATATAATTTAAATTCACTTTATGTTATGTTTTTAAGTTACTTTATCATTTAAATTTTTACTTAAGTAACTATAGTGCACTTTATGTTATATTTTTAAGTTGAGTTGCTTTTTGACTTTTCCCTTAAATGACTATATTAACTATATAGTTCAATTTAATTTTTGATTTAAATCAAATGCTCTGGTAAATATTACTTATTAAATGATATTTACATATTATATTGTTAATTTGATAATGTAAATATAATTTATGTCCCACTTAACTAATATTTTATCAATATTAAATTGACATATGCTTAAAAAATCACTTAAATGTGCAATGACATCTTAAAAGTAGACCTTTTTATGCAATTGCATGTAAAATCACTTAAATGTGCAATGACATCTTAAAAGTGGACATTTTTTATGACATTGCATGTAAACTCAACTTAAATGTGCAATGACATTAAATAGTTTGAGCAACATATGTTATATGCATATGCATCAAAAAGGTAAGTTTTTGCCTTGGGTTGTATATGCAAGCAACTTATACGTGTCTTTACACCAAAAAGGTGTGTTTTGCACCAAAGACATGTAATTACATCCCCAAAACCCCTTTTTAAGCAAAAAAGCATGTTTTAAAACATACATATGCCTCTAAAAGGTGTGTTTTTGCCTTGGAAGAGCCCATTGCATGTTTCTAAAACATGTAATGGCCTGTAAAAGGTGCATTTTGCTCTATGTTGCATTTTTTATATGTGCAGACACCTCCAAAGGTGTGTTTTGCTCTCAAACGCATGCATTTGACCTTCATGAACTTGGTTTTGAAAAAAACTCTATGCAAGTTCTTCCCAAGAACAATCTTGGATTTCTTCATGAAATATCTTCCAATCTTCTCATTTAGGGACGTTTTTGCAAATCTAATCCTCTATACAAAATCTTTGGATCTTTTTGCCAAACACGTGTGTTTTCAGCTCCATTTGAAGTCATGTTTTGAGAAAGAATGCCCAAATTTGGGGCCTCCAAAATGCACGTTTTTGTCCAAGGGGTCATTTTGAAGTTTTCAACATTCTAGATGATATTGGAGGGCAACTTTTTGCATTCTATGGTCAAAAAAGACTCGTGTAATGGTATTTTGGAAACACGTTTTTATCAAAAAGGGTTTTTCTTTCATCTTTTGCTAAAAATGTTGGAAGTTTGAGGGATTTTAGGGCACGTTTTTGGCATTGTTCTTGCTGCTCATTAGGAATTCCTCTTGCAAAGTTGGAAAAGATCCAAGTTTGTTTGAGAATTTTTCAACATTGAAGTTTCTTCCTTCTTCATTTTTGGCACACGATCGTGTAAGTGGACATTTTCCTTCTTGCTAATTAATTTGTGCTTATCTTGCTGGTTTTATGCATGTTTTAGCTTGATGATTTTGGAAAGTGTATTTTCCCTTCAAAAATGATGAAATGGTTCATTTTCATGTTTATGGTTTTCTCCCAAACTCCAAATTCAAAATTGCATGTTGAAGTGGCTTGTTTGTTGACATGTTTGAGTCTTTTGCCAAAGGTAAATTTTTCCTTTGAAGATTGATTTTGTGTTTTGTGTGTTTGGTTTTCGGTTTCTTCATTTTGTAGAAGTTGCAAGTTCTTTCCCAAGAACTTGGTCATGTTTCACTTTACTCCACCTTCCATTTCATGCAAGAGCATCATTTCATTCTATTTCCATCTTTCCATGTCACAATACTTCACATCTCATTCTTCATATGCGATTACATGTATTTCTATCCATCATCCGCACGTACATGTAATCTCATCTTCCATTTCCATTTTCACTCATCTCACTTTACGCATCCAATCGCATGACATGATTACATGAAAAGTCCTTTACATGTAATTGCATCTCTAGAATCCATTTTTGACTAAAAGTCACTTTTTAGAAGTCAAAAAATGTCATGTGCATGTTTTCCCATATACATGTACTTCATTTTCCATGCAATGACATCTTGAAAGCCCAATACACTTTTTAAAAAATCAGCAATTTTTGTTCACACGCATTCCCATGTGTTCTATCTTCACACATCCATCTCCTTCCATTTTCCACTTTCATAATTTTTCACTCCACCTTCCATTTTCATCCGCTGCATATGTATGATGTCTCTTTTTGAGATCATCTCACCGGATCTACAAAGTATTTAATCCATACTCAAACCTTTGTTGCTAATCAAGAATCAACCTTTTATGGCAATATCCTCTGATGATGTGTTCACGTGTAGGAATTTTTGTGTTTGAGCACAAGCACAAGAGATGCCCTCACCATTGAAATCTAAGGGCAAAATGAAATACCAATTTGATAAAGAGTTGGCTCATGCAACTCCATCTCATGTCACATCCATTCTTGACAATGTGTTAGACACGAAGATCGGACATGTGGACATGGTTGATTTCCTGCAAAGAATAGAAACTCCTGTTGGTCATGACATGAAACGTATCAAGAGAAGTCATGTTCACTTGGTGTCTACGTTTCCCATGGCTGCCATGGAACCTGAGTTTGTTCTTGGATGCGCGAAGTGTTTCAACCCAAAGTGAAAGACGATCAAGGATGTTAATGGCAAAGTTATTATTAGTCTCGATTCAAAAGTTATCAAGGGAATTTTCAAAGTGCCCCATAATGCAAAATGCATAGATCTGACCAAAGAAACATCTTTAAAAATATGGAATGAAAAAAGGGAGATTATCAGAAGTATGTGAATCAATATTGGTTGGATACCAAGAGAAACAACTTCTCGAGATGCCCAAAGACCATTCACAAATCTAATTTCAAGCAAGAGTACAAAGATCTTATTATTCTTTTCAGCAAGATTTGTGGTCTTAAATATTCCACTGATTTTGAACCATGGATGTATAAATTCATCTTCTAAATCACAAAGAATAAAGAACATATCTTTCGGGGAAAACTAATCGGCACTGCAGTTTGTCAACAATTGCTCAATGGAGGGACTTTAGTGCCTTTCTACATGAATTTTTACCTTGTTTATATTGTTGCTGCCATGGGATCTTTCTTTGGACTCTCAACCAAAGGAGATCGTCTTCAAATTTCAGTTTTGGGATTACTATGATCAAATCACTCTGGCTAACAGTAAGTTCCATTACAAAAGAGACCAAGATGTTTTCTTTGGACATTTCCAATGTCTGTTTGATAGACAGTTATCCATCAAAAGGGTATCTGATGAAGCTTGAGAAAAGGTAAATTAGTATGGTTGTATCTTTATCCAATTTCCAACCTTTACATACTTCAAGGTTGGGTACTTTAAAGGTGAGTCATATAGCTTACCTAGGAATGCTACTAATAGGATCATTATGATGGAATTAACTAGACAACTCATAGAAGTTCAATCTAATCAACATGCTTTGCATAGGCCCAGTTTTGGTATTTTTTTTCCCAAACCCTTGGTAATTGGCAATTATTTGATCAATTTAGTACATAAAGCAAAAAATATGGAAGCAGAATTGCAGCGAATCACTCTGAAGAAATTCAAAGCAAGATTTGACTTTGATTTCAAAGAAATGAATTCTCAAATCAAGAAGGCTTTCACACATGTTCATTGTATTGAGGATGTTTGGATTGACATGCAAACAAAACTGGATATAATAAAGATAGATTACTACAGATTAACTTTGCAACAAATAAGTGATCATAACATTCTTGAGATCCTGTCAAATTTTCAAATATAAGATGATGGCAATATTCTTGATCCTGAATATCATTAGGCTGGTTTTGATAAAAGGTGCCCTTTTCCTATTCAACGGCAGTAGAAGAAAGGGACATCTATCCATGATAGATTTCAATCCATTTTAGCAAACAATAACAAGTGATTGAAAAGTAAAGGCCTAAAAAGGGTTAATTCGAAATTGGGTTTGGATTGTGCAAGTTTGGGTCCTCCTAAAAGGAAGTCGCAACTAGAAATTAAAGGTAAAGATTGAGCTTCTTTCGATGTGAATAAGTCTCTTAAATTCAAGTTGAAGGGTGGAAAGGGATCTAAGTCATCTCAAATCCCTAAACCAATTCAGAAGTCAAAGGAGGACTCAACGGAACAATCAGAAGAACAAGATGAGGAGGAAGGAGGGGAAGTTATGATCATATCTCCCCCAAAACCTGCACAAACTCATGCACCATCCATGCATGAAGCAACTTTTATGGATGAGATAGATGATGATGTGGATTCATTTTCCACTATTTTCACACCTTCCATTCTAGCTTCAGAAGTCAACACATTGACTCTTCCTATATCTTCAACAGCTCCTCCCATTTTAACAAATGAACAATATGAACATTTGTGAAGTGTGTTCGAAGATTTTCCAACTCTTAAAAAGGGTCAAATTTCTCAACTTGATACATCTTTGAAAGGCTTTGAGTTATTAATGATTGAATCCTATCACCATGCACCTATGAATTCAACTGTGCAAACTAAGTCTTGCTCAATTACAACGGAGATACAATCAGGATCAATGTCAATGGTCTCCACTGTACCTATTTCCACAAATGAAAGTTTCAGTTTGTCTGCATGGTTGAGCAGGATCACAACGAACAGAAGGAAAGTTGTTGTAGCTTCGAATAACCTTCCTGTAAAGAAAACTAACTCCAAATCTTTAAAAGATAAGATTGTTTCAAGGATCTTAGTTGATGCGGAGAAAACCAAGTTTGTAGAAGTTGTTGAGCCATTGGTGGACAAACCTGTTGAAGAACTTAACCATTCTGATTACAAGTTCAATAAGGTAGAAATCGGGAAGTAGTCACATTTGAGTTGCTTACAAGATGCTCAAGATGCATTAGCTAATATGTCAAAAAGCAATCATGAATTATGGGAAAAGAAGAATCAACTCGAATAGGAGGTTACTCAAATGAAGTCATTCGGCAACAATCTTCTCAAAATGTTGTTTTTATGTCTCAGACATCCAAGGAAAGAAAGTTAATGGAAGTTGCCAAGTCTTGGATAGTAGAAGTAGTTTCTGAAGGAGTTCAAGCCATTACAAGTATGGTTAAAATCCTTAGATGTATCAAAGATATGATTGAAATGGAGCAAGGCTTGATTTCCTCTTTGACTCAAGAGGTGAATGATTTGAAAGAGATTCTCAATGACTAGGATGAGATTGTTAAATTTGATTTAGATGCCATGGTCTCAGGTTAAATTATTATAGAACACTTCCAGGGCCTTGCATGTGGTAGTATGCATCTTAAGTTAAGGTCTACAACAATGACGAAAAAGGGTCAAAACGGAGACTAACTAAAGAAGACAAGCAACCTCAAGAGCAGCCAAAAACTAAAGAAATAGAAGGGACAAAACGGATATAGAGATGAAGAAAAAGCACCTATAGAAAATTAAAACATTCAAAGGGAAGTGTACAAAGACAGAACACAGAGGAAAGGGGCAACAAAAGTAAGGAAAATCAAAAGGCACGATATCTTGTAAAAAAATTAAAACCAAAAACATTGAGATAAGAAAATAAAACTGTTAAGAAGCTAATGCGGGACAAAGTTATAAAAGAGTCAAAGGAAAATACAAGAAAAGGGAGATAGGGAAATAAAAAATTAATGCCTTATAAAATTGAATAAAATGATCTTTCTAATAAGGAAAATGGGCTTTGTTCAAAACCTGACCCTGAACGATATATATAAATTGTCTAGAAGCCAAGTCCAAGTCATTGTGCAAATCATTGTGAAAAAGACTGGAAAGGAAGCTATGAACAAAGTATGAAGGGCAAATGGTGCAAGGTGGTTGTACCAAGGAGTAAGAAAGGAGTGCACATCATATGTATCATATGGTAGAGGGAGCAATTGTACACCAAGGAGTCAACCAAGGAATCATCGTATAAGAAGTATTAGGTAAGGGTATCAGTCGCATATGTCACTAGACCCCATACGGGCAAGGAAGGAGTACCCTACAATAAATCAGTTCATTTAAGATATTTAGTAGATCATCCTGAGGTTCTATGCAATGTCCCCCACTTAGCCAGTTTGGAGGTATGTTGTCGTTAGCCCATTCTTGTATGGTCACAAGGGCTAACCAGGACTTCAAAAGGGATCCTGAGGTTATTTGGCCTAGTCAAATTTAATTACAGGCCAAACGGAGTTCGTTTGTTGGGTTGTCAGGAAGACTTACTATTTTTAGTAAGCCAATAGGGGGATGCAGTGCCTTCAATTTTCAGTGACAGGATGAGATGCGTTTTGTTGGGCTCTTTCTAATGAGCTATTATATGTGGGATTTCGAGTTTATTTGGTATATTATTTTAATGTTTGAAGTTACAACGGTAAAGTGACTATTTAAATTAAATATTATAATGTTTCATAAAGTCACTTTATAAAAATCAGGAGTCCCCCTTTTGAGTACATACATGGACTTTGTAAAAAGAAAAAAAGAAGTAATATTAAAAGTCATGTATTATCCCACATTGGCAAGACGGAAGCGTGGAGCAAGTGAGGAAGGGATTAAAAGGAAGAGGATAGCTCTCATTTATTCGGGCTTGGAAATATCAAAGAAATTGGAGAATTTTCTGGAGATTATATCTCAATAGTTTGAAGGACGAAATCCCTTCAAGCTAGAAATCTTGACGCCATTGAAAGATATGGTCTTGAGATTCAACATGGTAGCAGTCTGAAAAAAGCAGATACGAAAAAGCAGCCCGAAAAAAGCGGAACCGAAAAAGCAGGCAGAAAAAGCAATTCAAAAAAGAGGAACCGAAAAAGCAGGCTGAAAAAGTGGGTACGAAAAAGCAGGCCGAAAAAGCAGTTCGAAAAAAGCAAAGCAGAAGGGGCAGCATAGAAGGAAATTATTTCAGCCATCTACAACCAGGTTCTTTGTTAGTATTGTTTTTAGGGCGTTATAAGCTTTCAGCTGTAAGTGTGCATTATACCAGCATTATCATTTTCTAATCCATGTAAATGCCAAAGTCTTGGCCATATTTCATGAGCATTGTAATTTTCATTGCAATTAAGAAGATAATAGTTGTTGGTGTCATTTAAGCAATTTAATATCATTATTTATCAGCTAGTTAGTTTGCATACCAACTGTTTGTAAAAATGTCAGTTGGCTGTAGATGTTCATTTCTCATGCTTAGATCATATATATACACTGAATATTGTCAAATTTAGTAACACACTCATGTTAGGTCATTTGTGTAGTCCATTGTAGTCTTCTAGCACAAGATTTTCATTGATGCAAAATGTAAAAAGGTCATTTGAAGCTAGCTGAAATACTATATCAGTCAAACGTCCCTTGCATGTGAATTGTTTCATGAAATTCCTTGAGCTTTCATCAGCATTTTTGAGGGCAGATTTGCGGAGGGTTATTACAGTGGTATCAAAGCTATAAGTCCTACCATCCTGTGGAGGTCTTATAGGGAATTTGGAACAGCTAGATAGAGGGGAAAGTGTTCGACGAAATGTCAAAACACTAAAATCAGAGCATTTTTTGTTTGAACATGCGACAGGGGCCTTATAATTTCCGCAATACCAGAGCAAGACAAAATAGGACTTCAGACCTGCAAAGCAAACAGTCTAATTCATCCGTGCAAGTGGACATAGAATCCAATCATACAGACACAGAGGAGGTATTCTTTCATCAAGACATCAATATGGGTGACCAAGATGACAAGAATGCTCGGGATCTTGGAGAGGAAAGATTCTTACAGTTATTAGAGACCTTGGCACAGGGACAGAGATTAGCAGAACAGAGGGCACAGGAACAAAATCAGAGAATGGAGGTTATGATGCAGATGATGGCTCGTCAAATGGGGTTGAACGCTAACATAGGTGGAGGAAATAATCAGAATGGTAATAATCAGAATGGTGACAATCAGAATGGGAATAATAAGGATAGGACACATAATGGAGGTGAACAAGTCGGAAACAATTTCGGTCATGCACCCCAACAAGCTAGGACAGTGAGTTCGAGGCCCATGATTCCCACATTTCCTCCTAGAGCTCCAGAGCAGCCCGTACCAGAGCCCCAGATCACTGATATACAGGACCAGTTGAGGAGAGATTGGGAAGCCGAAGGTCCAAATTTTACTGTTGCAATTACCTTTAGGGAGTATATGGATGTGCGGATGAAACATATGCCACGTGGACATGACAGGAACCAGAGCTATGAGCTACGGAAGAAAGTAGGGAAACTTCAGTTACCATATTATGATGGCTCGGGGAAGTCTACAGCAAGAGCTTGGGTTCAAAAGCTTGATACATACTTTCTATTGAACCCTATGCCTGAGGAAGAAGCTATAAAGTATGCAGCAATTCATCTGGATGGGTTAGCACACAAGTGGTGGCATCATGGTATGGTCACTATGGGTCATGCACACATTACCTCATATGTGGAGTTTACGGAGAGACTGATTGAACGTTTTGATAGGAAGGATCCAGAACTACATTTCAAGGAGTTAGCTCAACTTAAACAATGGGGATCATTGGAAACATACATTTCAGAATTTTAGAAACTTGCAATGTTAGTAACAGATGTATCTGAACGGAGGATACTGGTTCTATTTATGGATGGGTTAGCTGATCCGTTGAGAGGGTGGATTAAAGCTCTCAACCCTTCCACTTTGCAGGAAGCCATTAAGAAAGCTCGTGACATGGATTCCTCTTCAGCTTCTAAAAATAAATTCCTAGCAAAGAGTTTCCCTTCGAGGAAAGATAAGGACAGTAAACCTTTTCGTACAGAGGGTCAGCCACCTAAGGAGGAAAGTAAGAGGTTGGACAATGAGACACTTAATGATCTCAGGAAGAAGAAGCTTTGTTTTCATTGCAGGGAGCCTTGGGATTTGTCACATAAGTGTCCATTGAAAGCAAAAGCCAAGCAGATGGAGTACTTTTCAGCCGAAGAGTCAATGGATGGAGATTCAAAGCAGTCATCAGAATCAGATGGAGATGATACTTCCTCACATGAGGAAGCACACAGTGATAGCACGATAGCTCAGTTGTCCAGTATACAGGAGGCCGTCACTTTCAGAGTTAGAGGAACTTTGGATGGACAAAGATTTGTGGCACTCATTGATACAGGGGCAACACATAACTTCATTGATAAAAAGTTTGTGACACGTAGAGGGCTACATACAGAAGAGCATAGGGGATTTAAGGTGATGGTTTCCGACGGCTTCAAAATCGACTGTACCAAGAAAATCACCAACTTGCAGCTTCGTTTGGGAGATTATGACATGGTGGGAGATTTCTTTGTTGTCAACATTGGTGATCAGGATATGGTGCTTGGGATGAATTGGATGAAATATCTGGAAGAGTTTACATTTAACCTCCAGAAAATGGAAATGAGGTTTGAGGGAAATGGTAAGAAGATAGTACTCAGAGGTTTGTCAGATGGGAGACTACGAGTGGTGTCACTCAAGCGGATGCAGAGTTTCTTCAGACACGACCAGGTGCAGTGGGCAGCAAAGTTCAGAGTAATGCCTGAGGTGACAGAGCAACATAAACAGGAGTATCCCCCTGATGTACAAAAAATAATAACCAAACGTACTAAGGTGTTTGGTGAGATACCTCTAGGGAGACCCCCGGATAGGGGAATCGAGCATGTTATTGAGTTAGAGGAAGGGGCTAGCCAGTCATCATCACACCCTACCGCCATCCAAAGAGATATAAAGATGAAATAGAAAAGGCAATCAAGGAGTTGATTGACATGGGGCACATACGACCAAGCAAGAGTCCTTTCGCTTCTTCAGTAGTATTGGTGAAGAAGAAGGATGGTACAATGAGGATGTGCATTGATTATAGGGAACTAAACAAGAAGACAATCAAGAACCGATACCCTATTCTGCGCATTGAGGAGCTTATTGATGAATTGCACGGCGCCTGCTACTTCTCTAAGATTGATTTGAGATCCGGCTACCACCAAATACGGGTTAGAGAGGTGGATGTGGAGAAGACAGCTTTTAGATGCCACTATGGACATTTTGAGTTCTTAGTCATGCCCTTTGGGTTGACTAATGCCCCCGCCACTTTCCAGTCCTGTATGAATAGAGTATTCAGAGATCAGTTGAGGAAGTTTGTGTTGATTTTTTTTTATGATATACTGATATACAGCCGTACTTGGGAGGAACATTTGAAGCATATTGATGCAGTGCTCAACATTCTAGAGAGGGAGTCATTATATGCCAAGATGAGTAAATGGGAATTCGGGATGACAGAGCTGCTCTATCTAGGGCATATTATTAGTGCAGGAAGTGTTCGGGTTGACCCAGACAAGATCAGGGCCATTCTGGATTGGCCACCGTCGAGGACATTTTGCAACTCAAGGGATTTCTTGGGCTTTGCGGGTTCTACCACAGATTTGTGAAGGGATTTCCACAGATAGCAGCACCACTTACAGATTTGACACGGAGAGACAGTTTCAAGTGGTCAGAGAAGGCTCAGGATTGTTTTGACAGGTTCAAGGAGTTGATGAGTACATGCCCCATTTTAGCCATTCCAGATTTCACTAGGCCTTTTGAGTTGCAATGTGATGCCTCAAGAGAGGGCGTAGGAGCTGTCCTCATGCAGGACAAACATCCCATTGCATATGAGAGCAGGAAATTACGAGGTGTTGAGAGAACTTACAGCATCTATGACAAAGAAATGCTAGCAATCATGCACGCGCTAGCTAAGTTCAGGCAATACTTAGCAAGGAGCCGATTTACAGTAAAAACAGATCATAACAGCTTGAAACATTTCCTTGGACAGAAGGATCTCAATGACAGGCAACAGAAATGGGTGAGTAAGTTACAGGCTTATGATTTTGACATAGTCTATGTCAAAGGGAAGAAAAATATCGTCGCAGATGCTTTATCCAGAAGGCCTCATTTGCTTGCTGTTGGGATAGTCATGGACGATTGGAGAGAGTTGATCTTGGCAAAGTATGCCAAGGATAGTTGGGCATCTAGTGTTATTGAAGGAACTATTCAGGATAGTCGATATACTGTTGTAAATGATTTGATCATCTACAAGGAAAGGATTTATTTAGTACCCGGGTCTGCTATGAAGCAAAAGATTCTGAGGGAATTTCATGATTCACCATTGGCAGGACATCCCAGATTCTTTAAGACATATCGGAAGGTGAGAGAGCGCTTCACTTGGAAAGGACTCAAAACAAAGGTGCTTCAGTTTGTTAGGGAGTACCCAGTATGTTAGCAGAACAAACAGGAACATTCTTTTCCAGGTGGTTTACTACAGCCCCTACCCATACCAGAGAAGAAGTAGGATAGCATTTCCATGGATTTCATTACAGGCCTCCCCAAGGTACAGGGTCGGGACTGTATTTTTGTTGTGGTAGACAGATTGACGAAATTTGCACATTTCTTTGCGATTTCGTCCACATATTCAGCAATACAGACAGCAGAGCTATTCTTTCGAGAGGTATTTAGATTACATGGGATGCCACGGAACATAGTCAGCGACAGGGATAGTAGGTTTATGAGCCACTTTTGGCAGGAGTTGTTCAGGTTGTGTGGAACAGAGCTAACTCCGAGTACCAATTACCACCCCCAAACTGATGGGCAGACAGAGATAGTGAATAAATGGGTTGAGGGGTACCTTCGAAACTACACTGCAAGACAGCAGAAGGCTTTGGTGAAGTGGCTGCATCTAGGGGAGTACTACTATAATACCTCTTTCCATATGTCTATTCAAATGTCCCCTTTCATGGCACTGTACGGGTATGATGCTCCTAATTTTCTGGATTTGTTATTTGGGGACAGTAGGGTGCCTAAGGCCAAGGATATATTGCAGGAGTGTCAGGGCATTATGCGATCCTTGAAGGAAAATTTGCAAATGGCACAAAATCAGCAGAAGCAATATGCTGATCAGCACAGGGTTGAGAGATCTTTTGAGGTAGGAGACATGGTGTACCTCATGTTACAACCGTATAGACAGTCCTCTCTCAAGAGGAGTGGAGCAAAGAAATTGAAACCACGCTACTATGGACCATTCAAAGTAATCAGGAGAGTGGGTGAGGTAGCTTATGAGTTGGAGCTGCCTGCAGACAGTAAAGTACATAACGTGTTCCATGTGTCACGCCTTAAGAAGGCATGGGGGCATAATGTGGTGCCTTCAGTAGTATTGCCACCTCTCGATGATGAGGGAAAACTTATTTTGATTCCTGAGGCTATACTTGACTCCAGGGAGAGGGTGCTTCGCAGGCGGACTATCAGGGAGTACCTAGTAAAGTGGAGGAACCTACCAGTTGAGGATGCGACATGGGAGGCAAAGGAGATTATTCAGCATCCTGAGTTGAGATTGCTTGGGGACAAGCAATTTCAAGATGGGCGGACTGTAATGTCCCCCACTTAGCCAGTTTGGAAGTATGTTGTCGTTAGCCCATTCTTGTATGGTCCCGAGGGCTAACCAGGACTTCAAAAGGGATCTTGAGGTTATTTGGCCTAGTCAAATTTAATTACAGGCTAAACGGAGTTCGTTTGTTGGGTTGTCAGGAAGACTTACTATTTTTAGTAAGCCAATAGGGGGATGCAGTGCCTTCAATTTTCAGTGACAGGATTAGATGCGTTTTGTTGGGCTCTTTCTAATGAGCTATTATATGTGGGATTTTGAGTTTATTTGGTATATTATTTTAATGTTTGAAGTTACATTGGTAAAGTGACTATTTAAATTAAATATTATAATGTTTCATAAAGTCACTTTATAAAAATCAAGAGTCCCCCTTTTGAGTACATACATGGACTTTGTAAAAAAAAAAACAAAAGTAATATTAAAAGTCATGTATTATCCCACATTGGCAAGACGGAAGCATGGAGCAAGTGAGGAAGGGATTAAAAGGAAGAGGATAGCTCTCATTTATTCGGACTTGGAAATATCAAAGAAATTGGAGAATTTTCTGGAGATTATATCTCAATAGTTTGAAGGACAAAACCCCTTCAAGCTAGAAATCTTGACGCCACTGAAAGATATGGTCTTGATATTCGACATGGTAGCAGTCTGAAAAAAGCAGATAAGAAAAAGCAGCCCGAAAAAAGCGGAACCGAAAAAGCAAGCAGAAAAAGCAATCCGTAAAAGTAGTTCAAAAAAGCGGAACCGAAAAAGCAGGCTGAAAAAGCGGGTACAAAAAAGCAGTTCGAAAAAAGCAAAGCAGAAGGGGCAGCGTAGAAGGAAATTATTTCAGCCATCTACAAACAGGTTCTTTGTTAGTATTTTTTTTAGGGTGTTATAAGCTTTCAGCTGTAAGTGTGCATTATACCAGCATTATCATTTTGTAATCCATGTAAATGCCAAAGTCTTGGCCATATTTCATGAGCATTGTAATTTTCATTGCAATTAAGAAGATAATAGTTGCTGGTGTCATTTAAGCAATTTAATATCATTATTCATCAGCTAGTTAGTTTGCATACCAACTGTTTGTAAAAATGCCAGTTGATTGTAGGTGTTCATTTCCCATGCTTAGATCATATATATACACTGAATATTGTCAAATTTAGTAGCACACTCATGTTAGGTCATTTGTGTAGTCCATTGTAGTCTTCTAGCACAAGATTTTCATTGATGCAAATTGTAAAAAGGTCATTTGAAGCTAGCTGAAATACTATATCAGTCAAACGTCCCTTGCGTGTGAATTGTTTGATGAAATTCCTTGAGCTTTCATTAGCATTTTTGAGGGCAGATTTGAGGATGGTTATTACATTCTAGTTGATTGTATAGAGGTGGCAATATCCACATGAAGAAGAAATTTGTTTTGGGTCTAATGAATCAGGTCACATGGAACAACAATACATCTTCTATGCCTTTGACACAAGCTCTCTAGCAATGTATGCACACCAACAGATACTATACGACCCCCAGTGCATACATTTTGCACGTCACACACACAAGCAAGGAGGATTGTATAAATCATATGATCATCCAGAAGGCGTTGGAAAGTGGTAAGGATGGTGAAAGGAAGTTACGACAACCCTAATACAACTTAGTCGTGAAATCCAGTATAAAGTTGGAGGCGACAAGGGAAATGTAATGCAAGCAAATATGGCCACTTTTAGTACCAAGAAGATACAAAAAGATGAACTTACGCAAAATCTCACATTTGAGATTATCACTGGGAGTGAATGCAAAATATGGTGAGAAAGCACTCCCAATAATCATTAGCTAAAGGATTCACTAAGGAAGCCAGAAGTAAATTTAGAATCAATTTTATGACCATATTCAACCACAGAGAGTTCAAACTGGTGCTATGGTCTATGGTGATTGGATATGATCACTACTCTCACAACTCTATTATTACATATTTTGACCATACGGTGGTTGTTTTTTCTTTTGCCAAAACCGTTCACCAAGGTTTTTAAGGTGCAATCAAATGGTCCTTCTGACATGAAACCCTCAGCAAAAATGTCTCCTCAAGATAAGGCATTCCTCCTCAAGTTAGTGTGCAAACTTGACGTATTCCCTACCAAACGAGATAGCCTATGGAGTAGTAATAATAGAAGAGGGTAGAAGAAATCATTTATGACCACTTCAAAGTGGAAGTGCATCATGGATGTGGTAAAACGAAATCTCACAAGGGCTAGTAGGACATTGAACATCGCCATGGATCAAATTGATAAATAGCATGAGGGAAAAGATATATAGATGGGGTATGTTTGGACGCACCTGGACACTCATGTAGGTGACACTGGTAGAAAATCCCTTCAAAAGAAGGCTAGGAAGCAAGAGACAACCAATACTAATGAAGGGGATGAAGGAAATGAGAAAGAAGAGGAAGATATGGTAGGAGAAGAGGTAGTGGCGGTCTCCTCTTGCAAGGGTGACTATGGCCGAGGAGAGATTCCACATTGAACCATACCATGGAGGAAGTATAGAGGCAAAGGAAGTCACACACAAAGAGTATTAAGTAGGGGAGATGGAGGAAGGAATGGAAGGTTTATAGAACACCATACCGGTATACCAAACAAACCCATATCAAATTAGCTTGTACTAGAAGGATCTATAGCAAAGGTCATACTAGTACTACTATCAGAGTGGACTGAAAGGTTTGTACCAGTAGTGGACAACTAGGGTGTGAAGTAGTCTTTAGTGCCATATAAAATCCTACATAACTTTCACCCATGGCACATGTTTACCGTACGAGGTAAAAGGATACTTATCGCATGTAGTATAGTAAGATATAAAACAGAATAGATACTTTATTCATATATGCAATATGCACTCCAATGCTTACAATATGATTAAGCTCATTAAAATGATTACAATGATGATTCAAAGCCCCTTCCAAATGGTGTACATATACTTTCTCAAAGGGGTGACTCAACCGTCATGCGCCCTTTTGGATACTATTCTACCCGTCAGCTACAATATAGAATTTACCAACAACATCATCCTCCCAAAAAAGTAAAGTCGTCTCCGGACAACAATTACAAAATTATCGAGACAGATTAACAAAATGGAATACATTAACTGTGACTAACTATAACAGGATAAATCTTCTTCCATAATACCACTTTCACATTCATCCCATGCCTGCACCAAACTGGTCTCCAAGAACATGTTGCATCTGTAGCCTCTGCTAACACAATACTATCTCCCTATCCAAGCTAACCTTGATAGCCACCCATGCCACCTCCACTTACAATGCCTAGGCACGCTGAGCCAAGTGTCGCTCTACTGCCTCCAATTGGATGATTAGCTCTCTATGCATCCACCAAGACAGCCTCACGTCCAACACCTACTCTGAGTGACGATGAAGGAAAGAAGAGAATGGAAATGGACGAAGGAGTATTAAGATTAGAAGGAGGGTCAAATGATGATGACTTAGACTCAATGAACAGCCTATTCCACTGGCAGATGGAGGATTACGAGCTCTTTCTGAGTTGTAATGTCATTCCCTTCCCTTCGATATCATATATTATTCATTATGAACTATTTTGATTTGTCGTTGTCCTTTTTTTAGAACCCTATCACCCTTCTTTTGCGTCTGTACAGTGGTCATCTCTTGTATTTGAACTGGTGTAAGATATTTTGTTGCATCATACAATGTATTGCCTCCACAATGTATTCTATACGGTCACCTTTACCTCATTTAACAATGGTTGTACGGCAATGTTTGTCTTTTATAGCTATCCATATCGTGCTCTTCCCATGCCGTATGGTAATTGTGTTACCCCTTGTGCCGTACGGCCGTACAATTTGCTTCCTATCGCCTCCTCTATGTCCCTTTCTGTATGAAGGTTCTTATTCCCTAGCATCCATACCATCTCCTTCAATATGTGGCCGTATGGTCAAGTTTCTTTTCCTCCAACGTCCGTACAGTCAAGTTTATTTTTCTCCAGCATCCATACGATCTCCTTCAATATGTGGTCGTACGGTGTTTTCATGGATCCTGTAAACTTCTCCTGGGCCGTATGGTTTCTATCTCATTTCCTATTTATGGGTTTTATATAGACAGTATGGTATGTATTTGTTTGACAATTGCTATGGGCTCTCTTTCTATTCGTACAGTCGTACGGTGACTTCTTTAGTATTAGTACCTCTTTTGCGGGCCGCACAATGGTTTTTGTAGTACTCTTAATAATTTATCCCCTGATAGGCCATATGGCTCTATTTTATGGTGGCCATGTTCCCTTTACCGTACGGCTGTGCGGCTAAGTCTGTCTTCCGCATGTGCTTGTACGGCCAGAATTCCTTTTTTTACTTATCGGTACAACGTGGTCACTTTCTTGATACTCTTGTGACCGTACAGTGGTTTTAATCCATACACCTTTTGTCAAGCCGTACGATACAGTCATCTCCTTCTAGAAGTGCTTTTTCAATATATGACCTTCAGTTACTATTTTATCATCGCCTTTCTTTCAAATTTCTATTCTTTATTATTTATATTTACTTTACATATACATACAATACTACTTTTTATTCTTTTTCACTTGTTCATCTGCGAGGGCGCATTATTTCCTTCATGATAAATTGTCAGCTTCGACCCATTCACCATGTCGGGTACTTCTTTCCCATCTAACGTCCATAATTTGATTGCTTTGTTATCACCCACTTCGCGGATTTTATATGGCCCAACCCACTTTATTTTAAATTTGCCTGGTCTAATCTTGTTGCGCCCATTATACTTCAACGCTAGTTGTCCCAATTGAAATATGTTCAACTTCAAGTGCTTTTCGTGCCATGTCTTATGCTTGTTCTGTGTAATCATCGTGGCCTGTTGTGCCTGCAATTGTCACTCATCAAGTTTATTTAAATTATACAATCTCTCCCTCAAGCATTCTATATCTCCAAGTTTGTTTTCGATAGCAATCCTCGAACTTGGTACCATGAATTCCATCGGCTACCACTCCTTACCATCAGTAACTGTATTCTTGATTTTAGAACTTTCACTCCATACTGCTGCAGTTTTTATTAAGCCCTTCCTCTTTGTTTCCTGTACAAACTAAACGATGTGTTTTCCTTGTTGCTGGCACCTTTCTACTAAATCCATGGTGCAGTGTATCATTTTCTTTCTACGCGGTCCATTCAGTGCGTACTGTACAGTGGAGTCCTTCCTTTTGTTGAGTTCGTACTATATGTTCTTCCCTTCAGCTTCAGCCATAACCACTTTTCCTTCTTCCGCTTCTCTGTATTCTTTCAGACATTCATGTTTCTCTCCTTTCTCACCTTCGTCGACCCTTAACATATTACAGTTCGGAAAGAGCTTGTAATCCTCCATTTGCCAGTGGAATAGGCCGTTCACCGAGTCTAGGTCATCATTATTCGACCCTCCTAATCTCAATACTCCTTCATCTGGTTCCTTTCTCTTCTTTCCTTTATCGTCACTTGGAGTAGGTGTTGGATGTGAGGTTGTCTTGGTGGATGCATAGAGAGCTCAGGAGGAGCTAACTATCCAGTTGGAGGCAGTAGAGTGACACTTGGCTCAGCATACCCAAGCGTTGGAAGTGGAGAAGGCGACACGAGTGGCTATCAAGGTTAGCTTGGCTAGGGAGAGAGTATTGTGTTAACAAAGGCTACAAATGCAACATGTTTTTGGAGACCAGTTTGGTGCAGGCACGGAACGAATGTGCAAGTGGTGTGACGGAAAAAGCTCTATCCTGTTATAGTTAGTCACAGTTAATGTATTCCATTTTGTTAATCTGTCTTGGTAATTTTGTAATAGTTGTCCGAAGACAACTTTACTTTTTGGGGGTATGATGTTGTCTGTAAATTCTATATTGTAGCCGATGGGTAGAATAGTATTCGAAAGGGCATGTGACAGTTGAGTCACCCCTTCAGGAAAGTATAGTGTACACCGTCCAGAAGGGACTTTGGATCATCATTGTAATCATTGTAATGACCATAATCATATTGTAAGCATTGGAGTGCATATTGCGTATATGAATAAAGTATCTGTTCTGTGTTATATCTTACTATACTGCACACTTGGTCACAATGTTAGAGACATGTCAAGTACATCGTATGCACAGGATCGACCCAACATCCTTCACTTGGCAATCTCACAAGGCATTAAGCAAGCCACTCCCTTTGCATTGGTGGTGTCGCCTAGATCTACCATTAGAGTTGTCACTAAAGCCACCATATTGAAGTCCCTATAGTAGAGGGTATAGTCCATACAATGGAGGATGTAGCCCCTATACCAAAGGGTGTGAGACTTACGAACGAAGGTGACGAAGGGTAGTCCCCTCAATAATACAACACATAACAGAAATAGAGAAAGAACACATTGCAGGAACAAAAAGTTGACTTATTATTTACAAAAGTATGGAATTACAAATTTCAAAAATAGATGCAAAGCAACGCAAGCATTTTCCTTACAATATTTTGTAAGCCAAAGTCACCACCAACAACCTAGAACTGTCCTAGACAGCCCTATGCGCCTTCTTTACATAGGCAATTTTTCACCACCCAAGAAGGTTCCAGAAATTTAGCCCTAGCCCCTAAGGCCAACCACCCAAAATTATTATTATTTTCATATTTTGTTACATTAGAGTAGGCCCAAATAATTTCATTTTCCATAATTTTAGGTAGCACAACTTTCGAAGACCATAACTCATTAACTGTTGCTTCCATTGACTATTATTACCCCTTTCAGAAATAGCACAACCTTATCGATGGCGCTTGACATGTAATGTCCCCTCTTCAGTTCGACATGGCATTGATCATGGATTTGCCTATTCCAAACTCTCGTAGGCAAATGGTGTGGAAAGAGAGTCAATTTTGCGGATCAGATGGTCCTATCTTGCTCTTGAAGAAGTGTTAAGAGGTTATATTTTATCATTATGTGATATTGGGGCCTACATGTTATAATTTTAAGTTGAGTTGCACTTTTTATTTTATAAAATTACTTTATTATAAAAAGTGCATTATAATGAGAATTTATAAAGGATGTTTCTAGAAGTTCTAGCAACTTCTTAGAAAAGTGAATAAATAGAGGGTTGGGCCTCTCATTTGGACATGCTTGGATTTGAGAACTCTTCTACTTCTTCATTGTGAAGACATTTGTGGACTTTGGATCTGCAAATTATTATTCGATCTTTGGGAACGAATCACTCCCTTGGATTGGCGACTTTGAGGGTGTGAAATATCACGTGAATTGTTGCATAATTGGAGTTGGTATTCAGCCATCTCATTGGAGCTTATTGAGAATTCGTTGTTAGGGTTTGTTTGGTTGGAATAAGGATTTCAGATTTGCCCTATCATTGGAGAAGCATTTGACAAGAGTTTGAAGACAGAATAGGTGCATTTTTCAGAATTGGCAAAGCAGGGTTCGGAACCACATAATTGCTCATATCTCCTCAACCCCTTGGAGTTATTTTTTATGGTTTTACAAGGTTACTACCTAACCCTAGGCGCCCATTTTCCTTGCATTTGGGGGTCACAAAACCCTGGTATTATTTTTATCTAGCAGCCGTACAGGTACGGCCTGGTACGGCCCTGCTAGTTTGGGCAGCAGCCGCAAATTAAGGACAGTTTGGGGGTGCGGTTGGAGGTCTTCATCAACGATTTGCATCAGAACGTGGTGTTCTTCCATAGTTCTTCAAACCAGGTTCTTGCATTCTGAAATATATGTCAATTTTGGGTAAATTTGCTATCATACAGTCATTGTAATAGTCAGTCTAGAATTGGTAATAAAACAATTTCAGAATTTATTGCATTGTAATTGAAATATCGTTCAAAGGCTTTATATATATTGTAATTTTGCGATTATATTCTGAAAGTATCAAATCTGAAATTGCCATATTCTGAATATTGTTACTGTTATTATTCATTACACGCCAAGTGTTTGACAAAATTCCTAAGTTCAGTTTGAGGGTTTCAGTGGCCTTTATAGAGAGGGTCATTACATGACATGTGCAAGCGCTAGTCAGACGTGGTTTGAGCCCTTTTCGTAGCCTCTATGGCCTTCAAAACTAAGTTCAAAATTTTTGTACCAAAAATTCCCAGTAACTTCCCAAATACACTTGGTATGGCAATGAAACTTTACTAGCGGGCTAATATATCTAAAATGAACCTCCATGTATTAAATCTGAACATTCTGATCTCAAACAGCCAACTTATTAAAAGTAGTAAGCTTCCAGAAATAGCAACTTTGCACTAAAACAACCCTTATTGCAGAAGACGAGACAAAATTATTTTTGGTTGATGCAAGATTGCCCTTACACCTGAGGTAATTTGAGAAGTCACCCTATTACGTCTCAAGTGGATGCTCCTGGATTAGATACCCGAGGTAATTTGAGAAGTGACCTTGTTACGTCTCAGGTGTTCAAAGGAATCCCAAGATGTTTAATGTCCTTTGTCAACCATAATGAATCTTCTATAGGTGCAATAGGTACAGATGAGGTGAGAACATCAGGGGAGACGAGCTCCCATGGTGATTTGCTTCCTTCTGCCGGAAGCGGATCTATTTCTTCATTTTATACAACTGATACAATTGGACAGATGGTAGTGCCACATTTTCAGAGGAATCAGTTGTAGGTCGCAGGGGAGCAAGTTGATGCTTCCACATAATTTCTACGGCACAGAGTCCTTCATGGAGTACCTATTGGGGAGTTCAGATGTGAGGGATGATTCATACAGAGTGTTTGAGAGTACTCTCATCCAAAAATTTGTCTATAGTAACAAGTTATGCACAAGTTTTCCAAGCTTCACCAAAATCAAGATCTTCTAGATACAAACTCTTGAGTTCCTTAAACCGAACAACCTCAATCTACATCTATGTAAGCAAAATTTGTCTCCTGCTAAGAGCATCTACAACCCTATTAGACTTCCCACTCTTGTGTTTTAAAACAAATGTGTAATTCTACAAAAATTCAAGCCATTTCAAATGCCTCTAATTCAACTTTCCTTGATTATTCAAATATTACAAAGGTTGATCATCAATATATAAAACAAACTCCTTAGAAGGTAATGTCACCACTTCTTCAATGTTTGAACTATAGCATAAAACTTCTAAGCATAAACGGAATATTTTCTCTTGGCATCATTTAACTTCTCACTGAAGTAAGCAACATGTCTACCTTCTTGCCTCAAAATAGCTCCTGTTGCAGTACCACTAGCATCACAATCTACTTGAAATGCCTTATTAAAATCTAGAAGTGCTAAAACAAAGTGTTTCGTAACTTTTTGTTTCAACAACTCAAAAATATTGTTTGCTCCTGTAGTCCACTTAAACTCTTCCCTAACCCCTCTCATTGTTTCAATCAAGGGAATACAAACACTACTAAAATTCCTGATAAACTTTCTATAAAAGCTAGCCAAACCATGAAAAGATCTTACCTTACTAGAACTCCTTGAAGTAGGTCATTCGAGGATATCCTTCACCTTCTTTGCGTCCATTTTAAGCCTTTTGTTGAAACTACAAATCCCCGATACACTATCTTCTTCACAAACTGCACTTCTTCAAATATATCAACAATTTACCTTCCCTTAAGTTCTCAAATACCTTGCAAATATGCATTATATGCCCTTCCAATGTATTCCTGAAGATCAAAATATCATCTAGTTAACAATGACAAACTTACCCAAAAATTCGTTCAATACCTCATTCATGACCCGCATGAATATGCTTAGTACATTGGTTAGCCCAAAAGGCATGACTAACCATTCATACAACCATTCCATTGTCTTGAAGGAAGCCTTCCATTCATCTCCTTCTCTAATCCGGATTTGGTGATATCCACTTTTCAGATCTATCTTTGTGAAATACAGATATTCACTCAAATAGTCCATAATATCAACCATCCTTGGCAAGGGAAATTTGTACTTGATTGTGATCTTATTAATAGCTCTATAATCTGTACACATCCTCCATTCTCGATTTTTCTTTGGTGCTAATATTTTTGGTACAACACATGGAATCAGACTCTCCTAATGATGTAGGAGCATCCTGGGTTGCCTTGTAATCTTGCACTTTTGTTCATTCTGCTAGTTGCTACTGAGTTCCAATTATTGCCGAGCGCCAGTTTTTAGTTGTTGCCAAGTTCTTGATAAGTGCAGAGCATTTAATTGTTGCCGAGTTCTTAGTTGCTGCCGAGTGATCCCTTCAGTTGCCGAGTGATTCCTTTGATTGCCATGTGAACCTTTGGTTGCCAAATCCTTCGTGGTTGCCGAGTGTTGGAGAATGTCGAGTTTGTAGTTAATGTTGAGTGACTCTTTGGATGTCGAGCTCGTGTGACTGCTGAGCGCCAGTATTTTGTGAAGTCTTTGTTTGTCGAGTTGTCTACGTTTGGTTCCAGTTTGGGTTAACCTTGCTCACATTTAATTTTTGTACAGGTAGTTAATATCTGATGTGAGCAGACTTGTGGCTGCACATGCATTTAATGTAGGATTTAATTTTGTGATAGGCCGACCTGTGGCTGCGCAAGTATTTAAGGAGGTCTAGGATTGAGTTTTTAGGTAGAGGGAAGGGATTAGGAAGAAGGCGTTATGTGTCTGGAAGTGCAAACTTGAAGTTGGATCGTTAATCTGAAAGTTGTATTTTTGTAATTGGTCGTAACCCAAAAGGCCTTATAGCTGGGCATGTATGCTGATTATCTGATGAATATATAAACGTCTTGTTCTCTCTCACCTTGGTGTTGTTCCTTGTTGTTTGTTTTCGCTATGTTAACTCTTGCAGGGTGGATTGGATAATTGGGTGTGCCTTTGGCCCTAATTCTTCACCCCTCCTTGCACCAGGTGGTATCAAAGCTTGAGGTTCATCCTTGTGGTGATTGGATCGTGTAGAACCCTGAGTGAATTGGGTTGTAGGGTTGCAAATCTATAGATTTGACCTATAACTTGCAGAGGGTTACGATCTTGCAGGAACCTAATTTGTAAAGATGTTTCGTGGCAAAGGAAATACTGATAATGCTATATTGGATCAATTGAGACAAATTGCAGCCAAACTAGATGCTGTGGAGACAGCCTAGAGGAAAGGAGCACATCTTGATGTAACTGATGATTAAGCAGTATCACTGAACCATAATCCAAAACTTGAAGAAGACCAAGATGAAGCAAGGTTGTTGAGGGTGCTGTCTAGGGCAAATTAAAAGCTTGTTTTAGAAGTAGTTTCTTATGATGGAAAATTGAATACCAGTGTTGTGTTAGATTGGATATCGGATATGGAGAAGTTCTTTCAGTATGAAACAGTCCTGATAATAGGAAGGTGAAGATTGCAGTTACTAGGTTGAAAGGTCATGTTTCACTATAGTGGGAGCATTTACAAACGGATAGACAATGGAGAGGAAAGGAGAAGATTAGAAGTTGGGTGAAAATGGTAAACAAAGAAAAGAACAGATTTCTTCCTACCAATTACCAATTTAGCTTGTTGAGAAAGATGCAAAATTTGAGACAAAAGGACATGACTATGAAGTAATATACTAAAGAATTTTATAGATTGGACATTAGATTTGGACATATGGATGATGATGTTGAGAAAATTGCAAAGTACATAAATGGATTGACATCTAGAATTCAAGATGAAATAAGTTTTGTGAAGTTGGAAAGTGTGGAAGAAGCATATCAATATGCCTCAAAAGTTGAGGAAATCTTGACAAAGAAGCATGAACAAAAAATAAGTGGTAGAGGTGGTAGATTCTAGAGAGGTAGAGGAATATCTTATAGAGAAGATGGCAGATCTGATAATTATGTGCAAGATAAGGGTAAATCTGAATGGAAGAATGATGACAAAGACAAAACCGCATGGAAAGGTGGTAGTTCATACCAAGGAGGTACTAGATCTTATCAAAGAAGAGGTAATTCTTATCCTAGAGATGGTTTCTGTGATAATTGTTTCATATGTGGTAAAAAAAGGGCATAGATCTTTTGAATATAGATCTTTTGAAAGTGAGCAAAATAATAGAAATGTTGTGATTCAAGAAAATATTGAGAGTTCACCAAGTGGTCCTGAGGCTAGAGAAAATCTGATGGTGAGAAGAACCTTATGTAATAAGGGAAGTGATGAGGAACCTATTTTAGGAAGAAGACTTTTCAAGACCAGATGTAAGATGGCTGGAAAATGCTGCAAGGTGATCATTGATAGTGGAAGTTCTACAAATTTGGCATCAAAAGAGCTGGTTACAAAGTTGCAATTGCAGAGGCTAAAACATCCTAAACCCTATAATGTTTCATGGATCAAAGATGAACATAAGATATTGGTAAGTGATCAATGTATTGTGAAGTTCAAGATTGGACATTATTTTGATGAAGTTTTGTGTGATATAATGCCTATGGATTATTGTCATATTTTGTTGGGTAGACCTTGGCAATATGATAGATATGTTATACATGGTGGAAGATTGAATCAATATACTCTTTGGGTAAATGGGAAGAAGCAAATATTGCTGCCTTTGATTGAAAGTCCAGATGAGGTTAGTTGTACTGTAATAAAAGTTTGCATGGTTAATGGAAAGCAATTTGAAAAGGAAGTAAAGAAGAATCAAGTTTGTTTTGGGGTAAATGGAAAGAAACAAATATTGTTGCCTTTGATTGAAAGCCCAAATGAGATTAGTCATACTGCAATAAAAGTTTGCATGGTTAATGGAAAGCAATTTAAAAAGGAAGTAAAGAACAATCAAGTTTGTTTTGCCATAGTTCCTAGATGACCGAGTGTTGGTAGTAATGACCAAGTAGCAGAAGTTGGTAATGACCGAGTGACATTAGATAGTGGTAGCCAAGTACCAAAAGAAATTGCTGAATTGTTGAATGAGTATAAAAATGTTGCTGAGGATATTCCTGATGGTTTACTGCCAGTAAGAAGTATAAGTCATTGTATGGATCTGATTCCTGGAGTTAGTTTTCCAAACAAAGCACCACATAGATTGACACCTACAAAGAATGAAGAACTTAACAGACAAGTGTATGAGTTGTTCCAGAAAAGTTTGATCAAAGAAAGTTTGAGTCCATGTGTTGTACATGTTGTGTTAGCATCAAAGAAGAATGGAGAATGGACAATGTGTACTGATTCCAGAGCTATCAACAAGATCACAGTGAAATATAAGTTTCCTATGCCGAGGATGGATGACATAATGGATTGTTTCAGTGGAGAAAAGTATTTTACCAAGATTGATTTGAAGAGTGGCTATCATCGGATCAAAATCAGAGAAGGTGATGAATGGAAGACTGCTTTCAAGAAAAAAGATGGTTTATATAAATTGTTGGTTATGCCTTTTGGTTTGACTAATGCACCTATCACTTTCATGAGGTTGATGAATGAAGATCTGAAAAGATTCTTGGGTAAATTTGTGATTGTTTATTTGGATGACATTCTGATATTCAGTAAGACCAAAGAAGAACATCTTGAACATATTAGACAAGTATTGCAAAGGTTGAAAGAGGAAAAGTTGTTGATTAATTTGAAAAAGTGTTCTTTTATGTAAGAAGAGATTGTGTATTTAGGATTTGTTATTTTAGCTGATGGTTAGAGAATGGATCTAGAGAAGGTTAAAGCAATATTGGAATGGCCTACACCTAAGAATGTGGGTGAGGTAAGATCATTTCATGGTTTGGCTAGTTTTTACAGAAAGTTTATAAAGAATTTCAATGTTGTTTGTAATGCTATGACTGAGACAATAAGAGAAGATAAAAAGAAATTCAAGTGAACACGTGGAGCTGATAAGAGTTTTGAGACTTTAAAAGAAAAGTTTGTTAAATTGCGCCTTGCCTAATTTTAATAAGGTATTTCAAGTTGAGTGTGATGCAAGTGGTAGTGCAATAGGAGCCATATTAAGTCAAGAAGGTAAACTTGTTGCTTTCTTTAGTGAAAAGTTGAATGATAGTAAAAGGAAGTATTTTGTGTATGATCAAGAATTTTATGCTATTGTTCAAGCTTTGAAGAAATGGAGACAATATTTGATTCCTAAGGAGTTTGTGTTGTATATTGATCATAAAGCTTTACAGTACTTGGGAAGTCAACATAAATTGAACCAAAGACATATAAAGTGGCTTGAGTTTTTGCAAAGTTTTACCTTTGTGATTAAGCATAAGAGTGGAGTTACTAATAGAGTTGTTGATGCATTGAGTAAAAGATGTTCTTTGTTGACTGAAATGAAGGTTGAAGTTCTTGGTTTTGATGAAATAAAAGAATTGTACGATGCTGATCTTGATTTTTCTGAGGCATGGAGAGAGTGCAAAGCACCAAATCTGATGGATCACATAAGTAAGCATGATGAGTATTTCATTCACGAAGGTATGTTGTTCAAAGCTACTCAGTTGTGTATTCCTAGAAGTTCTATGAGGTTGAATCTAATTAAGGAAAAGCATAGTGGTGGATTGGTTGGACATTTTGGCATTGATAAGACATTGAGTTTGCTGAAGGAGAAGTATGATTGGCCACAGATGTATAAAGATGTTCAGAAATTTGTGAAGAGTTGTGGAATTTGTCAAGTTGCAAAAGGAGTAAGTCAAAATACTGGTTTGTATATGACTATTACTGTTCTTGAGAAACCTTGGAGTGACATTAGTATGGATTTTGTTCTTGGATTAACTAAGATAGTGAAGGGGTATGATTCCATATTTATTGTAGTGGATAGATTTTTTAAAATGGCTCATTTTATACCATGTGAGAAGACAACAGATGTTGAGCATGTTGCTAAACTTTTCTTTAAAGAGATTGTGAGATTGCATGGATCGCCAAGAAGCATTATTTCTAACAAAGATAGTAAGCTTGTTGGTTATTTTTGGAGAACTTTATAGAAGAAGATGGGTACTGAGTTGAAGTTTAGTTCTACATTCCATCCGCAGACAGATGGACAGACAGAGGTTGTGAACAAAAGCTTAGGTAATTTGCTGAGATGCTTAATTGGAGGTGAAACACATAATTGGGAAATGGTATTGGCAAAAGCTGAGTTTGCATACAATAATTCTATGAATAGGAGTACAGGGAAGACACCTTTTGAGAGTGTTACTGGAATGAAGCCTAGAGGAGTATCAGATTTGTGGGATGTTGCTAGTGAAGAAAAAAGAAGTGCTACAGGAGAAGAATTTGTTGATTTTATAGTCTTTGCATAAGGAAATGAAGTTGAGGTTGGAACAAAATAATCACAAATATATGGAGAATGCTAATCAGTCTAGAAGACATCATGATTTTCAAGTTGGTGATGAGGTGATGGTTCATTTGAAGAAAGGAAGATTTCCTATTGAAACATACAATAAGCTGAAGATGAAGAAGTTTGGACCATGTAAAATCTTGAAGCAATTTGACAGTGGTAATGCTTATGAAGTTGAGTTGCCTGATGACATGGATATATCTCCTATATTCAATGTTGCTGATTTATACAAGTATCATGAGTCAAATAATGAAATTACTGTATCAGAGGATTATCCTAATATGCAGATTGAAGAAGTTAAACAAATATTGGATCAGAGAGTTGGCAAGAACACAAGAGGAAAAGATTACTATGTATATTTGGTGAAGTGGAAGAATAGACTTATTGAAGATGCTTCATGGATTTCTCAATCTGAGTTGGATTCAGTTCAGGTTGTGACATCTCAATGATTCAAGAAAATCATTTATTCCAAACTTGGTTGTCTGATGCAAGAGCATCCTGGGTTGCCTTGTAATCCTACACTTTTGTTCATTCTACCAGTTGCTACCGAGTTCCAATTATTGCCGAGCACTAGTTTTCAGTTGTTACCAAGTTCTTGGTATGTGTCGAGCATCTAGTTGTTGCCAATTTCTTAGTTGCTGCCAAGTGATCCCTTCAGTTGCCGAGCAATTTCTTTGATTGCCAAGTGAACCTTTGGTTGTCGTGTCCTCCGTGGTTTCTGAGCGCTGGAGGATGCTAAGATCGTAGTTAATGCGGAGTGACTCTTTGGATGGCGAGCTCGTGTGGTTTCCGAGTGTCAGTATTTTGTGAAGTCTTCATTTGCAAAGTTATTTGTCTGGTTCCAGTTTGGGCCAACCTTGCTTGCATTTAATTTTTGTATAGGTAGTTAATATCCGATTTGAGCCGACTTGTGGCTGCACATGCATTTAATGTAGGATTTAATTTTGTGATTAGCTGACCTATGGCCATGCAAGTATTTAAGGAGGTTTAGGATTGAGTTTTTAGGTAGAGGGAAGGGATTAGGAAGAAGGTGTTATGTGTCTAGAAGTGCGAACTTGAAGTTGGATCTTGAATCTGAAAATTGTATTTTTGTAATTGGCCATAACCTAGAAGGCCTTACAGCTGGGCATGTATGCTGATTATCTGATGAATATATAAACATCTTGTTCTCTCTCTCCTTGGTGTTGTTCCTTCTTGTTTGTTTCCACTGTGTTAATTCTTGCAAGGTGGATTCGATAGTTGGGTGTGCCTTTGGCCCTAATTCCTTACGCCATCTAAATCAACCCCTTCTTAAATAACTCTTGTACTTGCATATGTAACTCTCCACTATTTACTGCTGTCATTCTATGTGCTCCTTTATTTGGAAAACTAGTTCCTAGAATCAAGTCCATCTGATGACTGGTCTTTTTTACTAGTGGTAATCCATCAAGCACATTATCAGAGACAATATCTTGAAACTCATCCAACAAATCTACAACTTCTGCAAATATATCTTCTGTTTCTTCTTAACCAGCTTTTGGAATTAAAGCGAAACATGTATGCTCATGCCTCATACCTTATAGGATTTTTCTTCCAACAACTAAACATATTCTAGCATTGCCACATACCTTTTCTTTATGTCTTCTAATGGTTTTAGCTTGTCTCACTTAATCCTTTGTTAGGAAACAAGTACTCACATGACCATCATGTACAGCACACTTGTCAAACTGCAACAACTTCCACAACAACATATGACATACATTCGTGCATATGATGTCACATAGTACCTCATCATTGTTGAGAATTGTATCTCAACCTTGCAAGCTTTTTCTGGAAAACTCTAGAAAAAATTTAGAAAATTCTAGAATTTGTTTGTGGTAGTTTTCCACATGTTTGAGTTGAAAAAAGGCGTATGAGTTGTTAAAAATATGTCTAGTCTCTAGAACAATGTAGAAGGGTTATTTTTAGAGTGTAAACAACTCATTATATGACTTTTATGGAGGTCTAAGCTAGAGGGCAAAATTATGGACAAAAATGGTATTCTTGGAGTTACACATTACAAGTGGGTAACATGTGGCATGGTTGTTTTGCCCATGGTTTTGGCCCATGGTTTTGTAAAACCACAAATGGTTTCCAAGTGGCAAATCACTATAAAACGAGGGCTTGGGGAGGTGTTTGAATCATCGAGTTAATTTGTAAGACTGGTGCTAGAAGGAGTCTCCCTAAGTCCAAGTCCGAGTTCGAGTTGTGGTGATGCGCTCCTGTAAGAACTTGCATTGCAAGTGTATTGTAATCTTCCAAATTTGAGAATACATTGTGCGAGGTTTGGAGGGTGGGGTTTTTCTCCCGAAAGGGATTCCCCATGGTAATCATTGTGTTATGCGTTCATTGTTTTTTTTTTTTTAATGTTATTATGCATTTCTTAAGATCTCTGCAATAGTTAGTTGAATTTGCATAATCGTCCTCTCAAAAATAAGTGTAGGAAGCGATTCCGCACACCTTAGCTTCCTTACAAGTGGTATCAAAGCCTGGCCAGTTTTGGTTCTATTTGTTGGGTACAGAGTTTTTTTAGCTAATCAAGGTTTGAGTGGAAGCTTGTGCAGAGGTTTTTATTTCTGTGTTGCAGGATTGCAAAGATGGCAAGCACATCAAGGAGGATTGATGTAAAGAAGTTTTTTGACACAAACTTTGAAATGTGGAAGTTGTAGATGGAAGATCTATTGATTGATCGGGATCTATGGGATGCAGTAGATGAAACGAAGCTGAGGCCCACAGATCCATCTTTAGCCGCAGAGTATGATGTGATAGACAAAAAAGCTAAAAGTCTCATCAAATTGTGTCTTGCAGATTCTAAATTGATTAATGTCCATGAAGAACCTACTACGAAGAAGCTTTGGAAGAAGCTAAGTGAGATCTATCAAGCAAAATCACTTGTAAACAAGATTTTCTTGAGGAAGAAGTTGTATTCCTTGAGAATGGAAGAAGGTGGACAGATTTATGAGCATCTTGAAAGTTTTAATATGTTGGTGACTCAATTGACGTCAATTGGGGTGTGGACAGCCAGACTCGTGGGACAGCCTTGTCATAGCCATAGCAAGCACTTCAATTGTCTTGAAGATGGAAGACACTGTTGGTTCTCTACTTTCTAAAGAGATGAGAAGGAAGGTCTCTCTGAATGCCAAAGAGTCTTTGAGTGCTCAAGAAAGACCAAAGGAAAGAGGCAAGAATGAGAAGCAGCATGGCCATTCTAAGTCCAAGAATAAGGGGAGATCAAAATCTTGTGGTAAGTCCAAGGTGATATGTTGGAAGGACACTTCTGAAAGGAATGCAAAGAGGAAAAGAAAAAGAAGAAGAAAGATTATGATTCTGAGTCCGAGAAGGAGGATGGAGATGCTTTCATCGCAGCCTTGGCCACTCATGCAGGTGATAATGCATGGTTGATAGACCCAGGTGCATCTTTTCACATAACTCCTAATAGAAATTGGTTTAGTAAATATGAAAAGTTTGATGGTGGTAAGGTGTATTTTGGTGATAACAAAGTTCTTGATATTGTTAGTCATGGAAGTATTCGTGTGAAATTTTCTAATGGTAGAATTAGAAGATTTGATGGTGTTTTGCATATCCCAGGACTAGCGAGGAATTTGTTATCTATTAGTAAACTAATAAATGAGGGTGTGCATGTACAATTTTCTGAAGGTGTAAAAATGGTGAGAGGCGTTATGGTAATAGCAAGAGGAAGCAGATTGGGTACATTGTACTAGCCTGATGTGTGCACGGTTGAATGCAATAGTACTTCTGATAAGATTGTGAAGAGGACTACTTTGTTGGAGAAGAAGAGGGTTTCTCTTTCAACAGATGGTCGTGGTTTTTGGGTTCCCAAGGGTGTTCTATCTACTAAATCAAAGTTACCTGTAGAGAGGACTATGTTATGGCACCGGAGACTCAGCCACATAGGTGAGAAAGGTCTATGAACCTTAAAGAATAAAAACCTTGTTGATGGGCTGAATGACTGCAATCTTGATTTTGATTTTTGTGAGCATTGTATCTATGGTAAACAAAACCGGGTTCAAGTTTACTCAAGCTCTCATACGTCCTCATGTATTTTAGATCTAATCCATTCGGATGTATTTGGTCCTGTTGATGTTCCTTCTATTGGTAGATCAGTTTATTATGTTTCTTTCATTAATGATTTCAGTAGAAGAACATGGGTTTATTTTCTTAGAAGTAAAGCTGAAGTTTTTAGTCATTTCAAAGAATTTGAACCAATGGTTGAGTTGCAGACTAGAAAGAAGATAAAGCGTTTGAAAACTAATAATGGCGGTGAATTTTGCTCCAATGATTTTGACACATTTTGTAAAGATTGTGGTATTAAAGAAGAGAAGACAACTCCGTATTCTCTACAACAGAATGAAGTTGCAGAAAGAATGAACAGGACCTTGATGGAGAAGGCTAGGAGTATGCTGAGTGGAGCTCAACTGGAATAAAAGTTTTGGGCTGAAACTGTAGCCACTACCTGCTACCTAATAAACAGGTCTCCTACATCAGCTCTTGTTGATATGACACCAATGGAAGCATGGTTGGGCCACCAACCTTCACTTAGACATCTGAGAGTTTTTGGTTGTGAGGTATATGCTCATGTGCCAAAGGAGAAGCGAACAAAATTGGACAACAAAGCTGTCAAATGTATCTTCATCAGATATAGTTATGATGTGAAAGCATACAAGCTCTGGAATCCTGTTGCACAAAAAGTATTTTACTCCAGAAGTGTTATTTTTAGAGAAACTAAGCCTTCTTTTGTTATAGTGTAGCCAAAACAGATAAAAGAAAAGAAAGATGTGATTCAACTTCCTGCTACACTAAGAAAGTTGAATTGAGGCCCTTAAAAAGACAAGTAGTTGAAGAGAGCTCTACAAGTTCTGAATCATTAGAGGAAGGGGGAGAACCTGATCATGAACCTGAACCTGATCTTGTTTGAAGGTCTAGTAGACAGAGGAAAGCACAAGAAAGGATGGCTATTCTCCTGATGATTGGAGGTGTATATTTGCTTTGAATGCTAATATTGATGAACCGAAATCTGTAGAAGAGGCTCTTGGCGTGAATGATTCAAAATCCTACAAGATAGCCATGGAAGAAGAGATGGCAGTTCTTAAGAGGAATGACATATGGGACCTTGTACCATTGCCTAAAGGACGGAAGCCTGTTGGTTGTAATGGTGTTCAAAAGGAAGATGGGTTCAGATGGAAGGATTGAGAAGTATAAAGCACAATTGGTTGCAAAAAGTTACTCCCAAGTTGCAGGAATTGATTATGGTGAAATTTTTTCTCCTGTAGTAAAAATGACATCCATTCGATTTTTACTTTCTATTGTAGCAGCTTATGATCTAGAAGTTGAGCAAATGGATGTGAAGGCAACTTTCCTTCATGGAAATTTGGAGGAAGAAATTTATATGACACAGCCAGAGCACTTTGTGGTGAAAGATAAAAGTCATTTGGTCTGTAAATTGAAGAAATCTTTGTATGGTTTAAAACGAAGTCCTAAGATGTGGTACCAAAAGTTTGATACATATGTATTGAGTTTGGGATTTGTGTGATTCAAATCTGATCATTGTATATACTACAAGTCTGATGGTGATTATATCCTAGTTATTGCCTTATATGTTGTTGACATGATGTTTATTGACAAAGGAAAAGGTTTGATTGCAGAATTAAAATCTCAGCTCTCAGCAAAGTTTGAAATGAAAGATCTTGGTTCAGCAAGGTACATTATGGGAATGGAGATTATAAGAGATAGACAAAACAAAAAGCTTTGGCTAGGCCAGAGCAAGTATGTTGGTAATATTCTAAGAAGATTCAATATGCCAGGATTCCAAACCATTGAGTGTTCCTATTACTATGGGAACAAAGTTTTCTAACTCACAGTGGCCTTCATCCCCATTGGAGATAGAAGAGATGAGCCGAGTACCGTATCAGAGTACTATTGGAAGTTTGGTGTATGCTATGGTCTGTACAAGACTAGACATTGCCCAAGCAGTGGGAGTACTTTCCCATTATATATCTAATCCAGGAAGAGCACATTGGGATGCAATAAAAGGAGTTTTTAGATACTTGCGGGGTACCTTAGAGTACGCTATATGTTTTCATGGAATAGGATATGAGCATTCCTTGGATATTCAAGACTACGTGGACTCAGACTGGGCTAGCGATGTTGATAGAAGAAGATCCACCAATGCATATGTGTTTACATTATTCGATGGTGCAATCAGTTGGATGAGCAAGCGACAAGTTATGGTCGCTTTCTCCCACTACAAAGGCAGAGTATATGGCAGCTACTCATATCTGCAAGGAAGCCATCTAGCTTAAGAGACTGTATTTAGATATAGAGTTCAAACAGGGTGCAGTAACAGTCAGAGTGCAATCTACCTAGCGAAGAACCTGACATTTCATGCCAGGACCAAGCACATTGATGTACAATATCATTTTGTGAGAGATATGGTCAAGGCCGGCAAGGTGAAGCTGGAAAAGGTGGAGACTTTGGTGAATATTGTTGATGCATTAACTAAGCCCGTGAGCATAGAGAAGTTTAGATGGTGTTCAGAGTCTATGGGTCTCTCGACCCCTAGCAGTTAAATCCATGACACTATGGATCCCCTGACTCTTGCAAGGTGTTCGACAAGTGGGAGAATTTTGAGAACTGTGGCTCAACCTTGCAAGCTTTTTCCGAAAAACTATAGAAAATTCTAGAATTTGTTTGTGGTAGTTTTCCACATGTTTATGAGTTGGAAAAAGATGTATGAGTTCTTAAAAATATGTCTAGTCTCTAGAACAATATAGAAGGCCTATTTTTAGAGTGTAAACAACTCATTATATGACTTTTATGGGGGTCTAAATTAGAGGACAAAATTATGGACGAAAATGGTATTCTTGGAGTTACAAATTATAAGTGGGTAACATGTAGCATGGTTGTTTTGCTCATGGTTTTGGCCTATGGTTTTGTAAAACCACAAATGGTTTCCAAGTGGCAAATCACTATAAAAGGAGGGCTTGGGGAAGTGTTTGAATCATCGAGTTCAGTTTGCAAGACTAGTGCTAGAAGGAGTCTCTCTGAGTCCAAGTCCGAGTTCGAGTTGTGGTGATGCGCTCTTGTAAGAACGTGCATTGCAAGTGTATTGTAATCTTCCAAATTTGAGAATACATTGTGCAGGTTTTGGAGGGTGGGATTTTTCTCCCGAAAGGGTTTCCCTACGGTAATCATTGTGTTATGCATTCATTGTTATTTTTACTATGTTATTATGCCTTTCTTGAGATCTCTACAATAGTTAGTTGAATATGCATAATCATCCTCTCAAAGATTAATGTAGAAAGTGATTCCACGCACCTTAGCTTCCTTACAATCATGGTAGCTCCCAATCTTGAACTTTATCAGGCATTATTCATTGACCATGACCTTGTGGTAATCCTACACCCAAGCAATCCAAACCATCTCCTCTGACACCAAATTGGCAATGCTCCTACAATCGATAATTACATCACAACACTTATTCTCACACTTTCACCTAGTACAAAACAAACTCCTTTGTTCAACTTTATTTTCATCATTCAGCGAGACTCTTTTGTTAACTAGGACTTCTCTTTCAGCATTTTCAGAATGTGATGACTTGGTATCTTCATCCTTATGTGCAAGTCATGCATTTCCTTCTGGTCCTCTATCTATCCTTCTTTGGCATTGAGGACATTCATAAGCTCTACGACCTTCTTCACTGCAATGGAAACAAGTTCAACAAAAACCCTTATCTTCGAGGTCCTTGCCCTCTTCCTCTTTGATCCCTATTATTTTGACCAAGGAAATGATTGAAATTGTTTCCCCTCTAATACTAATTGTTGCTTGCCTCATCATTCCTTTTATGATCTTCATCTCGTCCTCTTTAAGACTGTCTGTTGGACCTTCCACCACGACCTCTTCCACCTTGCCTACTTTCAAACTTCTTGCTGAATTTTTTTCCACCCTTTAGGGCCCGTTTGGATCGTGGATTTGAACATGAATTAGAATTTTCTCATCCTCTTTAAGACTGTCTGTTGGACCTTCCACCACGACCTCTTCCACCTTGCCTGCTTTCAAACTTCTTGCTGAATTTTTTTCCACCCTTTAGGGCCCGTTTGGATCGTGGATTTGAACATGAATTAGAATTTGGAATCCTCAAAAATCCCTAATCCACTGCTTGGGTCTGCAAAATGCGAATGGGAATTTGGCAAAAATGGAATTCAGTATCATCATTTACCCCCCAAAACCAGGATTTGGTCTTCCATCTAAATAGGTGGAATTGCTCAAATACCCATTTTAATTCCAATTTGTCAAAAACAAGCATTCCAAATTAATTGAAATAAAATCGTTTTGATGTCCGCCGACCTATTTGGTTTGTTGCTATTTTGTTTGCTGCTATTTGATTTGTCGTTGTTTTGATTAAGTATCAGAACCAAGAAAGATGATAAAACAATTCAGCAACAAGAAGAAGTTTCTTTTTATATCTATTAAATTTGCATGATGATTTGGGGGTTGTGTTTGTTTCTTTCAGATTCTCATTTTGTCAAACACCATGGGCTTAGAGGAGGTTCTTAGCCAATCCATGGCCAAGAAAAAGGAAAAAGAACAAATGAAGCAGACTGAAATTGAAACCAAGGAAATCCTTCTCCATTTCGACGAATGTCACGCAGTTAGGGCATTTTTTAGAGAATGGCACCTCTTTAAAAATGGCACTACTCGACGCACAAGCAAAAGCCCAGCCATTATATCAGCAAAAATCGTGTTTCTCACAATCTTATGACTATCTAACACAATACAACACAGGATGTACAACATTTGTTGCACCACATATTCCATATAATCTGGTGCCATATGGCGACCAACAACATCCCTAACTATAAAGTCTAGCCGCCATGGAAAATCTCCTTATTCTTAAGGCATTTTTCAGAGTACCCTCATTTTGTATTTGACCTTCCTAAATGAATTGTCATGCCAAGCTTATTTGGTTACATGCTCTTGAAGACAGTGAATGATGTGATAATGGGTGTAATATTCTATAGTCTTCAATGATACCTGCATATTGCTCATTCTCATGGTGAAATTTGCAACTACAATGGGTACTTTTGAGAATTGCAATTTGTGATTATGACTCCATATAGATTCTAATGATTTCGGGATGAAACAAGAAAGAAATGAAAAAGTCAAGAGTAACAATGCTCGGTCTGGCTGTTGCGCAGTTAGGGCATTTTTTTTAAAAACGATACCTCAAATTTGTGGAAATAAACATCAATGTGTATACTCTCTACTTGGCTAGTGTGCATTCTTATTCTGGTTGATATTTCAATTCCAGAAATGTGCAACCAAACGGAGAGAATGTGTATTCTTATTCTAGTTGATATTCCAATTCCAAAAATGTGCAACCAAACAGAGGGAATGTGTATTCTCATAATAAATTCTTAGTGAACCAAACGGTCCCAAATCAAATTCTCAAAACCATTGTCTGGATTTCAAGTTCTAGAATCTCAAATTCAAGATTCTCAAATCATATTCCAGCAACCACGGGCCCTTAAGGCTAACTGATATGCCTCTTCAATATTGGTCATTCTAACCAAATTCAACTCCTCTTGAATACTCGGCCTTGACCCATTAGGGTAACAAGAAACTTTCTCCTTATCAACTTCCGCATGGCCCGTTCTAATGAGGATTCGATATAACTCTTCTATATACTCTTGAACAGATCTTCTCGCTTGCTTAAACTCATACATTTTCTTTAGCAAATCAAGCTCATAACCGTCAGGAATGAATTGTCTCTCCAATTTCTCCACCATTCGACCCTAGCTTGTGATTTTATCCCTTCCTCTTCCATTCCGCTCCAACTAAATCTCCAGCCACCAAATTTTCACATACCCTTTCAACTTGGTCTTCGCAAACTTGACCCTCTAGAAATCTTCGATTTCTTCATACTAAAAATATTATTCCAAATCATTGGTCTAGTCGTTCAACTCCTCTAGGTTAAGATTTCGCAAAAGTGTGGAGACTTCAATCTTGGATCTTTTTCCAATCCTGAAAATGGCTCTAAAAACCCTATCCTCCTCAGGATCCCTAACCAATTTTGCTCCTTCCTATTCAACATGTTCTTTGAATTCATCCTCACTTTCATGTCTTACTGCAATATTCATTCCTCTGCGAATCTCCTCTTGCAATGCTTGCACTTGTCTCTAGAGGGTTCTAAAACCCTCAATTGTTACACCTCCAACTCTTCTACCACATTCCCTTCATGGAGGCATTTTCACATTTATCACTCAAACCCACATCTACGATCCTAGTGCAAACTACCTCACAGTCGATGATCTGTCTATACACTCAAGAACTCCTTTAATACCACTTGATGAAGAATATTTTCCTAGATAACATATACAGAACCGAAATAGGGAAACAAGTTTCAAGAATAGAAACTTGGCTTCTTAATATCTCCAAAAGTATGGAATTACGAATTTCAGAAATACATCCAAAGCCACATGGGTAAACTCCCTATAATAATTTGGAAAGTTGTCCTGCATTTTGTCACCACAAAATGTTGGTAACAGCACAAAAAATTTTCAAGCTAGTTTCACGTATCTCTAAGTTTGAATTTGATATTCAATTGTTTAATGTTGATCAATTAATCGACTTCAATTCGTATACCAGATTGTTTTACTGAAAGCTTTTGTCAAGTCTTTTTCGTTTTTCTTTGTATCGAGTCTTTGCTTGATTTTTGAGGCCTTCATCATCCTTTCTTTTTCTTTTGAGTCTGTGTTTGTTGGTTTTAGTCCTTTGGTTTCGCTCATGTCACGTTTTTCAATTTTTCCTTTGATTTGGTCTAACCTAAAGCTTAATCAGAGTTGTCAGTCGAGATATGGTCGTTTTAGTGTCTCAAAACTCGACCTTTTTGGTGCAACAGCAAATTAAAAATATCATGTTATATTTGCAATTTAACATTCACTTTTTGAAAAATATAGCTTAAATTCACTTTATGTTATGTTTTTAAGTTACTTTATCATTAAATTTTTCACTTAAAGTAACTGTAGTGCACTTTATGTTATAATTTTAAGTTACTTTTTGATGTTTCAGTTAAAGTCACTATATAAACTATGTAGTTTCAGTTTAATTTTTTATTTTAAAATCAAATGCTCATTTAAATGTTACTTTCTAAATGATATTTGTGTCATATTTTTAATATGATATACAAACATTGTTTATGTCCCATTAAAGTAACATTTTAATGAAATTAAATGGATATATGTTTATTAAATGACTATAAGTCATCAAAAGTGGACATTTTATATGCAATTACATGTAAAATCCATCAAAAGTGGACGTTTTACATGTCACTTCATATAAAGTTCAACTTATTAGCATAGCACTATCAAAAGTGGACGTTTTTTGTGTCATTACATCAAAAGGTGAGTTTTTATGTCATTACATCAAAAAACATGAGATGTCACTTAAAATATGCAAGTCACTCCAAAAGGTCCAATTTTGTACATATGCATGTTTTAAAATGTGTTATGCTCTCCAAAAGGACCGAGTTTCTTTGTTGAGAGTTTTTAAAATATGCATGTCACCCCAAAAGGTTCGATTTTAACTAAAAGCATATTTTAAAACATGTTGTGCCTCCCAAAAGGTCTGATTTTGGAAGAACACATGCATTGGGCCTCCAAGAACCCAATTTTGGAGATTGTGAGAGATTTACTTGATGGTTTTACGCGAGATCTTCTCCAATAGGTTCGTTTTTTCTTGGCAATGGATTTTCTAACATCAAAAATGGATTTATCTTGCTACAAAATGTTTTTTTCAAACTCCTTCCAAGGGCACGTTTTCGGAAAAATCTTCAAAAAACATTATTTTTGGCTCAAGTTTTGGCCCAAAGAGGAATCGATTTGGCATTTTAAGTGTTTTTCATTGCGATTTTAATCCACTTTTATGTGTTTTGAAGCCACTATTTTACATTTGGATCCATGTATATGCATTTCGGAAAGTCATTTTTGCATTCACAAGTCAAAAATGACTAAAAAACATGCATTTTTTGGCCACGTTTTTGCAAAAACGGCCCAGATTTTTTGCATTAAAAAGTCAAGTTTTTGTTCAAAAAACTCAAAAAATGGCATTTCCAGCACATACCTTTGATCAAGAGGGATTGTTTTTTAGTATTAAATACATGATATTGTCTTTGAAGACCATGTATTTGGCACTTTCATGTCAAATTCGACCCTTTATTGCTTATTAATATTTGTTAAATGCAAGTTTGGAAGAAGTCAACAAGTTGTTTGGAAATCCTGATTTGAGGGAGAATTGGTCTTCAAATCTATAAATCTTGTTATTTTGGCTCATAACCTCTTAAGTAAGTGGACATTTTCAGACTTGCTCATTAATTCATGCTTATCTTGCTATTTCCATGCATATTTTAGCTTGCAATTACACACTTGTCCACATATATGCCATGAAAAGTGCATTTTGCCTTAAAAAATGATGAAAACTCTCATTTTCAGACTTTTGGAATTTCCCCAAATTCCAACTTCAAATTCGCATGTTGAAGTGTTTTGCATATTGACATGTTTGAGTCTTTTGCCAAAAGCGTGTGTTTGTTTTGTGCTTGTTTTTGTGTTTTGCTTGTTTGCATTTCGGTTTTTTCTCCATTTTGGAAGAAATTACAAGTTCTTTCCCAATAACTTGAGCACGTTTCACTTCACTTCACTTTCCATTTCATGCGAGAGCATTGTCACATTCCACTTCCATCTTCCATGTCATAACACTTTGCATATCATCCGACAAATGCGATTGAGTGTTTTCCATCTAATGCATGTAATCTCATTTTTCGCTTCCATTTTTACTCATCTCACTTTCTGTATTCACTCGCACAACACGTTTACATGAAATGCCTTACATGTAACTGCATCTCAAAACCCAATTTTTGACTTAAATCAATTTTTGAAAACGTCAAAAATGTCACGTGCATGTATTCCCATGTACTTGGACTTTACTTTTCCTCAAAGGCATCTATAAAGTTCACTTCATCTCAAGTTACATTGCACTCATTCCTTCCATGTGCACTTACACCTCCATGAGCGAATACATTTTATTCCACTTCCCGTGTCATTATGCATTTCATCTTATCTATCATTCGCACTTACATACAGCTCATTCTCCATCTGCATTCACATGTCATCTCACTTTCCATTCCTCACTACATGTAATCCATTTTCCGTGCAATGACATCTTGAAAGCCCAAGTCACTTTTTAAAAGTCAAAAGTTCTCATTTGCACGCATTCCCATGCGTCAAGCACTTTACTTCAAGAGAAAAAAGAAAAAAAAAAGAGTTAAAGGTGTTAATGGAAAGTTATTCCGAGTTTACATCCAAACATCGTCAAGAAGGTTTTCAAAGTGTTAGAGAATCTAGAATGTGTCAATCTACAAAGGAGAATTTACGACAACTTCAACGAGAAAAACTTGATCACATCAAGCTATCAAAAGATGCAAGACCATGGTTATCAAGATGAATGCAGTGGCATAAAATAAAGGAACACCTGATTCTGTGATCATCCGAGATAGCATCACAAAGTACAAGACCTTTCAAGACAATCCCTAGGATTGTTTCAATTCTCTCTAGTCTTTCCTCTTCTTCTTCTTTCATGTTTGTAATTAAAGAAAAAGTATTACATAAAAATGTGTCATTACATGCAATACACCTTACAAGTGTAATTACATGTAATGCGAGTTGCATGTACATAAGAAGGTGTAAAGCGAGTTGCATGTGTAGTTGAATGTAACCCTATTTTTTCTCTTTGAGTTAGACTAGGTCAAGGTTGGCTGAGTTGCTCCCACTTTTTCCTCCACCTTTTTCTCAACTCCTGTGCCTATATAAATGAGTGCCCCCTCATTGTAAAATCATCTTTATCTTTATGCAAGAGAGCTCTGGGGAAATTGTGACAGTAGAACTTTGTTTGTGTAAGCACTATTTTCAGAGAAAGTGAATGCAAAGGAGCATTTGAGACTTAACTTTGATCAGGTGAGACTGATACTTGTATGAGTTATAAGCTTTGTCTATAATTCATCTAAGTTATCCCTGATTCATGTTATCTTGTGTTTTGGGTAATTGTACCTTGTGAATTGAATATAAAAGAGTTAAGAAGCAATTGGAGCCAAAGCTTTGACCAAGAGCAATTGTGGAAGTGTATAGCTAGAAGCTAAGTTTGTAGCTTATATTTCTTTCTTAATTCGCAAAATAGTTAAGTTATTCTTACTTTTAGGAGTCTTTGTGCCCTAATTGTAAAGTTTTTCCATATAGAAGTACGACCGGACTAAGAGCCAAACCGGTACATTTTCAACTAGCCTTTAAGTTAGTGAAGGTTTATCGATATCACTGTTTCCAGCTCTTGATAGAAGTGTAGTTAGAGATCCACCCTGCCCATTACTCACTCCACGAGTAAGTGGATTCTTTCTTGCAAGATAAGAAGAAAGAATATTGGTAACACGCCTTTTACAAAATCTCTCAACTTCTTGCTTACCTTGAGTTGATCCAAGGAACAGTGAGAAAGGGGAGCCTTCCCTTTAAGGTAGGAGAGACTCTGTCTCACACGCTGTGGCTGGTCATCCTATTTTGCAACTAAATTTTTACCCAAAACTGTCAGATGTAAAATATCCACCCAACAAAAGCCACCACCAACAACCCACAATTGTCCTAGACAACCCCATGTGCCTTCTTTATATAGACAATTTTCCACCACGCAAGAAGGTTCTAAAAATTTAGCCCTAGCCCTTGAGGCCAACCAACCCTAAATCATTACTATTTTCATAGTTTTTACATTAGAGTCGGCCCAAATAACTTCATTTTCCATGAATTCAAGTAGGACAACTTCGAGAGACCATAATTCATCAAATATTACTTTGATTGACTATTATTAGCTCTTTTTGGAAATGGCACAACCTAATCATAATACTTGACACGTGCAAGTGTTAGTCAATATGGGTTCAACCCCTTTTGGAGCCTCTAAGGCCTTCAAAACTACGTTCAAAGTTTTTGTACTAAATATCTCAATAGCTTCCCAAATACAATTGGAATTACAATGAAGCTCTATCGGTAGGCTGATATATCTAAAATGAATGTCCATATATGAAATCAAAACATTCTAAGCTCAAACGACTAATTTACTAAAAATAGCACGCTTCTAGAAATAGCAACTCTACATTGAAACGACCCTTAATGAAAAAGAGAAGACATGTTTTTGGGTGATGAAAGACTGCCCTTACACCCAAGATGTTTTTGCATCAAAAGATCCAAGGCCTAAAGGTGTAGATAGGGACAGAGGATAGGATACCAATAGGGTAGAGGATACAAGAGTTTAGAAGGAGGGCGATAGACCAAGTGTTGATGCAAAAACTAAGATTGATAGCCTCTTGGAGAATTTTAAGGTTGGCGACATGCCACCACCCTCACTAACCCTATTGATAATGTAGCACACTGATGAGAAGAGAGTAGACAAAGGAGGAGCCACAAGCCCTACTAGGTGAGGTTATTAAGGGAGAGTAAGGGAGCCACCAAGAGGGGATCATATCTTTCCAAAAGGAAGGGGCTACAAGAGACATTATATCAAAGGCCACCAATGAGGAGGCCTCAATAGAGTATTGGACATAGGTCCCATCACAATGAAGGCAAAGAAGTCTCTGAGATTCATGTAGCCAAAGTGTGAGCAAGACTTCATAGAGCACCTTACAGCTCAAGGGTGGCCCCACACGAAAACCACAAGGATCTTAGAGGAATGGGGTTGACCACACATTTCCAAGGGGAAGGAAGGTAGGTTGGGTTCCCTCTACAACATGGAGCGGTCATTTCGCAATACATTCCTCTAGGTCCAATGGCTGACCCAAGCTGGACAGAAGGTAGAAGAGGAGAAAACTCTGGTACTGAGATGATAGCTGGCTTTGCAGGCAAGACTGGTCAAGTTGGAAAATGAGTTAGCTTAGGAGAAGATAGCCTGTACAAGAAAGGAATAATTGACAACCACCTCATTAACACTAAAGTGCACAAAGAAGGATTTGATGAATGCACTCGTGACTTGGATTGTTGAAGGTAGCATGGGAAAAAGAGATGATAGCAAATCAAGATCTCTATCTCCTCCAATAGCAGCTTCTGCAACCAACATCCTCTACTACTCCAAGTATGTCCTCTAATCGTTTTTCTCAATAGATTTTCAATTCATTCCACAACACATCCCAAGAGGCTATGCATGAAGCATCCAATTCTGTGAACCAATCAATGGCCATGCCTTGTGGCATTGCAAGAAAAGTTCTCAACCAATATTCCTTGTCCTCCTAGGTACTTTTTATTTAGATAGACTTGCATGTCTTGTAGTGTCTCGTAGAATCTTTTGACTAGATCCGTATGAACTTTGATAATTTTTATTAATCCACAATTAGACTTTTTGGAGGAGTCATCATCTTTCTTTCTTTCTTGCTCCCTTATGTGTCAAACTTGAGTGGACTATTTCAACCACTACGTACTAGTTCTTTCCCTACTCTCTCGGTCATGCACACATCCTCTAAACATCCAACTCTAGTATCCCCAACACCTCCGGTACTTTCAAGATCTAATTCATTCTTGAACTTCATTCAATGATCTTAGGTTTCCTCCAATTCTAGGTTCTCTTGAGAAAGAAAGATTCTCAATGAGATGGAATATCAGGATATCCTTCTTCGTATTGCTAATTGACGTTGTCTTTATACACAACTATCTTGCTTGGTCAACAAGGTATTTTTTGTCAAGGAGTGGAAAATTTACGGCGACTTCTTCCCAATCTCCTTTTGGGAGTTCTTAGTGAAGGTTCCTTCTCATCCCGACTACAACTTTAGTTGATGCTTCGGCTTTTACTTTTCTATCAAGAAGGGCTCCAACTTGTGAATCTTTCAACAAGAGTTTCCTCAAAAAAAATTTGCAATCTTCTTCTTCATTATCTTTGTTCTACAATCCTTAAAGATAGCTTAGTCTTGATCACCTTTTGGCCTCTTCTTGCCTCTATTGAGATTCAAGGGCACAAATCACACAATTCTAACCCAATTTCTTTCAAAGAAACAATATCAACAAATTTACTACTATGCCAAGTAAATTACATAATTACATAAGTGAAATAATGATAAAGATGGAAGTGCCTAGTAGACAAAAGAGTAAAATATATCTTTATTCTCATGAAGTTATTACATAGTAGAAAATTAGAGATGGTAGGTAGGGGATTCTTGTTTATACGCTATACCATACTCCCTTCCTTGATGATACATAACATATTTAAGGCACCTGAAATTTGCCAAGAGAAACACAATTGTCAATCAACTAAAACCTATAAATACCCGAGAGTGGCAACAAAATTAATAAATGGAGTATTTGTGCCAAGACATATTGCCAAACACGCAACGAGAAGTTACCAACAACAACACAAATAAAATTGCAGCAATTAATTGAAGTTCAATAACACACAGAAACTAGAATTACAGCCCATGAAACATGAAGAGGCACTTTGCCTCCAAAAAAACTCAATGTTTTTCCTCCAAAATCAATAACTACAATCAAAAATGATTCTCCAAAGAAGTCCCAAACAAGATGCTCCTTCAAATGACTCAAATACATATATATACATAAGGAGAGAATTGAATAGTCAAGAGAAGGGAAGTGAATAGACTTTCTAGTTTTAAATTAAGAAGTTGAAAACAAGTTCAGCAGCCACAAAGAATATATATCTTCCTTCTTGTTTCCTAATTTTAATGTATTCACAATATGAGACAACACCCAATAGCTCCTGATTTGGGCCAAATCGCTCTTGACGACTCTTGATTGCTCCTAACAACTAAACTTGAACCAAGCCAAAATTGAATTTAATGTTCCCATTATAAAATAAATCATTTAATCAAACTATTGTCAATGGGCTAATTGATTTAATATATCTCAAACCCATTTTTGTTTTGTTTCCGTAGTTTGTGTTGTCGTTGGCTATCTTTGTACACCCTCAGAAAGTTTTCCCCAACGGGTATTTAAGCACCGCTTGTAGGTAGTCATTAGGTATGCATTTTAGATTATTTCTCTAGACTACGAATTCCTGTTGGAGTTCTCTGTTGTTCACCATTTCGGAAGTGGAAGACCTTTCCTACTTGGCTCTTGTGGTTTCCATGGGGTTCAACCCTCACCCTCTTCTGCCGTTTGTATTACTTTGCTCGGATCTAGCAAATTGAAGCACCATCATATTCTGAATTGGAGAAAACACTGTGTTTAATTTGATCAATTATGTGTTGTATGTATTGAATAATTCTATCTCTTTATTTATCTGCATTTAAACTCTTTGTTGTTACACCATTCGTCACCCTTGTCCATTTTCCTTCAGCTCAATGTATCACCCGTATGGCCCTCACTTCAAGCATCCCTTTCCCAACATACCATACGGCCTTAGACTTTCACCCCACATACAATCATCATTAGTATACCGTACGGCCATGTCAACACGGTACAGCCTAGTTAGCCCCCTAATGTACGCCATCATTCCTCCCTCCCGCAAAATTACCAATTCTGCCAATGTACATCATCCCTCACCTTCACCATACAAATGCACCCCTTTGACCATACGGCATTCCTCCTTATAACTGTACGGCCATCACATGTTCATCCTACCGTACGGCCTGCCTCCTTGAGACCGTATGGCCACTTCTTCCTTACCGTACAAACATAGGGACTAACAGGGGTGATGTTTTAACAATGCTTTTCACACAGAAAAAATACTTCTGTGGTCACTCGGGGAAAGGGACATTACAGTGGTATCAGAGCTTTGATCTTGCCAACCTATGAACAGTGAATGAGAATTTATAGCCAGAAGAGAAGGAGAACCCATTCGGTTGATAGAATGGCGGCAGAACCGGAACCCACAGCAGCAAAACTCATGGCACTGCTAAGAGAACTTGCAAGGAATCAATTACAGATCCATGAAACTCAGCGACTCATGGAAGAAACTCTCAAGAAATTGGCAGACAATAAAGTATCTGATGAACAGAATAGTCACAGCGCGGAGTCTGGTTAGGTAAAGCAAATCCTCATCCTGCATGTTCACGACCTTCCATGTCATCTTTTCCCCCACGAACGGAGGCACCACAGTAATGGAAGCAACCAACTTTTGAGGAGGTTCAAAAACAACTAAGGACTGAAAGAATGCAAATTTTGAGGAAGATATATCTTACAAAGACTATGCAAATCTGAGATAGGATATTCCGAAGGCGGAAACCAAGGATATTTTAACGATTATCTCAGGAGGAAGTTGAGTAAAGTAAATTTGTATCCATTTGACAGATCCAGATCCATATCTACGCAAGCGTGGGTAATGAAGGCCGATACTTCCAGCTGAATCCCATGCCAAGAGAAGAAGCAATTAAATTTGCAACATTACACTTGGAGGGAGTTGCGCATGAATGGTGGCATCATGGCACCATCACACTGGGGCATGATCAAATAAATACCTATGCATAATTCACTAAGAGATTGATAGATCGATTTGATGGTAAAGATCTGAAACTCAATTTCAAAGATTTGGCACAACTAAGGCAAACTGGATCGGTTGACCAGTGCATTGCGAAATTTCAGAAACACTCTATTTTGGTAACGGACATTTCTAAAAGAAGACGGGTAGCGCTTTTCATGCACGGCTGACAAAACCACTGAAGGGTTGGGTAAAGGGGTTCAATCGTGCCACCCTGTCAAAGGCCATTAAGAAAGCACGGAGTATGGCATCATCATTGGCGTCATCCTCTCAACGTTGCATTCCAAACTGTCGATGTTTTCGAGGGACAAAGATAATAAACCTCCACTGAGGAAGTCGTTGTTAGACGAAACTACCAGACAAGAGCTCTAAAGGAAGAAACTATGTTTCAACTGCAAGGGACAATGGGAACCTGGGCACAAATGCCTCGGGAAAGGAAAGATCCACTACATTGAGGTCATGTCTGATGATGAGGACGAACAGGAACATATACGCACCGAAGACAACCAACCCCACGAGGATACCAAAATGGTTAGTTTGAACCATATGGAAAGAATTGAAGCATTGGTACGACACAAAGGAACTATTGCCCTAGCTGGTAGCCCGAGGTGCACAGTGTTTCGTGTAACAGGAACCCTTCAAGGGGAAAGGGATATGGTGATGCTCGATAGCGGAGCTACTCTTAATTTCATAAACTCATCTCTGGTGAAACGAAGAGGTCTACCTACGGAGACGCACGCAGGATTTCAGGTCAAGGTTGCTGGAAGGACTCTTCTACCCTACACACACCTTGTTCCTCAGCTAAGTATCACAATGACAAATCACACGATGACTGAGGATTTCTTCATAGTGGACCTTGATGATATGGAGGTTATTCTGGGCATACAGTGGATGGAGACACTTGATAAATACACTCAGAGCTTCAAATGGATGGACTTCACTTTTGTTGTCGATGGAAAGAAGGTTGTTCTCTACGGAACGAAAAATGAGGGTTCGAAGAAAGTCTCTGCACATCGGATGGAGGCAATTTTTTGGCGTGATGATGTTGCTTGGGTTGCACACTATTTTGTCTCGGTAGAACATATAAAAGGGCAATGAACACATTCGTAGGATGATGATCTCCAAAATATTTTGAGTGATCATGATAGAGTTTTTATACACATTCCTCCTAGCATACCACCTCATCGAGGGTTTGAACACACTATCGAGTTAGAAGCAGGAGCCAAGCCCGTCGTAGCCACACCCTACCATCATCCCAAGAAATTCAAAGATGAGATTGAAAAGACAATTCAGAAACTACTGGAGAAAGGATGGATCCGTCTCAGTTCTAGCCCCTTCGCGTCATCAATGGTATTGATCAAAAAGAAGGACGAAACGATGCGCATGTGTGTGGACTACCGTGCATTGGACAAAAAAACAATAAAGAATAGATATCCCATTCCAAGGATAGATGAGTTGTTGGATGAATTACATGACGCAATCTATTTTTCGAAAATAGATCTTCGTTCTAGATACCACCAAATCCGCATGAGGGAAATAGAAGTAAAAAAGACGGCCTTTCGCTGCCACTACGAGCATTATGAGTTCTTGGTCATACCATTCGAATTAATGAATGCCCTTACTACATTCCAATCATGCATGAATTGCATCTTCAACAAACAATTGTGTAAGTACTTATTGGTATTTTTTAATGTCATTCTTATTTATAGCAAAACATGGGAAGAGCACCTAAAGCATCTGGATGAAGTCCTAAGGATCATGAAGGATCAGTCCTTGTTCGCCAAGCAATCCAAGTCTGAATTCAGTATGATAGAAATATTGTACCTGGGACATGTTGTCGGCGGCAGAAGTTGTGCATCGGCCGACGGGTCCCTTCGGTAGAAGTATTGTTATGTAGCCGACGGGTAAAACAGTTTGTAACGGGTATAATGTACTTGGCCGACGGATACCTTCGGGAAGCTTCATCGGAAAGTATTTATAACCCCTTAAAGAAGCATTGCAAGGGACCTTATCATATCATTATCATATCATATGAGAAAAGCATAATGTACTGTTGGCATATGCGAATAATAATAGAAGTTCTGCTATTTGCTGTTCGGTGTTCGTGTCTATTTCCTGTGTGAGTTGCTTAATTAATCCATACGGTAAACATTTGGCGCCGTTGCCCGATGGATCTGGCACGCAGGCAGGCGGAGATGAATTAAATGCTGAATCAGTTGAACAAAGACAAGAGTAAGCTAAAGGAAAAAGATGACATACGCGTTGCGCAGGAAAATTTAATTTTGGCTCAGCAAATAGAGCGTCGAAGGAGGTTTCAGAAGATTTCCGACGGAAGCAAGAGTGCGGAAGGATTGTTGAAGGAGACTCGACAACGGCTTGATTTGGTGGAAGAAGCAAGGGAGGAGTTTCTGACCCTGCATACGCCACGGGAAGAGAATCCTGACGGAAGCAAATCGACTCGCACGGCTCGGAGTGCAGAAGGAGCACGAGCGTGGAGTGACCTCTTCGTCCGAGATATACTTCCAGAACGGACAGCTATGGTTGACAAACCCTCTTCTTCACCAAACAGCGCGGAAGCAGAAAATTGCGCGGGTGTTGAAAACAGCGCAGAAGCAGAAAACAGCACGGGTGTTGAAAACAGCGCGGAAGCAGAAAACAGCGCGGGTGTGCAAAACAGCGCGGGTGTCCAGAACAGCGTGGGTGTACAGAACAGCGCGGGTGTCCAGAACAGCGCGGGTGCTCAAAACAGCACGGGAGTGCAAAACAGCGCAGGTACACAAAAAAACCCTCGACATACAGTAATAATGGCAGGTCCGAAGGAAAAATTGCCTAAATTTGATGGTGATGAAGCAGATGATCCCATTCGACATTGTAAAACATGTGAAACGATTTGGAGGGCGAATGGCATAACAGATACAAACGAATGGATCCGACAATTTCCCGCAACCCTACGGGGTGTTGCCATTGATTGGTTTACTGATGCTGATCCACAGAAATTGAATAGTTGGGATAACATTAAGAAGGAGTTCATCGCAGAATTTCAACTTTTGCGTGATGACAATGAAATTGTCGCAAAGATATTCAATACCAAGCAAAAGAAGAATGAAACTGTACGGGTCTTTGCCAGGAGGTTGAAGGACTTAATCAGTAAGATGGAGAATAACCCAGCTGACGGGTTACAGAAACGATGGTTCATTGAAGGCCTTCACCCGAAGCTGCGGAAGAAGATGAAGATCGTGCCACCATCCACATACAATGAAGCTTACAACCGAGCAATGAACCTCGAGAGTGACCAGAAGACAAAGAAGAAGAAGAAGACCAGCTCGTCCGATTCAGATGATGATGCATCCTCAGGAAATGATACCAGCGATGACGAAGGAAGCAACAAGAAGGTTCGTGCCCTTCAGAAAGACATGATTCGGATGATGAAGGAATTCAAGAACATGAACAAGGAAACTAAGGGCAATGAACTATGGTGCACGGAGTGCAAGAAGGAAGGCCATACGAAGGGATCCTGCCCAAAAGAGCAATTTTGCGAGATCTGCCAGATTATGGGACACTCAATAAAGGAATGCCCTTTCAATTTGAAAACAAGAACACCGCAGCAAGTGTTCCTGACACAGGAGGCCTCTCCGTCTGGAAGGAACGGGAACACCAGTACGGAAGGTGCCACATCGGGTGGATACAGAAACAACCGGCACGGTCAAAATAACAACAATGGTGGCAACAACAACAATGGGGGAAGAAGTCGAATTCAGTACGATGCGAATGGTCGGCCAATTGTTCAATGTCGTGCATGCAATCTATGGGGTCACTTCGCCCGAGAGTGTACAACAGCGAACACACTGAAGTTGTTATGCAGATGGTGTGGACCTGGTGATCATGAAGATGCTAGGTGTCCGAAGTCAGGAGTAAACTTGATCACTGTCGGGACGAACGAAGAAGAGGTTTTGGCCATCACACGAAAGCAAGCAAAAGTGTACCCCGACCCGGCGGAAGAAAAGAAGAGACTGGAACAAGCATGGGTAGAGATCCAGAAAGCAACACAGGCAAAAACGGCACACCTGAAGGACACGCCGAGTACTTCCGTACGGGACTGCGCAGAACAGAACATTGTCCGGCAAATTTTGCAAGCCGAGATACCTGTCAGGATAAGTGATCTGTTGCTCACTATGCCTCAGCTCCGATCGGCACTCACAAACATTGTTCCCGTTGCTCAACTACCAGGAGAACATGGAAGGAAGCAAGAAAGTGGAGCAAGTACAGTGCACAAAAAGGAGAAGGAAAGTGGTGCAAGTGCAGAAGATCCGATGTTGTTAGCCCTCTCATCTGGACGCCATCCAACAGTCGTCGAAATGGGAATTCTCGGGACTGTATTGACGGAAACAATTGTGGACGGAGGGTCCGGTGTCAATGTGTTGCCTGAAGACACTTGGAAAAAGTTGGGACAGTCGACATTATGGCCGCCTACATTCCAGCTTCTAACGGCCGATCAACATGGAATCAAGCCATTGGGAGTACTCACAGCGCAACCCGTGACGATTGGAACACAACCGTTCCTGTTGGACTTTGTCGTGATCCCACTGAAGCGGAGAGGATATGATGCCATTCTGGGCCGGGGGTGGTTGATACAAGCCAAGGTAAAACATGATTGGAAGAAAAATACTTTATCACTTGAAAGCAAAGGCCGGAAGTATGTCATTGATCTACACACTCAGATGGTTGGAGAAGAAGCTCTATCGTCGGATTCCGAAGGAGAAGATGATGAGAGGAGGCAGAGTATGGAACCCGATCAGGAGGGAGTCCTACGATTGGAAGGAGATGACGATCTGGATTCAGTAAATGGTCTTTACCACTAGTAGATAGAGGATTACGAGCTCTTTCCAAGTTGTAATATGCTAAGGATTGACGAAGGTAAGAAAGAAGGAAATGAATGTCCGAAGGCACACAGAGAAGCTGAAGAAAGAAACGCGGGTATGACTGAAGCTGAAGAACAGAACATACAGTACGAACCCAAGAGAAGGAAAGATTCTATTGTACGACTGCACCGGAAGAAAGTATTACGTCAAACCACAAATATAGCAGAAAGGTACCGGCAGCCAGGAAGACACATGATACCGTCTGCACAGGCAACAAAGAGAAAGGGCTCAATAAAAGTTGTAGCAGTACAGAGTGAAAGTGTTATTGACGGACAGAAGGGGCAGTTGACGGAGTCCATAGTACGGGGCTTCGGGAACAAACTGGGCGATATGGAGATGACACAGAACAAGCGTAGCAGGTTTCCACTCGGACAGTGGGTGTTGTACGACGATCAGAATGAGATCAAACCAAGCAAGTTCAAAATTAAATGGGTCGGGCCATACCAGATGCGGAAAGTAAGCAATAACGGAGCAATAAAAAAGTGGATGCTAGACCGAAAGGAAGTATTCGATGTAGTGAAGAGGTCGAAGTTGAATGTCTGCAATGAAAGAAGTAACGCACCCCCGTGGACGAATAATTGAGAGAAGACTGTAAGTACTGTATATATGTAAATATTGTTCCAGAAGTGAGATTTTCAAAAAAAAAAAAAAAAAAAAGCACCGTACGGTTTTTGGGAAGCACCGTACGGTTTCGGGGAAGTACCGTACGGATTTTGGAAAGTACCATATGGCACCGTACGGTTCCAAATTTGAAGGAGACAGCATCGTACGGATTTAACTTATTCACCGTACGGTTTTGGAGGAAGTGTATGGATTTTCCAGCTCAATGTACGGATTTTAAAATGATGATGCAGTGTACGAAATTTATTGGTTCACCGTATGGATTTTTATAAGAAAGCAATGCACAGTTTCTAAGTTGCAGATACTACACAGTTTTTTTAGCAGCAAGGTTACCGTACGGATTTTAAAGCCAGTTCTTGTACGATTATTTTCACGGTTGTCGTACGGATTGTGGAGACAGCGTACGGATTTTTGTGATCGAGCAACGTACGGATTTCATGCTTGCTGTACGGTTTTTAAAGACAACGTACGGATTTTAAAGACAATGTATGGGTTCCATCATCAAGTTGGTGTACGATTTTGTCGTGGCACGGATTTTTCTTGCATTGTACGGTTTTAAAAGTTACACTGAAACCACCGTACGGATTTTGACAGCCACAGCAGGGTAACGTACGGAATTCGATAGCCTCAGAAGATTAACGTACGGTTTCTAGAGCCAAAATTTGTTTATTTTCGTTGTACGAATTTTTCAAGACGGTGGGATATTGCAGAACGGTTTTTTTAAGCAGATTGGAATCTAGATTGTGTCAAGTTGGAAGCCGTACGGATTTCATCACAGAAGGATGACAGGAGGTTTTCTAAAAAAAAAAAAAAAGACGAAAGAATCAAGTTGTTCAGAATGAGTGACAGATGATGCCAAAGGGAAGGGGACGCATCCGTGGTTGCCAAAAAGAGTGCAGAATCGGCAGATAATGACAGAAATGGTGTGTTCCGTGCATTTTTGTGTGGGTTTTGAAATGCTAATTTGGTCTTGGCGGCGAGGGGCACTGCCCCTCGACCCCGCCCTGTACTCCGGGGCGCTGCCCCAGGACCCCGCGAGGGGCGCTGCCCCTCGACCCCGCCAGGGGCGTTGCCCCCTGGACCCCCAGTCATTGCGGATATCAGTCGTGGGAGTCTGACCAGTTGAGAAGAATTGAAGTTGCTGCAGGCATGGACTTTCTGTGTACCAGAGGCAGTGGGAGCAGCTGTTGGCTGTGAGGCTATCTTGGTGGATGCGTAGAGAGCTCGGGAGGAGCTAATCATCCAGTTGGAGGCAGTGCAGCGACACTTGGCTCAGGGTACCGAGGAGTTGGAAGCAGAGAAAGCAGCACAGGTGGCTATCAAGGTCAGCTTGAAGAATCAGCATTGTGTTAGCAAAGGCTATAGATGCAACGGGATGAATGTGAAAGTAATATGGCAGATCAATATTGTTGTATTAGTTGTTTGAGTTTTGTTTTGTAGTCGTCAAGAGACGACTTTTCTTTTTGGGGGGGATAATGTCGTCGGCAGAAGTTGTGCATCGGCCGACGGGTCCCTTCGGTAGAAGTATTGTTATGTAGCCGACGGGTAAAACAGTTTGTAACGGGTATAATGTACTTGGCCGACGGATACCTTCGAGAAGCTTTGTCGGAAAGTATTTATAACCCCTTAAGGAAGCATTTTAAGGGACCTTATCATATCATTATCATATCATATGAGAAAAGCATAATGTACTGTTGGCATATGCAAATAATAATAGAAGTTCTGCTATTTGTTGTTCGGTGTTCGTGTCTATTTCCTGTGTGCGTTGCTTAATTAATCCATACGGTAAACACATGTCAGTAAATATGGCATTCAAGTTCATCAAGAGAAGATTCACGCTATCCCTAATTTGCCTCCCCCAAAATCACTCACAGAGTTGCAAGGGTTTTTTGGACTGTGCAATTATTACCGGAGATTTGTAAAGGGGTTTTCTCAACTCAGCGCACCACTAACAAATCTGATAAGAAAGGGGTCCTTCCAATGGAATGAAAAGCCACAACTCACTTTTGATAAGCTGAAGGAAGCAATGAGCACTTGTCCCGTGATTGCTTTACACAATTTCACTCGACCGTTCATTATGGAGTGCAATGTATCCGGAGAAGGCATTGGCACAGTATTGGTGCAAAATAGACACCCCCTAGCCTATGAGAGCAGGAAGTTTACGCAAACAGAACACTTATATTCCATCTACAACAAAGAGATGTTGGCCATCGTACATGCACTAATCAAGTTCCAATAGTATCTGGTGAGTGTCAAGTTTGTCGTTTGTACGGATCACAATAGTATGAGATATTTTCTGGAGCAACGGGACGTGAACGAGAGGCAACAAAAATGGGTAAGCAAGGTTCAGGCTTTTGATTTTGACATTGAATATGTGAAAGGAAAGAACAATGTGGTTGCAGATGCATTGTCTAGGAAACCCGCCATCTGCTTACTAACCCAGATTTCAGCTGACTAGAAAGCACATTTGTTGGTAGAATATTCCAAAAAAACTTTTCCTGTTAGCTAATGGATGGCAACACCCAAGATGATCAATACAAAGTGGTGGATGACATCATTTACTATAAGAATCGGATATTTTTAGTGTTGGAATCCAAATTGAACTAGAAAATCTTGAAGGAGGTACACAACTCACCCTTGCCAAGACCCCTGGGCTTCCTAAAAATGTACAGACTTCTCAGGGAGAGCTTTTCATGGAATGGAATTCAAAAAGACGTATTACAATATGTAAGAGAGTGTGCGGTCTGCCAGTAAAACAAATCCAAACATGCTCTACCTATCGGGTTCCTGCAACCTCTGCCAATTCCAGAACATAAGTGGGAAAGTATCTCGATGGATTTTATAACTGGACTTCCCAAGGTGAATGGAAAGGATTATATCTTCATAATGGTTGATAGATTGACAAAGTACGCACATTTCTTCACCATTCCCTCAGATTTTCAGGCCGTACAAGTTGTCGATCTATTTTTTAGAGAAGTCTTCCATTTGCACAGGTTACCCCGAAACATTATCAGTAATCGGGATGGGCGATTCATCAGTATCTTCTGGACAGAACTGTTTTGGTTGGTAGGGACAGAACCAAGTACTAGTTACCAACCTCAGACAAATGGACAAATGGAGATTGTAAACAAGTGCTTGAAGGTTACCTTCGAAACTACGTTTCAACACAACAAGTGTGGGTCAAATGGATACACCTAGGGGAATATTGTTACAATACCACCTACCACATGTCCATCGGGATGGCACCATTCAAAGCTCAATACGAGTACGAATCCCTTTCCTTCACTGACATAGTTCTGGGTGACACTCGCGCACCGAGGGCGAGGGACTGGCTTCAGGAGGGACAGGACATCCTAAGATGCCTGAAGGAAAACTCACAACAGGCATAGAATCAACAGAAGATGTACGCCGTTAGACACTGAATGAAGAGGAGTTTCAAAGTAGGGGACTTGGTCTATCTCAAGCTCTAGCCATATCGACAATCCTCATTGAAGGAAAAGGGAAAAGAGAAACTGAAGCCACGATTTTATAGCCCCTATCATATAGTTCATCGCATTGGTGAAGTCGCCTACGCGTTGCAGTTCCGGAGGGGAGCCGTATTCATAACTTCTTTCATGTTTCATGCCTGAAGAAGGCCGTCGGGCAGAACGTCACGGTAGCCGCAGATCTTCCACCGCTCAATGAAGAAGGAAAGCTCATATTGGAACCAACTGAGATCATCGAAGTATAGGAGAAGACCCTGTGGAACCGCACGATGAAGGAATATTTGGTGCGTTGGAAACACTTGCCATTGGACGACATGAAGTTGGAGAATGAGCACATTCTTCAGCACCCAACATTGCATTTGCTTGAGGACAAGCAAAATTTGGGACGAGAGGACTGTAATGTTCTCATTATAAAATAAATCATTTAATCAAACTATTGTTAATGGGCCGATTGATTTAATATATCTCGGACCCATTTTTGTTTTGTTTCCGTAGTTTGTGTTACCATTGGCTATCTTTGTACACCCTTGGAAAGTTTTCCCCCATGGATATTTAAACACGACTTGTAGGTAGTCATTAGGTATGCATTTTGGATTATTTCTCTGTACTGCGAATTCCTGTTGGAGTTCTTTGTTGTTTGCCATTTCAAAAGTGGAAGACCTTCCCTACTTGGCTCTTGCAGTTTCGGTGGGATTCAACCCTCACCCTATTATGTCACCTGTATTACTTTGCTTGGATCTGGCAAATCGGAGCACCATCATATTGCGAATTGGAGAGGACACTGTTTAATTTGATCAATTCTCTATTATATGTATTGGGTAATTCAATCTCTTTGTTTGTCTGCATTTAAACTCTCTATTGTTACACCATTTGTCACCCTTCTCCATTTTCCTTCAACTCAGTGCATCACCTGTACAGCCCCTCCCTTCAAGCATCCCTTTCCCAACATACTGTAGAGCCTTAGACTATCATCCCACGTACGGTCATCATTAGTATACCGTATGGCCATCTTAGCATTGTACATCCTAGTTAGCCCCCTAACATACGCCCTCATTCCTCCCTCCCGCACGGTTACCAACTCCACCAACGTACACCACCCTTCACCTTCATCATACAGCTGCACCTCATTAACCGTACAGCATCCCTCCTTATAACTGTATGGCCATTACATGTTCATTCTACTGTACGACCTACTTCCTTGAGACCGTACGGCCACTTATCCTCCCTAATCATACAAACATAGTGACTAACAGGACTAGTGTTTTAACAATGCTTTTCACACAGGGAAAATACTTTCGTGATCACCTCAGGAAAGGGACATTACATTGAAAATCAAAACTATAACTAGCATGTCGGCTCCTAATGGCTCTTGACAGCTCCTAATTACTCCTAGCGGTCCCTAATTATTCCTGACAGCTCCTGATTACTCTTAATGACTAAATTCAAACAAACATATACAAAGACTAAAACTAAAATTTACATCTTTTGGATGATGAGGATTGCACATCCACCTGGATGCTCCTACATCAATACAGCCAATTAGTACATTGCTAGATGACCAATAATATCAAACATAACAATGGGCATTGTAAGTTGACACCAAACCATTAAGGGCATGTTCACTACATGCACAAATTCATCCTACACATAAGGCTCGTGTTGAGAATCTTGTTGGAAATAATAAAACTACACCATCCTCTTACACAACAGCAACAACCTTTTTTAAGATTTAGCTATAGAAGACACCAAACCTTTAAGGGCATGTTCACTACATGCACAACTTGATCCTATCCATAAGGCTCGTGTTGAGACTCTTGTTGAAAATACTATAACTACACCATCCTCTTCCACAACATCCACACACAGAAACAACCTTTTTTAAGATTAAGCTATAGAAGAACTTTATGATTTTTAATTTTTATTGATATTAAAACTTAAAGTTCATAATTATTGAAAAATTGGACTCATGTTTTCATTTATGAAGTGCATGGAACTCTAATTTCGATCTATATGTGAGGAAAACCAATAATATGTTCCATAAATTTAGCAATATGCATGTTTTTTTAGAATATTTGTAAAAATATATGAATTTTTAATATTTGATAAATTTGCCAATGTTTTTCTAAGTCGTGAGTTTTCAAAATTCTTGGGCTAGCCTAGAAATTGCCAAAGTTCAAGTTTTTAAAAATTTGGGTTGGCAAAAAATATTCCCATGTCTGGTTTCTTCAACTGAGGTTGAGACTTGAAACTATATGATTCATTTCTATACAGAAGCATCATGATGAGAATGAATATATCAATGTAGGAAATAATTAAATAGTTTTCTACTGAAGAAACATCTTTGTGTTATACATCATATAGTTAAATGACTAAATTGATTTTAAAAATCTGTAATTTGAATGAGTCATAAAACATACCATTTGACATACATGCAAGAGTGTAGCTTCAATGTCAGCAACATTAAGCTTCCATAGTGAGTTTATCATCAACTCTTTATTGCATTGTAAATATGTATCCATGTCACTCTCACTGTAGTTTCCTTCTGTCCTTGAATGTCTTTTCATGTTTTCTTGTAATTGTAGCAAAGCAAAAGCACCTATTGAAAAATATGAGAAAAAGTTGTAAGGAAAAAGTGGCTTCTGTTAATTGTATTTTTCTAAATGAAAATAAAAATTAAAATGGAAATTAAGATAGTATACTTCTAATATTAATTCAATAATGTAACCCACATATGTTACCTGTTGCTGCTGTAACTTGTGATTTTAAAAAATGCCCTTTGTTTCGGACCCATTCTGCTAAAAATGGTACACCCAAATACATGGCCTTCTTCCCCAGCTCCTTTGCTGCTTGTCTAACATATATATAGCCAATTGTGTGCAAAATATCGACTCCAAATGCTGTACAGAAACATAGGAGATGAAAACTAACAATGAAAAAATATCTTACAAAAAAACAAGAAAAATTTACTTTGATTTAACAAATGAAAGTTTAATGTGGTTCAATAAGCCTAAAGAATTTGAGTATATTTAGCCTAGACATAACAAGAAGCAAGGCCATGGGTACATGTATGAAGACAATTCATATGATATTTAACACAGAACAAAACCCAAGTTTCACATTGGAGTTCCCAAAAAATAATAAGATTAATAATGGAAAACATTCCATATTTTATCATATCTATGTTAATCTGGGATGATAATCAACATTGTCAGAAACAGAGAATTCCAAGGTTGTCAAATAGGGATCTTGGAGAGGAAAATTATAACCTAAGGACAAGTGACATTTAAACATCTTTTTCAGTATTTAGAATTTATTGTCAAGAGCTTTATTGCTTAAGTTCTTGATAAATCTATATTATTCTGACTTGACAGATGGTGAGGGAAGTGACTCTAGCTAATGAACTTTTACTTTTAGCGACTACTTTAGTTGGATGGCATGCAAAGTAAACCATCCTTCTCAGCAATCTTGCAGAGGAAGCCAGTGTAAACATAATTAATGTAATGAGGCATCTGAAAATACTTGGGAAGGGAAATTCTTATATGGTGGGGATATACGTAATATGTATACTCAAAAGTCAAAATGTATGTTACTTCAACAAATTTTGGGTGTGAAAAAAAATATGTTGGACACTTCCCAAGATTAAAATTAGCATCTTTAAGTATAATCTGTTCTCCCTTAAATGCATCATTGCGTTGCATGCCTCATCAGATTTTTGTAAAAATATGCACTTTCATTATTCTAAAATCATAAACACATGAATATCTTACTTCCTTAATGCATGCATTATTAATTTATTCATGATGAGAAGTTAATTAGGCTGGTGCATTAATTTGGAATGCATGGTGTACATGGTGTTGCACTCATATGGAAACTCAATGTTTGTATGTACATTTTGTCAAGTCTATCATCAATTAATTTCATTTGAGGTAACTAAAGTTGATTGTTATCTTCTGAATTATTTTGCAAGGTCATCATGTCATGATCTTTTCTTTAACCTAATAATGGTTCCTTCCCCCTAACACATCGGAGACTGGCTTGGTTCATCCCAGGTTTGGATTCAGTTTGGTATGCAGCAAGTCTGGTCAGGGTTCATAATTTTCCCTATAGGTTCATCCCAGATGAACCTATAATGTTCCTGATGTCTTGACTAGAGGAGGAAACTGTAGGTGGAGGTCCAGGAAATGTTTGTAGGTGTAGATCCAAGGAATGTCCAGGTGTAGGTCTAGGAAATGACCGTAGGTGTAGGTTCAGGAGATGCCCATAGGTGTAGGTCCAGGAAATGAAGATTGAGTTGCCCAAAACAGATATGCACTATTAACTAGATGCCCAATATAAACAAGATATTCACCAAGGAAAAGGAATGTATGCAAATTGTTGCCGAACATAGAATTTATATTAGCAGACAAAGATGGCGCTCCAGATGTGCCAAATCCGAAGCAAAGTACTATAGAGAACAGAATATGGTGAGGATTGGATCCCACCAAAACCGGAATAGCCAAATAGGAAAAATCTTTCACTTCTAAAATGGCGAACAACACTGAACTCCAATAGGAATTTGTAGTACAATAAAATAATCCAAAATCGCATACCAACAACTAAACCTAACAAACATACATACCCCATCGGAGGAAAACTCCCGAGGGAGTAAGAACATGCCAACACATGACACAACAAACACCTACGCCTACGGAAAATAAAAGATGGGACTGAGATATACATAAATCAATTGGGACCCAAATAAAAGTTTTTATTTTATTTTTATTTATTAGAAGGGAATAGTACAATTCAGTTGCCCAAAATAGATGTGCACTATTAACTGGATGCCCTATATAAACAAGATATTCACCAACAGAGATCTTCAACAAGAAAAAAGAAATGTATACAAATTGTTGCTGAACATAGAATTTATATTAGCTGACAAAGGGCATTCCAGATATGCCAGATCTGAAGCAAAGTAATAGATAGAACGGAATAGGGTGAGGATTGAATCCCATCGAAATTGGAGTAGCCAAGTAGGGAAAATCTTTCATTTCTAAAATGGCAAACAACACTGAACTCCAATAGGAATTCACAGTACAATAAAATAATCCAAAATCCCATACCTACAACAACTAAACCTAACGGACATATATACCCCATCGGGAGAACACTCCCGAGGGGGAAACAACATGCTGACACATGATGTAATGACCCGTACCTACAACTCCCCTAAAAATCAATATATTGCCACTGGAATGCTTGTACGAATGTCAAATTGAGTGTACAGACAAGGCTAAAGGCTGTACAGTACAAGTCATACAGAATGTTACGGGACATCAAAAGTGTTGTACAATGGGAAAGAGATGATGTATGGCTAGAAATCTGGCCATACAGAGGTATAAGGGGGCCGTACGGTGAAGAGAGAATGGTTAGCAGAGTAGTTGTACTGTAGGGACTATGGGGCCCATACAGTGAGCATGTGGAGGTCGAACAATTGAGTATATGGAGGTTGTACAGCTGGTTGGGAGGAGGTACGACTTAGCTTGGAGGCTATATGATGAGTAATGTAGTTGTGCATAGTGTTATGAGAAACGGAGGCAGTATGGAAAAGAATGATTTCAGGTCTGCACTTTAAACTATTAATTTTGAATTCATCAAACAATGCCAAACAAGAATAGAGATTTGAACATAGACAACATTCAATTAATAATTACCAAAAGATGGTGCTCCGGCTTGCCAAATCTGAGCAAAGCATTACAAGCGACAAAATAGGGTGAGGGTTGAATCCAACCGAAACCGAACAAACCAAATAGGGAAGGTCTTTCACTTCCGAAATGGCGAACGACAGAGAACTCCAATAGGAATTCGCAGTACAAAGAATTCATGCAAATTGCGTACCTAACAACTATCTAAATGTCGTGCTTAAATACTCGTCGGGGAAAACTTTCCGAGGGTGTACAAGGATAGCCGACGACAACAAAAATAAAAATAGGTTCGAGATATATTAAATCAACCAGCCTATTTACAATAGCTTAATTAAAATTTATTTTATAATAAGAACATTACAGTCCTCCCATCCCAAATTTTGCTTGTCCTCAAGCAAATGCAATGTCGGATGTTGTAGAATGTCCTCACCTTCCCACATCGTGTCATCCAATGGCAAGTGTTTCTAACATACCAAATATTCCTTCATCGTGCAGTTTCGCAAGATCTTCTCACGTACTTCGATGATCTCGGCTAGTTCCAGTACAAGCTTTCCTTCTTCATTGAGTTGTGGAAGGTCTACCACTACCGTGATGTTCTGTCCCATAGCTTTCTTAAGGCAAGAGACATGAAAAACGTTATGAATACGACTCCCCTCTGGAAGTTCCAACTCATAGGCAACTTCACCGATGCGGCGAGCTACCCAATAAGGACCATAAATCGTAGCTTCAATTTTTCTTTCCCTTTTTCCTTCAATGAGGATTGCTAGTATGGTTGAAGTCTGAGATAGACCAAGTCTTCTACTTCAAAAGTTCTCTCGATTCAATGTCTGTCAACGTAGATTTTTGTTGATTCTGTGTGCATTGTAAGTTTTCCTTCAAGCATCTCAATATGTCCTGTCCCTCCTGAAGCCAATCCCTCGCTCTTGGTGTGCGACTGTCACCCAGAACTATGTCAATGAAGGAAAGGGGTTCATACCCGTATAGTGCTTTGAACGGTGTCATCCCGATGTACATGTGGTAAGTGGTTTTGTAACAATATTCCCCTAGGTGCATCCAGTTGACCCATGTTTGTTGTGCCGAAACGTAATTCTGAAGGTAACCTTCAAGCCACTTGTTTACAATCTCCATCTGTTCGTCTGTCTAGGGGTGATAACTAGTGCTTGGAGACAATTCTGTTCCTACCAGTCGAAACAATTTTGTCCAGAAGATACTAATAAATCATCCATCTCGATCACTGACGAAAAACTTCTCTAAAAATAGATCGGCTACCTGTACGGCCTAAAATTCTAAGGAGATGGCAACGAAATGTGTGTACTTCGACAATTTGTCAACCACTATGTAAATACAATCCTTTCCATTTACCTTGGGAAGTCCAATAATGAAATCCATCGAGATACTTTCCCGCTTTTGTTCTGGAATGGGCAGAGGTTGCAGTAATCCGATAGGTAGAATATGTTCGGATTTGTTCTGTTGGCAGACCACACACTCTCTTACATACTGCAATACCTATCCTTTAAGTCCTTTTCATGAAAACCTCTCCCTAAGACGTCTGTACGTTTTGAGGAAACTCGAGTGTCCTGCCAAGGATGAGTCGTGTACCTCCTTCAAGATTTTCTGCTTCAATTTGGATTCTGGGACAAAAAATATCTGATTCTTGTAGTAAATGATGTCATCCACTACATTGTACCGATCATCTTGGGTGTTGCCATCCATTAACTCACAAGCAAATGTGTTTTTGGAATATTCTACCAACAAATGTGCTTTCTAGTCAATTGAAATCTGGGTCACTAAGCAAATAGCGAGTTTCCTGGACAAAGCATCTGCAACCACATTATTCTTTTCTTTCACATATTCAATGTCAAAATCAAAAGACTGAACCTTGCTTACCCACTTTTGTTGCCTCTCATTCAAGTCCCCTTCAAAAAACATCTCAGACTATTGTGATCCATATGAACCACAAACTTGGCACCAACTAGATACTGTCGGAACTTGGCTAGTGCATGTACAATGGCCAACATCTCTTTGTCATAAATGGAATATAAGCGTTCTGTTTGCGTAAGCTTCCTGCTCTCATAGACAATGGGTTGTCTATCTTGCATCAATACTGCACCAATGCCTTCTTTGAATGCGTCGCACTCCAAAATGAAAGCTCGAGTAAAATCAGGCAATGCAAGTACGAGACAAGTGCTCATTGCTTCTTTTAGCTTATCAAAAGTGAGTTGTGCTTTTTCATTCCACTGAAAGGAACCCTTTCTTGTCAGATTTGTTAATGGGGCACTGATGTTACATTCGGTTTCCCGAGTCTAAATTAACATCTAACATACTCAAAAACATACAATTATTACTTCGTTTCATAGGAAGACAGTTATATCATTCATGTTCATGTGAATAGGATTTATTGTTAAAAATTAGATAGAGAAAATTTCTTAACTAAAAACTTGAATTACCATCAAATGAAATTACTATAGAAATTGAAAACCACATACCTGGGAAAACTAAGATCGAATCAAACTAGGGATGCTTCTGCAACCACCTGGGTTAGTCCACAAATACACTATAACAATTTCACATGACAACTATCATCTAAAACCGCTATCTTAAAATCAAATGATAATTTCAATTAAATACCACTATATTTTAAATTAGGACATAACATACCACTGTATCAATTAGGGCATCATTTACCATCGATTCATTTAGGGCTTCTGGTACCGCTATATCACTTAGGGCTTCCATTACCACAAATTTAATTAGGGTTTTCAATACCGCTGATTCAAATAGGGCTTCCAATACCACGGGTTCAATTTAGGGCTTCTCATACCACTGTATCAATGAGGGTTCCAGTCATCTCTCAATCAATTAGGGCTTCAGATTCCTTTCCTTTCGATTAATTAACTGTGACTAACTCAAGATTAGAACATATACTTATATTCAATATTCATATAAATGAAAAACAATCCATAAAATCTATCTCTTGCATCTAGGTGAAATGATGAAATAACTCAATTATTCTTACCTTCTTGCATATTAATCATAAAAGTGATAATACCTGTTTCTGGCAACCAATTGAATGTATGACTCATCTTTATCCGATGCACATCCAATAACTTATGGAGAGGTGTAACATTGTCAGGGGCTTAACCACCCAACCTTGGACCAAATCTTATCCCCACACGATCTCTAACGAGAAAGGCCCTCCCTACCCGGAATAGATAGGGATTATCTTGCCATCCACTAGGCATCCTGATATTTAACACATCATATGATTTGAGAGCAAGAGATTACAACAACAGGGTCAAGCATGAGCTATTAATAGTTCATTATTCAAATTTGATTTCTTGATTTTGGTTTGCAGGTTAAATCTACACCTCTTCACCTTTATTTGGCCTCTTTGCTAGGTGAATTCCTTTGTGTTCCTCATGATTTTGATTTGGTTACACACCTCTTCATCATTACTATGGCTTCATTGCCAGGTGATTTCCTCGGTGTCAATATATTCTAATCTCATGCCTGGTAATATGTTAAAGCTTTGCAAACTTATGGATTCATTCCAATAATCATGATTACCTCAATTTCAATGAGTTGTTTAATTGGTGTGAACTCAGGAATCATTTTATTAATTGAAAATCATAAACACTTCACATTTCAGCAAATAGCTTAATGGATTGTCTCTATAAATTCGGTCTTAACCAACTGAGGAGAACATGTCGAATCAGATTGAGAAAGTAGATATAAATAATGGATGGAAAATATATATGTATAAATATTGTTTAATACTCCTCAATTGAAACCCTATCCTTTAAATCCAGAATTGAGTATTCTCGTGAATAATCAAGTGTAAAACAAGAACAAGACATTGGAAAATCTAAAGCAGGCAGTCATATAACTTCAGCAACCAATGCAATTTATCAATCATAAGATCTACATCATTGCTTGCTATTATTTAACTTAACAACAATATCTGAATTATTGTTTGCAATTATTGTATATAACAATAGTATATGGATCATTTCTCTATAGTTCTAAGAACAAAGCAATCATTTCATCTTGAATCATCAAAACCTTAAATCGGTAAAGCGAACCACAAAATGAAACCCCAAAATTCAAGTATTCTCATGGATATTCAAATTTAAATCAAAGAACAAGATATCAGATTGTTATAAAACTGACTATTGCTTGGAGTTATGTATCCGTCTACACTTCTTATTCATTTCTCTGCTCAGAATATTCGACAACATCAAGATATTAATGGTAAAAAAATTTCACAAAGTGTTGATAATATTCAGAAAGAAAAAGAATGGGAGCTGGCTGAGAACAAGGAATCACGTGACCTGTTTTCAAGCTCAGGTTTCTCCTTCTACCGGCCAGTATTATTAAATTCTGTAGTATATTGCCCTTCTTTCGAATTTCTATCTCTATTGGACTTAGAGGAACTCAGAGGAAAATGAACCAGATTACAGAGCTAGAAAGGATTTATTCTAAAAACGTTATTCTTATGGCTCGGTAACAAACATAGCAGATTTTGGGAGGAGAGTAGTGAAAACGCAAGGAAGAAGGGAGATAATAAATTTTGAAAAGAAAAAAACGTAATCAAGAAGAATAGCCGGGTGAAAGAAATATATAACCCATGACTCCTCTCACGGCTTCCGTATAAGGAACGAATCGTGACTTCTTGGCTCCCATCGGTTTCAAAGATAAAAAGCCTTTCAAATACATCATAAATTCAAATTTAAAGATAAGAAAATAAAAAGGTCTTAAAAGACTCTTTGACTTCCGCCGTTTCAAGATTATAAACCATTCGATTTCCAAATGTTTTAAAACAAAGAAAGTTTAAATGGTTTGAAGATAAAGTTGGAAGATTAAAAGACAATTGGAATTGCCAAATATTAAATTGATTTCCATGCCAAGTGTTAATCGGTTAAAAGCATGAATATTAAGATGGAAAAATAAAGTTGGAAGATTATAATTTGAATATTATAATTCAAATGTTATTATATTTTGAATATTAAAACATCACTTTATTAAATTATTAAATTATAATGGTACCAAATCATTTTTTTATTCTATAAGCGCGTATATAAATAATTATCAAAATAGTATGATGAAAGATAAATTAAAATCCTTTGAGATATGTTTTATATTTTAACTCAATTATTTTATTTAAATTAATTATTAAATAACTCATGTGGGCCCCGCAAATGTATTTTGTTCCTAGTCGCTAGGTCCTCTACCCATCTGTCCAGTGATGGTGATGCTCTGCCTAATTCTTTTCTAACAATGCTTCCACCCCTTCGACATGCTTCCTACAAGGAATTTCTCCATAGTTAAATTATAAATTATTTAATCATAAATAATCATAACAGTTAACCTTCATCTCAATTCCATGAATTCATGATTAATGATCAACTAACATGTCATCTTCACTTGAAATCATAATTAGTAACTATCTTACCATTTCATCAGATTATAACAAATTAAATTGCCAACTAACTTCATGCGAACCTCAATGGCTATATTTCAAGCTAGGTCAAAAATTGGGATGTAACAGCTGAGCTGAGAGAATCCTTTTACAAACCTCCAGTAATAACTGCACAATCCAAAAAATCCTCGCAACTCCATGAGTGATTTCGGGGGAGGCCAACCAAGGATAGCTTGAATCTTCTCTTAGTGAACTTGAACTCCATATTTACTGACAACATGCCCCAAGTACAATATTTCCATCATACCAAATTCACACTTGGATCGCTTGGCGAACATGGATTGATTCTTCATGATCCGTAGAACTTCGTCCAAATGCTTCAGGTGCTCTTCCCATGTCCTACTATAAATAAGAACATCATCAAAAAATACTAGTAAGTACTTACGCAATTGTTTGTTGAAGATGCGATTCATGCATGATTGGAATGTAGTAGGTGCATTTGTTAATCCAAACGGCATAACCAGGAACTCATAATACCCGTAGTGACAACGAAAGGCCGTTTTTTCCACGTCTTCCTCATGCGGATCTAATGGTATCTGGAACAAAGATCTACTTTCAAAAAATAGACTATGCCATGCAATTCATCCAACAACTCATCTATCCTTGGATTGGGGTATCTATTCTTTATTGTCTTTTTGTTCAACGCATGGTAGTCCACACACATGCGTAGCGTCCCGTCCTTTTTGACCAATACCACTGATGACGTGAAGGAGCTAGAACTGGGACGAATCCATCCTTTCTCCAATAGTTCCTGAATAGTCTTTTTGATCTCATCTTTGAATTTCTTGGGATGGCGGTAGGGTGTGGTTATGAACGGCTTGGCTCCAGCTTCCAACTCGATAGTATGTTCAAAGCCTCGATGAGGCGGCAGGCCAGGACGAATGTCAATAAAAACTTTATCATGTTCACTCAAAATATTCTACAGATCATCATCCTGGGGAGGTGTCTACTGCCCTTTTATAGGTTCCACGGAGACAAAACAATGTGCAGCCCAAGCAACGTCATCACGCCAAAAAATTGCCTCCATCCGATGAGCAAAAACCTCCTTCGGACCTTCATTTGTCATTCCGCGGAGAACAACCTTCTTTTCATCGACAATAAAAGTGAAGTCCATCCGTTTGAAGCTCTGAGTGTATTCATCAAGTGTCTCCATCCACTGTATGCCTAGAATAACCTTCATATCATCAAAGTCTACTATGAAGAAATCTTCAGTCACCGTGTGATTCACCATTGTGCTACTTAGCTGAGGAACAAGGTGTGTGCAGGGTAGTATAGTCCCTCCGGCAACCTTGACCTAAAATTTTCCGTGCATCTCCGTAGGTAGACCTCTTCGTTTCACTAGAGAGGAGTTTATGAAGTTTAGAGTGGCTCCGCTATCGAGCATTACCATAACCCTTTGTCCTTGAAGGGTTCCCGTACATGAAAAACCGTGCACCTCAAACTATTGGCTAGGGCGATAGTTCCTCCACGCCGTACCAATGCTGCAATTCTTTCCGTATAGTTTAAACTAGCCATGTTGGTGTCGTCGTGGTGTTGGTTATCTTCAGAGGGTATTTCTTCCAATTCATCCTCATCATTAGACACGACCTCAATGTAGTCAATCTTTCCTTTTCCAAGGCATCTGTGCCCAAGTTCCCATGGTCCTTTGTAGTTAAAACATAGTTTCTTCCTTTGGAGCTCCTATCTGGTAGCTTCATCCACATACGGCTTCGTCGGTGGAGGTTTGTCATCTTTGTCCCTTGGAAACACCAATGGTTTGGAATGTGAGTAACTTCGTGAGGATGACGCTATTGATGATGCCATACGCTTTGCCTTCTTAATAGCCTCCGACAGGGTGGCAGGATTGAACCCTTTTACCCAACCTTTTAGTGGTTTTGTCAGTCCGTACATGAAGAGGACTATTTGTCTTCTTTCAAAAATGTCTGAGACCAAAACAGAGAGTTTTTGAACTTTTGAGTACTGGTCAATCGACCCAGTTTGCCTCAATTGAGCAAATCTTTGAAATTGAGTTCTGGATCTTTATTGTCAAATCGGTCTATCAATCTCCCAGTGAATTCCGCATAGGTATTTATTTGATCATGCCCCAGTGTGATGGTGTTGTGATGTCACCATTCATGCGCAACTCCCTCTAAGTGTAAGGCCACAAATTTAATTACTTCTTCTAGCATGGGATTAAGCTAGAAGTATCTGCCTTCATTACCCAAATTTGGGCAGGTATGGATCCAGATCTGTCAAATGGTAACAGATTTAGTTTACTCAACTTCCTCCTGAGATCATCATTAAAATATCCTCTGTTTCCACCTCTCGAATATTTCATTCTCAAATCTGCATAATTATTTTAGGATATTTCTTCCTCAAAATTGGCATTCTTCCAGTCTTCTCTCAGCTATGCTTACATTTCTTCAAAAGTCGGTTGCTTCCCTCCGGGTGATGTCTCTATCTGTGGGGAAAAAGACGGCATGGAAGGTCGAGAATGTGTTAGATGAGGGTTTATTTTACCCGAGACTGACTCCGCACTTTGACCATTTTGTTCTCTGGATATTTTATTATCTGTCAACTTCTTGAGAGTCTCTTCCATGAGTTGTTGATAATCATTGATCCATGCCTGATTCCTAGCAAGTTCTCTTAGTAGTGCCATGAGTTCGGTAGCTGTGGGTTCTGGTTCGGCAACCATTCTATCAACGGAATGGGTTCTTCTTCTCTTCTGGCTATAAACTCTCATTCACTGTCCACAAGCTAGTAGGATCAAAGCTCTGATACCACTATAATGATCTGTACCTACAACTCCCCTAAAAATCAATATATTGCCACTACAATGCTTGTACGGATGTCAAATGGAGTTTACGGACAAGGCTGAAGGTCGTACGGTGCAGGTCGTACAGTATGTTATGGGACACCAAAAGTCTCGTACGATATGAGAGAGATGATGTATGGCTAGCAGTCTGGCTGTACAGAGGTATAAGGGGGTCGTAAGGTGAAGAGAGAATAGTTAGCAAAGTAGTCATAGGGGTAGGGACTATGGGGTTCGTACGGTGAGCATGTGGAGGTTGTATGGTTGGGTATATGGAGGTCGTACGGTTAGTTGGGAGGAGGTACAACTTATCTTGGAGGCCATATGGTGAGTAATGTAGTTGCGCAAAGTGTTGTGAGAAATGGAGGGGGTACGGAAAAGAATGATTTCAAGTCTGCAATTTAAACTATTAATTTTGAATTCATCAGACAATACCAAACAAGAATAGAGATTCGAACACAAACAATATTCAATTAATAATTGCCAATGGATGGTGCTCCGACTTGCCAGATCCGAGCAAAGCGTTACAGGCGACGGAATAGGATGATGGTCGAATCCCACTGAAACCGGAGAAACCAAATAGGGAAGGTCTTTCACTTCCGAAATGGCGAACGGCAAAGAACTCCAACAAGAATTCACAGTACAAAGAAATAATCCAAATTGCATACCTAACAACTACCTATATGTCGTGCTTAAATACCCGTCGAGGAAAACTTCCCGAGGTATACAAAGATAGCCGACGGCGACACAAACTACAGAAACAAAAATAAAAATGGGTTTGAGATATATTAAATCAATTGGCCCAATTACAATAGCTTAATTAAAATTTATTTTATAACAACAACATTACACATGACACGGAAAATAGCTATGCCTATGGAAAATTAAAGATGGGCCAGAGATATACATAAATCAATCGAGACCCCAAATAAAAAAAGTTATTTTATTTTTATTTTAAAATAGAAATATTACAATCCTCCCATCCCTAAAATTGCTTTCCCTGACGCAAGTGCAACTCCGTTTCTTGAAAGCCTTCTACGATCAACTTCGCCTATTTGGAATTAGGCATGAACCTTATCGCTGTAGTAAATGATATCATTTATCACCTTGTATCTTTCATCCTGTATATAGCCATCCATCAACTGACATGCAAAAATATTTTTAGAGTATTTGACCAACAAATAAGCCCGCCAGTCATTCAAGGAATAGAGTATAGTGTACACTATCACATTTTTACTTGCCTCTATGGTGTAAGTTAGATTCCAAAATCATATTTTGTTTGAAAATCGCCTTTATCTTGATTGTTACTTCCATAGGACCTTTATTTGACATTCCTCTTAGTAGCACCTTCTTATAATCTATCTCAAATAAAAAATCCATCCTCTTTAAGCTTTGGGTATACTGATCAAGGGTCTCCATTCACTGGATGCCCAAAATTATATCCGTGTCATCTTAATCTATGATGAAGTCATCCATCAGGGTATAGTTTCCCATGGTAATGGTAAGTTGTGGACTCATGTGTGGAGGGTAACAATGTTCCTCCCACAACCCTAACCTCAAATCCTCCATGTTCTACTGTATGCAAGGCCTTATTAGCAACCAATGATGAATTGATGAAATTAAGTGTGGCACCACTATCAATCATGATTGTGACTCGTTTTCCCTAAAGGGAGCCACGAACCCTGAAGATACTACTTCAAACCGTTGTACTGAGGGTAGTAATGGAACCCCCTTTTTAAACAAGTGCATTTATTCTCTCTACTCGGTTAGTTTCTTCACCAGGTATTATGGATACTTTACCTTCCTTATTATCAGGAAACATTAAAATGTAATGAATCTTCCCCTTCCCAAGACAGTAGTGACCCGATCCCCACGACTCCTTGTAAGTGAAACAAATCTTTCTCCTCTAGAGCTCTTGCCGAGAGTCTTCATCCAGTGAAAGCTTTTTCTGAGTTGGTTCCTTGTCTTTGTCTTCCTATGGGGGAGGTGTTGGAGTAGTATGTGGGTTTTGGAAGAAGATGCGGCCATGTCACACACCTTCTTAACAACTTCATTGAGAGTGCACGGGTTAAACCCTTTAATCTAGCTTCTTAAGGGTTCCCTTAGTCCATTCATGAATAACACAATCCGACGTCTCTCGAAGATGTCTATAACTAGTACTAACAGCCTTTAGAACTCTGTAATGTAATTTTCTACCGTACATGTTTGCCTTAGCTACACCAGATCTTTGAAGTTTAGATCAAGATTCTTCCTGTCAAAATATTCAATGAGTCTCTTAGTGAACCCAGTGTAAGAGGTCACTTGGTCATGATCGAGAGTGAACAATCTGTGGTGCCACCATTCCTATGCCACTCCCTCCAGATGGAGTACTGCGAAATTGATTTCTTCCTCTTCGAGCATCAAGTTGAGCTGAAAACAGGTGTCTACGTTTAGAACCCATGCCTATGCAGTGATTGCTCCATATCCATCAAATGGTGATAAATTCACTTTCCCAATCTTCCTCCTGCGGTCATCATTAAAATAACCACAATTTCTGACACAATATCTCATTCCTAGATCAAGATAGTCTTTGTAGGATATATCACCTTCCATATTCACGTTCCTCCAATCTTCTCAAAGTTCTTGCATTTCCATAGGAGGTGGGATCTTGTTCTTTGCATGGGGCTTCCATCCTTCAAGGGAAGATTGGTACTAAAGGTCATGAGCGAGAGGGTTGAGGGTTTTTCCTCCCTATAACAAAGTTTTTGCTATGCCCATTTTGTTCTCCGAATGCTTTTCCCTTGACCATTTTTTGTAATGTTTCCTACATAAGCCTTTGTGTTTCATTGATCTAAATTTGGTTTCTGTTGAGTTCTTGTAGAAGAATCATGAGTTCTGTCATAGGATTTTGTGGCTCCCCCATTCTATCAATGAAGAGATCTCGCTTTCTTCTTCAGCTATAAACTTGCATTCACTTCCATAGGCTAGCACAATCACTAGCTCTGATACCACTGTACTGTTCCTGACGTCTTCATTGGAGGAAGAGCCTGTAGGTGTATGTCCAAGAGATGTCCATAGGTGTAGGTGCAATAAATGTTCGTAGGTGTAGGTCTAGGAAATGACCATAGGCATAGATCCATTAAATGATCATATGTGTAGGTCCAGGAAATGAAGATTAAGTTGCCCAAAACAAATGCATACTCTTAATTGGATGCCCAATATAATCAGGATATTCACCAAGGAAAAGGAATCTATGCAAATTGTCGGCGAACATAGAATTTATATTTGCACACAAAGATGGCACTCCAAATGTACCATATTCGAAGAAAAGTAATACAAAGAATGGAATAGCGTGAAAGTTGAATCCCACCAAAACTACAATAGCCAAGAAGGGAAGATCTTTCACTTCCAAAATGGCGAACAACACTGAACTCCAACAGGAATTAGTAGTACGATAAAATAATCCAAAATTGCATATCTACAACAACTAAACCCAATGGACATATATACCCAGTCAGATGAACACTCCGAAGGGAGAAACAACATCCCAACACATAACATGGCAAACACCTACACCAATGGAAAATTAAAGATGGGCTTGAGATATACATAAATAAATCAGGACCCCAAGTAAAAGTTATTATTTTACTTTTATCCAATAACAGGAATATTGCAGAACCCAGGAGAACTAGCTAGGAATTTCAAGCATTTCTAAGCACTTTGCCAAGATTTTTACATGACAATGATTTTCAATGTTCAGCTCCAAAGGTAGGTCTGATGTTATTAGCACCGTTGTTGTTTCTGCGACAAACAAAGGAATGTAAATCTAGCAAAAAAAATCATAAAGATTGTGGTAACTTGTAAGTCCTCCAACAACACAAGCATAATCTAAAGAGTCCCCACTTCATGTTGCATTCGCAAACGAAAATGGCAAGGTTGTCTGTGTTCTAATTTCAGTAATAAGAGAGGCCGGTGTCTGTGTTTCATTGGTGGATATTGATTCTCCTGCCTCCATTTGTGTTTGGCTTTCGTCATCCATGTTTAGCTCTAGGACTGGACATGAATTATACTTTTATTTAGAATTAAAACTAGGACCACAATTATTGGAATGTAGTACTATACTTCATGATTTATATTTGTTTATTCACATTGACAAATTAATTATTAATATTATTATTAATAAATTAATTATTTAAATTAATATTAATAAATTATTAAACAATAAAATTCAATATTAATATTAATAAGTTAATTATAATTATATTATATGTACATTTAATAATAAATGTTAAATATTAATAAATTATATACATATGTATAATCATTTGTATGGACAAACCCCTCACCCCCTCCCAAAAAAAATGATAGACCTCATGAACTCAAAACTCAAACCTAACCCTAAACCCAATTGTGAAATAGACCAGCAACCTAGGATAAAAGAATTGAATTCTGTTATTAATTTGACTTCGATGCAATAGCCAATGTTTGAACTGTACATGGACCTAGTGAATTGTAGAAAAAGTACAAAACTGAGTATTACTTGGATTTTGCCATGAGGATTCCTTATAATAAAGAAGTCCAAAACCATACATTGTTTTGTACCCAGTTCAAACTGGTCTAGTTATGGGTTGGATTCTGAGCAACCCAAGTAATGCAATCAATTACACTGTTTTGCTGATGAAAGCTCAAAGAATTTCATCAAACAATTCACATGCAAGGGACGTATGACTGATATAGTATTTTAGCTGGCTTTAAATGACTCTTTCTTCAATTTGCATCAATGAGAATGTTGTGCTAGAAGACTCCAAATGGACTACGCAATGACCTAACATGAGTGTGCTACTAATTTTGACAATATTCAATGCATATATATGATCTAAGCATGAGAAATGAATACCTACAGCCAACTGGCATTTTTACAAACAGTTGGTATGCAAACTAACTAGCTGATAAATAATGATATTGAATTGCTTAAATGACACCAGCAACTATTATCTTCTTAATTGCAATGAAATTTCTAATACAATGCTCATGAAATATGGCCAAGACTTTGGCATTTACATGGATTACAAAATGATAATGCTGGTATAATGCACACTTACAGCTGAAACTTATAATGCCCTAAAAAACAATACTAACAAGGGAACCTGGTTGTAGATGGCTGTAATAATTTCCTTCAATGCTGCCCCTTCTACTTTGCTTTTTCGAACTATTTTTTAGGACTGCTTTTTCAGCCTGCTTTTTTCGATTCCGCTTTTTCGGACTGCTTTTTCGGCTTGCTTTTTCGGTTCCGCTTTTTTCGGACTGCTTTTTCCTATCTACTTTTTCAGACTGCTACCCTGTTGAATCTCAAGACCATATCTTTCAATGGCATCAAGATTTCCAACTTGAAGGGATTTCGTCCTTCAAACTATTGAGACATAATCTCCAGAGAATTTCCCAATTTCTTTCATATTTCCAAGCCTAGTAAAAAGAAGCTCTTCCCTTTCTTTTATAGTGTTCTCACAAGAGCTCAATCTTTCGTTTTCTCAATGTGGGATAAAACATCACTCCCTTTATGTAACTTATGTCTCCAATGTGTTATAAAATAAAGGGGACTCTTTTAATTTAAATATTTCCCACAAACTATAGTCTATGCATTAATAAAGTTAAATATTTAAATTTAACTTTATAAAATAGCTTTATCAATGTATAACAAATCTTATCAATGATAAACAAGTCTTCTTGCCGATTTTAAACAATTACCATCAACATACCGCTGCTACTGGATGCCCGACCATATCCAAGATGACTTACTATAAATAGTAAGTATGCCCAAAGTTGCCTCAAAACCCCTCAAAAAGACCTGCAACTGAAACTATCTAAGCCAAATGGCCTCTAAGCCCCTTTAATGTCCTGGTTAGCCTACGGGACTGTGGGGAAATAGGCTAACGACAACATTATGCTATGAATGCTAAAAAAAGGGGACATTACAGATCATAAAACTTTATGGGTGTGTACAGAAAGCATCCCCTCATAACAAGGACATCTCAAAAGTTATTTTCTCTCATTTTTCTGTGTGCTTTAAGGAAACCCATCATGCCCCAACACATGAAACTCTAACCCTGACTATACCCAAAAGGCTACAAGGAAAAACTAAAAAGCAAACGGAAACCACTAGTTCACATGATGATAGCACCCATCATTCTGACCAGTGTAAGAGGCTTCTTAAATGTATAATCATTTGAGCTTGGACTTTCAGCATAGAGAACGAAGAATTTTATTCATCTCACATGCTGTCCAAGTTCTGATTTTTTTGCATGTTTTAGAAAGTAAAGAAGTACAATCAAAGATAGCCTCTATCAAAATGAGTCAACCAATAATTGAATATTAAATTCAAGAAAGAAACAATCTAGAAGAACTAGGGAGGAGGAGAACATAAAAAGGAACACAACAAACTGCAAATAGATTATCTAATATTTTCCCCTGTTCGCAAAGCTCTTAAAACTCAAAAGAAAAACCCTTTCAACATGCACCAAAAGGAAACTAAAACACATGGCTAACTATATGAATGACTATTCAAAATTTTTAGGAGAATTATGGTTGCTTGAGGCATCTTTGAGGTTCCACATAGAAGCTCCCAAGCAAACAACAGATTTGATCTACCTTGTCTAGACAAGAACAACCTTCTTTCTCATCAACTCCAGCATTTTTTTGGAAATTCTGCCCATTTTTTGTAATGTCCCCATCTTTTAGACCCTCATTGGAGTTTTTAGTTTTTCATTCTACGAAGGCTAAGTGGAGAAATAAGGAGAAATTGAAATGAATAAATAAATAAATCTAAAGGTGATTTTATATTTAATTAATTTAATTTTTTAGAAGCACAACTAATTATTTACTGGGAAGGGGGAAGCTTCTAGAGAGTGCATTTTCTAGAAGTACAACTAATTATTGCATTGGAAATGGGGAAGCTTCTAGAGAGTGCAATTAAATAACATTTTATTTCTTTCTATAAGGGTGAGGGAAAAGAATAATAGAGGTGAAAGCTTCATTGCTAGGCATCCGATTATTGTCAATTGCATTTGATATAAACCTGAAAGAAGAAAATAAGGGTTTCTGATTTCAGTGAGCCATTGGAGAGCGTCAATCCTTCAGTGTTGCAACCATTTGAGGTGGTGAAATATCCACCGAATTTGGCATTCAGGAAAGCTTCATTCTGGAGTTCTATTTGTGCTTAAATTGAAGAATACATTTATTGTTGGATATTATAGTGTCGTGAACAGTGCTGTAAACAGTACCCGCGCTACAAAACTTGGCTTGATTATGATTGCAATTTCATCTCCTTCATTAGGCGATTTGCATATCAAGTTCTACAATCAATTTGCATCATTTAAATTGGTCATTTGGCATTGTAAAGGTGGCTGTCATAAGCAACTGTAAATGCACATTTTATTTCAGATTTATAATGTCATTTCTACTCAGTTTTTTGGAGTTGCAAAGCCAAGAGCCTTGGATATTATGTTAAGCATTGAATTAGAAAATATCTCACTAAAGAAGTGATAAGTTGCAGGTCTATATATTTGATGTAATATGCATATTTAGATCTTCCATGATTGACATACTAGTATGCATGCCTAGAGTTTGACAAAATACCAATTGGCTGTAAGTGCGCATTTTTCATTTAAAATTCATCTTTATGCATTTGAAAAGCCAAAAGAGAATTGCATATGCACTTAGTTCTTTTCTTAGATATAGTAGTAATCAATTACACGCTTTTAGATTCCCTTTAACATCATTTCAAGCAATCATAATCAGTCTGAAACTCAGAAACAGCAAGCATAGAGATCATATTGGAAGTGTTTGACAATTTTCCTTGACTTACAAATCAACAAGTTGAGGTTTGAATTGACAAGAGATATTACAGTGGTATCAAAGCTTGCTTGCAAAGTGTTTGACAAAATGTCAAAGAACTGAATTAGAGAAGAATTTGGTGTTTGACAAAGTTTTAACCAATTGGGGTTATTACATTTTTCAAGCTTCAAGATAATTAATGGCAATCAAAATCAACATTCTCCAAGACAATATCTTGCAATAAAAAAAATAAGTACATATATGCTGGTATTACATGGCATTCCCAGTAAGAGTGGATGTGTACTTCTCCACATGCCAATTGTGTTTTCCTCTTCACTAGGGCTCTTTATTACTGATCACAAACTTCCTACGCTTTGAAATTTATTTTCTTTGTGACAACTGCACATTGTAATTCCTGTCGTATTCATTCACATAATCAATCCTGTTTTAAGGGGTATTTTTCCACTACCAACTTTAATTGCCAATAACACGTCCTTTTCCAAATTTCTAGGAAAACCAAGCAACCTCTTTGATATGGAAATGAGGTCCATTGTTACATTAAAAACTATAATATTTAGCACATCACAAAGCAAAATTTATTAGAGAAACATGATATGTTTGGGTCTAATTAATTCCTTAATGGGTTTCAAATGAATGCAACTAAATGCTCACTGGACTCCCAATCCATAAATTCACCTTCACACACCACAAAGTAAATCGTTCAAAAGAAACCTTTCCCTAACTTTTAAACATACAAAATGATAATCTACAACTTGATTAAAAAAAGTGACTAGTGCTGAGTATGACCCAATTACCTGCTTTGGAAAGTCGCTGAGCTTCACATTTAGCACGATAAATAAAACCCTCCTTATCACCTTTTAGGTACTGTCTAAGAAAGCCCTTCAATATACGAGCAAGTTTTTCTTCTCTTTCCTTTTGAACAACCTGTAATAGGAAAATAAATTCACTTTCTGACAACATTCACAACTTCTATTTCATATATTATCCTTTAAATTGGTGATCTCAACTTCAAATGTATGGAAAAAATTTTGAAAACATGCCATCGAAGTAGGATTACAGTATACCTGAACTGAGTGTTTGATTGTACCTTTTACTCTTTGAAGACAAATTCTATCATGCATTTTCTATCATTACATGTTTTTTGTCTTAGAGTTGTAGCTACTTTTATCTATCAACCTTATCTTGAGGTTATATTTCAAATTTCGGATTGAATTCATCTAATCCATATTCATGAGTCCTGAGAAAACTTGTTCTATACATGACACTTTGAATGTTTGGAAATTCAGATAACATTCATAAGTATTGTTCTTTAATTCATGATAAAATTTCATGGACATTATTTATTAGGATATTGTTTGATAATTTTCCCCTTATGTGTCCAAACATAATATAGTTACCAATTTTGTTTTTCACCTTCCTAAAATCCTTGATTTTCAAGTGGTTTTCTGCAGAAGAGTGTCTTTACTTGCTTTTAGCTACACACATCGGACAATTTTCACTTAATATATAAATTTTATATTAGACAATGTACGTTTCGACTAATGTTGTAATGTCCCCAACCAGATTTTAATATAAATATTTTTGATCTGATATAAACCAGCAAACTCAAATATATGATATATTATTCACCCCCAAACTTCTTAATAAATCTGCAAGCATGGCCACAGTGGATTTTCCACATCTATCTTGGAAAAATCAACCAAATCTTGCACAAAAGTCATAGAATCTTACCACAATGCTAGGACTAATATATATTGAAAAACTATACCAAAAAGTGGCAGAAATGGAATTGAATGTACAGCCAAACATGAAAATACAAATATGGAGATTTTCCTTTCTTGCTATAGACTCTTTCTTGCCAAAATCCACAAGAAAAACACTTCAAAAACTATGATAAAGCACACAGAAATATTGGAATAACCAATTTATTTTGGAATCTTTTCTCCTCTAAGCCAACAAAAATATTGGAATGAGCACTTTGTGTACAGAACTATATTAACTAAATGTGAGACATGAAAAATATGTTAGAAGGGATTTATTGGTTATGATTTGTGTTACCAGCTACTTAGTCTCAAGTGTTGTTTAGGATCCTGGTCCTATCTGGGCACCAATTGTATACTGTACGTGCCCTACTTTGCCCAAGGTACTGCCTGGCATACTCAAATGTACCTACAGCCTAGGATGCCCAAAAAGTGGTTTTTAAACAAAAACATATATACTTTTTGATTCATTCATGCCTAAGTAGACGAGCATCAGCAATAAAGAAAGAAATTCAGTGTTTCATATTTACACTCTGCAATCTATGGGGACGAAAAACTATCTCAATTGGAATCGGAACTTTTTAGAAATCAAGAACTACAATATATCTGTTGATCACTGATTTTTCTTTATTATTCCTAAATTTTACTAACCTTTACAATCATAAGTAAGAAGAATTTAAATATCTGTAGTAACGTTAATAAAGATCATATCAGATTGATAATGAGATCAACATTGACCAACAAGGGTTGGGGATCAGTGATCAGTATTTCTTGCAGATTGGTATGTCAGTGATTCTATTCATATCTCTTTCAATTCACTAACATATCAAGTCGGGTTGATATAAACTTCTTTATTTGAGTACATTCAATACACTCACTATGGAAAAAAAAAACTTGCATACAACTTATAGATAGAAGGATTCTTCTAGTTATTTGATTTATAAGAATCTTGTTCAAACTCTAATAAATTATACAATGGGATATTACAAAAATTGAAAAAAGAATACTCCAAAACTTCTACAAAACTTGGAATAAATTTGAAAATTTCGAAAAAAACTTAAAAAAATTATTCAAATTGATATCTTCAGCACTCAAATCTTCCTTTAGGAAAAAATTTATGACTCCACAATCAATCTCCTTGGATTTCAATCACTTCACTTCAGACTTTCAAGAATGAGAGAGCAAATGAGTGTAAACTGAGTTTTAGAACTAAAAGGGTTCATTTTAGGGTTTCATGCAAAAAAACAATTAAAAAATGTTTTTAGAACATGTTTTGGGCACACAACCCTTTTTTGGCCCATGGATCCATGTCAGATTCACCCCGCTCTACACAAAATTCACCCTGTGTCCACCTCAGGTTAGTGTAGGGTTCGTAAATGACCCCGTGGATCCATGCAAATTTGCGGACCGCAAATCTAGTACATACCGATTTGTGAATCCAGTCTGAGGGTCAGACACACAAATTTCATAACGTAGTTGAAACCTCGATGCACTAGAAGGATCCCAAAACACACTAAACTTGCAGCCATTCCTATAATGGAGATGAAAACATTTGGAGGTGTCTATAACATGACCTCTATCTCCATCATCTATTGGGCTCCCAAGGATGTGTTGTCTCTACAAGACATCCATCTTGCAGCCACTAATCCCATCTAATACAAAAGGAAAATACTCATCCCACAAATGATGGTACAACCTCAAAACCAGTCCACACTAATGCCTCACCAAAACCTCCATGTATGAAACAGAGAAGTAATGATGAGTACTCCCTATATAGTCCCGATAAAAGGCTCCCACCTCAATCAAGTGTGGACTATCACAGTACTAAACCTCTATCAACTGACTCATCACCAACACCTGCAGTAGAAGTAACCACGGGAAAACTTAATGCAATATGTAGTACTTCGTTGCCTTCTATAGATGCACCCACCCAACTATATCGTTTGCACCTATAACTATAATGGAAGTAGCCAAATCCCCACACAACTATCACCACAACCCTTGGATGACAAATCATCACCAACTACCATTGTAGGAAACTACAATGTACTTGTAGTTAGTAAAAACTATGCACGACTTAACTCCTCAATAAACTCCTCGAACCGTGACTTTGACTCCCATAAAGCCAACCAGGCACTCTCTAATGAATCTATAGTCGCCTTTAGCTCATGAGTAAGCTCATCTACCTCATCCTCTTTTACCCTCAGTGCATCATAAATACTTTTCTTTCATTATTTTGATAGCTTCACAGAGTGTATGAAACCCTATGAGGGAAAAACTACCATCACAGTGCTCATGTATTGCAGGAGTGCTCCATCCATAGGTGGCTAGCAATTGGAAATCAACATCAAAGTGCTTAATGGTTGTGGCAATCTGACTATCATTCACCTTTAATTGCCCAACCAACTGATGTCTCCGGAATCCATGGCACTCATGCAAGATCAAAATCAAAATTTGCACTATGAAAGGATGATGTATCTGCAATGCTCACCTTGTGATCAACATCATGTGTTCTTGTTGGAATATTAATTGTCGTTGGTCGTTTCTCCGTGGAGCCAAACGCCCACCTACCTCCCTGACGGCTTGCAGAACGATCAAATGAATTTATTGCATGGTAGGTGAAAAAATTTTGAATTCAGAAATGAGGGGGAAAACTTTTTGCAAGTATAACAAAAGGAATGATCTGATTCATTCCACAAGAAGAGACAGAGAGAGGAGAAGTTGAAGAGCTCAGAAGTTGCAGAGAGCAGAGAAGGTGATCAGCAGATCAGTTGTTGCAAAGACAGAAGGGATTGTTGTCAGTTGCACGTGTTTCTTCCTGTCGTTTTGTAAGTTTGTAGTTTATTTGTTTCATTCGTCCTGTCGAAGCAGTGATTGCACCAGGCGTTACTGTATGCAGCCATTAAAGCTGCAAGATTAAAGTTTAAAGTTTGAAGTTTTATCAGTTTAAAGTTTAGGGTTATTTTAGAGTTTTCTGGTTGAAGCCCAATGCTCCCAGATTTTGTAATGGTTTAATCTAAGTTGAATAGTAAGCAAGCAGGCATACGTGATTCCATTGCTTCTTGTTCATTGCATTTGTGAAATTTATTATTGAGTATTTTCAAGCTTTGGGTTTCTAGTTTTAATGGTGAAAATATTCACATCATAAGTCTGCACTCAGTATTGTCTTTGGTAGAAGTCATCTGCAGTTCAAACCGAGTTCACTCGGTAACGTCTTCTACCGAGCTCCACCCTGCAGTGGTTACCGAGCTCACTCGGTATCTTTTGGCTACCAAGTTGTTGTTCTTTGCTTACCGAGTTCTCTCGGTAAGGTCTTTAGTCATTCGGTTCCTTTGGTTACCAAGCAAGCAAAATTGTCACTCAGTAATAGTGTTTACCAAGTTGTTTCTTCATCTACCGAGTTGCTCTTCATTTACCGAGCTAACTAGGTAAACTCTCCTGTCACTCGGTTTCTTAAGTGCGGAGCAATTTTTGGCACTCGGTAATAGTGTTTACCGAGCAATATTTCAGAGTGGTAAAATTTGATTTTAGGGTTTTGCAAGCAATATCTAGGGTTGTTTTTTGTGATTGAAATATTTATTATTTCTCACATGGTATCAGAGCTTTGAGGCCCCACATCCACAGTGAGTTAGGGCATTTGTTTTTTTGGGATATTTGACATTGCACGAGATGCAAGAAAGATATGGCAGCAGCCACCACCATTCAATGGACAAAATTATGATACATGGGCAAAGAAAATGAAAACCATTATGGTTGCTAATGATTTGTGGGAGTTTGTAGTTACTGGATTCAATGATGTGATTGATCCAACTCAGTATGTGTCGTCGGTAGAAATTGTGTATCGGCCGACGGGTTCCTTCGGGAAAGTTCTTTGTATCGGCCGACGGGTTCCTTCGGGAAAGTTCTTGTTATGTAGCCGACGGTGAATAGTTTGTAACGGGTATAATGTACTTAGTCGACGGATACCTTCGGGTACCTTCGGGAAGGTTCGTCGGAAAGTATTTATAACCCCTTCGGGAAGCATTGTAAGCATCTTATCATTATCATATCATATGAGAAAAGCATAATGTACTGTTGGCATATGCGAATAATAATAGAAGTTCTGCTATTTGTTGTTCGGTGTTCGTATCGGTTTTCAGTGTGCGTTGCTTAATTAATCCATACGGAAAACATTTGGCGCCGTTGCCCGATGGATCTGGCACGCAGGCAGGCGGAGATGAATTAAATGCCGAATCAGTTGAACAAAGACAAGAGTAGGCTAAAGGAAAAAGATGACATACGCGTTGCGCAGGAAAATTTAATTTTGGCTCAGCAGATAGAGCGTCGAAGGAGGTTTCAGAAGATTTCCGACAGAAGCAAAAGTGCGGAAGGATTGTTGAAAGAGACTCGACAACGGCTTGATTTGGTGGAAGAAGCGAGGGAGGAGTTTTTGAACCTGCATACGCCACGGGAAGAGAATCCTGACGGAAGCAGATCGACTCGCACGGCTCGGAGTGCAGAAGGAGCACGAGCGTGGAGTGACCTCTTCGTCCGAGATATACTTCCGGAACGGACAGCTACGGTTGACAAACCCTCTTCTTCACCAAACAGCGCGGAAGCAGAAAACAGCGCGGGTGTTGAAAACAGCGCGGAAGCAGAAAACAGCGCGGACACAGAAAACAGCGCGGGTGTGCAAAACAGCGCGGGTGTCCAGAACAGCGCGGGTGTTCACAACAGCGCGGGTGCTCAAAACAGCGCGGGAGTGCAAAACAGCGCAGGTACACAACAAAACCCTGGACATACAGTAATAATGGCAGGTCCGAAGGAAAAATTGCCTAAATTTGATGGTGATGAAGCAGCTGATCCCATTCGACATTGTAAAACATGTGAAACGATCTGGAGGGCGAATGGCATAACAGATACAAACGAATGGATCCGACAATTTCCCGCAACCCTACGAGGTGTTGCCATTGATTGGTTTACTGATGCCGATCCCCAGAAATTGACTAGTTGGGATAACATTAAGAAGGAGTTCATCGCAGAATTTCAACTTTTGCGGGATGACAATGAAATTGTCGCAGAGATATTCAATACCAAGCAAAAGAAGAATGAAACTGTACGGGTCTTTGCCAGGAGGTTGAAGGACTTAATCAGTAAGATGGAGAATAAACCAGCTGACGGGTTACAGAAACGATGGTTCATTGAAGGCCTTCACCCGAAGCTGCGGAAAAAGATGAAGATCGTGCCACCATCTACATACAATGAAGCTTACACCCGAGCACTGAACCTCGAAAGTGATCAGAAGACAAAGAAGCAGAAGAAGACCAGCTCGTCCGATTCAGATGACGATGCATCCTCCGGAAATGATAGCAGCGATGACGAAGGAAGCAACAAGAAGGTTCGTGCCCTTCAGAAAGACATGCTTCGGATGATGAAGGAATTCAAGAACATGAACAAGGCACCTAAGGGTAATGACTTATGGTGTACGGAATGTAAGAAAGAAGGCCATACGAAGGGATCTTGCCCAAAAGAGCAATTTTGCGAGATTTGCCAGATTATGGGACACTCAATAAAGGACTGCCCTTTCAATTTGAAAACAAGAACACCACAGCAGGTGTTCCTGACACAGGAGGCCTCTCCGTCCGGAGGGAATGGGAACACTAGTACGGAAGGTGCCACATCAGGCGGATATAGAAACAACCGGCGCGGTCCAAACAACAACAGCACTAACAACAATGCTGGCACCAGCAACAATGGAGGAAGGAGTCGCATTCAGTACGATGCAAATGGTCGGCCAATTGTTCAATGCCGCGCATGCAATTTGTGGGGTCACTTCGCCCGGGAGTGCACAACACCAAATACACCGAAGTTACTATGCCGCTGGTGTGGACCTGGTGATCATGATGATACCAAGTGCCCAAAGTCCGGAGTAAATCTGATTACTGTAGGAACGGAGGAGGAAGAAGTTCTGGCCATCACTCGGAAGCAAGCAAAGCTTTATCCTGACCCAGCAGAAGAAAAGAGGAGACTGGAGGAAGCAAGGGCAGAAATCCAGAAAGCAACACAGGCAGAAACGACACACCTGAAGGACACGCCGAGTACTTCCGTACGGAACTGCGCAGAACAGAACATTGTTCGGCAAATTTTGCAAGCCGAGATACCTGTCAGGATAAGTGATCTGTTGCTCACTATGCCTCAGCTCCGCTCGGCACTCACAAACATGGTTCCCGCTGCTCAACTACCAGGAGAACATGGAAGGAAGCAAGAAAGTGGAGCAAGTACAGTACACAAAAAGGAGAAGGAAAGTGGCGCAAGTGCAGAAGATCCAATGTTGTTGGCCCTCTCATCCGGACGCTACCCAGCAGTCGTCGAAATGGGCATTCTCGGGACTGTATTGACGGAAACAATTGTGGACGGAGGGTCCGGTGTTAATGTGTTGCCTGAAGACATTTGGAAAAAGTTGGGACAGCCGACATTATGGCCGCCTACATTCCAGCTACTAACGGCCGATCAACATGGAATCAAGCCATTGGGAGTCCTGACAGCACAACCAGTGACGATTGGAACACAACCGTTCCTGTTGGACTTTGTCGTGATCCCACTGAAGCGGAGGGGATATGATGCCATTCTGGGCCGGGGGTGGCTGATACAAGCCAAGGCAAAGCACGATTGGAAGAAAAATACTTTATCACTAGAAAGCAAAGGCCGAAAGTATGTCATCGATCTACACACTCAGATGGTTGGAGAAGAAGCTCTATCATCAGATTCCGAAGGAGAAGATGATGAGAGGGGGCAGAGTATGGAACCCGATCAGGAGGGAGTCCTACGATTGGAAGGAGATGACGATTTGGATTCAGTACATGGTCTGTACCATTGGCAGATAGAGGATTATGAATTGTTTCCAACCTGCAATATACTAACAATAGAAGAAAACAAGATCAATGCCTTCCCAAAAGAGTTTACTCAAATAAAGGAAGGAGATGCGTCACTCGATGTCACCCCGGCACATCAGTTCCCGGAAGGAGAACCCATCAAGTATAATGAAGTCGCCTTGCAGACCATGAATTTGGGAGATGACGCTGAACCAAGGACCATATTAGTAGGGGACAATTGGGACCCCGTACTAAAAGCAGCTGCCTTCAAAATATTTTTAGAATATAAGGATGTCTTTGCATGGACATATAAGGACCTGAAGGGCGTACCACCCGAATTATGTGTGCACCGCATTCCATTGATCGACGGAGCAATACCTGTACGGAAACGGCCTTACAGAATGAACAAAAATTATGCGGCCCAGGTTACGGAAGAAATCAATCGGATGTTAGAAGCTGGAATTATTTTCAAGGTACAAACCAGTGAATGGGTCTCTCCGATCGTGATCTCCCTAAAGAAGGACTCCATTCAGATACGCATATGTGTTGATTTCCGATGTCTCAATGCGGTCACCATCAAGGATCCATTCCCGATCCCATTCACGGATAGCATTCTGGAAGAGGTAGCAGGACATGAGATCTACTCATTTATGGATGGTTTTTCCGGCTACAATCAAATATCAATCGCAGAAGAGGATAAACTGAAGACGACATTTGTCGTAGAAGATGGAGTCTATGCCTACAATCGGATGCCGTTCGGCCTATGCAATGCGCCTGCTACATTTCAGCGGATCATACTACACATTTTTAACAAGATGTCCGTCGGAAACTTTGAGGCATTCCTGGATGACTGGTCCGTATTCAGTACGGAGGACAAACATCTGGCAGCCCTAGGCGAATGTTTGGAAAGGTGCCGTCGTGCACGGTTGGCCCTGAATCCGAAAAAGTGCCGATTTATGGTCCCACACGGAAGGTTACTCGGACACATCGTCTGTAAGGAGGGCCTAAAGACAGATCCGGACAAAGTACGGGTCATATTAGAGATGCAACCGTCCACCAATGTGACAGAGGTAAAATCTTTCCTTGGACATATCGGGTATTACAGACGGTTCATCAAAAATTTTGCCAAAATAGCATATCCATTGGATAGATTAACTTGCAAGACAGCATCATTCCGATGGGACAAGGAGCAGGATGAAGCCTTTGAAGGACTTAAAGTACGGCTGGCTACAGCGCCTATCCTAATATATCCAGATTGGAAGAAGGAGTTTCACGTGCATGTGGATGCATCGAACTATGCAATTGGAGCAACCCTCGCACAGACGGGAAGCCATGGCTTGGATCAGCCGATCTATTTCGCCAGTCGGTTACTATCAAAAGCTGAACAAAATTATAGCACCACCGAACGGGAAGCCTTGGGGATGGTCTATGCTGTACAGAAATTCCGACATTACTTGCTGGCCACTCCATTTGTGTTCTATGTAGATCATCAGGCCCTATTGTATATGATCAACAAACCAGTCATTCAAGGCCGAATCAGCCGATGGCTACTTCTGTTGCAAGAGTTTACTTTCAAAATCATTGTCCGCCCCGGAAGCAAACATGTAAGCGCAGATCATTTATCCCGTCTCCGCACAGGGGAACCGGCAGACGGTGTAAACGATGACTTCCCTGACGCACAGCTATTTCAGATTGCTGCACTCCCAGAATGGTATACAAGCATCGGCGAATACTTGTCCACAGGACAGTTTCCAAATACTATGCCACCTAATGAAAAACGAAAGTTGGTGATCCGAAGTGGAACATTTCAGCTGATTAATGGATTGTTGTATAAAATGGGACCCGATCAGATCCTGAGGCGTTGTGTTCTGAAGGAGGAGATTGCACGGATACTGCAGGAAGCGCACGAAGGACCGGCAGGAGGACACATGGGACCGGACACAACTGCCCGAAAAATACTTTTAGCAGGCTTATGGTGGCCAACCGTATACAATGACGCCAGGGAATGGGTTGTCGCATGCGATACATGCCAGCGAGCTGGAAAACCCTTGAAACGAGATTTCATGCCTTTGAATCCTTCTCATGCTCAGGAGCTTTTTGAACGATGGGGTTTGGACTTTATAGGACCCCTGAAGACCAGCCGAACCAGAAGATGCCATTACATTGTGGTTGCCACGGAATACTTGACTAAATGGGTGGAGGCGCGTGCACTACCAGACAACTCGGCGGTAAGTACAGCACAGTTTATTTATGAGCAGATTATTACTAGGTACGGCATTCCGTTACAATTAACCAGCGATAGAGGAGGGCATTTTGTAAACCATGTGATCCGGCTGCTCACCACGGAGTTCAAAATTTACCACTCACTGTCCAGTCCGTACCACCCAAGGGCAAACGGACAAGCCGAAGCTACCAACAAAATCCTGGTATCAATTATATACAAATCCTGCGCCATCGAAGGGGAAGATTGGGAAGAGAAATTACCTTCTGCTCCGTGGGCTTACCGCACGGCATACAAAGTCACAACCGGCCACACGCCGTTCCAACTGATGTTTGGACAGGAGGCCGTAGTACCAACGGAATTTATGATACCAAGCTTGCGGATAGCACTAGCCAACAAGTTGGGCGACATGGAAAGCTTAAGAGAGCGGTTGTATAAACTGAACAAGTTAGAGGAAAAGCGATTATTGGCACAGTGGGCGACTGAAGTAACACAGAATAGGCGAAAGGCATGGCACGATAAGCACCTGAAGCTAAACAAGTTTCAGCCTGGACAGTGGGTATTAAAGTACGACGGTCGAAATGAGATCAAACCGGGTAAGTTCAAGGTTAAGTGGGTCGGGCCGTACCAAATTCGAGAGGTAGGGGATAATGGAGCAATCAAATTATGGACTTTAGATGGACATGAAGTGCCTCAAGCAGTGAATGGGTCAAAGTTGAAAATCTATTACGCCCGAAAGCCTTCTGCATCACAAAACGGCCTTCGCCAGACCCCTCCGTCACTGCAGACTGATGGTGACGATGGTCGAACGGCAAATTAAAAAAAAAAAAAAAAAAAAAAAAAAAAAAAAAAGAAAAAAAAAGAGGACCGTACGGTTTTTACACCGTACGGATTTCTTGAAGGGAGTACGGGTTTTAAAAGGTACCGTACGGATTTCTTGAAGGGAGTACGGGTTTTAAAAGGTACCGTACGGATTGCTTGAAGGGAGTACGGATTTTAAAAGGTACCGTACGGATTTCTTACCGTACGGATTTCTGGCGGATTAAAAGAGACCGTACGGTTTTTGCATCATGCGGATTTTCCAGAGGAACACAAGTGTGAAAGACGTACGGTTTCTAAAAGCTGGGGAATGGTACGGTTTTTAAGAAACCGTACGGATTTCCTAAAGTGAAGTACGGTTCACAAAACGCCTTAATTCTCACCGTACGGACTTCTCTTGCACTGTACGGTTTATAACTTTTGTATGCACGGGCATTTCCACAGTTTGAACAATTTTCAGGCAGTGCGGATTTCATTAGAAATACAGTCTGTGGTGTACGGCTTTCAGGAAGAGAGGAACTGAAGGGATTCTGCATTTTTCACAGGCAGGTAATGAAACCAACCACCGTACGGACTTGAGGAGGGAAACTTTGGTACGGATTTGGGAGGTACGGCTTCTTATTTTATTTATTTTTCTTCCAACTTCTACCTTGAGCAGATTTTTTCCTGCGTGTACGGATGGGGATTTGCCATACATATTTTTGAAGGACCTCTTCACCGTACGGCCTCATTTCTCACTGTACGGATTTGGGGAGACCATTACAAAGAGATAATGGAGTCTGCAGGTAAACGGCAGTGGAAAAAACAATTAGCGCAGGCCAGACTTGAGGAAGCCAGGAGGAGCATGGCAGGTACAGGCAAATTGAATATGGGTTCGAGTAGCAACAAGGAGAAGCGTAAGCCGGTAGCACCTCCAGCAGCAGAAGTCACACCACAGACTATACAATTTGAGGGATTAAATGGCACAGATTGCCGGAAATGGTGGCAAGAAACCCCTGAGGACCATCCGGTTAAAGCAAGCATCAGAAAAGCGCAGGTGGAATGGGCCATTCAGATGCCTGTTTTTTGCATTCGAGATTATGAAGGGTATTTGCGTACCATGATTGAAACATATGACAGAACCTCTTGCAGAAGCACATTTCAGTATCTGGGACGGAACTTAGTAGTATCATTCAAAGCAACAGATTTCACACGGGTTTTTGGCATTCCAGGGCAGCAGGGCAGAAAGATTCAGCCGAAAAAAATTCCAAAGGATGGGAAGCTATTTTTAATCAGGTTAGTTTGTGGGGATTTGACTGAAGCAGAACAGGCGGCATTAGCCGAGACATCCAAGGGAAGGGGTTTAAAGAAAACTGACATTCAAGAAGGGCCATGGCGATGTTTAATGGACTTGGTTAAAAGCAGGCTTACGGGATCCTCTAGGGCATCGGATATTACATTTCCGCAAGTATCTATGATGAACGGCATAATGACTGGAAAAGTGTATAATTGGGCGTCTGTACTAGCTGAGCGAATGCATGAATTCATGACTCTCCAGCACAAGACATTCTATATGCCTCATTACGCCATTGGTCTATTTTTGGATGCTATAGCACGGGTGATTCCATCAGAAGAGTTAGAGGCGAAGTCTGGACCATTGGTTCCAGGAGAACCTCCTATCATGCAATGGAAGCACTTGGACACAATCCCTGGGCAGAAGGGTTCAGCAGGTCAAAAGAGGCCACGGGTAGACAGGGCAGGAGATAGTGATAGTGGCCGACAGGAGACATCTTCTGAGCAAGACAGTATGGAAGAAGACGAGGGGGAGGGCGAGGATGATGAAGAGGTTCAGATCGTCACGGCTACTCCCTTGCTTTTTCCGCGTACTACAGTCCCTATGACTCCCGCATTGACACCTCGGGGTCTGCACATCGCTCACATTCCAGCGTTTGGACAAACTCGGCAACCGATATTGATGACTGCAGGATCCCACCAGGCAGCTACACTAGCCGTACCATGGCAACATGGGGTACGGCCTTCTCCTGTCCGACCAGGGGCAGGATTTGCGGTCGGCTTCGCCCACCTGGCCGCACCTGTAGACCGTGAGACTTCGTCAGCTCCTGAAGCTCTCCCGGTAGCACCACCCGGGGCGTCTGCCCTAAGTCAGCCAGCAGCAGTTGTTACAGTAGCACCGTCAGCAGAAACCCAGATACCCCCAGTAGAGAACGTATCAGATGGAGGAGCACAGAACTGTACGGATCCAGCACAGCCAGAGGTTATGGATAGAGCCAGTATTTTTCTGAGGCAGCAGTTCCAACTCGTCCCTAACAAGCGTGGCCCATCCATTCAGTCTCCCAGCTATTCTGAAGTAACACCTCTTTCACAGCCCCAGTCTCAGGAGGAGGAAACGCCACATGCCGGGATTGCACCAACAGCAGCAGAGGTGGCACCAGATGTGGGCGTGACTCCCGCCGATAAGGGAGACAATAGTGACTCCGAGTGGTCATTCGAGGACTTCGCCAAGGAGGATTATGGGTCGGATGAGGACAGGTGCAGGGACTACCTCAGGACCATGAAGTCTGCATTGAAGAAGGGGCATGATGTGGCCATTCAGGCTCTCACTCGGCGAAGGGAGTGGCATTTAATTCGAACGTATATTCGTCGGATTTGTCCTGAACGATTTCAAACTTGTTTTGGAGATAGAGGGTGGCCGACCATTGAGACACCCGAGATGTTGGCAGACTGGGCCACTGAACCAGAGCTGGGACCGAGTGACACTCCAATGATGAAGCTGGCACATGAGATCGTGGGACTGTACAAAGAAGTTTACTATGCACGGCAGCGTGCGGAGGCGGATAGGGCCGCAGACAGTGTTGCAGCTCAGAGATCCCTCGCAGTTGAAAAAGAGGCCAGAGAAAAGTTAGCCACTGATTTTGCCGACCAGCAGGCAGCCTGGGTAGCAGAGCGGGCAAAATTCTTGAAGGATATGGCTGCAGTGGTACAGGAGAAGGACGCAGCTATCCGGGATAAAGAGGCAGCAGAGCATGCCTTACAGTTGGCCAAGAGACAAGCTATGGATGCTGCGCTTCTCCTGAAGGAGGCCGTCGAAGTTAATTCACAGATTCAGACAGATCTGCGCCTCCGGACTGACCAGGTGTATGAGTTGCGTCGTCAACTACACTCTTCTGGGACTCCTCCTTCTCTCTAGTATTTCTTCTCTTCTTTAGTATGGATTGTCTCGTAATTTTGCTAGTCGTCAGGAGACGACTTTTCTTTTTGGGGGGGATGATGTCGTCGGTAGAAATTGTGTATCGGCCGACGGGTTCCTTCGGGAAAGTTCTTGTTATGTAGCCGACGGTGAATAGTTTGTAACGGGTATAATGTACTTAGTCGACGGATACCTTCGGGTACCTTCGGGAAGGTTCGTCGGAAAGTATTTATAACCCCTTCGGGAAGCATTGTAAGCATCTTATCATTATCATATCATATGAGAAAAGCATAATGTACTGTTGGCATATGCGAATAATAATAGAAGTTCTGCTATTTGTTGTTCGGTGTTCGTATCGGTTTTCAGTGTGCGTTGCTTAATTAATCCATACGGAAAACAGTATGCTACTCTCACAAATGCACAGAGGACTCATTTGAAAGAGTCAAGGAGGAAAGATGCAAAGGCATTAAGTCTTATTGAAGCAGCAATGACAGAGACTGTTTTTCCCAAGATTGCAGCAGCAAATTATGCAAAGGAAGCATGGGATATCTGTTAGCCGACTAGATGGTTCTGGCAGTATTTTGTATTCTGTAGCCAACGGTCCGGCGGTGTTTTTGTATTCTGTAGCCGACGGTCCGGCGGTGTTTCTGTATTCTGTAGCCGACGGTCCAACGGTATTTTGTATTCTGTAGGCGAAGGTTCGGCGGTGTTTCTGTATTCTGTAGCCGACGGTCCGGTGGTGTTTCTGTATTCTGTAGCCGACGTCGTCGGTAGGTAGTTTGTAGCGGATAGAATATTTGTGGCCGACGGACTCCTTCGGGAACGTTCGGCGGTAGTATTTATAGCCCGTCTGGGATCTTTGTAAACCATCAATAATCTACTATTGCGAATATTATGAAGCATAATGTATGTCTGGCGTATGCGAATATAATTCTGTTGTTCGTGTTCACTGTCTGTATGCGTTCATTTTCTTTACCTGTATGGTAAACATTTGGCGCCGTTGCCTTATCGAACCTGGAAGGTGGGAGGAATGAAGATTAATGCCAAATCAGCTTAACAAGGATCGGAATAAGGTCAAGGGAAAAGATGGAATCCGTACTGTGCAAGAGAATTTAATTCTGGCATAGCAAGCCGAACGCCGACGGAGATTTCAAAAGATTGCCGACGAAAACCGAAGCGCGGAGGAATTGTTGGAGGAGACTCGGCAGCGGGTGGAATTGGTGGAAGAAGCACGGGAGGAGTTCTTGAATTTGTGTTCGCCGAGGGAAGAAAATTTAGACGGAAGAGCATCAACTTGCACGGCTCGCACTGCCGAGGGAGCACGAGCATGGAGTGACCTCTTCGTCCGGGATAGACTTCTGCGGGAAACAATTTCGGAGGATCCTTCTTCTTCACCATGGTTCGCAGATGTCGACACCTCCAGTGTGGGAGTGCAGACCGCCGGTGCAGGACTTCAGACCGCCGGTGTAGGAGTTCAAACTGCCGGTGTGGGAGTGCCGAACGCCGGTGTGGGAGTGCCGACCGCCAATGTAGGAGTGCAGACCTCCAGTGTTATGGCGGGAGCCAAAGAAAAGCTGCCGAAATTTGAAGGTGATGGTACAGCCGACCCCATCCGACATTGTAAGACATGTGAGACGATCTGGTGGGCAAATGGAATCACAGATGTTGACGAATGGGTCAGGCAATTTTCGGCAACCCTATGGGGTGTCGCGATTGATTAGTTTTCGGATATGGATCCGCAGAAGCTGGATACCTAGGATAACATTAAAAAGGAGTTCCTGGCAGAGTTTAAACTCTTGCGGGATGATAATGAAATCGTAGCGGAAATTTTCAATACCAAACAGGGGAAGCACGAAACTGTCTGTGTCTATGCCAGGAGATTAAAAGACTTAATAAACAAAATGGAAAGCAAGCAGGCAGACGAATTGCAGAAAAGATGGTTTGTGGACGGCCTACGATCAGAATTGCGGAGGAAAATGAAAATTGTGCCACCGTCGTCATATGTGGACGCGTATAACAGAGCATTGGATCTTGAAAGTGAACAGAAGACAAAGAAGAAGAAAACTAGCTCATTTGATTCTGATGACGACGAGCCTGTCGGAGATGATAGCAGCGACGACGAAGGCAGCAGCAAGAAAGTTCTGGCCCTACAGAAGGATATGATTCGCATGATGAAGGAGTTTAAAAATATGCAGAAGGAGCCAAAAGGAAGTGAACTGTGGTGCACAGAATGTAAGACCGACGGCCATACTAAGGGATCGTGTCTGAAGAACCAATTCTGTGACATCTGTCATATTATGGGCCATTCAACAAAGGACTGTCCCTTTAACATGAAGACAAGAGGATCTCCACAGGTGTTTCTCACACAAGAGGCTTCCCCGTTGGGTAGTAGCGGAAACACGAATACCGTCGGTGCTACATCCGGAGGGTATAGGAATAATAGCAGAGGGCAAAATAACAACAATGCAAACAATAACAATAATAATGGAAGCCGAAGTCGAACCCAGAATGATGCAAATGGACGGCCGATCGTTCAATGCCGAGCATGTAATTTGTGGGGTCATTTTGCACGGGATTGTACAGCGGCAAACACACCGAAACTATTATGTAGATGGTGTGGACCCGGCAATCACGAAGATTCCAAGTGTCCAAAGGCTGGAGTAAACTTGTTCACTATTGGCACGGATGTAAAGGAGGTTCTGGAAATTACACGGAGGCAAGCGGAGGAAAAGAGAAAAGTGGGGGAAGCGCAGGCGGACATTGCAAAGGCATCGTCAGCGGGGACATCTCAATTGAAGGACATCACCGGCACCTTGGCAAGGAACTTCGCAGAACAAAACATTGTACGACAAATCTTACAAACGGAGATACCAGTCAAGATAAGTGACCTCCTCACAATGCCCCAGTTACGGACGGCCATTCTGAATCATACACCGTTTTCGAAAGCACCGGAGGACACAGGAAGGGACAGTAGGGAAGTGATGACAACAGACCCAATGCTGCTGGCACTCACATCCGGCGGTCGTCGAGATGGGGATTTTGGGAAATGTTTTTACAGAGACAATTGTTGACGAAGGGTCCGGCGTGAATGTCTTACCGGAGGATACCTGGAAGAAGGTGGGGAAGCCGACGCTGTGGCCACCTACATTCCAGTTGCTCACGGCGGACCAGCACGGGATCAAACCGTTGGGAACCTTAAGGGCGCAAACGGTACTATTGGTACGCAACCAATTTTATTGGATTTTGTGGTTATTCCATTGAAAAAGAAAGGATATGATGCTATTCTGGGATGGGATTGGTTGGTGCAAGCAAAAGTAAAGCATGACTGGAAACGAAATACCCTATCAATGGAGGGCGGAGGCAAAAGATTCACGATTGAACTGCATACACAAATGGTCGGCAAAGAGGCAGCATCGTCAGATTCAGAAAGCGATGACGAAAGTGATGATGAAGGAAAGAAGAGAATGGAACCGGACGAAAAAGGAATATTGAGACTAGACGGAAGATCGAATGACGACAACCTAGACTCGGTAAATGGCCTTTACCATTGGCAGATAGAAGACTACGAACTGTTTCCAAGTTGCAATATGTTAACGGTCGACGAACGTGACAAAACAAAGGAAAATGAATGTCTGGAGGAATGCAGGGAAGCGGAAGAAGGAAAAGCTTCCATGGCTGAAGCAGAGGGGAAGAACATACAGTTTGAACACAGAAAAACGAAAGATCCCACTGTCCGGTACATGGTGAATAGACCGTGCGGAAAAAAAAGGTTACACCGCAGCATAAAATTAGTGGAAGGGCACCGACAGCAAGGAAATAATCCAGTTGCGCGACGACCGCAGGCACAGTGGGCAACGGGGGTGGCACAAAACAAATGTAAGGCATACGACGATCAGAATGAAATCAAAGTGGAAAAGTTTAAGGGTAGATGGGTTGGACCATATCAGATTCGGAAGGTCGGCGACAATGGAGCGATCAAATTATCAACTATGGACGGGCAGAAGGTACCTCCGGCAATCAACAGATCCAAATTCAAAATCTATGGTGCCAGGAAGACTCCGTCGCTGTCACAAGATGGCCAGCTAACTCCATCGTCGTTGCAGAATGCCAACGCCTGGAGGCAAAATGGAGGTACCTCTGTTATTTGATTTCTTTTTTAAAAAATAAAATTAAAAAAAAAAAGGGGCCTGCGGACAGAAAGGCCTGCGGGCTGAAAAAGTCCCGCGGGCAACTGCTTGTCCACGGGCAGTAGAAGTCCCGCGGACAACTGCTTGTCTGCGGGCACTGAAAGTCCCACGGACAGGTTGGCCACAGGCAGAGAAAGCCGCGGATGGTCCCGCGGACAGTCTGTCCGCGGGTGGTTATAAGCCCCGCGGGCAGCTATCCGCGGGCACAAATTTTTTTTAAAAAATAAAAAAAATAAAAAACTTCCTCCACCAGGCCGCGGGTAGGAGAAGATAGGCCGCAGGGAGGAGAAGAAAGGCCGCGGGTAAGGAAAGATAGGCCGTGGGTAAGAAAAATAAGGACGCGGGTGTAATTAAAAGATTCAGCTCCGCCAGTCAGAGTTTCTCCTCCGCCAAAAACAAGCCCGCGGGCTTAAAAAACGTTCTGCTCTAAAAAACAATTTTAAAATCATTTCCGCCAGAATTTATAACAGTCTGAGACGATAAGGGAAAAGACCGCAGGCATAAAACTTGTCTTTCTCCGCCAGTAACAAGGGAAGGTCCGCGGGCAGTCTTCGCCGGAAAAAAGAAAGGCCGTGGGTAAAAAACATTCCCGCCAGACTCCATTCCCTCCTCCAGCCAGATTTCTCCGCAGGGAGACAGAGCCATAAAGAAGAGTGCTTGTTCTGCCAGAAGGAGAAGCTCAGGGTTTTGTGAAGAGTGGGAAAAATATGGCATATTTAGTTTGGGCGCTTTTGAGTTTTGTAGGGAAGGAGAAGAATTTCTGTGTGCAGAGGGATTTGTGGTGGATTGTAGAGGAATTAGTAAAAAAAAAAAAAAAAAAACGACAACAGATTCAAGTTGTTCGGAATGAGCAGCAGATGATGCCAAAGGGAAGGGGAAGCATCAGTGGTTGTCAGAAAGACTGCAGAATCGGCAAAAAATGATAAAAATGGTGTGTTCCGTGCATTTCTGTGTGGGTTGCGAAGTGTTAATTTGGTCTTGGCATCGAGGGATGCTGCCCCTCGACCCCGCCAGGGGCGTTGCCCCCTAGACCCCTAGTCGTTGCGGATATCAGTCGTGAGAGTCTGACCAGTTGAGAAGAGTTGAAGTTGCTTCAGGCATGGACTTTCTGTGTACCAGAGGCAGTGCGAGCAGGTGTTGGCTATGAGGCTGTCTTGGTGGATGCGTAGAGAGCTCGAGAGGAGCTGATCATCCAGTTGGAGGTAGTGCAGCGACACTTGGCTCAGGGTACCGAGGAATTGAAAACAGAGAAAGCAGCACAGGTGGCTATCAAGGTCAGCTTCATCAAGGAGGTAGTGTTGTGTTAGTAGAGGCTACAAGCACGGGACGAAGATATTTTGTCAATCGTCAGGAGACGACTTTTCTTTTTGGGGGGGATGGTGTTAGCCGACTAGATGGTTTCGGTGGTATTTTGTATTCTGTAGCCGACTATCTGGCGGTGTTTCTGTATTCTGTAGCCGTCGTCGGTAGTTAGTTTGTAGCGGATAGAATATTTTTGGCCGACGAACTCCTTCGGGAAGGTTCGGCGGTAGTATTTATAGCCCGTCTGGGATCTTTGTAAAGCATCAATAATCTACTATTGCGAATATAATTTTGCTGTTCGTGTTCAGTGTCTGTATGCGTTCATTTTCTTTACCTGTACGGTAAACAATATCCTTGAGACGAACTTCAAGGGAACTAATAAAGTTCGTACTGTAAAGCTACAGAACATTAGGAGAGAGTTTGAGAACCTTCAAATGAAAGAAAATGAATCAGTTGCAGACTTCAGTTCAAGGACCTCCAATGTGATTAACCAGCTAAAGTCAAATGGAGAAGACTATCAAGAGCAGAGGATAGTGGAAAAGATATTGAGGAGTTTACCTCATAAATATGACAACTTGGTCATGACTATAGAAAAGGCAAAAGACCTCACTGTTTTGACAATGGATGAGTTGATGGGTACTCTTCAAACCCATGAGCATAGGATCAATAGATCCACATCTTCTTCTACCCAAGAGCAAGCATTCAAGGCTCAGTCAAATCCAAGAGGAAGGGGGAAAGGAAGAAATGGCTCAGGCAAGAACTTCAGAGGCAGAGGCCGAGGTAATAGAGGACAAAAAAATGCTGCAGCAGAAAGCTTAGGAAGAGCAGATGGAGCAAGTAGCTCACAAAATACTCAAGAGGAGGTAAGAAAAACTACAACTCAAATAAGAGTAATGTGGAATGCTACTACTGTCATAAATATGGGCATTATGCAAATGAATGCTGGAAGAAGCAGAATGATCAGTCAGGACAAGCAAATGTGGCTGATGTGAACATGGAAAGTGGAAAGAATGTCACTGCCTTCATCATGTGTAATGTTGGTGAAGAAGGAAGCCCTAAGGTTTGGTACCTCGACAGTGGATGTAGCAACCACATGAGTGGTAATGAAACCTTGTTTTCATTCATTGACAAGAGTTTCAAATCAAAAATTAAGATGGGTAACAATGGAACCTGACTAGTTGTTGGCAAAGGATCTATTATGGTACGCACCAAGAAAGGTGAGAAGGAAATACAAAATGTGTATTTCGCCTCTGGTATGAAGCACAATTTGATGAGCATTGGTCAGCTCATTCAAAATGGATACAAAGTGTTGATGGAGAATGACAGGTGTATCATTCCAGAAAAAGATGGGAGCAAGAACTTACTTGCAGCAGTTCAAATGACCAAGAACAGAATGTTTCCCTTGAAGATAGAGACATTTTTCTCATCTCAAGTTTGTGCTGCACCTCCCACACAATCAGCTCTAAGGAGTGTGATTGAAGACCCCTCACGGCTATGGCACCTCAGGTATTGTCATCTTGGCTATGCTGGTTTAAATTTATTGTCAAATAAAAGAATGGTAGAAGTTTTGCCACGTATAGGAAATTCATGTGACAAGTGTGAGGCTTGTATTTTGGGTAAGCAACATAGGCTTCCCTTTAATTTTGAAAATTCTAGGAGGGCTAGATATCCATTAGAATTAGTGCATACTGAGCTAGTCGGTCCTATGCAAGTTACTTCCATTGGGGGGAGTACTTATTTCATGACATTCATTGATGATCTCAATCGTAGGACATGGGTGTATTTCTTAAAGAATAAATCTGAAGCATTTGAAAAATTTGTAGAATTTAAAACCCAAGCTGAAAGAGAATGTAGACATTATATCAAAGTCCTTAGATCAGATAGAGGAGGGGAGTATACCTCCAATTCTTTTGTAAACTTTTGCAGGAAACATGGCATAAAGAAAGAGCTCACAGCCAGCTATACACCACAGCAGAATGGAGTGGCTGAAAGAAAGAACAGGACCATTGTTGAAATGGCAAGGAGCATGATGAAAGAGAAAGGTCTCCCAACTGAATTTTGGGGAGAGGCTGTGGCAACAGCAGTTTACCTAATTAATAGGTGTCCTACAAAGGCAATCCGTGACAGAATTCCAATAGAAGCATGGTCACGAAGAAGATGGACAGTTGAACACCTAAGGGTGTTTGGATGTGTTGCATATGCACATGTGCCTAAAGAGCAAAGGCAAAAATTTGATGACAAAGGTGTGAAATGCATTTTCACAGGGTACAACCCAGAATCAAAGGCATACAGATTGTATGAACCATTGAACAACAAGATGATGCTTTCAAGAGACGTGAAATTTCTTGAAAATCAGTCTTAGTATAGACAAATTGATGAGTCACCGAGCACTTCAAGTAAAGTGCCAATTATAAGTGAAGAGGATGCTGATGAACAGCAAGAAGGAGCAGATAGAAGAAAAGGCAAGCAGCCTCAATCATTACCGAGCTCCTCTAGGCATGACCGAGTGTCAGGGCCAAGTAGCAGCAATGGAGATTCTAATCCCACACTCTCCTCCCTATTACCAAGAAAGACTAAGAGTCTTAGGAAGATATACCAAGATGAAAGGTATGAAGATTATGATGAGAGTGTTAATTTTGCATTATTTTCTCATAGTGATCCAATATATTTTGAAGAAGCTATTAAGGAGAAGAAATGGTGTAAGGCCATGGATGAGGAGATAGATGCTATAGAAAGGAATAGACATGGGAGCTAACTGAATTGCCTCTCAAGAAACAAGTGATTGGAGTGAAATGGGTCTATAAGACCAAATGCAATGCTGAAGGCGAAATTGATAGGCATAAGGCAAGGCTGGTAGTCAAGGGCTACAAACAGCAGTATGAAAGAGATTATGATGAGACATATGCCCCGGTTGCAAGAATGGAAACCGTGCGTGCTGTCATAGCAATTGCAGCTCAGCACAAATGGAAGATATACCAAATGGATGTGAAGTCCGCCTTCCTAAATGGTGTATTGAAAGAAGAAGTGTATGTGGAGCAGCCACCTGGTTATGAAGTTGCAGGTGAAGAGAATAAAGTATATAGATTGAAGAGAGCTCTTTATGGGCTCAAACAAGCTCCACGGGCATGGTATAGTAGGATTGACTCATATTTGATGAGCAATGGCTTTAGCAAAAGCAATGGTGAGCCTACTCTCTACATCAAGGCATCAAATAGAAATGTGTTGATTGTTGTCTTGTATGTAGATGATTTAATTTTTACTGGTAATGACAAGGCTCTAATTGGTGAATTGAAAGAGGTCATGAAAAATGAATTTAAAATGACAGACCTAAGTCTCTTGAAATATTTTCTAGGCATAGAAGTAAAACAAATGCATGATGGCATCTTCATCTCTCAAGAAAAGTATGCAGGGCAGATCTTGGAGAGATTCAAAATGCAGAATAGTAAGGCAGCCCCCACACCAACAACAATAGGTCTGAAGTTGAGCATAGAAGACAACAGCAAAAGAGTGGATCCAACACTATACAAGAGTATGGTTGGAAGTTTGATGTATTTGACTGCAACTCGGCCAGACCTAATGCATGCAGTAAGTCTGATTTCCAGATTTATGGAAACACCAAAGGATTCCCATTGGCAAGCGGGAAAGAGGATCCTAAGGTATGTGAAAGGTACCAAGGGATTTGGAATTTTGTATACTGCAGTAAATGATTTCAAGTTGGTGGAGTATACAGATAGTGATTGGGCTGGAAGTTTAGATGATAGGAAGAGCACTTCCGGATATATGTTTCATATGGGATCGGGTGCAATTTCATGGGCATCCAAGAAGCAACTTATAGTTGCTCAATCTACAGCAGAGGCTGAATACATAGCAGTAAATGCAGCAGCATGTCAGGCTATTTGGTTAAGGAGGATCTTGACAGATTTGAATGAAAGACAAGAGGATGGAACCACAATTTATTGTGACAACATCTCATCTATTGCATTGTCCAAGAATCCAGTCTTCCATGGGAAAAGTAAACATATTGAGATCAGATATCACTTCATCAGAGAGTTGGTGGAGAATGGGGATATCAAGATGGAATTTTGTAAGTCTGAGCAACAGCTAGCAGACATTTTTACCAAGCCATTAGGCATTGGAACTTTTGTACACCTAAGAGAGTGTCTTGGTGTAGTTGATTTGGATCAGTAGTGATCCTTGATTGTTTGGCTCAGGATAAAGGGGGAGTGTTGGAATATTAATTGTCGTTGGTCATTTCTCCTTGGAGCCAAATGCCCACCTACCTCCCTGACTTACAGAATGATCAAATGAATTTATTGCATGGTAGGTGAAAAAATTTTGAATTCAGAAATGAGGGGGAAAAATTTTTGCAAGTATAACAAAAAGAATGACCTAATTCATTCGACCAGAAGAGACAGAGAGAAAGGAGAAGTTGAAGAGCTCAAAAGTTGCAAAGAGCAGAGAAGGTGATCAGCAGATCAGTTGTTGCAGAGACAGAAGGGATCGTTGTCGTGCTTGCAGTTGCACGTGTTTCTTCCTGTCGTTTTGTAAGTTTGTAGTTTATTTGTTTCATTCGTCCTGTCGAAGCAGTGATTGCTCCAGGCGTTATTGTATGCAGCCATTAAAGTTGCAAGATTAAAGTTTAAAGTTTGAAATTTTATCAGTTTAAAATTTAGGGTTATTTTAGAGTTTTCTGGTTGAAGCCGAATGCTCCCAGATTTTGTAATGGTTTAATCTAAGTTGAATAGTAAGCAAGCAGGCATACGTGATTCTATTGCTTCTTGTTCATTGCATTTGTGAAATTTATTATTGAGTATTTTCAAGCTTTGGGTTTCTAGTTTTAATGGTGAAAATATTCACGTCATAAGTCTGCACTCAGTATTGTCTTTGGTAGAAGTCATCTGCAGTTCAAACCGAGTTCACTCGGTAACGTCTTCTACCGAGCTCCACCCTGCAGTGGGTACCGAGCTCACTCGGTATCTTTTGGCTACCAAGTTGTTGTTCTTTGGTTACCGAGTTCTCTCGGTAAGGTCTTCAGTCATTCGGTTCCTTTGGTTACCGAGTTCTCTCGGTAAGGTCTTCAGTCATTCGGTTCCTTTGGTTACCAAGCAAGCAAAATTGTCACTCAGTAATAGTGTTTACCGAGTTGTTTCTTCATCTACCGAGTTGCTCTTCATTTACCGAGCTAACTCAGTAAACTCTCCTGTCACTCGGTTTCTTAAGTGCCGAGCAATTTTTGGCACTCGGTAATAGTGTTTATCGAGCAATATTTCAGAGTGGTAAAATTTGATTTTAGGGTTTTGCAAGCAATATCTAAGGTTTTTTTTTGTGATTGAAATATTTATTATTTCTCACAGTTCTATCATTAGCACACACATCATCAACCAAGATAGAGCTGCTAAGAACCTCAACAAATGACTTGTCTGATAAAGTGGAAGTTGTTGTTTTGACAATCTCTTTGCACCCTTCCACTTCCCATGTAATCATAAGTCCCTACAAGTCACAATCCTGGGACCTATTACCAATAGATGAATTCTCTAAATCATTTTCCTAGGTCTGAATTATTAACTCAGATTTGTTGTGACCTACATCTGCATCACGTATCTCATTTCTAACAACCAAAACTTGAGTGTCTTCATGTCGTAACAAACTATAAGCATGTTCTTTTGAGTGAAACAATAGCTACCTCGTGATAATGAAAAGAGTTCAAACTATTGCTGCTTGTTATCCTCAAAACTCTCTACATAATCGAAGATCTTCCAAATTTCCCTTCTAAGTTGTTTGTTATGCCAAACTGATTCAATGGGTCTCTCTGAAGGAATGTCAAATAAACCTTGCTCTATCATTTCCCCATACTTCCCTCAAATATATTTTACTGTATCAAACACTTTCAAATTGAAGTCAAAGAAACAATTAAAACCATTTACTTGTTAAAGCTTACCTGGCATGATCTGGCATTCGTTAAAAATTATATCAGCTTCCAATTCAAATTCTTCTCTAGTGTTTTCTATGACTGAAACAAGCAAGAGTGTTAGTCACTCAAATAACAACAACAGGACCAAGATTTTTTTTTTTTAAATTCCCAATCCCCAACAGGATGGTAGGAAACCGCTCTAATATCGCCTTTGGAATCCCAACGGATTCTAACTTTAATTCTAGTGGTTTGACATTTTGTCAAACACCTATCATGCAAACTTTGATACCAATGAAATAACACCTACAGGTTATTCGACCTCCAATTTGCAAATGTTTGGGTTTTTGAATGTTCAATTTTGATTTGCAATTTGAAAATAAAAAACAAACATTTTCCCAGGTGAGATATAATAAGTTAATAACATTGCAAATATAAAATATTCTAGAAATGAAATAGAGCTGCAATGATTCTTATTGAGCATAATATATAAATATTTACAATGCTTATCATTAACCATTCATACCTAGAGGTCCTCAAGCTTTTATTATAAAATTTGGAAATGTATGGCAGCAATATATGAACCTTTTAAAAATATAATTAATAATGGTTGCCAAACCCACAGGGCTCAATGAATAAGCATCAAATATATGCATAAACCCTTGATATTTCGTCACCAAAAAAAACCAATCATGGCCTATAAACAAAATCATTTCCATTTGCACAATTCATTTGGATATTACACCAATTCAAAGTGCTGAAGACTATGAAGAACTCCCAATTTTTCAAGATGAAACTTTTGAAACCCTTGTCTACAAATTCTCTTCACACAAATCAAAAAGAATAAGCAACATGATGAAAAAAACTCATGTGAGTCTTTTAGAACTTTTGTGGGAGAACTCACTTTTCCAACCAATGTGGGATTAATAATATACTTTTTTTGTTTTAATAATTCATTTACTCCAAAACTTTAATTAATACCTTGGCTTAAGCTTCCATAAATTAATTGAATAAATTGCCCCTTCCAATGATGACTCAACCCTCAACTTAAGTGAAATTATAAAGTCAAATGATAACTTTATAATAGGTCATTTAATGTTTTAAACTTTTAATAATAATTTGGCTACTAAAATAATAATATCTCCCAAAATACTCATCCTTTAAAAATGTCATCTAAAATAGAAGTCACCCCTATGATTCCCTACGAGATCAAATACACTTTCCAAAAATAGAAAGGGTCCCTCTCAATCACCACCAAACTTGCCATAAATAGTAAGTACATGAAACTAAGCCCAAACGAAGTCCAATCTAAGTCAAACGAAGACCAAACCAGAACATACTAAATTATGAAGAAGACAAGACCATCCCATAACCAAGACTCTGCCTCAGAAGTCCCTCTATCCACAACAATTAGCTTACAAGGGACACAATAATAGGATAACAACTCGTCCGCTAACACTGGCTAAAAGGGGGACAAACACTATTTAAAGACTCAATGATTATTGAGAAGAACACAACCATCAACCAATCAACTCTTGTAACTATCCAAAGCCAACAAAAAATTGATGTATAGTTGGGCAGAAATATTCAAATCTTATTGAAACATAATAATAGACGTTACATGTTGATTGCATCTTCTTAATCATCCCCCTCAAAAGAAAAAATCATCTTCTAGATAATAAATAAACATCAAGTAGCATTAGGGAAGATTTTCCAAATTGATGATGATATTGTGCATGAAGACTTGAAGACAAACTTATAAGTGTACTTGTACTTCATAAACCAAATGAGACAATGGGGATCTACTTACAATGCCCCCGATAGGGTTAAGGGGCAACATCACTTGCAAGGTCTAGCAGTAATACCCTGGACAAATTTGAGGAACTGTGCCCCTTGCAAGGTCCTCTGATAGCACTATAGGCACGCTCCCTATCACAATATAGGGCGGGGTTGAGGGGAAGAGCCCCCATTGCCAAGCTCAAATTAAGACCTTTAAAACCATACAAATCTTCATGGTGCACATCAGTTTTGTGAATTCTTAAGAGGCAAAAAAACAATGTTGATAAAGCCAAACATTAGAGATTTCATAGTGTTTAACCAATGTAAGGCCTCTCATGAGTCAAAATAATTTTTTGTTTGTCTAAGATTGTGATTCCAAGTTGTGCATCAATCAAAGTAGTTTATTTGATTGCTGCAAATCGAATAAATTCAGTTTTCGAAGGGTCACAAGTTGATGTTTGACCTTTAAATCCAAGTCTGTTTGACACTCTAGGGTTTCATATTTCTTGATTATTTGCAATTAGGGTTTCAATATATTCATTTACAGCCATGTCAACATTTATAGTTGCTGTAGTGAAGAACAAACTATTCATATCTAAACACAATAGTTACCGTAAGATTTCATATTGGTTGTTCATTACATATCAGACACAAATCAACTAGTAAAATTGTGGTAATTTGATATCTACAAGTTGAAATTGCTGTATTTGATTCGTTTGAAGTTGCACACCTGCCATTGAGGGTGTATACTGATGTTTTCAACTACTCGTTTCGTTTTCCAGTGTTGTTTTCAACTTTGTTTTGTTGCAAAAATCAGAAATTACAAAAAATAAATAAATAATCTAAAAAGAAGACACTACAAAAACCCACTCAAAATCGTATAAAATGAACCCCCAAACTGAACTAGAACTAGTACAAAGATCAATAATTTAGATGTACACTGAACCAAACAAATTAATAAAAGAATATCATAGCTTTCCTACAATATGGTGAACTTGATCATAGTTTATTAAATTCTAATCTATGAGAGGCGATAGCTTAACATTGCACTCAACCAAAGTAACTACAGCCTACCCCTTCCTTCTCCTATATATCTTGATTTCAAAGATCTTCATCTTGGGCTTGTCAAATATTCTGTAAGGCTCCAATGTGATATGTAACCCAGTCCTGCACTTAGAAACTATTACAATGTAATAGTCTATCTATCAATGTAGACATTCATTTTTATATTTTCGTGTGTACTTCTATGATTTAAGGATTTAAGGATGACTATAAATATCTCAACACTCTTAATCCTAGACATCCCTCCAAGGAAATTATGAGGTATTGCATTAGGTGGTCAATGATGAAAATGTCGATTCTTCTCCTCCAATCTTTCCTAAAATCCATGTCAGCATTGATTTCCAGCCTTGTCTTGCATCTCCAATATTGGTCTTCATCAGATGTATGCTTGTTGAGGGTTCCTTTTCCCACTTAGTAATCAATGTTTGTGCATGGTAATGTACTTTGGGTTTTACTTCCTTTGTAATGTCCCATTTTAGGACATCTTGGAATTTTGGGAAAATTTTATTTTTGGCTATGGATTACAGATTATAATATCCCTTATGTCAATGTTATTTCAAGGATATTATGTGCGTATATTAGATGCTTGAAGAACAATTGTACTTATCAATGTCACTGCTATCTATGATTGAGCAATTAAATATATGCTAAGAACTTAGTGCAACAGAACGACCTCCACTGTATCTGTAATAACCCTCAATGGGTGATAGCTTAATTAAACATCGATTTTTCTTAACAAGATTAGTGATTTGGCATTTCGTCAAACACTTTGTGTGAAATCTCTATCTTGCTGTCTTTTATCTTCAAATTACTTTCACTTGTTTGTAATGCTTCAAATTTAGATTAGACGTTTGCAAATGGGTATTAGATGTCCAAACAACGAAGCTGAAGTACAAATGCAATCTTACATTTAAATACATACATATGATTTCAACATGTGAAATGTACATCTACAGCAAGTAGACATTTCTACAAACACTTGGCATGCAATCTAATGACTGAAACACCAAACTCCAACTTGGCATTTTAACAAACAATTGTTGTGCAACCTTATAACTCCTTATTTAATACCAAACTGTTTACAATGGACCATGAATAATAATGTCAATATGAAACTATTGATTTGCATTTATAAACTTGCAAATTATTACTACAACTATGATGAAATTTGCAATTAAATGAAGAACCTCTAGGTGACTGCTGTAGATGTCAAATTGCAGGAGATTTGTATGTATACCACACTCAACTCTATACAAATCGCAGATCCAAAAGAATTGCTACCAGTAATGAAAAGAGTAGTGTTGTTTTAGTTGAAAGGCAGCTAGTTAATATGGGACGTTGTCAAATATGCAGCAGCCAGCCATCCAGTTCTGGAAGTAATAGATGAACAACAGCTCACAATGCCAAGGTAAAACCCACACTGAAAATTCAGATGCTAAACATCCCAAATCAGTAATGATAAACTTCAGAATTCAAATGCAAACAAATAATAGCTTCAGCAGTAGCAAAGTCTTCCTGACCACAATAATCACAGAATTGGAAGACACAAACAAATCCTCTTCTCAGCCACAGTAGCAACAGTATGAGAAGACACCAAAATCTCAGTCTAGATCCATTATACTTCAGCAATGAATTGAATTCACCAAGCTCAGTCAAAATCCTCACCAAGACATAATAAAAAGGCAATAGACAATTGGATGATCTATTTGCTTCATGAAGCCACCTTTTATAATGCACTTGGCTTCACTAACACACCATTAATTAGAATCTTCCATTGAATTCTTTATTGAATAATTTTTTCTAGCACATGGCTTCATGAAGATGCTTTTCAATTAAGAGGCTTCAACTTTTAAATATAATAACTCTTTGCACTTTTAGATTTAATACTTGACTTTGGCTTATAATTAATTAATAAATGGCCCCTTCCAATGATGACTCAACCCTCAACTTAAGTGATATTATAAAGTTAAATTATTACTTTATAATAAGCCATTTTATGATTCAATGATAATTTGGCCACTAAAATAATAATAACTCCCAAAATACTTATCCTTTAAATATATCATTTGAAACAAGATTCACTCCTATTATTTCCCAATATGACCAAATGCACTTTCCATAAATAGAAAGTGTCCCTTTCAATCATCATCCAACTTTCCATAAATAGCAGGTGCATGAAACTAAGCCCAAACAAAGTCCAATCTAAGACAAACAAAGACCAAACTGGAACATACTGAGTCATGAAGAAGACAAAACTCTCTCATAGCCAAGCCTCTACCTCAGAAGACCCTCTATCTGCAATAATTAGCCTACGAGGATCACAATAATAGACTAATCCCTCAAACTCTGATGGTGGCAAAAACGGGGACATTACAATCTGCCCTCCCCGAGATTGCTTGTCCTCAAGCAATCATCAAAACCAAATCCACCCGGATCCCAAGGAAAAGCATGTGTGATGTCATCGGCATCATATGCAAACTTTTGTGGTAATAACTCTATCCACAAAGCTATCTTGAGTATACTGTCACCATACCAACAATGGTGTCTCAACCAATCCGCAGTGCTAAACTTGTATCCACCAGGATCCTTGTAGAGATGTAACTAACATCCACCCATAACAAAGAGAAGTGGATATCCAATATCACCTGCTAGATCAAAATTCCCTGCATAAACTACCAAATTGACATAAGTATGAAGTCTATATGTGCGATAGGAACTAGCACTCCCAAAAGTATTTGTGACATAACCTTGATATCCATCCACTGCAAAACCATCGTGGATATGTTGACTCTGTAAGTAGCATGTTACTAACTTGCAACTATGGACCCTATCAACTACAGATGGTGCAAACCCATCCCATAGAGGATGGTATGAAAATGGAGCCAACCCACACCTACATGAAAACAAATCCTCTACCTATGGGTCAAAAGTAAAATGATCAGCACTAAATACTGTGTCATGTCAGTAAAATGTCCCAATCTTTGTCAATGGCCAATTAGTACCAAACTAGAAATTAGGAGATGAATTCAATCTTTGACTCCAAACTACTGCTCAAGCAGGATCTTGGTCAATCCTCTTAGAAAACCCAACCATCAAATCGATGTGAGGAAGCATGGTAGACATCTCTACAATCTTTCCCACCAATCGCTGTATAGCATGAGAGCCCCGGATCAAAGTACCCTCCGACACTCTATATGAATCCTCCCACAAAATTGTACTCTTGAGTAAATACTCCATGAATGACTCAATGCAGTAGAAATTATATGAGGAATTATCAACCTGCTCCCTTGTGACCCATAGCTGATCCCTTTGAAAATGTGGCACTGCCAACTACCCAATGCTACTAGCTATAGATGAAATGAAGAAATAGGTTCGCTTCCAATAGAAGGAAGAAAATCACCATGAGAGCTCATCTCCATTAATGCTCTCACCTTCTCTATACCTATGACACCCCTATCATAGACGGATGTGTCTGCCACACCATCATGTCCATTATACCCAATTGTGAAAACAAACTCACCATCAACCACCACAATATGCAACTGAGTTGAATCTGGGGCCGGTGTTGACTATACTTGCTCTAACTCTATGACAACCTCATCCAACCGTAACTGTGACTCCTAGAGAGCCAACCATGTAGACTGAAGAGAGTTCACAGTCACCTCAAGCTCCTAGGTGAGTTTAGCCACCTTCTCTGTAATGTTCCCATTATAAAATAAATAATTAATCAAACCTTTGTTAATTGGTCGATTGATTTAGTATATCTCGGACCCATTTTTATTGTTTCCGTAGGTAGGTGTGGTCGTCGGTTATCTTTGTAAACCCTCTGAAAGTTTCTCCTATAGGTATTTAAGCACGGCATGTAGGTAGTAGTTGGTATGTGTTTTGGATTTTTTTTTGTACTACGAATTCTTATTGGAGTTCTAGATTGTTCGCCATTTCGGAAGTGAAAGATCTTCCCTATTTGGCTCTTGTAGTTTCGGTGGGATTCAACCCTGTAATGGACACCCCTGGATGTCCCAAAAAAACTAAACCAAATTGCTGAAAGGAATTATGTCAAACAGTTTGCATTCAACTTCTTATTTCTCCGTTTAATGTTTTAAACCCCTTATAACTCCAGAAATCAAACGTTTATTTGTTTGTTGTGTTTCGTGCATGGAATTGGTATCATACAACATAAACAAGAAAGAAACTACAATGATATGCAAAGTGGAAATGAACTGCTGCTAATAAAATGTTATTTTCAGAATTCATAAAACCAAATACATGGCAAATTTATCAACTCACTAATTACTTCAGCAGTATTGACATAATACTCCAGCCCATGCTTTCGAAATTGCTGCTACAATACTCTGTCCTTCAATCAGTCCACTACCTTCATAATACCATTCCCTCAAAGCAGCATAAGCGTCGGACAAGTAGTGAAGAAGATATGAGCAAAATACCAAATCTGCCTGTAGTCGGAAATGCAACTAAACTGCCTGATAATGAAGCCAATAACAAAGAATTCCAAAGGCCAAACCCCAAGGGAATGACGTCTAGAATGTTACAAGAGAGGATAGACGTCCTCAAATGCCAAGAACGGAGCTTCAACTCATACACCAATTTCTTCTCATATTCAACCTATCTAATGAAGCCACAAATGCTTCCTTTTATTCTATTTCCAAGGGTCCGCTCAACTCATATGGGCAATGTGGGATAAAAAATGTGTAATATATAAAACATATATTAAAATACCCCTTATGTCTCCCTTGGATACACATCACCATAAAATAAATATTAAAATAACACTTTAATATTTTACAATTAAATTAGACGTTACTTTAATAAAACTTCAGGCATTTAAAATGTATTAGCAATCGGACTCCGAATAATGCGAGTGATAGCTCATCGGAAAGCTCTCACCGAGGAGTATCGAATCCAATCACCAAAATTGACCTGCACTGTGTCCTGCCGACTTACTAAAAATAATAAGTATGCCTTGAACTAAGTAAATCAACTTCGTTTTGGCCCAAACTGGAAATGACTAGGCCAAAACACTCCAGGATCCCATTAAACCCTTCGTTAGCCCTCGGGACCATGTAGAACAAGGCTAACGCACACACATTTGGTCAACTGCTAAATTGGGGACATTACAATCCGCCCCCCTTGAAATTGCTTGTCCTCAAGCAATCTCAGTCCAGCCTGCTGAATAACCTGCTCACTCTCCCATGTAGAATCTTCCTCTGGCAGGTCTTTCCATCTGACCAAATACTCCTTCACTATCCTGTTTCTAAGCTTCCTCTCTCTGGTGTCCAGAATAGCCTCGGGTACTAGCACAAGCTTCCCCTCATCATCCAAAGGGGATAAATCTGCAGAAGGCACTACACTCTGAACAATGGCTTTCTTAAGCCTAGACACATGAAACACATTGTGCACTTGATTGCCCTCTGGAAGCTCAAGCTCATAGGCGACTTTGCCCACTTTGCGAATCACCCTGTAGGGACAATAAAATCTAGGTTTCAACTTTTCAGCTCCGCTCTTCTTGAGCGATGACTGTCTATATGGTTATAGCCTCAAGTAAACCATATCCCCTACCTTGAAGCTACGCTCTATTCGGTGCTGATCAGCATACAATTTCTGTTGATTCTGGGCCTGTTGTATATTCTCTTTGAGCACTTTCAGGATGTCCTGACTATCCTGCAATAAGTTTTTGGCTTTGGGCACTCTACTGTCCCCCAAAACTAAATCCATGAAGCTAGGTGCTTCATAACCATAGAGTGCCATGAAAGGAGTCATCTTGATGGACATATAATAAGTGGTGTTATAACAATACTCTCCCATATGCAACCATCTGATCCAAGCCTTTTGTTGTGTAGTTACATAGTTCCTCAAATACCCTTCCGCCCATTTATTCACAATCTCTGTTTGCCCATCTGTTCGCGGATGATAACTAGTGCTAGTTGTAAGATCTGTACCACACAACCTAAACAACTCTTGCCAAAAAACACTCATAAACTTACTATCCCGGTCGCTGACAATGAATCTGGGCAGCCCATGTAACCTGAATATCTCTCTAAAGAAAAGATCTACCACCTGTGCTGCTGTGTAAGTGGACGGAATAGCAAAGAAGTGAGCAAACTTCGTCAAGCGGTCCACCACCACATAGATGCAATCCCTTCCCTGCACTCGTGGTAAACCAGTGATGAAGTCCATCGAAATACTTCCCCATTTCCTATCAGGAATGGGCAAGGGCTGTAATAAACCTGCAAGAAATGTGTGCTCTCCCTTATTCTGTTGACAAACCACACATTCCCTGACATACCTCTAAACATCATCCTTGAGCCCTTTCCATGAAAATCGCTCTCGGATCTGCCTGTAGGTCTTGAAGACCCCCGGATGTCCAACTGTGGGTGCATCATGAAATGCCTTCAGTATCGCCTCTCTCAAATGTGATCACGGAATCAAATAAACCCTGTCCTGAACTCTGATCAATCCATCTATCAACTCATAGCGATCATCCTGTATGGTACCTGAAATCAATCCAGAAGCCCAAGCATCTCCGACATACTCTGCTATAATCCAATCTCTCCAATCTCCTGAAATCTCTGCCAGAGCACATAAGTGAGGTCTCTGAGATAAGGCATCAGCCACCACATTTTTCTTACCTTTGACAAACTCTATGTCAAAGTCATAAGCCTGCAATTTAGTCTCCCATTTTTGTTGTTGGTCATTAAGATCACGTTGGCTCATGAAGTATTTAATACTGTTGTGATCAGTCTTGATCACAAAACGTCCACCTACCAAATATGATCGAAATTTGGCCAATGCATGCATTATGGCCAACATCTCCCGGTCATAGACAGAATAACTTTTCTCAACTCCCCGGAGCTTCCTACTCTCGAATGCAATGGGATGCTTCTCCTGCATCAATACTGCTCCAATCCCATCACAATGAAGCTCAAAAGGCTTCGTGAAATCCGGTAGAGCTAGAACTGGACATGAAGACATTACCTGCTTGAAATGCTCAAAACACCTCTGTGCTGCCCCTGTCCACATGAAGGCTCCTTTCCTGGTAAGATCTGTCAAGGGTGTAGCAATCTGTGAGAATCCCTTAACAAACCTCCTATAAAAACCACATAAACCAAAGAATCCCTTAAGTTGTGTAAGGTTTGTGGGAGTAGGCCACTCTACAATAGCTCTAATCTTTTCGGAATCAACCCGAACGCCATCTGCACTAATGATATGCCCAAGGTAAAGGAGCTCAATCATGCCAAACTCACATTTAGATTCTTTGGCATACAATGACTCTCTCTCCAGAATAGATAACACCTCCTCCAGATGATGTAAGTGCTCCTCCCAGGTCTTACTGAAGACCAAGATGTCATCAAAGAAGATCAAGACAAATCTCCTCAGCTGCTTCCTGAATACCTGGTTCATACAACTTTGAAATGTAGCAGGTGCATTGGTTAGACCAAATGGCATAACCATGAACTCAAAGTGGCCATAGTGACATCGGAAGGCTATTTTCTCAATGTCCTTTGCTCTCATCCTGATCTGATGGTATTCGGATCGCAAATCAATTTTGGTGAAGAAGCATGCCCCATGCAACGCATCAATCAGCTCATCAATCCTAGGAATGGGATACCTGTTTTTAATTGTTTTCTTATTCAGTGCCCTGTAATCGATGCACATGCGCATCGTCCCATCCTTCTTCTTTACCAATACTACTGCTGAAGCAAAGGGGCTCTTACTGGGCCTGATATGCCCCATCTCCAACAAATCCTTAATCGCCTTCTCTATCCCATCCTTGTGTTTCTTAGGATGACGATAGGGAGTAATCATAACTAGTTTGGCTCCCTCCTCGAGCTCAATAACATGTTCCATCCCTCTATCAGGAGGAACCCCATGAGGAATATCGCTAAATACTTTAGCGTGTCTATCAAGTATCTTCTGGATATCTGGTGGATGACTCTTTTCTTGTGGCTCTAGTGAAGTTGGCATAATGTAGCACTCTGCCGCCCACTCTATGTCATCATGACGAAAAAGTCTCTGCATTCTCCTCAAGGACACTACTCTGCAACCTCCATCTGAAAGTCCTCTAAGTACCACAGTTCTGCCCTCATGCTGGAATCTCATCTCCAATTTTGCTAGATTGAGTGTGAACTCAACTAGTGAAGCCATCCATGTCATGCCGAGGATGACATCATAATCTCCCATGTCCACAACATAGAACTCATCCTCCAACTCGTAGCCATCTCCAAACCTGATCCGAAGATTAGATATCTTTCGAGTGCATAATAACTTATCACCGTTAGCCACCATGACTCTAAACCCATCATGCTCCTCTGTCTATAACCCTCTCCTGGCTACCAACTGTGCATCTATGAAGTTATGTGTAGCCCCAGTGTCAATAAGAGATATCACTTTTTGCCCCTAGATAGTACCCCTGACCTTAAATGTGATTGCCTTTTGGGCCCCTGTCAAGCGTGCCAACGATCTATCATCCTTAGGAATGTTTCTCTCCTCTATAGTGTTACCCTCATCTAAATCGGAGTGCTGATCCTCCCCTTCTGACTTTGACTCTTCTGCTAAAAAATACTCCATTTGATTTGCCTTAGCCTTGAGAGAACATTTATGAGATAAGTCCCAAGGCTCTCTACAATGGAAGCACAGCTTCTTCTTTCGAAGTTCATTCAAGGTTTCATTGTCTAGTCCTTTTGATCCTTCTTTGGGTTTGCTATACTCTTTCTGAAACGGTTTTTTGTCTTTGTCCTTGCGGTAGGAAGAATCTGTTGAATGGTTTTTTCCTTTGTATACCAAAGGGGCTAAATCTCGTGCCTTTTTAGTTGCTTCAGCTAAGGTGAGTGGATCATGTCCCTTCACCCAACCTCGTAATGGATCAGCAAGACCATCACAAAATAACACCACCAATCTCCTAGAAGAGATATCAGTAACAAGTACAGACAAGCGCTGAAACTCGGCAATGTAAGCATCCACAGAACCTAACTGTTTTAACTGTGCTAGCTCCTTGAAATGTAACTCGGGATCCTTAGTGTCAAATCTCTCAATCAATGTTTCGATGAATTCCTCATAGGATGTAATCTGATTATGCCCCAAAGTCACCATGCCATGATGCCACCATTCATGTGCAACGCCATCCAAGTGCATAGCCGCATACTTGATAGCCTCCTCCTCAGGCATAGGATTTAGCTGCAAGTATGTATCTACCTTCTGCACCCAAGCTTGTGCAGTCATCTTCCCTGAAGCATCATAATAAGGTAAAGAAAGTTTTCCAACTTTCTTCCTTAGCTCAAAGTTTTGATTCCTCCCTCCTGCTTTAGGCATGTGTCTCATCCTCAAGTCCATATAATCTCTAAGAGAAATATCCGCCTGAAACTCCGGTCCACTAGCCTCCCAGTCCCTCCTGAACTGATCCTGTAACTCGGTAATCTGCGGTTCGTTTACTGGTTGAACCGGATCTCTGGGTGGGAAAGTGGGTAGAAGAGGTCTCGAGCTCGCAATCCGTGCTGGGCGTGCAACGTGTCTAAAGTTATCAGCCTCATTCCCATTGTTGTCGTGTCCATTATTACCATTAATGTTATTCTCAAGACCATTGTTGTTTCCTTGGCCTCCATGGTTATTGTTTCCCCCGTTGTTATTGTTTCTGTTGTTGGCATCACCTGGATTAATATTGACACCCATCTGTCTAGCCATGAGCTGCAACATCATGTCCATTCGCCTATTCTGCTCCTGCTGCATATGCTGCCCCTGCTCTAATGTATCCAGTAACTGTCTGAACAGTACCTCCCCCTGATCTGGACCAGCATTTCCACCTCCGCCTAATCCTGTATTCCTGTCATCTCGATCACCCATATTATTGTCCTGATCAAAGAATATCTCTTCTGTGTCTGTATGGTTGGATTCAATGTCCACCTGCACGGACGTACTAGACTGTTTGCTTTGCAAGTCTGAAATCCTATTTTGTCTTGCTCTGGTATCGCGGAAATTATAAGACCCCTGTCGCATGCTCAAACATAAATGCTTAGCCTGTGTTTTTACTTATTTCTGATTTTAGTGTTTTGACATTTCATCAAACACTTTTTCCCTCTATCCGGCTGTTCCAAATTCCCTATAAGACCTCCACAGGATCGCAGGACTTATAGCTCTAATACCACTGTAATGGACACCCCTGGATGTCCCAAAAAAACTAAACCAAATTGCTGAAAGGAATTATGTCAAACAATTTGCATTCAACTTCTTATTTCTCCGTTTAATGTTTCAAACCCCTTATAACTCCGGAAATCAAACGTTTATTTGTTTGTTGTGTTTCGTGCATGGAATTGGTATCATACAACATAAACAAGAAAGAAACTACAATGATATGCAAAGTGGAAATGAACTGCTGCTAATAAAATGTTATTTTCAGAATTCATAAAACCAAATACATGGCAAATTTATCAACTCACTAATTACTTCAGCAGTATTGACATAATACTCCAGCCCATGCTTTCGAACTTGCTGCTACAATACTCTGTCCTTCAATCAGTCCACTACCTTCATAATACCATTCCCTCAAAGCGGCATAAGCATCGGACAAGTAGTGAAAAAGATATGAGCAAAATACCAAATCTGCCTATAGCAAGAAATGCAACTAAACTGCCTGATAATGAAGCCAATAACAAAGAATTCCAAAGGCCAAACCCCAAAGGAATGACGTCTAGAATGTTACAAGAGAGGATAGACGTCCTCAAATGCCAAGAACGGAGCTGCAACTCACACACCAATTTCTTCTCATATTCAACCTGTCTAATGAAGCACAAATGCTTCCTTTTATTCTATTTCCAAGGGTCCGCTCAACTCATATGAGCAATGTGGGATAAAAGATGTGTAATATATAAAACATATATTAAAATACCCCTTATGTCTCCCTTGGATACACATCACCATAAAATAAATATTAAAGTAACACTTTAATATTTTACAATTATATTAGACGTTACTTTAATAAAACTTCAGGCATTAAAATGTATTAGCAATCGGACTCCGAATAATGCGAGTGATAGCTCATCGGAAAGCTCTCACCGAGGAGTATCGAATCTAATCACCAAAATTGACCTGCACTATGTCCTGCCGACTTACTAAAAATAGTAAGTATGCCTGAAACTGAGTAAATCAACTTCGTTTTGGCCCAAACTGGAAATGACTAGGCCAAAACACTCCAGGATCCCATTAAACCCTTCGTTAGCCCTCGGGACCATGTAGAACAAGGCTAACGCACACACACTTGGTCAACTGCTAAAATGGGGACATTACAAACCCTCACCCTTTCCGTCCCTGTATTTCCTAGCTCGGATCTAGCAAATTGGAACATCAATATTGTTGACAAGTTACACAATTTCTAGAATATATGTGTTCGAACTACATTCATATATATATATATATATATATTTGTTTGTGTATTGGTAAGTGTGTATTCGACTATCTCTGGCATATTGTTTCCACTCCAACATCACCGTACGTTACTCGACTATCACAGTCTACTTTCTACTATACAGCCAATTTGTCCTCACCCACACATTGTATGGCCAACCTGTCCTCACCCCCACACACCGTATGGCCAGTCTAGATCCCACCAAAAACACCGTATGAAAACTAACACTACACAGACATCTACACTTGTGCACCATACGATCACTTGGATTGATAGCTGGCAGCATCGGGAAGGGAGCAATCACCAGATTCATACACTGACAGTCCAACTACAGGGGGAAGCTGACAACGAAACATTACAATGGTATCAAAGCCAAGTTCATCCTACCAGCCTGTGGACAGTGAATGAAAGTTTATAGCCGAAAGAGAAGAAGATCCCATTTAGTTGATAGAATGGCGGAACAAGAACCCCACTACTGCTGAACTCATGGCAATACTAAGAGACCTTTCGAGGAATCAGGCTCAGATCAATGATACTCAACAACTTATGGAAGAAACTCTCTGGAAATTGGCAGATAATAAAATATTCGGTGAACAAAATGGTCACAGCACGGACTTGGCATCAGGTAAGGCAAACCCTCATCCAACATGCTCTCGACCTTCAATGCCTTTTTTCCCTCCACAGACGAAGGTACCACTCAGAGGAAAGCATACAACCTTTGAGAAAGTTCAACGACAGTTGAGAGAAAACTGGAAGAATGCAAATTTGGAGGAAGATATATCCTACAAAGATTATGCAGAACTAAGAATGAGATATTCCAGAAGCGGAAACCAAGGATATTTTAACGATAATCTCAGAAGAAAGTTAAGTAAGGTAAGTCTATCACATTTGATGAATCTGGGACCATATCCGCTCAAGCATGGGTAATGAAGGCCGACACTTATTTCCAACTTACTCCAATGCCAGAAGAAGAAGCAATCAAATTTGCAGCACTACACTTGGAGGGAGTGGCACATGAATGGTGGCATCATCGAACCATTACACTAGGGCATGACCAAATAAATACTTATGTGGAATTCACTAAAAGATTGATAGATCAATTTGATGGTAAAGATCTGGAACTTAATTTCAAAGAATTAGCAAAACTGAGGCAAACTGGATCGATCAACCAATGCATCACAGATTCAAAAACTCTCTATTTTGGTCACAGACATTTCCGAAAGGAGACGGATAGTGCTCTTCATGGATGGACTGATGGAACCATTGAGAGGTTGGATAAAAGGTTTCAATCCTACCACCCTTTCGGAGGCTATAACAAAGGCGTAGAGCATGGCATCATCGTCGTTGTCATCCTCTCAAGGTTATTCACACTCCAACCTACCGGTATTTCCAAATGACAAAGATAACAAACCTCTATCGAAGAAGCCTTCATTGGATGAAGCTACCAGAAAAGAGCTATGAAGGAAGAAATTGTGCTTCAATTGCAAGGGACCATGGGAACTTGGGCACAAATGCCTTGGTAAAGGAAAAATACACTATATTGAAGTCGCATCTAATGATGAGGACAATTAGGAGGATCTACCCACAGAAGACAAACCATTCCCACAAGGACACCAAAATGGTTAATCTGAACTGTACAAAGAGAATTGCAACATTGGTACAGCACGAAGGAATGATTGCCTTAGCCGAGAGCCCGACGTGTACGATATTTCATGTACAAGGAACCCTTCAAGGACAAAGGGTCATGGTGATGCTCGATAGCGAAGCCACTCTAAACTTCATAAACTCATCTTTGGTGAAATGAAGAGGTTTACCTACTGAGACGCATGCAAGATTCCAAGTCAAGGTCGCTAGAGGGACACTTCTACCCTGTACACCCCATGTTCCCCAACTAAGTATCACCATGGCTAACCACACTATGACAGGATTTCTTTATGGTGGACCCAGATGATATGGAGGTTATTCTGGGCATACAATTGGATGGAGACACTTGATGAATAAACTCAGAGCTTCAAACGGATGGACTTCACTTTTGTTGTTGATGGTAAGAAGTTTGTTCTCCATGGAATGGCCAATGAGGGACCGAAAGAAGTTTCAGCACAACGAATGGAGGCAATTTTTCGGCATGATGACATCACATGGGTTGCATATTGTTTTGTTTCGACGAAACCTATAAAAGGACAACAAACCCCTTACTAGGATGATAACCTTCAAAATATTTTGAGGACCCATGATAAAAAATTTATAGACATTCGTCCTAGCATATACCCCCCCCATCACAGGTTTAAACATACCATCAAGTTGGAAGTCGGCACCAAACCAATTATCACCACGCCTTACCGTCATCCCAAGAAATTCAAAGATGAGATTGAGAAGACGATTCAAGAACTGCTCAAGAAAGGATGGATCCGTCCCAGCTCTAGTCCTTTTGCATCATCAGTGGTTTTGGTTAAAAAAGGATGGGACGATGCACATGTGTATGGACTACCATGTGTTGAATAAGAAGACAATAAAAAACAGATACCCTATTCCTAGGATGGATGAATTGTTGGATGAGTTGCATGGGGTAATTTATTTTTCTATAATAGATCTCGTTCCAAGTACCATCAGATCTGCATGCAGAAAGAAGACGTGGAGAAGACGGCTTTCCACTATCACTACGGGCATTATGAACGCACCAGCTACTTTTCAATCTTGCATGAATCGCATCTTCAACAAACAACTGTGTAAGTACTTGTTGGTATTCTTTGATGATATCCTTATTTACAGCAAAACTTGGGAAGAACAGTTGAAACACTTGAATGAAGTCCTAGGGATCATGAAGGCTCAATCCTTGTTCGCCAAGCAATCCAACTGTGAATTCGGAATGAAAGAAATATTATACTTAGGGCACATTGTCAGCAAATATGGAGTGCAAGTCCACCAAGAGAAGATTCAAGCTATCCTGGATTGGCCCCCACCAAAATCGATCTCTGAGTTGCGAGGGTTCTTAGGTCTGTGCAGTTACTACCAGAGGTTTGTAAGTAGTTTCTCTTTGATATTCCCTTTTTAAGATATCATAGTAATAATAAAAAAATAGAAATGAAAAAAATTAATTCAATATATATATATATATAAACTAAACAAATATTATATGGATTAGAAAATAAAGACTTATTAGTGAATAAAATTTTCAAATACAATAATTATGATATTAATATTATTATCAATCTATCACTATATATTAATCAAAGAAATTAATAATGTCAAACAAAAAAATATAATATGTAATTTTCAATAACATATTGATGCCAAATGGACAAGATCGATAATAATAAGTTATGATAATAAAATTAAATGATAAACTCATTAATATCATTAGCAATACAAAAACTAAAGAAAACTAGGCATCCTAAAATTGAAGTGACAATATTATGAATGGTCACACCCCATAAAATATAAGGTATAAAGCCACGTCAACCAATGGAAAATAGTATATGTTTTTAAGGAGGAAAAGCGTTGTTGGATACTGCTCGACCTGGAAGGACACAGGCCCAAACATAAAAACCACAACCATTAATTGGAAGGAACAGTGTTCATGAAGTGTGACGTGGAATCACATGGGCAGGTAAAAGAGGAAGTTTGAAAAAAATCGATCCCTTTATCGATGTGGGAGTAAATTGGAGGATGTGGAGGATAGTAAACACCATTGTTCATGCACCAAGCTTTAGGAAGGGAGAACAAAAGGGCAAATGGCAGGAGATAATATGGACGAATGAGCCAATTGGAGGAAAGAAAAGCATTGGACAGTCATACAGCTCAGACACGAAAAGAAGTCTTGGGCAGTCATACGCCACAAACAAGACAGGTAACTCCGCCACCTTACCAAGAACAATACCATCGGCAAAAGACATAGAGCAGTGCGCTGCTCCCATTGTACGAGTCATGCTTACATCCGTGGTCAAAGTTGACCCACCCAAAGAGGAGGTACGGGTAGTATCAATTGCCATGACATATACATATATTCAAATTAAGATTTAGTTGAGTTTAATAAGATGCTAGGCATTTCTAACATGTTATAAGGTTATGGTTATTAAATGAAATCAATTATATGCTATAAGCATTTCCGCTATTAAATTAAAATATAAATAATTCTATGTATATAGATATATTAGTGGTAAGAAATTCTTTGTATGGAAAATAGTGGAAATTAAATAATACTGTATTAATCTATTAGGAGAATTATAAGACTCAAAGCATGGGGGTAGCAAGGTATTAACACTTTGAACCAACCACCATGGCCAAGAATTCTCCATGTTGCCAGAATATTCTGATGTTGTCAAACATATGCATATGTCGTTGGCCTTTGATAGAGGATGTCCGTCCAAGAAGAATCTTAAGGGATGCGCTCCCAAGATGACGGTGAGGTAGCTATGAGCTAAGAAGCCCGATCTGGAGATGTCCTTAAGATTGGGGTTAACTTAGAAGGTAGAATAATATAGTTAGTTTTATTATTATTGTGATTCTAAAATTTATTTTGCAAGTATTACTCGTCTCAAACTAACCCTAATAGTGGGGTCATTACAGTGATCAAAATAATATTAATTAGGCATAACTATGATGGGTGAGAACCGCAATACCTATAATACGGCAATATGAATAATCGTTCGATCAAATACATATATACTTGAGCGTCCCCTTAGTATTTCATTCACTAAAATATTAATACGGATCAATTGGAAAAGGGATATGATCATACAAAGGATGCCCATTCTATTATTAATGGGATATAATGAGATGTACATTTTATATATATACATTATAAAGTATTTGTAATTATCAAAGGTATAAAGTCATTACATGAACACATATAATTAAGAATATAATAAAATATAGATAATTCTTTATAAATCTATATTTACATGAACAATTAATGAGAGGTATCTTTTAATATGAAAACATACTTATGGTTGAATAAATATTGAGATTTGGAAATACTTACCATATTATTACAAACAAGTATTATTATTATTATTATTTGAATTGTGATTGGATAGCATTGGTATCTTTGATTGCAAATCTGAATAATTATACATTATTTGATAATTGAAAAGACTATTACAAATATTATAACTGATTTAAAAGTATGCATTTATAATGGACCTGAACATGGGACACTACATTCTCTCAGTTCAGCGAACCATCAACAGATCTAACTAAGAAAGGCTCCTTCCAATAGAATGAAAGAGCGCAACGCACTTTTGATAAGTTAAAAGAAGCAATGAGCACTTATTTGGTTCTCGCCTTACCTAATTTCACACAACCATTCGTTCTTGAGTGTGATGCATCTAGAGAGGGAATTGGCGTGGTATTAATGCAAGATAGACACCCTATAGCCTATGAGAGTCGAAAGCTTACAAAAGCAGAGCATCATTATTCCATTTATGATAAAGAGATGTTCGCCATCGTGCATGCACTACCCAAATTCCGGCAATATCTAGTAGGTGCCAAGTTTGTTGTTTGTACTGATCATAATAGTTTGAGATATTTTCTGGAGGAACAAGTTCTAAATGAAAGGCAACAAAAATGGGTAAGATTCAGGCTTTAGATTTTGACATTGAATATGTGAAGGGGAAGAACAATGTGGTTGCAGATGCCCTGTCAAGAAAACCTGTCATCTGTTTATTATCTCAGATCTCAGCTGATTGGAAAGCACACTTATTGGTGGAATATTCCAAAAGAACATTTGCATGTAAGCTAATGGATGGCGACACTCAAGATAATTGATACAAGGTGGTGGATGACATCATTTACTATAATGATCGGATATACTTGGTGCCTATATCCAAACTGAAGCAAAAAATCTTGAAGGAAATAGATGAGTCACCCTTGGTCGGGCACAAAAGGTTTCTCAAAACCTATAGATTGTAATATCCCTTGCCCGAACTAACTGATTTTAGCTTAAGAAATATTGTCAAACACTTGCACGCTACCTTTCTCTTTTCTGATTTTTTTTGTGTTTTAATTTGTTTGATATAGTTTGAATGATGCTAAGAAATTTAGAATGGTTGCAAATGATATTACAATGCCTCTTACAATGAACTAATATGCAAGTGCAGTTTTTTTTGGTATTTTTTTAATGCATATACATGGAAACTAGATATGGAATGCATACCTACAGCCAACTGATATTTTGACAAACAATTGGCATACAACTATTATGCTGATCATATATGTTATTAGATGGACATTTCATGAAACAATTGGTATGCAACATATATCTCCTTTATTGAATTCATTCCCATGTACAATGTTGCTATGAGTTTGCCAAGACAAATGGGCTTACAATAATGACCACAGCAATGCCAAAATCTGATTCTGAATTATCACTTACAACAGAAAAATTATATGCCTAAAATTACAATGCTAACTACTAATAGTTGCAAGAGGAACCTGATAATAGTGATGCCCAAGGATGGAGATGAAAGTTGCAATCAGAATCAAGCATAAATACTGCAACGCGGCACTGTTCACGTGTACTATAGCAGCCAACAATAAATGTATTGTCCAATTTAAGCACAAATAGAAATCCAGAATGAAGCTCTCCTGAATGCCAAATTTAGTGGATATTTCACCACATCAAATATTTGCAACACTGAAGAATTGACACTCTCCAATGGCTAACTGAAATCAGAAACCCTTAGTTTCTTCTCCCAAGTTCATATCAAATGCAATTCACAATAATCGGATGCTTAGCAATGAATCTTTCGTCTCTATTTATTCTTTTCCCTCACCCTTCTAGAAGGAAATAAAATATTATTTAATTGCACGCTCTAGAAGCTTCCCACTTTCCATGGCAATAATTAGTTGTACTTCTAGAAAATGCACTTTCTAGAATCTTGCCCCTTTCCAATACAATAATTAGTTGTGCTTCTAGAAAACTAAATTAATTAAATATAAAATCGCCTTTTAATTTTAATTTATTTAATGACTTTATAAGAAATTAATTTAATCAATTTCTCCTTATTTCTCCACTTAGCCTTCGGAGAATGTAAAGGCTAAGAACTCCACTAAGATGCTAAAAAGATGAGGACATTACAGTCCGCCCCTCTTGAAATTGCTTGTCTCCAAGCAATCTCAAATCTGGATGCTGTAAAATTTCTTCACTCTCTCAAGTGGCATCCTCTACTGATAGGCCCTTCCACTTCACCAAGTACTCCCTGATAGTATGTCTCCTCAAATTCCTCTCCCTGAACTCAATGATAGCCTTTGGTACTAAAACCAATTTTCCCTCATCGTCCAAGGGTGGAAGCACTGTAGAAGGAACAATTTGGTGTCCTAATGCCTTTTTGAGACATGACACATGAAAAATATTATGGACTCTACTCTCTGCCGGCAAATCCAACTCGTAAGCCACCTCTCCAACTCTCCTGATCACCCTAAAAGGCCCATAATAACGTGGCTTAAGTTTTTCGGCACCACTCTTCTTGAGAGTGGACTAGCGGTAAGACTACAACATCAAATATACCATATCACCTATCTCAAAAGTCCACTCAGTCCTCTTCTGATCAGCATGCTACTTCTGTTGATTCTGTGCCTCGGTGATATTATCCTTAAGAGCCTTCACAATGTCTTAGCTCTCCTGTAATAAGTCTCCAACACTTGGCACTCTACTATCTAATAGCAACAAATCTATGAAACTTGGTGCCTCATATCCATATAATGCCATGAACGGTGACATCTAGATAGACATGTGATAAGTGGGATTATAACAATATTCACATAGATATATCCACTTAACCGAAGCCTTATGTTCTGCTGCTGTGTAATTCTTGAGGTATCCCTCCACCCATTTGTTCACTATCTCTGTCTAACCATCTATCTGGGGGTGGTAGCTAGTACTTGGAGTGAGCTCTGTCCCACACAATCTGAACAACTCCTGCCAGAAATGACTCATAAATCTGCTATCCCTGTCGCTGAAAATGCTCCGAGGTAAGCCATGCAACCTAAATACCTCTTTGAAAAATAAATCCGCCACCTATGTAGCAATGTATGTAGTGTTGATTGGGAAGAAGTGGGCAAACTTTGTAAGCCGATCAACAACATATATATAGTCTCTACCCTAGGCTCTCGATAGTCCTGTGATGAAGTCCATGGATAAACACTCCCACATCCTGTCAGGAATCGGAAGTGGCTTAAGTAAGCTAGCTGGATAAAAGTGCTCTTGTTTATTCTGCTGGCAAGTAGGACACTAACATATTGCAGCACCTCATCTTAGAGCCCTTTCCAAAAAAACGCTCATGAATCTAACGGTAGGTTTTATTAAAACCTGGATGTCCTGTCATAGGTGAGTCATGATAAACTCTCAATACTATCCTCTTCACCTTTGACCCTAGCACCAAATAAATGCACCCTTTGTAAATGATGATTTCATTCACAAGGGTGAAATCACTATTCTGGATCAATCCATCTATGAATCCTGATGCCCGTGTATCCTTTGCATACTCTGCAAGGATCAAATGTCTCCAATCCTCTGATATATCGGTCATCAAGCTCAAGTGGGGTCTTTGTGACAAGGCATCTACTACTACATTTTGTCTCCCCTTGAAATAGGTAATATCAAAATCATGTCTATAATTTACTTACCCATTTCTATTGCCTGTCAGTAACATCTGGCTGCCCTAGGAAATGTTTTAGGCTATTATGGTCAATTTTTATGCTGAATTTGCTACCCATTAAATACTGCCTAAATTTGGCCAAAGCATGCATTATGGCCAACATTTCCTTATCATAAATGTTGAAGCTCCTCTTAGGCCCCTTGAGCTTCCTACTCTCATAAGCAATCGAGTGTTTGTCCTGCATAAGCACCGCTCCAACACCTTCGCCAGATGCATCACAATGCAACTCAAAAGGTTTGCTAAAATCTGGTAATGCTAGCACTCGACAAGAAGTCATCAACTCCTTGAATTTATCAAAACACTCCTATGCCTCAAGAGTCCATAAGAAAGCCCCCTTTCTCATCAAGTTCGGCAAGGGTGTTGCATGCTTGGAATATCCACTAACAAACCTCTTGTAGAACCCATGCAACCCCAAAAATCCTCTCAACTGTGTCAACTTCACTGGAGTAGGTCACTCAATAATAGCCCGAATCTTTTCAAGATCCATGCGTACTCCCTAAGCACTGATAATGTGATCCAAATATAATAACTTTGATAATCCCAAATCACATTTGGACTCCTTTGCATACAAGGACTCTTTGCTCAGAATGCTCAACATGGTGTCTAAGTGTTGCATATGCTCATCCCATGTCCTACTATACACCAAGATGTCATCAAAGAAGACTAACACAAATTTCCTTAACTGATGATGAAAAACCCTGTTCATTGTGGACTGAAAAGTAGTCAGAGCATTAGTTAGCCCAAATGGCATAACTACAAACTCAAAATGGCCATAATGACATATAAATATCACCTTCTCTATATCCTACTCTCTAACTCAGATCTAATGATAGCTTGATCTCAAATCAATTTTGGAGAAGAAACATGCTCCATGTAGCTCATCTAGTAACTCATTAATATGTGGGATGGGGTACCTATTTTTTATAGTCTTCTTGTTCAGGATCCTGTAATCTATGCACATCCCAAGAGTTTCATCGTTCTTCACCAAAACCACAGAAGAAGCTAAAGGCAACTTACTTGGTCCAATATGCCCCATAGCAAGTAGTTCCTTGATGGTTTTCTCGATCTCATCCTTCAATCTCTTTGGATGCCTGTAGGGTGTGATCATGATGGGTTTAGCAACCTCCTCTAACTCAATAATATGCTCAATACCTCTAATTGGAGGTCTACCTAGTAGTATTTCATTGAAAACCTTGTAGTGTTTGATTCTCAATTCCTGTATGTCTAGGTGATATTCTAATTTTTGTTGCCCCTATAATGGCATTAAAGTGCAACGGGCTGCTCACTCAACCTGGTCATGTTTCAACAAGCTCTCCATGCGTCTGCAAGACATCATCCTAGACCCACTATCACAAATGGCCTTAAGTATATGGGTCTCCCTTCTGATTGAAACCTCATTTACATATCTCTCAAATTGAGAGTGAACTCCCCTATATCATGTAACCAAGTCATGCCAAGAACTAGATCTGTATCACCATGTTAACAACATAAAAATCTGCTTTAAAATCAAAGTTGTTGATCTTTAAGGGTAGACCTATAATCTTCCTGTCACATTTGAGGGTGTAGCCATCAGCTACCCTCACTCTCAAACCCTCAAATTGCTCTGTCTAAATCCCATGCCTCTCAATCAATCTAAACTCAATAAAATTGTGAGTAGCACCTGTATCAAGCAAAGTAATAACTCGCTGACCAGCCAATACCCCTCTCATCCTGAATGATCCCTCTTGTTGTACACTAGTGAGACGGGCCTTCTTAAGTCTACCCTCAATCTTCTCATCACCTATATCATCTGTGGCTTCCTTCTCTTCAATTGATTCATCATTTTCAGATTGTTGGTCTGAATTTTCAGAATCAGAATCCTCATAATATGCCCACATAACCCTATTTGCTTTCCCCTTTGGCCTCAAGGGGCAGTCATGGTTCATGTCATAGGGTCCTTTGCAATAAAAACAAAGTTTTTTGTTCCTTAAATCATTCAATGTCTCTCTATTTAAAGGAGCAAATGATTTATCTTTATTTTCAGCTGTTGTTTCATTCCTGATAGGTTTCTTGAAAAATGGTTTGTCTTTGCTAGATGATGTACCCTTTAACTGAAATTTATTTACTGGGGCTGCTTGTTCCATACTTCTAGCTTTCTTAATTGCTTCTGTCAAATTGAATGGATCAAAGGCCTTTACCCATCCCTTCAATGGTTTGGATAATCCCTCCGTGAACAAAACAACCAATCTCCTATCTGACATATCTGGCACAATAACGGATAGTCTCTGAAAGTCTCTAATGAAATACTCCAATCTGTCTGTCTATTTTAACTATGCCAACTCCCTGAAGTAGACTTTTGGATCCTTCTTATCAAACCTCTCTACCAACCTGTCCACGAAGTCCTGATATGAAGTCACTTGATTATGTTGAAGGGTAACCATCCCATGGTACCACCAATGATATGTGCAGCTCCCTCTAAATGTAGCATAGCATATTTTATTGCCTCCACTTTTGTCATAGGTCTCAATGCTAAAAAGGTATCAAGCTTGTAAATCCAAGCTTGCATTGTCATTTTGTTACTCCCATCGAATGTAGTCAAGGAAAGCTTCCTTGTAGCCCACTTTAATTCATTATCCTCGCCACGAGGTCTCCTATTCTGTCTGACTACACGATAATGCTCTCTTCTTTGGTTCACAAACCTCTCAAAAGTCTTCCCAAAACGTGCCCTAAAAACACTCCTAGATCCAATGTTTTTGCAAATGGAAATTCATGGGACGTTTTTAACAAAAAACGTATTTCACCAAGGAGCATAAGTGAATCGATTTGGTGTTCAAACACCGAAATGTTAACTCATATGCAATGTAATCACCAAATAAGAGCAAATTGATTCATCCTCATGCAAAAGCGTCGATCAAAAATGGAGGTATTTGGAGTTTCCTTCAAAATCATACCCTAGGATTCAGCTCCCAAAAACGATTTTCAACATATTAAATCCATTTTTGATGCAAGGAAACTCACTGCCAAGTAAAAACGCCTTGAATGGAGAATTTTTCATGCAAATCCATCAAATAAATCTCTCACGATAAGCAAAATCGGGTTCTTGGGGAGCAAATGCATGTATTCCTTCAAAATCAGACTTTTTGGAGGGCACAACACATTTTAAAACATGCTTTTGATCAAAATCGGACCTTTTGGGATCACTTGCATATTTTAAAATATGCAATTGTCCTGCATTTTGTCAACACAAAATGTTGGTAATAGCACGAAACTTTTCCAAGCTAGTTTTGCATTTCTCTAAGCTTGAATTTGATATTTACTAGTTTAATGTTGATCGATTGATCCATTTCAATTCAAATATCAAATTGTTTTACTGAAGGCCTTCGTCAAGTCTTTTTCGTTTTGCTTTCTATCGAGCCTTTGTTTGATTTTTGAAGCCTTCATCATCCGTTCTTTTCTTTTGAGTTTGCGTTTGCTTATTTTAGTCCTTTGGTTTTGCTCATGTCATGCTTCCGTTTTTCCCTTCGCTTTGGTCTAACCTAGAGGTCAATCGGAGTTGTCAATCAAGAGTTATGTTTGTTTTAGTGCCTCAAAAGTGGACATTTTAGGTGCAATAGCACGAATTAAAAATATGACGTTATATTTTCAATTTGACATTCACTTTTTGAAAAATATAACATCATAATCACTTTTTGTTATGTTTTTAAGTTACTTTTACTTTAAATTTATAACTTAAAGTGACTATAGTGCACTTTATGTTATAATTTTAAGTTGAGTTACTTTTTAATTTTTCACTTAAAGTAACTATATAACTATATAGTTTCATTTTAATTTTTGGTTTTAAAAATCAAATGCTTATTTAAATGTTACTTTAAAATGGTGTTTATGTATTATATTTTATAATATGATAAATAAATATTATTTACGACCCATTTTGTAACATTTTTATAATTTTAAATGAATTAAATAACTTAAACTCTTCATAAGTGGACATTTTTATATGTAATGACATCAAAAAGATCCATCAAAACTAGACTTTTTACATGCCATTGCATATAAAGTTTACTTTGGTGGACTTTTTTGATGTCATTACATCAAAAGTTCATCATAAGTGGACCTTTTTGATGCAATGACATGAAAAGTGAAGTTTTTATGTCTAAACATCTAAAAAGTGAGATGTAACTTAAAATATACAAGTGATCCTAAAAGGTCCGATTTTGATGACTTACATTTTGAAAAGTCAAAAAGATGTCATTTTCACTTCCTATGTACTTTGACTACTCATTTTCACCAAAAGTGACTATAAAACTCATTATCTCACTCCATTTTCCATTTCCATGCTTTCCATCTTGACCTTCATTTGCACATACATGAGAAGTGTATCCTTCACCCGCATTTGCATCTCATTTCACCCTCCACCTCACGTTACATGTTGCATTTACATGTATTCATTTTTCATGTAATAATGCCTTGAAAACGCTGTCACTTTTGAAATCAGCAATTTTCATTTGCACGCATTCTCATGTGTTTCACCTTCACGCATTCTCATTCCATCCCATTTCATTTCATTTTCCATTTTCTCACTTTCATTACACTTTCCATTTCCATTGCATATACATATGCTTTCTCTTTGAAGTCATTTTGACGGATTTGTGAAGTCTCCAATCCATTTTTAAATCTTCACTGCTGATCCGGAATTCACTTGTATGGAGATCCCTTCTGATGATGTATTTATGTTTTGAGATTTTTGTGTTGCAGCGCAAGCACAAAACATGTCCTCGCCATCCAAATCCAAAGGCAAAATGAAATATCAATATGATAAAGAATTGGCTCATATAGCTCCTTCCGTCATATCTATTTTGGATAACATTGTAATATCCCCATTTCCAAGATCAATTTTAATAATAGAGTTAACATAAGGAATAAATAAATTGTAATTATATTGATAAGTATTAATAATATCTTATATGAATAGAGTATACAAATTGTTATTTAATAAATAAATCGATAATATTAAACTAAGTTATCTTATATAATGTCTATTATATAATTATCTTTGAATTCTTATTATAATAGAATAATATATTATAATTCAATAGTATTATCAATAAATAAAACATATAATTAAATTGAGATGCTAATATTAATCACAAATAAATCTTTATATGTTACAATATCATTATATATAATTACATATGATGATAACTAGTGATAAAATTTATAATAATCATTGTAACTCTAAGAAGAGTCACGACCATTCCATCTCCATGTTATATATAGATATGGAACAAAAAAAAATGGAGATCATCTTTCCCGGACTAGATTACAAATGGAAAACAGACGGAAGTAAAAATCTAACCATCAAGCCACGGCAGGCATAGATGATCGAACCAAGAGGAAAGCCATTGTTTTACATAAGGAAGGGAAATAGAAGATATCACAGGCGCACAAGGGGGACACCATTTAAAATATAGTCAATACATAGACAAGAGATCTGATGGGGATATCAGATTATGCGCACAGTCAGTGACCATCAGCGTCCAAAGCAACAGGGCATACATAGTGCCAAGGAAAGAAAGCACCCAATCAGTATTTATTTGAAGTTATAGAAACTATAATACATCGAGTCAAAGCACTTTGTGAGTACATGTCAGTTGATGAAAGGAGATTCAAATCATTGATTATCAGACCAGGAATTCAAATGAAGTAAGATCAAACCCATCAAATGTCAGACGCATGACATGATTAGGAAGGAATAGAGGAGCACTCATCATCATGCAGACAATCATCATAGAGTTTGTGTTACAGCCAATAATTCTAGAAGGATAAGAAGACATTGGTACAAGGAATCACAGAGCAATATTCAGTAAATACAAGATGCATGCAACATTACAGAATTCTACTCAGAAATTAGAGAAAGGAAAGAAAACAAGATCAAGGAAGAAGAGTAGATAGTCAGAGTCAAATGAAAGTCACCGTCATATATTAAGGAATGCAAAATACATGTGACTGAATCTCATTATGATAGATTATTACAAACAAAGTCACTATCATAAAGTTATAAAAATTCAGTGTTGGAATTAGAGAAGTTCCCCAAAAGAAGTCCCCTACAATTAAACATAGTCTCAAATCCCAAAAGATTAAATACAGGGGACTTTACTTTATACATTATACATTATCTAGTATTGGGTTCATCATTCTAGAGCATATTTTCCTCTTGCTAAGTCAGCAGCATATAATTGAGAGACTGTACATCATAAACATAATTATAATATTACACAATTATCAGTCCAGATTTAACTGCAAGAATAATCACCAGACAATGGCGATTACATGGCAACTATCCTACAAGCCTCCTAATATTTACATATTATCCTTAAAACAATATAGCCATTGCCATATCTTGAACACAAAGTAATAATTCATAGCCACAATAGAGCATTCAAAATAATTGTCTCAGATTTCCTAAGTAATTCTAGAGGGGACATCACAGTTGGACACAAAGATGGGTCATGTTGATGTGGTTGATTTTTTACAAAGATTTGAGGCTCCAGCTAATCATGAAATAAAGCGCATTAGGAGAAGCAACATTCATTTGGTATCCACGTTTCCTATGGCAGCTATAGAAACTGACTTCGTTTATGGATGTGCACAGCGGTTTACTCCCAAGACGAAAACTATCAAAGATGCTGACGGCAAAGTTATCATTAGTCTAGATCCTGAGGTTATAGAACAAATCTTCAATGTTCCGCATAAATCGGAATGTGCTGATTTGACTAAAGGATCATCATTGGCCAGTTGGAATGAGCAAAAGAGTAATTAGTAGAAGTATGTCAACCTTTACTGGTTAGACAATAAAAGAAGCAATTTCTCCAGATGTTCAAAGACTGTTCATCGGTCAAATTTCAAACAAGAGTATAAGGATCTCATTATCCTTCTCAGTCGAATTTGTGGCCTTAAAGATTCTACTGATTTTGAGCCATGGATGTATATGTTCATGTTTCAAATTATGGAGAATAAAGAACATATCTGTTGGGGAAAACTTATCAGTACTGTGCTTTGCTAGCAAATATGTCATGTGGGAACATCAATACCTTTTTACATGAATTCTTATCTAGTTTACATCATTGCTGCCATGGGATCTTTCTCTGGTCTTTCTACCAAAGGAGATTCGTCTTCAAGTTCCTATTTGGGATAATTATGACCAAATCACTTTGGCAAATAGTAAATTCCACTACAGAAGAGTCCAAGATGCCTTCTTTGGACATTTTCGATACTTGTTTGATAAGTAGTTGATTATCAAAAGACTATCTGATGCAGCATGGGAGAAGGTGAACCAATACGGCTGTATTTTTCTTCAATTTCCCACTTTTTGTGATGACCCTCACTACAAAGGTCGATAAGAAACAATGCTGAATAGTGACAATTCGTAAACTCTTGCCTTGCACTATGAATTTTTATCAAAACTAAGCATGCAACTGTAAAATGGTAAAGTGTAATGTCTCAAATAATTCACCAAATTGATTGACATAAACCAATGAAACTGAAGATAACGACTGTACCAAAATTTAGGGGAAACTGATTATACTGATCTGTTAGACTTATTACAATTGCAACATCGTCTAAAATAAATATATAATTGTTATTTCAATGGTAACCAAATTAATATTAAGTGGACCTGAAGTCGACGCTTCAACCGGTAGTCTCAAATATGAGTCGGAATAACACCCCGTACCTTGTTTGTTCTTCAACTTCTCCCCGATTTGGGCAGATAACTGAAACGAAATGACCACTGACTGATTCCGCAGCTTGTCACCGTGTCCTGTCTTCAACAGCTCGCGTCCAGCGGAATTTGTCTTCACACACGATACTGACGCCTGCGGCTACAACGGCCCCCTTCAGTCGTTTTTTGTGTAATTTCCTCCGTCTCAGACGAGTGACAGAAATATGTATGAATGGCAATGCTCAAATTGCCCAAAAATATTGTCCCAATAATTAATTCCGATTCCACATTTGGGGTCTAGTTGAGCCTTCTAAAAACCCAACGGAGTGCATGACGCCCTTATTCGAATTTGCTTGTTTGAAATATATTTGGATCTGGATGAAACTTCTTATTCCTTTGCACGTTTGAACCCTAAAAAAATCAATCTCCAAATTAATCCATCATGAAATAGCTGAACGCCATCTCCAATGAGCAACCCTTCGGAAGATATCTCACCTCCTCAGTTATGCAGATCTGAGAGAGTTTTCGTTCTCAAAGACCTATGGAAATTTGCAGACCAAAGACTACAAATTGCTCCAATATGATAAATAATTGAATCCCCAAAAATCGCTTGTCTCCAATGGGTACCCCCTGCCCTCTATTTATTTATTTTTGAGAAGTCGCTGGAAGCTTCTAGAACATCTTGTTATAATAACTTATTATAATGCACTTTATTATTAATTAACTTTATAAAATTAAATAAATAACTTTATAAAGTTAAAAGTACAATCTCAATTCGACATTAGAATGAGTAGGCCCCACTTACTGGATTATAACTCTCCAAGAGCAAGAATGTAATCATCTGGCAACAGAATGACTCTCTCTCCAAAATCATTTGCCTACGAGAGTCAATGATAGGCAAATCTCCGGTAGAAGTTATGTCGCTAGAAAGGGGACATGACAGTCCGCCCTTCCTGAAATTGCTTGTCCTCAAGCAATCTCAAAGCTGGATGCTGCAAAATTGTTTCATTTTCCCAAGTGGCATCTTCAACTGGAAGATCTTTCCATTTAACCAAATATTCTCTGATTGCCCTTCTACGGAGTTGTTTTTCCCTGCTTTCCAAAATGAATTCCGGCACTAAGATCAATTTCCCTTCATCATCCAAGGGAGGTAATATTGCAGAAGGTACCACATTCTGTCCCAACGCCTTTTTGAGGCGCGACACATGGAACACATTATACACTTTGCTATCTGCTGGAAGCTCAAGCTCATAAGCCAATTCCCCTATTCGTCTGGTGATCCTGAAAGGCCCATAATATCTAGGCTTAAGCTTTTCTGACCCACCTCTTTTGAGAGTAGATTTCTGAAAAGGCTGAAGCATGAGGTAAACCATGTCACCAACCTCAAAGCTTCTCTCAGTTCTCTTCTGATTTGCATACTACTTATATTGGTTCTGTGCCCGAGCGATATTATCCCGAAGAGTGCTAATAATGTCTTTACTCTCTTGAATCAAATCCCCGGCACGTGGAACCCGGACATCACCCATCAGCAAGTCAATAAAGCTCGGTGCATCATACCCATATAATGCTCGGAAAGGTGTCATCTGAATTGACATGTGAAAAGTGGTATTGTAACAATATTCACACAAGTAAATCCATCTTACCCATGCCTTCTGTTGATCAACCACATAATTTCTCAAGTAGCCTTCCACCCACTTGTTCACTATTTTCGTCTGTCCATTAGTCTGCGGGTGATAACTAGTACTGGGTGTGAGCTCAGTGCCACATAATCGGAACACCTCCCGCCAGAAATGACTCAAGAATCTACTATCTCTGTCACTGACAACACTGCGGGGTATCCCATGTAATCGAAAAACCTCTCTGAAGAATACCTCAGCTACCTGTACTGTTGTATAAGTAGTGGTGATGGGAAAGAAGTGGGCATATTTTGTTAGTCTATCCACCACCACATAAATGCAATCGCGTCCCTGAGCCTTGGGCAACCCTGTAATGAAATCCATGGATATGCATTCCCACTTCTGTTTTGGGATGGGAAGTGGCTGTAGGAGTCCTGCTGGGAAGGTATGCTCTTGTTTATTTTGTTGACAAACAGGACACTCACGAATATACTGCAATACATCCTTCTTGAGTCCTTTCCATGTAAACCTTCCCGCATCTGTCTATATGTTTTAAAGTACCCGGAATGACCAGCTATGGGTGAATCATGAAGAGCCCGCATAATAGACCGTTTCACCTTTGATCCTGGAACTAAAAAGATCCTGCTCTTGTAAATGATTAAATCATCCACAAGTGAATACCTAGTGTCGACAATTGTCCCATCAACTATCCCAGATGCCCAAGAGTCTTTAGCGTATTCTGCAACAATCAAATGCTTCCAATCTTCAAAGATCTCAACCATCACACTAAGATGTGGCCTGCGTGACAAGGCGTCTGCTACAACATTCTGAGTGCCCTTAACGTATGATATATCAAAGTCGTATGCCTGCAGCTTACTCACCCATTTCTGATGTCTATCATTGAGATCTCTCTGTCCAAGGAAATGTCTCAAACTGTTGTGGTCAGTTTTTATACAAAACTTACCTCCTATTAGATACTGCCTGAATTTAGCTAATGCGTGCATGATAGCTAACATTTCCTTATCGTAAATGCTGAATGATCTTTCTGGGCCACGGAGTTTCCTAGGGAAAGTGGAAACTGAACAGCACTTTATTCTAGAATGTGAGGCCTACAAGGATAGCAGGGATAAGTTTGCGGATACTATATGTGACAGTTCTTGGCATAACCTGTTCAACGAAGAGTACATTGAGCAATTGGGGGGGCTCATCATTAGTCTACACAAGAGGCGAACAGCGCTACTTAAGTCTGCTTGAGTTGTCTTGCTGTCCCATAGGCTATTTTTGGCCTCGTGGACGTTAAAATTTTATCTATTTATCTATCTATCTATCTACCATCTCCTGAGGCATCACACTGAAGTTCAAATGGCTTCGAGAAATCGGGCAATGCTAATACCAAGCATGAAGTCATGATCTCCTTAAATCTGTCAAAACAAGCCTGTGCCTTTGCTGTCCAAACAAAAGCTCCTTTTTTGAGCAAATCTATCATAGGGGCCGCATGTCGCGAATATCTGCAAACAAATCTGCGATAGAAGCCACATAAACCAAGGAATCCTCTCAGCTGGGTCAGGTTCTCAGGAATAGGCCACTTCACAATAGTACGAATCTTATCAGGATCCATCCGTACTCCTTCTCTACTAATAATATGACCTAAGTATAATAACTCGGTCATGCCTAAATCACATTTGGACTCTTTGGCATACAAGGACTCTACCTGCAAGGTACTCAGTGTTGTCTCTAAATGCTCCATATGCTCACACCATGTCCGACTGTATACCAAGATATCATCAAAGAAAACCAACACAAACTTCCTCAGCTGATGATGGAATACCTTATTCATGGTGGACTCGAAAGTAGCTGGTGCATTGGTCAACCCGAATGGCATCACTACAAACTCAAAATGTCCACAATGACATCTGAAGGCAGTCTTCTCTATGTCTTGTTCTCTGACTCTAATCTGGTGGTAACTAGATCTCAAGTCTATCTCACTAAAGTAGCATGCCCCATGTAGTTCATCTATCAGTTCATCAATCCGTGGAATAGGATATCTATTCTTAATGGTCTTCTTATTTAGCATTCTGTAATCAATGCACATCCGAAGAGAACCATCTTTCTTCTTTACCAAAACTATTGAAGAAGCAAAAGGAGACTTACTAGGTCTAATGTGTCCCATGGAGAGAAGCTCCTTGATGGTTTTTTCTATTTCATCTTTGAGCCTCTTTGGATGCCTGTATGGAGTAATCATAACTGGTTTAGCACCCTCTTCTAATTCAATGATGTGTTCAATCCCTCTATCACGTGGTGTACTAGGTGGACTATCACTGAATACCTTACTATACTTTTCCCTCAATATTTGGATGTCTGGATGATATTCTGTCTTTTGTTGTTCCTCCTTTGTGGGCATGAGAGTACACATGGCTGCCCATTCAATATCATTATGCCTCACCAATCTTTCCAATCGCCTGAGAGAAATGGTTCGGATGTCACTATTTCTAATAGCTCTCAACACATGTTGCTTCCCATCTACCTCAAACTTGATCTCCATGTCCTTGAGACGGAAAGTGACTTCACCCAATAAACGTAACCATGTCATACCTAAAACGATATCCAAGTCGCCCATATTGACCACATGGTAATCTGCTTTAAACTCATAATTATTTAGACGTAAAGGCATGTCTCTAACCATTCTATTACACTTAAGAGTGTATCCATCGGCAACCTGTACTCGAAGACCCTCAAACTCTTCTGTCTTAATTCCGCGGCGCTCAACCAGACGTGCATCAATGAAGTTGTGTGTAGCACCTGTATCAACCAATGTGATCACCTTTTGTCCTGCTAGAACACCACGTAACCTAAAAGATCCCTCCTGCTGAATACTAGACAAACGCCCCTGCTGTAAATGTAACTCAATTTCTTCCTTTTGCTCTGAATTTCCTGTTTCTTCTTCAGGTTCTGAACTATTGTGGTCATCCTCATTTGCCGTACTATCAGAATCTGATCCTTCATAATATGCCCACATAACTCTATTGGCCTTTCCCTTAGGTCTCAAAGGACAATCATGGTCCTTGTCATATGGGCCTTTGCAATAAAAACATAGTTACTTCCTGCGCAAGTCGTTTAATGCTTCTGCATCTAGGGGTGTAGTAGATTTTCCTTTGGTTTCAATATTCTTTCCTTTATTCTTATCAAGCTTCTTATTGTCTCTGAAATAAGTAGTATTCTTGGAAGTGAACCTGCTAGAAGGTGTTGTAAGCTCCATACTTCGCGCTTTCCTCATGGCCTCCTGAAGTGTTGGTGGGTCAAATGCCTTAATCCACCCCTTAAGGGGTTCGGACAATCCTTCTGTGAATAAGATAACCAGCCGTCTCTCAGACACATCATGTACCATAACTGACAACCTCTGAAATTCACTAATATAAACCTCCAAATTGCCTGTCTGTCTTAACTGTGCGAGGTCGCGAAAATAAATCTCCAGATCCTTTTTATCAAAATGCTCAACCACTTTCTCCACAAAGTCCTGGGAAGATGTTACCTGATTGTGTTGCAAAGTAACCATCCCATGTGACCACCAATCATGAGCTGTGCCTTCCAAATGCAAGGTGGTGTACCTAATGGCATCTATCTCAGACATAGGCCTTAATGCTAGGAAGGTGTCCAACTTATGAATCCATGCCTGTGCTATCATCTGACCACTACCGTCGAAAAATGGTAAAGTGATTTTGCTAACAGCTCGCTATAACTCACTATCATGACCTCCTCTAGACCTCCTATTCTGACGGCTACTCCTCATATGCTCTCTCCTTTGGTTCAGATAGGGATCAAAGTTCAATAGTTCACGCACATGTGGGGGTAATGCCTGCCATTCTGCAGTAGCAGCTCTAAGATCATCCTGAAAATCACCCGGCAAATCGTCTTCTCCTATCTCCTGAGCCTCCTCCCTTAGGAAAGTAGGACGAGTAGGCCTATTTGCTGTCCATGATCTGCGCCTAGGAGCCCCCTGTGAACCTGCCACACTTCTATTATCATGATCAGGTGTACCTCTACCTTGTTCCTGAATCCTGGGCTGAACAACTCTCTCCATTATGGTAGTCAAAGCTTGTAGTGACTGGGCTATTTCTTGCTGTCCGGTAGTCATGATTCTGTAAAACTCTCTAGTTTCATTGTCATCAACTCTGGGATATCTAGGTGGACTCTGTGACTGTCTTTCACCCATATCTCTGCCCTTAAGTATTGTTCTCCTGCGAATATAATATCTAGAATATGGTTGCATAAGACGTTCTACCCAACAGGATGGCAGGAACACTGCTCTGATACCACTGTGATGACCCTCACTATAAAGGTCGATAAGAAACAATGTTGAATAGTGACAATTCGTAAACTCTCGCCTTGCACTATAAATTTTTATCAAAACTAAGCATGCAACTGTTAAATGGTAAAGTGTAATGTCTCAAATAATTCACCAAATTGATTGACATAAACCAATGAAACTGAAGATAACGACTGTACCAAAATTTAGGGGAAACTGATTATACTGATCTGTTACACTTATTACAATTGCAACATCGTCTGAAATAAATATATAATTGTTATTTCAATGGTAACCAAATTAATATTAAGTGGACCTGAAGTCAACGCTTCAACCAACAGTCTCAAATATGAGTCGGAATAACACCCCGTACCTTGTTTGTTCTTCAACTTCTCCCCGATTTGGGCAGATAACTGAAACGGAATGACCACTGACTGATTCCGCAGCTTGTCACCGTGTCCTGTCTTCAACAGCTCGCGTCCAGCAAAATTCGTCTTCACACACGATACTGACGCTTGCGGCTACAACAGCCCCCTTCAGTCGTTTTTGCGTAATTTCCTCCGTCTCAGACGAGTGACGAAAATATGTATGAATGGCAGTGCTCGAATTGCCCAAAAATACTGTCCCAATAATTAATTTCAATTCCACATTTGGGGTCTAGCTGAGCCTTCTAAAAACCCAACGGAGTGCATGATGCCCTTATTCGAATTTGCTTGTTTGAAATATATTTGGAGCTGGATGAAACTTCTTATTCCTTTGCACGTTTGAACCCTAAAAAAATCAATCTCCAGATTAATCCATCATGAAATAGCTGAACGCCATCTCCAATGAGCAACCCTTCGGAAGATATCTCACCTCCTCAGTTATGCAGATCTGAGAGAGTTTTCGTTCTCAGAGACCTATGGAAATTTGCATACCGAAGACTACAAATTGCTCCAATATGATAAATAATTGAATCCACAAAAATCGCTTGTCTCCAATAGTGTAATGTCCCCTCTTTAGTTCGACATGGCATTGATCATGGATTTGCCTATTCCAGACTCTCGTAGGCAAATGGTGTGGAAAGAGAGTCAATTCTGCGGATCAGATAGTCATATCTTGCTCTTGAAGAAGTGTTAAGAGGTTATATTTTATCATTATGTGATATTGGGGCCCACATGTTATAATTTAATTTGAGTTGCACTTTTTTTATTTTATAAAATTACTTTATTATAAAAAGTGCATTATAATGAGAATTTATAAAGGATGTTTCTAGAAGTTCTAGCAACTTCTTAGAAAAGTGAATAAATAGAGGGTTGGGCCTCTCATTTGGACATGCTTGGATTGGAGAACTCTTCTACTTCTTCATTGTGAAGACATTTGTGGACTTTGGATCTGCAAATTATTCGATCTTTGGGAACGAATCACTCCCTTGGATTGGCGACTTTGAGGGTGTGAAATATCACCTGAATTGTTGCATAATTGGAGTTGGTATTCAGCCATCTCATTGGAGCTTATTGAAAATTCGTTGTTAGGGTTTGTTTTTGGTTGGAATAAGCATTTCAGATTTGCCCTATCATTGGAGAAGCATTTGACAAGAGTTTGAAGACAGAATAAGTGCATTTTCAGAATTGGCAAAGCAGGGTTCAGAACCACATAATTGCTCATATCTCCTCAACCCCTTGGAGTTATTTTTTATGGTTTTACAGGGTTACTACCTAACCCTAGGCGCCCATTTTCCTTGCATTTGGGGGTCCCAAAACCCTAATATTATTTTATTTCAGCAGCCGTACAGGTACAGCCTAGTACGGCCCTGCTAGTTTGGGCAGAAGCAGCAAATTAAGGACAGTTTGGGGGTGCGGTTGGAGGTCTTCATCAACGATCTGCAGCAAAACGTGGTGTTCTCCCATAGTTCTTCAAACCAGGTTCTTGCATTCTGAAATATATGTCATTTTTGGGGTAAATTTGCTGTCATACAGTCATTGTAATAATCAGTCCAGAATTGGTAATAAAATAATTTCAGAATTTATTGCATTGTAATTGAAATATAGTTCAATGGCTTTATATATATTGTAATTCTGTGATTATATTCTGAAAGTATCAAATCTGAAATTACCATATTCTGAATATTGTTACTGTTACACGCCAAGTGTTTGACAAAATTCCTAAGTTCAGTTTGAGGGTTTCTGTGGCCTTTATAGTGAGGGCCATTACAAATAGGTACCCCCTGCCCTCTATTTATTTACTTTTGAGAAGTCGCTGGAAGCTTCTAGAACATCTTGTTATAATAACTTATTATAATGCACTTTATTATTAATTAACTTTATAAAATTAAATAAATAACTTTATAAAGTTAAAAGTACAATCTCAATTCAACATTAGAACAAGTAGGCCCCACTTACTGGATTATAACTCTCCAAGAGCAAGAATGTAATCATCTGGCAACAGAATGACTCTCTCTCCAAAATCATTTGCCTACGAGAGTCAATGATAGAAAAATCTCCGGTAGAAGTTATGTCCCTAGAAAGGGGACATGACACTTTCACATACTTGAGAATTGGATATTTCAAGGGAGAGTCGTATACCTTACCTAGGTATGCTGCAGATCGAATCATCCCAATGGAGTTAGCTAGACAGCTCATGGATGTGTAGAGTGATCAGTATGCTTCACATAGGCCTAGTTTTGGCATTACCTCAACTAAGCCTTTGGCTATTGGCAATTATTCAATCATTTTTGTGCCTAAAGCAAAGAATATGGAAGCAAAGTTGCAGTTGATTACCTTGAAGAAGTTCAAGGCCAGATTTGATTTTGACTATTGAGAGATGAATTCCCAGATGAAAAGAGCCTCTACTCATGTTCATTGCATCGAAGACATCTAAACAAACATGAGGACAGAACTTGACATCATGAAGATGGATTACTGCAAATTAACCTTGCGACAAATAATTGATCTTAACATGTTGGAAATCCCTTCAGATTTCCAAGTTTAAAATGATGGCAACATTTTTGATCTGGAGTTTCATCAAGCCAGCTTTGATAAGAAATTGGCATTTTCCTATCTAATGGCAACACAAGGAAGGTACATCTATCATGGACAGATTTCAATCCATCCTAGTAAACACTAACAAATGGTTGAAAAGTAAAGGCCTTAAAAGAGTAAATCCTAAGATGGACTTGGATTGTGGAAGTTTTGGTCCTACTGACAGGAAATCACAATTGGAGATTATAGGGAAAGATGGTGCCTCATTTCTGATGCCAAGGGTTCCCTCAAATTCAAATTGAAGAGCGGAAAAGGAACAAAATCATCTCAAGTTCTTGAGCCAATTCAAGAATCAGTAGTAGAATTAGAAGAAGAATTGGAAATAGAATCTGATAAGGGAGATACGGATGAAGAAGGGGAAATCACGATCATATCTCCTCCAAAGCCTACACAAGCATGTACATCTTCTATACATGAACCCTTTTTGCATAAGGTTGATGATGATGTGGATTCATTTTCCACTATTTTCACTCCTTCCATTCCAATCTCGAAGGTTAATATCATGGCTCTTCCTATTTCTTTTGCTGCTCCTCGCGTCCCTACACATGAACAATATGATCACTTAGCAAATGTGTTTGAAGATTTTCCAACTCTTACCAGTGGTCAAGTTTCCCAACTTGATACATCTTTGATAGAATTTGAACTCTTCATGACGTTGTCTTCTCAACATGTTCCTATGCCTTCAGCAATACAAACTGAATCTTGCTCAGTCACTACGAATATACAATCTAGATCAATGCCAATGGTCTCCACCATGCCTACTTCTGTAGATGAAAGTTTCAGCCTACCTGCATGGTTGAGTAAAATAACAACAAAGAGAAGGAAAGTAGTTGTTCCTCCTGACAATCTTCCTATTAAGAAGACTAAATCCAAATCTTTGAAAGATAAGATTGTTTCCAGAATTTTGGTGGATTCTGATAAAACCAAATTTGTTGAGGAACTTACTTGTTCTGACTACAAGTTTACTAAGGTTGAAGTTGGAAAGCAATCACATTTGGGTTGTTTGCAAGATGTTCAAGATGCACTGGCCAATGTATCAAAAAGCAATCATGAGCTTTGGGAAAAGAAAAATCGGCTGAAACAGTAGATCTCTCGTTTGAATGAGGCTATCCAGAAACAATATTCTCAAAGTGTTGTTATGTCTCAAACATCTAAAGAGAGAAGGCTGATTGAAGCTGCTAAGTCTTGGATACAGGAAATCATTTATGAAAGAGTTCAAGCTATCATAGAGACATTTGCAGTTCTTAGGTGTGTCAAAGAGATGAATGAAATGGAGCAAAACTTAATTTCTTCTTTGACTCTGGAAGCAAATAACTTGAAAGAAATCCTTGACGATTGGGATAAAATGGTGAAATTTGATATAGATGCCTTGGTTTCATGTGACATTCTTCTGTAATGTGAAATGTTCTTTAGATTTCAAAGGCTCATTGGTTACAAGGAGGAGACATTAAGGAAGCTAATAACAAAGTTGCAGGTCGCCTTTGGAGATTTTCAAGCAGTCGAAACAAGTGTTACCTGTGATTTGGAGCAAATGGGATGTTATGTTACTAATGAATCTGGTAATCTTAGTGCAACAGAGATAGTAAATTCAGAATATACCAACAAGATCAATGCTGATATAGATTCTGAAGATTTTGGTTCACATACGATGAACAAGTTTGTTTTGTATAAATCCTTGACAAAACACTTGTTAGATACTACGGCAAACAATTTCAAAATCGTGCAATCAGCATATGCAAATGCAGTGAGAGTTGAAGCCATATTGAAGACTATGGAAATTGTTGATCTTCCCACAGTGCGTGACATCACTGGCAAATTCAAGGCACTGAGAAACAATCTCTAAGATTGGTGTTTTGTTTTTATTTCATATTAGTAGTTGTAAGGAATGCATTACATGAAAAAGCATAATTACATGTAATGCGAGTTACATATATGTAAAAAGATGTAATGCGAGTTGCATGTGTAGTTGCATGTAACCCTTTATTTTCTCCTGTAGTTAGACTAGGTCAAAGTTGGTTCAGTTGCTCCCACTTTTTTCTCCACCTTTTTCTCAACTCACGTGCTTACATAAAAGAGTGCCCCCTCATTGTAAAATGATCATCATCTTTATGCAAGAGAGCTCTGGAGAAATTGTGCCGGCAGAACTTTGTTTGTGTAACCACTATTTTGAGAGAAAGTGAATACAAAGGAGCATTTGAGACTTAACTTTGATTGAGCGAAATTGTTATTTGTGTGAATTGTAAGCTTTGTCTATAATTCACTAAGTTGTGTTTGATTCATGTTATCTTGTGTTATTGGTAATTGTATCTCGTGAATTGAATAGAAAAGAGTTTGGGAGCAATTGAAGCCAAAGCTTTGACCAAGAGCAATTGTGAAAGTGTATAGTTAGGAGCTTTGCCTGTAGCTTATATTTTCTTCTTAATCACAAAATAGTTAAGTATTCTTACTTTTAGGAGTCTTTGTGCCCTAATTGTAAAGCTTTTCATATAGAAATACAACCGGACTTAGAGTCAAACTGGGACATTTTTCGCTAGCCTTTGAGTTAGTGAAGGTTTATCAATATCACTGTTTCCAACTCTTGATAGAAGTGTAGTTAGAGATTCACCCTGCCCATTACTCGCTCCACGAGTAAGTGGATTCTTTCTTCAAAGATAAGAAGAAAGGATATTGGTAACACTCATTTTATAAAAATTTCTCAACTTCTTGCTTATCTTGAGTTGATCCAAGGAACGATGAGAAGAGGGAGCCTTCCTTTTAAAGTAGGAGAGACTGTCTCACAAGCTGTGGCTAGTCATCCTATTTTGTGACTGGATTTTCACCCAAAACTGTCAGTTGCAAAATATCCACCCAACAAGTATGTAGTTGGCCGTACGGATGAAGGTCGTATAGTAGGAAATAAGGGTCGTACTGTGGCTAGAGAAAACTGTACGGTAGCTGGAGGTGAAGTAGGAGACAAGGAAATGGCCGTATGGTAGGCCCGGATGGCTGTACAAGAGGGTGATGGAAAGATGTACGGCTAATTATACTGGGCTACAATGGCAAATGATGTACGAAAGGAAGGAGAAATGCTAATTTCTATAATCACCAACTTATGGATCCAAATTCACAATATAAATCCAAACAAAAATAAAGTTTGAAACACGAATAACCTTTAATTGATGTTTGCCAAGAAGTGGTGCTCCGATTTGCCAAACCTAAGCGAAGTATTACATGCAACAATGGAATAGGGTGAGTGTTGAATCCCACCGAAAACCGCACGAGCCAAATAGGAAAGATCTTTCACTTCCGAAATGGCGAACAATCTAGAACTCCAATAGGAATTCGCAATACATAGAAATAATCCAAAAAAACATACCTAAAACTACCTATAAGTAGTGCTTAAATACTCGTCGGAAAAACTTTCCAAGGGTGTTCAAAGATAGTCGACGACGACACAGACTGAGGAAAAAAAACAAAAATGGGTCCGAGATATATTAAATCAATCGTCCTATTAACAATAATTTGATAAATGATTTATTTTATAACGAGAACATTACACAGAACATACATCAACAACTGCATGCATATCTCTAAACTCCTCCATAGATGGCTCAACTGGCCCAGAAGTAGCCGCCAACACCGATATGACTATATCATCTCATGCTCCTACTCCCACTATTGCTGCATCGCCATCAAGTACATGATCTTGGGAATTCATGCCAATAACTACATCATCTAACTCAACCTGACATGAATTCTCATCACATTCTATGTCAACTGTGCTCAGCTCTTGCAATATCTCATAAGAAGTGTACCACATATTTGTAGCCGCAATTGTATCATTAGATTTTGCTCTTTGAAAAAGTGATATCAAGCTCCCCTCAAATCTCGGATTTGAAATCAATTGGGTCATCTGTTTGTGATTTTGATTCAATTCATTTACTAGCACATCCAACTATTTTACAATACCCTATATCTTAAATTCTTCATCCCTAGGCAGAGAAGTACGTCCTTTGCGAGTATAATATCTACATGTAATGAATCTCCTATCACCATCCATGTCACTATACCAATCACAAATTTAATCTGACAATCTCAAAAGTAAGCACCGACCAAAATAATAACCGATCCCAATTCCTGCAGGCTAGCAGGAAACCTTTCTGATACCACTATAATGTCCCCGACTTGGCCCAAACCGTTATATTGATGCACAAACTGATATTTTTATATGTTGCATGATTTTCAAATTTTTTTAATAAAATACATACCACTGTAAAGACCCAAGCTGGCTACAATTCTGCACTTCTTAACATTTTTGCAATTCTCTCGAAGTTTTCTAATTTTGGTATAGATCAACAAACTTCAAGTAATTTAAAATAGACAAAATAGATAATCCGACTAAAACTGAAGATATACTTTGCATTATGTTTTTGACAAACATATATCAACATAACAATTAATTCATTGGCACCTAGAAAGCAAGTGTTTTGCCTAGCCGTACCACCAATGATGCTTTCCTTGTTAACGCATGGCTCCTCAAACCAAACAACAACCGCAAATTAAAGTTGCTCTCCACTCCAACACCAATATCTACCCAAAATGAATGTGCAAGCCGGCCACATATACGGAAGCACAAGATGAATGTGTGACCTCCAAATGAGCAACCGCAATAGTAATTCCACGTCCAGCAGCTAAGTAAAATGGACGCAGGACTGGTATCAAGCTGTCTGCAGTCTCCAAGATGCAACATTGTCTTTATGGGTACAACTCTGACTTCACAAACGTTGTCACACCAAAAATGTCGTCCTCTTAAAGTCAATTGCTCTCCCCAATCAGAATTCACAACTACTAGGCAATTTGAATTACTGTGATTTGGAAATGTCCACCGTTCTCTCCTTAGCCACAAGAATATAGTAGGAGATTAACTAACGAATATTAGATCCACTATACTTCAGCAGTGAAAACACTCCTCAGATACAGTGATGATAGTAGAGAATTGGGCAAACTTAGCTATACCTCAGCAACTAATTTACAAAGTATTTCCAACCCTTCTACATCAGCAAGGGCATACAGTTAAGAACCCAGCCGCAAAGGCACAAAATCAAATATATAATTAAGCATGCTTTTCTCAACAAATGGGCTTGTATTTATAACCTCCATATGCCCTTTTGTTGCCAAAATGTAACTTCATCAAGAAGTTTCACCACACAACATTAATTAGAAGCTTCCATTAGATTCTCTAATTTGACTCGGCTTAACTAGTTAATAAATGGCTCTTTCCAATGATAACTCAGCCTTCAACTTCAATGAAATTATAAAGTTAAATTATAACTTTATAATGAGCTATTTAATTATTTAATAATAATAATTTGGCCACTAAAAATATAATAACTCCCAAAAATATTCATTTAAATATGTCGTCTGAGTCAGGATTCATACCTATTATTTCTTCATGTGACCAAATGCACTTTCAAAAAATAGAAAGGGTCCATCTCAATCAACACCCAACTTACCACAAATAGTAAGTACACAAAACTAGCCCAAACGAAGTCCAATCAGAGTCAACGAAGACCAACCGGTAGCTTACAGAATTGTGGAGAAGACAAGAGCCTCCCAAGCCAAGCCACTACCACAAAAGACCCTCTATTCACAATAATTAGCCTACGAGAATCTCAATAATAGGCTAATCTATCAAATTTTGATGCCAAAAATGGGGACATTACACAATGCTAAGGTAAAACCTATGCTTAAAACTAAGATGCTAAACATCCCAAATCAGTAATGATAAGCTTCAAAATTCAAATGCAAACAAATAATGGCTTCAGCAATAGCAAAGTCTTCCTGACCTGGCCACAATAATCATAGAATCGGAAGACACAAACAAATCCTCTTCTCAGCCACAGTAGCAACAATATGAGAAGATGCCAAAATCTCGGTCCGAATCCATTATACTTCACCAATGGATTAAATTCACCAAACTCAATCAAAACCCTCACCGAGACATAACAAAAAGGCGATAGACAATTGGATGATCTATTTGCTTCATGAAGTCACCTTTTATAATACACTTGGCTTCACCAACACACCATTAATTAGAAGCTTCCATTAAATTCTTTTATTAAATAATCTTTTCTAGACTAAACTGGAACATACTGAATCATGAAGAAGACAAAACCCTCTCATAGCCAAGCCTCTGCCTCAGAAGACCCTCTATCCACAATAATTAGCCTACAAGGATCACAACAATAGGCTAATCCCTCAAACTCTGATGGTGGCAAAAATATGAACATCATAATATCTGATATGGCTGATTGAATATGCAAGATGATCTTGATAGATTTCTCTCATTTGACAGCAGGGAATATGTTATGAACTTGTCTATAATTGCTAATAGTGATTGAATTGCTATGTTGGAAATGACACTTTAATGTATGCAATGTAGAAATATGACAATATCACTTACAGTGATTGAATTGGTGTCTCAGATACAATCCTTTAATTCACACATTGTCTAATATGGTAATATCGCTTTACGCAATATAGTTGCTATTTCAGATATGGAATTATAATCTTACAAGAAGTCTGATGCAGTTTCTGATGTGTTCAGTTTATCTTTGTGACAACTGTGTTGTCTCTGATCTTAAATTGATGTGCTTGCAATCAATAATGGCCGATGAGCGAGTCCAAAAATGGATAAAATTGATAAAAGGTTCCAAATTGATTGTTGATGGAGTGATTACAATCACCGTCTTATATCATGTATTTTGAATGGATAGAATGTGTCCAAGAGACAGGTCTGATATCTAATCGTAATCGAATCAGTTAATATCCAATCAATTAAACCTGTAATCACTGCCATGTTAAACAACTGGCTGCCATTAACCTTGATTATGACCAATCATCAATTAGTCAACTCTTCTCTTAAACTGATAATCTTGACTTTTGATGGCAATACAATCAACAGTTGTAAACTCCTTATCATTGTTCTAGAATTAATCAATGTTTGTACAGATTAACCAAATCATTGATATCATTGTTGATAACATGAATCCTTCTCCAAGTATATTTATTGTCAATTAATTGTATAATCACTAGTATTAACACTTCTATCGTTGTCAATAGTTTCTATTTTAACTAATACTTCTTCCCTGTCATCATTCCATAGTAAACATTGGTGAGGAACATTTCACAACATGACAATCATGAATGTGCTCAATGTAAACATGGTACCAATTGAATATTTGTTATGTGTGACAATATTTTGGTTACACTGTTGTAGACGAAGGTGATTAATATTTTGCATTTGGTCGATCAATATCTCAATGGCGCTGCTAGTTAATTGCTTCACACAATTTCGTTATTGTTTGTATCTTCACCAGTTTAGTACTCTATCCAAACTTGCAATCTTTGGAATGGAACTAACAGCAATATGCATAATTTTACTTGCTACTAATACCAAAGCTGTCATCTAACTAATAGTTACGACTATTTGATTAGTCAGCTTTCTTCTAACACATTCTTTGCCGATTCTTGGTTGAACTTCCTATTTCCTTTCTGCATTCACATGAGTGATTGGACCATGAAAAAATTACTATCTTTTGTGATGTCCCCTTCTTAATTTTCCCTAGAATTTGCCCTGAACACGATTGCAATAGATTAGGGTTATAGTTTACCAAATAAATGTTTTCTTTAATTGTGTGATATGTACCTTGAGTATTGCATTCACCACATATATATATATATGAATAATAATGAAAACATTATTCATAAACAAATCAAGCGTTAGAATAAAGAGAACACATCTCCATCATTATGTGGCACTTAAATCATGTGTGAATTCCAATTATAGAAGATCTGGAGTATGGAAGCATAGTAGAGTGCCCTAAAATCTAGTTCTCCCTCAATACATTCTCCTCCATGTTCTTTTACTATGATTCACAAATTGAAATAGACGTAGGAGTTGGGAAGGTACTTGCAAAAAGCTTCCCTTAGCAATTCTCCTTCTCATAATGCAATAGGGTGCCCTCACAGCTATTATTCCTTAATTGCCACTGCAATAGGATGCCCTTAGCGGTTCTCCTTCTGACAATACAGAAGGGTGCCCTCATAGCCATTATCCCTTAACTGCTACTGCAACAAAGTATCATTACCAATTCTCCCTTAGTACAACTTCCTTCTTTACTCTATCGACAAGCTATTCCAGTGTTGTTATGTATATTTAATATTTATTATCATATAACCTGGTGAATGTATTTAGTTGTTTGAATGATCTTCTCATGTCATATACTCAGATCTTCCCTTTAAGAAGTACCAATTTTTCATTGCATAAAACAAAGGTGATGGTCATTAATTGACTTACAACCTCTCACCATCACTTCACCTTTAGAAGCTCTAAGCTCGAGATTGCTTCCTCATATACCAACCTGGGTTTTAAGTTTTCTGGTCCTCACTTCAGCTTGAGGCATATCCAGCCATGTATCAACAAGGGGTATGGTTCCCTAGCTCTTCTCAAGAGACAATGTTTTCAGCATCACTTCCAAGACATCTTGTCGAAGATGACACTTCTTGATAGAAAGGCTTATGTGCCCATTGCCCTTTATGGCTTTATGGTTCAGAGGCCTTTTCTTCTAGAGTTTGATTGGGCTTCCATTAAGCAGGTTCAAGTTCTCCTCCTTTGGTGGTTTATCAGATGTAGACAATCTACTCCTCATAGTAATGTTCTCACAGAGTTTGGTGCCAGCTCTTTCAGGATTGAGGCCATTTTTTACCTCATTTGGTTCTTACATTGTCTCCATGGTTTTGTTGATTCCTGCAATGGTCACCAAAGGTAGCCCTATCTTTCTTATTGCTCCTCAAAGTTTCTTGCCTCTTCTATCGAACTCACTACTAGTTTTTTGGGCTCGCAAACCTCCTTGGCTCTATCAATATCAAGATTGACTGTCTCCCCCCCTTTCCAGTACTCTTTAGATGCCCCTCCTCGCCTCTTCCCCTCCAAGCATGAGTTGAACAGGTGCATTAGATCTGATATTATGGGCAACATATTCAGACTACTTGGGTCAACCCCCACATGGATCTTTGTTCAAAAATGGCCTTCTATGTAGAGCACTTTCTTCAGCTTCAACGTGGCATTATTGTTCATCCCTTATGCACCTCGTCATTAGCCACATTCCCTCAGGATTCCCCTTCGATCGTTCAAAGTGAGTTTGCATTATTTTCAACTTGAAACTGACCACCAATTGAACAAATATGACAAATTTTGCCATCTTTTTACTCTCAGTGAGGTGGAGTTAGAAGAGCACTTTATCTTCCAGTGTTCCACTTCCCTATTTACTAAAAGATTAGGGACAGGTTCTATTGTCTTTACAAAAAGGCCCAATCACTCTCCTCCCTCAAGTTTACACACGAGAGGTGTATTGCACATTATCTATAGGAGGTCATTCAGTTACATGATCACTCTCTCCAGCACCCCTTTCTCCCTCTTTTGGATCAGCTCATCACCACCTTTCTTGGGACGACACATGGCACAAAAAGACATTTGGATTCTCCTTGTCATCTAGGTCTGTAAGACTCCACAAATTTTGCTTGCAGAGATCCACCCTTCCTAGTTGAGTGGGTTACTTTCAGAGACAGTGACATCGAAATCGACATTGTACAACTTATCCTTTGGTCCTGACTCCTTAGGTTCTTCTTTGTCACCTTGATTTAGGCCCTAGCTTTGTTTGGGTGGATCAAGATTTTCTCACCCCTTCCACCCCCCTTTTTAGGTTCCTCATTTATCTTGTTATATTGATCTATGTTCTTTGATCATTGTTTGGCATTCTTGTTGTTGGTCAGTCCCTTCTTTTGCTCTTCAATCCCACTGATTCATTTGTGGTCATTCGTGGGATATTAATAACTTTAGCTTATCTTATCTCCCTTGGATGTTCTCCACAAATGAAATCATCCCCTTTATGTTAGCATGAATGCTGATGATACTACATTGGGGGATATCCTAAGCATTGGAGAGTATTGATATGTTGCATTCATGACTCTATTTGTCATTGATGTCAACATTGCATGGTTTCTGTAAAGGTTGGCTGAGTAGCAAACAGAGATCTTGATGGTATGGAAAATGGTTTGATTGTCTGGTCATGCGTAGTTATGGACATGTTCGGCACAGTGTCCTGATGATGTTGTCAAGTGCGCAAAGTCTAAGTCGAAGACGTATGGAAGATGTACCTAATTTACAAAGAGCAGTTCAGAGACAGAGTATTGGGAAAGCAGTTCCTGATGGTTGTTGACTATCTTACATCTAAGATGTAATGAAGGGATGCGTAGTCAGGCAGTGATAGACAACAATCAAATGATGATGTCAGCGAGTGCACAAGCCTTAGTATCGCACATGTGAAATTTTGTATAGACTGTGAGCCGACAGTGCTTTTGTAATTGTAATCATTATCTTATTATAATTAATTGGGAAAGTCTCAAGGCCGACTCAAGGAATTATTATGAAGATATGGTATAAAGGAAAGATGTTTTTCTTGTTTGTAAATATCTATTGTTGTATGAAGTGCGAAGTGCGAAAAGGAGTAGAGTGCTTACTGAATGCATGTAAGCGATCCAAGGGATTATTGGATGCGAGATTTGTGATCTAGTTACAAGATCAGAAGGAGCAGAGGTCCGATTGACAAGACAGAGAAAAAGGAAGGAACTAGTACAGTACCAATTCTATTATTCTACAAGGAATAATACAGAGATTATTTGGACAGTGGGTTCATTGGTCTTTCCCTTGAAGTTGTTTGGGTAGTGGGTCTAGCTGTCTTCCACAACTCCTAACAGGGACTCATATGTATTGAATGTTGTAACAGACTCTTAACAGGATCTATCCTCTAACAAGGAATATTTATATTAGTATATCATCTTGTGGGTACCATCCCCACCAAAGTTTTCCCTCTGATCAAGGGTTTCCCTAGTGTTCATATCTGGTGGTATTGTGTATGAGTATCTTGTTGTGGTTTCAGTTTATATTACTTGTATGGTTAAGACTGTTTAAGGTTGATAATTGTGATATTAGTTGTATAACTAATTCACACCCCCCCCCCCCCCGCCACTCAGTTATATCAATGGACTATATATTCTAACAATTGGTATCAGAGCTTCAGGTCCTTGAAGGATAAGCTTAACAACTTTGGGAGATCAATGGCGAATCTTTTCAGAAAGGATAGTCCTAGATTTGATGGGGCCAACTATGACAGTTGGAAGGACAAGATGAAGACTCGTCTGTTGTGCATGTTAATTTTGTAACATTGAAATCATATTGGTTTGATGGAACAGATTATACAGATCTAATTATGCATAAGATCCCTTTGTAAAGAAAAGTCTATAAATATAATTGTTTAGTTCTCAAGTATGGTCAGCGTCTCCCTTGGGGTAATCTTGTTTTAGTTTAAACTTGAACAAAACTAGTTAGTTTAATTACTACTTAATGTATTCCCTAATAGGCGCCGATTTTGAGAGAACAATTATGGCCAACCTAGAGAGGGACATGTCCTTCTAGGGACATGCCCCTTTGGTGTCATATTTATGGAGGTTGTGTTTGTGGATAAAGGAGACACAACAAATCTAAGTCTGCTCCTTTAGCATACATTACCTCATACAAATTATAGCAGGATATACATATTATTGCAGAACTATTATCTCATAAAGAAGGACCAATATTCAATCTGAAATTGATCAAGACAATCTCTAGCACTTCGAAGGTATTATATTAGTTTGAATTAGTTGTAGAATTTGCAAAATGTTTCCAGTGCATGGTTCCGAGATATTGGATCTTGACAAAGAGTCAAAGACAATTGTTGAAGAAGAAAAGCTTGAAGGATGCAGTGAAGAAGAGAAAGATCTATTCATTTGTAACATGAGAGCAAGAGAAGCTCTACTGACAGCTCTTCCAAAGAACAAATACAGTCACGTAAAGTCCCTTGCTACTTCTCATGAAATTTGGAAAACTTTAGAATCTACTTTTGAAGGTGATGATCATGCAAAGAGAATGAGATTACAGAATTGGATATGTGCATTTCAAGATGCTGTTGTCGGTGAAGTTATAAAATAGCCGATGGGTAGATTAGCATGTTGTCAGTAATTATTATGTAGCCGATGAATAGAATTAATTATATTCGAATGGGCGTGACGGTTGAGTCACCCCTTCGGAATGGTATATGTACATTGTCGGGAATGGACTTTGGATCATGGTTGTAATCATCATTGTAAGCACTATGTAATCTCTTCGGCATATATGCGAATAATAAAAGGATTACTGTTGCGTTACATGTTCTTGTCTATTGTCTGTATGCATTAAACTATTTACCCCATGCGGTAAACATTTGGCGTCGTTGCCCCATGGACCTGGAACGAAAGCAGAGGACTGAAGACTAATGCCGAATCAGCTTAACAAGGATAAGAATAAGATAAAGGAAAAAAATGAAGTACGCACTGCACAAGAAATTTTAATTTTGGCACAACAAGCCGAGCGCAGATGAAGGTTTCAGCAGATTGTCAACGAACACTAAAGCACCGAGGAATTGTTGGAAGAGACTCGACAGCGGTTGAACTTGGTGGAAAAAACAAGGGAGGAATTTCTTAACCTGTATACGCCAAGGGAAGAGAATCTAGATGATAGGGAATTAACTCACACGGCTTGGAGTGCCGAGGGAGCACGAGCATGGAGTGAACTCTTCGTTCGAGATACATTTCCCGAATGGACAACTTCGCTTGAGAAAAACCCTTTTTCACCAAGTAACGTGGCTATTGGAAATAAGACGACTGTGTGAAACAGCACGGGTGTGCAAAACAGCGTAGGTGTGCGAAACAATGTGGGTACACAAGTACCTCCAACTCGAAAAGTAATGGCTAGACCAAAGGAAAAATTGCCAAAGTTTGATGGTGATGGAACGGCCGATCCAATCAGACACCGTAAGACATGCGAAACAATTTGGACGGCGAATGGCGTAACCGATATAGATGAATGGGTCCGACAATTTCCAGCAACCCTAAGGGGTGTAGCAGTTGATTGGTTTGCCGACGCCGATCCCCAAAAATTAACTACATGGGCGGGAGTTAAAAATGAGTTCATCACCGAATTTCAATTGCTGGGAGACAACAATGAGATCATAGCAGAAATCTACACCAAAAAGCAAGGGAAAAATGAAATAGTCCATGTATGTTCCAGAAAACTAAAAGAATTAATAAATAAAATGGAAAGTAAGCTGGCAGATGGGCTGAAAAAGCGATGGTTCATTGAAGGACTACACCCGGAGTTAAGGAAGAAAATGAAGATTGTGCTACCATCATCATACATCGAAGCATACAATCGAGCGATGGACTTAGAGAGTGAACAAAAAACAAACAAAAAAAAGTAGCTCATCCGACTCAACTGACTCGTCTTCGGAAGGAGATAGCAGTGGTGATGAAAAGGATAGTAAGAAGATATGAGCCCTCCAGAAGGATATGATCAGAATGATGAAGGAATTTAAGAATATGCAGAAAGAGAAAGTGAAACGAGCTATGGTGTACGGAATGTAAGACAAAAGGTCACACGAAAAGATCCTGTCTGAAAAACCAGTTCTGCAATATCTGTCAAATTATGGGACATTCCACAAAAGAATGCCCCTTCAACATGAAAACAAGAGGGCATCAACAAGTGATCCTAACACAGGAGGCTTCCGCGTTCGGAGGGAGCGGAAACACCGTCAATGATGGTGCCACTTTGAATGGGTACAGAAATAAAGAAGAGGGCAAAACAACAATACCAACAATAACAGCAACAATAATAATCGGGGCAGCAGCCGAATTCAGTACGATGCAAACGGCCACCCAATGGTTTAATGCCGAGCATGCAATTTTTAGGGCCACTTTGCACGGAACTACACATCAGCAAACACACCAAAGTTATTATGCAGATGGTGCGGTCTTAGAGATCATGAAGATGCCAAGTGCCCAAAATCAGGAGTCAATTTGATCAGCAATGGCGCGAACGAAGAAGTCTTAGCAATCACTCGTAAACAAGCCAAACTGTACCCCGACTCGATGGAAGAAAAGAAGAGATTGGAAGCAGCGCAGGCGAAAATTGAGAAAGCAACGCAGGCAGACAAATCACAATTGAAGGACACTATCAGTACCTCAACGAGGAACTGCGCAGAACAAAACATTATAAGGCAGATATTACAAACTGAAGTACCAGTCAAAATAACCGATCTACTGCTTACAATGCCTCAACTTCGATCGGCACTCACAAACATCGCTCCAACTGCTAAACCACCAGGAGAACATGGAAGGAAAAAGGAAAGCGAAGCAAGTGCAGCAGACCCAATGCTGCTAGCCCTCACATCCGGACAGCATCTGGGAGTTGTAGAGATGGGTATATTAGGAATGGTCCTTCCAAACACAATTGTGGACAAAGGTTCAAGGGTAAAAGTTCTGTCAGAAGATACCTGGAAGAAGTTGGGGCAGCCAACGTTGTGGCCACCTAGGTTCCAATTACTAACGGCAGACCAACACGGCATTAAACCTCTTGGGATCCTGATGGCACAACTAGTGACTATTGGAACACAATCGTTCTTGTTCGACTTCGTCGTCATCCCGCTGAAAAGGAGAGGATATGACGCCATTTTGGGCCGAGGATGGCTTGTACAAGCAAGGGTTAAGCATGACTGGAAGAAGAATACCCTATCAAAGGAGCGCGGAGGCAGAAGATTCATAATTGACCTGCACACACAAATGGTAGGTGAGGAGGCAGCGTCATCGGATTCCAAAGGCAAAGGTGGAGGAGATGACGAAGGGAAGAAGTAGATGAAACTAGATAAGGAAGGAGTCCCACAATTGGAAGGTGGATCGAAGGATGATAATCTGGATTTGGTGAACGGACTATTTCACTGGCAAATGGAGGATTATGAACTCTTCCCGAGCTACAACATGTTGGGTGTCGAAGAAGAAAAAGGAAGAAACAAGTTCCCAAAGGATTATAGTAAACTAAAGGAAGGAGAAGTGCAAGTGGATGAAACACCGGCCCATACATTCAGTGAAGATAAGCCGATAAAATATGAAGAGGCCACGGTACAAACCATGAACCTTGGAGATGATGTTGAACCAAAAAACATACTGGTGGGAGATACCTGGCAGTGACAGAGGACAGTCAGATGATACTGCCATCATATTATTATTGCACACTCACTGACATCATATTATTATTTCCTATTTACAAAAGGGGACATTACATCTTTATTGGTTACTTGTATCTATGTTCAGCCTTCACATATGAATCAGTCTTGAATATGTAGTGATATTTGATCCAAGCACTCTGATTAGTCTACTGATTCCTATTTGACTCTAATGATGATATCATTTGATATGCTGCTGGTAAATGATTCTCAATCTGGTTCTCTTCTATTCTTACTGCATGAATGCTTAGGATGCCTTTGTTATGATATTCATATCACTTTCATGATTGTCATGACAATTACTATCTTCTATCCTCTTTGTATGATGATTGTTGCAATGAAGGTAATTGATATATGTCACCCTTGATCATGCCACTTGATCCCAACCCATCTCAATCTTGCATCATGTGAAGTGTTGTAGGAAAATCATCTTATTGATAAGACATCACAATTTTCCTTCAGAAGATCTTGAAGTTGTGGACTTTATCAATAAAATGTGCAAACTACCTACTTGAACTTCTAACTGCTATGTACAATGGCAAAACATTACTAGATTAAGGATGCGGACATCACATACATTTACGTTTATCCCCCCGGTCATGTTACAAACTGTCGGCATAGAGTTTAGCTGCTCACCAAAGCGCAGAGTTATTCTTACCCAAACACTTTTTTGTTATAATCTAAGTTACCATATTTGCTCAGTCTAGGGCAAATCCAAAAGTCGGTTCTGCATAAAGTTCGGTTCAATTCTCATTCGTTGTAAATTTTCCACCAGCCTAAGGAATTCGTGACAAATTCACATAGCGGGACCCTCATCGAACTTGTGATGAATTTTACAGACATTCATTTGTCTTTTGAGAGCCGGGGAAGACTTTGGGATGAATTCAGTGAATTTCCAACGAATTTGATGTCACGTTAATGTTTTTTAAGTTTTTTCGTTTTTACTTGTCATGTCAGCCATAAAACAACAGACAAAACACAACAAATTTTTGAATTAAAAAAACTAAGGACTTTAATAGGCAGAAAGGTTGAATGCTGGAGCATTCACAGAAAGGTTGCCGTTGAATGCTAATGTGTGCACGGCAATTCGCAGGAGTATAAGGTTGAGCCTGGAGTATAACTGTTTGCTGGAGCATTTGTTGGAGCCTGGAGTATCTGTTCACTGGAAACTCAAGCACAGCACTCACGCAAGACAAAGTAACTTTATTACTCTAACGCCCCCCTTAAGATAAACTTAGGGAGTAGACTGGAACTCGTGACACAACAGGGAAATAGGAAACTGGAATTTTTGCTAATTCCTTCATATATGCGATGGTGTATTTTTGCTAAATTGTTTTAATATTAGCATAGTAGTGAATGAATTTATTTGCTGCTGCATATTTTTACATATATTAGTATTTATTCATTTTAATCTTGTAGGGATGAACCGAAAACAAACCTGATCCCAGACCCAAAAAAATTGAGTGGATTTCAAACCCGAATGTCAAACGCGCATACAAACCAGAATCTGAGCCTGCAACTTAGGTTATAATCATATTACTTAAGTTCCCAATAATTTATTTTTTCCATTTATAGACGTTAATATATTTCCATTTTATTTAAGTTTGCATATATGTTGTTCAACATAGTTTGTCACTTGCCAAGAAACCTGACTATAGGAACATGAACGCATCTCCCTCCCAATAACACAATCTCTGGTGACTATATTTATATATAATATAATTATATCTTTATTCATTTATTTGTGTACCCTGATTTATCGGTAGCCCCATCCCCATGTCTCCAGATAACTATGTTGTCCATTGTTCAATCCAATTCTGCATTGCATGCCAGCAGTAACCTACCCAAGTAAAATCTTGCTATTTGAATATTGAAATAATGAACTGCATTTCCCTAAGAGTATTCACATTTTTTGGTGATTGTATTTACATACATTATTCATGTATCCTTATTCATTTACCTGTGTACCCTAATCTTATCGACATCCTTTTTCCCTGTAACAATATCTGCTTCTGCTGTCTCTAAGTAATTATGTTTTAAAATGTTCTCTCTGATTGTGCATCACATGCCTTCATTGATCTGCCCAAATAAACACCCACTAGTTGAATAATGAAAATATGAACTACATCTCCTTCACAATATTCACAATTGCTGGTGATTGTGTTTGTATATAATGTAGCTATATCCTTTTTCATTTACTTGTGTACCCTAATTTTGTCTGCATGCCCCTCCCCATGCTGGTATCCCTCCCATATGTCTGCAAGTAATTATGTTGTCCAGTGTTCTAATTGCTTCTATATTGTATGACTGCACTGACCTGCCCAAACAAACACCCACTATTTGAATAATGAAAACCTCTCTCAGAATTGTTGGATAACTTTGATCTTTGCATATGTGCAGGGTTTCTTCAGGAAACATCTGTCACTTGAATGTATTAAACTATTTATAGATGAACTGTGATTCACACGAGCTCGGGGAAAGATGACAATGGAACATGGAAAATAATTACAAAACATATTGGATCATTTATGTTTAAGCCTACCTTCAGCTTTTCCTGTAATTTCCTCATATCAACTTCTTCTCCTTCAATTAGTATTTCAGATGAAGCCAACGAGGCCATTGCAAGCTGTCCTATGTAATCTTCAAACAACTCACTTCCAAATAACATGGCAAAGACTGCTGTTGGATCTAATATAGTTTCCCTGTGTTTATAAAAAGCATAAGACAGACAGATGTCAAGAAAACACTTTCTGAAAATCCATAGTAAAATACAAGAAGCATCTATTAACCCAAAATGAAAGACCTTGTATAAAGGCCACTGCAATGTTCATTATATTACTCAATAAAGAATCAATGCATCATGTAAGAAAGAAAATTAGGAAAATTCGGAGAACATTTCTGACAAAAATCTTTACAGGATAGAAAGAAATTTATCCCAAAAGATAAGAAAGAATTAAAATGTATTGACAAAGATATTCTCAATCTACATAGAGCTATAACACTGCATTTGTAAGGAAATGCTTACTTTGATATGCCTGCCTTCCCATTTGTATCATATGCGGCTCTTTGTGTTGGATCACTAAGAACTTGATAAGCTTCTCCCAATGCCTACATGAATAAGATTATTTTTTCTTGAGACAGCCAGTGAGATGCAAAAAAAGAAGAAAATATCGCTTTGGTCACATGGACCTAATATAGCAGAGAGATTGTAGAAACAAGAAGAGAAAGACATGGTGATTAATCTTCTTCTCAGGTCATAAACTAGATCTATATTTCAGAAAGTTAGAGAAAAAGATTCAGATAGCTAAATATTTTTGAAGAAAACACACTCTTAATTTCAGTTTTAAAAGAACAGTGTTAGAAAGAAATTTGGACAAGATCAGGTCCACAGATTTTAATATGTTTCAGAGGATGAATTTTTCTTAAGATCTGTCAGAGGATAAATTAGCCAATACAATTTCCATCAAACTAGAGGTCCCATTCCATATCTCAGGCCACAATGAACTGTTGAGGTTCCTAGTTTTTTGGCATCAGAACGACTGTACAACTTGGCTTAACATGTTAGAATCTAAGCTGTCATTTGTTAATTACTAAAATAAGCTTCTTTGAAATAGCATAAAAATGAAAAGCTTGAAGAACCTACAAAGAAAGGAATTTTAACTAATTTACAACATTTGTTTTCATAAGTTATTATAACTCGAATTATGAGTGAAAGGTAGGAAACAAGACCTAATATTGACTGTGTTCTTGAATGTTGCTCGTTATACATAGGGACAGTGGGACCATCACATATCGTGAAAATCCCAAAATAATACACAGGTAGATTACAAGATACAAAAGATTTGGTATAGAGCATTCAGTCGTTTCATAATATGAGATTTGAAGTTAACAGTGACCTCTTGCAGTTGTTTTGGCAAAAAAGAAGTTAAGCTTACATCTAGCTGTGACTAAGAGAAACTTAACATATTTCACAGAATTTGATAAAAGCATCACTTGCCTGAAACCTTTGGGCAGCTTGAGGATCATTTGGATTTTTGTCAGGATGAACTTGTCTTGCCTGCACCCATATAAATAAAAGTCTTATATTACAATCATCCAAGTTATGCCTAATATATGCAATTTAGAGATTATTCTTTTTTCAATTAACAAAAAGGAAAAAAGAAATTAAACATCTACAAAAATGCAGATTTATAACAAACATGTTAATCAACACAAAAAAGGAAGCATTGAGGTCTATACATCCAGAATTTATTATGACATAGTATAGAGCAAAATACCAAGAGATTATAAAATTGCATAAATGAAGTACTCAAGTCAATCAACTTCATTCTTCAATTAAATCTATTCATGGGACTACAAATTCAAATTTTACCATGCCATATGTCCGAAAACATTATTAATAAAGAATTTCATACCAACAAACAATATTGTATACAGCAGTTCACAGAGCAATAGTGTTGTATACAAGTCAAACTTTATCAAAAACTCGTAAATCACCCTTCAAAACCCATAATACATATTTGTAAGTCCCCTTTCCAAGCTAAGTCACTTGTAAGTCGGCTTATAAAGCCCAAAAACCAGATTTTATATATTTTAATGACTTGTAAAATACTTTGGAAAGCCTGACCACTTAACTCCTTAGACTTGTAACCTTTAATGTGAGCTTTAATATCCAGTGCAAGTTATAAATTCATTAAGCCTTGCATATAGCTATTCAAAACCCATTTCTATATTGTTTTTCTGTCATTGCAAGTGGTGGGTTTTGCATTTCAAGTATAGAAATTGAAGCAAGGCTTGCAACATGAGTAAGCAAACCCAAACTTACATATTTTTTTCGCTTCTAGAGTCATATGTTTTGCATTTCAAGTTTGAAGTTAAGATATAATGCTAGTCTCATCACCTTCCAAACCCAAAATGAGATGTTTGCATGCATTTGGATCATTGAATCTGACTCTATCACTACATGCTCACCTTAATGGCTCATGGAAGAACTTTCCCAAGTTCTTTGATGATGGACAACAAAATCCTGATGAACAAATTGCTCCATTCTACATTGCATTCGGTGTTCATGGTGTTGAACACGAAGACATATTTGTAACGCTGTTCGTCAAGACTCTCCAAGGTGTGGTTGCTGACTAGTTTTACAACCTTGCACCACAGACTATCACAAAATGGGCTACTCTCATAGCCAAGTTTGATGATGTTAATATTTGTAGCTGCACGAGATATATTACCTGCAATGGGCATCCTATTTCTTTTGCTGATGGAGCCATTGCATCAGTGCTGCTAGTGTATTTGCCTCGTGTCCTTCACGTGATTACAGAAGTCCTCACATTATATGGAAGGACATTTGTTTATGTGTCACAATAACTGCTCCTTCACTTCATTACGGAGACTCGAAATCTTTAAAGATGTAACGGCAACCATTCTCAATCTTCACCATTCTTTCTAACTGCCACGAGAGAGAGACAGCAGGTTTTATGCCCTTTTGGTATCTCTGTGTTTTGTTTTGTAATGCTCAAGTTATGTTTGAATTGGGCCTATCTTTGTGATGATCGGGTATTCATTCCTATCGGACAGAAGTCATGTGATTATGTAATCAGGTTACATTCAGTTTATTGTGCTTTTGTTCTTCAGTTATTCTGATCGCCACTCAATGCTCAAGAGTTATGTCTGTGCATGGTCGCATGGTCTGTCTTGGATTGTAATTGTCGTCATATGTTTATCGTGCTTCTAGTGGTGTCTCTTAGTGTTATCACCCTATATTAACATATAGTTATAGATTTGTATTTTTATAATTCTTTATCCAAATATATTCATTAATGATATCAAAAAAGTATTATAAATAAATTATAATATCAAGAAAGCCAAGATTAAATAAGTAAACCACCTTCCATTTTCCTAGAAAAGGTTTAATAATCATATCAAGAAAATAATTAAATGATATGTGTTTTATCACATCTTAATAATTAAATAGTTATAAGAAGAACTAATAAAAATACAATTAACAATCATTTATCAATAAAAGGTATGATCTCTTGAAAAGAGACAAACATGCCTTTTGACTTTCAAAAGCTATGACCATTCTATAGCAAAAGATATTTACAGGGGTTTCCATTTAAAAATAGGAAAAAGAGAATTATCATGCAGGATAAAATGAAAACATGAAGGAGAGGATTGTAATTTGCAGGAAAACTATTACCAAATTCCCATCACCATCTTGCAAGTGAAATCAGCATTACAATAATTTTTACAACCACCATAAATATGCAGCAAACAAGAATGGAATCTAATTCAAACTTTTAAAATATGTGGATCAAACTTTAAAATTAATGATAAATATTATGGAAAGAATAAAGGGAAGTTACATAAGGAGATCTAAAAAGGTAAGTTTTAATATAAAATTATGTTATTTCAATTTTATAAAGAGTATCATGTTAATTCATTTGTAGAGATAAAAAGTGATATATTTATATATATATATATATGAGCCTTTTTTCATTTATTATAATGTGATATTTAATATACAATTGATATATAGAGAGCATGTATTTTGTAATAAACAAGTACTTATTATTTTTTTAGAGATGTAAAATGGAATAAAGGATTGAATAAATGTAATCTTATGATCCAAGTATAACTTGGTTGAGGGCATTCGTTATGAATGTCATGATATGATCCAAGTATAATTTGGTGGAGGGCATTCATTGTGAATGTCATAAAACGATCCAATTTAATTTGGTGGAGGGCATTCGTTATGAATGCCATGATATGATGCAAGTGCACTTGGTGGATAATGATCCAAGTATAACTTGGTGGAGGGCATTTATTGCGAGTGTCATGGAATGATCCAAGTATAACTTGGTGGAGGGCATTCATTCATTGTGAATGTCATAGTATGATTCAATAACTTTGTGGAGAACTTTCATTACGAATGTTAATCATTTCAAATTTGACAACTTATTAACGATATAAAATATTAAATTATATGAACTTACCAATTTCTTATGGTCCCAAACTAACCCTAATAGTGGGGACATTACACTTAGCCTACCCACGATTGTAAGTCTTTCTTGGGGGTGTCAAGTATAATATATGTTTTTCTGGAAAGTGATTTTTTAATTTTTCGATGCTAATGCATGCAATATTTTGCGTGATAAGGAAGAACTATGATCATTTGACCTATTGTTGGTGCTTCAAAAGGAGAGGTACATATTCTGACAATGTCTTTTATGTGATAACAACCTCTGTAAAGAAGTCATTCATCTAACTTAGCTTGTGAAGCATTGTATTGAATGTTATGATTATCAATAAAGGATATATCTTGGGTATGGTTGGGTTTTTCCCTCGAGTAGGAGGGTTTTCCCAAGATATCTCTAGTGTCCTTGTGTTTCTTTCTTTATCTCTTATTTATTTATGTTATTCTGATTCAAAAACTTAACATGGTATCAGAGTGGGTCTACATAAAGATCCTGAACTAGAATTATACAAGCAACGTTTAGGCAGTAGAAGTGTATAGTAGACCTAATCTCAATTATATCAAAGGCTCCAATGAATGCTCAATTATCATCAACCAACACTTAGCAGTCCACTTCCAGCAGCTCATAGAGATCACCTTGGAGGGTACCTTTATAGTACTCATATGGTGAAAGAGATCATGTTGTTGATAAAAGGGAAAGATATGGAAATCGAAATCTGAAAGGAAAAGTATCTTATGTTTGTACCCCAGCTAGAGAATGTAGTTGGTACTGCAATAGGCAGGCTCCACATAGACAATCATCTCAGAGTGTTCAGCCAAGTGCTAGTCGAAGGAGCATTCAGTAGTCTAGTGCTCCTTCAGTAGGATGTCGTTATAGCCCAAGGGCATGCTTCACTTGTGGTTAGCTAGGGCATAGGGTAGGGATGTGTCTTAGAGGTCATCTGCGGAACCGAGCCTTAGGGTAGTTATGTTTGAGCCTACAGTTGGGGATGCAAGTAAATACCACCAAGTATTTTGTAGTGGTTGATAGCCGTTAGGCGGAGCACCAAGGCACTGTTGTGGAGACTATAGATGTGTTGCATGGTATTTCTACCATTGTACTATTTGATTCTAGTGCTTCAAATTCTTTTGTTTCCTCCTATCTTGTCCAATAATGTGGGCTAGTGGCAGTACAACAAGTTGATAGTTGGCAAGTTGAGTTAGCCACAGTTTCTAGAGTGACCATGGACTCCCTTGTTTGTGGTTGTGTTGGATTTGGGAACCTTCACCATTGTAGATCTGTGTATCCTACCCTTTGGTTTTTATGGTGTTGTGTTGGGTATGGATTGGTTAGCCTCTCACCAAGCGAATATTGATCGTTGAGCTAAGTCTCTATAATGTGTTGATGACACAAGTGGGCAAGTTCAGTCTGTAGGGGTCCAGAGACTAGTTTCACTATGTATGATCTTAACTAAGCAATTGAAGCAGAGTATGCAACAAGGATATCAATCATTCGCAATCTTCGTTGGTGACCTAAATGGGGTTGAGAGTCGAGAGATATCCCTTGATGATCACTCACTTCTCCATAGTTTGCTAATGAGATACTAGGTATGCTGACTCAATGCAAAATTGATTTCCACATTGATCTCATTCCTAGAATTGAGCTTTTTTCTCTGGCACCTTACTATATGACTACTTAGGATTTGAGTGAGCTTTGTGTGCAATTAGAGTTTTTGTTGGCCAAGGGTCATATTTGTCCTAGTGTATCTCCATGGTGTGCACCAAACATCTTTGTGAAGGAGGATGGGTCCTTGAATCTGTGCATTGACTACCCACGATTGAATAAGGCGACAGTGAAGAACTGATATCTCTTATTGAGTATTGATGATATGTTTGATTAAATGAAGGGAGCGAGAGTGTTCTCAAAGATAGATTTGAAGTCAAGATATCATCAACTTTGTATCCAGTCAAGATATCATCAACTTTGTATCCATGAGGTTAACACTAAATGAACAACTTTTCATACATGCTGTCGGCATTATGACTTCATGGTTGTACCCTTTGGGAAATAGTCATCTATGGAGATCATAGATGACTATTCATTATTTTGATTACAAATATCATAGTTATTAGATATTAGACTATATTTCTATTTCAGTTTGATCATATATGCATGATGATGCTAGTGATATGACATTATGATGTATGATGATGTCTAGCTTATTTTTTATTCAGATTATGGATTATGCATCTAAAGGACATTTATTGGACTCATAAATTATTATGCTTATATGTTGTGGATATTTGTCTTTTACTTTCAGTTAATATATGCTTAGAATAGCCTTAAAATGATTATTTAAATGCTTTCCATTTAGTGCTGCATCATTACGATTATTTGTTGTGTATTTTTGTAATGCACTACTGCTATGCATTTTTCCCGTTGGTGTTGGTACGAAGTGAGACGAAGTCGTAGTCACTTGCTTGTGAATTCTAAACGATGTCCCATTTTCCTTCACTGTGATATTTTGCATTATATGTGCTTTAGCTATTTATATATTGAGCATCTACACATGATGTTTGTGTGTTTATTGACAAATACCAAGTACATTCATTTTGAGTTGCATTAATTGAGTGTGTACCTATATCCTCGACAATGGCAATAGGAGATAGTGACATTGGCCTTTCATACTGAGTCAATGTCCTCCCTGTATGGATGACATATCTATGTTATTGTTATTGTTATCCCTCCAGTACATGTTGGTAAATTCGGATTTCATGATGCATTATGTGATTTGACCTGTGACTTTATGAGTGTGTTAGTTCCTTTTAACTCTACGGTTGTCATGGAAGGTTTTAACTTTTAATGCTGATTTTATTGTGTTTGAGGATTTTTATTTATTTAATTTAATTTACCGGTTGATTTGTCATAGTTGTTGCAATCAATTTTATTATCTAGGAAGAAGGGGCCAATATATTATTTAAGTGGTTCAATAATCTATTTTATAAGTGACTCTTGTAAAAACTACTTATATGGAAAAAGTGAGTGAGTTTCAGCCCTCACTTCTTTTGGTTTGGGAAGAATTTGTATTTTTGCTCCAAAAATCCTCTCGAAGCAATTTGTTATTTTGCTTGTTGGATGAGATTTGTTCTTTGGATCTTCACCAGGAGCGACCCATTGGATTTGGGACGTAATTCCTCATCTTTGCTTAAGGTTTCATTCTGTTTGGCATACTTTGCATTGTTCTCCTCTCTTTCTAGTTTTTGGCTCTTACACTTGAGGTAGGGCTCTTGAGATCCTAATCTTTGCCTGGTTATTTCGAGTGCTTTTAATTGATTGAGATTTATGGGTTGAGAACTAGTGTTCCCCCACTGTCTTATTTATTTCCATTACCTAGTTGGACGAGAATGAGTATTTTACTATTTTTATGCTTGGGGTTTGAAGTTTTCACCCTGTTATGCTGTCGGAATTTGTATATGTGCCCAAATTTTAGTTTTTATTGGATTTTCAAGACATTGGGTATAAAATGCAAAATGGGTTTTGATTTCCTTGAATTCTGAAATGTTTGAATTTGTGCATTTTGTGTCTGCCCAGATTTTGCCAGTTATTTGTTTGGTATGTCCTTGGTGTTGGAATGGATTTTCCTCCATGATTCCAATAGTTTCACATTTTTACTTTGGGGTTTTCGGATCCATGGACGACTCCATGTTCCTGGTTGAGTTTGTCATGTGCATGTATATGTGGCTTTTTGCTTGTGTTTTTGCCTCAATGCTTGATTTGATCGCATTTGGGATGTGTGGTGATGGTGTTTGAGATCATGCCACATGCACATTGAGTGTGCTAGATCGGAATCCTACGAGACCCGCACCCTTGGCTTTGGACCAATCGAGAATGTTGGGGATTTGGAACTTTTGGGTGCTTTTGTTTTTGTGCCTTTTGGCTTGTGTTGAGAAGTGGGATGGAGTGAATCTTCAAGGTGTACCCAAGCACAAAAGGGATCCAAGGTAACCTTGCTTGAGTTCTTAATAAGAAATTGATAACCTTAAACAATAAATGGGGTAAAAATTAATATAAAATAGATGAGATATTTAAGACTACATTGTCGTCGTATGAGGATGTAGATATGGTATATCTTTTGTTGCTGTCTGTGAACGTTAATATAGCCTAGCACCTTACCTTCGTATGAGAACATGGATATGGTGCTGATTAGCCTTGCCATTTGCGGATGTTGATATGGCTCACTAGAGCATCCTTGATGAGAGAACGATATCTCAAAGTTACACAGGCCCTCTTGTGCCATGTAATGACACTCCATTCTCGCTTCTAGATCTTTATACTTTATTAGTTGAGTAGTGATCCCTCCTTCCTTGTTCAGTGTTGGTATGGCTTTTGTCTCTTGGGTTGTTATGCTGCCCTTGAGTCTTGCATAGTGTGTGGCATGTGTAGCCTATTTGCTTAAGTGCATGCTTTGGTTGTGGGTGGGTTACTATCTCCACAAGCATGGTAGGTTAGGCCTACAGGAACTACTTGGTAGGGAGGCATTGCTAAACTAAACTGCTTCTAGGGACTGGTAAATAGAGACGAACTTCCTCCAGCTACGAGATTTGTAGCTTGTATGCTCACTCTTTCAATTGCATAGATATTTGACGGTATATGTATTTGATGTTTGATTTAGCATTATATGCTCATGCTTTCTATTTCATGTATATTAACACAATTCACTAACCATAACTTGATATGTGTGTATCAAGTACTCCCCGAAGTGGAGCTAGACATATTTCAGTTGTATGTTTGTGCCAGCTTAGTAATTAGTTTTTTGCTTGTGTAATTCGGTTAAAAAAACCAACCGTCATCTATGACTAACTAGAGGTGTCTACGACTCTCAAGTCTAAGACTTTTTCTCTCAAACTTCAGCATTAAACATTTATTTTCCAATCATCGTCTGCACAGACCAATATTTGTGACTAGAGATTGCCATCTCTGACTCACTAGACTAAGACTTTTTTTGTCTCAATTCAGCTCACCAATCGGTGTCTCCACCAACTAGTGTCTCTCCAACCCAATCTATGCCTATTCCTAATCATCAACGTCTCCACTCAATTTGGTTTTGCTATGAGCTTTAGGAGCTAGGTTATGTTTTAGACTTTTCGGATTGGTTCTTTGAGTGTTCCCTAACAGTCCAATTTTAGCACTAGGACCATACATAAAATGTAACATTTAAGTATAAGATAAATTCTTATACTTAAGTTACATTTTATGTATATACTTTCAAGATATTTGAGAGTGTTTCAGTTTCCTAGGAGTTAAAGATTTTGGATTTTGAGGATTCCTTAGGAATTTCAGACTTGGCTAAATTTCATGAATCAGCATATTGTATTCAACATGATTTCCAATGGACGAATAATTGTAACCTTAAGCCCCTAACTCATGCACAATCGTTTGAGGGTCATTACTTATTGTACTGTTTATGCTATGGTTGGTTAGTAATGAACATGTATGTTTAACTATGTTAGGAACATTTACTTTGGGCTTAAAATGAATATCAATTATAGGGATTGAGGATGAAAATCAGTTTTCTCCTAGTGTAGCCATGAGTTCTTGCTAGCTTTGTCTCTTATTATGCATGGACGATGTTTGGATCCTTGACGAGCATTCTCAGGAAAGTGTACTCTTTGTTCCGGGTAGATAGTTGATAGAGGCTAGGGAATCTTTCGAGGTGTTAAAAAGACTTCCTCTTGTGTATGTTGACATATTATATATGTCATGTTCCTTGAGTTTCTTATCTTGTTTGGATGCTTATTTGTTGCACTTGGTTCGTCTACATTATTAGTAGGAAACTTATTATAAGAAAAAAATTATTTAGTGCATGTTTTATCCTTGTGTTTCAAGAATTCCTTAGTGGGGCATTACATATCTTTTCCTGATGCACCTTAATACCATTAGCCCCTGTCATATGTCCCAGATACAAAAAAATTGTCAATCCACCCTCACATTTGAACGCTTTACCAAACAAAGACTGCTCCTTCATGATTCTCAATAACTCATCCAAATGTTGAAGGTTCTCCTCCCAAGATTTATTGAACATCAGGACATCATCAAGGAACACCAAAATAAACTTCCACAACTATGTATTCAAGATGTGATTCATGCATGATTGGATCGAAGCAGGTGCATTAGTGAGACCAAAGGCATCATTAGGAACTCATAATGTCTGTGTGTAATGTCCCCATTTTAGCAGGGTCCTATAGCATCACTGTAACCCTCATGAGCTGACAATTTAATTCGAGGATCCTTTATCGATTGTTTCTTGGTATTGTTCCATACCAATCATGCCTTCATGGTAACTGATTCACCGGCCCAAGATGATAGTTTCTTTCATTTAATTTAAGAGTTATTAAAGTTATACTAGATGGCTTAACGGTATTCTACCTATAATATTATTGGTGTGCACATTTAGCATATTTCGGTTTGCTGGATTGTTTTTCATTGGATTTATCAATTGCAACAATAGTTCTCTCTGAGCAATGCTTGATATCATTTATCTGTTAGATATCTTTGATATATATCTGATTTCCTTTGATGCACTTTTGTCTCTCCAAAGACTTCACAAAATTGGAGCACTTTGATGTGAAAAGAATGGGGACAATATGATTCAAGTTTCAAACAAGGAAAATGATAGTCCTTCCCTCTCAAAATTACTTGTCCTCAAGCAAGTATATTCATGTTTCTAAATTGCCCCATAATATCTACTATGTTATTAATATATTAAGACCTATGCTTCTATCTTTAACTCTAGTTGTTTTAACTAATGCTTGGAAACTTACAAGATTCTTAGTATTAAGGTAAGTTTTCTCTGACTTGCATAATGGTATGGATCTCTCTCTGAATACTAACAAGGGTGTGTTTGCATCAGGGGCTTGCTGGGCTCGGAATGAATGCATCAGCTTTGTGCTAATGCAAAGTTTCATATAGTGTAGCTACGATTTCACAGATTTGCCACTGGCACCGTGATATAATTGAATTTCTTCAAAAAAAAAAATTGTTTTAAAATGCAAGTAAAATTGTTGCTGGGCCATGGGGGACAGCTAGCCATCCCCTACTAAGCAGATTTTGGAATGTTTTGAGAACATTTCCTCTTTTAAGTACTAATTGCGACAAGGTCATTTCCTTGACATTCCTAGGTCCCCAAAATGTCCCCTTTAGGAGCTAAGGATTGTGGGTCAGGGGATGTGATCCCAGGGAGCACTGCTTTATAATCTTTGTACATGCATAATACCAGTGAGTCTTCATCTTCAGTTACTACAATCTATTATGTTCTGTCCATTGTTGTGATTGTGTTCTTATCACTTGATATGCATCCCACCGGATGTGACTCGGTAGACTAGTAGAAACTTTTCTGTAATCAATACAAATTTTTTTGGCGTCATTAGGGCCACAAGTACATATTATCTCAGTGCTAGTGCAGGATATTGGATTAGGAAAAAATTTAGTAGCTATATTTTGCCATTTGGCTATTTTCTATATTTCTATCATCTGCATTTAACTGTTCTTAAGTTATTTGCAGATATCCCAGTTGTTAAAGTTTGTAGCTACGATAGAGATCTTTATCTCTCAAAATCTGGAAGTTATTACCGTTATTTTTGTCTTCAGCTGAAAAAGGACACTTAAGTTTAATTTGTAATATTAAATGTATATGACATGTGTCATTCTCATGCATTGAGGCATGAATATTCGAAGAGTTATTATTAATTATAGGAGTTATAGGAATCTCAAGAGACCTTTCAGTTATAATGTGAAGAGTCGCTCCTATTTGTTATATATTTGCATCAAGCAAAGGACATTGTACACTTAAACATTTCATTATCAATAAAGATATCTCTATGTTGTGTGGCTGGGTTTTTCCCTTCATTCTCGAAGGGTTTCCTAGGATATTTCTAGTGTTCTTTGTTTCAGTTTTGTGTCTTTCTTATTGCTGGTTATTTTCATGGATTTCTGGACTCTAGTTTTAACATGGTATCAGAGCTCAGGTTTAATAACAGCATATGTAGGAGTCTTTTTGTTTAAAGTGATATCTATTATTATCCTGGTATTGTTGAATCATCATTGAGGTGTTTCCTTTTGATAAATTTTGTCAGAGGTTGTATGTGATTTTTGCTTGTCTATGATAGATATGTTCGAACTATGCTCTTTGAGAATTTTCTGTATCGATAGATTTATTTCTTTTCATATATGTGCTTGTGTATGTTGAGGATAGGACATCGTTGAAGTCTTTTGAAGATTTATTGTCTTCCATTTTTTTTAATGTGTTGATATCCGAGTGCCTCCTTTGTCGGGAGTTATTGCAGCTGTCGTTATGAATTTATATTGTCTCCATTTCCTGTATATTTTGTATATGAAGCGTATCCACCTAGAGTTTATTGGCATCTGTGGACGTCTATTTGCATCGTGGGGTATCATTACATGAGGCATATTTGCTTGATGTGGGGTCAAATGAAAAGATTTTTCACCGGATTTCTTCCTTCAGTATACTAATCGTTCAAGGAGTTAATCCACAAGTTATCTGTTTATTGATGTCGCTCTTATTTTGTGAGACGTCTGGTTTTTTTTTTTGGTCTCTCTCATTGCCGCAAGTTCAATTTCCTTGTGCTTTGGCGTGAAGTTTGCATGCTTATTGGATGAATCGACTGGAATAATTTATATATTTTTTAGGCCCAACTATTGAATTTCCATATTTTTACACGTATTGTCTGGGTCCTGCTTTAGATGGAGGTTACACTACTAATGTCTTTATGTATTCTCCCTCCACCGCTTCTTGAAGTCGACTGATATTTCTTAGCGGTGATTTTCGAGAACCTTCAGCCAACTCGTCATTTGTAACATTCTGCATGATGTATATCATATTCAATGACTATTAAATATTGTTTTCTTCTGAACGGACGGAACCGTTACCGCTGCCAGGGATTCAAGTTACTATTTGTCATTGCATTCGTCAAGCCTTGGACAGTTAATATAATCAGATAAAAGCTTTGTGCGTGTTGAATGATTTTTTTTGTTACTAGACGAATAATATGTTCTTTGTTATGGACGGCAATTATTTGAGAGGTTTGTGCAGAGGGTTGCAACGCATCCGAGAAGCTCAAGCGGTGTGAAATCAAGAAATGAAATGCCATCGCTCTCTGGGCATGGGACATTATTGTTGACAATTGTGCTATTTGCAGAAACCACATCATGGACCTCTGCATTGAGTGTCAAGCAAATCAAGCTAGTGCAACCAGCGAAGAATGTACTATTGCATGGGGTCACCAAAAGTCTTGGATTCATTCATTTCCGGAGGCGCTCTGTGCAAAAGGGTTTCCTTCTATCCTAAGGTTGGAGTGTTGTGTATTGAGAAAATTGAAAGAATAGGAGATTGTTGTTGCTGTAGCAAAGAAAGAGCTTATGGGTCTTGAAGCCTCGAGGATGATTTCTGAAAGATTTAAGTGTTGTTCAACTCATGTTGTAGAAGATGTATCAACATACAAACAATGGAGAGATTCGTTTACATGAGTGTGCTCTACTCTGAGGAGAAAGACACAAAGATCAACTTTAAAATATCAAGAGATAAGTTTTTCATCTCAAGGTAAAAATTAATTTCTAATTTATGTGCTAGTTGTCATTGAGAATGGTTTATGCTGGTTTGATTTTTTAGGATGAAGCAATAAAATGAAAATTTTCTTTGCATCCATAGGTTAACGTTTTAGCTTGAGAGGAGAATTTTTAATGATCAAAATAAATTAAGTTGATCTAATCTCTCTTAGCTCCAGGATCTTTTAGCTTCAGAAGGAGCCTTCATAATTTAAGAGGGAGTGTTTATGGAACCCCAATCATTCTCATATATGCTTGTGGCATTTATAAAATTTGAGACTCAACTGGAATCAAGTCTTAGTTTGTTATTGTCTACTTTATTCTTGTGTAAATAAATGAGATTGTAAGATCAACTATGATAACTCTTTCACTATGTGATAGTGAATATCATGTTGAGAGAGTCCATGATGTCATCACATTGAGAGATTCCGTGATGGGAGTTAGATGTCATGTTAAGAGATTCCATGACAGTTCACGTTGAGAGAGTTCGTGAACAAAGGCTTAGTTGTGAGTCTTGCAAGCTTTTCATGTTGAATGATTCCATGAATATGATTGATTGTTACAGATTTTCATGTTGAATGATTCCATGAATATGATTGATTGTTACAGGGTTTCATGTTGAGTGATTCCATGAATATGATTGATTGTTGAATGATTCCATGAATATAATTGATTGTTACAAGGTTTCATGTTGAGTGATTCTATGAATATGATTGATTGTTTCATGTTCTCATAGGATATATGGGATGAGAATTTATCATTGACATTTTTTTGGTTGCAGCTTTATGTGACTATTGAGCTAAAGATCTCTCTCTTGCTAAGAGGGAGTGTTAAAGTTTGTAGCTACAATAGAGATCTTTACCTCTCAAAATCTGGACATTATTACCATTATTTTTATCTTCAGCTGAAAAAGGACACTTAAGTTTAATTTGTAATATTAAATGTATATGACATGTGTCATTCTCATGCATTGAGGCATGAATATTCGAAGAGTTATTATTAATTATAGGAGTTATAGGAATCTCAAGAGACCTTTCAGTTATAATGTGAAGAGTCGCTCCTATTTGTTATATATTTGCATCAAGCAAAGGACATTGTACACTTGAACATTTCATTATCAATAAAGATATTTTTGTGTCGTGTGGCTGGGTTTTTCTCTTCATTCTCGAATGGTTTCCCAGGATATTTCTAGTGTTCTTTGTTTCAGTTTTGTCTCTTTCTTATTGCTAGTTATTTTCATGGATTTCTGGGCTCTAGTTTTAACACCAGTCACCCATAATTTATGGATTTTCTCTTTTCTCAAGAGAAAAATTTTCGTTCGCTTTAAAATTTCAATTGTTTCAGTTAGACACATAATATATCATTGTTGACAACAATTTGGGCCCTAATTATCCCAATATACTATGGCTTTTTTTCATTTTCTACTATATTAATAGAAACTTTTAGTTTTTGAATTGTAAAATTAATGGTATGTGGAAAAAACTGGCATCCACTCTAAACTATGATTTTTATTATGAAAAATAATGTCTATGAAATTATGCTGTTCTTTGACAAATTGGCCAAGAGTTCTAGAGATTTCAAGAAGACATTCTTAAGTTATGCCCTGACATGAACCCAGATTCCAATTTGAGCCATCTTTGCAGTAAGTAAACTCACTTACTACCAGACCAGAGCTCCATGGACAAGACCTTTCTGCATTGTCCTTCACCGGGCTGATTGATGCCTGAGAAGTTTCAAACTTGCAACTGTGTGACCTTATCTGGCCAATATCAAATCAGTAAACCTCATGTTCAATTGAAATTCTTTGAACAATCAAATACCTATAGATGTAAAACCTTTGCTTACACAGTAAATGCAAGCTGGAATTATGAGGCCAACATGCAGTCATTATTATTTTCTATATCTAGAGATCGACCTGCATGGCAGCAAGAATGTCTAATCTCATTCCTAGATACTGCAAGTGAATTTTCTATTTCTCTCTTATTTTCTGTCTCCTGTTTTAAAGATACGGGAGATAAGTCAGGTTGACCCCGCCAGGTGATCTAGAGTGAGCTACCAACCTTTCACAGGCTTGAGCTCTCCTAGTGTCTACGTATTTCCAGTATTACTAATATAGTTGGCCGTTTCCATGTTATGACTTTTGGGCATTCTCTAGATTGCAGTAATCAGCAACATAACTGTCCAAATTTAAGCTGTTTAAGACTGCAGGGAGATGACCCCTATAATACTCCTTTCCAGATAAAAACTCTCGTCTTCTTTCTTGAGCACATAATATGCCTATTAATTGATGTCTATTGCAATCCCTAGACCACAAAATAATCCCCTTCTTACCCATATGGTAAAACACAAATAACATCATAAGAGCTGTAGGAATTCTCCTCCACGCTTTTAAATTGAAATTGTAGCAAATGCAATTGGTGATAAAAAAGTGTTTCAAATCTTTAAAATGTGCGGGTTTCAAGTTTTTGCATGCATTGAGATTAAAAATGTCCGTAGAATTCCCTCACCTTCATATAATAAGCCTTTCTAATCTCTGCATCCGTGGCCTTGGAACTGACTCCGAGGGCTTCGTAAAACTCCAATTCCTTTACCATTTTAGCTCCCTTCGGGATCGATCCTCTGACCTATTGCATCAATGTGGGTGAACTGAAGACCTGTTGACTATATTCAACGGCCTGAAGGATAGGAGCAGGTGCAGAGGATTGCAAAATTGCTCGACGAAATAAAAGCTAAAGGAGATCTGCAAGATTTTACCAAAGTTCGTCATGATTACAGACAACGAGGATGTCTGATCAAACTTTTGCTTTCCAACCCGAAAAAGGCACGTTTGGCTGGACACCCACACTGTTTATCATAGAAAACACTACGTTGGCATATTCAGATATTTGAATTTAAAAATGCGTAGACGTTTCTGCGGTTTGCCTTTGGAGGAAGGAGCTTTGGAAGTATACATGATTGTTCATAAGAACTTTGATGGATACTTTTTTACGCTTTTTGATGAGAATGAACGGAAAAAAGCAATTTTAATAACGTTCACTAATCAACACTAAAGTATAACCAACAATTTATTTTCTTTTTCTTTTTCCTTTTTGATGTATAGTCCTCTATTAGTAAAATATTGAAATCATATATTTACTAGCACTTGCACCAGAAGAAGGTGCAAGGGATATGCCGATAGGTCGTAGTTATAAAAGCAATATTACGAGAAATGTAATATTGTGGAAGGGTGGTTTGTACCATTCAAATTGATTCCAATATTCAAAGAAATGTTATATTGTGGAACGGTGGCTTGTACCATTCAAATTGATTCCAACACAGCAGAAAATGTTGTATTTGCAAACACAAGCAAAATAAATATAAGAGAAACTAAGCTCATAACTTGACACGCATTGAGAGAAAACTAGTAAGAGTTGTTGAGATTGGATGAGGTTCTTTCTTCAATAGAAGAAGGTACAAAATCAAGTTCATTATCTCTACTAGTTGAAAATCACGACTACACAACATCTTTAAGTAGCATTAAAAGACTCCATAATCCAAAAAGAAATAATACTAATTATAGTAAATCAAATTTATAAAATTATGATAAAACACTAATTTATTTTAGAATAATCATAAATTATTGTAGCAAAATTAAAATATTATTTGATCTTATGCTAAGGAATATTACTTTTAAATTTTCATACAAATGAATATTCTTTACCAATTTTAAATTTGTTAAAAAATATTAGAAATTATTATTTCAATTATCCTTATAATTTTTTGAAGTCATTCTCATTAAATCTTAGAATATAAATCCATTTGATCGACAAATCAGCAAATCGTTGTGGGATGGGTTGTAGTGCTTATATTATTTGTTTTATCCCATAGATTTTAGCTTTTGCTTTAGCTTTCCAGACCTCCTTACCCAACCATACTCACCCCAGCCACAACTTCTTCATTCTTTGACATGTTTGACATGAAGCAAGGAGTCATGACTAGGGATGGAGCACTAAAAAGTTTCAGGAGTTTAATTAGTGGGAAGACCTTGTCTATGCAAACTTATATGTGCTGATGACCCATAATATGTTTATGGAAAACAGACAAAATTGCCATTTGGATTGCATGTGTGGAGAGAGTAGAGACATAGATGTGTGGGTTATGAGGGGTCCATCATTGACTTGTAAAGTGTCAATGATGGAGGAGGAGAGAGTAGATTGAATCTCAATCCCATAGGATGCTTGTTTCCACATAAACTTATGAGATGACTATTCAACCATATCCCACTAGTAGTTTGCTTCAAGTGGCATGGACTAGTAATCCCCTACCACAAAAAAAAATGGACAAAAATGGTAGCACATAGAACTTGGCCTCATTTCTATAAGGATCCAACTTATGTGTGTTGTTCTCCATTGAACCCTTCTTTTCATTGCCCCATGTCTCATTCAGGACATGAACTATTCTTTTTGTTAAGGATGTATATATCTTGTGTATTCACATCATTCATGGGGGGAATGGTCTCTCCAAATATAACCCCTCTACTACTTCCAGATGACTTTTTCTCCCCATTAATTTCTTCATTTCCCAACATGAAGTGCTAGTGCTTCTACTTTTGCAAAATTCATTTCAAATTCTTTCCACTCACTACAAAATCCCAACTAGAGGAGCATGGGAAATGCAAAAGAGAATATAGTGTGCAAAAAAGATAGATGAAGGTAGAGGAGCAAGGGATTGAAGAAAATGATCGATCAAAGTAAATGATAGAGTTAATGTGTGTATGACTAAGAAAAGTACGTATGTCAAATGTAATTAATGCTACGAACTAATGTGTATGGTGACTTGCAGGAGCTGAAATTGCAGTTATTGTTGTGATCTAATTGGATACGACCCTTCTACTTTAAGATTTGATGGTGATATATATCACAACAAGAGACTCAATTCGTCGAAGTTCTTGGCTAAAGAAGTCATATTTTGAAATGGGACAAAGTGAAGATGAAGATAGAGGAGGGAAGGAAGGAGTGAAATAATAGTGGTTGAGAGAGATAGAGATAGAAGATAAATATAGTGAAGAAGTTGTAGGTAGAGAATGAATGAACACTTTACTCAAAAAGGTAAAACACTTGGACTTTGGAAGAGGTCAGTCATCCTAGTACTATTTGAGATGTGTACAACTTATTCAAATGTTTTTATGGAAGAGATGACATGTTATGTAATTCAACATAGAAAGGAAAATATTTGACCATGTGCAACTCAACAAACAGATGAAATGAAATTTGTGACTATATATTACTATATTTAGATACTTGAAACAATTGATTATGAGTAAGTGCAACTGGCAAGAATAGAGTCATTGTTCACAAATTGTCATCGTCCTTCATACCTACATGCCAAAATAGGAGCTTTCCATTTAGCATGTCAGCTTAGATAGGGTGAGGGAATGATGGCAAAGTCTTTGAGACTATATATCATCAAGGCATTTTGACAATGGTTAAACTTATAGCCTTATCTACTTGTCTTTAATGCACCAAGTATTGTGTCACGTATGTCATCTTATCTTCCATGTTTCTACATTATAGATAGAGAGATAGAGGGTTTATCTAGAGAGGTAAAAGAGAGAGAAAGATATATTAAATATATTTAGTATTGTTTTATTTGTGATATAAGGAAACCCTTCACTTTAATAAGCTCCTAATTACAAGTTCTGGAATCTAGCAACCATAAGAAATAAGAAATGTGAACAATTAGTACGTGTCAAACCATTCTTTGTTGAACTGATCTATTCCTTCCACATCTCGATGCAATTTCCCTTATGTGTCTCATTGAACTTCTCTATTCATGTTCCATATCTACCTTTCCTATATCACCATTTTTGTGTGAAAGAGGAATTAAAGGAAAAATAAATTTGCAAAGCTCGCAGAGGGCAATAATGGGGACTGTATCATTGAGGTGCCTCAATATTGCTACCTTTGCTTGATTTTTTCCTCAAATGTGGTTGTGTAGTGGAAGTGGAGGATGGTTCATTTGGTAGAGGGACAATTGGAAGAGATATGGAGTGGGGGAAAAGTCATTCCTCTACCCCACATGCAAATGTCTCATCTTCTAAACAGGCTCAAGTTCCAATTTCACAAGCAAAGCTCGCACAAGTTGAGGCAGAAACACCTTTGAATGCAGTTGTAAATCCAACTTTGAAGAAGGTAGAGCTCCTTGCTTTTGATTCACTACTCTATTTTTATTGAAGCTGTTAAGAGAAAGCTACTGACCCTCATTAATGACTACATTCTTGTTCATAAGTAGTAAATACGGAATTAGGGGCTACCATATGCATATATACTATAATAGTTGGTGTACATGGCTCATTTTCAATAGAGCTCTCTGCTAATCATCAACATTTAATGACTTTCTATCTATAAAACATTAGCTTCCAGTTTCATATCTACTGAACAAAATGATGCCGACTGTCCTCAGATTTATAAACCTTTTGATGCCAATATATGATTATACATCTCATAAATCTAACCCTGATGCAATTATGTACGTGTTTCATCTTTTAACTTGACATTTTAGATTCCTAGAATATCTAAATTCATGTATTTTCATTGGAGTGAATTGGGACCTTGATGATTTTTCTTTTTCTATTGCATTCCTTCATTTATTTCTCTCTTACAGGATGCATGCCTTATTTAAAGCTTGGTCTTAAACATTACTTGCAGAAACAAATAACCCTCTTTTAACCAACGTCCTCAATTTTTCTTTAATACTTGGAAGCCTTCATTAGATGCCATATTATGCAAATAATGCAAGCCTTAGGTGCTAGTAATGAAACTATAGAATGGACTCTATAGTTTGTTCCTGATTGAAATTATTTGCCTCACTGCTTGTAAAACTGCTAATTATAATTATTATATTTCTATAAATTTAGTAATTTAGAAATTGAGTAAGCAAAGAATGAACTTAATTAAGAAATTGAATGAATTAGAAATGATAGCAATTGGAACATGGACTAACATATGCTCTTACCCACCCTAGATACCTTAACTTCTACTAAATCAATTTGATGAGATTGTTTAAAAGAAGAAGAATATTAAAAATTAAAATTAAAAAAATAATTTATTTAACAATAAAAGTGGATTACCTAAGTATAGGCTATCTCTATCAAAATTGAATAGTAACGAGATAAATAAAACAAAATAAACATCTCAACTATAAGTCATCCTTTGATTAGTGATTTTGACCGTCACAACCACCCAAATGTCCAACTTGATTCAATTTTGCTTCTTAAAATACAAATGATCATAGGAAAAAATCTAAGGTACAAAAAATGAATTTTTCACCAGTAGATAAATGTTCACATTAGATACATTGAATTCCCCCCATCCATGTTGATAATAAGTAATTCTCTTCCTAGATTTTAAACAATGTGAGAATTTTTTTTGCATTAACTTTGGTATCAGGCAAACTGAATCAAACAACTGATCCATCATCAGAAAGAATTAATAAATATGCTCTTACCCACCCTAGATACCTTAACTTCTACTAAATCAATTTGATGAGATTGTTTAAAAGAAGAAGAATATATACAAAAAAATTTAAAAATTTATTTATTTAACAATAAAAGTGGATTACCTAAGTATAGGCTATCTCTATCAGAATTGAATAGTAACAAGACAAATAAAATAATATAAACATCTCAACTATAAGTCATCCTTTGATTAGTGATTTTGACCGTCATAACCACCCAAATGTCCAACTTGATTTAGTTTTGCTTCTTAAAATACAAATGATCATAGGAAAATGAAAAATTTGAGGTACAAAAAATGAATTTTTCACCAGTAGATAAATGTTAACATCAGATACATTGAATTCCCCCCATCCATGCTAATAATAAGTAATTCTCTTCCTAGATTTTAACAATGTGAGAATTTTTTTCACATTAACTTTGGTATTAGGCAAACTGAATTAGACAACTAATCCATCATCAGAAAGAACTGATAAATGTGAGATTTTTTTTTTCTTTGCATCAGATTTGGTATCAGACTAACTGAATCAAACAACTGATCCATCATCAGAAAGAGATGATAAATGTTCCCAATTTAGAGAGAACTGATAAAAAATTCCTCCCCTTGTACCAAACATTAAAAACATGGCCGAGAACTAATCAGAAATTCTCTCTCCCATATACCAAAAACTATGATAATGGTCGAGAACTAATCAAAAACTATCTCCCCTATTGCAAACACCAAGAATATGGCCGCACCACAATTGCAAAGGAATGTTAGAATGTAAAAGATCTTCGTCCAACTATTTGGATTTGAGAGATCCATATGGGTAGCTTTAGCCAATTCAAGAATCAAACCAGTCAAGCTCACACCAACAATTCCAACCATGGTACTAGCAGTATTAGAAATCCCCATTACAATCCCCACATAACGAGGAGCAACATCTAAGTGATTAACAACAAAACTCGCCCTTCCAAGCACAAGAGATCCAAAGCACACTGAAGAACACATCACATCTCCCCAAGAACTTCTCAAAGTGGGAATCATCACCAAAGCACAAGCAGGAACAAGAAATCCTCTAGTGTTGAGCCATTTTCTCATATGTGTCATAGAAATTTTCCTTTTGGTAATCATATGATCAACAATCACTCCACCAACATTGGAAAACACAAACATGTTCAAATAGGGTAGCATCTTAGAAGAACCCATGTTGTGAAGGCTCAGATGAAGGCCCATTTCAAAGTAGGTAGGAAGCCAGTTCATCAAAACATAAAGAGCATAATCAAATGTGAAATTGTTCAGAACAAGAGCCCAAATGTGAAGACTAAGAGATCTTTCCATGGAATGGAAACACGAATTTTCTAAGAACTACTCACATTTTCAATTGCAAAACCATTTATGTGATTCTTGTCTCCTTTTAGAGGCAGAAAACCCAAATCACTAGATTTCCCAAACCCTAATGAGGAAGCTTTTGGATGATCTAAGCGAGGAGGATCAGTAGCACAAACAAACCAAACAAGTGCCCAAATGGCACCCATGGCCACTTCCACCCAAAAAACTACCCTAGGTCCTCTAAGCTAAACAATCCCAGGCAAAACAAGCATTCCTGCCACGGCCCCAAAATACATTCCCGATGTAGTCAGAGAAACAAATCTTGACTTTTCATGGGGAGGAACCCATTGGGCCAAAATGGTATGAATTGAAGGAAAAATGAAACCTTGAGCTACACCTACAAGAAGACGAGCAATTACCAGTGTTTTAACCTAGCACAGTTGTTGTTGTCAATGAACAGACCATGAATGAAAGAAGAAGAACCCTTCTTTCCCCTATTCTTTGTGTAGCCCAACCTCTAGGAACCTGTGAAAGGGCATAGCTGTAGAAGAATGTAGATAAGATTAAGCCCTTTGTGGGCTGGTTTATACTAGTTGCATCTGCAGCTATTGTATATGTAATGGAGAACCCTACTCTTTCAATGTAGCACACACACAGGTGCAAGCAAATGTCAATCCAAAAATCAAATGTCGTGTAGCTAACCTTATCCCCATTGCTCAGCACCCACTTTTCTGAATCTATGAGATTATCCAGCTCTATCCACCATTTTCAGATAAGTAGTACAAATTATGTGAGAGTTGTTGAAGATTGCAGATATATAATAAATGGAGATTAGATATGATTCTTGCAATTAAAGATTTGATGTACAACTTACTGCAAACCATGATCGACAAACAGTTTATGGGTAACTAGTTTTCAATGTGAGACAAATTTCGATTGCATGCAATCCCAATGGGAAAGCCTATTGGCTAATAAAAAGTCATTCTATATTAATAAAATATTAAAATTACATATTTATAAAAATAAGCAATCTTAGGCTGCAAGAGTAGTGTCAGTCGAGGGAGGAGGATCCTCGTAATCATCAAAACCTCATACATCAACAAGATTAATGGGTTGGTTGGGTAAGGACCACCCATCAACATTATCTTCTTTTTCTTTTTCTTTGTTCTCTTCAATCCTAGGAGACGAAGTAGCTAGAACCAAGCAAGGAAAGGACCAATTGGAAGAAGTGACCTCAGGCCACAAAGAACCACCACCAGGATTGACCCAACTAGTAGCAACAAGAGCAGCAGGAGCAAGACTGGGGACTAGCTAGAGTTACATCGTGGTGGAGAAGTTGAGTGGTGACACCAACCATCATTCCCACCATCAAGTGACCGATGAGGAGCCTGTGACCGAGGTGTTTGAGAGCAATGGGCAGAAGAACTACGGCCCAAGTGACAGTCATGGGGAAGAGTGTGGTCAACAAAGCTAGAATGTGGCAGAACTATAGCCACCATACAAGGTGTGTTCCTCGAGTGGTTAAGAAGCTCTTGCAGGTGGGCCTCATCAAGAGCCACCTTATTGGCCTGTACTTGAATCTATATCATTACATTGTTACATATGCATGCTTTAGTATATATAAAAACATTTATATCTAGAAAGTTGTGAGTGAGAAGAACATCATTCCTATCCTTCCAAGGAGTGAAAAAAAATCCATTCTAAAAGCATGCATAATCTCTCAATAAGATCACATGCCAAGAAAATAGCTCTAGTCTGAAAGGCTTGAAAAAAATATGAATCTAGAGCCAATATTGTTGTACTATACACCATGAACCAAAAAATATGCAAGAAATACTCAGGTTGCCCAGAAAAAGGACAATGAGGGTTGGGAATCCTCAAGTGCTTGAGCTGAGGATCTAGAGGCAATCCCTAGAACAAAACACACCAAGAAAAGTGTGCAATCTTCAACTTAGTGATGTCATTCCAAATAGTATTAAACTTGTATCTCCAGTTCTACTGCAAAGAGTGGAGGTGCCAACATTGGTTGAGAGTATCAACCATAGGCAGGTGTGGCACCAGCCAAAGGTATCTCATCTTGGGCTTGTAATTAACAAGAGGAGTGCATGGATACCACTTTCAGTCCTTCCACCATGGCTTGATTGGTTGAATACCTAGCTTGTGGAACATATGAGGAGGCAAAGCAAAGACCAATAGGTCAAAAGTCTGACAATCTAGATAGGTGAAGCAAAACTGGACCTACATGTCTTCCCAAGTTCTGAAGGTCATGGTTGTAGACACCTAAAAACCTTTAGAAAATAAAGTATTTTTATTTTTTGAAAAATTCCTGATGACATCATCATTTATTAATTAATTAATTATTTTATTTATTTATTTATTTTTATGCCATTAAATCCCTTTATCTTAATTAAAAATATTTAATTAAGGAATCCCTCCCAAAAATGTTTAAATCTTATTTAAACATTATTTTCTTATTTATTAATTATTTAATTAATAAATTGACGAAAAAATCCAAAATAAATAAAAAAATTATTTTTTGCCCAAAACTTGGCCAATTTCCTTAAGACCGCTAACCTCTTCCAAAATCTTCTAATCCTTCTTTAATTTTGATTAAAGGCTAATCCCATCATTTCCTACCCCTAATCCCAACTCAAAATATTTAATTAAGATTAAATATTAATCTTCATGTTTATTAAAAAAGTTTTAATAAATATCTCCTCAACCCAAACCCTTGAAATAAATAGAACTTTATTTATTTCCTAAAAATCTAATTTATCCTCATCCTAAGAAGTTCTAGACTCTTCTAGAAAGTCTTCATCCTCATCCTAGGAAGTTCTAGACTATTCTAGAAAGTCTTTATCCTCATCCAAAGTCTAGACTCTTCTAGAAGATGTCTTTAAACCTAATCCTAATCCCCTCCTAACCTTGTCACATTCTCTAAACATGGGTTAAGACTTACTAACCCAAGCCAAAGATAACAAATATCTCCTCCTTCACCCACCCTCATTAAATGCCATCCACTTGCCTATCCCTAAGCTAATCCTAAACCATCCTAATCCATCCTCTAATCATTTGCACAATCCTAAGCAAGCTTAAAACCTTCCTAATCAAGCCCAAGTCGAAATTCCTCTCATCTCCCTCAAAATATCCCAACCATAAAACTTTATGAAGCCCACTAGGCCATAAATGACTCTTCCAAGCCCTTTTATTGCTCTTACAAGCCATTATGAGGGTCTTTATGAAGATTTTATCCCTTGAGCCTCCTTTGTTGACTCATCCTTCCTCTTTCTTCCATCCTCTCACCCTGTAATATGTGTCACTCCCTGATTGGTTGTAAGGAAGCACAATCCATGTGCTCTCCTCTCATGCAATCTGAGCCCTCCATGAGCTTTTTCCCATCCTTGCATCTTAGCCCTCAATCCCTCAAGCCTCTTGCCTATAAATTGGATCCTTCCCCTTTGCAAAACAACACAATCCATGAAGTAAATTCATAATGCCAGTTTAAGAAGCCATTTTACATCAAAACCATACACTCACACCCAAATTCCAACTCCATTTGAAGCCATTTTTGAAGCATAAGGTTGAGCATACATCCTATCTATTTAGACAAAGCCACTCAACAAGAGAGCTTCTTATTGAGAGAGTCCATTAATGGCTCATATTCTCAATTGGGAGCTCATCTTAGTCTATCTTGAAGTTTATGAATTTTGTTTAGTTTGTAGAAGCTTTATTTAAATTTGGTTTCTATTAGCATACTAACATTGCTCATATACATTTTGGCATGCCCGGTGGGACCCCGCATGGGTCATCTTCATTAGCTTTTTTTTAGTCAAGTTTTGTATGTCATTTGCTAATTTTGGCTAATTTTGCTTGTTTTTGTGATTGGTAGGATTGTATAAATTGGTTTTGTAGGTCCACATGAGCATGAAGAAGACAAAGGAACTCATAGTCTATCTCATAGTGTTTGCAGATTTTTCAAGCTTATAGGTGGACAAAGCACTTGGAATTCTTCTTCCTCTTCTTGTCTATATTCTTCTTATTCCATCTATTTCTTCTTCTTCTTCTTTTGGGAGATCTTGGCCATTTTTTTTTAAGGAAGAAAAATCATACACACTTCTTTTTAGTGCTTAAAATGAACCCCTAAATCATACTTAAATCCATTAAAAACTAAAAATTTGCAAAAAAAAAAAAGCCTTTTAACAAGTGAAACTAAACCAATCCAATCATTTGCATCCTTGCAACATCAAAGTTTTAGATGCATTCATGCAAAGTTAGGAACACTTCATTTTTGGAAATTTAAAAAGAACTTCAAGTTTCCATTTCAAAAGGTTCAAAATCAACACTAAGTGCACACTAAAATCTAAATCAAACTCAAAGCATCAATCAAGGATAAAATGAACCTCATTTGCAAATATTTTAAAGTTCTTTTAAAAATCTCATGAAAACTAAGAGTCCTAAATGGTTGCCAAAAATTGTCCTAAAAGCTTTGTTATTTGTTCCAAACAAATGTCTTGTTGCAAAATCTTGAATGTTTCTTAGGTTTTTCATGCATCAAAACAATCTAGGAATATTATTTTTGGGCTTAAAATATGCAAACTAGAACACAAAATCTTGAATGAAAACCAAAGTCCAAAGAGTTATTTTCACTTTTGAGTCCAAAACAATCTTGAATGATCTAAGGTTAAAACAAAGCACTTCAAAGTTCTTAAAACAACACACAAAATCTCAATCTTGAATGCTCAAAGGAAAAAACTTGAATGTTTAATCACTTGTCTTTGAATGCATGTTGCTAAACACACTCTTGAATGCCATGGATTAAAATCAATTTTTTCTTGAATGCATGATTAAAACAACAAATCCAATCTTGAATGCCAAGGATCAATTAACCATTGTAATATCAAACACTTCATTTGGAGCTTTTAAAATTTAACAAAACAAATCTCTTTTCCACATGCAATTTAGGCAAAGTTTGATTTTTGGACATTTAAGAAACTTCATTAAGTTAAATACAAATTTGCAAAAATCAATTTGAGTAGTTCCTTGGACTCACCTCTTTTCTAATCACCCATGAACTCAACCATTGGTTGCAATCTCAGTGCCATTTATGGGGATGGGTCTACTTGAAAAAGGTGTTAAATGTTCCACAATCTAACTCACTCACTTGGTCTTTGAACGTTTGCTTTAACTTTATCAAAATTCTTAAATGACCAAAACTCTCGACTAAATCGATCACACTTCAAGTTTGGGCACTAAAATTGAACAACTTTTGACGTGGAGGGCCTCCGAGCACGCGCTTGAAATCGAATCTCACACACCTTTGTTTTGGGCTTAAAACAAAATCACACCAACTCTTGAATTCCTTAAAGGAAATTAATCGATACTTGATGTGGAGGGCCTCCGGGTGCGCGGGTTTACTTTTTTGTTGACCCTAACTCTTCTTCTTGTATTCATTCTTTGCTCGATTTTACTTTTGTTAAATGCTTCAAGTTGGAATTGAACATTGTCTCTTAAACATGAGTGCTTGCAAAGTCTAGATCAGAAAAATTAAGTGTCAGTTGGAAAAGAATTTGTCTTTTAGCCCAAGATCATCCAAGTCTTCTCTCCCCTTGTCGTATTTCGAGGCCATCTTGGGTGCATAAGATTAGGATCCAAAATCTTGTCTTAGCTTTTTAGGAGGCCTGCTTGGGGATTTCATCACCCCTTGGGACGACTTCAACTCCAGCGTTCCGGCGGAGTATAGAGATCGAGAGGTGAATCCAAAGACACCTCTCTTGGGATCAAAATTTTGTCACTCGGGCTAAGCCTCAAGGAACTTTATACCCTTGAGAAGTGAAAGAGAAGTGGGTTACCACTCCTCTCAACTGTGTGACATCTTTTTGGTTTCATCTATGGATTTAAGCCTCATGTACCTTGAGTATATCGAGGACACCCTAGCTAAACCAAATTTCATCCTTGTAGAAAGCTTCATAGGATGTTGGTGTGTTTGATGTGCTTGCTCAAAACTTTTGTCTGCTTGTTTGTTCATAGCTTTTGAATGAATGTTTGCCAATTTTGGTCGAAATCCCAGAAAAGCAAAAATCTCCCAGCTCAAGGCATACTTAGCGTAGTCACTGCGTCATCAGAAAATCATCCGAGCTCCCCCACCACAATTGAATCTATCTAGTTCTTTGCTTTAGAACAATCCCAAAATCCAAAGTCCATCCAAATCATCCCCCTAGCCAGCTAGCAACCCAATCCAAAATCACCCAAGCCTTTAAGGAATTTTTGTCACTCTGCCAGACTTTGCTATCCAATCAATCCTACCAATCAGCCCATCTTGCCAAGGTTATCCCTCTGACAGAGCTTTGTCTAGGGTAATCTAACCTTGTCACTTGTCATCCCTCATCACCTTAAGCTAAAGGTTGGGACCCACAAGTGGTCAATCTCATGTCATGCCCATAAGATCATTAGTCTATCCTTGAGTTGACACAGCCACCACCAAATCTAGTGCATAGGAAAGCAAAACTCTTACTTTTTGATAGCATATCCTTTAAGTCTTCCATCCACAAGAAAGCCAAAAATCTCTAGCCAATCCTCCTTAGGTCTGTCATGCAGCTTTGACTCTCCCTAGGAAATCTTTCATTAGCCAATCCAAAATCTAGGCTTAATCCAAATCCAACCATGAGCTTCCGTGTTCATCCATATGCAAGACCCCATTCCCTTCCAACTCATCATCAAAACATGAAATCCCAAACCTATCATGATGTGTTTGGTCGTATTGTCCTTTCTCCTTCTACATCCTATTCCAATGATGATGAAAATCTTGTTGACTATGACAGGTATCTTGAGAGCCTTAGAGGCCTTCCACCAACCATCCCCCAAAATCCAAGAGTTATTCCAAACTATCTAGTCATGCCATCTGATATCCCAACTTCTCCTCCATCACCCAATCAACCAAGCTTCCAATCTTCCACCCTCATCACACCAGCTATTCCTATCAATCCACCACCTCCACCTCCGACACACGAGTCTCCAAGGAATCTCCTAGAGGAAATACAAGAAAAGTCACCTCCAACAGTTGATAAGCCATGTCATCTAATCCAACCATGTGAAGTAGTCAGTGATGAAGCTTCCCCATCTATAATATAACCCCCATCTCCCATAGCTATCATCCCCATACCATCCATCAAATTGCTTAAAATCCTTCCACTTCCCGCAAGCATCAAATTCCCACCACCCATCGAATCGCTCCAAATCCCATCCACATCTCCTCCTCCAAGCATTATCCAAATCCCATATAATGAACCTCATGCATCCACTCCCATCCATTCCTGTCAAGATCTTGTCCAAAAGCATGTTGAAATATCATCCAATAGAACAATAGATCTCGCCATCCCACTTATTCCCCTACATGATCCACTTTTACCATCCCCTCCATATCTAAATCCTACCATCTTACTTACTCCATCTCAAGATCCCTTTCCCTCAGCCCACCCAACTCAAGATCCTATCCTCCCATCTCCTCTACTTCATGATCATACATCTCCCATAATCCATGATGATAGATCCATCAAAAAAGAGCTAATTATCATATTTGAAGCTCCAACTCCTTCAGCTAGTAATGGACTCACATCTTGTGTTCCAAATAATGAACATCATATTGAAAAAAGAAATGAAAATGTATTTCTAGATGTTGGTATCCCCGCTATTCCTGCATGGTCCCAGGTCCTTCCATCTCCACCCCAAAGTTCCCATCCATCTTATTCCGCATCTATTTTGGGCCCTCATCCTACTCCTTATCTCCAACCCTCCATTTTGGGTCCATATATCCCTTATCTAAATCCCACACCCTTTCCATCCATTTTGGGTCCTTACATACCTAATATGAATCCTTTATCCCCTCCATCTATTTTGGGACCTACACCTTCCCCGTTTCCATCTATTTTGGGCCCATATCCTTTCTTCCCTCCATCCATTTTGGGAAATTATATCCATCCATATCCTATGTTCCAATCTATCCTTCCATCCCCTCAAATCCACCAGCTAGATCATCAAAGGCACTCACCCTTAAATCTCTTCCAACCTTTAAACCCTATCACTCCATCAATTATCCCTCCATCTCCTCCATGCTCTTGTTCCCATCCCATGGCTAATAGAAGCATATTGGATGCCAAAATACAAAAGCATAAATCCAAAAATCCACAAAAATCCAAGTCTCAACATGTCCCTTCTAAAATACATGTCCAAAACAAGAAACATTTAATCCCAATCAAAGAAAAAGGCAAGAGGCCACAAAAGCCCAAGCTAAAAAAGTCAAAAATCATGTGGATACCCAAGATGCTCATAAAAGAAATGCATCTCAAAGAAAAATCTCAATTGACATCCATTCATGCTACTCAAAAATCCTCATCCATCCATCCTTCATCCAAATCCCCATATAAGCATCCTTCATCCCCCCAATCTACTTTTAGTCCATATGCTTCTTATCCTAAATTTCCCATCCTCCATCTTCCAACTCTACTTTTAGTCCTTATCTTTCTCTTCCTCCATTTTCTCCTCAACCTCGCTCAAAACCATCTTTCCCACTACTTTATCACTTCTCAAGGTGTGTTCCAATGATGATCTTTCCATTTTCCTCATCCATTTACCCACAAGCCTTATGTCTTCACATCCATTATCTGTCAAACTCCCACCCACCATTCCACTTGTTCAATCCAATCCTTTTTCATCCATCCTACCAACATCTATGAGCCAAAAATACCTGAAGAAAGCCCAAATCATTCCAACTAAGTCCAAAGTCAAAAAGTCAAAAAAAAGTAAAGAAAAATAAAGCATCCACTGGTGAAAACTTGGCAATTCAAGCGCCTTGGACAAGTACCATGATGAAAACTTGGCAAACAAGCGTCATTAATAATCCAACCATCCCCAGCTTAGCCTATCATCCTCATGCTTTTGGTCACATCTTGCCATCCAGCTCCATCTTCCAATTTATCCACCTATCTTTCATCCTCCAGCTTTTATCTATCGCTATCTACTTATCTTCTACAAACCTCACCCCATCATCCCAGTTATCATCCATCTCCCTAGGGCCTTCATCTTTTCCATCCTAGCTTCAATCCTATTACATCCATCGTAAGACCTCCTTTCGCATCTCATCTTCTGACTGGGGGCACTATATTCCTTGGAGATCTTGTCTTGTCCATCCTCCCTTGTCATTGGTATCTCGCTCTAGGCTATCCTCATGCAAATCCAATGTCATCCTCTCATTAGCCATTCACTCTAGCGCCATCTATTAGCTCAGCTACCACCAACCCTAGCATTGTCCCCATCCTTGGTCGCAGATCTATCATCATCATTGGATGCATCCTTGCACATCCATATCTTACACTATCAACTCATCCTTAGCTTCTGCATCTTGCACCAACTTGAACCATCCTGCTATCTTATCATCTGGAGCTCCTGTACAACTTGTAAATAATCTTGTATCCAACGCTTGTATCATACCTTGTATCATAGCTTGTATATCCAATCTTGTCCAAAACAACTTGTACATTTGTACCATATCTTGGTCCGTCAGCTTGTACATCCTCTTTAGCTTAGTATCATTGTATCTATCCAGCTTTCATGTCAGTTCATCCTTGATCAACATCTTGCACACATTGCACAAATCTTGGTTAGCTATTCCAATGTATCCTTTAGCTAGATCTCCTGTCACAAAAGTGTTATCCTTCTTAATTCAGCTTGCCAGACGCATCACTCATCCAGATCCACCAGCTTAGGTGCTCTCCGATAGATCCTTGCAAGATATAGCTTTCCTCATGTTCGATCTTGGTCCATTAGTACCTCGTCCTACCCATCTCATTGGCAAATGGTTCTCTTTTGGATTTTTGCTTCCTTTTGATTTGGAATCTTCCCTTTTGGGTCTTGAAGTATCTTTTCCAAGCAATCTTTTTGTTCCCTCCTCAAGGTTGCCACAATCTTCCATATCATGGTATGCTGCGAATGGGGCACTCTGAGCATACGATTTTGATGAAGTCTTTCATTTGTTTCTTTTTTTTTTGCTTGTGGGTTACCCAGTGTCGGTTCCACTCTGATTCTTTCGAGATTCATGTGTGATGCTGGGGCAATCCTTGCGTGTTTTTTTTGAGTCAGTCCGTCAGTCCTCTGGACAGTTGGTGAAAAGGCCTTGATGTTCTTGGTAACCTTAGCAATTAACCAATAGTCCTATAGCAAATCTAGTGCTCAACTACATGGTGGTACTTCTCTTTGAAGTATCCCCCCGCTCAAAAAGCTTCAATGGTTTTCCTTCATCTCCATTATCCCCCATCCATATCCAACATCTGTCTCTCCTACCCCAGCTTATGCATCAGTATCTCTTTGAATCACTCCTCACCTTTAGCTTTAGGGATCCACAATCCTAGTCTTAGGGATCCACCAATCCAAATCAATCCACCAAGCCTCATCTTTCGAGATCCACAATCCTAGTCCTAGGGATCTCCGAAACCCATCTTCCACCAATCTAACTCTTTGAAATCCTGTTGCATTAGCTTTTTAATCCCCTCATCCATCTCCCCATCCTAGATTCCTTTTATAGCGCTCCACTCCTTCGCCCTCTACAATCCCTGAGATCTTAAGCTTGCTTCCTCTTGTGCCTCTGATTCTCCCTTTATCATTCTCCCGTAGTGAGAGTTTGAGCTAACTAAACCTCTTCTCTTAAGCCAATCTGAGTCTTCTTGCTTATCCCAGATTCTTGTACTTTTCAAGAAGTCGTCGAGCCTCGCTTTCTCTCCCTGCCGCCTTCTTGAGGGGGCATCTTGCAGTCCATTCTCTCCTCTTCTGCTCTAGCCTTGGGCATCTTATTTTCTTATATTTGATGCCATGCCACTTGCAGCATCACATCAAAGAGGGGCAAAATGTAGACACCTAAAAACCTTTAGAAAATAAAGTATTTTTATTTTCTAAAAAATTCCTGATGACATCATCATTTATTAATTAATTAATTAATTAATTTATTTTTATGCCATTAAATCCCTTTATCTTAATTAAAAATATTTAATTAAGGAATCCCTCCCAAAAATGTTTAAATCTTATTTAAATAGTATTTCCTTATTTATTAATTATTTAATTAATAAATTGACCAAAAAACCCAAAATAAATAAAAAATTTATTTTTTGCCCAAAACTTGGCCGATTTCCTTAAGACCACTAACCTCTTCCAAAATCTTCTAATCCTTCTTTAATTTTGATTAAAGGCTAATCCCATCATTTCCTACCCCTAATCCCAACTCAAAATATTTAATTAAGATTAAATATTAATCCTCATGTTTATTAAAAAAGTTTTAATAAATATCTCCTCAACCCAAACCCTTGAAATAAATAAAACTTTATTTATTTCCTAAAAATCTAATTTATCCTCATCCTAAGAATTTTTAAACTCTTCTAGAAAGTCTTCATCCTCATCCTAGGAAGTTCTAGACTATTCTAGAAAGTCTTTATCCTCATCCAAAGTCTAGACTCTTCTAGAAGATGTTTTTAAACCTAATCCTAATCCCCTCCTAACCTTTTCACATTCTCTAAACATGGGTTAAGACTTACTAACCCAAGCTAAAGATAACAAATATCTCCTCCTTCACCCACCCTCATTAAATGCCATCCACTTGCCTATCCCTAAGCTAATCCTAAACCATCCTAATCCATCCTCTAATCATTTGCACAATCCTAAGCAAGCTTAAAACCTTCCTAATCAAGCCCAAGTCGAAATTCCTCTCATCTCCCTCAAAATATCCCAACCATAAGACTTTATGAAGCCCACTAGGCCATAAATGACTCTTCCAAGCCCTTTTATTGCTCTTACAAGCCATTATGAGGGTCTTTATGAAGATTTTATCCCTTGAGCCTCCTTTGTTGACTCATCCTTCCTCTTTCCTCCATCCTCTCACCCTGTGACATGTGTCACTCCCTGATTGGTTGTAAAGAAGCACAATCCATGTGCTCTCCTCTCATGCAATCTGAGCCCTCCATGAGCTTTTTCCCATCCTTGCATCTTAGCCCTCAATCCCTCAAGCCTCTTGCCTATAAATTGGATCTTTCCCCTTTGCAAAATAACACAATCCATGAAGTAAAGTCATAATGCCATTTTGAGAAACCATTTTACATCAAAACCATACACTCACACCCAAATTCCAACTCCATTTGAAGCCATTTTTGAAGCATAAGCTTGAGCATACATCCTATCTATTTAGACAAAGCCACTCAACAAGAGAGCTTCTTATTGAGAGAGTCCATTAATGGCTCATATTCTCAATTGAGAGCTCATCTTAGTCTATCTTGAAGTTTGTGAATTCTGTTTAGTTTGTAGAAGCTTTATTTAAATTTAGTTTCTATTAGCATACTAACATTGCTCATATACAATGGTAATTCTAGAAAATAGATCTTTAGGTGTCTTGATGCCACATTTGAAAAAGTGGAGTGCATTGGCACCTTGAACTTTAGCAAGTGGAACTCATTACATTGCAAAAAGGGAAGACGACCAAATACTATGTTGGTTCATAGATAATCCATCCCTAAAACCATCACCAATCCAATGAAGCCACAACTTGATGGCTTTCCAGGCTCTCTTGATGCTTTTAACCATAAAAGTGCCCTGGATTTACACTAATTCAAGCATGATGAGAAGGGTTTGAAAATCATTCCCCTTCCAAGCAAGTCTATTGACTAGTAATCCTAAAGAAATGCAATCCTTGAGAAGAATTTTCTAGGCTTCATCTACAATGAGAGCACAAATGACCCATTTGGCACACAAGGCAATACCTTATTTCTAAGTAGAAATAAGGTCAAGGTCACCAGACTCATTGGGTAGGCAATAATACTCTTAAGCGACTCTATGAAAACCATGGTGATTAGATCCCAAAGCCTAGAAAAAATACCTAAGGAGCTTTTCTAGCTTAAAGTAAGAATCCTTAGAGGGATCCCAACATGAAGAATAATACACATGGGTAGCATCCAGAACCTTAAAATAGATCTAGAATTTGTTAGCCAAAGAAAGAGACTTGGTGAGCCAATAATCCAACTTTTTCAAAATCTTGGCAAGCACAACATTCGAAAGATCCATATTCAAGGCTTGAAAGGTGAAGGGGGTGCCCAAAAAATGGAAAATCTCTCTATGTTGAATCCATTTCCAATTGTATTATGCAAGTCAAGAGGTAGGAGCAGGAAGGAAGCCATTGTATGGTAGACCCAAAAGCCAATCAAAAAGTGTCAAGGCATCATAAACATTTTCCTCGTCCTTAATGAGAGTGAGAAATGATTCATCAGTAAAGTGCCCATTGACAAGCTAAGTAGATGACTCGGCAGGGAAATGTCTCTAAAATGACCAAAGGAAATGGCATTGACGAGCAGGTACTCAAACACTTCAACAACAAGAACATATAAAGATGGAGCCAGAGGACATCCCTAGTGGATGGATCTAAAGAAACCAAAGGCTTTAGATTGCTTGTCATTGATGGTAATGCAAGCAAAAGTGTCCCCAAAGAGCATTTTGATTGACTAGAGAAACACTAGACCAAATCCAATGGCTTGAAGTAGAGAAAGAGTGAAATACCATTCAATGTGGTCATAAACCTTGGCAAAGTCAATTTTGAGAAAAAAAGAGTTTGTTGCTTAGACCTGTGAGCCTATTTTGTACCTTCCTAAACAAAATGATATTTTCAAGAACATATTTGGATTTGATGAAACCAATCTTCTCTAGGCACACAATCAAAGGAAAAATGGCAAATTTTGAGAGCCAAGGCCTTAGATATGATTTTATAGGAGACATTCAACAAAGTGATAGGTCGCTAATTGTAAATGTCCTCAGGATCTCCAACTTTAGGTATGAATTTAATGTTTCCTTTGTTGATAATGTTGCCTAAGGATTTAGAGTAGAAAGCTTCAAGGTCGACTATATTTAGATTAGGCCCGATGGAATCCTGCAAAGCCTTGTAAAATTCACATGGGAAGCCATCACACCCAGGAGCCTTGTTATCTTCCATGGAAAAAATTGGTTCCTTAAGGTCACTGATGGTAAGCATTTGTTCACAAAAAGCATGTTGCTCAACCACAAACTAGTTTCGAGTAACAACAATGCATTCTTTCAAAGTATGGTCCCTACTAGCTAAATTTCCCTATGTCGAGAAAACCTTCTCATATTGTTGGACAAAAGCTTGGAGAATGTGAGGAAGCTGAAAGAGAATCTGTTGGCCTCCCTTGATTCTTTTAATCCTCGTCAAGGTATGACAAGCTCTAAGAGCCTAAAAAAATTCCTTTGAAGTTTGGTCTTCAACTTGAAGCTCTTGACATTGCGGTCAAAGTTTGTTTATTAGTGACTCACCCTTAGTCAATTAGTTAAGTTGCTACTGAGCTTATCTTTCAATTTGTAGTGCTAACCAAGTGTTCTAGTTACTACTAAGTAAAATAGTTGTCATCGAGTTCTATAGTTGCTACCGAGTTCCGTAATCTCTATATAGTTCATGATGAGCAGTATCTATTGAGTTGTTTAGTGACAGTGCTAACCAAGCTTCACAGTATTAACCGAGTTGCACAGTGTCAACCATGGTCTCTAGTATCTAGCGAGCTTGCAATATTTGTGATGAGAATCTAATGTTGACTAAGCCAAGAAGTGTCAACCAAGTGATTCAATTTATACTAAGCTCGCAATGCTAGTGTTGGCCAAGCCATGCAATGTTAACCCAGTGATTCAGTTTATATGCCAAGTTTCGTAGTGTTCATTGAGTCACAAATGCTAACCGAATTTAGGCTACTTGGAAGTGATTAGTATGAATTAAGCTTCTACATCTACCGAGTGCATCACGATGTCAAATGTTGACTATGGTTGTTGAGTATTCAAACATCACCGAGTTTGTCTTCTAAACCTAAGTGTCAGTAGTTGGGCTAACTTTGTGATCTTGATGGAAACCTATGGTGTAACCGACTTTGTTGATTTGTGATTTGGATTGGTATATATGTAATGAATTTTATCATATCCAAATAAGCAAGTATGAAGTGAATATAAAGAGCAAAAGTGTGAATTAAGAAAGTTACAAGCAATATAAGGAGCAACAAAGATTTATCTATCACAACAAAGTGATCTTTACATTTCAAAGGAATCTCAACTAGCAAATCAGAGTTGCAGATTAGAGATCAGCCACTGGTTCATCCTAACAGATGTATCAATTAAATCATTTAACAAGGTAGACTTAATAGTCTTTGACAAATCTCTTTACAAGTGCATACTTCATTGTATGTTTTGTAAATCCTTTCACAAGGTGGACCTAGCAGTCGCTATTGTTCCTAACAAGGCATATCATCAGAAGTGCTCAATTATAAGCCTTAATAGGATAACTTTATACTGCAATACTAAAGCTTGTGGATATCATCCCCGCCCTAGTTTTACTTTCTATTTGGAGGGCTTTTGGGTCACCATATCTTTTGTAAAATTTCTATGAATGTTTATTTTCTTTCATTCTTTCATGCATGCAATTAGATTAGCATATTAATGAAGGCTTAATGGGTGGAATAAGATTAAAGTTTTATTGGTTCTTGAGTCACCCCTCCCCTCTCAGTAGCCTTGCCTACCTCATATTTCCAACAATTGGTATCAGAGCTTTGTGGTTCTCATAGAAGAAGTTTAGCAACTTGAGCAAAGATCGAAAGCAATGGAGGTATACAAGCTAGATAAGGCTATTGACAATGAAAAATTGGATCTTTAATTGGCTATTGGGCATATAAAGAAAGCAAAGGAGCAACTCTCTCAATCATTAAAAAAAAGACAATATCTTGCAGTACAAATGAATGACAATATCTACATTGAAGAAAGAATTGAAGATATTTGTCTAGAAAGAAATTTTGATGAAGGTGATGAAGCAATCAAAGACCTATTAGAAAAGAATTTCAATCTTCATTAAGAAGTTAGAAAGCTGAAATGAGAACAAGAAATCTAGTCAGTAAGATTATGTAAAGTCATGGAAGAAAAAGACAAAACCAAAGAAGAGATAGAAGAAAAGAACAATGAAATTCAACATCTATCCCTTCAGCAAGGAGACTTCATTGATTAGCTCACTAATGCAAATGAAGAACTCATGAATTTAAGATCAGAGAATAAAAGACTACAAATATGATCTAAACACTAAAAATCAAACTAATGAAAGAATGTTGAAATCTCAAGAAAACATGAATCGTTTGAATGAGAAAAGTCAATACATACACAAAGGCAAAAAAGGAATAGGATACACAAAAGAAGGTGAATCATCCAAGCAAGGAGCTCAAAAGAATCAAAGGCATACTTGCAATCATTATGATAAGTTAGGTCATACATCAAACAAATGTTGGAGTAATGGTAAAGAAAAATTCAATGGAAAGTGCTACAATTGCAATAAGCATGGTCATAGAGAAAGTGAATGCAAGAAGAAACCTAAGTTTGAAGGTGAATGTCACAATTGCAAGAAACAAGGACACAAATCTTCTAAATGCAAAACCAAGATATTGAATCCAATAGAATAGATTGTGAAAGCAATATTTGGATGGGACTAAAACACAAGGTGTAGATGCAACTGCTGTGGAGAATTTGGGCACATTGGAGCAAAATGTGTAAAACATACATGAGGAAAAGAGATACCGCTAGAAGATGTTTCATTTGTACAGAACTTGGACACCTTGCCAAGAACTGTATGAACACTGGAAGAATTGAAGATGAAAAGAAAGCCAAAGCTAACAATATCAAAAAGCAAATGAAGCAACAATGGATACCAAAATCTTCTAAGAATGCAAGTCCGAGTCACAAAGTAGATGTCACTCAAGAATTTGGTGACTCAAACATATCAACTTAAATTCCCATAGAAATAATTGGAACTGAGACTCTGAAGCAAACATCTATCATCAATTCCTGTGAGCAAGAAGGAATGATCCATATCAACATTCAAGATGCACAAGGATCACCGAGTGGTTAAGACCTTTACCGAGCTAGGTTGGGTCGCAAGACCCTCCTGACCAAGGTCAGGTTACACTAAAGTATTGTGTATGGACACCGAGTTATTGAAGACTCTACTGAGTAATGTTAAGACTGTCGAGCTACGAATGCATTCCGAGTATTGAAAGACAAAACTGAGTGAAAGACAGCATGTCACCAACCAAGTGATTGTACCAAAGCATTTGTGGCAATTGAAAGGTGAAAATTTGTTAAAAGAAAGAAAATTGAATTCATTTTTCGCCATGAATTTTTGAAAGCTATTTGCAAAGAGAAATTTTTGTACTTCTAAGTGATCTATGTGTTTGTTGCTGGAAGAATTCTTGAAGTTTTTTGAAACCCTTCAAGACCCTACCAAGCATGGCTTCCTCCAGCAGCAGAGCGAAGAAAGGATCAGAAATGTTGATTCGAGGAGCAGAATGTGAGCTTCCAACATTCAAAATTAGTTCAGCAATTGCAGAATCATTGGACCCTATAGTTTCTTGTCAGGTATTACTTGTGCATGATATATGCTCATATTTGTATTCTTCTATTCAAGAGCTAGGAACACATGAAATGCACGAGGCATTGAATGAGTTAAGTGTGAAATGCACTCTAAAACCCGAGCATCAACATTTGGAATAAAAGGGCTTGACACTTATTTTTGCATATGCCAAGGGATTTATAGGAAAAATGGATAAGATTCATATTGATTCAAGTTCACAATGGGAAGTTATGGTTGGACCAGCCATTTTAATCACAAGGAAGACGATTCATAGTCACTGGTCTTCCAATGTTAAACAAAGTCAAGGTGACCAAAACCCTAGTTTGGGCTAAACTGGTGAAGAAGACTCTTGCCGAGTGGGATGGCAGAGGAATGAAGATCAATGGAATGACAAACATGGAACTGAAATTTTGAATTCATGTGATTGCCCACAAAATCTATAGCTCTAGTGGTCTCAAAAGTTTGTCATGTAAGGCAATAGATTTGGCTCTTAAGGTAGTGAAGAACACCATGTCATTTGACCTTGCCAAGTTATTATTGAATTAGTTTAATAAGAACATAGAAAGCATCAGAAGTAATCCATGTAAGTTTGGTTCACTCATAACTGGTTTATTTTTCTTTGTACAAAAATTCTTCCCTTCTAAAGGCATAGTTGTATGGAGAAAAGATGTACCTATTTTATATCAGATTAATGAATACATAGGAGAGATGGGTGAAAATTTTGATAGTATAATGGATAACTACTTTGATAAATATGAATAATAGATTTAGGATACTAAAGAAAATGGGTTTGCAAGCTTTGGGTTTAACTAGGGAGGAAACTCCATAGTTAAGTGCGCTCAGGCTAGAGTAGTACTGAGATGGGTGACCTCTTGGGAAGTCTCGGTGCTTCATCCCTATGAGCAACACCCAGATCCAATGAGTGCTAAGTATTCCATTTATTCTCACGAGAGATGGATTCATGTTGAATCACTACTTATGAAACATGGGTCAATGAGTTTGACTTAAAATCATAGTTAAATCTTGATAGCAAAATCACAATTTGACTTATTGTGGAAATTATATCCTACTTACAAAGATTATATCTATTTCACTATAGACTGTTATAAAGTATACATTTAGGTAGTCAGACCAAGGGTGGCAAGTGTTAAGCCTCTTAAATATGAGGTTAACATTGATGATAAAAAAGATATCATTGAGGCTCTATTGAATGAGCCTATGGATCCTAAGGCACCATACTTTGGAACTTATGAAGAAGCCAAAGCAAGGATAAAACTTGAAATTAAGATAACTTAAGAAGTTAACAAAGGAAGAAAGAGGATAGCAAAATTGAAGCAAGTAAGTTCTACTCTCCTGATGATAGAAGGAAAAGGAGATGATGTGGAAGAAGATGAAGCAGAGGATGAAGCAGAAGAAACCAAGTATGAGGAAGAAGAGCCTATAAGGAAGAAAGATAATGTTATCATAACCAAACCTACTAAGTCATCCACTGCTGTATTCATAAGAAGAACATCAAAATCTAGGAAGAAATTTGAAGTTAGGTGAAGAGGATGCTGGACAAATTATTTTCAAAAAGCCTCCACCTACATTTCAAGAAAAATTAAAGGAAATAGAAGAGGAGCTGGAATGAAAACTTTCAAATCTCTCATATATGAAAATAGGAATGAAAATGAGAAAAAGAAGATTGAGGACATGATAATGATAAAATTGGGAAAATAGAAGTACTCACCTGATCAACTTGTACAACAAATTTGCAATGAGCTTATGCAAGCAATGAAACCTAGATGGGAGCATGCAAAGCAAACTGCAAAATACATATTTGAACAGACTCTGAGGCAACTCATGCCAAGTCTCAATGAAAAAGAGGTGAAAGAATCTTTGAAGCCAAATTAAGAAAAGCTCACTCTTAAATTCAACACATGCATGATATTGATAAAAGATATTGAATATGTAGTAAAGGCATCCACAACTACATGGAAAAACATTTATAACTGACATCAACCTAGTAATGTTGTTATTCATGTGGGTGAAAAAGATGATGAAGATGAAAAGGAAGATGATGACAATGATAATGAAGAAAATGTGGAAATAGAAGATGTAAATCTAGATGATAAGGAGAATTAACAGAAAGCTACAGAGAAGAATCTCCTTGAGATTTAGAGTATTGAGGAAACTGGCCCTGAAATTATTGCAGTAGTAGTAATGGCCTTATTTCCTCACTCTCCGAGCAAAGCTTTAATGCCATCAAGCTCTGAGAAATCTTTTGTCAAGTTGGTTGTGGTAACCACTACAACACCATGTACCCAACCAACCTTTGCATCAGTTCATCTGAGTACTATATTGACTGAAGTGATCAACATTTCATCTATTGAGCATCGAGAATCTCCATCTTTAGATTTGATAATGTAGCAACAAGGTATTTCTATTATTAGTAACATATCTACTTTTGTTGCTAGCCCTTCAATTTCTACAATTGTTACGATTCCAATTTTTTTAATAACAAGTACAATGACAGTTGAGAACCAGTCTCAACTGAGTACTGAAGTATCAGACAAGGGTGAGAAAATTGTTTCTCCTATTTTAAAAGCAACTTATGAAGAAGAGGAAATAGATTTAGATGAGGATATTGTTATTCCAAACTGGGATATCACTACCCTCTGTACTGATAAGATGAACATCTTAGGGAAATTATTGTAGAAGAGAGCTAAGAAATAAATTCTTAGAGATCAGAAAAAAGAAGGAAACCCCAAGTGCTAGAAGATGTAAAGGACATATTTGTAAGTGCACTAAGTATTAAGGTTGATAGTACACAACCTATTTTGATAAATTAACAGAATTTGTCCAAAAATTCAATGAAGATCTAAATGGACAAGAAAAGTTGCTACAAAGAGAAAAGAGAAAATTTGAGAACAAGGTATTGGAACAAGTGGCACAAAAAATTGTAATAAATCAAGTAGAATTGTTTACTATTCTTAATTCATTGGAAACATCTACAAATAATGTAATTTCATTATTTAGTAAGTTGTGTGATACATCTATCTTCACCCAAGGAATCAAAGAAAAATTATCTAATATAGATGAAGACTTGAAGGCAAGTGCATATTAGTTGTCACTTGACCCAAGCTATTGTTCTACTCACTATTCAAAGATAAGATTTATGACAAATTTGCAAGCAAAATTATTAAGGGAAGAAGCTAGGATCAGGGCCACACTTGTAGACATCCAAGACATGATTCTTCCAAACATGAATGCATTTCAGAAACACATTGCACATGCTAAGACACTCATCCATGACAATAACTTCTCCATAGTTGATCACATGATGTCGGTATCAACAGAGTGCAAATTGCATTACATGCAAGAAATATGTTATAGGAAAATTGGGACAAGATAATGACATTGATTTTAAAGGTACATTCTAATTTCTTGTCACATTTTGACATTAACTTTTAGTATATACCTTTGACATTTATGTGAAAAAGGGGAAGTATAATATAAGATGATTGCATTTATTAAGAGTATTGGGAGAAGCATAATATGAGATATATGTGTATAGATGAGATACATGTATGGGGGAGCAACATAGTATTATACAAATACATGTACAAGATAATTAGAAAACATCTTTTACCAAAAGCAATTTTGAAAAATTTCAAAAATAGAGTATGTTACTGAGTTGTAGATACAGAAAGGAGATAAAAGAATGTTTTGGGACTTGAAATTTTGAACATTCAGTTTTGGATTGATAAGTTTGTTTATCACTAATGCGAAAGGGGGAAATTGTTGACATTGAGGTCAAAGTTTCTTTATTAGTGACTCACACTTAGTCAATTGGTTAAGTTGCTACTGAGCTTATCTTTTAGTTTGCAGTGTTAACTAAGTGTTCCAATTACTATCAAGTAATCTAGTTGTTACTAAGTTCTACAGTTTCTATTGAGTTATAGAATCTCTATACAATTCATGACAAGTAGTATCTACTAAGTTATTTAGTGACAGTACTAATCCAACTTCATAGTATTAACGAAGTTTCATAGTGTCAACCGTGGTCTCTAGTATCTACCGAGCCTGTAGTAATTGTGATGAGAATCTAGTGTTGACTGAGCCAAGAAGTCTCAACCAAGTGATTCAATTTATACCGAGCTCTTAGTGTTAGTGTTGACTAAGCCATGTAGTGTCAACTAAGTGATTTTGTTTATATGTCGAGTTTCGTAGTGTTCACTGAGTCACAAGTGCTAACTGAGTTCAAGCTACTTGGAAGGGATTAGTACGAATCAAAATTCTACATCTACTAAGTGCATGATAATTTCGAGTGTTGACTATGGTTTCCAAGTATCAAAACATCACCGAGTTTGTCTTTTGAACCCAAGTGTTAGGAGTTGGGCTAACTTTGTGATGTTGATGGAAACCTATGTTGTAGCCAACTTCGTTGAATTATGATTTGGATTGGTATATATGTAATGAATTGTATCATATCCAAATAAGCAAGTATGAAGTGAATATAAAGAGAAGAAGTGTGAATTAAGAAGGCTACAAGCAGTAGAAGGGGCAACAAAGATTTATCTATCACAACAAGGTGATCTTTACATTTCAAAGGAATCTCAACCAAAAAATTAGAGTTGCAAATTTGAGATTAGTCGCTGGTTCATCTTAACAAATGTATCTATTAAATCCTTTAATAGGGTAGAATTAATAGTCTTTGAAAAATCTCTTTACCGAGTGCATACTTCATTGTATGTTTTGTAAATCCCTTCACAAGGTGGACCTGGCAATCCTTATTGCTTCTAATAGGGTAGATTATCAAAAGTGATCAATTGTAAGCCTTAATAGGTCAACTTTATACTATAGTACTAAAGCTTGTGGGTATCATCCCCACTCCATTTTTAATTTCTATTTGGAAGATTTTTGGGTCACCATATCTTGTGTCAAATTTCTATGAATGTTTATTTTCTTTCATTCTTTCATGCATGCAATTAGATCAGAATATTAATGAAGGATTAATTGGTGGAATAGGATTAAAGTTTTATTGGTTCTTGATTCACCCCTCCCCTCTCAGTAACTAGACACCACTGTCCCTTGTCCAATAGGGTTTGAAATAAGTGGTGATAGACGAGACACCACCATAAGTTACTAGAATAAGATCCAATGAGGACTAGGAAGAAGAAGATACTGGTTGTTTAGAAGCTAAGGAAGTTTTACCTTTTGACACCACAATTGTCCATTCATCTTTTATACCATTCTCAACATGCTTAAAACTTGCATCTACTTGGTAGGAGTTGGCTTGTGAGGCAAAACCAACATGCAATCCTTGATTTTATGCTTGGTAGATTGACATCGATAGCAAATGTTTAGTAGGTTCAAATAAAGTACCTTTTGGCTAAAGGTATGAGCCCCAACATGAATTTCAATAGTTTCCTTGAGGTTATGAGAAAGGTCAACTTCAATGCAAACCCTTCTTTGAGGGCGACCGTTAAAAAACTTCTCTGGCTCCATACAAACCACCTTGCCAAAGGTTTGTGCAATAGCATGAATAAATGACCAACAAGGCACAAGGAGACTTGGGAACTTGACCCATAGAAGGACTTTCAATTTTTTATCACCTAAGACAATGAAGTCTCCAGACCAATGCTAAAAAACAAGTAGTGAAGACCTAACTATCTAGGGCCCCGTAGTTAAACATTGTGTCGACTTGGGAAGGGTTTGGAAATCAAAATAAATAAAAAACCCTTGGTGAGGCATTGAACACCTTCAAGATGGACCCCATGAGGAGACCAAGCCTTGGCAACCCATTCTTTGAGCATGCTTTCAGGAGGAGTTCTACCCACAAAATACCCTATCAAAGTATTCTTCTCTAAACAATCAAAAACATTATCAAAATCCTAAATGTTAAGAACAATATCAAGTGTGTTTACCTTGTGAAATACTTTTGAAACAAACTTGTGAGGGAATTTGTTTGGAGGAGGCGCCATGAGCATCCATTGCAACAACTCTCGAAACAAACTTGTGAGGTGCAAAACACAGAGATGGTCTCAGAAAGAAAGTCATCGTACATGCAAAACCATAGTTGAAATTTTTTGCATTTCCCTTCATGCATATTTAAATATCCTATATTCTAATGAGTTTTTCTAAGGATAATTGATCAAATTATCAATCTATTTTTGTGTGTTCTAATCAACAATTTTCAAGTTTTGTGCCATGTTGATTTTTCAAGTTCTTAATTTTGGAGGTGTCAACACCCCAGGTTTTATTGAGAAGGTCTAATGATGTTTTTGTCAATTATTATGTTGGATTTATAGCATAAAAATCTATTAAATATGGGAATGAATAAAAGTTTTTAATAATAAGGTCAAAATATTGTAAGATCTACAGGTAATTAGATCTCTTTTTCTTTTTTCTTTTTGGATATTCTAGTGTGTAATTTGGTTAGGAGATATGTTACCTTTGTGATATTTTCTTCTTCAAACAAGTTTCTTGTATTCTATAACTTTAAGGTATCAAAGTAATTTTTTATTTTTATTTTTTATCGGTAAATGACTAAAGCCTTTATATTAAATTTAGATGTTAAAAAGATAGTTACAATGTTCTTCGTTCAAATGGGCACTGGTAGGAAAGAATAGAGTAAGAAAACCTCCAATCTTGCCCAGGACCAAGGTCCTAAATTATACATAGTTTAAAAGGGTCATTCCCCAATATATTCCTAATTAGTGAGATCTTATAGTGTCCAATTATTAGATCTAATATTGACGGTAATAATTTCCTTTTCCTTATTCATCTTGTCTTCCAAATTCAGACTTATGATACTATTCGCGACTGCTTATACCTCCTGAGATAATATTTCTACTAACCTGCATATCAAAGATGACTTTCTTTCCACAAGTACTAGTAGTATAAGAACAACATGAATAAATGAAGAGATTCAACAAGATTGGATAGAACCTTTTCTATAACAAATTTAACACTTTTCTCCTTCTCTATATGAATTTTATTATGAGTTGGTAGACTACCATCTGATTTATCAATTTTGTTATGTTCGTATCCTTTTAATGTTTATACGCGCTTGTAGTGTCCAGATTAGTGAATAATCCATGCATGTTATAATGTACTATATTAGGAAAGATTAGGAGTGATAGACATTTTTCATTAAATTATTTTATTACCTTTTTAATTTTTCTTACTATAGATGGTTGATTTATTTCTTTCTATGTTTCTATCACATTTTGAACTTAATTTAAATCTGAGTGTTCCTACATGAATTGCAGTGTGTGGAATATAAGCTTGCAGATTGATATTACCAATTTCTAAAGTTACTACCAAGATTCTGACATTATTTATACATTTATAATAAGACCGAGTTGCAGAGCCTAAAATCATAATATAGATATTGCAAAAACTAAAAGAACAGATTTTCAAGTATTAGATCTAGGTATAAGGAAACTTATAGGATTCAAAAATATGTTCTTGTATAGCCTTATTGAATTCCTTTCATATTTGAAAGTACTATAGTTTTAAATTTTAAAAATTTAAATTCAAAAACCTTTATTATTATTATTTTTTAAAATTATATTTCAAATCTGTCAAAGTCTTGATTCATCCCTAAAATTTTCCTCATCTACCCCCTTTGTTTGCTATGAGGAGCCAAGGCTTTCAAGTTTATACATGCCCATATGTGTGTGTGTGTGTGTATTTATATACATATATAAGAATTTATGCATATATATTTAAAATTATGAAGATATTATATTTGTTTCTGTCCTTATTATCTAAATTATACATTAGGGCTAATTTAGCTAATAAGATTAAGAGTTACATTATCAAGTTTTGATTAAGACATCTATTCAATTTTTGATTAATTTACTTATAATTATATATTAAGATATTTTCACCATCAACACCCTTATTTGCTAAATTATATGCCTCTTTATTACCTTCTCAAAAATTATGCAGAATCTAAATATCTTTGAAGAGGTCCAGGAGATTTAGAACTTCTTCCAATTTAAAATTTAAAACCTAATTTAGTGTCTCCCTTTTCCTAATGGCATTTAGGACAATCTGTGAATCTCCTTCAATAATAAGTTTAGATATACTTAGATCCCAAAAAATTCGGGTACCTTCTTGAAGGCCTTCTAATTCAGCAAGGTTGTTAGTGGTTGACCCTATAGATTTAGCCCTTTTAGTGTTCCAATTGCCAGAATAGTTGTTAATGATGCATCCTATTTCAACAGTACCAAGATTTCCTCTCGAGGCTCCATCAAAATTTAATTTGGTCCAACCACTAGGGGGTGGAATTCAATTACATTTGTTCCTTGCCTCTTTATTCTTTTTTTATACATAATCGAGGGGTTAGTTAGATTTTTCCAACTTTTTTTCATTAGACCATCTCATTCTGAAAATGATCCTTCCTCTTTTGGTATTTTCCTAAGGTGATAGTTTAAGGTTTTAACAATACATGCCTTGATTTTATTAGTAATCTCGCATACTGTCATATCTTAATCGTGAAATATTCTTCTATTCCTTTCTTTCCATACTTCCCAAACAAGGATAGATGGAAAAATATTCCAAATTTTACCATAGATACATCTACTATTATCAGTTGGCCAACCCCTAAGTAGATCATCCAGAGATTCTGACAAGAGTGCGATCCAATGCAGCATATGTCAGAGCCATTCCCAACAATATTGTGTATATGAACACATATATAATAGATGATTAGTAGCTTCACTATCATTGTTACATAGAACACATCTTGAAGGTCCCTCAATGCCCATCTTTATCAATCTATTAGCAGTTAAAATCCTATTCTAAGAGGTAGTCCACAGAAAGAAGCCTGCCTTTGGCAAGCAAGAGGAATCCTAGCAAATTTTTAGAGAAGTATTAACTTCTTCCCATATTTAGGAATGAATGATTACTCTATATCCATTTTTTACATTATACCTACCATCTTTTGATGCTCCCATATGAGTTTGTCATTTCTCACTAATTGCTTTATTTTCCTCTTATGAATGATGTTTTCATACACCTTTTTTACTATTAGTTCCACGTCAATATTATCCAAGGTTTTTCATTCCCAACTTATACTACCATTAATATCTTTTTTTGATTTTATAATTGCTGACCTTACACCCCAAGAGTTTGACTAATTGGTCTTTAAGACTAGCTAGGATACCCATTCTATCTAATGGGGGTGACCATGCCAAGAGTCCTCCCAAAATAGAGCTTCATTACCATTACCAACATCTCAAGTGAAATATTTACTAATTAAGGCTATGCTTTGAACTATAAAATTCTAGCTCTCAGATCCTTTAGGGAGGATCCTCATTCTAAATAAGGAGTAAGGATTGACTACATTTAGGTATTTGTTATACAATTTTTTTCCCCATTTTTGATTTCTTTATATGAATAGTCTCCACGTTAGTTTGGCCCCTAATGCTTCATTTTGCCAACTTAAGTTTTTGATACCAAAACCTCCTAATTCTTTTGGTTTACATAATCTCTCCCATTTTATAAGAGCCAATTTTATATGATCTTCAATGTCATTCTAAAAGAAGCTTTTGAGTTTGCCTCAATCTTCTTATTAAGACTTTTAGATAGAGGTAAACAAGAAAGATGACCGGTGGGAAGGGCTGATAAGATTGCTTTGATTTTGATCACTTTACTGAATTTTGTTAGCCATTTATCTTTCCAACCTTCTATCTTCTTATCCATTCTATCAAGTATATTATGCCATCCCTTGTTAGTTTTTATACCTTTTTCTAACTCTATTCTCAAGTATTTACATGGGAATGTTCCTCTTTTATATCCAAAAATATTATAAATCTATTTTTCTCTTTTAGGTTTAGTGTTAATGAAAACAATTTATGATTTTTCAACATTCACTCTCTGCCCTGAAGCTTGCATATAGTGTTGAATGATTGACTTGAAGTTTAGGGCCTCCTTTAATGAACTTTCTCCTAGCAGAATGGTATCATCTGCATATTGTTAATGTGTTATATTAGGAACATTCTTAGTTACTGTATTTCCACTAATTTTACCCTTACAGTGGGCTTTGGAAATTTCTCTACCAAAGGTTTTTTCCATGATGATGTATAGGAATGGAGATAGGGAATCTCCTTGTTGTATACCTCTTGATGTGTCAAAGAAGTCTTCGGGAGTTCCATTATTAAGAATTGAAATTTTATTTGTTGAGATGCATTGGTATATAAGGTTAATCCATTGGTGCAAGAATCCAAAGGCTTCTAATGTTTTGCATAGAAACTGCCAATCAACCATGTCATATGCTTTATGAATATCCAATTTCATGAACATGCTTGCCATTTTATTCTTATTGGCTATCTGTTATGTTTCTTGTATAATGGGTATCCCATCTAGAATTGATCTTCCTGGTACAAAATTGGTTTGTTCTTCTAATATAATCTTATGGAGAATCAGTTTCATTCGATTTGCTAAAATTTTGGATATGATTTTATAAGTGGTGTTGTAGAGAGCTATCAGTCTAAAATCTTCTAGGATTTTAGGATCATCTTTTTTGGGTATCAAGGTGAGAAAGGTATTATTGATTTTTGAAAGTAACGATCCACCATTTCTTGAAGCTTCAATGACTTTCTGAAAATCAATTCCAATAATATCCCAACATTTTTGGAAAAAGAAAGCCTAGAATCTATCTAGACCTGGAGAACTATCAGGATTCATGTTGAATAACTCAGATCTGACTTCTTCCAACGATATGGGTGAATTTAATGCTTTATTTTCTTCTATAGACACCACTTTTGGTATGTTTTCAAGAATTTTTTCTTGTGCTATCATATAAAAACTATCAAAATAATTTATTAGTTTATTGAAATGATCTACACAAATCTTTGCTATATTCTCTAGATTTTCAATGATAGAGCCTGACGCGTCTTTAATTTTTATAATTTAGCTTTTAGCTTTTTTCTACATAGTGCTATTATGAAAATATTTTGTATTATGGTATCCTTCTTCTAACCATCTTTCTCTTGATTTTTGCCTCCAAAAGACTTCTTCCTTTGCTAGAATGTTTTCCTACCTGGCGAGTAGCTCTTTTTTTTTAAAAAAGCTCTCGTTATTCATACATTTTTTAATTACTTCTGCATTTTTATTTTTTAGGCTTTTTTCAATATCTATTTTTTCTTTAAATATGTTGTTGAATTATTCTTTATTCCACTTAAGTATATTTTCTTTAATCATTTTCATTTTAGATACAAATATGTACATTTTGGAGCCTTTAAACTTGCCTTGATTCCACCATTCTCTTATGAGTTCCATAAAATTTGTGCCTAAAAACCACATTTTTTCACATTTAAAAGGATTTCTGACATGTTTAGTAGGTTCAATAAATTCAATTCTAATAGGATAGTGATCAGATCCTGCTATAGGTAAAATTGAGGCTTGTAAATCTAAATCTAATTCACTTAGTTATGCTTTGAACAAGAATCTATCTAGTTTCTTAGCTATAAATTATAAATCTTTCCTTATATTATTCCAAGTGTATTTACTATTGTTAATAGGAATATCAATTAGGTTTTTAAGATCTATCCATTTTAAAAATTCCATAGATGCTTGGGAAATTCACTGGACACCCCCAAATTTTTCATCTATATTCATGATAGTATCAAAATCTCCACCTATAAGAATACATTCATTACTATGGTTTTTTATAAATAAACTTATTTCTTCCCATAGAAGTTTTTATCTATGTCATGAGTTGGTCCATATATGTTTATTAAAATTAGCTGTAAGTTAGTCTTTATGTTTTTAATTCTGCTACTCATCTATGAATTATTTGAATTTAGTCCATTTAGAATTATATTTCTAGGATTCCAAATCATTCCAAATCCCCCTGAGGCTCCTCTTGATTCATGTAAGTTAATGTTCCAACTACCTAGTATCTTTTCTAGCTTAATTCCTTCTTCCTTATTTAGTTTTGTTTCTTGTAACATTATAATTTTGAAATCAAATTATTTTAAATTATGTTTTACTAATTGTTTCTTGATAAGTAGGAGATAATTTCCATAGCAAGGCAAATTGTGATATTGCTATCAGGATTTAACAGTGTGATTTTTGAGTCAAACTCATTGACCCATGTTTCATGAGTAGTGATTCAACATGAATCCATCTCTTATGAGAATAAATGGAACACTTAGCACTCATTGGATCTAGGTGATGCTGACAGGGGCAATTGTTTCTTGCTAGGCACATTTAAGCCCCTAGTGTTCTACGTAACTTGATCTTCATGCTGCCTTGGTAAGGTTCTTCCCCTTCCCTACGTTAAGTAATTTGTTGGTGTTTTGAAAAACTACTAAGCAACAAAATGCTCAATACCAAAATGACATCACTCACACAATCTAAGGACTAGCCAATTCCTATTAACAATTATATGTGCAAACCATTTGGACCCAACTTCAACAAAACCAAGGGTGGTTTTCTACTTTTTAGGCTTTGCAAAACCAGGATGGGTATACCTTGGGATGATTCAAGACTGGGAAACATTGTATGTAGATTATTTTAGTTTCATTTTGATTCTCATCTCAAATCCTCAAATACATGCATAATTCATGATAATTTGATAAACATATCCCATATAACAGATCTGGCCAAAATTCTTCTATAGGTTTGTACGTGTTCTCAACAATAGTGGCTAACTAAAGCTAAAACATTCCATGCAAACAAGTATTGGCCAAATTTGAAGATCTTTAGGAAATAAAAGTAAAATTGATTATACTTCTGCATTTGAAAACCATTTATGACACATCTCTCTTCCAGCTGAATTAATTTGACCAGTCCCTAATCCATTAGGGTTTAGAGTCTACTACAAATCCTTAGATCTAATTTGTTACCTTACAAAAAATATTATTAGTAATTCTTATCAAAATTCATCATTCAAAAATCCTTTCTACTACTCTAGCAACCTTATCAAATTCATCAAAGCTTTTACTTAATCCATTGAACTAATACCAGTGATGAACAAATATACAACCTAACTGGATTGCATTCAATTGCACAAGCCTTTACTCATACAATATCAAGATGACCAAGTAATCAAAAGGAGACAAAATTTAGAAAGAATTGATATGGGGAGAACTCATAATTTGTATTCATTTTCTTTGAAAATTGTATGTATTTGTAGTAAACTTAGAATTACCTTAAGAATAAACACAGAGATCATTCTATATTCATGTATTCTCAGGAACTAACAGAAAAAATACATCATAAACTTGCTCAAAATATTGGACTGAAAAACTAAGTGTATCACCTAGAAACAATAGAAATCAGACCTTTTCTCTAGCCCTGGAATCTCACTTATATGGTGTGAGATGCAACAAGCTTCAGGCTAAGAAAAAATGATAGGTGTCCTTTATAAGAAATATTTACATATACCTATCACAAAATGACAAAATGTGAGTAACAAAAAGACTTATACATTAAACAATCCTTTTGTGGGCCCCTTTCTGTTACATCCTTTATTGTTGTTGATTTGGTTGCTATTCTAATCTCTCTTTGTATGCAACTGCCAAGCTAGCCAATGATGAAGATTTTTTTGATGATTGCACATTAATCTCCACCCTTGGGTTTTCATCGTCTTTATCCTATTTTTTTCTCTTCTTCGGTTGTATCAACATCTTGTGGGCCCGGGCCTACAATTGAAAGTGACTTATTATTCTTGTCTTCTTCTTCCGATTGGGCTTGTGTAGTGAAGGTGTCAATGATTTGGATCTCCTCACTCTGCACCTCATCACTGTCAGTTTCATCTTCATCAAACTATTCACTAGGAGCTATTTCTGCTATCCACTTTTCAAACAATGTATCATCTGGCCAATTGAATTGCAAAATATCTCTCTATCCCTTTAACAAATACTCAGCCTCATTATCAATAACAACAAATTCCTTTTTTAAAGAATCAAAGAATATTTGGGCCTTCACAATTTCGTCCATTGTGGTAGCCCACCATGCATGCCCTATTTCATTTACAATTCTATTCATCCTTAAACAAAAAATATCATCAAGTTCCTTTGCCCATTCATCTTTTCTTTTCAAATTATTTCTTTTATTTAGGGCATGTGGAAAGAAACTGAATTTTTGGCTCTTATACTTGTTCAAGTAGCCTACTATTCTTCTCTATAAATGAATCCTTTTATTGTCAAAATCAGCAAGATCAAAAAAAATGTCAAAGGTTTCTTCAATTTGATCATAAGAATTCCTTATGATAGAAAAACAAAAAAATGTCATTTCTTTCTCCCTTCTTACCCATTTATTCACAATAGGCTTTAGAGCCTCATCATTGGCTTTCAACTCCTCCTAGGTGCTGATCACCCTGGCCAACTGATCATGAATTAGTGGCCATTCAACTTTGTCCCCCAAATATGTGAGAGCTTTTCTTAGTTTATCTTCATATTTTGACTCCAACTCTACATGTAAGGCCCACAATTTACCCTTTTCTTCTTCAAAATCCTCAGTAGTATATTACTGTGGCCTTTGGGGTGTATCTAGTATTTCTATGAGGGGGGTGGATTTGAAGGGTTCAACTAGGGGGCAAGGGTATGTTATTCTTGGTGCTGCTAATCTACCTATTAGCTTGTTCTCAAGCTCAATTCTTTTCTTTACCTTTTTATTGTAGGCATCCACAACTGCCTCATACTTTCTTTGTAGCTCAATCATTTCCTTTTCTTCCCTCTCTGTAGTAGCCAAGGCAAATTGAGAGAAATCCACATTCATGTGAGCTGCCTATACATGTGAGGTATCAGCAACTCTCCTCACAATGGTACTCCCTGTTAGTCCTAAATCATTAGGCTGTGATGGAGCAGCCATGGAACCTCTTCTCAATGACCACATGACAAGAGTAGCTTGGTCATTACTAAATGCAGTTCCCAAGAACTCCTTTTTATTTGGATCTCAATCCCAAATTATTTGACACAGAATTAAAAATCAATGCATCAACAATGTCCCAATTGGGCAATAATAAAATATTTGTAGCCTTTACCATTTGTCTCTCTTCTTTAAGGGTTATATTCTAGAGCTCTTGAATCATTTGTTCCTTTATTTGTCCTTGAATGGAGGCTTCATCCATTTCTGGATGCTCTTCTTTCATATTTTTACATCTTTCCTAAAAAATGTGCATGTTTGCCCTCCAAGCAAACTGATGGAAAGCCCTAGACCTTACAAAACTATCATCAAACAAAAATTTCTAACTTGTTCCAAAATAGGGTCTAATTCCCTTCCCCTGAAATCTACTACAGTTAACTCAAAACCTGGCACAGGAGGCTCCTAGAGGTTCCCTTCATCAATCTCTACTTGGGTAACAAAAATTCCCCCTTGTGATCCAATTTGTTCAATTTGCTCATTAGTGAGTTGTTCCTTTTCAATTCTCATGGTGGTTTGGGAAGGTAACTCTCATCATGTGGTTCCTCTTCCCTTATTATCTTTCTCCTCTTGGGAGAAGGTTCAGGATGCCTTTCTCCAAAAATAGTACTAGTAGATTCAACTATATGTTTTCCTTTATCCACAATGGGCCTTTGATCCTGAATGACAGTATATCTTGACCTCCTTTGCACAACTAGTGCACCTACCCCTATATTGGGAGTGAAACCCAATATTCTCATTATTTCCCTGGCTTTATCTGGAAAAGAATCAATGAAATGTTGCTTCTTCTCATTCATTACCTCCATTATTTTGGGGAATGTACTCATAAGCTTATTTATTCTATCTATAGTAGTTACAACATTACTAAGAGGGTTGTAATCTTTGTCAAAACAATTAATAAAATTCAAAACTTTTGAATAGACTCTCCATTTTTCTTTCTTTGTTTTTTGCTCCTATAGAGAGTACTCATTCCTTATTACATCTTTAGGGAAATAAAATTCATGTTCAACTAGATGAAGCTTGATCCTATGCCTAAGAGTTGAATTAAAGAAACCTTCTACATCACAAAAATGAGGGTGAGATACTACCATTTTATACTGATCTAAAAATTTGTAGAGGAAGACCCACCCTTCCTTGGTTATTACAAACTGGTGGGCTACTGTGCAAGTGGGAAAAATTGATCCTGCTCCCCTTTTGTGCAAAAAGGCTTCTTCTACTCCTCCCAACTACCACAAGAATTCAGCTACGCCTACCTTTAAGGGCACCTGGTAAGGTAGTACATGGGGTGTTCCCTTGAATCCATAAATTCTGATAATAGTTGAAACTAAATATTGGATGATATCTCCCCAATTATGCGAAACTTTCAGATTATGGGGTGTAATACCCCAAAATTGGCTCATTGCCATGATACCAATTCTGGTCTATTTTGATCATTTCTAAAGTCCTATTTCATTAGACACATTCTTGATCTAACTCGCTACTTGAATTAATTGTTAGATGCAGAAGACCCTAATCTGCATTCATCATATTTCTTATTTAATTCCTATAGTACGCACTCATATTAGTCGCATTAAACCTACTTGATTTAATTATAATTTAAATTAAAGTATTTATACTTTATTAAATTAAATTATATCCTAAGACTAATGAACTATGGGATTAAATTTATTTAATTTAATAAATACGCCTATCTTGATTAATTAAATGTAATTATTTAATTAAATGGGAAAGGTATTTCTAATTAAATAAATAAAATTATTTAATTAAATGGAAGGCTATTCTTTAATTAATTAAACAAAGTTATTTAATTAAATAGGAGTAATTCCTAATTAATTAAATATAGTTATTTAATTAAATAAGAAAGTGTCTCTAATTAATTAAATGAAATTATTTAATTAATAGAAAATATATTTATGAGAGCATATCTCATTTTATTAAATTAAATATCTCTCCAAAATCTTTCTTCAATTCAAAAAGAGAAATTCCCAGTTCATTGTTGATAAAAAAGGAATTAAATCAGTTAACTCCTTATTCTACTCAAATTAAATCAGTTAACTCCTTATTCTACTCAAAAGAAATCAGTTAACTCCCTCTAATTTGGGAATCTTCCTTTATGACTGAACTTCATCTTCAATCCTGACCGTTAATTGAAATCAATCTCAACTGTCGAAGGTTTTCAGGAAAATCTATATAAGAGACCCTCCCCTCTTCATTTCAAGGAGAGGTTGAAGAGAATTTGCATTGAATTGCTATCAAATTGCATTCTCATTTAATCTCATCGAATTCTCATATAGATTTTCATTGTTAGTTTAATTCTCATATAGATTTAATATGCATATTCATTTAGCATAATCTCTTTTACATGTTTCTAGATTAAAATGCATTTCTTATTCTAGATTAAATTGCACAATCATATAGATTATTTGCATCTCATTCTCAAATCCTTCGTTTGTAGAGGGTCTGGTTACTTAAACACCTCAAATCTGAAGATATCTAATAAGCAAATCCCTCTAGATAGAAGGCAACAGGTCACCTTATAGGCTGATTCTCGAATGAACAATCCAATGTTCATTCCGGGATGAATCCGCAAACAATGACCATGTTGAATTGTGTGTGAAGCTTGAGGCCACAATTCACGCATACATTTCTGGCACCCACCGTTGGGCCTGAATCAAGTTTCTAGCTCCATCTTCTTGTCTTGCATTTTATCTTTACTCTTTTTTTCTGACTTTTTTTTTTTTTTTTTTTTGCAGCAACTTAATGGTTCTAATCAAGTGTTTTTTTTAGGTTCTTATTTTAGCTTTTAAGGCTAACCCTTGTGCAGGTTGAGTTGTAGGCAAAAAAATCTTGGAGTTCTTGAAAGATTTGATTATATCCTTCAAACGGTTCATTATTTCAATCTAAAATTTTTATTGCATATTTGGCATGCAATCCTCAGTTCACAGTAAAAATTTTGGATTTATTTGATCAAAAATGAATTTTTAGTAATTTTTTTAATGTATTTTCATAAAAAATTTATTTCATAACCCAAATCATTGAATTTTAATTTGAAAATTATAATAAAGATTTGGGAAGATTTCAGGGTATCATAGTAAAAATTTCGAGTTTTTTTGACCAAAAAATGGTTTTTTATAATTTTTTTTATGTATTTTCATTTTTTTTTTTTTTTTTTTGACATAAATCAAAGAATTTCAATCCAAAAATTTTATTGAATGTTTGGGAGGCTTTTTTTAGACTACAGTAAAAATTTCAGATTTTTTGGATCATAATTCTATTTTTAATAATTTTTTTAATGTGTTTTCATAAAAAAAATTATTAACTCATGATGCAAATCTTGGAATTTTAATCAATAATTTTTATTGTAGGTTTTTGGAAAACAGAAAGGAAGAAAGAAAGGCCATCCAAATATGACAAAAGAAAGCAAAAAATAAATAGAAATGCATCTCGCTTTTGCTAGCTTCGAAAATAGCACAAGAATTGTTAAAAATCAAGTAAAATCTACTAAGCGCGTTGTGAGGATCACCAGGTAACCTTCCTCAGCTGATAACACTTCATTTGGATCTAAAACAAACATCTGTCGTGTAAATCTTGTGTGTGTTTCCTTCCATGTTTTCATTTTACAACACATGCATAATTTGATACTAGGGTGTGATCTTCGTTAGTATTCATTTAGCAGGCTTAGGTACTAGTGATAGATTTAGATAGCTATTTTGGGTTATTGGACTCGCTAAATCTGCTAGCCCTTCATTTCACCCTGTGGTTGCAAGATCAACACCACGTTAAAGGGGAGGGGTCTACAGGAAAGAAGCGTTAAATGCTCCACAAGGCAACCCTTTTGTGCTTTCTAGAACTCACTAGTTTCCGAGTTGTGGACTCATTTTGGCTTGTGTGAGGGGTTAAATGTTCCACATCTTTGGACTCACTTCGGATTATTTAAAGTGTTAAGTGTACCACCTTGTGCTCTTTGAATACTTTTGGATAGATTTGCTTTCGAGAATTAACATCTGTACACACATAGTAATTAGGCCCCATGAACACTATTCGTGGATCTTGAGAGAGTGGGTTCCTAGGGAAACTCCTCTCTACGATAGATTCCTTGTAGGTGGGGAGGATACTTTGAGCATCTTTCAGATAAATGGGTCTTCAACTTGTTGATTGAGGCATCCTTTCCCTAGAGAGGTTGATAGATCACTGGAAGTTGACATCATAGATCTTTAAGAGATAATCTTAGTTTAGCGTGTCGAATTAATTTCCTTGTTTTGATTGGGCTGAAAGTGTAAAGGTGTCAAAACCTTGGATCTGGAAGCTAAGTCCACTTGTGGTACACTATTGTGAGTTGGTCACCTTTAGAGAGGGTTAACTATAGCAGACAATCCCTCTACAGGGAAAACTACGTGGACGGAACCTCGAGCGGTAATAGATATTTTTGACGTGGTAGTGACAACTGCTATATAAATGTCCTTGTGAAAGAAATCTCCACGGGTGTGGTTCATTGTGGGTTGTCAGATTTCCCCAGCAGCTCTTGAAGATTAAGTTCTCAGACTGTGTTGAAACCTCGGTGCGCCGGGATTGGAGGTCACTCCAGTGAGTCATAAAAGTTGCTGAGTCAAAACATTACTAAAAACCTTAGAGAGGCCAAACTTTTCACTTTCTAGAAATGTGTGCAATGATTGCAAAACTCTTTGAAAACATACACAAATAGCTCTCTTAGGGATTAGCACAAACTAAGTCACTTGATTGTTCATGCGCAAGGTTGCTTTTGCCATTGCTCATTATTTTCAGACGTGCTTGAAATCACCTGCTTGCTGTTCTACGTGCCTATTTATCTACCTGGTTACTGAAACAATCAAAATTTGTCAAAACATTCTGCCTGTTAAACTGAAACTATCAAAACAATTCAACTTTTCACTACAGTCGCACGACGATTAACTTTAGGGACTTGCTGTTCTATTTTCTCGCCAAATCTGAGATCCTGTCTCATGTGACCATTTTAGATTCTCACGCGAAACTCTGCTGAAACACTACCAAAAACTTGTTAAAATTGGTCATTTCCTACACTTCTTCGCATGACTTGTAAAGGTTTTTCGTGCAAAATCTTGTGTCAACATTATCACATTCAGTTTGTTTTAGCTATTTGCGTCTTGAATGTTGTCTTTTTCTGCATCCGTTTATTGTTCTCTATTTGCGAATAGTCCTGAACAACGACACTTTGCTTTGCTAAGGGCTTGTATCTCGCACTTTGACTAGTCTCGTCTCTTGAATTGTCTTTTGTCTTCGTATCTTAATGCTTGTCATACTTTGCGTCACGTTGGTCATAATCTTTGGCTATTCTAGCCTTTAAATTAGACCACTCGTGCCTTAGTTAACAACATTCTCACTGTTATTTTGTCCTTCTGAGACTTGGTTCTAGTGCAGTTCTTGCCTAGGTCTTGGCTTTTTGTCCTTGTCTATGACTATAGTGACTAGGAGTGGTAACGTGTTTTATCCTCTTAGACTTAGACATGGTCATGCCAGAGGTCATAATCGCGATAGAGGTCACTTACCTTTCGTTACACAATTTGTATCTAGTTTGGCAAGTAAGGCATCTTCATGATCCCCCTCACCTGCCAGGTCACCTCAACCTCAACAAACATTTTCCATAAACCTGCAACAAGTTAGAAATCCTTTGTACCAAGAGGATACTGAGATAGGAAGAGGTCCTGCATTACCAAACATGATGTCTGATCTTTTTTTCAGAGGACCTTTTGAAACACAACACACTAAAACTGAATACGTTCCTATAATGACTAATCGTGAACCTGAATATAGTAGTCATAGTCGACATCAAGATCCACCTAGGAATAACAAAGAGAAAGAGAAAGACTATGACACCGATGAGGAACAGGAAGAGGTGGAAATACTCCCTGAACACATAGCAAAATGTCGAAGAGACAAAAACTTCCAAAAGGTCATGGGAATCCTACTCAACAAAGAGAAAGAAAAGTACTTTCTCAAACTTGCCCAAGAGGGAGAAAAGTTACCTTCTCATTTTAATGTGGAAACCATTATCATGCCTGAAGAAGAAATTGAGACTTCTAAACTCCAAAAATAACTGAAAATTATGCAAGACCAATTGGCTCAGATGATGCATGAGAAAGAGAAACCCACAAAGACATACACATTGGATGCTCTTTGTCCATTTCCTTTTGACAAAAGCATAAACATGCCGCCTTTCCCACGAGGCGTAGAATTACCCAAATATGACAAGTACTTTGGTACTACTGATCCCCAAGATCACTTGAGGGAATTTGGTTCTTTGTCCATGGAGTTTATACATGATCACACATACCTCATGTGTTTATTCCCTAGAAGCCTAGGTGGTTAGGCTTTGGAGTGGTTCTCACATTTACCTTCTGGTATGAAGACGTTTGATGAAATTGCCAATCTATTTGTTCAAAAATATTCTCATAACATACAACACCCTATCAATATTTGAGATCTATGCAACCTTAAACAGAAAGTTGGTGAACCTTTTCTCACATTCCTCCAATGGTGGAGACAACTATACACTAAGTATTCTTGCAAAATTCTAGAAACAGAGAAGCTTGACATTTTCACTAATAACCTTCTACCTAATTTCAGATATAGAGTCCAACTTCAAGGTCCACCTACCTTTGAAGACATGATTACACAAGATATTTGTATCGAGGAATTTATGGTCAAGAAAGGTGAACTCACTCTTTAGAGAGACATAAAACAAGATTCCACTGCCAACAGAGATAAAACCAAACATGTCAATAAGAACTGAGAAATTGTACATGATGGAGTTGTTGACAATGTCACACCCAAACCTACTAAAGCGGAATTTAATCTCACAGACTACCTCAAAGTGGCCAAAAATGTTGAGAAACCTCCCCCTGACAATAAGACATCTGGGAACAAACCAAGAAACTCATGGGCAACACGCCCTTAGCGAGAATATACACCTTTGGGAGAACCCCTGGATGTGGTTTACAAAACATTGCTACAACACAAGAATATTTCACCAATGGACAACCCCTGTCCCTATGATCCACAACCATGTCCACCATGGTGGAATGAGACCTTATTCTGTGAGTATCACCAAAATAAGGGACACAAAACTAGCAACTGTATAAACTTGCACCATAGAGTCCAGGACATGATTGATGCTGGTGATCTTGTGGTAGACGGACATAACAAAAACTCGGATCACAAGGTGTTCAAAGAACCTTTCCCAGCTTATGAAAAAGGAGAGACTTCGAAACCACAACCCTACAATAAGGTCAACTATACATATTCCAATGATGATAATGTCATTCATATGGTTGAACCTATGGATTTTGAATATTGCAACGTTATTACCATTAAGGGCAAGCAAGATAACGACAAACCCAAGACACCATTTTTCTTGAGAGGCCCTACTTCCAATGCAATAGATAATGTGCCTTCACAACACTGTGCTAATGCTGTTACTCGCTCTCATGCCAAGTTGGTGCTCAAAGGCCCTGTGCCTCCTACTTCAGATCTTGAACAACACAAAGACAAAGCCCTTGTTGGTCTATTCGATAAGGGTGCAAAACCCACAATGAACTCGACAACAACCAGTTATAGTGTTCTTGATCAATTGAAATGAACTAATGCTTAGATTTCTATCTTTGAGCTACTTAAAATCTCACTTGCTCATAGGCAGATTCTGGATAAAGCCCTCGCTGAGGCAAATGTTCCTCAAGATCTTGATCTTGAGCAATTTCAATCCATGGTAGGTCACTTGACCTCGCCATACCTTATGAATTTTTTTGAAGAAGATGACAACTCGTTGAATCACCCACACAATCAGTCTCTACACATTGAGGTTATGATCCACCAGACACATGTTCATCGGGTACTCATTGACAACGACACTAGCGTAAATATTGTCTCTGCTGCTCTTCTTAGACAATTGAATTATTCTGAGGACTCTATCAATCCTCGATGAAAGATCACTATCAAAGTGCATGACAAAGTGGAATGAAAGTCTCTAAGTCTTGTGGTTTTACCCATCAGTGTCAGTCCTATAGAGAGGGATGTCACCTATCAGGTGCTTGACATTCCCTTGGCTTACAACATTTTGTTGGGATGGCCATGGATACATGAGATGCGCGCTGTGCCATCCACTTACTAGCAATGCATCAAGTTCCCATTTCATGGCTCTGAAGTTACTATTCCTGCCACCACTAGCTACACCTGCAATATGCTCAAAGCTGTTGAAACTTTCGTCCTTGCTAACCGTGAGTCCACTGATTATCACAACAATAAGCTGAAACAAATTGATCAATCATTCAAACTAAAATAAACTAGCATGGGAGAGTATCACATTGAACCAGTGCTGTCATTGAAATCTCTCCCAGAGTCTCCTCGACATTATGGGAGACCCTCAGAGGCAAAGAAGCCATTCGTGCTGAGACCTTAAACCAAGTCTAATGGTGCTTTTGTCAAGGCTATAGTTCCCTTAGAAGATGAAAGTGAAAACAGAGCCATTGCTGCATGGATTTATAGAGAAGAGGCTCCAGTGGACCTTACAGAACAAGCTCGAGAAATTACTCCTAAGAAATATGGGCCTAGTCTTAGGCTTATGAAGCATTTTGGTTATAAGGGAACCGACCCTATTGGGTGCAATAACAATGGCCTAATTGATCCTATCAAAGCAACAGTAATACAATTGGCCTAGGGTTTAAGAAGGTCCCTTTCCATTTGGGATCAAATAAATTCGTTCCCAAACCTGACAGTTCATCTGAAGACGAGTCACAAGCTGAGTCAGATACTCAAGAGGAAGAATCTGATGATGAGGATTCCTATCCTCATCCTATCCCTTATGATCTCGCTAAATTCTTTGCTGAGCTAGATGACTTTGTACCACGTGTTAGCATTGTGGATGATACTAGTAATTCTTTTGAGGACAATACTAAGAAACTCAAATATCATTCAGAAAAGGGAGAATCTAGTCAGCCGTGCCGTGTTGAGTATTTTTGTAAGAACCCAGAGGCTAATGGAGAGTATGTCCCTATCGCTGTTGGGGAGTTCTATAGTCTCTCACAATGTAGCACCGATTCTCATGAATATGATTTTGACTCTCTTTCAGAAGTTACTACTGATAAAGACATTGACCAAGTGCATGTCTATGAAAACCAAATCGAGGTGGATGAAATGTCTAGGGTTAGGTCACATGGGTCTGATCCAACTAATGTCCTAGAGGCGTCACTTACTGACGTTCGTATTCTGAGGCATTTGAACACACCTGTGGACGTAGTCATTTTAGGTCTCAAATTGCTGGTCCACGCACTTAATGACTATACTGTGAATGCAATTGAACCAACCACTACTCTCTCACTCACACATCCAGAGCTTATAGACTGGAACCCCAATGCATCTAACAAAGTCCCCATGTTCCAGAATAACTATGCTCTCGCCTGTTACCTAAACATTATCAAACCTATAACGTCTTCCACCAATGAACAGAGCGTCAACATGACTGAGGCTGACATCAAATATCTTAGTCATACAATTAAAAAGAAAAAATGCACGAGGTCTGATGGTGAAAACCACATTATGGCAGTGTGAGATCCCAAAAAAGTAAAAAAAAAAGACGTATCCAAGGGTGAAAATCTCTTTGAGGTGCCCGCGGATGAGATATTTGATGTCCTTCCCAGTCACTTTCAGGAGAGATCATCAATGTTAATAGAGCCAACATAGCCAATTAACCTGGGAATAGAAGAACATCCTCATATGATACATCTGGCGTAGTCACTGTCACCTGAAGAGAAGGAACAATTCATTGCCTTTTTCAAGGAAAAGAAAATAAATTTTGCTTGGACATATTTTGACATGCCAGGATTAGATCATGATCTTATCATGCATCATTTGTCCATAGCACCAGGCATCAAACTAGTTAAACAGAAGCTTCAGAAAATGCACCCTCACGTTGCATTGCTCATCAAAGTAGAATTGGAGAAACTCCTAAAGGCTAGTTTCATCCATGCAATTGATTATGCTAAATGGATATCCAATATTGTTCCTGTTTCCAAGCCCGATAAATCTATCAGGGTTTGTACAGACTTCCATGATCTTAACTTGGCATGTCCTAAAGATGACTTTCTGCTCCCTAATATTGATATGATCATGGACATGATGGCTGGCTATGAGATGTACTCACTTATGGATGGTTTTTCTAGATACAATCAGATAAAAATTATGCCAGAAGATCGGGAGAAATTGACTTTCACATGTGCATGGGGAACCTTTTGTTGGAATGTGATACCATTTGGCTTGAAGAATGCTGGTGCTACATATCAGCGGGCTGTTACTACAATGTTTCATGACATGATGCATAGAAACATGGAGGACTATGTTGATGATACCTTGGTCAAAAGCACTAAATGCAATACTCATTTGTAAGATTTGGGACCCATCCTAGATCGTATGGAAAAATTCAGTCTTCGGCTCAATCCTAAGAAATGCACATTTGGTGTCACATCAGAGAAGTTGCTGGGATACATTGTTTCTACAAAAGGAATTGAAGTAGATCTGGAGAAAGTACAAGTGATAATGGACACGACACCACCTTGGAACATCAGTCAGATGAGAGGACTATAGGGAAGGCTTCAATCTATTCACAGGTTTATTTCACAATTAGCAGATAGATCACAACCCTTCACAAAGACCTTACATAAGGGTGTGAAATTCAATTAGAGCCAGGATTGTGAGCAAAGCTTAACATAGATCAAACATTATCTTGTCAATCCTCCAATTCTTATGCCTCCTATTCATGGGAAGCCCTTGCTGTTATACATTTCAACCACTGAAACATCTTTGGGAATCCTGTTGGCTCAAGAAGATAAAGACAACAAAGAAAGAGCTATTTACTACTTGATTCAAACACTAGTTTCTTGTGAGAAGAACTATAGCATTATTGAGAAAGCTTGCTTGGCAGTTGTCTTTGCTTCCCAGAAGTTGAGACACTACATGCTTTCCCACACTACACGACTTGTGGCTAAAATAGATCCACTAAAGTACTTGCTCAGTAAGGCAACTCTCACAGGAAGATTGGCTAAATGGGTCATGATACTCAGTGAGTTTGACATCCAATATGTTGAATGCAAGGCTATAAAGGGACAGGTAATTGCAGATCAGCTGGCCGAGGCACCGATACAGAGTCTTCTACCAATGAACATTGATTTCCCAGATGAGTCAATTCTGATAGTCATGCATCGTACATGGGTTATATTCTTCGATGGGTCCTTCACGCAATAGGGACCAGGTGTTGGATTACTCTTTATTACACCATAGAGATACTCATTTCCCAAAGCGTACAAGATTTTGTTTCCTTGTACAAATAACATTGCTGAATATGAGGCTTTGATCAATGGCATGAAAATTGCAGCTGAATAGAGAGTGGATCAGTTAGACATTTGAAGTGACTCTCAACTTGTTATCAACCAGGTAAACGATGTGTATCAAACAAAGGATGAGAAAATAATTCCTTACAAGTGCATGGTTGATGACTTGAAGAAGTATTTTGCACACATCACCTTCTAGCAAGTTCCACAAGTAAATAATAAAGCGGCTGATGCCATGGCCACTCTGGCCTCCCTGCTACAAATGCCAGAAAATGATCTCCGACATGAGTTCTTGGTGGAAGTGTTACACTACCTAGCCTATGACACCCCTGATTCTATCATAATCTATTCTATTATAGGACAAGAATCATCCTGCTACCATCACATCTATTCCTACCTTCGTAATCAAACCATTCCGAAAGGTCTGACCCAGAATGAGAAATGTTACCTAATCTGTAATGCTTCACATTATGTCATTAGTGTTGACGATATGTATAGGAGAGGTCTCAATGAAACACTTAGGTGTTTAGAACTCAACGAGTCCAAATGTGCACTAATTGACGTTCACGAGGGCATTTGCGAATCTCATTCCAATGGCCTGACACTAGCTTGTAAAATCCTTTGTGCTAGTTACTATTGGCCCAAAATGGAGCAAGAAGCTATCAAGTATGCTAGGTCTTGCAAGCAGTGTCAGCTACACAAGAATCTCATTCATGCTCCATCCAGAGAGCTGATTCCCTCTGCTACAACATGGCCATTTCAACAATGGGCCTTCAACTTGGTGGGGCAGATTCACCCAACCTCCTTTAATGGACATAAGTTCATTATCATGGCTATAGATTATTTCACAAAATGGGTAGAGGCAGTACCTCTCATAGATGCTGATGGAAAAATTGTAGCACTTTTCATCACAAACTACATCATCTGTAAATATGGTGTACCATCCTCAATCATTAATGACAATGGAGGATAGTTCAAGAATAAAGAACTCAAGGAACTGTGCAAGAAATTCAAGATCACACAACATTGGTCTTCCATTTATTACCCCCAGGTAATGGCCAAGCTGAGGCATCCAATAAGGTGATCCTCAAAATTCTTCATCGCACAGTCAGCAAATTAGGGAGAGACTGGCATCTCTAGATCAATCCAGCTCTATGGGCATATAGGACAAGCATCAGAACTCCAATGGGCACGACTCCCTTTGCGTTGGTGTATGGGGCGGATGCTGTGCTTCCAATATAGGTTGAGATTCCTACCTGGAGAATCTCTATGAAAGGCCTTATCACTGATGATGACTACAGGATAGCTCAGCTTCAAGAGCTTGTGTTATTGGATGAATGATGACAAGTGGCATGTGATCATCTATGAGCATATCAACAAAGAATGGCCAAAAGCTACAATCAAAGGGTTAGGCCACGTGACTTCCAGCTGGGTGATCTCGTCCTGAGAGAGAACCCCAAGAATCAACAACATCGAGTGCAAAAGGGAAAGTTTGAACCAAACTGGCTAGATCCTTACATCATTACTGCAGTATATGGATCCGACGCCTATAAGCTTTCCACAATCGAAGGAGAAGTCCTTAAAGAGCCTGTCAACACTCTCCACCTGAAGCGGTTTTAGAGTTGATTTAATCTCAGCAAGCTCTCTGTACATATCTATATGTCCTGAAAAAATATAAAAATTAGAAAAAGTCCTGAAAAAATTGTTACCCTGGTGAAAACCTAGCAATAGGCGCCTTCGTAACACCAAAAAAAAAGTGAAAAAAGAATCAAAAATACAAAAAAATTGAAAAAACAAAAAAGTGTCATTGATGAAAACCTGGAAATAAGCATCATGGTAGCAAAAAAGAGAATCTTGCCGAGAAGGTGAAAACTTGGTAAATAGGCACCTCTTGTTCCCAATGCTTCATCTTGCAACACATCTTCTGGCTTCTTATGCAGTTGCTTTCACGCTTTTTCTTTCCTACTTTAGTTTTTCTTCGCTCATTTATCCATGGACTACCTCTTAATCGAAACTCAGGGGAAATACCCTATAGTGTTATGGAGTCATTTCATGACAGTCACCAGCTATTCTAGCTGCGTCTACCTACTATTGCTTAGTGTCATTGGTCTCGAGATTCTCCTCATAGAATCTCTCATGCGACAGTCACCAGCTATTCTAGCTGTGTCTGTTTACTTTCACTAGTGTCACTTATCTCGAGATCCTCCTCATAGAATCTCTCGTGCGACAGTCGCCAACTATTCTAGCTGCGTCTACCTACTATCGCTGTTGTCACTCAGATTCTCTTCATATAATCTCTTTTGCAATAGTCACCAGCTGTTCTAGCTGCATTTGCCTACTATTGCTTGTGTTACATTCCAGGTCCTCTCGATGAATGTCTTTAGCGTCAGTCACCAGTCATTCTGACTGTGTCTGTCTACTGTCGCTCTGTTCACTTTAGGATCTCCATCTCGGAGATTCCTCCCCGGCTTCAGTCACCAATCATTTTGACTATGTCTGTCTACTATTGTCAACTTGTTTAAAGAGATTCATTTAATGGTTATCTAGACAGTAACATTCCACCTATAACACGTCAACTTGAATTCACAACGCTAAAACTCTTTGGATATCTTGAGATTTTTCTTTGTTCTTATTTGTTTTCTCATGTCTCCTCGAGCAACTCGATGATGTCCTTATTGGCTAGAGAAGCAAGGACTGGGGGCATGCTCTTTTCTTTGTTTTCTATTTGTGGTTTAGTTCCAAACCTTCTGAAATATTCATGAAAGAGGGGTGTCCACTATAAGAGCCTCTATCTCATATTGGATGGCCAAGTGTACCTTGGCTCCTCTTTATTGTTCAAATTCAAAAGTTTGGTACTTCTCCTTGTCTATTGAAGTGAACTCTTCATGCTATACAAAATATCTAAAACTCATCTTGCTAAGTGAATGTACGGGTCACTGTGAGTATATACTATGAATGATGTCCTAGGTTACGGATGCAAAAGGTTGTTGCAGACATAATACTTACTGATTGATTAGCATAAGATGGATCTTTCGCGTGTCTGGCATGATTGCATGCAAGCAACATTCAGGTCATCCTAGCATTTATGCTCTGATGCTTATGTTAACTTGCTACATTAAAAGGGACAAATGTTCTGGTCATTCTGGCTTCTTGTGCCTCAAATGCTTACATTTAATCTTGAAAAATTGATAATGTATGTTATATTCATATTTTCATGATTGCAATGTTAGTGAGAATTGTATGGCTTTCAAGCTCTCTTCTATATCTAGTGATGATAAATATTGAGGCTTGGTAACTTGACCTAGGGTTACATTTAGTATAGTCTTGCATTACATACTTCACTTGCATATGCAAATGATTCAATTGCAAAACTACTTCCATCCTTCATGATGAGGAATTGCTGGCTTCTTCAAAGTATCATGTTTCTTCATGATGGCAAAAATGATCATTTAATCATCCTCTTGGCTACTTTTACTGATTTGAATCCATTTTTGGGATGAAATTCGACATCTGACACACCTAAGTGCTTCAAAAATGCATTTTAAAATTTTGGGGACCAACACGATCGAACGCTTGTGTAGTCCGCATTTTTCTGATGCTTTGGGATTCCTGAAATCCTTTCCACTCAATTCAATTCACTTGATTTCAAAATTCTCTTCTGATCGTTATTCTGCTAAATCTTAGCTTTCTTCAGCATCTCATTATCTACTGCTTCACATCATATTTTTGGTGTGTCATCTTTCGATTTCACTCCCAAGGGGACAGGATGATTACATCATTGAATACTTATTGCTCGAGGCATCTAGTTCCCATCTTATGTTCTCATCACTTTGGGCATCTCATCACTCGAGGCATCTTGTCCCCCTCTTTCTGGCATCATTGTCATTTGTTTCATCTTTTGATCATTTGATCACATCTTATAACATTTCTGGTTTGAGTTCAGTAGACAGGTATCGGGACAGTCTAAACCCCGACTCCTAAAAATCAGGCCTTGTTTTGGGGATGATTCTGAGACTCATAATTGGATCTTATCAACTTAGGTATCTAGGTGTTCTATCTGGATCCTTGAAGGTTACACTTTTTTCTAGAGATGATCTTCGAAATGCTATCAATCTCAGGTATCTAGGTGTTCTATCTGGATCCTTGAAGGTTAAGCTCTGTTCTGGAGATAATCTTCTAAATGCTATCAATCTTAGGTATCTAGGTGTTCTATCTAGATCCTTGAAGGTTAAGCTCTATTCTGAAGATAATCTTCTAAATGCTATCAATCTCGGGTATCTAGGTGTTCTATCTGGATCCTTGAAGGTTAAGCTCCATTCTAGAGATAATCTTCTAAATGCTTATCAATCTCAGGTATCTAGGTGTTCTATCTGGATCCTTAAAGGTCAAACTTCATTCTGAAGAAACCTTTTAAATGCTTATCAATTTTAGGTATCTTGGTATTCTACTTGGATTCCTTGGGGTTAAGCTCTGTTCTAGAGATAGTCTTTAAAAGCTTATCAATTGGTCTTCATATCATCAATTTCAGAACCAATCTCATTTCTTGATCCTCGCATCATGCTTTCTGATTTTCTTTGAATTGAACGTGTTGCTTGGACATTCATTCAAAGAGGGGAAAAATGTAATACCCCAAAATTGGCTCATTGCCATGATACCAATTCTAGTCTATTTTGATCATTGGTAAAGTCCTATTTCATTAGACACATTCTTGATCTAACTCGCTACTTGACTTAATTGTCAGATGCAAAATACCCTAATCTGCATTCATCATATTTCTTATTTAATTCCTATAGTACATACTCATATTAGTCGCATTAAACCTACTTGATTTAATTATAATTTAATTTAAAGTATTCATACTTTATTAAATTAAATTATCTCCTAAGACTAATGTACTATGGGATTAAATTTATTTAATTTAATAAATATGCCTATCTTGATTAATTAAATGTAATTATTTAATTAAATGGGAAAGGTATTTCTAATTAATTAAATAAAATTATTTAATTAAATGGAAGGCTATTCTTTAATTAATTAAACAAAGTTATTTAATTAAATAGGAGTAATTCCTAATTAATTAAATATAGTTATTTAATTAAATAAGAAAATGTCTCTAATTAATTAAATGAAATTATTTAATTAAATAGAAATTATATTTATGAGAGCATATCTCATTTTATTAAATTAAATATCTCTCCAAAATCCTTCTTCAGTTCAAAAAGGGAAATTTCCAGTTCACTGTTGATCAAAAAGGAATTAAATCAGTTAACTCCTTATTCTACTAAAAAAAAATCAGTTAACTCCCTCTAATTTGGGAATCTTCCTTTATGACTGAACTTCATCTTCAATCCTGACCGTTGATTGAAATCAATCTCAACTATCGGAGGTTTTCAGGAAAATCTATATAAGAGACCCTCCTCTCTTCATTTTAGGGAGAGGTTGAAGAGAATTTGCATCGAATTGCTATCAAATTGCATTCTCATTTAATCTCATTGAATTCTCATATAGGTTTTCATTGTTAGTTTAATCCTCATATAGATTTAATATGTATATTCATTTAGCATAATCTCTTTTACATGTTTCTAGATTAAAATGAATTTCTTATTCTAGATTAAATTGCACAATCATATAGATTATTTGCATCTCATTCTCAAATCCTTCGTTTGTAGAGGGTCTGGTTGCTTAAACACCTCAAATTTGAGGATATCTAATAAGTAAATCCCTCTAGATAGAAGGAAACAGGTCGCCTTGCAGGCTGATTCTTGGATGAACAATCCAATGTTCATTCCGAGATGAATCTGCAAACAATGACCGTGTTGAAGTGTGTGTGAAACCTGAAGTCACAATTGACACATACATGGGGTTTATCCATATTCCTAACAAGGTGCATTAGTGCCTTAGGAAACCTAAGATTGTCTCTTAATATGAGGCACCTCAGTTTGGAGGCAAAGTGCCTGTCAAATCTAACAAAACTAGCATTTTCTACTTCCCCAGTCATATCTGCACTCCATAATTGAACTGGTAGTGCTTCCCCCTCTTGTTCTCTGTTCAGAACCATTTCTTTACCAAAGTATGTAGCCCCCTTATATAGAAACATGTACATCAACAGGGAGTATTGCCCCCAAACCTTTTCCACCTTGCCCTTTGCAATCCCAACCAATCCACTGTGAATCTCATTAGCCATGTAAGAAGCAAAATAAAAAATTATATCCACACTGAAAGAGGAGATTTGAATAATCATATACATGAAATTCACGAGCATAAAATCTTCTTCACCCTCTCCAAAAACTTTGCACAGGGTCTTGTATATCTCTACTGCCTTGGCATTGAAGCATGCTTTCTTGAAATGTTCTTTAGAGGATGATGTTATTGCTAGTAGGGTTCTAGTTCTGCCAATGTGTGCCTTCATTGCACCTTGTCTAACTACATCCTTCTTTGACATATATTCTTTTTCTAAATCTGTCAAATTAATTGGCACATGATACCTAGTGAGAGGTCCCAAACGAAAAACTTCCCTAATCTCTTCTGGACTGATGGTGATTAGAATTTCACCATCTACTCTTCTCACTACCCTAGTGGCTTGATCATAACTCTTCACCATGGCCTCAAGGAGGTCATAATCCATGAACACACTAGGAACAACTAGCTTTCCCAGGTCAAAATTCCATATATTGGCATGTGGGGCAAACAATTTCCTTTCTACAAACCATTTCTTGAACACATTTAAACTAGTTTGTGAGGTTTGAGCATCCTGGACCCAATTACCCTTATCATACAATCCATTAGCTATCCTTAACCTAGGGTTTAATGAGGTCAACTTTTTAACTTGCACTGTCTCTATAGTAGACTCAGGCAGCAACTCAAGCAAGTCATCATGTTCATTTCTATCCAAATAATTTACTTGACTTGAAAATCCCTTCTTCGAAGGCATATTTGATTATGCTTTACAGAACTGAAACACCTACAGAGATTACAATAGGATTACTTACTTGAATTCTGTCCTCGTTTTCCTCTGTATTTTTGCAAATTTTTTCACGAACAAACTGCTTCACAATCTTGCCAAACTCCAGCACGATTTTCTTCAGTAATTGCTTCTACTTAGGGAAAGCTCAAAATCTTTGTTCGCGTAAGGTGAAACTGATAAAATTTCTTGTATTATACTCTATTTTTCCTCACATGCAAAGCTTTCATGTCTAATTAATACACAGAGTGGCACCACCTTCTGTGTTTTAATCTGCACCAGCAATCTTTAAAAATCCTACGATCATGGGATACAAAGAAAGACAACTTGGCATTGCACTTGACAAGTTGGCTAGTCAATCCAATGAAAACTGCCCACATACACATCTCCTTCCTTGATGGCATTTCTTTCTGGACCCACTGGTGACTGAGGACACGTGTCAATAGGTCACTACTTTTCTATACATAAAGAACGAGCACCTTGCCATAGTGAAGCAGTGACAACCATGGATTTGATCTTGATCTTGTGGATGATATATTATTGCACTGCTTAGAAGAATGTTGGTGGGCCCTCCTTTTCTATTTTGCTATACATATCATCTGAGCAACTCTTCATGGTGAGATAGCGATGGCCATTGATCTGAGATCAAATCAAAGGTAAAGAAACTGCACAAAGTACCTTGAAAGGTGGTGGTTGCCATACTCGCTATGTCACATATATTAAACAACTTGCAACTTTCCATAGCGAGGTAGCAAGGACTATTGATTCTAGTTTGATTTAACGATCAGGATCCCTTATGTGATTTCTGAATGGGGCATGGGTTTGGGGCACTGGTGACGTAGGAAAATCTGCATTGTTGGTAGCAAACCTAACCTTTCTTAAAATCCTAGTCACCCATCCACGTTACTTGAGGTCCCACTGGCTGTTCATTTCATGGTGCCTCGCTACTTTGCTAATGACGAGATGCCAAATTTTTCTGACAGCGAGGTAGCAAGCTCCGATGACTTCAATAATACTCAGTTTTGTGAAATATGATAACCCATCAAATCACCATCGCTCCTACTAACTGCTTATGATAATAGCAATTATTACTTGTCATGCCACCTGGATAGACCATGGATACCAAGAAATTTGGAGGCCACCGTGTCTTTCATTTCAAGATGCTTCGCTACTTCGCTAATGGCAAGATGATTAGTTTTTTTGATAGTGAGGTAGCGAGTCATCAGAAAGACCCTCATTCTGGTGCTGACTTCTAATTGCTTCTGCTGGGTCCCTTTTCTTGTTCTGATAGTACTTGCAAGGTGTACGTGACTGAAAATTCAGCCAGAAAACAAATCTCTGACCACCGTAGCTTCATTTTATGGTCCTGTTTTATAAACTTTTTTGCACTCGCTACCTCACTATACATAAAGAGTTCTCATGTTTCTATAGCAAGGTAATGACAATGGTACATCTATTCAAATCAGATGGTGAGGAATCTAAGAGGAAAGGTAACTTGGGGTGCGGAAAAACAAAAAGAAAACATAATATTTGCCCAAGTTCATTTTTCAAATATTTCGTGCTTGAAAATTTTTAAATGGAATGAGACATAGGGTTTTCACAAAAAATTTCAAAGGTTAACAAAAGGATGACTTAGCTATAAACCCTATTCACCATTAACGGATACAATCTAAATTTTTATACTTGGGCAAAGGAATTTTGTCATGCAAAAATTTAGACCAACATAATTGACTAATCTTTTGTTGTTCTCTTGCCTGCCCATATGCTTCTCTAAGTTATTTAAGCGACTTCATTCCTCTTTTAGCTTTCAATCTGCCATATTTAGGAGTATTTATTCCTTCTTGATTCATCAAAATACCCAATTTCTCTATGTTCTCCTATGCATTTAAAGCACTCTCATATTGTTTTCCTTCTTTCTCACATTTTTCTTCATTTCCTAATTCTTTCATTATCTTTCCTACAAGTCTTATCTGATTATCTATCTGTATATCATCTGCTAAGTCTGGTCTACTCCATGTTATACCTAAATCATTATCATCTCCTTGACCTATTATTGTTCTCAATTCGTTTGTCTATACATCTTTATTTCTCTTATCTTCATGCTCAATGAGTAACAAATCTCTTCTCAAATCTTCAAAGGTGTAATTATCTCCAACTATTTCAATACTCATTGTATTAAATCCTCTTTCTGTAAGTCATTGCTTTTATCAATATTGTCAAAGTTAAAAACTTGGATCAATTCATCAGTTAATAGTTCCATGTTCTCTTTCTCTGTCTCGTCTGAAATTATCATTTCCATAGCTTCATTCTTGGATGAATCATTATTCAAGAAGTCATGAAAAATCTTGTATTATAATTCCTTTTGTCTTACTTTGATCCTTCTCCCTTGCATTGTGCTCACTCATCTTATAAATAAGCGATTCTTGCATTGTGGTTGGTGTTTGCCAAAATTTGGTGCATCGATTTATTGCCTCTTTTTTGGTGTGTATGTTATTTTTCATTGGCTCTTCCATCTTTTGTAGTGGAGTTTCTAATTTTTCTTATATGCATTTAGCATTTCTTTTCTTTGGAGACTCATTAGAGAAAAAACATTTGTTTTTAGTTTCTTCAAGAGTCTTATTGTTAGTCACCAAGATCTTTTTATCCTACAATCTGAATTCCTTTTCTAACAATTTTTCTTTTCCACTTATTGCTCTTATGTTCTTAGTTTTTTGTATTTTCTTCTATTTTTTGTTTAGTCTTTTGCTACTGTTGACTATCCTTAACTTCTTTATATTAGAGATATTATATTTTTTTATTCCTTCTTTTCTCATGTTGATTTCTTTATAGTTTTGATCTTCACACATAAGATTTAAAGTCATCTTTAGAGTAGTGTCTTTATAGTCTTTCAAATCTAACAATGGAATGATTTCTTTACTTTTTTTTGGAGTTAAAACCATTTTGTTTTCTTTGCTTTGGGATTATTTTTCTTTTGAATCTTGTAGTGTCCCCATTTCTTTCTTCTGATCTTCCTTGGTGTTAGGTATGAACCTATTTCCCATCCCTATAGTTGTGGTTGTAGATGTTGTTTTTTCTGATCTAATTTCACCATCCTCTAATACTGTAGCTACTTTTCATGTTGTAAGCTTACTAGGCTCCAAAAGAGCTATCTCATTTATGATCTTCCCCTAGTTTTCTTTTTTATTTCTAATGTTCATCATAGGGAAGATATCTTTAAGATTCAACGTTAGTTGAATAGTTTTGAATGAGATATTTCTCTCATTATCTAATCTGATTATTTTTGAGATTTTCCTTCAAATCTATAATATTTCAATTTGTATATAGAGTTGTTTGAAATTAACTTAATAGTATTGAGTTCCATATTTTTATTCTTATCATTGATAATTTTTTTAACATTATTGCAATATTTATAAGAAGCATCTATTCTTATCAAATTACCAATTGAAAGTCTAATTTTCCTAAGAATCTCTAAATGCATAAGTTTAGGAGGGAGCTATTGAATGGAAATCCATGCTAGCATAGGGAAGTTTAATTATTCTTCCTTACAATCTAGAATCCATTCAAATTATTTAATAGCATAACCTTCATAATAACAATCAAAATCTATCAGAATGGTGAGATATACTTACCTAATTTTTACATAATTCCTTTAACCAGCTAATGAGATTGGTCATTTCTTGTCTTGGCCCATTCCAAAATGCAAATACACCAATATTCTAACATTCCTACCAACAATATTCACTGACCTGATTGCTAATAATCAAGATTTGTTCTTCAGTTTTATTATTAAAGGTCTAAGAATCCGTGAGGGTTTGATTGGGACAATAACAAGGAGAATTGAGAGAACCATTCCTTTGATGTGGGGGAATATATGTAGGGTTAAAAGGTGATTTGGGCTTTGAATTTTCTAGCTTTTGGAGATTGGCTTCATGAATATTTATTTGCCTTGCAATATGTTCAGATAGAAACCCTATCTGTTGGGAATACAGTGGTAATCTATTTTGGGCTACATATTTAGTATGATTAAAGAAGAAAATTTGTTTGTCTAAGCTTGTAGTGGAGCAAATGATATTAGGGAAAAAGCCTTTCCAAGTTGATGAGTTGCCTAATTTGGGTAAATCATCTCCTGTATGGATTTGAAGAGGTAGCACAATCTTACTTGCCTTCTTATGATCCAATGAGAGCTGGAGTGTATTGGTCTGGTTCATTTCCAATTTGGGTCTCTCTCTGTTGTTCTTATTGAATTTTCCCATTGGCCAAAACCCTAATCTTTTTGTAAATTTGTTGATAACTCTTGATTGGTAGTGCCTACATTTTTATTACGAATCTAAAGATTGCAAATTTCCTGTGGTGTAAAATTCTACTCAAGATCAACATGCTCAATTAGGGCCACAAATGGATTTGATGTCTTCACCACAAATCAAAAATCTATTTTGACAACTTCCTTAGAAGAAGTTGAGTGAAGCTTGCCCATTTTCATCATTTCCAATCCAAACAATCATGATAGGAGGAGGAATTAAGAATCTATGTTTGGAACCACCTTATCTAAATTTCCCTCACTTAGTACATATCCTTCTTCAAAATTTTAACACTATCGACATTAGGGTTTCATAGTAGAGCAAAAATAGGATGGTAGATCTTTTTTGATTTCATAGCTTGAGTGTTATAGGAGGATTTTATTGATCTAATCTAAAATATTTAAACTAGTTAGTTCTTCAACCCTGAATTTTTCTATTGCTTGTGAGTGAATTTTTGTGTTGCAAAAAGATTTAATCAACCCAATGATTGATGGGACCATAAATGTTTTGAAGGCGTGCAGTGAGGCAAAAATTGTAAAGCGCATGAAAATGTCTACTCGCTCTTATTATGTGTAATGGCTGGAATTTTTTTTAACCATTAGTCACAAAAATATTCAATGTCTTTATTGATCCCCACCTCAAAATACCTTGCAAGACAATGTTATTATTTTGATGAAAAGTAGGAGGAAAATTTGTGCAACAAAATGTTTGTAATAACCTTTGTTTTAATTAAGTAAAAATAGATTTTAAAGGACTCAAAACCTTTTACAAGGTAACCAAAAGTCTATAGAGAAAAGCATAAAAACTAACATCTAAGTCTAAAAGCATAGTTCACCAAATAACATGCCTCTAGAAAGAGCAAAGAAAAATAGAAAAATAGGAGGCCAACCAAAAATAGAGCTAAAAAGACAACAAATGGATAGCAAAAAACTAGCACCCAAAAAACTACATAGTCTTCAGCAGGTCAGCAACCTAGTCTACCAAGATGTGCATATTCTCTATGGTGGCCTTCACCTCTTCAATCTTTTTTTTCTCCTCATTCTTCTTAGAATGAGCCTAAGTGCATTTGCTAGGTCCTTGGTTCTCAGCAACAGAAAGGGAATCCTATCCTTTATCTTGCTCATGCTTTTTCAGTAGATTGCTCACACTATTTGCCATAGTCTTTAATGAATTACTATTATTATCAATCATTTTCTTGATCATCTTTTCAATATTATTCACCTTGGCCTCTAGGCTTGTCACCTTCTTCAATTTATCACTATTAGCCTTCTCCAAAAACCTATTTTTGGCATCAATCTGTGGAATCTTTTTCATAAGGTTTTTAACCTCTTTATGATTTCTAATAACCTCTCAAAGCCTGTCAATATGTTGACCTAAAGTGTGCTCCCCTCTGGCCAGTTTGCTTACCTGCTGAACTTCCTTAACAATAAATTGTATTTGTTGTTTCAAATTTCCAATTTCCCTCAAAATGGTCCTAGGGCTTCCTAAGAGTCCTTTAGTAATGCTAGCCTCACCCTCATCCTTGTCAAAATCTAGGATTTTCTCTTGATCCCCAAATTCATCTCTTTCTAGTGCCACATTCTTCATATAATTCTCAACCCCCTCCTCTTGAGACCTCATCAATTTTCTCTTCCTCTCCATTCTGTGAGTAAGAAGTTCATCATCTGATAGGGTTGAAACCCTATCATCATTGTGAACCTTAATAACCAGTCCCTTTCCATCACTCCCCTTCTTTTGGGAACCTCTCATCTTTTCCTCAACAAAGTCACAGCCATGGTCAAAGTTGCTCACTTTGGCTTTCTTCTTCTTCTTCGAGCTGCACCCAATACCCCCTTTTAAACTCCTATTTCTTCCTTCCACTTCATCCTCAGTATCCTTATCATAGCCTTTCTCCAAGAGGCTACCCTTCGTATCATACTCCACTGCCTTCAAACTGCCCCTAGGTTTTTCAACCTTTTTGGATTTTAAAACATTCATAATAATAACCATAAGTCCCTCATGACACACATTTTCCCCATTTAGATCATTTTGAATTTCTTGAATAGAGTAACCTAGTGACTACCTCAAATAAAAGGAAAAATTGATTCTTATACCATGCCTAAAGTGGTTAGCTAACATAAAGTGGCAACCATAAAACTTTTTAAATCGGCCATCTAGAGTAAGGTATTCCATAATAACAAACAACATGAATCTCCAAGGTCAAGAAATAGAGGCAAGGTTGAAATAAGAGTTACCAATTTTCACCAAACAATTTCTCTCTTTTGCTAAATCCGCAAATTCATCAATAGCCCTATCCGACAACTTCTTATCCTAATAGAAGTTGATACCTTCCATGTCCAGCCCTATAGCCTCTGCAATCACCTCTTTGGTCACATCCATTCTTTGGTTTTTGACAAGGATAGAGTCGTCCCTCCAGGTTTTGATAAATTGTTGTGTTATGATAGGATTATTTCCTTTAAGCCTTTCCATGTATCCAGTGAAATTCACACTCCTCAAGACGTCCAATACCTCCTCTTTCTTCTTCCACTCCTTATAGCTTGCGAGTTCCACTCTCTTCCTTTTCCCTACCATTTTCTTCCCTTCAATGTTGCTGGAAAGCTTTCTTTGAAAAACCCTATGCAAACTATTAGCAAAATCAATGCCGCAGTTGAAGGACAAAATGGTATTAAAAACCCACAATCCATGTGTAATAAAGCTTGGTGTTCTAAAAATCATCACTTGCCATTTCCCAAGAGTAATCAAATCATAATTACAAATCTCTAACATCATCATTATTAAAACATCTTTTCCTACACCTCACTTTATCATAATCAATAATTTGGTAGCTATCCACAAGTAAAAGATCATTATTATTCCAAATAACTTTTTGATCACTTAAACAGGCCACGATGGCTACCCAATCAAGAGCTTGATTTGCTTCCCTAAAGTTATGGGTAACAACACATTTATCAAAAGAATTGATGATATTAATAGCCTGAAAAATAATACTTCTAATAGTCCATGAAGGCTTGGTGATTTTATTAAGACAATTGATGATATTAAGAGAATCTCCCTCCACCCAAACCTTCCTCAAGTTCAAACTCTTAGCATAAATGAGACCATGAAGGGCAGCACAAGCTTTAGCCACATGATTATTTTGACTACCAACAGGGATAGCCATACATCCAACTTTCTCACCATAAGAGTTCCTGATAACTATACCACAATCTGCAATACCCAGGTTCTCTTTAGAGGCCCTGTCAAAATTTATCTTGAACAAATTCACCAGTGGGCTATCCTATCTAGCATTATCCCTCAGATTAGGGCCCTACTAGTCCTTACACAAGCTCCTAAGATTCCAATTTTGGATCACCCTATCTTCCCACCCATTATGAGGTTGTTGGCCAGAACCATTGGCTTTAACATTCTCTATAATTAAAGCCCTAACTTTACAAAAGACTTGATCAGAACTAAACTCCACACCTCTAAAGACCCTGTCATTATGCTCCTTCCATATCCTCCAACAAATATAAGGGAGAATAAAATCCCACAGTCTTAAGATCATTACATTCTTGGAAGGGGGATTCCAACTAGTGAAAAACATTTGGATAGTGGCTAGAAAGACCCAAACCATATTCAACAGGTCACACACCTTGTCCCAGAGCTTTTTGGTAAAAGAGCAATGCAAAGTAATATGGTTAACCGATTCACAATAATTCTTGCAGAGAACACATGTGAGGCCTCACCCTGGCCCATCATAGCATATCATAATAGTTTAGTTGCATTTTAGATACTTTATATTTTTTTATTGCAAATACTTTATATTTGAGACCTTGTTATATGTCGGACTATTTTGGACAGTTACTTAGAGTATGTGATACTATGGGATACTTTATTTTATGGTAATCATTTATGATGTTAGAACTTATTTATGATGCTTGATGATTAGTTACATTCATGTACTTGGTTGGTTATTTTATTAATGAGTAGGAAATTATGTTTGAATGTAAATGTTAGATGGATTGTATATATGTATGAAAATCATGAAATCTACAAAAGAGTCATGTCATGTTTAGTTCGATAATGATTGTATTATATATGCACAATGGTTAGAAATGAATTTTTTTTTATTCAATTAAGAAATGCCTTATGTTTTGATTCAATTATGAATATCGAATTGATTGAGGATTTATATATGCATATGTTTTATTTATCTTGGACTACTGATATGTGGTTAGAGTGTGCAAGAAATATCCATGGTAAAATGAAGAACCAAGACTATACCCTTGTATTAATTGAGATTACCAAGGTTAGATCTAATGAAGAGATCTTAACCATGTTATTAAGTATTTTACTTTGTGAACATAATGTAGATGGATGTTTTAGATTAGATTCCCTTTTGTGAAAATTATTTTGCCACTCATAATGTTAAATGTATATTTATAGTGTCACTTGACACTTGTGTTGTTATGTGTTTAGTGGCAAGTCAGGTTGAGTCATTGGAAAAAGACCCCCAACCTTATTCCTAACCAGTCATAAATGTTTAAGTTTTCATCCTTGTTGGGCGTTTGTTTTGCACGAGGTCAACGACAGGAATCCATAGTGTAATTCCTCTCTTAAAAAGCAAATATTTTTAAGGATCCACTCCAAGATTTAGTGTTTTTCTTGTGATGTACCAAAATCCGCTTAGTAGAAGATAAATGTGAGTGTTCACGAGGAGGCCTTTGCTGGTTCTAAAACCCTTTTATCTTGGAATTGAAGTAAAATCTATTTGCTATCTCAAAATATCACGCCAAAAGAACAATATTTTTTGTATTTTATGTTTTTCAATGAATGCAACTCTAACAATGCAGCTAGTATGAGGTCCTATTCTAACAGGGGGTTAGCAAAGAAAATAATGAAACTGTAAGCAAATAACATGAAATCAAATAACTTGAAATTAAAATTCCTAAATAGACATAAGCTACAGAACACAACACGCTATGAGTTAAACCTTCAAAAAAATCAGTAGGAAACCAATGAAAATAGGAGCAACACTTCCTAGAATCCACTGATGCAATCATCGATGAGAATCTTTAACAAATCAAATGATGTTTCACTCTTCATCAAATCACAAGGCCATGGAAAGTGTGCTCATGTGAGATGAAAAGCTATGTAGACACAATTGGGTGATCTCTTCTCAAGCTCGTTATGTCAACGAAATTCATGTATCTGTAGTAAACACCAGAACTAAAAGATCACACAACCAGAAACAACACAATAAACCTTTGGCTCGATCACAATCTCATGAATAAAATCCATAAAACAATGACACATTCAAGCAAGAATAGCTACACTCCGAATGCTAGCACCAAAAGCATAACTTTATTGCATAATAACGGCAACCTTTGTTACATTTTACAATGGGTATTTATAAGAAATTGTCTCCTCAATTTGTGTTGAGAGTGAGAGATATCTTGATGCAATAAAATGTTTTTAAAACATTAAAACAAACTAAATATATACAAATTGACAATCTAACTGGTGCTTAGAGGGACTCCATCCATATTTTATTCATTAATTGGATGCATAAGCCCTTTACATGTCATAAAAAATGAAAGCATGAGAGAGAAAGTAAGAGGAAGCCATCAGTCAAAGTGGAAGTGCACGAAGGCATCAAAAATAGAAATTGGCCTTCACTAAGCATGTGTCGGAGTTAACTTGCCATCAGAATACCCTCTTGATGCATGGAAAGTGCTATTTTTGGAACTGGCAGTCAATTGTCGGTGCACCTCTGAATTATGGAGCTACATGAAAATGCAGAGCTACGGAGCTGTGGACTTGCATAGCTACAGATTTGTGGAGCTGTAGACCTGCAGACTTGCGAAGCTCAATTCACCAAAAAATCAAAGTTCTCAATTTTGAAAATGGTTTCTGAGTGTTGCTCAAATGAAGTCTTAGATCATTTTTTGTATACGCTCCATGCCCCTTTTTGATGATTTACACCCTCTTTATAGCCAATTACTTTCATAAACTTGCACTCCTACTTCTTCAATCTAAAATCCCAAGGCACTTGTGTTGAATCTTTCCATTAATAGCCGCATAAGATGAGGAACCTGTTTTGCTTTATGTGTCTAACCTCTGTATCTTTGACCTTTTTCTTCTCTCCACCTGTACAATCCTTCCTGGTGAGAAACCAAGTGATCCAAATTATCCAAGATGATCAAATGTTTGCAACTTTTCACATTTTTTCACAAATTTTCTAGGCATTTTTAAATGACATTTTCAGAGGTCTTTTGCTCAAAATTTCAAGTTAGAACCTTCGTCGGTCCTTAAAATTAGACAACCAAAGGCTCACTATTTTAGGGACTTAAATTAGATCTTCAATTCTTCTTTCAAACACTGTAAGTGGTTCTGAATTCTAAGGCTCGAGTCAAAAGTTATGACCTCAACAAGTTGAGGATGCCATTTTTACTTACAAAAGAAGCAAACATTAGTTCATAGAGTTAAAAATGCATAGTAAAGACACACTAGCTACTCAAACAAAATTGGAGGTGAAAGGGTGACTTGGCAAGCGCACACAGTGCCTTGGGAGCATGGCGGCGTGAACGTGCATGAGCTTTTAGTGGCGCACATGCACTTTGGGCGAGCGACCCTTTGGGGTAGCACACGCGTGCTTTGAGCGTGTGGCCCTTGGCGGCGTGCGTGCTCCCCTTGGGGAGCGCAGCCCTTTGTGGTAGCATGTGCACAATGCCCTGCATGTGCGCGCATCCTTGGCGGTGCGTGTGCGCGCTTAGGGCACGCGACCCTTTGTGACGTGCATTTGATTTTTATTTTTTATTATTTTTTATTTTTTTTAGTTTTTCAAATTTTTTAATTTTTTTAGTTTTTCAATTTTTTCAATTTTTTTGTGATTTTTTCGAATATTTGACTCTAAAATTCTAAGGTCTAATAAAACTCTTCTTCTCCCGATTCTCAAACTATGAGTCTGAGAGTCAAAAAAAGTAGGGGGTCCCCTATTCTTAATGAGGAATGGGGCATGTGTTGTGGACACCACAACAATCCCCTTGCATAAAATATCTTATGAAGGTTTTAATTAAATTAAATTTCGGATTTCAAGTTTAGTGTGACTTTAGAGGGCTTTGTTTGAGTCTTAGAGTGTTCTTTTAGTGAAATTAAGTTACCTACATGTTAGTACTATATATTAGGGTTTTAATTTTGGCTTTACTGGTGTTAAAATCTCTTTTCTAACATTTTTAAAATCCCATATCTTAAGTATTGTGAAAATGGAAGAAGACTTACCCAAATTCCCTCCTTATCTCCAGTGAGTTGATAATTCCAACCAAATAGGGAAACTTAGGTTGAGTTAAAGTGTTTGTTCTCTTTCATGATGGAGAAAAATTAGGAATGTTTTTATTTTAGAGAGAATTTGGAAAAATAGAGGGGGCATTCACCCACTCTCTAGTTTTAGAGAATTTTGGTTTTGGAGATTTAAAACAAGGAAGGATAGAGGGCTCTTCTAAAATCAGGTCATTTACCATAGCTTGGAGAAAGGTTGGAGCTTTTTGCCATGTTTTGGAAATTATGTGTTGTATTATTTTTTTGAATATCATTTATCATAGCTTGGAGAAAGGTTGGAGCTTTTTTCCATGTTTTGGAAATTATGTGTTGTATTATTTTTCTAAATATCATTTACCATAGCTTGGAGAAAGGTTGGAGCTTTTTGCCATGTTTTGGAAATTATGTGTTGTATTATTTTTCTGAATATAAAATGTATAATTTTTTCTATAGATGCATATGTGTGTTGTTCATTGTACCTGTTGTAATGCTGGGTGTGGATGAATTTCTATTGCCTTATTTTTATATGATTTTGAGAGTATGATGTTAAGGGTGTGGAAGGACATCACTCACCCTTGGGAGGGAATAAGTGGCCTTCAGGGTGAAGGGCTTGGTTGGGCCTATCCCCTGAGTGTAGAGTCTCTTCCCTAGAAGAAAGAGGGATAATCATGTATTATGGGTTGCATGTGCCAATACTTTGTTATGCACTTTAGGGGTGATAAGGGGAGAAAGTTTGTGAGAGTTGGTATTTATTTTGTATGCCTTATGAAGGAAAATTTGGTTTTTTGTATTTTGCTTCTCCTCGGGGTTTTTAGGCACACCTTCACCCATTCTATTGGTTCTCTAGTAACCTACTATGTAAGCTCAAAAGGGTGTTAAATGTTTGTATCATATATTGTTGTTTTATATGTGTGTGCTTGATTGTTACCCAATTGGTCTTGGTTCTCCAAGCTCGGTGGGTGGTCCCTTAGAGACCTAGGCTAGGAGGTGAGCTATCCATGGTATACAGGGTTGTTTGTACAAGTTTTTTGAATGAATATGTGTTGAAGAAAGGCTTGGAATATTTTCTTATTGTTGAAGATTTGAAGATAATTCATTTATGCACATTTGTAAAAGTTATGTAATGTAAAATATCAGCAGTAGATCTTCATGTGATTTGTAAATTGATGTAAGGATCCAATTATGATTGTAATGTTTGAAAGAAATTTTCAATACTGTGAATATATATATATTTTTTTAATATTTCTTAAATTGTTTCCAAGAATTAAAATTGAATGTTATTATTATATGTGTGTGTGTGTGTTTTGTTCAAGATAATTTGGGCATGACAACACACCTATTAATAATGATGAATCCTTTCTTCACCAAATTGTCTAAAGTCAAGATCTTATCCTGTAAAAGAATCCAAAAGAAAATATTAATTTTAGGTTTCATACCTTTCACTAAAGCCTTAGCCCAACAAGGTTCATGGTGCATATCAAAAGAATTTGCAAAGGCTGAGAAAAAGAGAACATTCCACTGGGATCAAACTTCCATATTAGATCATCCTCTTTTTGATTTAAAAAGACATCATTTAGACACTTGTTAAGGTCAACCAAGTTTTCATTCACCCTTTTGAGGTCCAACCACATATCATTCTTCTAGTAATCCACCACAAAATTACCAATGATATTCTTACATTGCTCCATATAGCTATTCCATCTTGGATCCACACAAAGTGGGTGATCCAAGATCCAAGTGTCTTCTCAAAAAAGAACTATCCTTCCATTGCCACCCTTCCATCTGACCCTTTACTTTATTATGTATTTATATTTTTGAACATTTCTCCAGATCATGGATCCCCCTTGCACCAAATCATTATGAAGGAATTGATTAAAATTAAAGTTATCCCTGCTGTATTTGTCAACCCAAATATTCCTCCATTCACCTTCTTCCTTGTGCCATCCCCATAATAATTAGCCAATAAAAATTCATTCATAGTTATAACTCTTCTCAATCCAAGTCCTCCCTTGTTAAGCGGCATGCAGACTTTCTCCCAAGCAATCAGTGGTCATCTTTTTTAAGTCTTCGATCCTATCCATAAGAAGAGCTTTTGATTTGTTTTAATAGCATGAGAAATCTTTCTAGGGATTTTGAAGACACTCAAAGCATATAGTGGAACACTCTAAAGGATAGTTTTCAAAACAATAACATTTCCAGCTTAGCTAAGGAGGGAACCTTTCCATCTAGCAAGTTCCATGTGAATTTTATCAATCAGTGAACTCCAAAAGCTTTCAGGAGGGTCCAGACACAGAGGTAGCCCCAAATAAGAGCTAGGAAGAGAGCCAATCTCATAACCAATAATATTTTTGATTTTATTTTGCCTTAACTCATTAACATTAGTGAAATAAATCATGCTTTTATTCTAGTTAATTACTTGTCCTAATGCTTGCCCATTGTCCTCCAAGGCTTTTTTAATACTCCTTGCATTTCTAACCAAGGCCTCTCCCATCACAATAGAGTCATCAAAAAATTGTTGATGAGAGCATATCAAAGTAGTAGAGGATGGATTTAGGCCAAAAAGTCCCCCAACATCACCATTTTTTCCACAAATATTTCCATGCATTCAACCAAAAGTATAAAGAGAAGTGGAGAGATCGGGTCCCCCTGTCTGAGACCTCTAGAAGCCTTAAAGAAAGGGGTAGGAAAGCCATTAAAAAGTATTGAAAAAGAGGTAGAAGAAACCAACATAAAGATCAGATCCCTAAATCTTTTATTAAACCCAAATGCTTCAAGACCTTGGAGAAGGAAAGTCCAATCCACTATATCATATGCTTTGGAAAGATCTATTTTAAGAAGAAACCCTTCTTTCTTAGACACTAAAAGAGAGTGAATATTTTCATGAACTATAAAAGCCTTTGTTACAAATAATGTGATTTACAAATTAGTTCGCAAAACCTTCACGTTCATTGATTTAGTTCACAGTTCACATTTGAAATTGTAACCTTGGGAATTCAATCAATTTAGAGTTTTTCTGAGGTATCAGTGTAATTATCCTAAATAAATTTTTAAGTTTAATACTCTATGATGTAATATCATTCGGTCTCCACCACCTCTTGAGAGAAATAACATCTTCTATCTACCCATTGCTCTTTAGGATCGTTGATCTTCCAATTTCATGCCTAAGTTGGTGTAAACTAGTTCTATTTTGCAGATTTGACATTTTTATTTTTCATTTCATTCTCATTATTATACAATTCTTTTGAGTATGCTCATGTGTTGGATTGAGATTTTTGATGTAGCACTGCTCGTTCCTCCCAAGATGCCTCATTCACATACTTTCCTTAAACATACATTTATAATTATGTCATTGGTGCTTGGACAACAACTTATTTGAATACCTCACTTATCCATCTATTTGTTATTTTATTTTGTTCATGTGATGATCTTAAGGTGTAGATAACTTAATGAGATCAAACTTGATTTCCTAGGTACTACACCTAAACTAATCTAAACTAGGATTTTGCAAGAGAAATGGTAATAAAGAGAACATGAAATTGAACACTAATCCTAAGAGTGATGTACCAAAATGATTTTGAGACTAATATTGTTGTTTTGGATAAAAATTAACCAATGACAACAAAAGCTCTAGTGAGCTAGAGTCCCTGGCTTTTGGAGGGCAGTGAATAGTAAAAAAAATTTAATCCAATTGGGTTTAAATTTATTATCATTTGCCCTTTATCATTGATGACATTTATTTTTTCATATTTTATTACTACAACAATGCCCAATAATTTGAATTAAAAAAACAAAAAACAAAAAATCAAATATTTTCTAACGTGCATTTAAAAAATTACATTTTAATTAAATTTGTTAAATTTTGACAATGTAAATGTTTATATATATTTTTTAAATCACATTTTTAATATAAATAATTAAAACTTTAATGTGAACACTTTTAAAAATGGTTTAAATTAATTAATCAATAAAATAATTTTAATAATAATATACTAATAAAAACACATGAAAATAAAAATTGAATTGTTTGATATTTTTTAGGAAAAAATCTCTCAATGAATATGACTAAAATCGCAAAAAAAGCAGGCCACCCAAAAAAACTAAATCCCAATGGAAGATCCAAACATCTCATCCCTATGAATAATGATAGACCTTGGTACTACCCCAAGAAGGTTTTGAACCCCCAACAGAGAGCAATGAAGAATGTTCTCCAAGTTAAATAGCTTTGAAGTATTATCCACAAATTAGGAGAATGGTGAAATAACAAATCTACTGCAAACCCAAATAGTTTTGAAATCCTAGTCTGGCTCCATGCAACTCAGAATGAAGCCATTACCACTAATCAGAAGAACACCGAAGACCATAATGAAGGTGAATGACATCAGGTCAAAAATTGAAAAACTAGGAGGCAAAACTCATACTAGTTTATCTCAAAATCAAGCACCATCAAAGATGTAGCACCTTAGTGACTGAAGACCCAAGAAGTTGTTTTCAAACAAACCAAGTATACCAAAATAGAAGTTAAATCGATACAATCTTCTACTAGCGATAATTCCTGCAAATCTTCCTTGAGCTCGTGCATTTTTCCTCGACCTACAAAAGTTTTGGCAGTAAACTACATTCCACTAGGAATCAATTAATCTAATCCCCTCCAATCTAAAGACCTAGTGAAGAAGTTGAATGTATTACCCCTTAGCCCTACAAAACTATCTGTCTATATTCCACCTCATAAGAAATAATTGTTAAATCTATACAATCATGAAGACTTTTGAACAATCCACCCCAAAGAGAAAAACCCTAATGATTTTAAAGACACTATTATTATCAGCAACAGAGAGAGTAAAAGCAAATGACAAGAATGCTTTGATCTAGGAGCATATGTAATTTGGAATAAACTAGAAAAACTCAAAGAAAAATTGGCAAGGAATATAACAAGGATTTGTGACACCCAGGTGAGTAATGTAACTCCTTACTATAATCATTCCTTGTATGTTCAATGTCAAATAACAGAATTAGGAATGAATAAGCAGGTATTTCTAACTATTTTTATAAAGGATTCCTCATTGAATTTACAACATAGATAGCAACAATCAAAAAACAACAACAACAAAATAGACTAAATGTGAAAATATTCCTCTAGAATTAAATAACTTTGACATTTTAAAAGGAATTGGGCAATATGTAGGAGAACTGGTAGGAATTGACGCAAACTTTAAAACCTCAAGCAAGATTAAATTCCTAATCAATATGAGACAAATCAAATTGTCATCTAGTCCAAAAAAATTATAACTAATAGATTAATCTTCAATTTAACCTTCACTTACTATGAAGGATAAATCAATAAAATAATGGGACCAAAATTCATAATAGATAATACCAAGAATAATCTAAAGGATTCACTAAGGAACATTAGAGATCAAAAGAAAGAGGTAGGTAACAATAAAAGGAAAGGTAGTGATAGATACAAAGATAATCCTAAAATGCAATCAAAAGAGATTAAAGAAACAAAACTAGAGGTTGACAGGACAAAAATAAAGGAAGTAGAGGATACAAAAAAAGAACTAAAGACATTTAAAGAAAACCAACTCATCCTCTCAAAATTTAAGAAATGTGAAGAATGTAGAAAAGAAAAGGAAAGTCTAGAAGAATTTGACCTCAATATGAAAAAACAAATATATTGACTCATGAGGTCCTACACCTACAAATTTACCTAGAAGATCAGATCATCATGGCAGAACACATTCACTCAAAGCATCGAGAAAAGACACACAAGGATCTAGAAACAGAAAAGGTTACATAAGATACAAGGAAATTAGTAAAAAATGTAGCTGAAGAAAAAATTCAATGAAGAATACAGGATAACAAAGAAAAATTAGGAAGTTGAAGCAAGTAGAGTAATTAGTTGGACATCATATAATTAGAAGGCAGATGAGGATAGATAGATAGACTTGAAAATAACAAGCATAGATAATTAAATTTAGCTCATCACACTTCCAACAATAGACTCTGATCATTGTAGCAATGTAACCATTCAGAAAAATCCTAAGAAAAAAGTTACAAATTCTCGCAGACACCTACAAATGGAAAGGATATATTTGATAATGGTAAGAGGAGAACGTGATTGAAAAAGAATCCAGTAAGGAACTACTTATTCCCATAGATATAGAAACAATTATTAAAGATTTAGAAGTAATAAACATCAAAACATGTAACCAAAAAGAAGATCAGAAAGAGAATAATCAAATATGGGAATAGTTTGGAATCACGGGGGAGAAAATCCAATCAAATGAAGAAGAAGAAATCTCAGGAAAATATGAAGAAGGAAAATATCCAAAAGAAGAAGAAACCTTAGTAGAAAAGCAATTTCTTAGAGAGCTAATAACAAAGGAAGAAGAAAACATAGAGGAAATAGATACACTAGTTAAAATCAAAGAGCAAATACATTTGAACAATCTGGGAATATCCATTAATTGAGAAGGTTTCAAAATGCCAAACTGTGGAAAAAAAAAATCTAAAAAAGGAAGGAAATCTCTTAAAGAACTAAGGGAGGGAGCAGGACAAGCCAATGAGCAAAAAAAGATTAGCAAAATTCTTCTAGTAGGGAAGGGGAAGATCCTTCCCTGGGATCAATGAGAATCACAACCTGGAATGTTAGGGGCCTAAACACTCCTACCAAAAAATGCTTACTGAAGCGTAACCTCACAGTATTTGAATAAGAAATCATATTAATACAAGAAAGGAAACGTAATTCAAAAAAAGGAAACAAATTGGAACTAAAATTAGGAAAATGGAAATCAACATTAAAAGAGTCTAATGGAGCTTTAGGAGGTCTAGGAATAATTTGGAACCCTCAAAAAGTAGATTTAAACATATTGTCCATTAACACTAATTGGATGGGATACAAAGCTTCAAGCTTGAGAAATAACCTCTAGTTTATATTAATTAACATCTATGGTCCCACCCAAACAAAAGACAAAGTAGTAATATGAAATCAGATTATCTCTTTCATAGAAAATCACCAGGAAGAAAATTTTATCATTGGAGGAGACTTTAATGCAACATTAAAAAGAGAAGAAAAATATGGGGGTCTCTAGGTAACCTAACAAACAACAAGGGACTTCAGATAATGGACAAAAAAAAACTTATTAATAGATATCCCAACCAAAAATGGGATATTCACATGGAATAACAAGGGGAAAGATATGAGTTACATAGCAGAGAGACTAGACAAATTTTTCTTCAAAGGAGATCTAAGCATTATCAATATGGAGATCAAAGTGGATATTTTGCCATTAGCAAGTTTAGATCACTTTCTAGTAAAATTAGACATAACTGAACCTTCTAAACACATTAGAAACCCTTTTAAATGCAAAAAAATGTGGTTCTTAGATAAAAACTTCATGGAAAATGTGAAAAAATGATGGAATGAAGAACTAGTCAAAGGATCAATAATGTTTTGTTTTGGGTCCAAGTTAAAAATGGTCAAAGGAATTTTTTTAGAATGGAATAAACAACACTTTAATAATATATTTAAATAAAAAACTTGATATTGAAGAAAATTTGAAGAATCTGAACCTAGAAGTAATTAAATATGGAATGAATAATGAAAAATACATAGAAGTAAAAGTACTACTATCTAAACAAGAAGACATCTTAGCAAAAGAGGAAGTGTTCTAGAAACAAAAATCTTGGGAAAAGTGGTTGGCAAAAGGAGACCAGAATACAAAATTCTTTCACACTAGCACCATATAAAATGGAGCCTTAAACAATATTATGAATATTAAAAACAAAGAGGGCAATATGGAAGATGAACCAACCAAAATTGTGGAGATATTCATAGATTATTTTAAAGACATCCTTAATAATTTTGACTCCTCAAATCTAAATGCCCAAAAGGAGATGCTGAAAACTATTCCTAAAATAATCTCAAAAGAAGATAATAATTTTCTTGACAAACGCTTTTCTTTAACTAAAATTAAAACAATGCTCTTTAATATAAATCCTAAAAAATCACCTGGACTAGATGAATTCCAAGCATTCTTCTTTCAAAAATGTTGGGAAATCATTGGGGAAGATCTATGGAAAGAAATCAAAGCCACCAGAAATAGAGGTTCTTTATTAATAGAAATTAACCATACATTCTTTGCATTAATTGCAAAAAAGAATAAAGTAGAAGAACCCAGAGACTTTAGACCTATAGCTCTCTATAGCATGATTTACAAAATTTTGTCAAAAGCTCTAGTAAACCAACTAAAAAGCTTCCTCCCTAGACTCATATTGGAAGAGAAAATGGGGTTTGTACTTGGGAGATCTATACTAGATGGTATATATATCATCCAAGAGACAATCCATTCTGCATCAAGGAATAAGAAGGCATGTATGCTGATGAAACTAGATATTCAAAAAGCATATGACAAGGTGGATCATAGATTCTTATGCAAAATCATAGAAGCATTTTGATTCTCACGCCAATGGATCAACATCATCTATCAATGCATCTCTACCCAAAAAATATCTCTTCTAATTAATGGAACACTAGAAGGCTTCTTTAGCATCTCAAGGGATCTTCAACAAGGAGACCCTATATCACCCTTTCTCTTTATCATCATGGCTGAAACCTTTAGTAAAACTATTAAAACAACACAAATTGAAGAAAATATCCAAGGAATAATGGTCACAAAAAATATTGCTAACATTACCCACTAATAGTTTGTAGATCACACAATCCTTACAGGCATCAGCTCTAAAATAGAAGTAGATAACTTCAAAGAAATTATAAATAATTACACCAAAGCCTTGGGGAAAAAAATCAATGCAGAAAAATAAAAAATCTTCTTCCTCAATACTCCTCTAGAAGAGGAAAAATATATTTGCAATGATCTAGGGTATAAGAAAGGTACCTTCCCATGTAATTACCTAGGAATATATTTAGAAAAAGGTTCAAAGTAAAATCAAGGATGGGAGAAATTTCTAGAAAGAATAGATAAACATATGGAAGCATGGAAAGGAAAATGGCTAACCAAAGCTGGGAGAACAACTAAAATTAAAGTAGTTCTTTTAGCTCTAACTAATTATCAATTATCATGTCTACAATTACCAAAGGATATCAATAAAAAAATAGAAAAAAAATTAAGAGACTTCTTCAAGAAAGGTACATAGGTTAAAAATAAATCAACTCTAATCCAATGGGATAAAATTTGTAGGCCTAAAGAAGGAGGAGGATTAGGAATAAAAAACATAGAATGGTGAAATTAAGCACTAGGAGCAAAATAAGTTTGACAGATGTATCAATAAAGAGATAGTAAATGGGCAAGAATAATCTATAGAAAATATCTTAATGCAATAGATAGTGCATCTCTCTTTAGAACTAGAAACCCCCCCAAAGATTTAGTAGCCTAGATTTTTTACAAAAATGTCACCCTTTGATCTCTAAGTATGTAACTTGGGATATAAGAAGAGGGGATAAATCCTTATTCTGGGAAGACTCTTGGAATGGGCTTCTGCCTATAGAAAAAGGTAATTTCTCCATCAATTTCAAAAACCATCTATCCTTTGTATAGGGAACCAAGGTAGCCGATTATATGAAAAATGATCCCTCTAATTAAGAAGCCCATAGAGATAGAAATCCTTAAACAATTTGGGTCTCTAATTAGACGAACAAGAGAAATTAGAGGTAATTCTTAGAGACCGCCTTATCAACTACCATGATAGGGAAGACAAGCCCATCTAGGTGGCCTCCAAGGATGAAAAATACAAGGTTAAGGAAGGATACAAATTAATAATCAATTCTCAAAGATGGGAAGAAGTAAATATACCCCTGAATCTTTGTTGGGACCTAGTGAGATTACCTAAGGAAGACATCTACCTATGGACAACCATTCAAAATCAAATTCTAACTATAGATATAATTAGTAAAATGGGGTTTGAAGGCCCCTCAAGATTCTTGTTATGCAAAGAAAATGCCGAAACAACAAAATACTTATTTTATCACTGTAAATATGCCAAGGAGTGTTGGGAATAGCTTAAGTAGAATCTTAATTGGACCTCACCACTCCTAGGGGAATGGCAAGAACTTATATTTGGTTGGCCCATACACTAAAATTACAAAGTTTATGAAAATTATGGAATATCACCCCCGCTTTTCTAATTTGGGAAATATGGAAAGAAAGGAATAGAAATTTTTTCAAAAATTTAGAATTGAACGCATCATATCTCTTCAATAAGATTAAAAAACCATTATAGATGTAATGAACAACAATATCAGGAAAACAAAAAAAGAAGAAGGCTCATTTTAGGAATCAGACATAGAAATAACAAATAACTGGGAGAATTTAAACAACCCTCCACTCACCTATAAAAATAAGAATAGTACAACCATAAATGAATGCAAGTGGAGGCCTCCACCCAAAGGATGGAAGAAACTCAATTTTGATGGAGCATCAAAAGAAAACCTGAGGAAAGTAGGAATTGAATGTATAACCAAAGAAGACTTTGGAAACTAGATTATTAAGAGAGCCAAACCCTTGGGAATAACTACCAATAATATCATAGAATTAGAAGCCTTATATGAAGGGTTAAAACATAGCAACGAGTTAAAAATTAGTAAGATTATAATAGAAGGTGATTCCCAAATTATACTAAATGCACTTAGAAAAAGGAATACACTGAATTGGATCTTAAAATCAAAATTGGAGAATATTCTCAATCTAATAGATAAGTTTGAGGAAATTAGACTTAAACATATATTCAGAGAAGGCAATTCAAAAGCGAATCAATTAGAAAATAAAGGGGCAGATGGAGAAAATATTCTTCTAATAATCCTTGGTATTGACTATATGTCAGTACCTTAACCTAAGTTTTAACATGATCCCCCTCCACTTTTTATATCCGATTTTCACAAATAAACAATCTTGTGATTATTATAAAGAACTCATTATTATCATCATTATCGACATCCTTAACTATTAGGTACCTCCTTGTAATCATAAATCTTTAACAAAGATCGGCTCACATCTTGTAGCTATCTTCTCCCTCCCCTTATCCCTCCTTTTGTTCAACTCCTCTTTACCATTTTAAACTTGGTATTGGCTTCATTCTTCCCAATGATTTACAAACTTAAAAGAGATTCCTAACCTTAATTTAATCTCTCTAGTTCAATTTAAAACCAAATTGAAAAATGGACAATCTTAGAGCATAATCCTTTTTATATATCAAGAAAGGAAATCAACCCAAAATTACAGGAGGTAACTTACTCATGCCTATAACGATATAGATTGAGCTTCTAATTAGTTGAAAAAATAATTTCATACTAACCATTAAAAGGAACATGAAGTTTGGTAATCATAGATTAGTGGGATATGTAATCAACATTAATTTAGAGCCCGGGTTTATGATATGATCACCTTGTTTGTCTTTTGGTGAGGTACCTTTTGTTTTACATTTTTTTAAAGCATACACTTTGGCACTTACTACTAATACCCATTTGGTAGTTAGTATTTTTACATATAGATGTTTATAAGATCACAATCCAAAGGAATAGCACTCGATGCAAGGAGCTTGGATCCCAGCTTCTTAGTGAGCACTCAATTTATGAAATCCATGCCTAAGATATTATGTAGTAAAATGTTGCAATAATTAATGTATAGTTCTAGAAGCAAATGTTTAATAAACACATGTACTGGGATATGCCCCTTTTAAATTTGTATAATATAGGACCTCGGTCTTGGGCAAGAATAAAGGTTTTCTTAATCTATTATTTCCTACTAGTGCTCATTTGAACAGAGAACTCTGTAATTTTTTTTTCATCTAATATAATATAAAAGGCTCCAATCATTTACTAATAAAAAAAAAACAAAATAATATACTAATAAAATTAATATAATTTGAAAATTTAAACTTTAAACTGATGCATTTAATTAAATAAAAATATTTTCTCTAAGCTGTAAGTACACATACTCATTGGATCAAAGGAAAAATGTCAATAAAGATCCGAGAGTTTTGGAACAATGAGCAAGCAAGGGTGAAGATTCTAGACCACCACATTCTGATTTTTCTAAATTTTCTACTTAGGAAAATATGAATAAACCCTAGGAAAATCCCTACCAACCAATCATAAAATGAGAATTAATATGTCATAATTCACTTTTAAAATCGAACCTTAGAAACTTTCAAATACACACTCATTTCGTAATATGAATAAAATAATGCATATCGAATGGGGGGAATCAGGAACATTAGTTTATTGCCTTATATATAAGGTAGGGACTAATGATTTTCATACACAATTCAGAAATTCTACATACCCATGCATTAAAATTTCATAGGAAGGTTACGACACACACAATCTTAGAAAGAAAATTAATGTGTTTACAACTATGGTTGTTCATATCAACCACAATTTCTAGGATCTTTGATAACTGCAAGAAGAAATCTCTACTACATAATGAAAAAAATTGAGAGAACTTATTTGAAGGAAAAATAACATATCTTTTATTGATAAGAAGGTGTTTACAACAACTTGAAAGTTTTAAAATTGAGTTACAATACATAATCATACCTAAAAGAACCTACTTTTAAAGCTACAATACATAGTCTTAAAAACAAAATCCAACTCCAAAAAGGAGTCCACGAGCTTCTTTATAGAAACTAGTAGCTAATTATAAGAAGAAAAGGTCTTCATTACCTGGGTTATATTTAACTAAAAGTGGTCATTAATTACCCTTAAAAGTTCTCCAAAAAGGTTGTTGTAATAAGAAAATGTCTTCAATCTTGACCCCCATATTAATGAGACATATCAATTAGTTTGTAAATGCTCTCAATTGTATGAAAAGGTATACTTTCTAGATGTTCTATAACTCCTTTCAACCTCTTTATATACTTGGCACTTTCATAAATCTTTGATTATCCCCTTTGACTCAAAAATTTTAAATATTAATTTAATATATCACTCAAAAATAATTACTAAGTGATTTATAAATAACGTCTCTTTAGTAACATTTACATTTAAAAGTTGATACAAAATTGAGGAAAAGGTTTACTAAAGACACTTAACATAGGAATTTGCATATGAAAAAAATGTTTTTCTTTCAAAAGAAAAGGTAAAAAAATGACTTGGTGTTTGGCCATTTAGAGTAAACAAAACCCTAACTTCAAAATGTGTCATTCATGTTGTCATTGTTCACACTTGTTTGTGAGGGTGTCACTAGAGTTTGCAACTAGAAGCTTCAGTGGGCTTTTTTAGGACCTTTTGGTCATTGCCATAGGACCAAGCTTAATAAGATATGTTGTCTTGAGCTCTATCGTGTTTTTGGTCTTCTTGCAAGAGAAAAAACACAACTTAAAGTAAAATGCAAGATGAGCTTCTACACACATAGACATATACACATACATATACATATACATATACACACACACACACACACATATACATATACATATATATATGTACATATACATATCTATCTATATATATACATATGTATATATATATATATATATATATATATAGATAGATATGTATATGTACATATGCATATATACATATATGTACATATACATATACATATATATACATATATGTATATATATGTATATGTACATATATGTATATATATGTATATGTATATGTACATATATGTATATATGCATATGTACATATACATATACATATACATACATATACACACACATAGATATATATATATATATATATATATATATATATATATATATATATGTATGTATGTATGTATGTATATGTTGAAAATATAAGGTAGGCTAGGTTACTGAGGGGGAGGGGTGAATTAGGAAACAATAAAACTTTAAACTTACTTCACCAATTAATCCTTCATATATTATTTTGATCTAATTGCATGCATGAAAGAACGAAAGCAATACTTTTTATAACACTTTGACACAAGATATGGTGACCTAGAAACCTTCTAAATAGAAAGTAAAATTCGGGTGGGGATGATACCCACAAGATTTAGTACTACAATATAAATTTTTCTTGTTAAGGCTTACAATTGACCACTCTTGGTGATCTTCCCTGTTAGGAGAAATAGGGAATATTAAGTCCACCTTGTTAAAGGATTTACAAACATATAGTGAAGTATGCACTCTGTTAGGAGATTTAGCAAAAGACTGTTAAGTCCACTCAGTTAAAGGATTTGACTCATGCACCTACTAGAATGAATTGGTGGTTGATCTCTGATCTACAACTTTGATTTGTTGGATGAGATTCCTTAAATTGTAATGATCACCTAACTGTGGTAGATAAGTCTATGCTATACCATATACTACTTGTAGCCTTCTTCAATTCGCACTCATCTACTTCTTATTTCTTCAAATATATTCTTCTTATCACCATTTGGATATGATACAATGTATTATATATATCAATCCAATTAATTACCTTTTGGATTCAACTACAATACCATATTCATCATAATTCACAAAGTTGGGCTATTGTTGTAACTCGGGTTCAAAAGACAACTCGGTGATGTTATGACACTAATGAAACACTATCAACACTCAACAAAATCTGGCACCTAGTTGAAGTTGAAGATCGGTTCATGCTGATCACTTCAAGTAGTAGTAACTCGGTCAACACTATATGACTAAATGAACACTAAGCAACTTAGTTTTTACTAAAATTCTGAGTTGACACTGCATGACTTGATCAACACTAAGTTTTCTTTGTTAACACAATGAGCTTGGTAGACACTGATATACTTGGTTAACGCTAAGATCTTCATCACTTCTACTTGAAAGCTTAGTAGACTCTGCTTCACTTGGGTGATACTATAAATTGTCTTAGATGCTTGGTAGATACTGTGAATCTCGACATTAACTGCAATTTGACTATTTAGTTCAGTAGCAAGTAAAACACTTGGTTAACACTGCTAGAAGAATGATAATCTTAGTAGCAATTGTAGAGATTGATAGCAATGAAATCAATTGGCTAAGTGTTAAGTCACTTATAGACAAATTGACCTTATTGTCAACAATATATTTGTCACTTGGAGCTTTTGATATATGATCTAATTGTGATAATGATATATATTCTAATTATTTTGGGTTTTGTATTCCTTATCTCATATAAATGAAATCCTCATTACGAAAAGCTCTGTCTTTATTCATGCAACTTACTACAATATGCACCACTTTTCATTTATACTTGATGTCCATGTGTTTATTATTTCATTTGATTATTGATATGTATCAATGTTTCACATATGTGCCTTCACTATTTCAGGTGTATCTCATGCTTTACACTGCTTTTCACATGTTGATTGTAACTTTGTGTTCTCATTGCTATATTGGAAATGTCTTCTAGTCTTCTTAAGTGATTCCATTCTCCATAGGTCTAGAAGATGGTTCCATTTTTTTATAGAGATAATGACATTATGCATGATAAGTCCTTATTGCATGTCTTTTCTACTTTGAGATAGTGCTTCAAAACTCTCCATTTATTCTTTAAAGATCACAACCATACCATAACTTTAGCATGTAATATGACATGTCTTTGAAAGCATATGTTTATAATTAGTATAAATTATTGTATCTTCCATTATTATTGCCTTCATGTTCTATGACTACTCTTTTAGCATTGATTTATGGTTATACATGATAATTTGTCATGTGATAGTACATTGATGTCTTTCTCCAATTATGGTAGCCTCAATTCTATGAAAAATACTTATCCATTATTCTAATCTTTGGTAATTGTTCTCTTAATATCATGTTTCTTAATAGTTTAGACATCTCTTCTGATGCTATTTGTTACTATAAGTGATATAGTTTACCCCATGGATGATGGATTTCCTCTATTTCCATGTCTCCAACCACTCCTAGAGTTATGATCTTTACATTGTGGAAGGAATTTCTTATATATCATTTATTCTTCAATATTTTTACAATCCTTCTTGCATGATTATTCTTTGGAGAAAACTCTTGACACTGATTGCTCATGCCTTGAAATAATGAACCAATTATTGCAATTGAACCTTACATGACTTTTCCTATTTGAGACCATTATTTTTATGGACCTACAAAAAAAGTCACTATTTAAGTGGTCTTCAATTTTCTTTTGAAACATTTGAACCTATATCACCTCTTTTAATTCAATGTTAGTACATTAGTTGTCTTATTGTTGATATCAATGCACTAACTTTAAGCTCATTGTCACCTTTAGCTATTTTTCACTATAATAGCAATGAATTCACCATGATTTTGACCAAAGCAACCTATATCTTCTCCTTTGATCTTTTGTAACCTCCCTCATTGCTATTGGCCTTGCCTTTATGTGGATCACTTTTTATCTTTAATATTCTATCTATTTCTCTTTGTAGATTCGACATACTTGGACTTAAAAAAATAATGATTCGTATTGAAATCTAATGTATCCTTCTTGCAACTTATTTTCCATGCATTTGAAAACCTCTTTTTATTCCTCATTGGTTTGATTTCTCCATTTGTATCATTATTATGATGTCACTAATACTATCATCAAAATGCTCAACTATAACAATCACTTCTTTTGGTCTTCATAAGTGTACTACACACTTTTCAATATGTTGTATCATGAAACATGACTACATACATTTCTCTTCCTATATTGCATATCAAATTTCCTTTCCATACACTCATTGTCTCTAGGTCACTTCCACTATATTCTTTATTCTTCATGGTTATTCCTTTTGATGTCACAATTATTATGTTGTCTTTATTGACATATTATTTTCCTTCCACTATTGCAATAATACTTAAATAATATTGTCATTGTACTTGTCTTCACTGTCCTCCTTATTATGTTCTTTATTACTAGAAATATTTGCTAATGCAGTGTAAGGTAGGAGAATCTCCAAAAAGAATGTCCTAGCCCCCAACAAGTAAGCACATGACAAAAGCAACACAACAATGCAAGATCTGATACCAATTCATAACTCTTTATTCATAAAATAATTGTTTACATTCAATGCATCAGGCTATAAGGCCTTCCTTGTTATGGACAAATACAAAAGAAAATTACAAAAGTAGTTCTACAAGATCCCTCAAGATTCAACCCAAACACTAGCTAATTTACATCCACACTTTGGTAGAAACCTCGAAGGAAGATATCAACTTGTTCTCGCAAGTCCACCAAGATATCTCCTTGTTTCCTAAGCCTTAGCTACTAGCCCTTCTTATAATTCTCTCCTCCACTTCATCCTCTTCTCCAAGTTGTATGATAATGACTAAGACTCCACAAGACACCCCTACTTGTACTCGACTAAGCCACAAGTAACAAGTTACAAATTAAATTAATCCTTACATTAAATACATTCTTAAGCCATAAGTCAGCTCACAACATAAATTAAATATGTATAGCCTAAATTAAATTCATAATTTAGTAGACCACATACAACTCAGTTAACATAGAACTAAGACCAAACTGAGCATCAGAGAAAACCATGCCGAGTGTCAATATTACACCAGACAAAATTGAGCTCCTTCATTGACCGAGCACCAGTATGTGTCAAGTCCTCCAGAAGCAACCAAGCCCCTTCATTGACAAGGCTTCTTGGTCAACAGTGCAACCAAGAATAACTGAGTCATGTAGTATGAATCAAGTTCCCAGTGCACGCTGAGTACCATAAGTATTGCCAAACATCTTCATTAACCAAGTCACTCAATTAACACAACAACTACCAACTACCTAGTAATGAGAAAGTACCACCTCTTCACTGATTGAGTCGTCCAACTCCAAAGCCAAAACACCCCAACATGTAGGATAGCTAGACAACCAAGGATGCTTCTGCATTGGACACCCTAGGTTTGAAAAGATGTTCTTAATAACTGGAAGAACATCTTCTAGAATTCAACACATAAATCCCAAATTGGTTCTTCACATACATATCCTCTAAGTCCTCAACTTGTACACTCTTTCCCTTTTTTTGTTGCTTCTTCATATCCATCTTTTGTACCCACATGCTGAGGTACACTACCTATAAAACTTATGATATTAGCTATCATATCACTCTTCATCAACACCATCTTAGATTTGAATTTTGCTTTAATCTTCTCTGAGATCCTTTCTTCCACAACATCACTAAGATCATTGATCACCCTAGGGTCCAATCTTATTGGAGGTATTCTCCAAGGTTATTGCAAGCCCAAAAAAATAAATCCACAAGTCCAAAAGATCAATTAGCTCCACAAGATCAACCTTCTCTTCCAACCTTCACCTAAGTCTTGATACAAACCGTCTCAACTTTGACACTCAATCTACACACTTAGGAACAACCTAGCTTTGATACCATCTGACACAGTGTAAGGTAGGAGAATCCCTAAAGGAGATGTCTTAGCCCCAAACAAATAAGCACACAATAGAAATAATGTGCAATAATGAAAGATCTAATACAAAGTCACAACTATTTATTCATAAAATAACTATTTACATGCAATGTGTTGGGTTGTAAGGCCTTCTTGGTTATGGCCAAATACAAAAGAAAACTACAAAAATAGTTTTGCACGATCCCTCAAGATCCAACCCAAACACTATCTAGTCTAGATCCACACTCTAGTAGAAACCTTGAAGGAAGATCTCAACTTGTTCTCACAAGCCCACCAAGCAATCTCCTTGTTTCCTAAGCCTCAACTACTTGCCCTTCTCAAAATTTTCTCCTCCACGACACCCCTACTTATACCTAACTAAGCCACAAGTTGGCCTAGCAAGTTACAAATTAAATTAACCCTTACATTAAATACATGCTTAAGCTAAAAGTCATCTCACAACAAAAATTAAATACATATAACCTAAATTAAATGCATAAGTTGATTGACCATAGACAACTTAGTTAACACAGAACCAAGCCCAAACTAAACATTAGAGAAAACCACATAGAGTGTTAGTATTCCACTAGACATGACCAATATCCTTCATTGATTGAGCACTAGTATGTGTCGAGTTCTCCAGAAGCAACCAAGCCCCTTCATTGACTGGGCTACTTGATCAACACTACAACCAAGAATGACTGAGCCCTGTAGTATTAACCGAGCTCCTAGTTTATGTTGAGCACCATAAGAATCATCAAATTTCTTCATTAATTGAGTCACTTGGTTAACACACCAACTAACAACTACCTAGTAATGACCAAGTACCACCTCTTCACTGACCAAGTCCTCCAAATCTAAAGCTAGAATACCCCAACTTACATGATAGCTAGACAACCAAGGATGGTCCTACATCATTTTCTTCCTTTAATAAAAGAAAGAACTATAGAGTTTATGACAACCTTTGTTACTATTTTAAGAAAATCATTATTTTTGCACATCTTGAATCCATATTTTATAATTCTTTAGCTCATTTTCTTACATTGGTTCTTTTTTACAATGAACCTATTAATTTATAATCATGAAAGACACATATCATCTTGATAGGATTACAAGCATAGAGAATCTAAATTCTCGATGTTGTCAAAATCCAAGAAGACATAATCTTGAACTCAACCCTTGTGGAAGCACATTTTACTCTACATGTTGTGATATTATAACATTTTGATAAGTATTTTTATATTGCTACATAATGAAAAAACAAATGAAGTTCATACTTTGAATAAATATTGATAATGTTTTCTTTATTTGTCTTTGATTTATAGAATGGTTGTAAAAATGATTTAATGCATTATGAGATAAAAATATGGATTTGGTGATGTTGTTTATGAAAAGAGTATGTATCTTGAGTTTTGACACCAATTTGTTTCACCCCTTGTAGGTATTTCTAGGAAGGAATGTGTAAGGAACTGAAAATATGCAATTCAACCTTGGGGTTCATCATTCAGACAATGATAGTTCCATTTTCTTTTTATATATTTTCTTTCATAAATGTATATCTTTACAAAGCCTTTATCAAGGAGGTACCAATTCTTACCAAGAAAGAGGTAATTCTTGTTCTAGAGGTGGTTTTCATGGTAATTGTTTCATATGTGGTAACGAAGGGCATGGATCCTTTGAGTGTAGATCCTCTAAAAGTGGGCAAGGTAACAAAAATGTTGTGATTCAAGGAGACACTAAGGTTTCACCTAGTGGACCTGAGGCTAAAGATAATCTGATGGTGAGAAGAACCTTATGTAATAAGGGAAGTGACGAGGAACCTATTTTAAGGAGGAGTCTTTTCAAAACCAGATGTAAGATGGCTAGAAAATGTTGCAAGGTAATCATTGATAGTGGAAGTTCTATAAATTTGGCATCAGAAGAGTAGGTTACAAAGTTGTAGTTGCAGAGGTTGAAGTATCCTAAACCCTATCATGATTCATGGATCAAGGATGAGTATAAGATATTGGTAAGTGAGAAATGCCTTTTGAAGTTCATGATTGGACATTATTTTGATGAATTTTTGTGTGATATTATGCCTATGGATTGTTGTCATATTTTTTTGGGTAGATCTTGGCAATATGATAGATATGCTATACATGATGGAATATTGAATCAATATACTCTTTGGGTGAATGGGAAGAATAAAATATTGTTGCCTTTGATTGAAAGTCTAGATGAGGTTAATTTTACTACTATGAGAATTTGTATGGTTAATGGAAAACAATTTGAAAAGGAGATGAAGAAGAATCAAGTCTATTTTTCTATAATTTTGAGGAGACCGAGTTGTGCCAATAGCAATTGAGTACTTGTCAGTGGTGACCAAATAACAACTAGTAGTATTGACTGAGTTCCATAAGAAATTGAAAATTTTCTAAATGAATACAAGGATATTTTTGTAGAAGATATAACTTATGGTTTATCTCCAATGAGAAGTATAAGTCATTGTATGGATATGATTTCTGGAGCTAGTTTGCTAAATAAAGCATTATATAGATTAACACATAGAATGAATGAAGAACATAATAGACAAGTGCATGAGTTGTTGCAGAAAGGTTTGATCAGAGAAAGTTTGAGTCCATGTGTTGTACCTACCATATTAGCACCTAAGAAGAATGGAGAATGGAGAATGTGTACTGATTCTAGAGCTATTAACAAGATCATAGTGAAATATAGGTTTCCTATGCTGAGATGGATGACATAATGGATTGTTTGGGTGGAGAAAAATATTTTACCAAGATTGATTTAAAGAGTAGCTATCATCAAATTAGAATCAAAGAAGGCAATGAGAGACTGATTTTAAGATAAAAGATAGTTTGTACGAATGGTTGGTTTTGCCTTTTGGTTTGACTAATGCACCTAGTACTTTCATGAGGTTAATGAATAAAGTTTTGAAAAGATTCTTGAGTAAGTTTGTGGTTGTTTATTTGGATGAAATTTTGATATTTAGTAAGACTAGGGAAGAACATCTTGAGCATGTTAGACAAGTATTGCAGAGATTGAAAGAGGAGGAGTTGATGATTAATCTCAAAAAGTGTTCTTTTATGCAATAATAGATTGTGTATTTGGGATTTTTGATTTCAGCTGATGGTTTGATGATGGATCCTAAGAAGGTAAAAGCAATTTTGGAATGGCCTACACCTAAGAATGTGGGTGAAGTTAGATCATTTCATGGTTTAGCTAGTTTTTATAAGAAGTTTATAAGGAATTTTAGTTCTATTTGTAATGCTATGACTAAGACAATGAGAGGAGATAAACATGAATTCAAGTGGACACATGGAGTTGATAAAAGTTTTGAGACTTTGAAACAAAAGGTTGCTAAATTTCCTATACTAGCTTTACCTAGTTTCAATAAGGTATTTCAAGTTGAATGTGATGCAAGTGGTAGTGCAATAGGAGTTGTATTGAGTCAAGAAGGTAAACTTGTTGCGTTCTTTAGTGAAAAGTTCAATGATGTTAAAAGAAATTATTCTGTATATGATGAATAATTTGATGCTATTGTTCAAGCCTTGAAGAAGTGGAGATATTATTTGATTCCTAAGGAGTTTGTGCTGTATTGTTCATAAAGCTTTACAGTACTTGGGAAGTCAACATAAATTGAATCAGAGACATGAAGTGGGTTGATTATTTGGAGATTTTTACATTTGTGATTTAGGATAATAGTGGAGTTAGTAATAGAGTTGTTGATGCATTAAGCATAGGATGTTCTTTGTTGACCAAAATAAAGGTTGAAGTTCTTGGTTTTGATGAGATGGAGTTGTATGATACTGATCGTGACTTTTCTGAGGCATGGAGAGAGTGTAAAGCACAAAATCTAACAGATCACATAAGCAAGTATGATGAATATTTCATTAAAGAATGTATGTTGTTCAAAGGAATTTAGTTGTGTATCCCTAGAAGTTCTATGAGAGTTAATTTGCTTAAGGAAAAGCATAGTGGTGGATTGGCTGGACAGTTTGGAATTGATAAGATATTGAGTTTGCTAAAGGATGAGTATTACTGGCCACAAATGTATAAGGATGTTCAAATTTTTTTAAGAACTGATGGAGTTTGTCAAGTTGCAAAATGAGTATGTCAAAATACTAGTTTGTATACACCTATTACTATTCCTAAGAAACCTTGGAGTGATATTAGTACGGATTTTGTTCTAGGATTGCCTAAAATAGTAAGGGGGTATGATTCTATATTTATTATTGTGGATAGATTTTCTAAGATGGCTCATTTTATACCTTGTAATAATACATCAGATGTCGAGCATGTTGCTGAAATTTTCTTCAAAGAGATTGTGAGGTTGCATGGATTACCAAGAAGTATTATTTCTAACAGAGATAGTAAGTTTGTAAGTTATTTTTGGAAAACTTTATGGAAGAAGATGGGTACTAAGTTGAATTTTGGTTCTACATTCCATCCACAGATAGATGGACAAATAGAGATTGTGAATATAAGCTTGGGTAATTTGCTAAGATGTTTAGTTGGAGAGAAGCCAAGTAATTGGGAGATGGTATTGACAGAAGCTGAGTTTGCATATAATAATTCTACAAATAGGAGTATAGGAAAGATACTTTTTGAGATTGTTCTAGGAATGCAGCCTAGAGGAGTATAAGATTTGAGAGATGTTGCTAGTGAAGAGAAGAGAAGTGTTGTAGGGGAAGAATTTTGTAATTTTATGGAGTCTTTGAATAAGGAAGTAAAATTGGGAATGAAACAAAGTAATCAAAAGTATAAGGAGAATGTTGATAAGTCTAGAAGACATAATATTTTTGATATTGGTGATGAGGTGATGATTCATTTGAAGAAAGGAAGATTTCCTGTTGGAACATACAATAAGCTAAAAATGAAGTTTGGACCTTATAAGATCCTGAAGAAGTTTGATAGTGGTAATGCATATGAAGTTGAGTTACCTGATGACATGGATATATCTTCTATATCCAATGTTGCTAATTTATATAAATATCATGAGTTAGAAGATGAAATAGATGTATCTAATGATTATCCTAAGAAGAAGATTGAAGAAGTTGAACATATACTAGAGCAGAGAGTTGGTAAGAGCACACAAGGGAAAGACTACTATGAGTATTTGATAAAAAGGAAAAATAGACCTAGTGAAGATGCTATATGGATTTCTCAATTTGAGTTGGATTTAGCTTGAGTTGTGAAACTTAAATGATTGAGGAGAATCATTTCTTTCTACCTTGGTTGTCTAATGTAGGAGCATCTTGGGTTACATTGTTGTCCTGCATGTCTTCAGTTTTCCTAGTATTTGCCAAGTTGCAATGTCTTACATTGTCGAGTTCTAGTAGGTGCCAAGCGTTTAGTGGGTGCTAAACATTTAGTGGATGCCGAGCTTCCTATTTGATGCCAAGTTCATAGTTGCTGCTGAGTGTCTTTGGTTACTAAGTGTTTGTGTGGTTGCCGAGCTCATGTGGTTTCCAAGTTTGTATGGATGCTGAGTTTATTTGGATGCTGAGTGCTAGTATTTCATGGAGCCTTTTTTTGCCGAGCTGTCTGTGTGTGATTTCCTATTAAGGCCGACCTTTGCATTTAATTTAGTGTTAGATATCTATTGCGAGTTGACTTGTGGCTTAGCCTAGCATTTAATATGATAGTTTATTTAGTTGTATTTGCAAAATGATGACTTGTGGCTGTGCATGTATTTAAGAGGTCTTTGTTTGAGTCTTAGAGAGGAAAATTTGGGGAATAAAAGAGAGAGGAGGAGCATAATGCAAAGTTGGATCATCAAAGATTTTAATTGAATTGATACATGGCCATAACCTAGAAGGCCTTATAGCTGGGCATGTAATAGATCTTTGAATGCATATATGAATGAAGAAATTTTCTTCCTCTATCTCCCATATTGTTTTTTTTGTTGTTATTTCTATTGTGTTGACTCTATGTAGGTGGTTTGAATAGCTGGGTGTGCCTTTGGTCCTCAATTTTCTTGCCCTACCTGTGTCAGTTGTATTTGCATGCAACTATTATTTCTGTCTGTGGTTAATCCTAACATAACTTATATGAATAAAGAAATCATTTTCTAATGCAAATTTATGTTTACTTTTTCATCCTTGTAAATGTGTGTACACTAAATTTGTTGTTCACTTGATAACCTCTCTTTATGGTAAAAAATACATAGCAGAATTAAATGTGTATCTTTTTGATATTTAAAAAAAAATTTTCTAGCTCAACCTAATTGAGTTGAAAGAAAAATTAGGTGATAGGTATGACTTTACTTTGGATGTGCCCAAGGTAAGGTATCTCTTTGTAGCTTTTACAATGTACAAAGCATTGTGCATGAGAAGACATTTTTTACATATATATGCCAATATGTATAAGGAATTATTTGATCTATTAGGGATCTCTTATTAGGGGTTAAATATCAAGGTCAATTATAATTATCATTTGATTCTATGATAATAATTTTTATTTATAGTTTTACTTTAAATATAAATATATGTACACAATAGATTATATAGATTTTAATGATCTATCTAAAAATTTATTTTTTTATTTGATATAATATTTTTTAAAAACTTGATTATTTTTTATATTATAATTTTTTAAATATGACTATATACTATGAAAAATAAGTCTTATATCCTACTTGTATTTTTGGTACATATGTTATCTTTCTCTATATTCACTCCATCTAAATTGAAGTAATATTTAAATTATTCATTTGTAATATATTTGAAAAGGAAAATAGCATTTCCTTATGGTTAACCTATGTTGATCTAATAAGATAAATACAAAAAAGAACAAATCAAAAGGAGATGCTTTTTGATTCTCTTCTCATGAAAAAATTCAACAAACTTATTAGACATAAACTCTCCACCTTAATTAGATCTCAAACATTTGAATTGCTTACCAATCTTTGTCAACTCTTGCTTTATACCACTTGAACATTTGAAATACATTAGATTTAACTTTTAGAAACATTATAGTCATCATCCTTGAATAGTCATAAAAATATAGTATGAAATATTTATCACCATGATAACTATCAACTCTCATACAACCACATAGATCAATATGAACCAAATTTAATATATTATTAGATGAAAGTGACTTGCTTGAAAAACTTGACCTAGTCATTTTACCAAGTTAAAAATCTTTACACATAGCATTATCAAGCTTATGAAAATTCAGTAAACCTTACCTGATCCTTTTTACTCACTTTAACCACATTATCAAAGTTTGCATGAAAAAGTTTACAAATATCTTCAACTTTAGCAAATAGATAGGCATTTGTAGTAGGACCCAAGTAAAATAATTACCTCTTGTTTGTTCTCTAGTTCCAATCAGCTTCCCTTCTTCATCAAATATCTTAACCTTTCTATTTTGAGAATCTAGTCAGTGACATGTGTTATTCAGTTGCACAACACTCAAATTTTTTATATTATACCTTTAACCCAATAAGAATCATCACATATTATCCTTCCATTCAACAATAGTAAACCTCTACCTTTCACCAAACATGGAATATGATTTTCAAGCTCTATAGATGTACCATCATATTCTTCTAGATTATCAAACTTATCTATATCATCAGTCATGTGATGTGAGCAATCACTATCAATAATCCAAGTATCATTTTTGCTAAAATGATATATAAGGGATTTTTCTTCATACATTTTCTCCTCAGAGGCTTCTTTCATAGAAACATACAAAACTTGATCGCCTTCATTTTTATCATCAGATTATGACTCAGTGTGTTCTTCCTCAACAATATAAAATGACTTCTTTCCTTTGTGTCTTTATTGTCTTTGTTCCTTTGGTATTTATTCTCTTTCTTGTCATTTTTGTTACTCCTCTTGTTAGGACTTCTAGATATAAAATGACCAAATTCATTACATTTAAAATATATTAGGGGTAGTTTACCTTTGTAATTTACATTTCCTCTTAGTAGTCTTATAACAGGTCGTGCTTCAAGTTATTCATCATCTTTCTCATCTGAATCACAATCACTCTCATTCTTTCTATACTTGTCTTTCCTTGATCTTCCCATAGTTAGAGATGACTTGAAAGCATTTTCTATCTTAGGAACATTTCTATCAAAGTTACTCAATTCAAAAGCAATCAATCTATCAACTAAACTATCAAGATTAAGGGCATTACCAAGCATATCTATGGATTCTTGAATATTAGAAACTCTAATAGAAAAAAATAGGTAACAATGTTATCTATACTTTATTTACAACTTCTTCATTAGTTAAGACTCTTCCAACACCTTTGATGGTACTTACTGTTGGACTAACCACTGTCATTCCCCTTTGGGATTCATGACATGGCTTAAATGCCTCCCTTGTCTATAGGTGTAGTGGTTATATTGGGCATTGACAAGCCAATCTTTTAGTGGAACAACAACCCTATCTTGTAACAAGTGGTATTAGATATTGGTCATAGGTTCAAATCTCCTCGGGTAACACTGAGGGAAGGATTATTGGACTAACTGCCAACATTCCCCTTTATGATTTATGACATGGATTAACCACTTCTTGTATTCTATAATTCTAGTGATTGTATCGAGTATTGACATATCAATCTTTTGGTGCAAAAACAACCCTAGTTTGTAACACTCACCACTTCCTTGATTTGGTTATTATACTAGGCAATATTTTCTCCTTTCATCCTCATGTCATCATATTTTCCTCTTAGGATTTTAGATTTTTCTCTCAATACATTCTGATCTCCACCATGAATAAGTATCATCTTATCCTACATTTCTTTTATAGTGCCATAGTCTTTGATATCATCAAAATCTGTGTCAGTAAGAGAAGAAGAAATTTCTATCATTAGGATGTTGTGTTCTTGTTTTGTTCTCATCTATTCAATAGTCATAAAAGGGGTAAGAGATATGTATTGATTTTATAGATACTGCAATACATTATCTACAATGACTGATAGGTACAATCTCATCCTGCTTTTCCATAATGTGAAGTTCTCCTTGTTTAGCTTAGGAACCTCCCACTTATACCATTTCAGATCTTTATCTTGCTTAAATCCCTTTAAAATTTCTCCTTCAATCACTTAGCTCTAATACCAATTGTTTTACATGTCCTTAAACATTTTTTACAACTTTACAATCCAAAAACTTAGCTTAGTAATAAATATAAAATTCACAATGACACTTAGCTTAATCTTTGCAATAAACAATTAACTTGTATACCAAGTATCAGAGAAATCCTTATGTGTAAACTGAATTGAAGCAATAAACATAAACATGAAAATAACTTGCAACAAAGATAACATCCACACTATTTTGACACTAATATTTAACATGGAAATCCCATTAAGAGAAAAACTAGCTAGGATCGTAAGCCCAAAAATTTCACTCTTTTGAAGTGAGCTCTATTAGGAGCCAACATTGTAAAAGGTTACATAGACATTGTTAAATGCAAGCTTGTTGAAATATTTACACCAAAAAACATCTAGACCTTGTCAGTCCTGAATATTTAGAGTGGACTTCTGTAAAAGACTTACAAAGCATTCAATTGAATGCTACCATAAAATGCATTTACAAGTAAGACTTGTTAGTTTCAGTTACTTAATAAATTTCATGCTACAATGATTAGAAAGTAATAGTGAATGATCCTTTTATAATTGCAACTCAATTTTCTTGGTCATGCCTCTATTTCACTCAATCTCTTTCCATTTCTTATCCCCTTTATTCCTCTTTATTCCTTTTGGCTGATCTAGTCACTTACACACATCAACTTAGCACTTTCGTTGCTTGATCTTCACAATTTAGTTTTTCTTAGTTATCCTTTGGCTATCAATTTTTTTTCTTTAACTTGATCAACAAAAATAAGCATCTCACTATCCTACAAATAGAAATTTTTTTTTCACTTCACTAGATTCCTTCAAATTTTGTCACTTAAACATAACCATCTAATATTCATCCAACTTAGATTCATTGAATCTAGACACTTAGTATCATACCTTCACCTTGAAATTTTTGCTTCACTTAAAATCATTAAATCTCCTTGGTCAGTTCTTTGAATTTCTCCTATCATAGATCTCATAAATAACTTCATCCTTATCTTTGAAACTTCTCGAACAATCACTATTTTCATCAAATGTTGAATTCAAATCAATTATTCTTTTTTTTTCCTTGCTCAATTAATACTTTGTTCTACTTAGTCAATACTATGCTTGGATAACATTGTTCTTTCTTGGTTAATACTGCATTGTCTTCACTTTCTTCTAAACACTCATTTATAACTATAAATTGTTGTGATGTGGAGCCTAATCAAACTTGGAGGTTAATTCTCCCCCACTCCATTTGACGTGGTTTCCCCCAAAATTTTACTATAGAGGTTTGGGGGTAGTTCCCCCATGCTCTAGGGGTAAGGGGAAATGTTCCTTGTAGTGTCCTCAGGCAATGCCCTAGACAAGGTTAATGGGCAATGCCAATTGCGTGGTCCTGGGTTTAGTAGCCCTAGGTGCACTCCCTGTCATGATATAGAACATGGTTGAGGGGAAACACCCCTAAAGAAAAAAATTAATTTACTATTGTAAAATATGTTAAGAGTTATATTTTTTCTATTGGTCAGATTATTCTAGCCCTAATTTTGTAAGTTGCAAAAAAGCTTGTATAAATGGCTTAGAATTAGGGATTTCATAATGTATGATGAGATTGTAGCTTATTGTGGTAGTATTGAGCTATAACAGATTATAGATTGTAATCATTGAATAATAACAATATTGGACTCATTATTTTGTGGACGTATCCTAGGGATTGGGTGAACCATGTTAAATCTTTGTGTCTTGTATTCTCTTATGCGTGATTTAATATTCTCTATTATTTTTAATATTTGCATGTAATTGTTATTTCTATCATTAATCCTAACATAAATTCTTAGTGACAACTCTAGTAGCTTAGTTAGCATTGATTATTCATTCACTGACCAAACTATCTTCTTACTTCATAACTTCATAACTTGCTTATACATGATCTCAATGCTTAATTAAATCATGTAAAGAAATAAAAATGACATTATATATCAAAGTCTAACTCATTAAGTACCCATTGAAATCCACACACTTATCAACACTTTCTTTATCATCATACTTTCTTCAAATCCTCTTCGTCAATCAAATGATATGGCACTCTATTGAATTAGCATAATGTCTTACCAATTCAGGTTTGACATCAATGACAAAATAACAACTGATATGAATCTCAAGTTGATGTGACATCATCATCACATGTTGAAGAAACACCTTGCTTTACATCTCATAGAGAAGGCACACTATTGTATCGTGTTTAAGGAAGAAAATGATTTATAACCTAGTTTTTAGGCAAACTATTGTATTATGTTGGGAACATGGCACTGAAAACATAAAAATTTAATGGTAGAACATTAAAATCTCAAGTTGGTGAGGATCTATCTTTTACATCTCAATTTTTAGGCACATCATCTTTGGTTGAAGGTACTCAATCCATCCCTAATGTTGTTGAGTCTGCTTAATTGTTGAGGAAACCTCCTAGATTTTTATAGAAAGCCTAATTAGATTCCCAAGCATAGTTTTCAAAGATACACTAATCCATTTGGAGATTATTTTTTGAGAATTTAAACGTGACATGAAGATATAAACTATTTGTTGAAATGATGATAAATCTGAAATATAGGCCTATCATGAAGATTCTTTGGCTAAGAACAATGGATGATTCAAGTAAAAAATATATTGTAAATAATATAATGACTGCATACAATAGTGTGGGTTCCACATCACATAGAAAAGACAATAATGTACTATGTACTTACCTCAACAATAGTAGTAACTCAAATGGAGAAATACTAACTTGCTAGAAAGAAAAGTAAAGGATTAAAAATAAGTACAAGTTCTCTAATGAGAGAGGTGAGAAGGTGTCATATAGTGGAGGATCTAAAAAACATAGAGTGATAGGCATTCTCTAGTAGACTACTGTAAAATGTTAAAGCAATTGTTGAAGATTTAAAATCCTTTATTGGACATTTTTGGAATAATAACACATGATTATTCCTAATCAAAGATATTTTATGAGGAGGATTGGTAGCCTAATCCATGATGCACATCCAAAACATTTTTTGGATTTAATTCAGACATAATCCTTTGCTAGATTTATATAAATATATCCTCAAATTAAAATTAATAAAATATATTTTTGATATGGCTATACCTTTTTATGTTAAGATAAATCAAACACACAAAACTTGTTTGAGTAAGTTACATATTTAATTTTCTAACCATTATAATGATCATCGGTATATATGTGTAGATTTGTATTCTCACATTATTTTGTAGGAGTTATAGGATCAACCTAGATCTCCAAGGATTTTAATATCTTCCATTTTATATGAAAGATTAGAAGATCAATAATTATGTTACAAGTTCTGATGCTTGGATGACACATGCATTAATTGCGGTAGCTTGTAACAAATGCCAATTTGTCAAAATTTGGAGAGTAAAAATACAATTGGAACTAAAATAATTTAATTAAAAAAATATTAGACTATGGTATGTAATCTAAAGGATGACATAGAGGAAAACTAATTTGATTTGGTAACTAAAAAGATTCCAGTGTATTAGTTCATCATGGGCATTTTTTGTGAAAACAAATATATTTATGAGTATGCAAGGCATACACATAGAGCTTGATAGTTGGATTTTAAATTCAAGTTGTGAAAGGACATATTACCACTTGACACCAATATTTTTTGTGTGGAATTTATAGTGAATTACACATTGCAACCACAAAAAGAAGTGCAATAAAAACATTGTAGCTCTTAATAGGTTGTTATTTTTGTTCATATGACATTCATGCATTCATGTGACAATAAAGAGGAGAAAAAGAAGATATTGAGGGAGCATTGTGATTACATCAATGATGATCACTCACATTCTACAAAGTTTATGCATTGCTTATTTTATCTTTTTTATGGTTATTTGGCTACTAGGGTAATACCATATTGTCAACACACCATATGGTCAAACAATTGTGCATCACAATTCAATAGGTCCTAGGTATTTTTTGGTTGAGTAGTATGCATAATATTACTAATATTTAGTATATACTTAATTTTACAAAGATTGGAAATGGAAAGGGAGATTGTGATGGAGCATGTGCATGTATCAGAAGAGCCTTAGCACATGAAGAATTCAAGTACGAAGATTTTTTTATTTATTTTTCTGCAAAATGTATCATCCAATGTTGTAATTATAAAATGGGTCTAGGTAAAGAAGGCGAGTTTGATTTTTTTAGATTGTGTTGGTTAATATATGAGAATAAAATTTTACTATACAAGGATTATTGTACATTGATAAGATTGAGTGAGATACATCCTATAGAAGCTCTATTGTAAGTTTAGGGAGTATCCACACATGATATATTTTGTTCTTTTGTTTCTCATGTATAGGTAAACATTGGGATGAGTGTGAGATAAATGAGTGGGTTGATGAATGGTCTACACAAGCTTTGAGCATAATTGAAACATATCGTCCCCTAGAAACACCACAACTAACTAAACTAGAATCATCAATTGAATTTGATTACTTGTCTTATATGGTGTAACTAGCTAAATTGTCCATGTATAATTAATCTCAGGTTTAGTAATTTATCCTAGCTAATTACTAAAGCTATCTTCCCATTATGTTTATATTACAAGCCATGTTTTACTATTATTACACCAAAATAAAATGAATAAGAAATGGATTATTATTTATCTCATTTGTTTGGAGAAAAAACATAAATTAGATCTCTGTTATGTATGGTGAAGAATTAGAATACTCTTAAGGATGAGAGATTTTTAAAGATAAATGGTACATATAGTATCATATGCCCTAAGTTAAGGTTGTTCGAGGTTAAGGAGACACACATTAAGATTTTTCATTATTCCAACCTTATTTTTTCATTGAATATCTTTTTGATAAAAAGTGGAGGCAAGTCATGCAATAAGATTCTTTGGATGGTTTGTGAATTAGACCACAAGGTAATAATTCAAATAATAAAGGGGAGGAAGATCTAACTAGTTCATTGGACTAATGTGAATACAAAAAGTTGTCATCTCAAATTTATTTAAATGCATGCACGTATGACATGTATATTTGTACAAATACAAGTTACATTAATATAATTAACATACAAAAAGGTGAATATTTGTTGTCTAATTTTATCTCACATTAATTTCTTTATAAATAATATTTTTTTATACATTAACATACAAAGATATATATTTGTGTGCCCTATCTCTATTTCTTTTTGAATTTCTCCTTGCAATAAAACAACATGGTTCTCCTATGTTCAATACATTAATTGAACTTACAATTAAAATCTAATTAGATGTACAAGTGATAACACTTAGTAAGTCTATATGGATTAACAACTATTAATTAGATCCAAGAATAATTCCTAACATAAGTAAGTAGCTACCTGACTCCTTTAAATGCAAAGGCAATTCTAATTGAAATTTTTATCATTTGATAATCTATTCATTGGTATTGGTCTTATTGATGTCACAAGAATAAAAATTGTAACTAATTCACCCTTTTATTGGTTTTCTACTTCAAGGGTTCAAGAATGTCTACCTATCCTTTTTGATTAATTTTGGGCTTTGTCTCTTTTCCTTAATTAATTAGCATACCTTGGATGGGACCAAGATAACCATTTTACTCTAAAATGTCATTTTTTATTACATTAATCTCTCTATTAGTAATATTTCCTATATCCTCCTCTATATATTGAATAGATGTAGTTGTAATCCCATGATCATCAAGAATATTGATGGTGCCATGGAGTAATATATCATATAATTCCTAATAGTTTCATACTTAACATGATTCATAACTAGATTCTCTATAACTAGTTTTCCCCTTGATCATTGCAATACTTCTCCTCTATTGAATATTTTGTAATCAATTTTGATATACAATCATAGTTTTCTCTTCTCTAGAAAAACAAGAAAGACATATCAAATTGATCTAGAGGACACTATCATAGCCTAAAAGTATCTATTGTGATAGCTCCATGAGAAGGTAAATGCCAAGAATGACCTTTTTGGGCTCCCCAACTTTCTTGAGTGTACAAAAATAGTTTGTACATGTGCACCACATAAGGTGATTAAATATAAATTTGGATACAACTTTTCTAGAATATTTCTCATGGCTTTGTTACTCCTATGGACATTGATGTTGTCATTAGTGCCAAAAAGATAGAGAAGAAGATATGAAGCCATTGGTTGGTGAACATTGCCACTGAGTCACTCTATAATGATCGAGAAAAGTGAAGATAAAAGTATAAGTTTGTAGTTATACTTGAGCTCAATACTCATTGAGTAATTTGATTTTCACTGAGAAGAGAACCCACCAAGTAAGTAAAGCATAACTAAGCAGGAAGGTCACCAAGTTACAACATTTCTATTGAGCTACATAGAGAATACTTAAATATTTGAAATTACACAAAATACTATTTGTTATAACACACTAAGGGGGAAATAAGATTCTCATAGTTTGAGAAAATATTTATTGGGAAATGTAAATTGATTTTGAATGATTTCAAGCTAGAAAAGAGACCAGTAAAATGATAGAAAAGAAAAGTATGGAACAATGGTTATTCTAGATCATTGATTTTAATCTGTGACATATTGTAGATGATTCCTAAACCCTAATTAACTTAAGGGTTGAAAAGGAAAAAATAATACCATATAAGGAGCTACAAGGAACAATGTTTAGGTTTTTGTTGAGATGAGATGTTGATATTGTTGTTGTTATTGTTATGTTGAGAAGGGTTTATGCTAGAAGGAATTCTTTTGAGTCTAACAGAGTTAAGAGATTTACATAGCATAAGGAATGATTTATTATATTAATCACCTAGAGGTGATAAATTAGTGAGAAAAAGAGGGGCCTAATTGGAAAAGTAAGTTGCATATATACATATTAGTTTCACTACTATTCTCCAATTATTGTAGCAATTAAATCCTTTAATAGGGTAGACCTAAGAGTTTGATTATAAATCTCTTAATAGCATATACACTTTTTATTGTGTTGTAAAATAGTTGAAAAAGATAGACCCTAGAAGATCTATTTGTATTACTTCTAGAAAAGTAAGTCATCAAAAGTGACATAATATTGTAGCCTTAATAAGGAACCGTCTTACTATAGTAATGAAAGATTTGTAGGTACCATCCATACCACACTTTTCTCTCTAACCAAGGGTTTATACATGACCAAATATTTGTGTTATGTGTCAATGATTTTATGGTTTATGTTTTCATGATACATACAATTTAGAGTAGATAAATTCATATTCATTATTGTGGTTAATGATAAATGCTTATCAAGTTGTGAAAAGAACAAGGGCACTGTAGATTTTGTTTAAAGGTTAAAGTTTTAAAGGATACTAGTTCACACTCCTCCCAACATTCTACCTTTCCTAAATAGTCCAACAAGGTTAAGTGATTTAGGACCAATTTTATCAATGATCTGAGATCTTGTTATCTCTTCTATAAAATCTTTTCCTTCTTTCAATATATTGGAACCCATTAAAAAGTGTTGAAATTTTTTTAGTTTTTGTAAAAAGTTGTAACAATTAGTTAAAATATACAAGATTATGCATCTTTGAAACTACTCACTATGGCCTCAAAATTTCTTCTCTACAAGATATGGTTTGGTTGGTAAATGTAAAGAGTTTCCTTGTTTAGCTCCCCAACTTCTATAATATTTTGGACCACTCTGTCTCAATACACCCCCGAAGGTCATAAAGTGAAATTTTAGGTTAAACTTTGGTAGTTTATTTCTCAGATCTCTTATAATGTAGCATCAATCCATAAGATATCATAAGATCATGTTTCCACTACCCAAAAAAATCCTCTCTCATTTTTGGGATACTAGACCCCATTCAATGTGTTGTCCTTCAATTTTTCATTACAAAATGGAGGAAACACTACAAAAATTTTCCATTAAGTTTTTACTTCTCTAAGATAACTTATTATCTGATTGGAAAAAAATGATCAAACAATTACCATCAATCCATATAATAAAATTTTTTTACTGAAGGTTCTCATCAAGTCCTTTTTGTCTTTTCAGTTTGTTAGCCTATACATGATTTTTTAGATCTTCAAAGTCTTTTTTTCATTTTTGAGTGTTTCTTTGCATTTATTTTATCTTTTTATTTCTCATGTATAGGTAAACATTGGGATGGGTGTGATTTAAATGAGTGGTATGATGAATAGTCTACACAATCTCTGAGCATGATTGGAATATATCATCGCTTAGAAACACTACAACTAACTGAACTAGAATCATGATTTGGATTTGACTAATTTTATTTTCTAGTGCAACTAGGTAAATTGTCCACATATAAATAATCTTAGGTTTAGTACTTTATCTTAGTTAATCACTGAATTTATCTTCCCATTATGTTTGTATCATTGCAGGCCATGTTTTTCTATTATTACACTAAAAGACAATGAAGAAGCAATATATTATAATTGATCTTAGTGTTTGGAGGCAAAACATAAATTGGATCTCTATTACATATGGTAAAGAATCAAAATACTCTAAAGGATGGGTAATGGTTACTGGTACATGACACATATAGAATCATATGCCCTAGGTTAAGGTTGTTCTAGGATTAAGAGACATACATTAAGATTCTTCATTATTCCAACCTTATTTTTCATCGAATGTCATTTTGATCAAATATGAAGAAAAACCACATAATAAGATTCTTTAGAAGGTATATGAATTAGACCACAAGGCAATTATTCAAATAATAAAGGGTGATGAAGAACCAATTGGTTCATTGGAATAATGTGAATACAATAAGTTATCATCTCAAATTTATTTAAATGCATGCACATATGGCATGCATATTTTTACAACTAAAAGTTGCATTAATACTATTAATATACACAAAGATGAATGTTTTTTGTTTAATTTTATCTCACATTAATATCTTTATAAATAATATTTTTGTAACATTAACATGCAAAGATTTAATATCTCAAAAGTTTTAATTGGTCACTTCAAGGGACATTGTTCTTAAGTATATTACCTAGGAAGTAAATAGCGGAGACAAAGTTAACTTTTGGAGAGATTCTTGGAATGGTCACCCTCCACTGATTAAATTTCCCAATACAAAAGATCTTTGCTCAATTTCATAATCTATTTGGGGAACACGAGGTTAGCATTACATTTCAAAAATTTGCCTTTTTTTATAGGAAAGTCTTTTGGAAGGATGCAGATCTTCTTCCTATTTCCTATCAAGATCAACAAAATTTTCATACCATTTTAGATCAAAAACATGTTCTTTTATCCAATTCTAAAGATAAATTCTTATGGGATCCTTCCAAGAATGGTAACTATTCTATCAAAGAGGGATATAAGCTTATTCAAAGGATTGCTTCAAAAAAGAGCCCTTGTAGAGCATACCTATTCTGCTGGAACAAGGTAGTTCTTCCAAAAGCTAGTTGCTTTGCATGGCTTGCTATTAAACATAGGATCCTTATAAGTGATAGACTTGTAAGATTAAACATTTCTTCAAACTTCAAACGTGTGCTATGTAATGATGAATTTGAAACAAGTGATCACCTTTTTGTCAGATGTTCATTTGCTTATCAGTGTTGGACCTTTCTTTTTCAAAAATTAAGCTTCTTTACTCCTCTCCAAAATAATATATGGGATGTTTTCCAAGCATGGACAATCATCCATCCTTGCACTCTATTTGTAGGGTTATGGAAGTGTTCCCCAACATTAGTCATTTGGGCCATTTGGTGGGAAAGAAATAAGCGAATATTTAGAAAAGAGTTTTTTGCTATTGATAAGGTGCTTGAAGGTATAGAAAGGTCAATTTTGGAAGTTACAAATGCAAGCCTTAGTACAAGTAAGTTCAATCCTATCATTTCTCAATGGGATGTCAACATTATGCGTGAATGGAAATTACTCTTTATTCCTATGCATGGTAGATTAACTAGTAAATTGCAACCTAAAGTTGACCATTCTGGTGTATGTTGGTATCCTCCCAATTCAAGGTATGTGAAGATCAATTTTGATGGTGCCTCTAGAGGAAATCTAGGTAAATCAGGGTTAGGAGCATGTATTCATGAATGTAATAGGAAATTGTTAGCATTTATGTCGAGCCCCTTACCAGTGGGCACCAATAATCTTGTAGAAGCTCCTGTCCTATCTGCTGGTTTAGTTCTTGCCAAAAAATGTAACTTTCAATGTTTGCATATTAAAGGTGACTCATAGGTAATCATTGATGCTTGCATTAAAAGGCATACATTTTCCTTGCAACTAAAGTACATTCTATCTCAAATTTGGAATTTATTAGATCAATAACAAAATTATGTATTTTGCATACTTTACGGGAGGGAAATCAAGTTGCTGATTACCTTTCAAATCTAGGTTGTGATGACATTATGATTTCATATTTTTAGTTGTCATCTTTTCTCGATAAATTCAAATAGCTGCAATTTTTGATCACCTTTGATATTGCTAAATGTTGAATCTTGATGACATAATGTTGGGTTTGTTTGTCGTGATGAATTTGATCTTCTCATAACTAGGATTATGTAAAACTTAGCCATTAAAGCTCTCACATACTAACACCATAATTGTACTTCGAGCAACTTGGATGGACACGTGGTCTACCTCTTTTGGGTTTTTGGTCATTTTGACATTCGATGTTATTACATTTAATAAGAATATCTATCCTGCATATCCTTTGAGCATGCTAGTCTCTGATGGAATTTTATTCACACATGCACTATGGTTTACACTCATTTATTTTAATCAAGACATTAGTTTCTGCACTCTTTTCATTATCAGTGGTTTGGTATTGTTCTTTGACATGGAGGCCTGCATCAAGTGTGACTTGTGTTCTTAATTTCATTGATCAATTTTGCTGAAAAATTATCGGATTTGGCTTCAACCAAAAATGGACGAATGTGTTCTCCCTTTGATGGTGGTAGATTTAGATATGGATGTCATGTTCTTTGTTTATTCACCTTCTATATAGTAGGTGATTAGACACATGATTGGGGAATATATTCTCTCCCCCTCATCTAGGCACTTCCTATTTCCATCCAACATGGTGTCCATTTTTATGTCAAATGCAATGGATTTGTTATAGCCTATTCTCCTTTTGGAGATCTTGGTGGCTAAGGTAGTTCATTACAAGTTTTGGGGCAAGCACAAATTGTAGACTATAATACAACATTATGACTTGTGGGTGGGTATTGCTTTGGTTGGTGGTCTCTTCACGTGGTCCTAGCTCATGCAAAAGCATAATTTCTTGGCTATTTATGAGGCTCTCCAAAAATCATTTCAAAAATAGAGTTCCTATCTTATGAAGAATACTCTGCAAGTTATAGTGTGGGCATTGGGCTTTCAATTAGCTGAGCGGGTCAAGCATGTAGGGCATGCCATCTTGGACTTGTTAGAGTTTCCAAATTCTACTACCTTTCCATCTCCCTCTCCATGGATTTTGTCTTAGTTGAATCCTACCTCTTAGCAATGGTTTGAGGATTCACATGATATTCATTTGTTTGATTTGCAAGATGCTTTGGGTGCATTGAGGGAATGTCTTCCTTCTTGTTCAAACCAGCCTCCCTCCTCTCATGATGTCCCCATATCTTCAGCCCCTTGGGGTGCATCTCATAGGTCTGGTTGGGGTTCATCTCCTTAGCCCTTACTCAATGTTGGTTAGGGATGGGAAACTCATGATGCCACCATTTTGACTCTACCTAACATGCCTACATATGCTACCATGGAGGAGTGACTGATGGTTTCGTGTCAACTATCAATTTTTTGAAATTTTGATAATTTCTTGATTAGATGACTATTTTCATTTTTGGAGGATGTATAGGATCTTCATTGTAATTAGGAAACTTATCTCATTGATATGGTATTTTGTAAATATTGATGTTTCTTATCTTTTGTATTTAGCAAGGATTTTGTGTTTTCTTTCTAATTCTTTCCCGGTTGACCTTTGAATCATTATTTTTAATATAAATTCAATATATTTAGTGGCTTACCCACTTTTTCCAAAAAAAAAACAAAAAAAACAAAGATTGATTTGTGTGTCCAAGTTTCAAGTTTTTTATCTCTATTTCCTTTTGAATTTCTTCTTGCAAGGAAATTACATAGTTCTCCTATGTTTAATCCATTAATTGAACTTAAAATTAAACTCTAATTAGATTTACAAGTGATTCCACTTAGAAATTCTATATGGATTAATAAATATTAATTAGACCTCAAGAATCATTCCCAATAGGAGTAAGTAGCTTTCTGACTCCTTTAAATGCAAAGATAATTCTAATTGAAATTTTTATCATCTGATAATCTATTCATTTGTGTTGGTCTTATTAATGTCGCAAGAATAATACTTGGAACTAATTCACCATTTTATTGGTTTTCTACTTTAAGTATCTAAGAAGATCTACCCACTCTTTTGATTAGTTTTGGGCTTTGTCTCTTTTCATTAATTAATTAGCACACCTTGGTGTTGTAATGATTTAGAATAACTTGGGGGGGGGGGGGGGGTGGGGGGTGTTGAATCAGTTATCCTCAAGTTGAGATGTACCAATTCAACTATTAAGCACTTCAAATAGATTAATCAATCACAAATACCCACTCGGTCTCTAACATAACATCAATAATTTAACATTTCATGCAATTATTTAAATCTTTGTTTCTATATGTGCCAACTGCCAGTAAATAAATTTGTTGGAAATATAAGGTAGGCTAGGTTATTGAGAGGGGAGGAGGTAATTAGGAACCAATAAAACTTTATCTTACTTCACCAATTAATCATTCATATATTATTCTGATCTAATTACATGCATGCAAGAATGAAAGCAATAAAACATTCATAACACTTTGACTCAAGACATGGTAACCCAGAAACCTTACAATTTGAAAGAAAAAATAGGGTGGGGATGATACCCATAAGCTTTAGTACTGTAGTATAAAGTTAACCTGTTAAGGCTTACAATTGACCACTTTTGGTGATCTACCCTATTAGGAGCAATAAGGATTGTGAGGTCCACCTTGTTAAAGGATTTACAAACATACAATGAAGTATGCACTTGGTTGAGAGATTTTGTAAAAGACTATTAAGTCTACCCTATTAAAGGATTTGACTAATGCACTTATTAGGATGAATCAATATTTGATCTCTAATTTGCAACTCTGATTTGCTAAATGAGATTCCTTGTATTGCAATGATCACCTGGCTGTGATAGATAAATCTTTATTGTCCCTTATACTGCTTGTATCCTTCTTTAATTCACACTTATTCACATCTCATTGATATTGACATTCATATTTGGATATGATACAATGCATTACAGATATACATTTCCAATTCATTACCTTTTGGACTCAACTATAATACCAAATTCATCATAATTCACAAAGCTGACCGAACTATTGTAACTCAGGTTTTGAAGACAAACTTGGTGATGTTATGATATATGGAAAACACTATTAACACTCAAAAAACTCTAGCACTCAATTGAAGTTGAAGCTTAGTGCATACTGTAATACCCCAAAATTGGCTCATTGCCATGGTACCAATTCTGGTCTATTTCTGACCAATCCTAAAGTCCTATTCCATTAGGCAAATTCTTATTTGGCTACTCCCTACTTGACTTAATTGTCAGATGCAAAAAACCCTAATCTGCATTCATCATGCTTATTATTTAATTCCTATAGTATTTACTCATATTAGTCACATTAAACCTATTGATTAATATTTAATTTAATTACTAAGTATTTATACTTCTATTAAATTAAATTATATCCTAAGGCTAATGTACTATGGAATTAAATTTATTTAATTTAATAAATGTGCCTATTTTAATTAATTAAATGAAATTATTTAATTAAATGAAGAACTTACTTCTAATTAATTAAACAAAGTTATTTAATTAAATGGGAATCCATTCCTAATTAATTAAATGAAGTTATTTAATTAAATAAGAAAAGTGTCTCTAATTAATTAAATTGAATTATTTAATTAAATAGAAAAGGTAATTATGAGAGCATATCTCATTTTATTAAATTAAATATCTCACCAAAATCTCTCTTCAGTTCAAAAAAGGAAATTCCTAGTTCATTGCTAATCAAATTAGAAGTGACCCATATCACTTGCTTTTACACTAAAGTCTATCTGAGTTGATTGACTCTTACACTCATATCTGAGTTAGTTAACTCCCTTTAATTTGGGAATCTTCCTTTATGACTGAACTTCATCTTCAATCCTGACCATTGATTGAAATCAATCTTGACCGTTGATGGATTCCAGGAAAGTCTATTTAAGAGACCTTCATCTCTTCATTTTAAGAGGTTGAATGAGAATTTGCATCAAATTGCTGCTGGATTGTGCATTCATTTGAGCTCATTACTTCCATAAGATATTCATTTTCTAGTTTAATCCCATTTAGCATAATATGCATACATTTTAGCATAATCTTCTTTTACATGTTCTTAGATTAAATGTGCATACTCCATTCTAGATTAATCTGCATTCTCATATAGATTGGTCACATTTTCTTTTAAATCCTTCATTCGTAGAGGGTCTGGTTGCTTAACACCTCAAATTTGAGGATATCTAACAAGTAATTCCCTTTAGATAGAAGGCAACAGGTCGTCTTGCCGGCTGATTTTTAGATGAACAATCCAATGTTCATTCCGAGATGAATCCACAAATAAGGACCATGTTGAAGTGTGTGTGTTAGCATAGGCCATATTTTCACATATACACATACTAATCACTCTTCAAGTAACTCAAACTCGGTCAACACCACGTGACAACATGAACACTGAGAAAATTAGTAATAACTAAATCACTTGGTTGACACTATATGATTTAGTCAACACTAGATTTATTGAGTTAACATAGTGATATTGGTAGACATTGTAGAGTTTGGTTAGCACTACAGAGCTTGGTTAGCACTGGAGTCTTCATTACTTCCATTAGATAGCTTGGTAGACACTACTATGCTTAGGCTATACTGTAAACTATCTGTTTAGCTTGGTAGCAACTAAGACACTTGGTTAACATTATTGGCTGAATGATAACCTTGATAGAAATTGTAGAGCTTGGTAGTAATGTAACCATTTGAGTAAGTGTTGAGTCACTGATAGACAAATTGACCTTAATGTCAACAATCTCCCGCTTTGGCATTAGTGAAAAAAACACTTATCAAACCAAAAATTTGAATACTCAAAATTACAAGTCAAAACTTTCTTTATCACCATAATGTGTCTTCAACTCAGTTTTGACTTCCAACTACTGTAGCTTGGTAAAATACTCTATTTTTTTGATTTTTCAAAATCTCATTTGTAAAGATATTTTCTACTTATCTATACATGTATCTGTATAATACTATACTACTCCCCCATACATATCTCTCTCTTATACACATATATCTAGAGTATGGTATTCTCTTTATTAGAATATTCATATAGATAATCTTAACATATTTACTTCTCCCTTTTTTGACATAAATGCCAAAAAGTATAATATCTACAAGTTGATACCAAAATGAAAAAAGAAATTAGAATGTACCTTTATAATTAGTACCATAGTCTTGTCCCAATTCTCTTGTAATACCTTACTTGTATGCAAGGCTATCTGAACTTCTATTGATAATTCCATCATGTGGTCAACTATGGAGAAGTTATTATCATGGATGAGAGTCTTTGCATGTGCAATGTGTTTCTGCAATGCATCCATGTTTGGAAGAATCATGCTCAAAATCTTAGCATGTGTGGCCTTAATTTTGGCTTCTTCCCTTAATAATTATTTCTATATATTTTTTAGATATCTAAACCTTATTAAATGTGTAGAACTATAACTTGAATCAAGTGGAAGTTTGTGTGCACTTGCCTTCATATCCTCATCTATCTTGGACAATTTATTCTTGATCTCCTTTGTGAACATAGATGTGTCACTTAGTTTGAAAAATAATCAAATGACATCACTGACATATGTTTCTACTGAAGCAAGTATGTTAGATAGTTCTACTTGATCTATTGCAATATTCATTGCAACTTGCTCCAATACTTTGTTTTCAAACTTTCTTTCAGCTCTTTGCAATAGTTTTTCTTGTCCATTCAAACCTTCATTATACTTTTGGACAATTTCAGCTAATTGATCCAGAATGGGTTGTTTTCTATCAACCTCAATATTTAGAGCATCAAAAAATATGCTCTTTATGTCCTTAATGACTTAATTCTTCTTCTTCTTCTTCTCTTCTCCAGGCTTCTGTTGCTTAGCCCTTTTCTTCAATAGTTCACCCATGGTATCCATTTGATCTAGAGTGAGGATAGAGATATCCCAATTTGGAATAACAATGTCCTCATCCAAATCCATTACTTCCTCTTCTTCATTACCCTTAACCTTTATAATGGTAGAAACAATTTCTTTACCCTTATTAAGAACTTTAGTGATCGGTTGAGATTGATTCTCAACTATCATTGCACTAGGTATGGATAAACTTGGAATAGAAAAAATAATAGAAATAAATGTAGAAATAGAATTGACAACAGGAATACCTTGATGTTGTTCAGTCAAGCCTGATGTTGGAAGAAATTTCTACTCAATAGATGAAGCGTTGGGCACTCTAGTCAACAAAATACTCAGCTATATAGATCTTGAGATTGGTTGGATGCTTGGTGTAGTAGTGGTAACCATAAAAAACTTAGTAGGATCCTTCTCTAAGCCTGACTGTACTAATTCTTTGCTTAGAGAGTAAGGAAATGAAGTCATAACCAATATTACAATCTTCTCTACATCAGTTTCCTCTTGCTATGTATTTCTTGAAGACTTTCCTTAGTGGCTTCCTATCCTTCCTCCTCATCATCAACATCACCATCAACACCATCTATTTCATCATCCTTTATTTCTACTTCTTCTTCTACATCCTCATCTTCAACATCCTTATCATCAACATGCACTACAAAGTGATTGGGTTTGTGTAACCCATAAATATTCATCTATGTGGAAAAATTAGACTACACCATAGATTCAATATCCTTAAGCAATATCATACATGTATAGAATTTGAGAATGAGCTTCTTCTCATTCTACTTCAAGGATTCCTTCACCTCTTTTTCACTAAGACTAGGCATAAGCTATCTCAAAGTTTGTTCATAGATGTCCTTTACAATCTTCATTGCACTTTCCCATCTAGGTTTAACTACATTCAAAAGTTCATTTGAATTTTTTTGTGAGAGCTCTTAAGGTGAGTATTTCCATTTTCCCAATTTTGTTACAAGAGTATCTTCTATCTTCTTTTTCTCTTCTTTACTTCTAGTCTCATACTTAAGAGACGTAAAAAATTCCATGCCAGATCCTTCTTCCATCTTCTTCATTTTTTCTTGAAGTATAGGATCATACCTTTTAAAGATGATCTATTTAGCTTCATCTTTAGCTAACTTCAACTTCTTTTTGGATTTGGCTGCTCTTCTTCTAAATACTATACGGAGGACTTAGCAGGTTTGGTTATAATAACCTTTCCCTTCTTCTTGGGAGGCTCTTCCTTCTCAAATTCTTTTTCCTTTACTTCATCCTCTTCATCTTTTTTATCATCTCCTTAGCCCTTAGTAATCATAAGAGGAGAACTTGATGATTTTCAATTCTTGATTATCATTTTTATCCTCTTTCTTCCTTTACTTATTGCTTGAGGTAGCTTGATCTCAAGCTCAATTCTTGCCTTGGCTTCATCATAGGTTCCAAAATAGGTGACTTTAGGATCCACAAGCTCAATTAGTAGAGCTTTAATGATATCCTTGGTGTCATCAATATTAACCTCATAATCTAGAGGCTTAACCCATGCCACTCTAGGTCTAACTATTTGAATATATACTTTGTCACAGTCAACCATGAAACAAATATCTTGTTCATAGTCTTCTACAAGCTTCCTAGGTATCCTAAATCTACTTTGAATCTTTTCCTTGAATGACTCAAAGTAATTATCCATGATGCTGCTAAAATTATCACCCATTTTTTCTATGTACTCATTGATTTGGTACAAAACTAGAATATCCTTTCTCCATACAAAAGATCCTTTGGAAGGGAAAAAATTTTGAACAAAAAAAAAGAGATATGTCAAAAGAGAACCAAAATTACCCGAGTTATTCTTTGACACTTTGATGCTTTCCATATTCTTGTTGAATTGTATCAACAGAAGCTCAACAAGGTCAAAAGACAAGTTATTCTTAACCACCTTATATGCCTAACCAACAACCTCACATGCCATACTGTTCAACTGGCTAGAGATGTATATCTTATGAGAAATCACATGGATTCCAAACATCAACTCCATGTCTGTCAAGCCACTAAGATTCATGCCTCTTCTATCCCACTTGACAAGAGTCTTCTTTGTTAATTCTGCCTAACCTAGGGTTTTAGTGCTCTTAGCTTTGTTGAACATTATAAATCTAGTGATTCTATGTATCATCTTCTTTGTTATTAGGATAGGGTGATCTAGCCAAATTGCCCATTGTGAATTTTTCTTAGAATAAATTTGATTTATTTGGCTTGAAAGTCCTTCAACATATGTAGAATATGTGTTAAGTGCTTTGTTTCCAAACGATTGTGCTCAGGTTTGAGAATGCCATCCAAAAATAACTCATTAAATGCTTCATTCATTTCTAGAGTTCCAAGTTCTTGAATTGAACAATGATAGAACAAATGGATATCATGGACAAGAAGTACCTTGGGAAGAATTTGTGATTGCACACTAGTAGGGTCTAATGTCTTTGCAATTGCCATGAACCAACATTTTTAATCCTTTCTTTACTTTTCTACTTGAAGATGCCATCACTTGGTAGGGTTTCAAAAATGGGAGAATCTTTAATAAAATTTTTTGAAATCACTCAGAAACTCTAAATTTGCTCTTCACTCTATGCTCTAAAAATTTGTGGTGAAACAATACATTTGATTTCTTCCATTTTTAATAAATTTCCTCCATTCAATCAACATTAATGCTTTATACATATACTGTCTCAGTGACAGGTTGTCATCCACTCAGTTTGGCCTTTAATACCTGGAAGACACCTTCAATTTGGTAAGGTCTGCTGACTCAGTAGGAACTACCAACTCAAAGAACTTCAAAACTTGGTAACATTACCACCATTTAGTCTGACCTTGGTACTCGATAGAGTGACCAACTTGGCATCTATATTATGAAATGATATGTAACCTAACCATGCTCAGTAAGGTCTTACAACTTGAGCTTTCTTGGTAAGATCTTAGATTTTCATCATTACTCAGTGATCCTCGTGCATCTTGAATGCTGATATGGATCTTTCTACTTGCTAGTTGGAATTGATGTTAGATGACTTGTTCTAAATCATAGTTCTAGTGATCTCCATAGGAAACTAAGTTGAAATGATTGCTCCACCCAACTCATTGACTTGGGTGTCAACCACTTTATGATTTTGGCTTTAATTCTCTAGAGACTTTGGTACCCATTGCTACCTCATTTATTTTATGATATTGTTAGCTTGGGATTTATTTTCATCTTCAATTCTTCTTAGTTTTCATTTAGTTCTTGGCAAGATTTCCAAGTTTTGTACAAATAAAACATCTCTTTCCCTTATGTGATGTTTCACACAATTTGCTCCTATGTGTCCAATTTCACTACAATAGTGACATCTACACCATGTGCTGTAATCCCATCCAAATATTTCTTTCATAATTATTTTTTTTGGGTTCTACTTCTTGGTTTTTCACTTTGGAGATTTGTTTCCTTTTTTCTTGCAATTGTGATACTTTCCTTAAAATTTAGGTTTCTCTGTGCATTCACTTTCTCTATGACCATGCTTGTTGAAATTGTAACACTTTCTATTGAATTTTTCTTTACCATTGCTCCAACATTTGTTTGATGTATGACCTATCTTACCACAATGATTTTAACTAGGCTTTTTGTTCTTTTGAGCTCCTTACTAAGATGATTCACCTTCTTCTATATATCCTAATCTAGCTTTGCCTTTGTGTCTATACTAACTTTTCTCAATCAATTGATTCATGCTTTCTTGAGATTTCATCATTCTTTCGTTGGTTTTCTTTTCAATGCTAAGATCATTCTATAGTCTTTCATTCTTTATCCTTAGATTGATAAGTTCTTGATTTTCATCATTGAGTTGATCAATAAAGTTTTCTTGCTGAAGGGATAGTTGTTGAATTTCATTGTCATTTTCTTCTATCACTTCTTTGGCTCTGTCTTTTTCTTCTATGACTTCATATAATCTATTTGATTAGATTTCTTGCTCTCTTTTCATCTTTCTAACTTATTCTTGAAGATTGAAATTCTTCTCCAATAGGTCTTTGATTACTTCATCATCTTCATTTGAATTTCTTTTTGGACATAAGTCTTCAATACTTCTTTCAATGTGGAGATTATCATCCATTTGTACTGCAAGATCTTTCCTTCTTTTCAATGATCAAGATGTTCTCCTTTGCTTTTTTGAGTTGTCCAATGACCAATTCCATATCCAAATTTTCATTCTTAATAGCCTTATTTAACTTGTATACCTCCATTGCCTCTAATCTTATCTCAAGATGTCAAACTTCTTCTATGAGAACCAGATGCTCTGATACCAATTTTTAGAAATATAAGGTAGGCTAGGTTACTAAGAGGGGAAGGGTGAATCAAGAACCAATAATTTTTTTATCTCACTTCACTAATTAATCCTTCATATATTGTTCTAATCTAATTGCATGCATGAAAAAATGAAAACAATAAAACATTCATAACACTTTGACACAAGATATGATAACCCAGAAACCTTCCAATTCAAAAGTAAAACTAGGGTGGGGATTATACCCACAAGCTTTAATATTGTCATATAAAGTTAACCTATTAAGGCTTACAATTGACCACTTCTAGTGATCTATCCTATTAGGAACAATAATGACTGCAAGGTCCACCTTGTTAAAGGATTTACAAAAATAGAATGAAGTATGCACTCGGTTAAGAGATTTTGCAAAAGACTATTAAGTCTACCCTGTTAAAGGATTTGATTATTGCACCTATTAGGATGAATCAGTGGTTGATATCTGATCTACAACTCTTATTTGTTGAATGAGATTCCTTATATTGCAATGATCACCTAGAAGTGATAGACAAATCTCTTCTATCCCTTATACTACTTGTAGCCTTCTTTAATTTGCACTTATCCACTTCTCATTGATATTCACATTCATATTTTGATATGATACAATGCATTACATATATACCAATCTAATTCATTACCTGTTGGAGTCGGCTACAATACCAAATTCATCATAATTCACAAATTTGGCCCAACTACTGTATCTTGGGTTCTAAAGAAAAACTTGATGATGTTATGATGCATGAAAAATGCTATCAATGCTCAAAAAACTCTAGAACTTAGTTGAAGTTGAAGCTTAGTCCATACCAATCACTCATCACATAGCTCAAACTCGGTCAACACTAAGAAACTTGGTAACAATTGAATCACTTGGTTGACACTACATGACTCAGTTAACACTAGATTCATTAAGTTAACATTGTGACCTTGGTAGACACTGTAGAGCTTGGTTAACATTACAGAGCTCAATTAGCACTGGAGTCTTCATCACTTCTACTAGATAGCTCAACTGGTATGCTCAATCTACACTGCAAACTATTTGGTTACCTCAATAGCAACTAAGAGACTTGGTTAACACTGCTAGATGAATGATAAGCTTGGTAGAAATTGTAGAGCTTGGTAACAATGTAATTATTTGATTAAGCATAGAGTCACTGATAGACAAATTGACCTTAATATCAACAAAACTACTATAAAATAAGCCTTGATCCAATCTTCATTCTCATAAACATCTTTGACAAAATTAGGTTCAAAATCACATAATAAGCATGTATCATTCTTCAATATTCCTCTTGTCATTATTCCTAAATATTTATCTCCAATGATTTGATCTTGTGCATGATGGCTTCTCACATAATTTTCTAGTACAAGTTTAGATCCAGGTTCCTATTGTCATAAAAGCTCACACCCTTGTCTAAATTTTTTACCTAACGACAACCTTGTGAAACATGGAAATAACCTCCAAGCTGCGAGACTTGAACTATGAGGTTGAGTCTCCCGAGAAGGTTGACTTCCTCTACTATTAGGATTCACTTAAACTATTCTTGAAGAGAAAAGGGGGAAGGAATACATGAAAGTAGCTACCTAATCTATTCTAAAGAGGTGATGCACCAAAATAGGGTGTTTAGATCAATCTCTACCCATACATGCACAATACAATTATCATGATAGTCTAAAGATATATGGATTTAGACTTTCTTTAATCTATTAGCTACATATAGATTAGACAACCACATGAGTGATACAATGAAAAAATGCTTCACTTCTTATCATTCATAGGCCAATAGAGATACATAAATGTAGATTATAGATATCCATAGGTACATCAAAGATAGGCAGAAAAAGCTTGCACAGTACATCGATGGTTGAAAGAGATAAGGAAAAATGTCATATAATTCAGAGGAAAAGATAGAATTTATGGTAGCATGCCAAAGCAATACTAGAGAAATAAAGAAGATTTGACCCTAAGAAAGAGTACAACATCTACTTTTATAGTGTAAGCATAACTCTGATAGCTTCCACCCTAAGATATAATTCAACCACTACAATCAACTTTATAGAGAATAATTAATTCAAAACTAGAAAAGATCTAATCATAGTGAAAATCTAGACGTGAAAAGATCACTTATCCACCAAAAAATCTCTGAGAGGAAAAGAACAACAACCATTAACCTTTTGATTGAGTAGATGGATCAACTGACAGTGATGAAGTGTTTTGTTGCATTTATCAGGCCTAGGGAATGATGAAAGTGGTCACAGGAGATCAAAAAGACCGAATCTATCATCAAAGAACTATTTTTCCTGTTATCAACTTTCCAAATTAGGTGAAAAGTAGTGGTCAACCATATTCAACTATCACTTTATACCATTCCTACTACCTGATTGATTGGGAGCTCCTCTTTGTCCAACTTGGTAGGTGAAATTCTTTATATATTTTGTTCAACACTGAACTCATTATCCTATGAGCATCAACTATGGTCAAAACTCTTTATATCACATTTTTTTCATAACACTGACTTCTACAATCTTATGATTACCAATACCTTGTAGCATCGAGCCCATCCTTTATTCTCTTTAAGATCCTTCGACAACAACAAGATCATATGATCTCACGATAGAATGGAGGCCCCTAACACCCCTAGCATAGGGTTTTAGTACCATTATTCTTTCCTTGTAATGTCATGACATGGTCGATTTGACATTTATGATCTTACAATCACAGTCCATTGTGATATCAACAGTCATGGAAATAACCCTTGTGATCTTACAATCATGCTTTGACTATCTTATTCATGACCTTGGGAGGTGTCCTCACTTGTGCCTTCAACCTTATAGCTTTATGATCATATTATCAACCTTCCCCTTCATAGCATCGACAACCTAGGAAGTCAACTCTGTGATCCTACGATTGTTGACCCTTGTGGCATTGGAACATATCCTTACAACACTTACAATCTAATGATCACCTACTATCGTAACATCAGGCAAGACCTTTCTTTAGCTTACAATCTCTCAACCAATAGGAGCCTCTGATACATGAGCTATCATAAGATCATAACCATACCATCTTGTCATGGCTCTAAGATTTAAAATATAGAATTGAATCTTGTGATTGTTGGGTGTGTTCAAATATTTGAAATTAATCCTTGGTGGGAAGGAACTTTTGGCCAATAGTTCCTCTTGCTGTTGTTCACTAGATTTTGCATGTTCAACATCTTCTATTATCTCTAGTTGAAACTTGGCTTCCTTTGTTTGTTGGTTGGAAATCATAGTCTGTGACTCAAATCCTATAGCCTGATGCTCAATAGTCTACTGATGCCTGATAAAAATCTTCTACAAAACCTCAACAATGTCTAGTTGTTAATGCTTGGAAGCCACCTTTTATGGTTTAGGTAAGGTTCTAGGTTCACGTTCATAGATATAGACAAACTTTTTATAATCTTTAGGTTCTTTCTTGCACTCTTCATTTTTCTCTGCCAATTCATGAATTCTAACATTTGCACTTTCCACAATTTTTTAGTGATATAATTCAAACACTTATAAGCTTTTCTCTTAGTGGAATAACCTAGGAATATACCTTCATCACTTTTTGCATCAAATTTACCTTTTCTTAGATCTTTCAATATATATAATTTTCTTCCAAAGACTTTAGAATAATTCACATTTGGTGCATATCTATACCAGAGTTCAAAAGATATTTTGTTTGTTCCTTTCTTTTCTTGAACTTGATTTAGAGTGTAGATGGTAGTGCTAATTGCCTCTCTCTAGTACTTCTATAAAACATCCATCATTAGTGTTCTTGTAAAATTCATGATTGATCTATTCCTTCTCTCAACTATACCATTCCATGGTGGTGTCCATGGTGAACTCATTTGCCTCTTGATTCCTTTGTCATTACAAAACATGTTGAAATCATCTGAGATGAATTCACCACTTGTGTCTAATGTTAAAAATTTTAGATTGTTTTCTTTCTCCACTCTAGAAAGATACCACTCAAACTTTTAAAATTCATCATATTTTTCCTTAAGAAACATCACAGTGATCATTCTAGAGAAGTCATCAAAAAACATGATAAAGTATTTATCACCATAATAGCTTTGTAATCTAATAGGACTACACAAGTCATCATGAAGCAACCCCAAAATATCATTAGAATAATAGGTCTCACTCTTGAAACTAGACTTTGTCATTTTACCCATTTGACATCGTTTGCATGTTACTTTATTAGGTTTTCTTAGTCTTGGTAACCCTCTAACTCTTTTTATTTTACTAATGCTACCAAGTTATCAAAGTTAAAATGACATAGCCTCTTATACCATAACCAAACATCTTCACTTTTTGCAAATAGACAAGTATCTTCAGATAGGTCTAGATAGAATAAGTTACCTCTTGTTTGCTCTTCACTTCTGACTAGTTCACTAGTATCATATTAGATCTTTGCCTTCTTATTCTAGAAAAAAATTGTAACCTAAATTTATCAATTGTGCCACACTCAACAAGTTATATTTCAAATCACCAACCCAATATGCATTGTCACAATTGATCTTTTCATTTAGTTTAATTGATCCTTTACCTTTCACATAACATGGTGCACCTTTACCAAACTTAGCACTAATTCCATTATAATGTTCTAGTTTATCAAACTTACTTGTATCATATATCATATGATGTGAGAAACCACTATCAATTATCCATCTATCATTCTTACCCACTTGTGAGATAAATGCAGTTTTCTCATCTTCATCAGAATCATCTTTCATTGTAACATAAACAACCTCTTCATGATGTTCATCAAAATTATTGTTAGAACCATCCTCTTCAACAATATAGAAAGATTTATTACCTTTTTCTTTGAAGTCTCTTTTGTCTCTATTGCCTCTATCATCTCTCCTTGCTTTGTACTTGAAATATTTCCTTTCCTCTTTGTCATCTCTATCAAGGCATCTAGCAGCAATATGACCAACCTTACTACATCTAAAAAAGATAATAGGAAGTTTAATTTTTATTTTCCTTTTCCCCTAGGAAGTCTTCTTGCCAAAAATACTTCAAGTTCATCAAGATCATCATCAAATACACTACCACTTGCTACATACTTTATTTTCTTCTTCTTTTCAGTTCCTAGTCAATTGGGCTTTGAATGCAAATTCAACACTATTATGGGAGTAGTGCTCAAAATTTGATAATTCAAATGTAATAAGTCTACCAATAAAAATATCAAAGGTCATATCATTACCATACATACACCTCAATTCTTAAATTGAGGATACTTTGATTGCATAGATAGGAACTAAAGTCCTCAATACCTTACTTATCATAGTTTCATCAGTTATATGTCCTCCATCTCCTCTGATAGCATTTACCACTTCTTTGATTCAAGTAAAATATTGTTGCACTCATCTTCTTGCATTATCATGTCATCAAACTTTACTCTTAATCTTTGTCTTAGCTCTTAATACATTCTTGTCTCCACCATGGATTTTTGCCAACTTGTCCCATATTTTCTTAGCAATAATGTATTCCTTCACATCATCAAATTTTGCATAACTGATGGCTACTAAAAGTTCAATCATCATTTGGTTTTCCTCTTTCTTCTCTTTCATTTGTTCAATTGTCATAGGTTTAGGCACCTCAATGTATTCATTGTCCAAGTAGCAGGATGTGGAATCTCTAATTCTAGATAAGTGAAATCTTATTAGCCTTTTCTATGCTAGGAAGTTCTCCTTGTTCAACTTAGGTACCCCTCTCTTGTAAATCTTGACCTTTGGCTTGAGTCCCTTAAAACTTTCCTAACAAGTACCAACAATTTGTTACCACTTGTTGTAATGATTTAGAATAATTGAGGGGGAGGGGGTGAATTATTTATCCTCGAGTCAAAATGTACCAATTAAAAATTTAATCACTTGAAATAGATTAATCAATCACAAATACCCTCTCTGTCTCTATAGCACAACATCAATAATTTAACATTTCATGCAATTATTTAACTCTCTGTCTTTATACATGTTGACTGATAGGAAATAAACAAGCACCAACAATTTGATACCACTTGTTGTAATGATTTAGAATAACCGAGGGAGGGGTGAATTATTTATCCTTGAGTCAAGATGTACCAATTCAAATTTTAATCACTTGAAATAGATTAATCAATCACAAATATCCAATTGGTCTCTATAGCATAACATTAGTAATTTAACATTTCATGCAATTATTTAACTCCCTATCTTTATACATGCTGACTGATAGGAAACAAACTACTATAAAATGTAGCATGAAAAAAAATAACATCCACACATGAAAATAATACTTTTGACACTAGGATTTAACATGAAAACCCAATTTGGGAAAAACCACCAAGTACCATGCTACCAATTTTTCACTCTTCTAAAGTGAGCTTGGTAAGAGCCAACCCTGTTAAAGGTTATATGATACACTATAAAATGTGACTTTGTTAAAGGTTATATAATGCATTATTAAATGTAACCCTATTAGGAGTGGCCTTATTATGGACTTAAGAACATTCCATTAGAGTGTCACCTTCATTAAAGGATTTACAAAATGAATTTTAGGTCAACCTTGATTAAAGTATTTTACACTGATACAATGGTTAGAATGTAAAAAAAGGTTTAATCTATAAAGTACAACTCACTTTTCAAATTTAGACCTCTGTTATCCCATCTATTGGTTCATTGATTGCCCTCCATTGACATCTCCATCACTGATTAGATTGGCATCTCCTCAAGTAATCACTTCTTCACAAACTCTTCACACTTCACCTCTAATGTTCACCTCTTCTTAACTTCTCCTTAAGATCACAAATAAACCACAAAAAAACCTTAAAAATTCATTCCTGATGCCTCCTTAAATAGGTAATTTTGATCTTTTCCCCTTAAAATCATTATTTCTCTTTGGTTTAGGTTAGATTTATTGAATCCTTTCATCCTTTTTCTCTCCTTCTTCTAGAAACTTCTGATCAATTCCTTTCCTTTGATCACATAAAAAACTCTCTTGGTGCATTAAATATGTGAGCTCATCAATCCTTATCTTCCATGTAATTTGAATAATTCAAAATTCCAACTTTGTTGGCCTCAAAATTATTTTTTTCTCATACCATAAATTTTGGCGTTACTCGACAATCAGCATGTTCTTCATCTTAGTCATTATTGTGTATCTTGACTCACACTATACTTTATCACTCAAAATCAATAGGCTCACTCGGCCATTACTATGCTTGGTCATTACTACATTCCTATATCCATTTTCTTTGAAATCATTAAAAGCTGGCTTGAACTATTTTGCTTAGCTTCTACATAAGTTCTTTAATCTTTTGCTTCAACTCCTTCATTGACTATGCAATACTAATACTTGGTCAAGATTATCTTTATGAATTTTTTTAACCCTTAGCTTCATCCAACTACCTTCTATACTTCATGCATTGATTGCAAAACACATTATCTTTTCAAGGATTAACTTAACAATGCCCATCATAATTCCATGATACTTAACACATCTCAAATCAACCTTTCACTAGGTCATCTCATGATCTATTATTTTCAAATCCTCTTCATCAATCAAATAATATGGAACTCTATAATATTAGTAAATGTCTCTCTAGTAGGTTTGACACCATGTCTTACCAATAGGTTTGACATCAATGACAACATAAAAATTTCTCCAATTGTAGTTTCCAACACTTGGATGCAACCAAGATAACCATTTTCTTTTGAAATGTCATTTTTATCACATTAAGCTCTCTATTAATAAGATTTCCTATGTCCTCTTCTATATATTGAATAAATGTAGTTGCAATCCTAATCCCATGATCATCAAGAATATTCATGGCAATACAGAGTAATATATCATATAATTCTTAATAGTTTCATACTTAACATGATTCATAGCTAAATTCTCCATAACTAGTTTTCCTCTTGTTAAATCATATAAATTTGTTTAGACAAATAATTTGAATAACTATATATATACATATACCAATGTAATTTACATATTGGTATGTATATATACATATCAGTCTATTCATATATGGTTGATGATAATCTCAAATAAAAAATATGAATATGTCCAATGCATTTATATATATTTTAGTTGATACAAGTTCACATACTTGATGGCATCATCGACATGGTTTTTGGTGCCGATCCTTGAAATATTATCAACCTATTCATAAGTACCAATATTGAATTAACATTATCACATTCCATGTGTGGGAAATGTACAGTATTGAATTGGTGATTATACATACCAACTTGTTAGCATGAATGCTGATGGTATTCCTTTGGGGGAGTATCCTAAGAATTTCTAGAACATTTGGAGAGATTATTAGCTTGATTGATATGTTGCATTCATGACTATTTTTTTCAATGATGTGATACTAGAGATCTTGGTGGACTTTACTTTCTAACAATTGGTATCAGAGCATCATGTCCTTGAAGAAAAAGCTTAACAACTTTGGGAGATCAATGATAGGTCACTTTAGAAAATAAAGTCCTAAATTTGATGGAGTCAACTATGAAAGCTAGAAGGAAAAGATGAGACTCATTTTCTATGTATGGGCCCAAGATATTGGATGATGACAAAGAATGAAAAGAATATTGTAGAAGAAATGAAACTTGAGGAATGTAGCAAAGTTGAAAAAGATTTGTTTATTTGTAATATGCTTTCTAGAGAAGCATTATTGTTAGTTCTTCTTGAGAATGGATATAGTCAATTAAAATCTTTAGAGACATCTCATGAAATTTGGATAGCCTTAGAATCTAGTTTTGAAGGTGATAAGCATGCTAAAAGAGTCAGACTATAGAATTTGACATGTCTGTTTCAAGATGCTAAAGTGATGGAAGACGAATTTGTGAGAAGCTATATTGGTAGAATATAAAAGATTGTTGCATGAATTAAATCTTGGCAGGGATCTAAAGATGAAGATGAGATAATATGGAAGATATTGAAGACATTGACACTTCCATTCAGGTAGACAACATAGATGATTGAGTAAGTGATACCTTGCATTAAGAAGTTTACTAGAGAGACTTTACTTGGAATATTGGAAGTAACATAAGTGAGCTTGAAGGAATCTAGAGAATTTTCCACAATGGAAGCAACTTTTAGTACATTAAATGTTCATCCTTCTTTATCAAGAAGTGTAAGCACCAGCGGAGACTATGCTAGTAGTAGAAGATCTAGATTTGAGGAGGATAGAATAATTGAAGAAGGAATTGCTCTACTTGTAAGAAGAGAACTAGATGGTAAAGAATTTTTAAATGTTGGAATTGCAATAAATTTTTTCATTATGCTTCTAAGTGTCCTAAAAAGGAGAAAAATTATAAGAAGAATTTCAATCCTAGAAGACCGAGAGATTGTTTGAATGCAAATGAAGATAATGAGTTTGATGAAAGAGTTCAAAGTGGAAGTGGTGATGAATTAGGATTTGTGGCTATAAAAGAAGAAAATCAAAAAAAATAAATTAGAGAAGAAAAATCCCTAGTTTCACAAGTTGAAAATAAATCTGATTGGATTACAAATGGTGGATGTTTATATCATACCACTGGAGATATGAATAATTTTTTTAAGGTCAAAAATCATGATGGATGGATTATTGGAGTTGGTAACAATGTATCTTATCACATCATGGGAATATTATCTATTAGTCTTGATGGAAAGACTAACACTGATGATGTTTACTTTGTTGATTGACTAAAGCATAACCTACTAAGTATTGGACAATTGGTTTATAAAGTTTATCAGTTGAAATTCATAGAGAAGACATGCATTATGAAAGACAAAGATGGTAAGTTGATCGAAACTAGTACAAGATCCATAGATGTGTTTCAATTGAACCCTAATGAGATGACTTGTTTGGTTGCAAAGTGGATACAAATTGGCTATGTAATAGAAGGTTTTGTCACATAAACTTTGATAATATTGTAAAGGCTAGCAATATATTTGCAATCAAAGATTTACCTAGAATTATGAAGCCTACTAATGATTTTGCAAAGAATGTATTATGGCTAAACACAAGAAGGTTTCCTTTCCCATCAAGAAGTTCAGTACCATAGAGAAATTGGAGATTGTTCATACAAACTTGAGTGGTCCTACTAAAGAAAGAGGATTCTATGGATAAAGGTATTTTATGATCTTTTTTGATGATTTCACTAGAGTGATGTGGGTAAGATTTCTTAAAGAAAATTCTAAAGCATTTAAAATTTTTAAGTTTTTCAAGAATAGAGTTGAGAATGAATCTGTGTAAAGATAAAATGTTTAAGATCAGATAGAGGTGGAGAGTCTAGAGAGTTTATAACATCTTTTATGAAGAAAATGGCATTAAATGACAACTATCAACACCCAAGATTCTTGAGCAAAATGGGATTATAGAAAGAAGGAACTGGCTTGTAACTATAGCAACAAGAGCAATGATATTTGAGAATGAAATATCCAATACATTTTGGAGGGAAGTAGTCAACACAATAGTATACACCATGAATAGAATACATATCAAAAAAGGTACAAACAAGACTCCTTATTAATTATGGTTTGGAAATGCACCATTAGTAACGCATTTTAGAATATTTGGAAGTAAGTTTTACATAAAGATAGATGATGATATTAGTAAGCTTGATCCAATAAGTGATGAAGGTATGTTCCTTGGTTATTTATTGAGAAGAATATCTTACAGATACTTTAATTAGAGAACTAAGACAATTATTGAGTGTAAAAATGTGAAAGAAATTGAAAAGCTTGGAGTTAAAGAGAGAATGTTGGATTATATTTTTGATGAAGCAGAAGATAATCCTAAGCCTATTAGATAAAATATTGAAGTTTTATTTGAGACTAATAATGAATTGTAGAATGATGTTCAAATTGTTGAAAAAAGAAAAGAACAAAGTGTTGACATTATGGTCAAGTTTATTCATTAGTAACTCACACTTAGTCGAATGGCTAGTAGCTATCAAGCTTATCTTGTAGTTCAATGTTGACTAAGTAATTTAGGTTCTACTAAGTTCTACCATTGCTATTGAGTTCCAAAATTAGTAGTCAATTTACATTGAGCAATATCTATCGAGTTGTTGAATATTAACTTGCAAACCAAGCTTCATAATGTTTACCAAGTTGCATAGTACAAACTATGGTCTCCATTATTTATTGAGTTCACAACATCAGTAATATGACTCTAGTGTTGACTATGTTGATATATCACTTATTTAGATTGTAAATGGCTACGAAGCTTATTGTATAGTTAACAATGTTTTCCTAGTATTTTAGTTGTCACTAAGTTCTACAGTTGCTACCAAGTCCTTTGGACAAATCCTAGTGGTTATCAAGTAGTTGCAGTTATAATAAAGATTAGTATTGTAAACCATGCATCTCAGTGAATGCTAAGTTTACCAGTACAAACCAAGCTGTGTAGAGTTCATCGAGTTCATAGTGTATGTGATGTGAGTCCAATGTTAACCGAGCTACTCAGTGTTAACCAAGTGACTTGGTTTATACCAAGCTTGAGGTGATAGTGTTTACTAAGCAATTCAGTGGTAAACAAGTGATTCAGTTTATATGACAAGTTTCAAAGTATCTACTGGGTCACTAGTGTAGACTAAGTTCAAGACTACTTGGAAATGATCAGTATGGACCAAGCTTCTACATCTACCAAGTGCATGACAATGCTAAGCATTGACAATGGATGTTGAGTATCAAAACCTCACTGAGTTAGTCTTTAGAACTCGAGTTCTTCATTTGGGCCGACTTTTAAATATTTGTGTAAACTTGTATTGTGGCCAACTTTGTAATTTGTATAATTGGATTGGTATATATGTAATGAATTGTATCATATCCAAGTATGATGAAGATGTGAATATGAATGCAACATAATCAAATATAATTAGAAAAGAGTAGAAAGAGAAAATTACAAAGGCTACAATAGTATAAGAAGCAACGAGGAGATATCTATCACATCAAGGTGATTATTACATAAAGGAATCTCATTCAACAAACCAAGTTGTGGATCAAAGATCAGCTACTATTTCATCCTAACAAGTGGATCAGTCAAATCTTTTAACAAGGTAGACCTAACAGTCTTTTGTAAATCTCTTTACCTAGTGCATACTTCATTGTATGTTCATAAATCCTTTCACAAGGTGGACCTAGTAGTCCTTATTGCTCCTAATAGGGTAGATCATTAGAAGTGATCAATATAAGCTTTAACTAGCTAACTTTATATTGCAGTACTAAAGTTTGTGGGTATCATCCCCACCCTAGTTTTACTTTCTATTTGGAAGGTTTCTATGTCACCAAATCTTTGTGTTACAGTGTTATTAATGCTTTCATGTTTTCAATTTCTTATACATGCAATTAGATCATATTATATGTGATGGATTAAATGTTAATTGTATTATTAGATTAAGAATTTAAATTGTAAATTTTTTAGAAGTTACTGATTCACCCCTCCCCTCTCAGTACCTTGGCATGGTTTAGAATATTTCAAACAATTGGTATCCAAGCATTGTGGCACTTAAGAAAAAGTTTAACAACTTGAGCAAAGATCAAGGCCATGGAGATATTCAGACTTGACAAAGCTATTGACAATGAGAAGCTAGATTTGAAAATGGCCATTGCCCAACTCAAGAAAACAAAGGAGCAACTCTCTCGATCCTTGAAAAGAAGAAAAGAACTTGCAATTCAAATGAATAATCATCTCTACATTGAAGAAAGAATTGAAGACCTTCATTCAAGCAATTTAGATGAATCCAATGAAGCAATCAAAGAACTCCTAGAAAAGAATGGTTCTCTGCAAGAAGTAAGAAAACTAAGAAAAGAACAAGAAATTGAGTTAGTAAGGCTATGTGAAATCATGGAGCAAAAAAACCAGATAAAAGAAGAGATAGATGGAAGGAACAATGAAATTTAGAACCAATCCCTTCAGGAAGTAGACCTTATTGATCATCTCTCTAATGCAAATGAGGAAATCATGAGCCTAAGATTTGAAAATGAAAGATTACAAAATGATCTAAACTCTGAGAGGAAAATTAATGAAAGAATGATAAAATCCCAAGTAGACATGAATCAATTATATGAGAAAAATCTCTATAGACAAAAAGGAAAAGCAAGAATTGGATATATAGAAGAAGAAGAATCATCCAAGCAAGGAGCTCAAAAGAATCAAAGACCTACTTGCAATCAATATGGTAAGATAGGTCATACTTCTAAAAAATGTTGGAATAATGGAAAAGAAAAATTTAATGGAAAATGTTATAATTGCAATCAGCATGGTCACAAGGCTACAGAATACAAAGAGAAATCAAAATTTGAAGGCAAATGTCACAAATGCAAGAAACATGGACACAAGTCATTAGAATGCAAAACCAAGATGTTAAATCCAACAAAGAAAATTGTGAAAGAAATATTGGGTTGGGACTACAACACCTAGTGTAGATGTCATTAATGTGGAGAATTTGGATACATTAGTATGAATTGTGTATAGCATCACTTGAGGAAAAGAGATACTACTAAAAGATGTTTTATTTGTACAGAACTTGGTCATCTTGCCAAGAACTACATGAATACTGGTAGAATTGAAGGTGAGAAGAAGACAAAGGTTGATAACATCTAAAAATAGATGAGACAACAATGGGTTCCAAAGTCTACCGAGGATACAAGTCCAAGCAGTGGTGATCAAGTCACTCAAGAATTAGCTGACTCTACCATTTCTACTTAAGTTCTCAAAGGAGAAATTGGAACTATGCTATCAAAGAAGACATCCAAAATAGTTCTAGATTGAAAGAACAAAATGATCCAAATCTATATTCAAGATACGAAGGGATCAGTGTCTATCAAGTTACCTTCTCTATTGAATGAGGTTGGGTCATAGACTCTACCGAGCAAGGTCGAGAGTGATAAAGATGAATATGGTTACCAAGTCATGAAGACTTCACTGAGTGTTCAATGCAAAGTAATGGATGACAATCTGCCAAATATGATGTCAGTCGATCTACCTTTCATACTAAGTATTTATGGAATTTTTTTAACAAAAGGCATGAAATCAAAGTCATTTCTTATCGTTAAATTTTGAGTGCTATTGTGAAAGTGTGATCTTCAGAGCTTCCAAGTGGTTTGTGCAAATTCTCAGTGAAAGTTTTTGAATTCTCTCAAACCCTATCAAGTGAAGAGAACATCCAACAACAAAAAGGTTGAGAAAGTATCTGATATGTTGGTTCATGGAGTGGAATGGAAGGCACTAGATTTCAAGCTCACTCCTACAATCGTAGAAACCCTAGATTCGAGTGGTGCATAGTCATAAGTCCCTCCAAAGGTACTTTTGATTAATAATATTCACACTCATTTAAAATGTTTTATTCAAGAGATTGGTACATTAGAAATAGATGATGCCCTAGATAAGCTATGTGTTAATGGAGTTTCGAAACCCAAGCACCAAAACCTAGAAACCAAAGGGTTAACTCACATCCCTTACATGCCCAATGAATTTCAAGTTAAATGGATTAGGTTTATCCTCAGTCAAGTGCATAATGATCAGTTGTGGTTGGAGCAATCAGTACTGATCATGAAGAAGATGATTTATTGAATCATTGGGAAAAACTTGAAAAGAAAACCCTAGCATAATGGGATGACAAAGGAATGAAAATTAGCAGTGTTTTAGATATGGAATTGAAATTTGGTATTCACATCATTGTGCATAAGATATAAAACTCTAGTAGATTGAACAGTGTGTCATGTGAAGCTATGGACTTGGCATATGAGGTGGTAAAGAACAATTTATCTTTTGACCTTGCCAAGTTGTTGTTGAAACAATTCAACAAGAATATGGAAAGCATAAGGACATCAAAGAATAACCCTTGTAAGTTTGGTTCCCTATTTACTTGTCTATTCTTTTATGTTAAAAAATTCTTCCCTTCAAAAGGCATTGTTTTTTGGAGAAAAGATGTTCCTATGCTATATTAGATAAATGAGTATATTTCTAAAATGGGTGAAAACTATAACAATATTATGGACAATTATTTTGATGCATTCAAGGAGAAAATGAACAATAGATATCAAATCCCTAAGAAAATTGTTTAATATTAAAAGGATGATGTATGTTTCATGGTGGATTGTAACAAAGTCTACATTTAGGTAGTTAAGCCTAGAATTGCATTGGTAAAACCTCTTGGATATAAGATCAATATTGATGAAACCAAAGATATCATTGAAGCTCTTTCCAATGAGCCAATTGATCTTAAGGCTACATATTTTGGAACATATGATGAAGCAAAAGTCAGGATTGAACTTGAAATAAAGCTCCCTCAAGTGGTTAACAAAGGAAAGAAAATAATTGCTAAATTGAAAACTAGTTCAACCCTTTTGTTGACCGAGGGAAAATGTGAGGATAAGGAAGCAGAGGATGAGGAAGTAGAGGATGAGGCAAAATTTGAGGAAAAATAGCCATTAAGGAAGAAGGGCAAGGTGATTATCACCAAGCAACCAAAGCCATTCACTATAGTATTCATAAGAAGGTCCTCCAAGAAAAACTCTGACAAGGAAGGAGGAGACATTATATTCAGAAAACCTCCACCCACCTTCCAAGATAGATTGAAAGATCTGGGAGTAGGAGCCACAATAAAAAACTTTAAATCACTAAAGTATGAAATTAGGATAGTAGAAGAACAGAAGCAGATTGAAGAACTGGTAATGGATAAGATGGAAAAATGGAAATACTCACCTAACTAGCTAGCTTCTCAAATTCCTAATGATTTATTGTAGAAAATCAAGCCAAGATGGGAATTTTCCATGAAAATTGTGAAAAACATATATGGGAAAACCTTGAGGCAGCTAATATAGAGCATATTAGATGCAAAGGTAAAAGAGTCATTGAAGAAAAATGAAGAAAAATTGACTCTAAAATATAATACCTATATGATTTTGATGAAAGATATTGAACATGTTGTAAAAAATGCAACAAACACTTGAAGAATATCTATCTATCACACAAACCAAGTGATTTTCTAGTTGATGTTAAAGATGATGATGATGATGATGAAGAGGATAAGGAGAAAGATGAAGAGGAAAATATTGAAGAAGAAACTCATTTTGACAATGAAGAAGATGAAGAGGAACAAGGAAAAGAGGCTATCAAGGAAGCAAAACAAGATGATTAGGAAACTAATCTAGTTAAAATAGTTGCAACAGTCATTGCCTCACTTTCTCACTCTCCAAGCAAACCAGCGACAACATCAAGCATGGAGATAGCCCCAACAAGTTTGATTGTAACTACCAATGTGAATACAAATGTTCGATCACTCTTTGCTCCTACTCAGCTCAGTACATCATTGAATGAAGTGACCTCCACTTCATCTACCGAGCTAAAAATTCCTCCTTCCTCTACCAAGTTGGCTACTTTAGTTTTGAACACATCAATTTTGGATTCTTTGGGTATTTCTATAAATATTCCCTCAGTAAGCGTAGTATCAATTTTTATAGCCAGTCCTAGCATGTCTACTATTATTTCTATTCTGGGTACACAAGCAATAAGTGTAAGGATAGTTGAGCCCAAGGTTCAATTCAACACAAAATTTTTGGGTAAAGGAAAAGAGATGGAGGAAGAAATGGATCTAGATGAGGAAATTGTAATCCCAAATTGGGACATTTCTAAGCTTACTCTAGACCAAATGTAGTCATTTGGTGAACTCCTCTAGAAGAAGGCTAAACAACAAAGACTGAGAAAGGAGAGAGATAAGGAATTCAAAATTATTGAAGATGCAAAGAACATTTTGGTAGAGGCCATAGGTATTGAGGTTGATTCTTCACAACCAATTTTGTATCAGCTAGTAGAGGCAGTACACAAATTTAATGAAGATACTAAGGGACAAGATAAGCTAGCATAGAAAGCAGAAAAGAAGTTTGATAATAAAGTGTTGGAGTACATTGCTCAACAAATTTCTATTTATCAAGTAGAACTTTCTACAATTTGGGTAGTTTGGAGGCATCTTGTACAAATGTGTCATTACTTTTTGGAAAGCTCTGTGATTTTTCTGAGTTCACCAAGGAAATAAAGGAAAAATTGTCCAAAATAGATGAAGATCTCAAAGCTAGTGCTCAACAATTGCAACTTGGCCCTAGTTCAAGCTTTGCACATTTCCAAAAGATAAGATTTTTGTTAGATATGCAACCAAAATTGCTTAGTGAAGAAGCAAGAATTAGATCCACATTGATAGATATATAGAATATGATTCTTCCCAACATGGATGCACTACAAAAGCACATTGTACATTCAATAACTCTCATCCATGACAATAACTTCTCCATAGTGGGCCATATGATAGAACTGTTAGCAAAAGTACAAATTTCACTTCACACATGTAAGGTCCTGCAAGAAAATTGGGATAAAAAATTTGGCAATCATTCTCAAGGTACATTCAAATTTTTAATCTCATTTTGGTGTTATCATGTAAATAAATAGAATAAATCTTTGGCATTAATATCAAAAAGGGAGAGAAAGAAATATGTTATGGGGGAGAAAATTTAATAAGTTGAAAATTCAATGGGGTAGTAAGATATGTACAGAAAGATATGCTGTATATAGTAAAAAGATGTACAATATACTATATGAAAGAACTTTACCATGTACAAATATATATCTTACAAAATGAATTTTGAAAAATCTCAAAAATAGTATACTCTACTAAACTAGTATCACGTGGTGATGGATAAAAGGTATTTAGGAAACCTTTTTGAATTTAGTTTTGGCTGATAAGTGTTTTTGTCAGTAATACCAAAGGGGGAGATTGTTGACATATTAGTCAAGTTTGTTATTAGTGAGACACACTTATTCATATTGTAAATGGCTACTGAGCTTATTGTACAGTTAGTAGTGTTTGCCTAGTATTCAATTGTCACTAAGTTCTTTAGTTGCTACTAAGTCCTTTGGACAAATCCTAGTAGTTATTGAGCAGTTGCAATTACAGTGAAGATCAATAGTGTACACTATGCATCTCAGTGTATGATGAGTTTAACAGTACAAACCAAGTTGTGCAGTGTTCACCGAGTTTGCAGTGTATGTGATGTGAGTCTAGTGTTAACCGAGCTACTCAGTGTTAACCAAGTGAATCAGTTTATACTAAGCTTGAGGTGATAGTGTTTACCGAGCTATTCAGTGATAAACAAGTGATTCATTTTATATGACAAGTTTCATAGTATCTACTGAGTCACTAGTGCAGATCGAGTTCAAGACTACTTGAAAGTGATCAGTATGGACCAAGCTTCTATGTCTACCAAGTACATGATGATTTTGAGCATTGACAGTGGATGCCAAGTATTAGAACCTCATTGAGTTAGTCTTCAAAACTCGAATGTCTTCATTTGGGCCGACTTTGTGATATTTGTGTAAACTTGTATTGTGGCTGACTTTGTAATTTGTATAATTGGATTGGTATATATGTAATGAATTGTATTATATCCAAGTATGATGAAGATGTGAATATGAATGAAATGTAATCAAATATAATTAGAGAAGAGTAGAAACAAAAAATTACAAAGGCTACAATAGTATAAGGATAAGCAAAGAGATATCTATCACAACAAGGTGATTAGTACATAAAAGAATCTCATTTGGAAAACCAAGTTGTAGATTAGAGATAAGCTAGTATTTCATCCTAACAGGTGGATAAGTCAAATAATTTAATAAGGTAGACCTAATAGTCTTTTCTAAATATCTTTACCCAGTGCATACTTCATTGTATGTTTGTAAATCCTTTCACAAGGTGGACCTAACAGTCCTTATTGATGCTGACAGGGCAGATCATCGGAAGTGATCAATATAAGCTTTAATAGGCTAACTTTTTATTGCATTACTAAAGTTTGTGGGTATCATCCCCACCCCAATTTTACTTTCTATTTGGAAGGTTTTTGGGTCACCAAATCTTTGTGTTACAATGTTATGAATGCTTTCATGCTTTCAATTTCTTATGTATGCAATTAGATCAGATTATATGTGATGGTTTAAATGCTAATTAGATTGTTGGATTCAGAGTTGAAATTGTAAAATTTTTAGAAGTTACTGATTCATCCGTCCCCTCTCAATAACTTAGCATAGTCTAGAATATTTCCAATAGACTGAGCTAGGAAGTGTTAACCAAGTGATTTAGTTTATACTGAGATTATAGTGTTAGTGTTGATTGGGCCATGCAGTGTTAACCAAGTGATTTAGTTTATATGTTGAGTTTCACAGTGTTCACCAAGTCACTAGTGTTGACCAAGTTTAGACTAGTTGGAAGTGATTAGTATGAACTAAGCTTCTACATCTACCAAGAGCATGATGATGCCAAGTGTTGGCAATGGTTGCCGAGTATCAAAACCTCACTGAGTTTGTCTTCAAAACCCAAGTACCAACAATTGGGCCAATTTTGTGTATTTTGGTGAAACTTATATTGTAGCCAACTTTGATGAATTGTGGTTTGGATTGGTATATATGTAATGCATTGTATCACATCCAAATACATGAATAGAAGAACATATAATGCAAATATAATAAGAGTAGAAGTGCAAAGTAAGAAGGCTACAAGGAGTATAAGGTGCAGTAAAGATTTATCTATCATAATAAGGTGATCATTACACTCCAAAGGAATCTCAACCAAAAAATTAGAGTTGCATCTAAGAGATCAGCCACTAGTTCATCCTAATAGGTGGAGTAGTTAAATCCTTTCAAAGGTAGACTTAATAGTCTTTTGCAAATCTCTTTATCGAGTGCATACTTCATTGTATGTTTTGTAAATCCTTTAGCAAGGTAGACCTAACAATCCTTATTTCTCCTAATAGGGAAGATCATTAGAAGTGATCAACTGTAAGCTTTAATTGGAAACTTTATACTGTAGTACTAGAGCTTGTGGGTTTCATCCCCAACCTAGTTTTACTTTTTATTTGGAAGGTTTTTGGCTCACCACATCTTGTGTCAAAGTATTATGAATGTTTTAATGCTTTAAATTTTTCATTTATGCAATTAGATCAGAATATATATGAAGGATTAATTGGTAAATTAAGAGTAAGTTTTATTGGTTCCTGATTCACCCCTCCCCTCTTAGTAACCTAGCCTATCCTATATTTCCAACAATTCATATCAGTGCATTGTGGTTCTCAAAGAAGAAGTTTAACAACTTGAGAAAAGATCAGAGGCAAAGGAGGTATTCAGATTAGATAAGGCTATTAAGTATTGGTGTAAATAATTATTCACTATTTACACTTACTTAAGTTTACTTAGGTTAATGTATTATTTTAACATTTATTTATTAGTCACCTAGGAGTATGTGCACTCTTGTGAGTTGTCATATTGACAACATAGGATTTCGCACCTCTTTTATGCACATGGTGTTTGCAACATAGGAGTTAGCACACTAATTAAGCACATGGGGTCTACAACATCTCCACTTGAGATACACCTTGTCATTCTTATCCTCTTATCTAGAATGATGGATACGATGTGTGCTTAGTTTTCATGCTTATCTTATCTCCTGGTTCTTTCTAAAGACATTCTAGGTGCTTCTTGAGAGTCCTTTATATACAAGCACTCCTAGTGTATTTGTACATACAATATAGAGCAATGTATGAGGACATACTTTGATAAATTGATCATACTCCTTTTTGGTCTATAGTTGTGCTTGTGTTCAAGTTCTATTATCTTGGGTGAATCTTACCCTAAGGAAAATTCTTACATGGTATTAGAGCTCTCGGAGAATCTCTCTTCACATAGCTGTTCGAGACCATCTTCTTTCTTTGTCACCTCAGCATGAATCTAGAGTATCGTAGTCATTGGGAGTGTCTAGAGCCAGATTTGACCTTGCCATTGCATCTAGAATGCTGATTTGGTGCAAATTGGCTATAAATTTGGCTACCCAAGGCCAAAGTCGATTGTGAGGCAATTTTTTTTTGCAAATTGGCACCTGAAGGCCCTGATTTGCAACCTCGATATGATCACAATTTAGATTTGCAATCTAATTTTTAGTTCTAGTATTTTTTTTTTCTCTATGATTTTTGAATAGCTTTTTCAAATTTTTTTTGGCCAAGCGATCGAGTAGAGAATTTTTTTTTTGTACAGGTACTGGGAAGTCAGATCCTGACCTTGCACCCTGCGTAGAGAATATTTTGTAGAGAACCAAGGAATATTCCACACCTAGCAGTACCTCTAACAAATTTGGTAGGCTATTCACATAAATCAGTGACCACACAAATTTCCCCCAGCACTAGACTATACACTCTTTAAACAATGATCAAGATTTCTGGCGTATGCTTGTTGTATTACATATTGTAGGCTCACCTTTTTTATTCAGCACTCTCAGTGGATTCATCATGCATGTGGAACTATTTAAAATAGCCTCGACCATCATGAAACTCCCTCTAGTGTAGTTCTCCCATGCATTACACATTGCTAGCAACAAATTCAAAATTCTAGCACACTTTTCCATTCAGGCTCCTACCACATCACTACATTTAGTCTCTCCTTTCTAGTTGTTGTTTCTACAACACTAGCCTTGTGGAAAGGATTCCGCAATGTCATGTTTTATATTTTTATCAGTGCCTTCCCTACTCTGGCCTATGAAATCTCTTGACAACGATAACAGAGTCCTCAATGCCCATTCAAATTAAGCCATGCAATAACTTCCATTCGGTCTCTGGTGATAGCAAACAGGTCTGACATTTTTTTTCCTATGATACATAGCAGTATCTTAACCTACCATGAGAGCCTCTCACCACCACATGGCCCTTTTTAAAAAAACCTTGCTATGCCAACTTTCCATGAAGGACTGATTCAACAAGCTCTGTTAGTATGCCAACCGAGCATCCAAGTCATCATCCAGTCAGCCAGGACCCACCGCCACCTTGTAGCCACATCTACTGTCCTATGTCAACACCACACAGGAGCCACATCAGATAGAGTCATTAGCTGATTATGTTAGAGCTGCATGCTTGCCACGTGGAATATCTTACTACCACGTGTACTGACCATACTGCCACATCATCCAGGTAGTTATTTTTTACTAATGTCAAAATTTCATGAGGTTAAATTTGAGGGCCATCTAACTATCATTTCCAGGGATTTTATAACTCTTGCAATGCTTGTTTGATCATCAAATTTAAGATAGTAGTTTTCTTGCCAGACCCCTGTTTAGATGCATTTTTGATTTGGCAGCTCAACTTTGAGAGGCCATAACTCAGTCATCTAGACTCCAAATTAGGTGAAATTATTTTTTATTTTGGGTAGAATTTCTTGAACTCTTCATTGATGCTATTCTTTTCTAGTTTTGGTTCATGGATTTGTCAGAAATTGCATCTTTTGGTAACTATACCTATTCAATCTTGCATTTTGCAACTTGAAATGCTCCATATGGGCTCATCTGGACACATTTTTAGGTTCCATTTTTTTTGAAAGTGCATTATTTTTTGTCTACTTTCTAGATCTACATTCAAATAATAAGGTTATGTAGATAGAAATATCACTTTTAACACCAGGACTTTTTTTTTGCATTGTATTATTTTTTAGAATAGTTGTATTTCTAAGCTATAGTGCTTAGTTCCAAATTTAGACCTCAAAAGGTTGTTGTAATAGGAAAAATCAAAAGTCCATCTTGTACATTCTGACAAGTGGCCTATTGTACAATCACCACCTATAAAGAACTGAATCATTCATTGGGGGGGGGGGGGGGGGGTTCCTTGATTTTTTGGGGGTTACATTGATTAGTACATCATGGAAGAGGAAGATTTGATTTACTTGACACCATACAACTATTAAGAATGGAGTCAATTGGCTATCAAATATCTCAATCAGCATAATGCACTACCATATGCGAGAGGACTTACATATGATATTGAGACTTTCCATCATTAGTAGTGTTCTCTTTCTACATATGGATATGGAGGTTTTGGATTCACTTATTGACCTTAAGGAAACTGATCCATATGTTTATTAGATGCATCTTTGGGAGACATATGGAGATCCACATATTCCTCCATTCCCCAAAGACCTTTTACCTCCAGTTGCAGTTGCATCCTCTCTAGATGAGATCACACCTCCAGATGCTCCTATTGCTCCTATTGATCCTATTTCAGCCACAAATGTTTTAAATTTAGTGTAGCATGACACTTCATGTCTTCCTACTTTACCTTCATGTGATGACTTACTTCCCACCATTACAGGCCTATTCATGGAGTCTCACATTGAAGATGTGGGAGACATCCTAGATGATATTCATCTTCTCTTTGAGGCAAATTCTTCATCCATTTCCACAGTGACAGATTCATGTACTTCAGCATAGTAGGGTACATTTTGTGTTCTAGTTCCTGCCTTAGGTGATGACTTCTTGACAGACATTTTAGCTCTATTTGTAGAGTCACATACAACAAACTTGGTAGACTTCTTTGATGATATTCCACTTCTCCTTGTTGAGGATGATCCTTCTACAGTTGTTGCAAGGGCTCACTCTAACTCTCATGTGCATTCTCTACATGATCAGTCTTTACAGACTGATGTTATTGTGGATACTTATGTACATCAATTGTTGGAGGTCTCTCTATCATTTGAGAAGACTATTGATTCTTTGAAACATGTTCTACAACAATCCTTGCTAGATCTACACTTCTTCTCAGTAGTTTTGGAAGGAGCCACCATTAGTATCAATGCAGGAACACTTGAGTAGGTTTTAGAGACACCTTATATCATTGAGATTCTTTCCACACCTAGAGGAAGCATCTCACTAATACCTTTGCCATTATATCTTTGAAAGGGGAGGAACATCCTTCAACATTCATGGATCAACTTCTATATTGGAGCATTTCTCACTGGTCAACACCTTACATATGGGGGGGGGGGGGGGGGGTACCTTGTCTCCTTTTTCTTCTCCTTTATTGGGGGTGGGGGGGGGGGACTTTTTACTCTTAAGGGGTTTTTTCCTTCTCCCACTTCTCCTTTGTATATACTTGATGTATGTCATAATGGGGGGGTCTTGATTACTCCATCGATCCATGCATCTTTTTCTTTTCATCTCTCTCGGGGGTTTCCCATGAGGTTTTTCCTCTTTCTCTACTTTATGAGAGATTGCATTTCATTATGTACATGGGTACCTAACATGGCCTAGTAGCCATTATGCATTTCATCCTAGTTCTTGTGAACTTAAGTGCATTCCCCCTAAGTCACACTTAAGGGGGGGTGTTGGTGTAAATAATTATTCACTATTTAAACTTACTTAAGTTTACTTAGGTTAATTCATTATTTTAATATTTATTTATTAGTCACCTAGGAGTATGTGCACTCTTGTGAGTTGTCATATTGACAACACAGGAGTTTGCACCTCTTTTATGCACATGGTATCTGCAACATAGGAGTTAGCACACTAATTAAGCACATGGTGTCTACAACATCTCAACTTGAGATACACCTTGTCATTCTTATCCTCTCATCTATAATTATGGATAAAATGTGTGCTTAGTTGTCATGCTTATCTTATCTCTTGGTTCTTTCTAGAGACATTCTAGGTGCTTCCTGAGAGGCCTTTATATATAGGCACTCCTAGTGTGTTTGTAAATAGAATATAGAGAAATGTATGAGGAAATACTCTAATATATTGATCATACTCCTTTTTGTTCTATAGTTGTGCTTGTGTTTGAGTTCTAAGATCTCGGGTGAATCTTTCCCTAAGGCAAATTCTTACATTAACAATGAAAAGTTGGATTTGGAATTAGCTATTGGGCAACTTAAGAAAGAAAAGGAGAAACTCTCTCAATCCTTAAAAATAAGAAAAGATCTTGTAGTACAAATGAATGACAAACTCTACACTAAATAAAGAATTGAAGATATCTATTTAGAAAGAAATTTAGATGAAGCTAATGAGGCAATCAGAGACCTATTAGAAATGAATTGTAATATTCAAGAAGAGGTTAAAAAATTGAAAAGAGAACAAGAAATTTAGTCAATAAGATTATGTGAAGTCATGGAAGAAAAAGACAAAGCCAAAGAAGAGATAGGAGGAAAGAACAATGAAATTTAACATCTATCGCTTTAACAGACATACTTCATTGATAAGCTTATAAATGAAAATGAAGAAATTATGAATCTAAGATCAGAAAATTAAAGATTGCAAAATGATCTAAACACTGAAAGACAAACCAATGAGAAGATGATGAAATCTCAAGCATACATGATTAAGTTGAATGAGAAAAGTCAATATATACAAAAAGGAAAAGAAGGAATAGGATACACAGAAGAAGGTGAATCATCCAAGCAAGGAGCTCAATAGAATCAAAGGCCTACTTGCAATCACTATGGTAAGTTAGGTCATGCATCAAAACAATATTGGAGTAAAAGTAAAGGAAAATTCAATGCAAAGTGTTACAATTTCAATAAGCATTGTCATAGAGAAAATTAATGTAGAGAGAAACCTAAATTTGAAGGTAAATGTCAAAAATGCAAGAAGCATGGGCACAAATCTTCTCAATGCAAAACCAAGATATTGAACCCAACAGAATAGATTGTGAAAGCTATATTTGGTTGGGACTACAACATATGGTGTAGATGCCACTACTATAGAGAATTTGGGCACATTGGAGAAAATTGTGTGAAACACCACATGAGGACAAGAGACACCACTAGAAGATGTTTTATTTGTACAAAACTTGGACATCTTGCCAAGAAATATATGAACACTAGAAGGATTGAAGATTAAAAGAAAGCCAAGGTTGACAACATCAGAAAGAGGATGAGGCAAAAATGGAATCTGAAATCTCCTAAGAATGCATGTTCGAGCCATGAAGTACATGTCGCTCAAGAATTGGGTGACTCAAACATTTCTACTTGATCTCCCTTAGGGATGACTAGATCTAAGACTCTTAAGAAGACATCTTACATTAGTTCTAGCTAGCTAGAAGAAAAGATTCATATCAACATTTAAGATGCAAAGGGATCATTGAGTGACTAAGGAAAATCTAGGCCTTACCGTGCTAGGTCAGGTTACAAGACCCTAACAAGAAAGGTCCAGATACACTAAAATACTGTGTGGACACCAAGTTATAAATGACTCTACCAAGTACTACGGTTGAACTAAGTGGAAGATAGTCTATCACTGAACAAGCAATCTTTCCAAGCATTTATGGTGATTGCAAAATAAAAATTTGTTAAAAGGAAAGGAATTAAATTCATTTATCATTGTGAATTTTCAAAGAGCTATTTGCTAAGAGAAAATTTTGTGCTTCCAAGTGATCTATGCATTTTTTGTTTTAGATTTTCATGTTTTCATAAACCTACCAAGCATGGTGTCCTCCAGTAGAAAAGACAAGAAAGGATCTGAGATGTTGGTTTGAGGAGTTGATTGGAAGGCACCACATTTCAAGTTGAGTTTGAGAATTGTAGAAGAACTTGATCTAACTGGAGCTCAGTCACAAATTCCACCTAAGGTATTACTTGTTAATGATATTCGTTCATATATTTTTTATTTGATACAAGATATTGGAACCCTAGAGATGGATTAGACTTCAGAGAAGTTATGTGTGAATGGTGTGTTCAAACCCAAGCATAAATAGTTGGAAACCAAGGTTTTAACACACATTCCACATATGCCCCAAAATTTTAGATAAAATGGATAAGGTTCATCCTTAGCCATGTACACAATGGGCTACTATAGTTGGAATAGCCTATTCAAATAACAAAGAAAATGATTCATCAAATCATAGGGTTCCCAATGTTGAACTAGGAAAAGACTACCAAAACCCTAAGTCACATAGAACTGAAAAGAAAAATTCTTGCCAAGTGGGATGGAAGAGGTATGAAGATCAATAGTGTGACTAACATGGAGATGAAATTTGGAATTCATGTGATAGCACATAAGATCTATAGCTCCAATAATCTCAATAGTGTATCATGTAAGGCAGTTGATTTGGCTCTCAAGTTGGTGAAGAAAAATATGTCCTTTGACCTTGCCAAGATAATGCTGATTCAATTGAACAAGAATATGGAGAGCATTAGGAATTCAAAGAATAACCCACATAATTTTGGTTCACTCTTGACTTGTTTATTCTTCTTTGTGCAAAATTTTTTCCTTTCAAAAGGTTCAGTCATATGGAGAAAAGATGTGCTAGTACTATATCAAATTTATGAATATATAGCAGATATGGGTGAGAACTTTTTCAATATCATGGAAAATTACTTTGATTCATTCAAGGAAAAGATGAATATAAAATTCAAAATTCCTAGGAAACTTGTAGAAGATTACAAGGATGATGTTTGTTTCATGGTAGACTATGACAAAGTGTACATTTAAGTAGTGAAACCTAGAGTGGTGTGAGTTAAGCCTCTAAGCTATGAGTTGTTGAAAATGATTGAAAAGATCATGAATGAAGAGAAATGGAATTGGTAAAGAATGTTTCAATCATTGTTTTGTCATTGATGTCAAACTTTCTACTTGAAGGAATGACAATTGCTTAAGTGATCTAAATACTATCAATTGGTTGATTGACAAGGAGGTGGCAATCAATAAGATGTAACTAGAGTACCTAGAGAAAGGTTGAAGTTATGATGTTGTAATGAAGTATAAGGATCAACTAAGTCATTGATGAAATAATGAATTGATGACATACTCTAAACATAGAGGATGGACACACTATGACATATCAAAGATGTAAGGATTAATTGAGTTCTAGTTAGTGCCAAACAAATTCTCAATTGAAGCCAAGAAAGTTCAACATAGTGGGTGCTGAGTGATCTTTAGGGAAGATCAGGTGCCAAGTAACACAAAACCCTTCAGGTGCCGAGTGAAGATCAAGTGACAAGAAACCTTCAGGTGTCGAGCAAGATATAGGTGCCAAGTACCAGTAAATAATATTAGGAAGTCGAGTAACACAAAAGGTGCCAAGCATCAGAAGACCAATGATGCCAAGTTGCTGCATTATTTTGAAAAGTCAAAGATTCACCAAATCTAAGCCAACATGGTAGTTATCTAGAATTTTTAAAACCAGATAGAAGATAAGAATGATGAGCTAGTGGTATAGAACACTATGTAAAACATTTTTGGAAAATGCTAATGGATTTATCGTGAAGTTTCTAGATAGAAACAAGATATGGGACAGATACATTGTATCCTACTTAATCCATTGAAACCCTAAAATTGGAAAGGGATATTTGAGAGGGAGTTGGTCATAAGTGTATTCATGCAAAGAAGACAAGAGGAGTAAGAACAGAGCATCAAGACTCTGAATTGATCAAGTGACCAAAAAAGAGCATTGGCATAATGAGTGGAAGAACTCAAGGAGATAGATCTTGAAGGGTGAACAAACTATTAGCACTGTAAGGGAGGAAAGCCAAGAAAAGAACTGAAGAGCGATCTAAAATCTTCAAGGTTGAAGTTGCAATCTGTATCAGGTCAAAACCCTTCTAATAATTTCTTACCATTGTATTAGATATTGAAACCCTACATTGCTAGGTTAGCTTAACAGCTAGGTGGTTACGCCTCAAGAAAAGGATAGAAGATCTCAAGGAGAAGGAAAAAGAGATCCTCAGGAGAAGGATAAAGAGATCCTTAAGAGAAGGATAAAAGAGATCCTTAGGAGGAGGATAGGAGATCCTTGGAGAGGGATGAAAGATTCTTTTGAGTAGGTGACTGTAAATCCCATAGACTTGGGTGAGCCTAACAACTCTATGTAAATCCTTTAACAGGGTGACATTCTAAGTTGAATGTTCTTAAATCCTTTAATAGGGTCACATTTAATAATGTGCTATAGCCTTTAATAGGGCAAGCCTTTAGTAGGGAAGACCTTCAGAAGTGATTGAAATCAATTGCGTAGTTATTTTGTGGGTATCATCCCCACTCCAGTTTTGCCTTCTTATTCCTAGAGGGTTTCTGGGTTATCAAATCCTTAGTGTTATGGTGTGATGCATGTTTACTTTTCATAGTTGTTTAATGTTCAATTACATGCATGATAATTTTAGTTAAGTGCCATCAAGGATTTGTAGGAAAAGTTGTATTGGACATCATTGGACCTTGAATAACTAATTCACCTCCCTATCAGTTATTTTGAAGAATTCTAAAAATTAACATTGATGACACTAAGGATATCATCAAGGCACTATTGAATGAACTTGTGGTTTCCAAGGCTACACATTTTGGTACTTTTGATGAAGCCAAAGGTAGAATTAAACTTTAAATTAAGCTTCCTCAAGCAATAAAAAAAGGAAAGAAGAGGATAGCTAAACTGAGGCAAGCAAGTTCAACTCTCTTATTGACAGAAGGAAAAGGAGATGATGTGGAAGAATATGAGAAATAAGAAACAAAATCTAAAGAAGAAGATCCAATTAGGAAGAAGGGTAAGGCTATCATAACAAAACCTACCAAGTCATCATCTACAATATTCATAAAAAGAACATCCAAATCTAGAAAGAAATTGAAATTAGGTAAAGAAGATGTAGAGGATATTATTTTCAAAAGACCTTCTCCTACATTTTAGGAAAAATTAGAAGAGATTGATGTAGGAGCATGAAAAGATTGAATCTCTCATATAGGAGACTAAGAATGTAGATTAAAAGAAGCAAGTTAAAGACATGATAACATCCAAATTAGGTAAATGAAAATACTTACCTAATCAACTTGTACAAAGAATTCCCAAAGAGCTTATGGAAAGAATCAAGCCTAGATGGGAAAATGCTAGAAAAATGCAAAAGATATATTTGAATAGACTCTAAGGCAGCTCATGATGAGTCTTAGTGATAAAGAAGTGAAAAGAATCCATGAAGATAAATGAAGAAAAAATCACTCCAAAATTCAAAACTTGCATGATATTAGTTAATGAACTTGAACATGTGGTGAAGACAACTACAAATACATCGAAGAATATCTACAAACTTCATCAACAGAGTGATTTTTTTGTTCATGTCAGTGAGATAAATGATGAAGATGACAAGGAAGAAAAGGAAAATAATGAAGAAGAAGATATAGAAACAAATTATGTAAATTTGGATGATGAGGAGCAAGAATAGGAAGATATTGAGGAGAATCTCCCTGAGATTCAAAGTATTGAGGAAAATGACCTAGAGAAGATTGCAACAATAGTTATGGCCTCATTTCCTCACTCTTCAAGAAAAGATTTAATTCCATCAAGCTTAGAGAAAACTTTTGCTAAGTTGGTTGTGGCAAACACTGCAACTCCATGCACCCAACCAATCTTTGCACCTATTTAGCAGAGTACTATATTGACTGAAGTGATCAACACTTCATCTACCAAGAAACTAATGCTTCCTCCATCATCAGATTTGGCTTCAAAACAACTAGGTATTTCTACTGTCAGTACAATATCTACTTTTGTTGCTAGTCCTTCTATTTCTATTGTTGTTACAATTCCCAGAATGTAAATTGCAAGTACAAAGATAGTTGAGAGAAAGCCTCAACTGAGTACTAAAGTTTCAAGCAAGGGCAAAGGTAAAGAAGAAGACATTGATCTTGATGAGGATATAGTTACCCTTTATTGGGATATATCTACTTTGAATCCTAATCAAATGAACATCTTAGGAGAACTATTATAGAGGAAAGCTAACCAACAAAAGCTTAGAGAAGAGAAAAACAAAGAAAATCAAGTGCTTGAAGATGTGAAGAACATATTTGTAGATGCACTACGTATTGAGGTTGATAGTACACAACCTATTTTGGTTTAGTTAACAAAATTTATTTAGAAATTCAATGAAGATCTGAATGGACAAGAGAAGTTTCTACAGAGAGTAGATAAGAAATTTGAAAACAAAGTATTGGAGCAAGTTGCATAGAAAATTGCAATATATCAAGTAGACTTGTCTACTATTCTTAGCTCATTAGAAATCTCTACAAATATTGTTACATAATTATTTAAAAAATCATTTGATATATCTATCTTCACTTATGAAATCAAAGATAAACTATCTAAGATAGACGAAGACTTGAAGGCAAGTGCACACTAGTTGTCAGTTGACCTGAGCTACACTTTTTCTCACTACTCAAAGATCAAATTTTTGACTAATATGAAAGCAAAATTATTAAGGGAAGAAGCCAGGATCAAGGCCACACTTGTAGACATCCAAGGGATGATTCTCCTGAACATGGATGCATTGCAAAAAAACATTACATATGCCAAAAATCTCATTTAGGATAATAACTTCTTCATAACTGATCATATGATGGAGTTATCAATGGAAGTACATATTCCATTACATACAAGCAAGGTGTTACAGGAAAATTGGGACAAGAAAATGGCATTGATTTTGGAGGTACATTTTAACTTCTTGTCACATTTTGGCATTACCATGTAGCATACAAGATCAAGGCCACACTTGTAGACATCCAAGGGATGATTCTCCTGAACATGGATGCATTGCAAAAAAACATTACATATGCCAAAACTCTCATTCAGGATAATAAATTCTCCATAACTGATCATATGATGGAGTTATCAATGGAAGTACATATTGCATTACATACAAGAAAGGTGTTATAGGAAAATTGGGACAAGAAAATGACATTGATTTTGGAGGTACATTTTGACTTCTTGTCACATTTTGGCATTACCATGTAGCATACACCTTTGACATTTGTGTCAAAAAGGGGGAGAAGATGAGATAACATAATAAGAAAAATGAAATGTGATATATGAGATAAGAGATATATGTATAACATGTGTATATATGTATGAGGGAGCAACATAATATTATACATATACATGTATAGAGAATCAAAAAACATTCTTTACAAAAGAAATTTTGAAAAATCTTAAAAATAGAGTATGTTACCAAGTTGAAGACACAAGATGGAGACTAAAGATTGTTTTGAACTTGAAATTTTGAGAATTTAGTTTTTTGATTGATAAGTGTTTTTGTCACTAATGCCAAAGGGGGAGATTGTTGACATTATGGTCAAGTTTTTTCATTAGTGATTCACACTGAGTCAAATGGTTAGCAACTGCTGAGCTTATGTTGCAATTTACACTGTTAACTGAGTAGTTTAGGTTCTATTGAGTTCTAAAGTTGCTACGTAGTTCTAGGATCACTATTTAGTTCACACCAAGCAGTATCTACCAAGTTGTTGAATATTAGTGCAAACTGAGCTCCATAGTATTTACCAAGTTGCATAAGAAAAACCATGGTCTCTAGTGTTTACCCAGTTTACACCATTAGTAATGTGAATCTAGTGTTGACCAAGCCAGGAAGTGTCAACCAAGTGGTTCATTTTATATCGAGTTCACAGTGTTAGTGTTGACCAAGCCATGCAATGTCAACTAAGTGATTTAGCTTATATGCCAAGTTTCATAATGTTCACTGAGTCACCAATGTTGACTAAGTTCAGAGTACTTGGAAGTGATTAGTATGAACTGAGCTTCTATGTCTACCAAGAGCATGATGATGCTAAGTGTTGACAATGGTTGTTGAGTCTCACAACCTCACCAAGTTTGTCTTCAGAACTCGACTACCAATAGTGGGCCGACTTTGTGTATTTTGGTGAAACTTATATTGTAGACAACTTTGATGAATTGTGACTTGGATTGGTATATATGTAATGTATTCTATCACATCAAAATACATGAATAGAAGAACAAATAATGTATATCAGGGTATTTTTTAGTGGCTAATATTTTCCAATTGGCTAATTTAAGGAAATTTTGGCTAATAATTTAGTTCTTAAAGTATTTAAAATTACCACATTTTTATAAAATTTAGTTATAAAAATATTTAAATAGTGTAACATTTGCAAATTAAATTATAGAAATTATTTTTATTTTTCAAAATAATGTAAGATTCGCCAATATTTTTATATCTCATTTTTGAGCGGGGTTGCTTAAAGTTTACATTGATGCAAATATAATAAGAGAAGAAGTGTGAAGTAAGAAGGCTATAAGTGATATAAGGAGAAACAAAGATTTATCTATCACAGCAAGATGATCATTACACTCCAAAAGAATCTCAACCAGAAAATTAGAGTTGTAGATTAGAGATCATCCACTAGTTCATTCTAATAGGTGGAACAGTTAAATCCTTTCACAAGGTAGACTTAACATTCTTTTGAAAATCTCTTTACTGAGTGCATACTTCATTGTATGTTTTGTAAATCCTTTAGCAAGGTGGACCTAGCAATCCTTATTGCTCCTAATAGGGTAGATCATCAAAAGTGATCAATTGTAAGCCTTAACCAACCAAATTTATATTACAGTACTAAAGCTTGTTTGTTTCTCCCCACCCCACTCTAACTTTCTATTTGCAAGGTTTCTAACTCACCATATCTTGTGTCAAAGTGTTATGAATGTTTTAATGCTTTCAATTTTTCATGCATGCAATTAGATCAAAATATATATGAAGGATTAATTGGTGAATTAAGAATAAGTTTTATTGGTTCCTAATTTACCCCTCCCCTTGCAGTAATCTAGCATATCCTATATTTCCAACACAAATATTTGAACCAAGAGAAGTAAGAGTTGAAATAGCAACTCGCACACCAAACAAGAATCTAACAAAGAATCACCCTATTGATCAAATCATTAGAAGTAAAGACAAATGAGTGATGAAAAAAAATAAAGTACATGAGGAATTATGTTTTATTTCTCAAGTTGAAACAAAAAACGTAGATGAGACATGCATAGATGATCATTGTATTCAAGCAATGAAGGAAGAACTGGATCAGATTGTGAAGAATGAGACATGGGAAGGTTCCTAGACCTAAAGATTAAAAATGTTATAAGAACTAAATGGGTATTTAGAAATAAGATGAATGAATGAGGTGAAGTTGTGAGAAATAAAGAAAGATTGGTATGCAAATGATATTCACATCAAGAAGGTATAGATTATGAAGAGAACTTTTCCCCTATTGCCATAATGGAAGCAATAAGAATGTCCCTAGCTTATGGAACAAATAAGAAGTTTAAAGTGTATCAAATGGATGTAAAGTCAGTATTTATGAATGGGGAACTTGAAGAAGACATCTACATTGAGTAGCCTAAAGGATTTATTTTGACAGAAGAAAATGAAATGGTATGCATATTAAAGAAAGCATTGTATGGTCTAAAGCAAGCACCTAGAACCTGGTATGCAAGATTGGACAAATATTTGGCAAAGTTGGGATTGATAAGGGTATGACATCTAGTAATTTGTATTTGAAAGAAATTAAAAATGGATTTTGATCATTGTAATATTTTTTGATGACATAAAATTTGGAGGTAATGATGAAGCAAGTGATAATTTTGTTGATTAAATGAAGAATGAGTTTGAGATGAGTATGATTGGTGTGATGAAGTTTTTCTTGGGTTTAAAGATTGTACAAAATAGTGATGGTATTTTCCTATCACAAGCTAAGTATTTGAAAGAATTATTGAAAAATTTTGGCTTACAAAATTTCAAGCCTTCTGGTACACCTATGATAACTGGTCATAAGTTATCTAGCAAAGATGAGACACCTACAATTGAGTAGAGTATAGATCTATGATTAGAGGTTTGCAATATCCAATTCACACTAGACTAGATATAGAAAATGTAGTTGGGATAGTAGAAAGATTTCAAGATGATCCTAAGGAATCACATTATGTAGTAATAAAAAGGATATTCAAATATCTAAAAGGTATACTTGATTTTGGATTATGGTATGATAAATCAAGTAATTTTACTTTGTGTTCTTATAATGATGTAGATTGGGTAGGAAATATGGATGATAGAAAAAAACACTAGCGGTGGTGCATTTTTCCTTGGAAGAAGATTGGTTTCTTGGCTTAGCAAGAAACAAGATTGTATCTCACAAAGTACAAAAAAATTAGAGTATGCAACAACTATAAAAAATTGCAATCAGATCATGTGGATGAAGAAAATGCTAAAGGACATTAGAATATAATTCTTAGAACCTATTATCATACACTATGATAACACAAGTACAGTGAGTATGTCTAACAATATTGTGTTGCATTCTAAGACTAAGAATATATATATTACGTATCATGTTTTGAGAGAGAAAGTTGTAGAAAAAGAAATTGGATTGGAGTATGTAAGAACAAAAGAGTATATTGTAGATATCTTTACAAATTCCTTTCCTAAAGATATATTTGAGTGTTTTCAAGGTATGCTTGGGGTTATGCCCCTACCTACTTCTGAGTAGATGATGTAGAGAATGCATTAGTCCAATGGTACAAAGCAGTATTCTTTGTTTGGACTAAATGCTATATGCTTCCAACATGGGGGAGTATTTGTGATGAGAAGATTCATCAAGGACTCTTGGTAGTTGATATTGAACAATGTCTTTGGACACTTGAGCTAATTGAAGACTTGGAGCGAATGATTGACATAATGAACAATTTGCCATTGATGTGGAAGAAGTATACATGAAAAAAATCTCCCATGAATGGGGGATAAGTGTCTCCTTTGTATGGGGGAGAAGTGTTATAATTGATGTCAATAGGTGAACGTGGGTGAAGTTGTGAAAACTTGATTTCCATCCATGTAAGATTGAGAAAACATAGATGAAGAAGTGGTCCCTATAAGCGAGAAGTGTGAAAATTGATAACCACCCATGGAGAATGAGAGTTATTCCTAAGAGTTAGAGTGTGAAAAATTGATGTCTATCCTAAGAATGAGAAAGCATGAACAAAGAAGTGTTCTTGTGAGTCTCATATTTGATTGATGAAAAGGATTTTAAAAGGAGAGAAAAATAACAACATCAAAGTTTGATTTGGTATTGTTGGAACTTAGATGTTTTTCATGTTGGTACCATTAATGCCAAAGGGGGAGATTTTTAGCATGAGTGTTGATGGTATTCCTATGGGGGAGTATCCTAAGCATTGGTATAACACTTGGGGAGATTTTTAGCATGATTGAAATGTTGCATTCATGATTTTTTTTGTCATTGATATCAATATAGCATTATTTCTGTAAAGACTAATAGAGTAATAGATAGAGAATGAGGTTGTACAGACTATGTATTGATGATTAGGTCAAGCATAGTTAAGTATGTGTTGTACATTGTATCCTAATGACATGGATAAGTGCACACAAAAAGAGTGAAAGACATGCTTAATTTACATAAGATAGTAAGTAGACATAATACTTGATAAGTGGTTTTTAATGATTCATTTGTATCTCTTTACTAAGATAGAATAATAATGAGCACATTTAGATAGTGATAGTAGATAGCCTAATGATGACATCAATGAGTGAGAAAGCTATGAGGTCACACATGTGAGAAGTTGTAAAGAATGTAAGATGATAGTAATTTGTAATTGTGAAAAGATGTAATGTTTTGTAATATCTTAATGAGGTCCTATTATAAGTAATTGGAAAATTCTCAAGGCTGACTCAAGGAATTATTTTGAGGATAAGGTATAAAGGAAGGTTATTTTTCTTTTGATGAAGTGTGAATTTGAATAAGTGATATGTGAAGTATTTGGTAAATATGAGTAAGTGATCCAAGGGTTTATTTGATGTGAGATTGGTAATTTGGTATTGAGATTTGAAGAGAAATCTAGTCAAAGGATAGGGAAGGAGCTATAGATTTATATTATTTTATAAGGAATAACATAGAGATCCGTTAGACAACAAGTTTAGTTGCCTTTCCCTTGAAGCTATTTGGACAGTGGGTCCATCTTCCTGCTATAACTCCTAACAAGGTTGGTGCAACTACTAATAGGGTTGGAATCTCCTAAGTCTCCTAAAAAGGAATGATATATACTACATGTATTTCATTGGCTCCTAATAGAATCCATCCTCTAGGAAGGAAATTTTATATTATTATATCATTTTGTGGGTACCATCCCCATCAAGGTTTTCCCTCTAATCAAAGATTTCCCTAGTTAACATATATGGTGTTATTTTGTATGAGTATCTTCTTATGGTTGATAATTATATTGATCACATGATTAAAGATTAAAAAGGTTGATAATTTTTTTAATAGTTGGATAATTGATTCACCCCTCCTCTTAGTTATCTTGATGGACTTTACTTTCTAACACAACCACTGATATCATTTTTTATATGTTAACTAACATATTATAGATAAAATGGTGAAGGACATGCCCATTCACCCCCAACATACCTATTCATATGTTATATATATTAAGTGGATCTCATTCTTGTTGATATAGAAATGAATTAATATCAAGCAAGATTTGAATATCAATATAGTTTAGCTATTAGAAGCATCCCATCATTTTTGAAGTCTTGGTCATACATATGTAAAAGTTATGCCATATATTGAATTGATCAACATTAAAGATTAAAGTCCACAACATATTAATATTGAATTAGTATGATTCTGAAAAACAAAATTCATTAAATAATTTTGATATAAACTTAGCAAAAAATTTACATGGTATCAAAGCCTTGTTAAGGAAAAAATAGATTAAGTTTTAGAAATTAGATTTATACCTTAAATTATAGTCACATATTATTCTTGTAAAGATGTAAAATGTGATAATATTTGAAGACTGATGTAGTGCAAGGAAGGAGAATTCCAAAAGGATATGCCCTAATCCCCAATAAATAACCCCACAAGGGAATATAAATAATAACACATAGATTTAGATCCAAAAGAATACCAATGATCACAATAGAATCATTAGGTTTACATCCAACATGCTCAATTGTAAGGCCTTCCAAGTTACATATAATTATATAAGAAAATAAAATAAAAGTTCAACAAGATATTGCAAGGTCAAACATCTAGATAGAACAAATCCAAAATTTGATAGAAAACCAAAAGAAGAATCTAAACTTGTGCTTGTAAGCTACCAAGAAAACTTCTTATTTTCGAAGCCACAACTACTAGCTCTACTCACAAAGTTCACTCTCATAGCTACTCCTTGCTTCCTCCATGCTATATGATAATAATTATAGACTCCACAAGACCATATACTTATACTAAGTCAAGCCACAAATCATCCTAGCATAATAGACATTAAATAAACACTATCATTAAATACACCCTCAAGACACAAGTTGGCTTGGCAACAAATATTAAATACATGAAATAATTATACTTAGGATAGGCCCCAAGTTTACATTGCTTAACTAACTCAAAAGACCACATAAGAGTTCACACACTTAGACATAGGTCCACATTCCATCCAAATATCCATATCTAAGAGTGCCCATGCTAACTCCCTCAAATTGAAGCTCACAAATACAATCTCCAAAGTCTGTCAATAAATTAAAAACACACGACCAATAGTCATCAAAATAGCTCTAAATCCAAGAGTATAACTCAAATATCTATGCACACTTAGGGAAAAGTTACCTAATATATCCCAAACACAACCCTAATCATGAAAACCATAACTCCATAAATCCAAGCTCAAAGCTCTTGCATACAGGATCATTGTCTTCCCTACGATACTTCTGCATCAGACACCCAAGGTGAAAATAAAGATATTCTTAATAGTTGGAAGAACATTTTTTAGGGTTCACTACATAAACCCAAGCTATTTCTTGACATAGATGTCCTCCACCATACCAACTTGTACACTTTCCCTTTTTCTACTTCAGTAACTTCATTTCTACAACTATCTTCAATGTGCAACATACCTACTTTCCATGCTGATCTCTAATCCTTTCAAAATCCCTAAATTAAACTTAGCTACCAAAACTTAGGTTCCATCTACCAAGTTATAAATTTTGCAAAGGAACCAGGGAATGCTTCAGTCCACCCTTCTCAATAGTAAACACATCCTTGACACAATCATGCACAACCCTACAATAAAACTACCAAGGTCTAACAAGTAATATGTGACAACTATTCATGTTCATAATTTCATGCAACACCTGATCAATATATTTTCCAATCTAAAAATTAATGAGATATTTCTCTCTCATTTCCAAAGCATGTTCATCTTGTAACCAACTGATCCTATAAGGACAAGGATATCTCATTCTCTTGAAACCAAGTTTCTAAACCATCACTTCAGTAAAAAGGTTATTGGTACTACCACCATACACAATTACATTGTAGATTTTACCTCTAGACATACAATGAGGCTTGGATAAATTTTTATTTTGACGAGGTTCTAGCATCCTCTTTCCAAGAAACACTCTTTGAATTAGAAAGTTAACCCCATCACGCTTAAGGTTCATTCACTAAGTCTTCAACCTCTTGCACTATAATAGTTCTTATATCACCAACCTTAGGACATTCAAATGATCTATGTCCTTCTTCACTACATCTGCAAAAAGTACCTTTAAATGCACCTTCGTCAGTTCTCTTCCTCTATTCAATATGTTTTGATTCATCTTCAACAATCTATTTATTCTTCTCACAATGTTCCTTCTTTTCTGTTCCCCAGGAATTACCTTGATGTCTTGTCTTCAACTTCTCTTCTACCCTCAGAGCATATTGATAAGCATCCTCAACTAAATAAATATTTAACATAGCAATCTCATCCTGAATATTGAATCTCAAACCATTACTATATCTAGCCACTTTTTCCTTGGACAGTTCTCTATGCCTAGACCAAATAGTCAACTTATAAAACTCCTTGATATAATATTTCATAGTCATATCCTTCTACTTTAGATTTTGCAACCTCTTAAAAAATTGAAGTTCATAATCAATAGGAATGAACTTAGCTTTCAATTTAGTCACCATCAATCTTGATCTAGAGATCTTCATTTCACCTTCTTCTCTTCTATCTCTTTGCAATTCTTTCCACCATAAAGAAGCATGTCATTTCAGCTTAGCTTGTGCCAACCTCACTCTAAGTGGATCACCAATATCCTCTAACTCAAAGTAGTATTCCAATTAACCAATCCAATAAATTAGGTCTTCAGGATTCAAAGTACTCAAGAAATTATAAACATCCATCTTATGCTATAGCTTCAATTGAGATGTAGATCTACCTAACTGACTAGTCCTATCTCCCATATGTCTCTCCATGTGATTGGTTTTGTCTTCAACACTAGACCCAACAACTTCAAAGTCTTTACGAGCTTTCTCATAACCATATTCAGTACCCACATTCCTAGGTACAACAATAATAGCTCTTATGATATCATTCTTCATCAACTCTATCTTAGATCTAAAATCAGATCTAACCTTCTCTAAAATCCTAGGATTTTGGTCTCCAAAACATCAAAAAGATCATCAATCACCCTAGGGTCCAATATTATTAGAGGAATCTTCCAAGACCTTTGTAAACCCAAAGCAACAAATCAACCAGATCTAACCTTCTCTTTGATACTACCTGATGTAGTGCAAAGAAAGAGAATCCCAAATGAGATGTCCTAGTTCCCAAAAAAAACCGCATGCTAAAATATAAAAAATAACATAGATATCTAGATCTAAAATAACACCAATTATCAAAATAGAATCATCAAGTTTACATCCAACATTCCCAACTATAAGGCCTTCTGGGTTATAACCATACAAATAAGAGAATATAATAAAAGGTCAACAAGACCTCACAACATCCAACTCCTAGCTAGCCCAAATCAACAATCTGATAGAAAACCCTACAAAGAAACTAAAACTTTTCTTGCAAGCCACCAAGCAACCTTATTATTTTCCAAGCCACAACTACTAGCTATGCTCACAAATTTCACTTTCTTAACTACTTCTTGCTTCGTCCATGCTCGATGATAATAAATTTAGACTCCACAAGACCCTCTACTTATACTAATCCAAGCCACAAGTTGATCTAACATAATGTGCATTAAATAAACATTCACATTAATTACACCCTCAAGACACAAGTCATCTTGGAAACAATTATTAAATATATTAAATAATTAAATGCTTAGGATAGGCCCCAATTTTATAATACATAACTAACTCAAAAGACCACATAAGAGTTCATAAACTTAGACATAAGTCCATGTACCATCCAATGATCCAAATCTAAGAGCACAATTCTAACTCCATTAGATTGAAGCTCATGAATAAAATCTCCAAAGTCTGCTAGTAAATTAGGAACAAGTGACAAACAGTCACCAAAATTGCTCTAACTCCAAGATGATAACTCCAAGATCTATGCACACTTAGGAAAAGGTTTCCCAATATATCTCGAACCCAACCCCAACCACGCAAATCATAACTCCACAAATCCTAGCTTGAAGCCCCTACATATAGGATCACTGACTTCCCTAGGATGCTTCTACATCAAAGACCATCTTGGAAATGCTAACAAGTTTGCATCTTGGAAACTTTGCATAATAATGTTTCTAAATAGAAAAAGTTAGAATCTTTTGTGAAAGAAGAAAAGGAAGAACCAAAAGATGATCTAGAGAAAAATCAATGGGTTGAGAACAATGAGAAAGCCATGAAAATTATAGTGGATGCAGTTCGGGATCATATTGTACCTATTATGGAAAAACATGAAACATCATATCACATGTTCAAAGCCCTTAAAAATACATTGGTAGCTAATAATACTAGTAGAAGACTTCCCTTAAATAGAAAATGAATCATATAAGCATGAATAAAGGAGAATCAATAACTACTTTCTTCATTATAATCATTGAATTAAATGATCATTTGTCATTAGTTGGATACAAAATTGACAATCAAGAGTTATCTCTAATGGCATTAGGAGGACTGCCAAATTCATAAGGGCCATTTGTACAAGGTATAAGTGCAAGATCTAAAATTCTAAAGTTAGATTGATTAAGATATGATTGTCTTCAAGAATAGTCAAGACAAATGACTAAAGGAAAACAAAAGCCTATACATGAAGCCATTCATGTCCTAAACACCAACTCTCATAAGAAGGGTAAGAAGAATCTTAAAAGAAAAGGAAAATTTCATGGAAAGGGATATTGAAAGAAAAAAAGGACCTATCTAAAATTCAATGTTTTAGATGCAACATATGGACATTATGCACTAAATTGTCTTGCTCGATACAAAATTCAAGCATCATTTTGCAAAACTAATAAGTCAAATGAAGATCAAGATCTTGAAAAGTATGCCTTCTACTCAACTTTGTCTAGTCCAGTGTCAAACAAATAAACCACTTAGATAATTGATAGTGGATCTTCAAACACATCATAGGATATTGGGATAATTTAGAAAGCATGCAAATAGAAATAGATGAAGAAGTTGCAATTGGAGATGATTCTTTACATTTTGTGAAAGGGATTGGGACTTGCACTATCAAACTAAAATATGAAAACACTATTCAACTCTTTGGTGTATTATATGTACCAGGTATTAAAAGAAACCTTATATCTATATCAGCCCTTGAGGATGATGGATACAAATTTATATTCATGGAAGGTAAAGTACTAGCATGGGCAAGGAATTCAACTGTAAAGAAGGCTCAAACCATAGGTATGAAATAAGGACTATTATATGAACTTTGAACTAAATCAAACCAAGCTTTTATTCATGAGACCTCTGACTCTAATGAAATTTAACATTATAGATTAGGTCATATCAAATTTCACGCCTAAAATCCATGAGGAAGTTAGTAATTGGACTACCTAAATTAAGTCAATTTCATAATGAAACTTGTAAATGTTGTGCCTTGGGGAAAAACACAAAAAATTCATTTCCTATTAGTTTGAGTAAAACTAAAGATGTATTAGAATTAATAGACTCTAATTTATGTGGACCCATGTCAACAGCATCTCTAGGAGGATTCTTGTTCTATGTGACATTTGTTGATCACTTAAAGAAGACATGGATATACTTGCTTAAATGCAATGAATCAGAATACATTATTAGAAAGTTTAGAGAATTCAAAGCTATCACAAAAAACTCCTCTAGAAATAAAATCAAAACTCTAAAAAAACATATAATGGGAAAGAATACATTTTTGAAATATTCAAAGAATTCTATTCAAGTGCTAGGATTAAGAGAGAGTTCACAATTCCTTACAACCCTCAATAGAATGGGGTTGTTGAAAGGAAAAATAGAACTATTGTAGAAGTTGTTAGGGCTATGATATATGATCAAAATTTGAGTATGTAATTTTGGGCTAAAGCCTCTAATATACCAGTCTATATTCAAAATAGAAATCGTCACTCACACTTGGAAAAGAAAACACTTGAAGAAGTCTTTTGTGGTATAAAACCAAACATTAGTCATTTGAGGATATTTAGATGTCCTATTTATATCCATGTACCTAAAAAGAAAAAAAAAAACATTAGAACCTACTAGAGGGAAAGGAATTCTTATTGGTCATAGTGAATCTGCAAAGGGTTATAAAGTATACATACCATGACAAAATCAAATAGGACTCAGTAGAGATGCCATATTTGAAGAAGAAATTACCTTTAAAATAGAAAAAAGGTTCAAATAAAATAGAGGTGTATGATACACCCAAATCAATAAGAGGTTCCTACTCCTAAGATTCAGAGGGAGTACCCTAAAGAGACTTCAATGTAAATGAGATCCTTCCAAAGATTCAAGAAGAGATTCTAACAATAATCCCAAGAGGCCACTTTGGGCAAGAAAGATAATGAAGGAAGGGATCAATTTGAAACACCTAAAGGGACATTCAAAGAGAGTAAAAGACCTTGCAAATTAACATACAATGCTTTAATGTGTGACATGCCTAACTTTTAACCTTTTAATATTTTTGAAGCTATCAAGCATCAAGTTTGGAAAGATACCATGATAAAAGAATATCAATCAATACTAAATAATGATGTTTGGGATATAGTTCCTAGACCTAAAGAGAAATCTGTTATTTCATTCAAATGGCTATTCAAAATTAAGTATGCTACAGATTAGGGTTTTATTGTGGTGAATATTTGTAATTTTTCTAATTTTAGAAATGTTTTGCTAGTAATTTGGCTAATAATTTAAGATTTAATGCAACCTAAATCACCACATTTTTATTAAATTTAGTTCTAAAATATTTAAAATCACCCAATAATTTATTTTATTAAAAAATCTAAACTAAAAGATTTGCCACAACATTTGATACATGATTAGATTTGATTCACCTAAATATTATATATTATTGAAGAAATTAATTAATGTTTTTGATCAATAAATGACTGAAGCCTTTGATTATATTAATTTGATAAAAATACATCAGAGTATCTCCATTCAAATAGGTATTGGTAGGAAAAAACAGAGAAGAAAACCTTCAGTCTTGCTCAGGATCGTGGTCCTTTATTATTACATTATTAAAAGGGGCATACCTTACTTACCAATTTTCAACTTTTTTTGTTGAATGTAATATAAATGAATAGATTCCTTCTCTGAATTATGCAAGCTCCAATGATCTCTATAATGAACATTTGAACTATTTAGTGTTTGGGATGAGAGTGACACATTTGAACAGATCTCTATATACTTTATAGTTGATCCTTCTTTTGCAATTCTAGATGAAGTGGTTACACCTTGCTAATCTACTGATCAGTAATGCAACTCAAAGTGAATGTTAGTGCTATTATTTAAAAACATCGATTTAGATATCCCTGAATTCCTAGTTGGAGATTCCTATGTTTCTTTCATTTTCTATTATAGAAAGAATCTTGATTAGCAGGAAATTTTGTGAATTGTCTCACTTAAATTCTAACATAATAACTAACTATGTTACCAACTTGAGCCTAACAGTGTTGATTAGTTTAAAATTTTTGTCTGTTAATCTGAATCCCTCTTAAAATAGTTTTTTTAATTTATAAGCCTTATACTAAAATCTAAGACTTACTAAAATAGTGTGAGGCCTCGCCCCGATCCATCATAGCATAGTGGATACATTATTATTTTGATACTCATGACTCGATATGTCAAGACACTGTCGAATATACCAAAAATTATTATGTTATTATGTTGTGTGATGTTTTACTTTCATATGTTTAAATTATGCTATTTAATGTCTTATGAATATGTATACTGATGAAGTAGTATAGAAAGTGAATGCAAAATTAACACTATGATTATGTAATTTAATGGTTAAGAATATGAGTAGAAACGAGATAAACAAATAATTATTTAAAAGATTATGTTATGAGTTATGTGATTTTCTAGATGAGTTATATATATATATATATATATATATATATATATGTGATTTTCTTGAGCTACTAATGTGTACAATGAATGTGTAGGATATTTTAGTCGAAAAATCTAATGAAGAAACATAACTGAACTCTATGTACCAATTGTGGAAACCAGGGTTGAGTCTAACAAAAGACATAAACTCCGTTGTTCATATTTTATTTGTATCAAGGATTGAATGAATGTATCATTTTGTAATCTTTAAGTATTAATGTTTTGTAATAGTTATTTTTCAGTGTCACTTGACACTTGTGAATTGTATATGCATTCCAACATGATAGTTAGGGTTAACCAAGTAACCTAAAGAACTAAGTTGGACTAGGTTAGTGACCTATTTTTCAAATCAATTAGTATTCGAGATTAATTACCCTAATCAATATTAGTGAGAAATTTGCATTTTTGAAGGTTGTTAGAAAGTCCTAAAATTTTCTAGCATTTTGTTAGGTCCCTAATTAGTCCTAGAAGTTAAAAAACATGAAATCTAAGTACCTAAAGGGTATGGGTATGGATTGGGGGCATTTTCCACCCCTTAGCCCCTTTTGTTGACTTTTATGGTCACTAAAATATCCTATTTTTGCTTTATTGTGAAAATTGAATATTTTCATCATGAGTTGGATAAATTTAACTTTACCTTGAGGTTAGCCTTATGTCTAGTTGAGTAAGAAGACTCTAGAACTTTTAGGCAAGTGGGAGAGTTATTGCATTTTAGAGGTGGTTGAGTTTAGGATCTTATTTAGAGGCAAATTTGAGAGGGTTGGAGTGTTCACCAAACCTCTAGTTTTAAAGAGCAATTAAGGATTGAAGGAGAAGGATAGGAAAGCAAGTTCATCTCAAATGTGTTCAATTTCCATAACCATATTGTGAAGGTAGGAATCCCTTAGCTCATGTTGTTCATGTTTTGTTTCATGCTTAAGTTATTTTGTTTGCATATGTATGTTCATGTGTGTGTTGAGTATGTTTGGGAGGGAATGAGATAGGTCTTTCTTGAATGGTTTTCCTTTGTATTTTTTCTTTATTTTTGAAAGAATTGTATGGGTGTATTGGCATTACTCACCCTCAAATAAAGCAGAAGTGGCCATGTATGGGAGGAGGTCTTTAGTTGGACTCCAATAGTGCAGAGTCTCTTCTCAGGACAAGAAGAGGGAGGGAGAGTAGGGTGTTACGGGCCCCTAATCGTCAACACAAACCATGTGTATGAGTTTTGGAAATTAAGATATGGAAGAACGAAAGTTCTTGAGTTTATAGCCCAAAAAGGGCACTTGTTATGGTGTTGTGTTTAATGTCTCCTATTGGAAAAATCCACCTTCTCCCTAGTCTAGTTCAATGTTAAACCTATTGTGCAAACCTGGATGAGAGTAATTGTATGAAATTGTCTTCATTGTTGAGTTTGGTTGTCTCCCAATCAGTTTTTGTTCTCTCCATGATCACCTTGATGTATTGCAGACTTTGTAATGGTTTTCTTGTTGTGGAGCCAAGAAGAAAATTCAGAATTGTTGTTGGATTTCAATTATGTTGGGAGATTTCTCCTTATGATAATATCCTATGTAAAAATGTTATATTTAAACTTATTGTTGAAGTGGAAACAATGTTGGGTTTTCTTCCTGGTTCTTTCCCGATGGAGCCTTTGAATCAGGTGGTTCAATAATAAAAAAGACTAGTATTATTTCATATGAGTTCTTCTTGTAATTCAGTTATATGCATGTGTGTATTAAAGAATAGATATAATAGTGATATACAATTATGAAAATTTTAAGTTCAAATATTTTAAGGAAAAATTTATGTTATGGTTGGAACTTTGATTCATTTTCGTGATTATTAGGAGACAAAATAATCTTAAATTGTTATTAAAACAAATTATTCAACCCCTTTATTTAACTAAGTATTTGGTAAATTCAATTAGAAAAGAAAAATATAAACCTCCTTGTTATAAAAATATTTTTCTTAGAAAATCCACACATAGGAAAAAAACAGGCTTGAGAAAAAAATTATACCCCCAAGAGCAAAAGTACGCTCTAGATTTTGTATGAGGGTTAAAAATAAATCCCCCTTGGAATAGAGAATATGCTCTAAAAGATTCTCTATAAAAAAATTCTTATACATTGTATAAATATAAATAAATAAATAAAAATAAATAAAAAATAAATAATAATATGTACATTAGATATTTCACCTAATATCTATCATTACCAAGAAAACTTTAAACATTTAATGCTCACCCTTCTGCTAAGTGAATTAAAACAATTCACACCCCATGTCATGGCTGACTTGCTTTTTGAAAATGAATTAAAGTATGGGCTAAACATAATGAAGTTGACCAATTAAGAAAGAACACTCCTTAATACCCTTTCTGGAGGTCAGTTCTTGGGCAGCATGAGGGGGGGGTCTTGGTTTTAAAACATGCTGATTTGACAAGGGAATAAATCCCATTCCCCCCCATGCCTGTGAATTTTGGAAAATTTTTCCCAGCCTTAAATAAGAAGGGCCTTGGGGCCACGTACAATCCCCTGCCCCACTTGGTCACCTACTTCTTGGGTTAGCGGGCCACCTTTCTACCTGTCCACATTTTCCCTTCTTTATTCCTTGGGCCGAGCATGGGGGAGAAATGGGATGAAGTGCCTCCCACTTGGGTTGGTCAAGTGGGGAAGGGTTTAGGCAGTAGCTTAGTTGGGTAAGGGGGGAGTGGGGTGAGCTAGAAATAAAGTTAGGATGTTAGGTTAGTATAGATAGTTGTTAGTTTGTTTTTTTTTTAAAGGACATTTTTAATTATTAAATAAGTTAGTAAAAGTTGTTTAGTATGTATTAGTGTTAGTTTTAAACTATGGTTTTTAAATTAATGTGTTTTTAATTAGTATATGTTTAAAATTAGAATTTATTTTAAGTGTTAGTTCGATGTAGTTTTTAAAAAATTATAGTTTAGAAGTTAGTTAGTAACTTATATGTTTTAAATATTAGTTAATTAGTATATTTAGATAATGTAAATGTTTTATTTTATTTTATTATTTAGTTGTATTTAATTTTATTTATAATACTATTATTAGGAATGTTTTATTTGAAATAGATTATAGATTTAAACAAAATAATTATTAGAATAAAGTTTAAATAAAGTTTATTTAATTGAATGTGAGATGTTATTTTAGTTAGCGAGTTATTTTATTCAATGTTTCAAATAGTTAGATTTATATTACTTAAATGGTCATTCGAATCAATTAATTCTATTGTTAATTGATATTTTGCTTAATAGATATTTTATTGATTAAATGTAATAGGATCTAAATTAATTATAAATTATGTTTACTAGTAAGCTTAGTACTATTGTTCCATGGGTGCAATATTTTAAGGCTAATTGAAAATAATAAAGTGTTAGGTCTTTTAATTAATTGAATTTAGTTTGTTTAATTTAATTAATTAATTTAATAATGAAAGTTTAAATTTAACAATCTATTTCTACATGATGTTTTTAAACTGAGTTGTAGTCTTAAAGTATTGATAGGAGATCTTTTATCCATCTTACAGTGTACCTATACTTTAAGCTGTAAATCAAACAAAGAAAATTTCTTCAAAACCCCTTAATGAACTTATTAGTTTAATTAATCAAAAAAAAAATTATTACGTGTGTTTTTGCCCTTGTATGTTGGGCGTGACATTTTGGTATCAAAGCCCATGTTTCAACACTAGGAACCTAAAACCATTTGTTTGGAAACTTGTCAAAGTGTGTGTTCTATAGACCTGAGATACATTATTTTGGGTCATGTCATATTAGGCAATGGTGTCTCAGTAGACCCATCAAAGATTATGACCATCGTGGATTGGCCAACACCCACTAGAGTCACTGAAGTGAGGAGCTTTATGGGACTAGTAGGATATTACTGACGCTTTATTATAGGATTCTTTAGATTGGTACACCCAATCACATCTCTTCAGAAGAAGGGGAAGAAGTATGAGTGGACAGAGAAGTGTGATAGAGCTTTTCAAGAGCTCAAGAGAGCCCTCATGAGTGCACTGATCCTAGCAATGCCAGATCCTTCTATGAATTTTGTGGTGTGCATCGATGCATCTTTGGATGGTATAGGGGCAGTCCTTATATAGGATGAATGACCTATTTCCTTTGAGGCTAGGAAGTTGAAGACTCATGAACTCAATTACCCTACTCATGACCTAGAGCTTGTAGTAGTTGTTCATGCCTTGGTAAGGTGGCGACACTTCCTTCTAGGTCATAGACTCAAGCTTCATTATGACCACCAAAGCTTGCAGTACATATTTACTCAGTCGAACCTTAATGCTAGGCAAAGAAGGTGGATGGAGTTCCTTTGTGAGTATGACTTTTATGTTTATTATATCAAGGGAAAGAGAATGTGGTTGTGGATGCCTTAAGTAGAAGATGCCATGAGCTTTCATCTGTGACTACTTGGACTGACTTGAGAGAGCGGATCCTATAGCACTTGCTAGCAGATGAGCTTTATACAGAAGTTAGTTAGATGGTGCATTCTTAGAGACCCTTGGAAGGGAAGTATTCACAGTATTCCTTGTATTTCAATGGACTTTTGCATCATAGAAGATGTATGTATGTACCTTCCATTGGGGGTTTGCGTGAGCTCATTATACTTGAGGCTCATAAAGTACATTATGTAGTGTACCCTAATGTTAAGAAGTTACATGTAGATCTGAGATAGTTATATCACTGGCCAGGCATGAGAGTGCAAATTGCTAACATAGTTGTGAGATGCCTCGAGTGTCAAAGGGTGAAGGCAAAGCACCATCATCCCAGTGGGCTTCTTTAGCTTCATGAGATTGTAGAGTGGAAGTGGGATGCTATATCTATGGATTTTATCATTGGTCTACCCATGTCATCTCGCCGCCATGATGCCATTTTGGTGACAGTTGACACATTGACCAAGGTTGCCCATTTCTTACTCGTGTGTACTACATACACAACACAAGACATAGCTTAACTGTTTTTGCAGGACATTGTTAGACTTCATGGAATTCCCCATAAGATCATCTCCAATAGAGACTCACTATTCACTTCATCTTTTTGGAGAGAGTTGTAGGCAGCATTGGGCACTAGGCTCAATTATTGTACAACATACCATCCTTAGATTGATGGTCAAACTGAGTGAGTGAATTAGGTTTTGGAGGAAATGTTACGTATGTACGTAATGGACCATTAGGTCAAATGGGAGGAATATCTACATCTTGTCGAGTTTTCCTATAACAATGGGCATCATTCCTCCATAGGTATGCCACCTTATGAAGCCTTGTATGGAAGACCTTGCAGAAAACCCTTGAGTTGGGACAAGATTGAGGATCAAGTATCTATTGGTCCTCAGTTAGTAAAGGAGATGGAACAACAGGTGACCCTAATTAGACAATGCTTGAGAGAGGCACAAGATAGGCAAAATAAGTATGTTTATGTGAAGAGGATAGATTGAGAGTATCAGGTTGGAGATAGAGTCTTCTTGAGGGTGTGACCACACAAGAGTCTAATTTGATTTAGAAAGGGCTCTAAGTTGGCTCCTCAGTTTGTTGGATTGTTTGAGATCCTAGAGAGGATAGGACTAGTTGCATACCATCTAGCTTTGCCACCTAGTCTGTCATGCATCCATGATGTGTTTCACATTTCAATACTTAGAGGATACATTTATGACGAGTCTCACATTATAGATTGGAATGCATTGCAAGTTGAGTTGGACGACAGTTAGCACTAGAGCCTATCCTTATTATTTCCTGACAAACCCTAGCTCTTCGAGGCCAAGAGCTGGACTAGGTTAGGGTCTAGTAGGATTGTTATGATGAGGTCATGACTTCATGGGAGGATGCAACATGGATGCGATCTTAGTACCTATATCTTTTTGATGAACTCTAGGAGGAAGTTCATGCCTAGTGGGGAAGGATGTGAGGCCTCACCCCGATCCATCATAGCATAGCGGATACATTATTATTTTGATACTCATGACTCAATATGTCGAGACACTGTCAAATATACTGAAGACTATTATGTTGTGTGATGTTTTAATTTTAGATGTTTAAATTATGCTATTTAATGTTTTATGAATATGTATACTGATGAAGTAGTGTAGAAAGTGAATGTAGAATTAACACAATGATTATGAAATTTTAATGGTTAAGAATATGAGTAGAATGAGATAAACAAATAGTTATTTGAAAGATTATGTTCTGAGTTACGTGATTTTCTAGATGATATATATATATATATATATATATATATATATATATATATATATATATATATATATGCATATGATTTTCTTGAGCTACTGATGTGTGCAATGAGTGTGCAAGATATTTTAGCTAGAAAATTTAATGGAGAAATGAAACTGAACCTTATGTACCAATTGTGAAAACCAGGGTTGAGTCGAACAAAAGACGTAAACCCCATTGTTCATATTTTATTTGTATCCTAGATTGAATGAATGTATCATTTTGTAATCTTTAAGTGGTAATGTTTTGTAACAGTGATTTTTCAATGTCGCTTAACACTTGCAAATAGTATATGCATTCCAGCATGATAGTTAGGGTTGACGAAGTAACCTAAAGATTTAATTTGGACTAGGTTAGTGACCTTTTTTGCAAATCAGTTAGTATTCAAGATTAGTTACCCTAATCAGGATTAGTGGGTAATTTGTATTTTTGAAGGTTGTTAGAAAGTCCTAATATTTTTTAGCATTTTGTTAGGTCCCTAATTAGTCCAGGAAGCTAAAAATCATGAAATCTAAGTACCTAAGGGGTATGGGTATGGGTTGGGGCATTTTTCACCCCCCTAGCCCCTTTTGATGACTTTTATGGTCACTCAAATATCATATTTTTTCTTTATTACAAAAATAGAATATTTTCATCATGAGTTGGATAACTTTAACTCCATCATGAGGTTAGCCTTATGTCTATTTGAGTTAGAAGACTCTAAAACTTTTAGGCAAGTGGGGGAGTTATTACATTTTAGAGATGGTTGAGTTTAGAATATTATTTAGAGGAAAATCTCAGAGGGTTTGAGTGTTCACCCAACCTTTAGTTTTAGAGAGCAATTCAGGATTGAAGGAGAAGGAGAGGAAAGCAAGCTCATCTCAAATTTTTTCAATTTCCATAACCATATTGTGAAGGTAGGAATCCCTTAGCTCATGTTGTTCATGTTTTGTTTCATGCTTAACTTATTTTGTTTGCATATGTATGTTCGTGTGTATGTTGAGTATGTTTGGGAGGGATTGAAATGGGTCTTTCTTGAATGGTTTTCCTTTGTATTTTTGCTTTGATTTTTGAAGGGATTGTATGAGTGTATTGGCATTACTCACTCTCAGATAGGGGAGAAGTGGCCATGTATGGAAGAAGGTCTTTAGTTGGACTCCTAAGAGTGCAGAGTCTCTTCTCAAGATGAAAAGAGGGAGAGAGAGTAGGGTGTTATAAACCCCCACTCATTAGCACAAACCATGTGTATGAGTTTTGGAAATTAAGATATGGAAGAATGGAAGTTCTTGAGTTTATAGCCCTAAAAGGACACTTGTTATGGTGTTGTGTCTGACGTCCCCTGTTGGAAAAATCCACCTTCTCCCTAGTCTGGTTCAATGTCAAACCTATTGTGTAAACTTGGATGGGAGTGCATGTATGAATTTGTCTTCATGTTGAGTTTGGTTGTCTCTCGATCAGTTTTTGTTCTCTCCATGATCACCTTGATGTATTGCAGACTTCATAATGGTTTCCCTATTGTGGAGCCAAGAAGGAAATTTAGAATTGTTTTTGGATTTCAATTATGTTGGGAGATTTCTCCTTGGGATAATATCCTATGTAAAAATGTTATATTTAAACTTATTGTTGAAGTGGCAATGATATCTAGTTTTCTTCATAGTTCTTTCTCGACAGAGCTTTTGAATTAGGTAGTTCAATAAAAAAAAGAGTAGTATTACTTCATATGAGTTCTTGTAATTCAGTTATATTCATGTGTGTATTAAAGAATAGATAAAATGGTGATATACAATTATGCAAATTTTAAGTTCAAATATGTTAAGGAAACATTTATGTTATGGTTGGAACTTTGATTCATTTTCATGATTATTAGGAGATAACATAATCTTACATTGTTGTTAATACAAATAATTCAACCCCTTTGTTTAACTAAGTATTTAGTAAATTCAATTAGAAAAGAAAAATATAAACCTCCTTGTTATAAAAATAATTTTCTTAGAAAATCCACACTTAGGAAAAAAATAAGCTTGAGAAAAAAATTAAACCCCCCAAGAGCAAAAATATCCTCTGAATTTTGTGTGAGGGAAAAAAAAATCCCCCTAGGAATAGAGAATATGCTTTAAAAGATTCTCTATTAAAAAAATCATATACATTGTATAAATATAAATAAATAAACAAAAGAAAAGAAAAGAAAAGAAAATAATACTTACATTAGATATTCCAACTAATATCTATCATTACCAAGAAAACTTTAAACATTAAATGCTCACCCTTCTGCCAAGCAAACTAAGACAATTTGCACCCCATGTCATGGCTGACTTGTTTTTTGAAAATGAATTAAAGTATGGGCTAAACATAATGAAGTTGACCAATTAGAAAAGAACACTCCTTAATACCCTTTTTGGAGGCCTGCGAATGTCAGTTCTTGGGCAGTGTGAGGGGGGGTGGGGGTCTTGGTTTTAAAACATGCTGATTTGACAAGGGAATAAATCCCATTTCCCCCCGCATTCCTACACATTTTTTCAAATTTTTCCTAGCCTTAAATGTGAAGGGCCTTGGGGCCACATACAACCCCTTGCCCCACTTGTTCAACAACTTCTTGGGTCAGTGGACCACCTTTCTACCCATCCACATTTTCCCCTCTTCATTCCTTGGGCTGCGCATGGGGGAGAAGTGGGATGAAGCGCCTCCCACTTGGGTTGGTCAAGTGGGGAAGGGTTTAGGCGGTAGCTTAGTAGGGTTAAGGGGGAGTGGAGTGAGTTAGAAATAAAATTAAGATGTTAGGTTAGTATAGATAGTTGTTAGTTTTTTTTTTTTAAAGGATGTTTTCAATTATTAAATAAGTTAGTAAAAGTTGTTTAATTTGTATTAGTGTTAGTTTTAAATTGTGGTTTTTAAATTAATGTGTTTTTAATTAGTATATGTTTAAATTAGAATTTATTTTAAGTGTTAGTTAGATGTAGTTTTTTTAAAATTATGGTTTCGAAGTTAGTTAGTAACTTATATGTTTTAAATATTAGTTAATTGGTATATTTAGATAATGTTAATGTTTTATTTTATTTTATTATTTAGTTGTATTTAATTTTAGTTATAATGCTATTATGAGGAATGTTTTATTTTAATTAGATTATAGATTTAAAAAAAATCAATATTAGAATAAAGTTTAACTAAAGTTTATTTAATTGAATGTTAGATGTTATTTTAGTTAGCGAGTTCGTTTTATTCAACGTTTCAAATAGTTAGATTTATATTACTTAAATGGTCATTCAAATCAATTAATTATATTGTTAATTGATATTTTTCTTAATAGATATTTTATTGATTATATGTAATAGGATTTAAATTAATTGCAAATTCTGTTTACTTGTAAGCTTAGTACTATTGTTCTATGGATGTAATATTTTAAGAGTAATTGAAAATAATAAAGTGTTAGGTCTTTTAATTAATTGAATTTAGTTTGTTTAATTTAATTAATTGATTTAACAATGAAAGTTTAAATTTAATGATCTATTCCTACATGATGTTTTTAAATTGAGTTGTAGTCTTAAAGTATTGATAGGAGATCTTGTATCCATCTTACAATGTACCTATATTTTAACTTGTAAATCAAACAAAGCAAATTTCTTCAAAACCCCTTAACAAACTTATTAGTTTAATTAATAAAAAAAAAATTATTACGTGTGTTTTTGCCCCTATATTTTGGGCATGACAAATAGTGGCTTCACTATGATGATCAATAGATGCCAAATAGCAAATAGGAACACTGTTCGTACATGTCAATTTAATTCTATATCAATTATTCATATTATGAATTTGTTTACTTAGAGTTGACTCTATAGGTTCCTATACTAATAGAGTATGCTTACACTAGATTTTGATTACCAACTAACCCCTTATTAATAGGTTTAAATCAATAGAAATTACTAAATGTTGATCCAAGGCTTAGTGTAAATCATGATCATCTCTCACATTCTAGTATCAAGAACTCTACCGCATCTAAATAATTAACCGAAAGAGAGTAGGACCCAATTTTATCCATCTAGTTCATTATGTATATAAATCATCCTTGAAAGTATCAGCCTTGATGGTAAATCAAAACCATTGTAAGGAGGAAAAAGAAAAGAAATAATTCCAACACATTGATAGAGATAATAACATTTATATATATTTATAATGTCTAGTATTTATAGATAGAGCTCTCCAGAGAAGGAGGAGCCTGAGCTTCTATACACTACTGCTAGACTATAAAACCTAGCTCTATATTACATCTAAGAACATAATCCATAATAAATTAGAGTCAAATCAATTTTCAAGGTCAAAAGAAAGCAAAATATTGTCCATGAGAAATAAAACTAGACAGCAACAAAAGCCTTAATAGAAGCCTAGTGAACCAAAAAACTAAATGTCTATGTCCATTACTTACAATCTTATCATAGTAAATAACATTCAAAAAAAATAATCCTAACCCACACACCTAACAAGATGTAACCTCAGAGGCCTAATCTGAGCCTCCAACCATACATATACCAGGGTAGTGAAGGCTAAACAAGCAATAACCTCCAACTAGTATCCGAGATGATCAATATTGACCTCAACACACACTAGAGAATTCCAACAAACTTAAACTAGCTTTTTTCAGAAGAGCATGATGGTTTCCACTATATCCTTAGGATTCTTGGTTTAAAAGTTTGGTGGGAATTCAAAGGTGCTTTTATCCCTTCTAAATTTTTCAATATTTAGAATATAGAACTCCAAATCTTCTAAGTTATCAAGCTCCACTCCTGGATGAATATAGGAATCAAAAAGTTGAGGTAATTCTTGAGCTAGGCCTTTCTATGCTCTTCAATGATCCCTCTCCATCTTAGGAGGAAGTGAATAATAGCTTCTATTTTTGGCCACACCTAAAAAAAAGGTCATTCTCTTGGGTAACTAGAGATGGATGTCTCGGTACAATGGCTAGTTTGAAACTCCTTGGAGGATGCACCATGTAAAGCTCTGGTAGGGGGATCCTAAGCTTATAATATATACTCCTAACAACTTCTTCAAGTCCTACACACCAAGTTGGATTGAAAATATTATAACATAGTTTGATACTTGCCCACTTCTCTACTTTGGATCTAGCTAGACAACCTATAAAGGAGCCGATAATGTCATTGTTGGTCCTCCAAGATAAGTCATAATTGAAAACACCCTCCCCTAAGAAACACATGATAAAAATCATAGTCATATCATCCATCAAATTTAAGAGACAGTTCCATCTTTCTAGTTTTACATTGCCTCTAAAAGCCATGGTATGGACCTCTGAGGCATGAAAAAGGCTCATGTTTGTTTCCATTCCAATAATGGAGCTAAAATAGAATCAGCATAGATAGGGAAATATATGCCATAAATACTTCCTTGATTTTAAATAGAAAACTAAAAACCTCATTTGCAAGATCTAGAAGCACCTAGATTGTTTGCCATCATTGTCTAATGTTAGTTAGATGACATCAAATAAATCTATAATATGATATAGCCTAGTGTCACATAATGATGAGAAGTAATGTGAGAAATAAAGTGATTGGACATAATTGTATTAAATGGAGTTAAAAAACACCCATGACTCTGAGCAATATATTAGAAATACTCATTAATAGATATGAGCATATCTATCTCAAAAGACTCACTAATTTCCTAATTGGTACACAGAGTTCCTTTCATAGATGGTTGAGTTATTATCTAATTGTTTTAATTTGAATTATAAAACCCTTCTTTTTTGATTTATTTATTTTAGATTACCTTTTGATTCTATCAAACTCTTGATTAAAGCTATACACTTTCTCCAACTAACCCTTTGATAATTATTAGGTCAAATATTCCAACGATTATACAAGTTGTAATCACCTAGATATATAGAATTTTTTTATATGTATTATTGAACTAAACTTTGTACCCATATAGACATAGATATCTAAAGGTAATGTGGATGTATCCTTAATCTCTAGCTTGTCCTCCAAAGCTAATTTTGCTAATTAGAGTAGGATTTCCTAATCCATTTATGTTAATATGGCTATTCAATTCTTATTTAAGTATTAATCCTTATATATTAAAATATTTTTTCCATCAACACCCTTATTTTCTAGTTGATTTGCCTTTTTGTTACCTTCTTGGAGGATATGAAGAATCTGAATATCTTCAAAGCGGTCCAAAATATATAGTACTTCTTCCAGTTTAGAGTTTAAAACCGAATTAGGTGTCTTCCTTTTCCTAATGACATTTAGGACAATTTTTGAATCTTTTTCAATAATAAGTTTTGATAAACCTAGATTTAGGCAAATTTGGAGACCTTCTTGCAGAGCTTCTAGTTCAACAAGGTTATTAGTGGTTGATCCTATGGATTTAGCCCTTTGGCAATCCACTTATACATCTTATTCTAGTAGTACCAGGATTTCCTCTTGAGGCTCCATCAAAATTTAATTTGGTCCACCCATTCGGTGGTGGGATTCATCTACATTTGTCCCTCATAGGGTATTTTTTTGTGGCTAATATTTTCTAATTGGCCAATTTTAGGAAATTTTGGCTAATAGTTTAGTTCTTAAAAATATTTAAAATCACCACATTTTTATTAAATTTAGTTATAAAAAATATTTAAATAGTTAAAGATTCACCAATTAATAATAGACATTATTTTTATTTTTCAAAATAATGTAAGATTCACCAATATTTTTATATCTCTTTTTCGAGGGGGGTTTCTTAAAGTTTACCTTGGTCACCTCTTTATTCTTATTTTTATAAATACGAGGAGGATTAATTAGGGTTTTCCAATTCTTTTTCATTAATCAATCCCATAATGAAAAGGATCCTTCCTCTTTTTGGGTTTTCCTCAAGTGAGCATTTAAAGTTTCAGCTATACATACCTCAATTTTTTTAATAATCTCATCTTCTGTCATATCGTTGTCACAAAATATTATTCTATTCCTTTCTTTCCATACTTCCCACACAAGGATAGATGGAAAAATATTCCATAATTTTCTATATATACATTTACTACTAATTATTGGCTAGCCCTTAAGAAAATCATTTAGGGATTTTGGCATAGGGGAGGTCCAACCCAACATATGTTTGAGCCAATCCCAACAATATTGAGTTTATGGGAATCTATATAAGATATGATCAATATTTTTACTGTTGTGCTTACATAGCACACATCTTGATGGTCCTTCAATACCCATCTTACTAAGTTTGTTAGGAGTTAAGATCTAATTTTGAGATGCCATCCACATAATGAAACCTGCCTTTGGTAGACAGGATGAATCCCAATAGAGTTTAAGTGGGATGTTCACTTCTTCTCGTCTTTGGGAATGCGTGATAACTCTATATCCATTTTTAACACTATACATGCCATCTTTTGATGCTGCCCAAATGAGTTTGTCATTTCTCTCTAATTGCTTTATTTTTCTTTTTTGAATAATTTTTTCGTATGCCTTTTTTGTTACTGGTTCCATGTCTATATTCTTCACAAATTTCCATTCCCATCTTATAATTCCATTAATAACTTTTATAGTTTTATAATTACTAACCTTACTCCCCTAGAATTTAACTAATTACTCTTCGATGCTAGTTTGGATCCCCAAGCTATCTATTGAGGGGTAACCATCCCATGAATCCTCCCATAAGAGAGCTTTATCACCATTCCCAACATCTCATGTGAGATATTTACTAATAAGGGCTCTACTTTTAACTATAAAATTCCAACTTTCAGATCCTTTAGGTAGGGTCCTCATTCTAAACACTCAATAGGGATCATCTGCATTAAGATATTTTTAATACATAAATTTAGCCCATTTATATTTCCTTTCTACACAAATATGTGAAGTAAGTTTAGCCCCTAATGCTTCATTTTGCTAGATTAAGTTTTTTATACCTAAGCCTCCTAATTTCTTTGGCTTACATAAATTTTCCCATTTCATAAGCACTAGTTTTTTTTGTTCATCAATGTCATTCCAGAGAAGACTTCTGAGTTTTTCCTCAAGCTTCTTATTGGTACTTTTTAATAGGGGTAAACAGGAAAGGAGATATGTTGGGAGGGTAAACAAAACTACTTTGATCTTAGTAACTTTACTCGTTTTAGTGAACCATTTATCTTTCTATCCTCTTATCCTTTTATCCATTCTATCAAGAATATTATGCCATCCTTTGTTAGTTTTACTACCTTTTTCTATCTCTATTCCTAAGTATTTACATGGGAATGTACCTCTTTTTATACCCCATAATGTTATAGATCTATTTTTCTATTTAAGGTTTGGTGTTAATGAAAAATATTTTTGATTTTTCTGCATTCACTTTTTGACATGTAAGTTTCCATATTTTATAAACTGATATATTTCTGGATTCGATTGTGTAAATTTAATCTCTTTAATTTCTATATTTTGTTAAATAACCATCTTAATGTTTAAGGCCTCATTTATTGTACTTTCTCTTGGTTAAATGTTATCATCTACATATTGTTGATGGGTTATATTAGTGACATTCTCGATTATAGTAATACCCTTGATTTTTCCATCATAGTATGCTTTTGTAATAGCTCCACCAAAGACTTCTGCCATGATTGTTGGAAATATTCAAGGATATGCTAAGTTACTGAGAGGGGAGGGGTGAATCAGTAACTTCTAAAACTTCAACAATTTCAACTCTTAATCCAAAAATCCAATTAACATATAATCCATTACATATAATTTGATCTAATTATATGCATAAGAAACTGAAAACATGAAAGCATTCATAAAACTATGACACAAAGATTTGGTGACCCAACCAAATAGAAAGTAAAACTAGGGTGCGGATGATACCCACAAACTTTAGTACTCTAGTATAAAGTTAGCCTATTATAGCTTACATTGATCACTTATGATGATCTGCCCTGTTAGGAGCAATAAGGACTGCTAGGTCCACCTTGTGAAAGGATTTACAAACATACAATGAAGTATGCACTTGGTAAAGAGATTTATAAAAGACTATTAGGTCTACCTTGTGAAAGGATTTGACCAATCCACCTATTAGGATGAAATAGTGGATGATCTCTGATCTACAACTTGGTTTGCTAAATGAGATTCTTTAAGTACAAATCACCTTGCTATGATAGATATGACTTTACTGCTCCTTATACTATTGCAGCCTTTGTAATTTTCTCTTTCTGCTCTTCTCTAATTATATTCACTTACATTGCATTCCCATTCACATTCCTTACATTCACACTTGGATATGATACAATTCATTACATAAATACCACTCCAATTATACAAATTACAAAGTTGACCACAATACAAGTCAACAAAAATATTACAAAGTCGGCCCACATGAGGACACTCAAGTTCTAAAGACTGACTTAGTGAGGTTCTGATACTTGACATCCATTGTCAATACTCAACATCATCATGCACTTGGTAGAAATAGAAGCTCGGTCTATACTGATCACTCCCAAGTAGTCTTGAACTCAGTTTGCACTAGTGACTCAGTAGATACTATGAAACTCGTCATATAAACTAATCTCTTGGTTTACATTGTATGACTCGGTAAATACTATCGCTTCAAGCTAAGTATAAATGAGTCTTAGCTTGGTTAACACTAGAATCACATCACATATAGTGCAAACTCAATGAACACTGCATAGTTTAGCTTGCACTGGTAAACTCGACATACATTGAGATGCATGGTTTACACTGCTAATCTTCACTATAATTTTGATTGCTTAGTAACCACTAAGATTTGTCCAAAGGACTCAGTAGCAACTATAGAAATCTATGACAACTAAAATAATTGGAAAACATTGATAGCTATACAATAATCTTGGTAGCTAAATACAATTTGAATAAGTGTGTGTCACTAATAACAAACTTGACTGATATGTCAACAATGATAATGCATAGGAAATGAGATAGTGGATCTCCTTGTCTTAAACCTCTAGATGTGTCAAAGAAGACTTTGGGGGTCCCATTAATGAGAATTAATCTATTAGTTGTTGAGATGCATTAATAGATAAGATTTATCCATTGGTGAGAAAATCCAAAAGCTTCTAAGGTTTTGCATTAAAACTTTCAGTCGACCATATCATATGCTTTCTAAATATCTAGTTTCATGAACATGCTTACCATTTTATTTTTATTGGCTGAGTGTAATGTTTCTTGAATAATGAGTATCCCATCTAGAATCATTCTTTGTGATACAAAACATGTTTTTTCTTCTAATATAAGCTTAGGAAGAAATGATGTAATTCAATTAGCTAAAATTTTGGATATGATTTTATATATGGTGTTGCAAAGACCTATAGGTTTAAAATCCGCTAGGTTCTTCGGATCAACTTTTTTGAATATTAATGTAAGAAATGTATTATTAATTTCTAATAATAATGATCCACCATTTCTTGATGCCTCAATGGCTTTCCAAAGATAAATTCTGATAATATCCTAACACTTTCGATAGAAGAAGGCCTGGAATCCATCTGGTCCTGGAGAGCTATCCAGATTCATGTTGAATAAAAAAGGTCTAACTTCTTCCAAAGATGTAAGGTCCTGACCAAGTAAGGACTAGAAGGATCATTAATTTGTCTACAATATAATTTGATTAGAAGTAAATATTAATTTTTTCATTAGAGAACATTATATGGTTTATGCAATAACATGATTAGGGAGGATCCTTATGTGACTTGCTATAATTAGTATTGTTTAAATAAGATTGACTTATCATTTGTAACCATCTAAATATTAGGTGCAAATGTGTATGTGATACATTGTATAGTAGAATATTTCTTATTTAATCAATGTGCAAAGTTAGACTCAACTTATGATAAACTATAGATTTTGTTAATACAATTGACATTGATTACAAATAGAAATGGTTGGACCTCTTTACATATGATATGATAGTTTAGATAGTTTATGAGACCAATAGCATTAGAACTAATTCACACTATGATGGGTTGTCTAATTTATGTTAACATCTTGATTAGCTAATGTGAGTTACCTTATGGATAAATACCTTATATTGTTCATCTTATCTCATCATGATAATTAGATAGTTTTAATAATTGAAATTATGGCCAATTGAATTGAATAGATATTGTGTTGTAGCGAATACATTCTACATAAGGTGACTGTGAAAATGGAAATCAAGTTTGGGTTATGTGATTATTGTTTTGAAGTAAATTATGTATCATTTAATTCTAAATAAAGAAGTATCGAAATGAATAGAATATAGATAACACAATCAATACCAGTGATACTTGTTATGTTATTCTAAGAGATGTTATGATTTGAATCCTATAATTAGTGAGAGTAAATACTTATGCTTGATGAATTTGATTAATGTATGTGTAAGGTGTAAGGTGTTTTGATACATATCCTATGAATTATTAATGTGGTTATTATTCTTGAAAATTTTTGTAATTAGAGTAGTTAAAGTAGAAAGAATGATACTTATTTGTAAATGAATTTCATATGCAAATGATTTTGAAGAAATGATGTTGGAATATGATATTGATCTAATGGGTTGATCTATGGTTAATTTAAGTATATGTATTAATGTTTATAGTCTTATATTTATATGTTTGAGTTACTGATGTTAAATTTGAATTTGTACAACAGATGATTATGAAGGCCTAATTGGATGATTATGAAGACCTTCTAGAAAACTATGCCAACTCTTGTACAACAATCAAAGTTGACCTCAATGCAAACTTTTTGTAAAATCGGATATGAACTAAAGTTGGACTTTAGAGGCATTAAAATGGACCCTAGAGTGCATTTTGGGTTAAAATAACCTAACCCATTTATACTACCCAAGGTTGGGGGTTAGTTGAGGGTCAAATCATGGTTAAAACTTACATTATGACACCTCAAAAGAGCCCAAATTCAAATGTGACGAAAATGAATAGTGGGAGATAATGGGTTATGACACATTGATAAGAAAGCCACGTGCCTTCATTAAATGAGGGAGGGTTTTGGAAGAAGAGGGAGGAAGATTTTGGAGGTTTGACCATTCACCATTGTTGGAGATGAAAAGGGGAAGTTATATGCAGAATAGGAGAATAGAGAAGGGGGGAGATGATGGTAGAACCAATATGAGGAGAAGAAGATCAAGGGGGAACTTTAGAGAGAGATGAGCCTTTCTATCCCTTTTCTTTTGTAGTATTTTTCTTTGAGTTGGATTCATGTAAGTCTGAAATGTGTAACAAGTGTAGTTAAAATTTTTGTTATTGTATTAGGAACTCACTGATATGATAACATCTATGATCCTTAGATGCAGTGAGTTCTTGCTCAAGGGTATGGCGAAGGCACCGGAAGCCTCTTGATGCCATTAATTGGTAGGGTGGAAAATGAACATTGTTTGAGTATTTGTAGTTTTCTTTATTGTATCTTGCAAAGAAATGTAAATTAAACTTATAAAAGCTAAGTCTTGTTATTTGTTTTAAGCTTTTGTATATGACTCTATGCAAAAGGGAAGTTTGCAATCTTACATTTGTGATGTATGAAAGGTTTCCCATTTGAATATATGAAAACAAGAGAAAAAAGAAGAAGGTAGTTCTGTATCTTATTAAGATTTGTATTTGAAAGACTTTAAAATGGAAATCTAAATATAATGCTCTTTCGAGTTGAAATAAATTAGTTAATCAAATTTTTGTTTCCCTATAGTGTAGATCTGAAATTTGTAGTAGAGAATAGTTATCTAAATCATGCATTCCTTTAAAAAGAATCTATGTTTTATTCTGGGTAAGAAAATATGGGCATGAAAAAAGATATGGGTGAGTTTAATAATTTATTATCTTCTATAGAGATCACTTTTGGTATAGTTTCCAATAGTTTTCCTTGAGCTATCATATTCAAACTTGTAAAATTATTTAATAAATTATTAAAATGATCTACACAAATCTTTGATATACTATCAGGATTCTTAGTGATAGCACTTGAAGCATTTTTAATTTTAATATTTTTTCTTTTAACTCTATTGGTTAGCATGCTATTATGAAAAAATTTTGTGTTATGATCTCCCTCTTCTAACCATTTTTCTCTTGATTTTTACCTCCAAAAGACTTCTTTCTTTGTAAGAATGTTTTCCTATTTAGCGAGGAGTTCTTTTTCTAGAAAGAGGTTTTCATTGTTCATACCTTCTTTAATTACTTCTATGTTTAATTTTTTTAACCTTTCTTCTATGTCTAGTTTTTCTTTAAATATATTATTGAAATGTTCTTGTTTCCACTTCAATATATTTTCTTTAAGAATTTTCATCTTAGATACAAATATATACATTTTGGAACCTTTAAAATTGCCTTGATTCCACTGTTCTCTAATGAGATCAATAATTTTTTTAATCTAAGAACCACATTTTTTGCATTTAAAAGAATTTCTGATAGGTTTATGAGGTTTAGTAAATTCAATCCTAACTAGATAGTGATCTAATCCTGCTATGGGTAGGATTGAGGCTTGAATATCAAAATCTATTCGGCTTAGTTCTCCTTTGAGGAGGAACCTATCTAATTTCTCAGCATATAGGAGGAATCTTTCCTTCTATTATTCCATGTGTACTCACCATTATTAATAGGGACATCAACTAGGTTATTATGGTCTATCCATTTTATAAATTTCAAAGATGCTTGGGAAATTTGTTGGATACCTCCAAATTTTTCATCTATATTCATGATAGTATTGAAATCTCCACCTATAAGAATGAGTTCATGATAGGGACACAACCCAAGAACATAATGGACACAATAGAAAAGGGGAATTGTATTAACTGAAAAATAAGCTAGTACATTCAGTACAGAGAAAATAAACTTCAAAAATGCCTTAAGGGCTTAGAATAGCATAAATGTGGAGATAATCTCTCCTTTCAGTACCTCCTCTCAAACTCCACTCTGAACTGCCTTTTATAAGGCCAGAAATCTACTTAAATAGACCTCAGAGGGTTAAGGACTAGGAGTACATTCTAGAAAGTGCTAGTAGGCATCCATCGACCAAATAGAAGGTTCTAAAAGCTGCGTTAGAAGTTGACGCAAATCTAGAAGAATCCAGAAACGGTAATCAAACTTTTGGGAGGCATAACTTTTGAACTGTAGCTCTGATTAACAAACCGTTTACATTTTTGGAAAGCTCTTGAAGCGCTCTATAGCCCTATGGATGAGATTTTCTCATCCCCCATTTTTTGGCCCTTTTTGAGGTCATTTAATGCCCCTAACCTGACTTTGAAGCATTCTTAGGAGGTCTCCACAACTCGAAAAAATTGCAATAACTTTCAAACCGTGGGGCCTTTGACCTGATTCTTTTTCTGGAATGCTCTAAATTACAATTACATTCATCTAGCCAATTTACACCTCCTAGTTCACCAAAATGATGGCTCAATTACATACTCCTATTTTTTTTGGGATTTACAGGAACACTGATAGTGGAACTGTGAGAGTTGGAACCTTTATTTGACCCAAATGGGTATCCAAAAATGAAAACACATGAAACATAAACTAAGTCTAAGTATATTTTTTTGGGTGACACAGGATTGCCCTTATACCTCTGGATGATCCTGCATCAGACACCTACGGTAGCTTGAAAAGTGACCTTGTCACTTTATGAATGGTAGAGGAAATCCCAAATGGGAAACCTCAGCTGCTGAAATCCAAGTTGAGTCCTCGATCGATCGTCCTTTCCATTTGACCAAATACTCTTCATACTGCCTATTTTTGGTACTCCTACCCACACGATGATCTAGAATGTCTTCTATCTCCTCCTTCTTAGAAGCAAGAATTGGACATGGCTCTAACACCAGCTCCTCATCTACACCATCATCATGATACTCTATTAAATCTGCAATGTTGAAAATGGGAGAAATGTGAATTCCATCTGGCAGCTCCACTTCATATGCATTTCCTGAGTCATGTTTCTTCAAAATTTTGTAGGGGCCAAATTTCTTCATTTTTAGCTTGTTGTAAGTACTGGCTAGAAATATTTCTTTTCATAAGTGCACCATGAATAGATCCCCTACTTGGAATTCCTTATGTCTTCTCCTTTGATCAGCCCTAGCTTTATACTCTTGATTCATCTTGGTAATGTGTGCTTGAACCTCCTCATGTAGATGCTTGATATGTTCAACAAATTCCTCAGCTTCAGCACTTGTCCTCTTCCCTTGTTCTATCTTCCTCAATTCTGGTGTAGTCCTTGGGCTATTCTCATATACAATTTGGAATGGTGATTTTCCAGTACTCTTATTTATAGAGTTATTGTAAGAAAAATCTGCTTGTGGTAGAATCAAATCCCATCCCTTGGGCTTATCCCCAACTAAACATCTTAGCAAATTGCCCAGACTTCTATTTACCACTTTTGTTTGACCGTCAATCTGCGGGTGATGCGTGGAACTGAATTTTAGGTCTGTTGTCAACTTCTTCCACAATGTCCTCTAGAAATACCCCACAAATTTAGTATCTCTGTCAGAAACTATACTCCTTGGAAGACCATGTAGTCTTACCACCTCTTTGAAAAACAAGTCTGTAGTATGGATAGCATCATGAGTTTTGTGGCATGGAATGAAATGTGCCATTTTGGAGAACCTATCAACCACCACAAATACTGAGTCATTACCCCTTTGTGTCCTTGGCAATCCAAGAACAAAATCCATACTTATGTCCTCCCATGGCCTTGATGGAATAGGCAATGGCTGATATAGGCCAGTATTGTGACTAAACCCCTTGGCAACTTGACAAACCTGGCAACTCTGTACAAACTTCTTCACATCCTATGAAATTTGAGGCCAAAAATAATGTTCTCTAAGAATGGCAATGGTCTTATCTCGACCAAAATGTCCTGCCATCCCTCCACTATGTTTCTCCTTAATCAAATTTTCCCTCATGGAACTCCTTGGAATGCACAATTGACTACCCTTGAACAACATGCCATCCTACATCAAATAGTCTAACCACTTGCTTTTATCTATAGTAATAGGTTCTTTACAAGCTTTCCATCCTCGAGTTACAATTTCTTGAGTTCATCAAACCCAACTACTTCAACCTGCATTACTGTAAGCAACAACTGTCTCCTACTTTGTGCATCTGCAACCCTGTTAGATATTCCACTTCTATGCTTCAACACAAATGTATAGCTCTGCAAGAACTCTACCCACTTCATATGCCTCTAATTCAATTTACCTTGGCTATTTAGGTACTGTAATGCCTGATGATCAGTATACAAAACAAATTCCTTTGGCAATAAATAATGCCTCCATTTCTTTAAGGCCTGAACTATTGCATAGAACTCTTGATCATAAACAGAATACTTCTTCTTTACATCATTCAATTTTTCACTAAAATATGCAATAGGCTTACCTTCTTGGCTTAATACAGCACCAATAGTGCTGCCATTGGCATCACAATCCACTTGGAAAACCTTTCTAAAATTTGGAAGTGCCAACACAAGCTGTTTTGTCACCTTCTTCTTCAGCAATTCAAAACTTCTCGTAGCTGTTGCAATCCATTTAAACTCTTTTCTATCCCCTCTTATTGTATCAATTAGGGGTGCACATATGCCACTGAAATTATTAATAAAATTCTTGTAAAAACTAACTAGACCATGAAATGATCTTACCTCAGTAGCAGATCTTGGAGTAGGCCATTCCAAGATGGCTTTTACCTTCTCTGGATCCATTTTGAGACCTTCAGGTGATATAACAAACCCCAAATAGACTTACTCCCTTTTTGCAAAGATACACTTCTTCAGATTAATTAATAGTTTCTCTTCCCTTAGCCTTTCAAGGACACTATGAATATGCAATAAATGTTCTTCCAAAGTCTTGCTAAAAATTAAAATATCATCCAAATAAACAATAACAATTTTTCCCAAGAACTTCTTAAGTACCTCATTCATGAGCTGCATGAAGGTGCTTGGGGCGTTCGTCAATCCAAAGGGCATGACTAACCACTCATAAAGACCCTCCTTGGTCTTGAAGGCTATTTTCCACTCATCTCCTTCTTGAATCTGTATCTGGTGATAACCACTCTTCAGATCTATCTTTGTGAAGTACTGAGCTCCACTTAAGTAGTCCATAAGATCATCCATCCTTGGAAAAGGAAATCGGTACTTGATGGTTATCCTATTTATAGCTCAAGAATCTATACACATCCTCCACTCTCCATCCTTCTTTGGTACAAGTACTGCAGGTACTGCACATGGACTCAGGCTCTCTCGAATCAAGCCCTTCCTCAACAGCTCCTGAACCTATCTATTTAGCTCCTCTATTTTAGTAGGAGTCATCCTGTGAGCAGCCTTGTTAGGAAAACTAGCTCCTGGAATCAGATCTATCTGATGACTAATTTTCCTTACTGGTGGCAATCCATTTGGAACGTTATCAGAGATAATATCTCCAAATTCCCCTAGTAAATCTGAAACTTCAAGTGGTATTTCACTACTACCTTCTTTATCTTTCCTAGGAATCAAAGCATAGCACATATGCTGATGTTTCATGCCATCTAAAAAAATCCTTCTAGAAACAAGACAAATCCTAGCACTGCTACATACCTTTTCACCTTCCTTTTTCATGGGCTTCAATTTGTGGTGAACTCCATCCTTTGTCAGAGAGTATGTGTTTGCATGCCCATCATGTACTGCATGTCTATCAAACTACCATGGTCTACCCAACAATAGATGGAAAACATCCATCGGAATAACATCACAGAGAACTTCATCATGGTAACTCCCAATTTTGAATTTCACTAAACATTGTTCACTTACCAGGACCTTATGATCATCTTTTACCCAAACAATCTGATAGGGCTGGGGATGTTTCTCCCTCTTGAGCTTTAGCTTAGAGACCATCTCTTCTGATACCAAGTTATCAGTGCTACCACCATCAATGATCACGTCACAACATTTATACTCACGCTTGCATCTGGTATGGAGAAAACTCCTCTGTTGTCCTGGTTCAATCTCACCACTTAGTAGGACTCTTTCATTTACCAAGGTCTCTCCTCTTTCTGCATCCTTTGAATGAGATGAATGTGCATCCTCATCCACATGAGAAACCCTAGCTTGGCCCTCAGATCTCCTATCTATCCTTCCTTATTGTTGAGGGCATTCAAAGGCACGATGACCTTCTTCATTGCAATGGAAATAGGTACCACATAAGACTCCTCTTCCTTGTCCACATCCTCTACCTCTTCCTCTCTGATTTCCAAAGTCTTGATCATGGGAGCGGTTGAAACCCTCATTCCTCTGGTTCCTACTAGTACCCACATCTTCATTTTTCTTTTGGGTTTCATTGCGGCCTCCAGATGATCTACCGCTTCCCCTTCCTCCTTGACCACGCCCTCTTTGTCTTCCTTCAAACCTTTTATTTAGCTTCTCTTCAACTCATAGGGAAAATTGGTATGCCTCTTCAACATTGGTCATTCTTACCAAACTTAATTCTTTTTGGATGCTAGGTCACAACCCACTGATATAATGAGAAACCTTCTCCTTATTTGCTTTTGCATGCCTCGCTCTAATCAAGAGTCGGTAAAATTCCTCTGTATATTCTTGGACTGATCTTCCTACTTGCTTTAACCCATGCATCTTCTTAAACAAATCAAGCTGATAGTCCACAGGGATGAACTGCTTCTTCAATTTGTCCACCATGCGATCCCATCTTGTGATCTTCTCCTTTCCTCTTGTGTTTCTTTCCAATTGGACCTCTTGGCACTAGATTTTGGCATGGCCTTTTAGTTTTCCCTTTGCAAACTTAAACCTGTCTGGGTCCCTGATATCCTCATACTCAAAGTATTCTTCCAGTTCATTGATCCAATCAATCAACTCATTTAGTTTCAGATTTTCTGAAAATACACCCACTTCAATTGTAGGTCTTTTCCCAAACTTAGTAATGGCCCTAAAAAGCCTTTCCTCTGCATGATTCAAAACTTCCCTGTCAAATTCCCCTTTTGGTCCAATTTAATCTTCTTTGTTGTCATCTTCACTTTCATCACCTACGACCATAGTTGGTCCTCTACGGAGCTCCTCCTGCAATGCTTGTACCTGCCTTTGGAGGGCTCTAACCTCCTTAGGATTAATAGCTTTGGCCCTTCTGCCATGCTCTCTTCATGGAGGCATCTTCTTAACTCAAACCCACAACCACACAGTCCTGGTGCAAACTGCCTCACAGTCAACGCTCTGTCTACACACTTAGGAAAACCAACTCTGATACCACTTTATGGGGACACAACCCAAGAATAGAATGGACACAACAAAAAAGGGGAATTGTATTAACTAAAAAATAAGCTAGTACATTTAGTATAGAGAAAATAAACTTCAAAACATGCCCTAAGGGCTTACAATAGCATAAATGTGGAGATAATCTCTCCTTTCAGTACCTCCTCTCAAACTCCACTCGGAACTGCCTTTTACAATGCCATAAATCTCCTTAAATAGACCTCAGAGGGTTAAGGACTAGGAGTACATTCTAGAAAGTGCTAGTAGGCATCCACCAACCAAATAGAAGGTTCTAGAAGCTGTGTTAGAAGTTGACGCAAATCTAGAAGAATCCAGAAACGGTAATCAAACTTCTAGGAGGCATAACTTTTGAACCGTAGCTCCGATTGATGAACCGTTTACATTTTCAGAAAGCTCTCGAAGTGTTCTATAGCCCTATAGAGGAACTTTACTTGTCCCCCATTTTTTGGCCCTTTTTGAGGTCATTTAATGCCCCTAACCTAACTTTGAAGCATTCTTAGGAGGTCTCCACAACCTAAAAAATTGCAATAAATTTCAAATTGTGGGGCCTTTTGACCTGATTCTTTTTCTGGAATGCTCTAAATTACAATTACATTCATCTAGCCAATTTACACCTCCTAGTTCACCAAAATGATGGCTCAATTACATACTCCTATTTTTTTGGGATTTACACGAACACTGATAGTGGAACTGTGAGAGTTGGAACCTTTATTTGACCCAAATGGGTATCCAAAAATGAAAACACATGAAACAGAAACTAAGTCTAAGTATATTTTTTTGGGTGACATAGGATTGCCCTTATACCTTTGGATGCTCCTCCATCAGTTCATTGCTGTGATTTTTTATTAATAGACTTATTTCTTCCCATATTAGTTTTTTTTTAATCTTTGTTATGGATTGGACCATAGATGTTTATTAGAATTAACTATAAGTTAGTATTTATGCCTTTAATTCTACTACTCATCCATGCATTTTTTGAATTTATTATATTTATGTTTAGTTTCCTTGGATTCCAAATCATTCCTATTCCCCTTGATGCTCTTCCAGATTCATGTAAGTGAATGTTCCAGCTACCTAATTTCTTTTCTAGCTTAATTCCTTCTTCCTTATTCAGTTTTGTTTCTTGTAACATAATAATTTTAGAATCAAATTGTTTTAAATTATGTTTTAATAAACATTTCTTGCTAGGTGCATTTAAGCCCATAGCATTCCAGGTGGTGATCTTCATGCTGCTATGGCAAGGTTCTTCCCTTTCCTGGGTTTTAAGTAACTGACTAATCTTTTGCTGTTCTTTTGCCTACCCATCTACTTCTCTTAGTTCTTTCAAATACTTCCTTCCTTTCTTAGCTTTTCGAATGCTATATTTGGGAGTACTTATCCCTTCTTAATTGATTAGAATACCTAAATGTTCTATGTTCTCATGTGCATTTACTACACTTTTTGATTGCTTACCTTCTTCTAGATCTATTTCTTCATTTTATAATTCTTTCATTATCTAATCAGCAGTATTTATCTGATCATCTATATGCATATTAACTACTAAATTTGGTGTATTCCCTATTCTACCCAAATCTATAACATCTCCTTGTCTTATGAATATTCTATCTTTGATTGACTATTTTGCTTTACTACTCTTATCTTCATCTTTAATGGTTAACAAATCTCTTCTTATATCTCCAAAAGTGTATTTATCTCCTCCTAGTTTTAAAAATTGTTGAATTAGTTCCTCTTTTTGTAAATCACTACTTTTATCAATATTATTTTGGTTAAAAACTTGCATCACTTAATCTGTTAGTAGTTCCAAGTTTTCTTTCTAAGCTTCATCTGATATTGACATTTCCAGATCATCAATCTTTGACAACTCATTATTCAAGAAGTCATGAAAATATTGTATTGGTATTTTTTTTATGTTACTTTTATCCTTCTTTCTTACAATGTGCCATTAAGGTTATTAATTGGAGATTCTTGTGTTGTATTTGGTGTTTGCAAAAATTTGGTGCGCTTCTTGACTACCTCTTTATTGGAGTTTGTAGTCTCCTTTATAGACTTTTCTTTCTATTGCAGCATGGTTTCTAATACTTCTTTTGTGTGTTTATCCTTACTTTTCTTAGGGGATGCAACAAAGAAGAGACCTTTGTTTTCAATTTCTTCAAGAGTGCTAATAAAGTTATCCAAGATAGTTTTGTCCTGAGACCTAGCTTCTTTTCCTGATGCTTTTTCTTTTCGACCAATATCTTTTGTAACCTTCTTTGCCTAAGCTTTTTTTTGTTTCTTGTTATTCCTTCTATATCTGTTTACTATCTTTTGCATCCTAAAATCAGCTATCTTAAGTTTTATTTTTTCTCCATCTCTTCTATTGATACCTTTTTTTAATTTGATCTTCACAAGTAGGTTCACTTCCCTGCTATGGATTAGTGCCTTTATTTTGTTTTATACGTAACAAATCAATCATTTCTTTACTATTATCTATTATTGAAGACTTTCCCTTTTCTTTATTATGCACTTTTATTTCACTTCTTGTAGAGTTTCTGTAATTTCCTTCTAATATTTGTATATGATATCTGTGATCGGAGTTATGACTGTTGTTTTTTCTTTACTTGTTTTACCATCTTCCAAATCTGAAAATATTTTCCCTACTGTAACATGACTGCACTTCCCCTAAAATTATTTTTTGTTCCTTATACTCATCATAGGGAAGGTGTCTTTAAGATCCAAAGTTAGTTGCATAATTTTAAATGTGATCTTCCTTTCATTATTTAATCTAATTATTTTAGAGATTTTTCCTTCAAATCTATAAGGATTTAAGTTATAGATAGATCTGTTGGTTATTACCTTAATAGGTTGGAATTTAGGTGTATTAATCTTGAGGTTAATAGAAAAATAATGTTATTATAGTAGTTGTATGAAGTGTCTATTCCTATCAGGTTCCCCATTGATGAACCTATACTCCCAAGAATCTCTAATTGCAAAAGTTCTAGGGGGAGTGAATGAATTGAAACCCAACCTGGAATGGAAAAATTTAACAATTCTTCCTTAAAATTTGGCATCCATTCCAAGAATTTAATAGCATAAACCTTAAAATAGAAAACAAAGATAAAGAGGAAATCTTTTTTGACATTTTCATCTCTACACTGAATGTACATTACTCTTTCAGAATGGTGAGATATACTTATCTAATTTTGACAAAAATATTGGATCTAATTAATTAGATTGATCATATCTTGTTTTGGCCCATTCCATAGTGAAAATACACTAACATTCTTACATTCATGCCACCGCTCTTCACTATCTTGATTGTTGGTGATCAGTATCTGTTCTTCAGCTTTAGCATTGGATTGAGCAACCTTTTGAGGTTGACCATGGTAATGAGAGGGAGAATTGGGAAAAATATTCCTGCAAGGAGGGGGAATATATGTTTCAGGAGGGTTATGAGAGGGTTTGAATTTTGATGAATCAGGCTTACAGAGATGGGCTTCATTAATTTTTGGGGAATACACATAAGGTTTATCTGTAGAACCTGTTTGTTGGGAATATAGAGGCAATCTCTTGCAGGAAGCATATTTAGTATCATTAAAAAAACTAAATTGATTGTCAAGACTATCAATCAAAAAAATGATATTAGCTCAAAATATTTTCCAGGCCAAAGGGTTGCCAAATTTATGTAGATAATTATTATTAGCTATTTGCTGATTAAACAAAATCTTACTTGTCTTGTTCATAGCTAGGGCATTTTGGTTGGAAAAGCTCTGATCTGTGTTGATATACCCATTTAGATTTATCACTATCAAAACCTCTAACTTCTCTATGTATTTCTCCAAAAAAAATTGGTTAATGGTACCAGATTTATTATCGATGATCTTGTGATTGAGATTCGTGTCCTATACCTTTGCATGTTCTAGATCATTTGACTTAGCTAGGGCCAAAAAATCATTAGTTATCTTTACTGCATATTTTAGATTTTCAAATTGAGAGTGGATGAAGGGGAGGTTCTTATTGTAATGTCTCCCATAGTTATTTATTCCCCCATTCTTGCTTCAGTGCTTTGGCAAAGAAGGATGTATCAACTGCTTGTTTGTGAATTTTCTCTAGGGTTTTGGACATTCATCTGATACCTCGGTTTGGACTGCCTACCTTCAAAACTATGTCAATTGTTATTAAGTGTAGAATTCATATTATTACACTTTGCTCTATTTGCCATCATCAAAAAATAAAATGTGTTGTATCATCAAAGAATTTAAAATTAATTCACCAGTGCTTATCATAATTATTAGTTACTTTAGGAATATATTATCAATATTGATTTAAAATATAATGTAATTATCCTTATAATTTTGAGGGTTGGTTAAAGTATTACGATTGGGTTGGGAAGAGTTGTTAGGAACAATAGTATTAACACTTAGAATTAGAAAATGGAATTAGGGAGAATAGTGTTAGAAAAGAGTAGCAGGTTGTGTTGGCAATTGGTTAATAATTGTCATAAAATTAAATTGTAAGGTGGTGATATGAAGGTATTTACATAATAGGTAATAGCACGATTATTTAAAATTAAATAGTAGCACTTGTATTGTATAAAATTATCTTGTTGAAAAGAGAGTAGAATATATATATACATATATATGTATATATATACATATATATATATATATATACATATATATGTATATATATACATATATATATACATATATATACATACATATATATATATACATATATATACATACATATATATATATACATATATATACATACATATATATATATACATATATATACATACATATATATATATACATATATATACATACATATATATATATACATATATATACATACATATATATATATACATATATATACATACATATATATATATACATATATATATATATATATATATATATGTATGTATGTATGTATATATATATATGTATATATCTATATCTATATCTATATCTATATCTATATCTATATCTATATCTATTAATGATGTATGTTATCAAGGAGTAAGATGAGAATTGCCTAGATTGTTAGTGATGGGTAACTTGTAGTTCAAGAAGTAAATAGTAATGACTAGAATAATTAGACTTAATTATTTATGGTAATTAGTGATTAAATATTAAATAAAAAATATTATAGTTAATTATTCATCCCTTAACACTAGTGATGTGTAATTAGATTCGTTAATATTTAAACTATACTAGAGTTTATGATGTAATGTTTTCTGGGAAGATAACGAAGATATGTATAAAATAAAATAAATGTATATATATAATAATAAGTCATAGAATGAGCATGACTTGAGGAGTTAATAATGTAGAGTGTGTGAGGTGACAATTATATATCTAAATTTAACACGCAACAATACTCTAGTTTAAATATCTTGGCAAACCCTAGACTTGCCCACCTTAACTTAATCGACAACTAGTATGGTTAGTGCTCTAATCCAAACACACAACTATATGGTCAGAGCCAATAACCTAGTGAGGATTCCAATAATAGCCTTTAGATGTTTGTAGCATAATCATTTAAATAATCTAGTTGACTATTGTAAGATTCACATGTCAGATACTAAGTAGTGTGTGTGTGTGTGTATATATATATATATATATATATATATACATACATAAAATAAAATAAATTTTGTAGTTGTGTTCTTGCCCTATAAGTTTGGGAATGACATTTTAGTATTAGAGCTAGGTTTGTACAACACTAGGCATTAATGAGTCCATGGATGAATGAACAATTGTAAGTCATCATAATACCATATTGCAAAGAGGAAATAGGCCTCCTAGGGGATCAACTCATAATAAGTATTATTACTTCATAGGAATCAAATTGAACACCCTAAATAGATAATAGTAAGTAGCCCTGGTAATAATTTGGAAACTATTGAGGATTAAGTTATGATAAGATATTAACCTCTACCTTGTGAAAATTTAAGTTTTAAAAGGATCTCTATATAACCCCTCTTGATAGCTGTGAGACTTAACAAGTCAAGAACTTGTCATGCATGAAAATATTTCTTTTAAACCATACCAACATTAAGGACTGAATAAGTGGTAGCTCATCTCGACAAAGTTTAGGTATTGGTAAGAACTTGGAAATCCCTTGTGAGATGTAGACCTTGGTCCTTCGGGAGGGAATACTCTTCATTAGGATATACAAGAATGATAAGAATGATAGATTACAAGATTGTGACTAGAAACCTCCATTATGTAGTATAGTGGTGCAATGACTAATATGTTATACAATTAAGGTAATATTTTATGCCTTGACTATCTTGATATAAAATCTATGGTTAGGTGATAGAAAATACACACGAAGAATCCCATTGGAAGTGATATCGATAAGATAAGCCTCCTACTTGATAGATAGGGGGACAATGAGAGACAATACACAAATAATAGACAAAACAACACACATTGGAATAGATAATGCCAGATATAATGTGATTCATTGATTACATTTACAATATATACTTTCCATAGCAAAAGAGGACCCTTCACCACCCATGACACTATCATATTAGAATGGGTGACATGACCGTATATAATTAACAACTAGGGTAACTTGAAAAATATTAAGGTTTTCAATGTCAACCAATAGAACTTACAAGCCAAGTTCCTACTCAAAATTTTGTCATTATTAAAAAACACCTTGCAACTCCATGACAAAATGTCGCTCATTCATTGACCTCTTGCTCGATCTACACTACAGCTCGAAAGATGTGGAAGCTCGACAAAGACTAAATAGTTCTCACCATATCAAAAATACCTTAAGGAATTCTAGTCCATCATGAGGTCAGATGGTAGAATCATTCTTAAAATTTATCAATACACCCGAATGATGCTTGAAGGAAGGTGTGATAGGAGTACAAGAGATACCCCCATTGATCTTTCTAATAGCAACCTACTATACCATATTTAAGGTAAGTGACATAAATCATAATCTTATTCTCATCCAAAAGGCCACTAGTGTAATTTGGGTGGAAACCCTAGTCCTAAACCACTTCTAATAATTCTTGATAGTAATGGGTAGGTAGGTAAGGAAGCATAAGTAATTGAAGAATGAATTCCTAAGACTCAACAACCCATGAGCAATAAGGGTGTGGATCACTCTCTTGACCTATTCTCAAGAAGGACCAAAAATACAAGGGAATCATTTTTGCATAGCGTTGATTTAAAATGTAACTATAGGAAAACCATTCCTCTTCTTTCCATTAGGAAGACCTTGGTACGACGCAAATGCTTTTGTGAAATTGAATTGTTATGAATTGTTGTTGTTTCAATTTTTTTTGCATATTTTGTGGAATGTTTGTTTATGATGATTTCTTGGTATGGTCCCATTTTCCTCAAGACATGATTTTTTTAAAATTAAATATTACCATTGTGGCCACATTTATGTTTTAATTGGTGATTTTATTTTGCTTTAAGTTATTTTATGGGGCATTTGTTTGTAAATGTGCTACACTATACTTTATAAGTCGATCATATCAGGGAGCATTCTTGACAACCATAATGAGGAAATTAGAATACCACCATTTCCTTCATCATGAGATATGATTTCATTCAACTCGATGAAATATGGGCACCAAATGTCCCTTGAATGAATATACCTCTATTACACAATATGTTAAGGACTTTAGGTGAGGGTGCTAAATATGATAAAACTATTAGGATTGAAAGTAATATAATATGCAATATAATTCTTGACCTAATATCTAATAAGTATACCAACCAATTGTTGTAATTGCCAAGTTGCTAAATTAAATACAACCAAAAGGACACAGTAACCACCAAGTGTCTATGATTGAAAACTTGTACGTACATCTAGATATTAAACTAAAATAAATGAATTCTTGGAGTTTTTATGAAAGATATCAGCCCTCCACTGATAAGTTAATCTTGAACTATAATCATAGAATTAGTTAGTTCTGAGGTGAGTGAATGATTCAAAACTAATAAGGAGTAAAGTTATTCGATAAGGACTAATGAAGAATATGACAACATTAGTAAATAAATGGTTATCAAAATAGGACATAAAATATCAAAATAAAAAGCTATATAACAAGGAGGAAAACTCCTAAAAGTAAGATTAACCAAGTGAGAGGAAGGATATTGAGTAAGTGCACAAACTAAGGTGCAATATCAAAGAAAATAGGTAGACAAGTGCTACTGATCTATAATTAGAAATGAAATCAATTAAACAAGTTGATAAAGGCAATGAGGCCACGTAACGAACAATGAACTAACTTAACAATCAAAGAAGTATGATTCCAAAAATAGCTATTGAATACACTATTCATGGTAATCCATCCTTAACCACCAAGAGATTGGGAATGCCACAATGAGCCTGGACACTCTAGATATAATTGATAGGTACCCTATCTAGGAAGAAGTTATGCAAATTTTATTTATATCAGGTATTGATAGGTACACCAACTTGGGATGAGACCCAATCAATCAATGGTGAATTAATCTTTTTAAAGAATAATTATCCCTATTTGAGCTATGGAATAATATTTTATAGTTTACATAATTAAATTTCAAATATATGTAAAATTGTTAGGAAGGTGAGGTGATCTTAAGGCAAGGCTTCTAAGTGGAATACCCATGCTGAATCAAGGTAAGCCCTATATATGAAAGTTGTGTCCTTGATTACAGAAGACTTCCAAGAGGAAGTTGATACCTAAGGGGAGGATGTAAGGCCCACAATCCTACCCTATTATAAATCGTAAGGAATGCATGTGATTAGGAGTTAAATTAGGCCATGATTGACATTTTTGTTACTTAGAATGATTTATGAGATTCTGTTAGGGAAAAATATAGATTTTGAATATTATAAGTTTAATACCCTATTCAATAATATGAGGTTTATGAGATAAGACCACATGAAACGAGACTCAATATGTTCAAGCTGAGAACTTGGTCAAGGAAATAAAGGTATGATCTACTAGACAATTAGGAAAGAGTAATTAACATTTACTCTTGTGAGAAACAACAAGGAATGTAGACTATAATGACAATAATCTATAAAGGTTGTATTCGAGGATTGATTCTAAACCATAATGACATAATTATGAAAGTATTCTAATGACCTAAGAAATTGACCATAGGGACACACACCTCATAATGTGATAAAAGGATACTAGTTAACATGTTTTCATATTAGTGATTTTCACTTATGACATATTCTAGGATCCATTTAATTATTTTGATGATTCAATAAATATGACTTCGATGTTTCTTTGTTATGATAGAAATGATTGTGATAATATTTAGAATGTTAATTTGGTTACATTAAGTTAAGATAAATGTTGATACACATATTTTGATATTTCAATGTTTGAATATTTTATGGAAATGATTAGAAAGGGGAAAAAATTGTGTATGGTAATGTGATAATGAATTATTCTAAACCTATATACATGTACTTCTATACTATTTTCATTGGACTACTGATGTTTAAGTTGAGTATATAGGAAAAGTTGAACCATGGAAATTATTTCGGGAAACAAGGTTTAAACCTATGTGGACATGGTAAATTCAAGGTGAATCTTTGAAAAATTCAAAACCTCATTGTATAGTGTTTATTTTGTACTGTGAATGTGCATGGGTGTAATAAATTTAAAAATCATGAGTAATTAAAGACATGTTATTTTGTTGTGTAAAGTATCTTAATGTGTGTCATTTTGACACTTATGTTGTATATGTGTAAATAACATGTCATATAGGGTTCTGGGCATGAAATCACTTAACCTCAAATATAAACCCCATTATGAATTCAAGTAAACCCACTTGGGAAGTGTTAGGATGAGTCACCTTCATGATGGAATTCGAATTCAAACTTGATAGGAACTTTAGAGGGCCAAAAAGTGGTTTCCAAGTGTTATTTTTGTGAAAATAAGTCACCCACATGGTAGTAGTGTAGGTTGGGGGTCTAAATATAACCATGAGTTGGTCTAGGGGACCTAGGAGACCTTCTAAACTAGTCATTTTCAAGCCAATTCGAAAATCAAGTGTCACATGACTTCTTTCCTCACCCCTCCACTTGGTTAAGTTCCTATTGGTAGAAAGGTACAAGGGGGTAGGAAGGGTAGGTGGCAATGAAAGTGGAGTTCCTTTTAGGGAGCTTGTGCCAAATTAGTGGTTGTTCACCCACTCTCTAATTGTAGAGACACTTAGGGTTTCTAGGAGAGGAAACTTGGAAGCCAAGGAAGGAAAGCTCTTCATCACCATTTCATAGCCATTAGCTTGGAAGGAGGTTAGTGCTTCATATCATGGATTTTCTCATCTCATGAAAGTTGAAAGATAGAAATTGTAAGAGTGTTCTTGGAGGATTTATGTGCCTTGCATATGGTGTATGTTGTAGTTGCTTGTGTATGTAAATGAGCATGTTGGATCTACTTGCTTTTGATTTTGTTTTCTTTGAGTCGTTGTGGTGGATTGAATGTTGTGTTGGGTGTGAAGGCTTCACTTACCCTTGGGAGGGAAGAGAAGCCTTGGGGTGAAGGGGTTAGTTGGGCTCAACATTAAAGTTGAGAAATCTTTCTCTTGGAGAGGGGTTAGTTTTTCATGGAGTATGGGCTCCATTGAAGCCATATGCCTTTCTATTGTTCTATGGGAGGTATAAGTGAGGATATGTGAAGAGGAGTAAGTTTTGATAGCCTTGTTGAGGCATGTGATTATTGATAACCTTGTTGTGGTATGTTTCTTGGAAGCCTTATTGGAATATTTCAATTGCTAGAATTGTTGTTTCATAAGGATATGTCTTTCTCCTCCTTGGAGAGCCCACCTTCACTCAATGTTTATGATTCCATTTTTGAATCATTGTGCAAACCTTCGTTGGGGTTGTAAATATTTTGTGAGATTCTTTTATCCATGTTGGTGCTTGGGTGGTGATGTTGTTTGAATGTATCCTAGTTGAGCCTTGTTTCCCCTAGTTCGGCGGGTGGCCTCCTTGAGGCCTAGTTTGGGAGGTGAGCCTCCATGGTTCTCCATTTTTTATTTATATCTCAATTGAAGGTTTTATTTGATGATATTGGAAACTTGGAGTTCTTGTGGCCTTTTCATGTGCATAGGAGAAGAAGACATTATTGTATTTGTGTTGAGATGGAGAGAAAATTCTATCTTGTTATGTGGATTTAATTATAATGTAAGAGTAATGTTATTGTATTATTCATTGTCAATGGAGAGGTTGTGAATCATCTATGTCTAGTAAAAAGTATTTCCATTGTGTAAAAGTTGATATGGTGTTTTCACCACCTTATGATCATGCTTGATAAGTGCATTGGATGGAAGCTTGAGAGTATCATAGAAGAGAAATTCATTGTATTTATGTTGTTGTCTCATTATCTTGGATATGAGTGTATTGAAGAGAAGAGTTAAGAAACATTGTAGATATTAGTAAGATGTAAATATAATTACAACTCTGTTATCTCATTAATCTCTATTCTCATAGAAATAAGTAGATGCATTCTATGATAAATCTTGATTCATATATAAGTATAAAGTATGCATTCGATAGATAATGGAATCATATTTAGTTTGTAGTCATGATATGGATATCCATCATGGAATTAGAATACTTGGTGTTTTCTTGAGTTGCATGCAAAAGATTGCCAAATTGAATTTAATATCATAGAGAAATTGTAATGATAGAAAGATTATCTTTGTTGAATGTTATTATCATCTTAGCTCTATTGTATAGTAGTTAAATATGCATATTCGAATTGAATCTTTGCATGAGAATACAATATTAATTCTTGAGGCAATAATTTCTAAACTTCGTTATTCATAGATAAGAATAATTAGTTAATTTCACATATAAACTTGTCATGATATATATATCCTTGTATTAAGTCTATTGACCAAATGATTAAATAAATCCATCAATCTAGACCATACATAGTATGTTGAGTAACTCCAAATTATCATTGTAACAACATATCAAGAATACCTTAGACCATAGGGATAGAAAATCTAATGGTTGACATGAATGCATAAGTGTATAAGAAATAAACTTGTTGTAGGTCCCCATTCAACTCTTTGGAAAATGTATGGGGAAGGAAAAAATCCCTTCCCCAAAATTATAGATCATTAAAATATTTCAAAGAATATTCTTTAGAATCCTTTTTATAAAAAAACACAAACAAAAGGCTATGATTATAATAAGTCTAGGCATTTAGGTTTTTAATACTAGGATGTACCTAATAAGATATCCCACCAAATTATAAATTAATTTAAAAAAAAAACAAAAAAAAAAAAAACAAACTTCATCCACCCAAGAGCCTACAGTTCTCCCTTGAAATTACTTGGGGCATGTGACAAAGGTTATGGAGAGGGAGCAATTCTGACATCATTTCAGTCCCTAATCCCAAGCACCTTCACCTTGGGCAATGGAAATGCATGTTCAAAAAAATCCTAGGTGCCAAGAATGGAGGGAGGCCCATATAAAACAAAAAAAAAATCTTGCGAAGCATGAAGGACACATACCATGTTGGAGGAGACTTGGGTTTTTTTTTTTACTAATATTCTGTGCCTTCCATATGTTAGGGACCCATCCCTAGACAAGCCCTCCCTTCAATCCTTACTTTCCACCTATAAAGAGGAACATGGGAATGCACCCAATTTAGTGGGACCACCTTGGGCTTGGAAACTCACCTAGAGGAAGGAGGAACATGATAGGTCAACTTGATTTGACCTTGTCTTGGATGGTCAGGGGTAGAATTTAGTAGGATGTTTGGGGAGTACCAATTTAAATATGCATGGTTCTTTTCGATGGTTAGTAAAGTATGGGATTTAAGCAGGTCTTGCTTATTGTGGTAAATTAACTAAGTTAAATTTAGAACTTAAGGGTAGTTAGTAATTAGGATAGTAAATTTAGAGTAGTTAATGATGGTAGTTTTAGATAGGATGTTTGTTTGATATTAGAAATATTGAATATTGTAGATGTAAGTTAGTGATGTAGAAAGGTAAGTTAGGATTAGATGGTAAATAATGACAATGGCTTTAAAAATATTATTAGAAAGATTGATATTGTTTAGTCATATGAAAATTTGGTACATCATAATTATAATGACCTTAGAACATATGTTACAACAAATTGATTTAAACAGTTGGTATAGGATAACTTTATATCATTAGAATTTTGAGGGTTGGTTAAAGTATTACGATTGGGTTGGAAAGAGTGGTTAGGAAAAATAGTATTAAGACTTATAATTAGAAAATAGAATTAGGAAGAATAGTGTTAGAAAGGAGTAGCAGGTTGTGTTGGTAATTGGTTAATAATTATCATAAAATTAAATTGTAAGGTAGTGATATGAAGGTATTTACATAATAGGTAATATCATGATAATTTAAAATTAAATAGTAGTGCTTGTATTGTATAAATTTGCTAGTTATTTGTAAGAAATGATTGGATTTAGAAGTTAGGATATAGTGTTATCATATTATATGAGGATATAGATTAGAACATTATCTTGTTGAAAAGAGAATAGAATAATAGAATATATATATATATATATATATATATATATATATATATATATATATATATATATATATAAATGATGTATGTTATGAAGGAGTAAGATGATAATTTCATAGATTGTTAGTGATGGGTAACTTGTAGCTCAAGAAGTAAATAGTAATGACTATAATAATTAGTAATGAAGATATGTATAAAAGAAAAAATATGTGTACACACACACACACACACACACACACACACACACACACAAAATAAGTCATAGAATGAGCATGACTTGAGGAGTTAATAATGTAGAGTGTGTGAGGTGACAATTATATGTCTAAATTTGAAAAGCAACAATACTCTAGTTTAAATATCTTCACAAACCCTACACTCGCTCACCTTAACTTAATCAATGGCTAGTATGGTTAGTGCTCTAATCCAAACACACAACTATATGGTTAGAGCTAGTAACCTAGTGAGGATTCCAAGCATAACCTTTAGATGTTTGTAACATAATCATTTAAATAACTTAGTTGACTATTGTAAGATTCACATGTCAGATACTAAGTGATATCGTGTGTGTGTGTTTATATATATATATATATATATATAAATTTGTAGTTGTGTTCTTGCCATGTAAGTTTGGGCATGACACAAAGTATCCTCTCTACTCCCATACTAACCTATAATAGAACTCAAGGCATGAGCAAGGAAATAAACTAACTCTTGTTAATTCAATTTATCCCCATTAATCAAATATTATCACTTTATCATACAACTTACAATGGGTTACCTAGGAAGCCTCTTTAGGGCTCAAACCTCCATTGTAAGCCACTTCCTAGCATACACATAGATAGTCCTACCCTAGCTCATAAAAATAATAACTCATAAAATCACAATACTCACCTTAGTCCTATACAAGCATATGGAAAGCACAATAGATCACTGATCAATCCCTCATAGATTAAAACATCAAAATCACAATATGAGCTTACTTGACGGGTTCTTACGGAAAAAAATATGTGAATGCATCACAATGGTTAGAAATAAAAAAATTGTGACCAAATAATCATTACATAATAACATGAGAAATCAATCACTTCCTAGGCCTCTAGTAACATACCTAACTAGTCAAAAACTAGGTTTTTGAAAACCCCTTACAAGATAAAACATGACAAGTCAACATGCATTTAAAATAATTATAGTCATTTAGTTATTTTGGTTTATGCTATAAATCCATAACAAGTTGTTTTTGCAAATTTCAAGTTTTCATTTCATTATCATTCTTAGTTGGATAAAGGTTTCAAGTTTTGGATTGATCAAATAATAAATTTCATGTTTATATCATATTGCATCCACATCTTCCCAAATAAACTACGTGTTTAGTATTATCCAATGCAAATCCATAAGGAAAATAAAATTATCAATTAAAATTTACATTAAATTATAATTTAATAATATTTCATTTTAAAGTTTAATTATTTAAATAGTAATTATATTTAATAAATATTAAATAAGAGAATCCAATTTTATACTATTGAAATATAACCAAAACTTTAATTAATTTAAACTTAACTCATTATTAATTCAAACTAAATTAGATTTTAAATAGAACTTAATTTAATTTTAATTTATTGTTTTAAATTTTAAACTGTATAAAACAAAATATTAATAATAACTATTTTTGTTAAATTTTGTGGATCTGCTGCAAATGTAAGTTAACCACTGCCATTATATTTGGTATGTGTTTTTCATATAGCAACGTCCTTGTATTTGTATGAAGAATAAACCAAGAGAATAGACATGTCCCTTCAGGATATATAGGTCTATTCAACAATATGATAAATATAATTAATTTGCCATAATCTTTTATTGGGTCAAAACCCTAACCATGAACTAATATACATCAATTCAAAAATTCGAAATGAGGGATTCAAATTGTTTTCTTTTACAAATGTTTCAACAACAAAGAACAATAATTTTCAAACAAGGGTCTCAAATCAAGGTACCTTCCCATAAATAGAATTGAAATAACAGACACAAAGAAGATAGAGACACAACAAGACATTTATTACAATGAATTCTACAAAATTTCTACCTCGATTTGATGTTAATATCTGACAAATGCTCAAAGAATGTAAAAATTCCAATCTCCAAAAATTCTTTTGAAAATTGCTCCTCCAAACCTATGTGTGGAGAAATGAACTCTAATCTCCTAACAAAGATTTTTCTCAACCTAGGGTTTCGATTTTATGAACATACAAAAAGCCTTTTCTTTTATTTTTTAAATTTCTTTAATTTTTTTTTTTTTTTTGAAAAAAGGGGTAAAAATTTATTCAATTAAATCTAGATTACAGGAGGCCTTAGGCCCAAAAACCAAATCACCAACCCAACATAGTTATGATCTATCCTTATCCACTAATTGCTTGAAGATCCCACTAAGATCAGCAGGAAGATCATCTCTATCAAAAATATCCCAACCAGCACCCTTCTCTAATGCCCATTTTTCCAAAACATCAGCCACTCCATTCCATTCCCTAGGAATATGACAGAAAAGGATCCCATCCACAAAGCTACTCAAGTGGAGAATCTCTCTAACAATAGATGCAATTTTCCAGCTAGATTCATCCACTCTCTGATTATTAATCATATCCACAACTATCTGAGAGTCAGACTCACACACCATTCTCCTCCATCCAAGAGAGCAAGCCCGCTCCATAGCCACTTTAATGGCCAAAGCCTCCATCACATTATTGGAATGAACTCCTTTGTGTATAGAGAATATGAAAATAACATTACCATCTGCATCTCTCCCAATCCCCCCCACTCCAGCCTATCTAGGGTTCCTACAAGAGGAGGCATCAGTGTTAATCTTTAGGACTGTCGTAGGAGGAGGGCTCCATCTCCCCACTCTACAAACCTTCCTCTTTCGTGGCTGATATCTCTTATTGCTACTAGTTTCAGATCCTTTATCCACTAATCCTAAATATTTGATAATACGAGAATCCCCAGGATCCACTGGCTCTGACATATCACATTTAGCAAAGATAGTCTCTTGAAGCTTGGATAGGATCAACTGCCATAGTTTAGTGGCTCCCAAGCTGGAATTACAAAAATTTCGACGGTTACGTTCCAACCAAAGATTCCATAAAATGAAAGAAGGTCCAATAGCCCAGGCCACTTGAAGGAATGAAGTTTTTGTAGGGGGTCTACCAAGGCTGTCCCTAAATTCAATAAGAGATATGACATGAATACATCTATGGCACCATGCCTCCCACCACTTATGCCAGATCTCCCTAGAGAGAGGACATAAGAAAAACACATGAGAAGCATCTTCCCCATCCAACAAGCATAGGGGACAGTAAGAGGGTCCCTAAAATCCTCTTTGCTGGAGATTATCCCAAGTAAGACACTTATTTTGTGCAACCAACCAAAGAAAAAAAATTACATTTCGGCCAAGAAAATTTATTCCAAACCTGCCTCCACTAGGGAACCTCTTGAATAACATTACATTTCCTATCTAGCCAAGCATATCCCTGGGCCACACTGAACATAACTTTTGGGAAAGGTCCCCACACCAAGATGTCTTTGTCTTTAGAAGAGCTACAAAGCCTAAAGAAGAGAATATGTGCCAGTTCAACCTGATTCTTCGGGGAGCCCCTTGTGGGCCAAAGCTATGGATCCTTCTAGCTAACCAACTCCATCAAACCACACCTCTGGATAGCCTTGAAGTGAGCAACCATGGTCCAACTTGCAAAAGAAAAAACTTGATATAGAGGCTGAAGGTGGGGAAAAATGGAGAGAATAGGAGGGTGGCCATCTCAAGAATCCTACCAGAATAACACACTTGACCCCTCATTACAGATCTAGAAAAGACCATCCTTAATTAAAGGAGCACCCCTTTTAAGGGTGTCCCAAATAAAGGACCCCTTACCATCAAGCTCAAGTCTAGGAATATCCTAAACATCCACTCTTGGGAAATACTTATGGGTCAAAATCTTGGCCCAATCCTAGTCTTGATTCTTGCACCATCTCCAGTATAACTTTGTAGCAAGAGCTTTGACATCGAGAGCCATACATTTAAGGCCTAGACCCCCAGCAAACTTAGGCAAGAAAATAGTGTCCCAGTTGACTAAGCTCCATTTAGAAGATTGAAGGTTGCCTAACCAAAGGAATTGTTGTGACAAAGCATCAAAATCTTTCATAACTCCCACGGGAGGGGTTTGCACTAAGCACCTGTAAATAGGGAGGGCTTGAATCATAGTCTTGAGAAGGGTAACCCTCCCAGCTAATGAAAGCCACCTATGTGTCCAATGCCTCACTCTACTACAAAATTTTTCAACAAGACCTTGCCAATACTCTTTCTGTTGAGTCCCCAAAGCTAAAGGAACTCTGAGATAGATCAAAGGGAGGGATTCAACTTGAAACCTGAGAATTCTAGTGATCCTAAGCTGAATCGACTGAGGAGTATTAAAGAAATAAATAGAAGATTTCCCTTCATTAATTTTCTGTCCAAAAGCTTTTAAATAAATATCCAAAATCTTTCTAAAGTTCCTTGCCTCGTTGGCAGTAGCCAAGCCCATCATGCCAGTATCATCCACAAATTGGAGGTGCGTGTATGAAGGAATATCATTACCCCACTTCCACCCTTGAATAAGTCCCAACTATGCTTGAGATTTTATAAATCTACCTAAGCCCTCTGCCATAATAATAAATAGATAAGGAGAGATAGGATCCCCCTGGCAAAGTCCTCGAGAAGTAGAGAAAAGGTCAGTAGGTTCTCCATTGATAAGAATCGAAAAGGATGGGGAAGACACACAGCTGAGAACCCAATCCACCCATTTTGTAGTAAATCCAAAAGCTAGAAGCACACGACCTAGAAAGTCCCAACTAACTCGGTCATATGCTTTAGCTAAGTATAGCTTAATAAACATAGCCTTTTCCTTGAATGAGGCCATAGAATGAATAGCTTCTGTAGCAATCACCACCCCATCAAGAATCTGTCTCCCACTGACAAAACCTCCCTGTTCCTCAAAAATTAGAGTGGTAAGGAAAGGCTTGATCCTTTCAACAATTAATTTGGTGATGATTTTGTACGTGACATTACATAGAGCAATGGGTCTGAACTGGTCCAACCTATTAGCGCCATCAATCTTGGGAATGAGAGCCAAAAAAGTAGCATTCATAGACTTGAGCATTTGTTTATTTTGATATGACTCCTGGACCACATCTAGAAGACCAAATTTAATAATCTCCCAAAAATCCTGGAAAAATTCAGTGGGAAACCCATCTGGGCCTGGGGCTTTACCTTTCGGCATACCAAAAACCACTTTCTCCAATTCCTCAATCATAATAGGTTTTAAAAGATCTCTATTCATACAGCTGGAAACAAGATGAGGAATGCAGTCTAAAATAGACCTAGTCTCTTCCAAGGAAGCAAGATCTTCCCTAGAGAAGAGTTGAGAAAAGTATCTAATGGCCTTTGAAGAAATTACCTCCTTGGAACATAGTTGATCACCAGAAGTAGAGACTAGAGAAGTGATAGAATTCCCAAACATGCGGGCCTTGACAGTGTTGTGGAAGAAAGCAGTGTTTCTATCTCCCTCCTACAACCAGTCTATCCGAGACTTTTGTTTCCAAAATATTTCCTCCCGAAGCTCCCATTCTTCAACTTCCTTCAGAGCTGAGGATTCTTGAGACATAAAATCTAGAGTCATGCCTAGGTCCCTAATTTGGTGAGTGACATTATTCAACCTAGCCTGAGCATCACTCAACTGCTCTTGCAAGTTTCCAAAACACTGTTTGTTCCACTTCTTCAACATGAACTTAACATGCTGAAGTCTCTTCTCGAAGGTGTACATTGAAGTTCCATGTGAAGGCTTACCCTCATACCACCAGGCAAGCATAAGCTCCTGTAGGGAGTGATCCCTCAACCACATCAGTTGAAACTTGAAAGAGGGATTCTTGGAGGTCTTGAAAGGGGTGACAGAGAGCCTAATAGGCTAGTGATTAGAGCCTCTCCAATCAAGAATTTCTAAACTGGTAGTCCATCTACTATGCATCCAATAATAGGATACTAGGAATCTATCCAGCCTTTCAGAGATAGCCTCCGTCCCATTTCTTCTATTGTTCAAAGTGAATATACCAGAGTTGGGTTTAACATCAATAAGATTCAAAGAACCAATATTATCGCTAAGCATTTTAGAAGAAGGACCCAAATGGGAATGTCTGCCCCTCTTCTCCTCTAGACTAGTAACAGCATTAAAATCTCTAGCCACAATCCATGGAAGAAAGGGGTCCAGAGAACAGAAAAACATAATATGAGACCACATATGAGATTTACCAACCAAGTCACTAGGAGCATAAATATTAGAAAATAAGCACCTTTCACCTGTCTCAAAATGAGAAGCCAGGAAGGAGATAGAAGACCTTCTCACAATCCACCACAAAGGAGTCACCTTCATAGGATTCCAAAGACAAGAAAGGCCCCCTGAGTTCCCATGAGCACTTACTCCCTGCCAGCAACCTTGGGGCCAAATATTTGGTCCACAGTTATTCAATTCATCAACTGAAAGCTTAGTTTCCTGAATGAACAAAACATATGGAGAATGAGACTCTATCAATCTACGAACAACCTTTTGTCTAGGGATGCTGCTCAACCCCCTCACATTCCAAGATAGAATAATCATTTAGAGGACTAAGAGAAATGAGAGTCAATGGGCATCACTAACCCTACCTCAACCAAAGTCTCGCCCATCATCTTGACTTTCTCCTGATCCGTCTTCCTTCCACTCTTAGAAAACTTCTCTGCGGTCCCCTTTTTAAAAGGCTTCTATTGTAAACCTAAAGTGGAAGCAATTTTAGCACCTTTTGTATTATCAGACACCCCTTTCTTGCTAGGAAGATTTGCACCTGCGATACTTGGAGCTTCACCAGGATGCAACCCTCCTAGAATATCACAACTAATCTTCTGAACCACTCCATCTAATCCAACTGGCTGGCCTTGTTCTTTCTCAGCAACCTAGATTAGAACCCCATCCTCCTGGAGCTGGGGAGCAGACAAGGACCCATCACCCAGAGATAACTCCATAGGGATTCCTTCCTCTTGAATCAAATTCTCTAGAACATTAAACTTGTTAAAAGTACCATCATTTTGTCTATCCGTCCAAGCTCTCTTCTACCCCTTTCCTTTATTACGTGGCTTAACTAGGATAAAACCTTCCTTATCTGTAGAGGGACCATTTGGCATTTGGGCCTTACCCTTGTCTTCCTTAGGAGATGAAATAGTGGTCGTAGCTGACTGAGAAGATTTATACCTGGGGCATTTGCGATGTAGGTGCCCATACTCACGAGAAATCCTACATCTAAAGGGTAAAGTCTCGTAGTCCAACTGCTGAACCCATGAAGAAGTGCCCATACAGATTTCCATAGAGTCAGGAAGCAAATTATTCAGATCCACTTCCACACAAATTCAAGCATATGAAATTACTTTTCGGTCTTGGGTTAGTGTGGCCAACCCAACCGGTTTCCCTAGCAAAAGCAATATCGAATGAAGGATGTCCTCTCTCCAAAATTCCAAAGGCAATCGAGGAAGCCTAACCCACATAGGGATTCGAGACTGTATCTCCTCAGCGGAGTTAAATCCAATGTGCCAGGGTTTGAGGAAAAGCCCAACCTGGTTAAAGAAATATGGGCCCCCCTCAAAGACCTTGTTCCTATCTGACATACTTGAAAAAATGACCAAAAAATAGTTGTTGGCCACTAGAAGAATTTCCATATCCCCTTCTGGGTTCCATATCCAATGCGCCCACGATTCCAGCACAAGAAGGGAGAGCTGGAGACCCAAAAACTTACAAATGAGTGCATGCTTGCCCCAATACTCCATATCCTCTAAAATTTGTTCTACTTGAATGATTAACATCGGTCGATCATCAGAGCACTCCAAAAATCCATTCTTCTTCTTGATACAGACAGAATCTTTCGATGATGATGCATGCATCCCAGACAAAGTATTGAAACCCTTACCTTCAGGCCCTCCCTACAAAAAGGAGAGGACTCAGCCATCACCAAATCCTCAGAAAAAAATCTGAGATGGGACCTCTGGTTGCCCCATGAGCAAGGACCAAAATCCAAACCCCAATCAATAAAAGAAGCCACAAAGCCCACCCCCAACTATATGCCCTACACTGGCTGCCCTAGAATGAGGAGGCAACAAACACAGGCCCACCCCTGCTGGTCTCACCACTGCCTAAGCAATCAAACCCACGCTTCAATCCAAAATGGTGTCACCTTCACAGTTTGCCCCTGTGGCCAAAACGTTGTGCGAACGCCACCACCGACGGACGTCCTCACTGCACCTAGGGGACACAGGCCCTCGTGTCTACAAAACTTGCAGCAGTCGCCATCACCACATTGTCATATGGTTTAAATTTCTTTAATTCCTTATGCACACTTTTTTCTTTTAATTAGAATAAAGTTTATTTGAATTATTCCTAGTTTGTTATTTTTTTTGATTGGTAAATGGCCAAAGCCATGAATTATATTAATGAAAAATAAGAAAGTACAATAATCTCCATTCTAATAGGCATTGGTAGGAAAGAACAGAGAAGAAAACCTCCAGTCTAGCCTGGGACCAAAGTCTTATATTATACAAAAATAAAAGGGGCATACCCTAGTAGGAATGTCAAAAAAATTACATAATTTCCTTTGAATATAAGGAATTTGAATTACAAGAAGGCTACTCTTCCAAATTCCAATATGAGAATTTGAGTTGAATGAATGAAATCCTAAGAACAAAAGAGGGAAACCCCACAAATTTTCCACACCAATAAGTTAGTGGTTAAACCAAACCAGGAGGTGAAAGGCCAAAACTAGATGATAGAACGAGGCAGATTTCCTTAGCTCAAATAAACTAAATTATTATTTCTTAAGTTTTAAAATTACAGATATTACTCAGCTATTTTAGTAGATACTTGGAAAATCAATCTTCTACCGCTGAATTAAATATAATTACTTCATATAAAAAATTGATCTACCATTCATGAAAGAAAAGGTTACCTTAACAACCCCTACCCAACTAAACTCAAAGATCCTATAGATATGACTTAGATCCAATAAAACATGGCATAAACCAAAATATCAAATAAAAAATATATGAAATTAATTTGATATGTCCACAAAAAAAGCATTTCAGATAGCCTTAGGAAATATCAAAATGAGGTCTATAATTAATTTGGACTATAGAATGATAAATTATCGAGAAGGATAACTAAGAAATCCTTAATATTATTCTAGAAATGAAAAGGAACCTAAAGGGATAGGAAGCCCAAACCATGATATTATTCTGGAAGATAAAAATAGGCTTGAGTAGAATCTTAGTATAGAGATCAATTAACAGATAACATGAAAATAACCAGTCCATGATATCAGACAAAAAAAAACTAAGGCATTTACTTTTATCATAAAAGGAAGAAATGCAACTCAAAATTTCTATTAATTTAGAAAATAAATTTGTTAATTTAACTAATAATAATATTTAAAGTTCATTATTTAAAATGAAACTTCTAAATTTACTATTATTAAATTAAATAAATATAATTACACCAAATTTGGTCTTTTAGTTAAATCTTTAAATTTATTTCTTCTATTAATCAATTTCCTAATTGATTAAATATAATTAAAAATTGATTTTTCTTTATAAAATTTATGTTTAATGAAATCATTTAATAATATCTTTGATTGATTTAGTTATGACTGAAAATCATAGTTTACCCTCAAACTCAATAAGAAAACTTATCTAAATGACAAAGTATGATTCAAACTTAATGGTCAAAAATCTTGAATTCATGTCACTTGATGAATTCAGAAAGGTTGTTAACTCAAATACTTGTCCTATATTTTAGGACAATTGGCTCAGGTTTATTGTTTAGACTTGAGAACTATCTCCTCTATTTTACCAGTGAGATACCATGATAGGGCACACTCATCCTAGCAATTTAAGGAAGTCAATGCTTTGTACCTACAATTTGCATAAAAGCTAAACTTGTACATATATATATATATATATATATATATATCTAAACTCAACAAGAAATGGTAGGGAGTGGTACATCATGTAGCTCCTAACAAGCAAATGACTATGACTCCCTCCCTCAACCACATCAAAAATGTCAAACATAAAGTAAAACATACATGTACACCATACACATGCAAGTATGGAGTAAGTAACCATAAAACCACATATAAATCATCCATATAACTATACCCAGCAAAACCATACCAATTTTCCTTTGCCTACCATACATCACTAACAAGATCCTCATGCAAACCATCATCAATATCTTTTAAACTCATATCAAAGAAAACATCCCATGATTCATAAGAATTTACCTCATTGACATCTTCATCTTTGCTTGCCTCTTTCGTGTCATCAACAATGCATGTAACTACTCCACTTTCTTGATCTCCAATGAAGGCACTATACTTTTCCTCCATTGCTGCAATCTTCAAATCATCTCGATCTATTTCAGGTTCATAAATATTGTCATCTTCATTCTCTTCCTCTTCTCGTTCATCTTCTTCAACTTTAGGTTCACAAATAATTTCCTCTTCATCCGCTTGCTCTTCCACTAGATCATCTTTCTTTTCTGCATCCAAATAATTATCAACATCTCTTTTCTGGTAATGTGCTCTTCTCTTCTGCAACTTAGCTTCTAATTCATTCACTCGCTTCTGGAAATCAACTAGCAATGATTTTTGATTTCTTGCTCTAAATTTCTCAAGTTGAGGAATCCTCAGAATCTATCCAATCACAAAAGTCATCTTCTTCTTTCTCTTCTCCATAATCAAGTCTTTAAAAGAAAAATCTCATCCAAAACAAGAACCTCGTGAAAACTACCTCACAGTTGGTGATCTATTTACACAATCAAGAACTTCTTGACAAACTTCAACCAACTCAAAGTCCTGGTGCAAACTGCCTCACATTCGACGATTTGTTCGCACGCTTAGGAACTCCCACTCTGATACCACTGATGTAGGGCCAACACCACCCTTACAAACTCACAACCAAGATCACAAAAATATGGAGATAGAGAGATGACAAAAATGATTCATAAAGCATCCATTAATATTTGAAATTCATTACAATATTCTCCACATGGAAGAACTCCAAACTCTTACAATATAAGAGAGATTCCTCACTAAGAGCTTCTACTTCCCAAACTTCTACTTCTCAAGCTTTCTTACAAGAGATTACATTAGAAGAGCTTCACTACAAGAGCTTACACTTGAAGAACTTATACTTGAAGAGCTTGATTACAAATGAACATAAGCCTTCCTTAAATAGGCACTTACCACCCAAGGCATGATTTTTCTACAACATTCTAGAATTTCCACAACCTTCTACAATATCTACAACCTTCTAGAATTTGCACCTAAATACAACTAAGCACTACCATGTGGCCCAATTAGAAAATTACATTTCTTTTGTAGATCACAACAAATATTAAATGCATGATTTAAGGAACTTTCCACAAACTTCTAAGTTGCCACCTACACACCTCGATTAATGGAATGACAACTATTTTTCCTATTTTTCTATTTATGCCACCTTTGCACCTTGAAAATAGAAATTCCTCCTTTCTCCTTTTTTCCTATTTTTCCATTTTTATTATTTTCCTTCTATTTTGGTCACTTTCTCTCTCCTCCACAATTTTTTTTTTTAATCCTAATAATTTAATTTTTCCATGCAAGATGCTCCTGCATTAGACTCCCCTGGTAGGTAGAAAAGTGTGTCCCACACTTTGACGTCAAAAGAAAGATATACAACCATCTTCATTTTCATCACAAGCTTCCACATCAATAAGGACAAGAAAAAACCAACATGCCAATCTTCCACATTTTTTTTTCTGATGCATGATGCTCTTGCATCTGACTCCCATGGTAGGAAAATTTTTGTGAGTATGGATTCACAAAATGAAGTAGCCACTGTTGACATATTTTTTTTTTCTCTTCCTCCAACACATAGCTGGAACAAGTATCCGGTGCCGATATATTTCCTTCTTACTTCTTTTCCAACACCTAGTCAGAACAAGTGTTTGTTGCTGAAATTTCTCCTTTGCAATGAACTTTTTCCAAGTATAAATTTCATCCTCATTCAATCTTGTTGAATTAATCATGCCTATAATAAACCCAACAACACCATACCAATTTTCCTTTGCATACCATACATCACTAACAAGATCCTCATGCAAACCATCATCAATATCTTATAAACTCATATCAAAGACAACATCCCATGATTCATAAGAATCTACCTCATTGACATCTTCATCTTTGCTTGCCTCTTTCATGTCATCAACAATGCATGTAACTACTCCACTTTCTTGATCTCCAATGAAGGCACTATACTTTTCCTCCATTGCTGCAATCTTCAAATCATCTTGATCTATTTCAGGTTCATAAATCTTGTCATCTTCATGCTCTTCCTCTTCTCGTTCATCTTCTTCAACTTTAGGTTCACAAATAATTTCCTCTTCATCCGCTTGCTCTTCCACTGGATCATATTGCTTTTCTGCATCCAAATAATTATCAACGTCCCTTTTTTGATAATGTGCTCTTCTCTTCCACAACTCAGCTTCTAATTCATTCACTTGCTCTAAATTTCTCAAGTTGAGGAATCCTCAGAATCCATCCAATCACAAAAGTCATCTTCTTCTTTCTCTTCTCCATAATCAAGTCTTTAGAAGAAAAATCTCGTCCAAAACAAGAACCTCTTGCAAACTGCCTCACAGTCAGTGATCTGATTACACAATCAAGAACTTCTTGACAAACTTCAACCAACTCAAAGTCCTGGTGCAAACTGCCTCACGTTCGACGATCTATCTACACGCTCAGGAACTCCTGCTCTGATACCACTGATGTAGGGCCAACACCACCCTTAAAAACTCACAACCAAGATCACAAAAATATGGAGATAGAGAGATGACAAAAATGCTTCATAAAGCATCCATTAATATTTGAAATTCATTACAATATTCTCCACATGGAAGAACTCCAAACTCTTACAATATAAGAGAGATTCCTCACTAAGAGCTTCTACTTCCCAAACCTCTACTTCTCAAGCTTTCTTACAAGAGATTACATTAGAAGAGATTCACTACAAGAGCTTACACTTGAAGAGCTTCTACTTGAAAAGCTTGATTACAAATGAACATAAGCCTTCCTTAAATAGGCACTTACCACCCAAGGCATGATTTTTCTACAACATTCTAAAATTTCCACAACCACCTAAATACAACTAAGCACTACCATGTGGCCCAATTAGAAAATTACATTTCTTTTGTAGATCACAACAAATATTAAATGCATGATTTAAAGAACTTTCCACAAACTTCTAAGTTGCCACCTACACACCTCGATTAATGGAATGACAACTATTTTTTCTATTTTTCTATTTATGCCACCTTTGCACCTTGAAATAATAGATCCTTTCTTTCTCCTTTTTTCTTATTTTTCCATTTTTATTATTTTCCTTCTATTTTGGTCACTTTCTCTCTCCTCCACAATTTTTTTTTTCGTAATAATTTAATTTTTCCATGCAACATGCTCTTGCATTAGATTCCCCTGGTAGGTAGAAAAGTGTGTCCCACACTTTGATGTCAAAAGAAAGATATACAACCATCTTCATTTTCATCACAAGCTTCCACATCAACAAGGACAAGAAAAAACCAACATGCAAATCTTCCACATTTTTTTTTCACTACCACTACTCCCTACTAGAGGATAAGATGCTCCCTACTCCTGCTATTGTTGATTACCTCTAAATGCAAGAGGCTTCTTATCACTACTTGTTCCCTATTTTTTGTGCCCTTGGATCTAGATGGTGTATGTCCACTAGTAGGTGCACCCACAAAACCACCATGTTTTGAAGTGACATTCTGGTCAACAAGTATGACCTGATGAACAACTTCATTAAGGGTCTTAGTCTAGAATACCTTCACACCCCAAAGGAAATAGTTATTCAATCCCTATATAAAGTGTTGTACCATAAGTGGTTAATTGTCACTAATTCCTACATATGGCATGTGCTCATAAAAATTTTGCTCATACTCCACCATGCTTATGATATATTTCCTTAGATTATGAAACTCATCTATATTCTATTGGTGCCACTTATCTGTTAGGAAGTGATTATGTAAGTTTTCAAGGAATAACTCCTAGGTGACAATAATCACATCCATACCTAGCTTCTTCTCCTCAATATTCCACCACGTGGTTGCAAAGATAACTAAGTGTGTGATGACATATCTTGCTTTGACATTGGAGTCAAAGTCTTGCATCAAAAAATATATATCCAAGGAAATCAACCATTTCTCTACACCATAATCAATACCTTCCCTGGTGAAGGATTTAATCTTGCCCCCTTGTAGGTCCCTTATTTGTGCATCCTTGGCTGACATCTTTCTATCACCATGAGGATCTCCTTGAGCAATCCTAGATCTTCATCTCTACTCAATTCAAGCTTGATATGATTCCTCTTGATCAATACTTTTTGGAGGAGGTAGGTGCTCTAGGATAATCCTCATCATTTGCCTCATATTAACCTCCTTTGAATCAACATGCTACTCTCCATTGTTCCCTCCATGTTCTCTTCCTAAACATGACTCTCTCTATGAGTGGGAAGAGGGCTATCATATCCACCTCTCCCACGACCTCTACCTCAGCTTGCACTGTGACCCCTACCAACTGATCTACTCTTAGACACAATCCTCCTAAAAAATCCAAGCAAGAACAAAAAAAATACCCACAAAGTTAAAAAATGCATACTACCTTAAAGCACAATCATAAGAAAATATACTTTGAAATCCAAATGAAGAGTTATTGAAGTTTTCCTTTTTCTAAGTTTAAGTATTTGAGTATGAATTACAAGTTGTTCATGTTGTGAAAAATAAATATATTTTCTTAAGTTTCATTTAAGTTGACTAGTTGTCATCTAGTGGCATTCCAATATAGCCAGAGCTCCCAATGTAGAAACTAGGATCTGATACTAGATGTAATGCCTTGGCAAGGAACCTAAAATAAATCAACCTATTATGTTACTAAGTTTGCTAAACATTTTTTGGAAAGATTTAAACAAACACGAGGCAACATAGTGGAAGAAATAACTTACATATATACATAAGTAATACAATACCAGTTACATCTCTCAAGGGTTTCATGATGTTGAATCATATAGATAAATTTTATTAAGATTAAATCTGATATAAGTAAACAAAGTCCATGTCATAAAATAACTATAAGTATGAAATCACATTTAATAATATACAAGTACATAACATGTCACTTGACATAACCAAAATGCATGATTATCCTCTGTATAAGTCAAAGGGTATGAAATACTAAAAGAATATACATCATGATAAGATACAACATCTCATAGAATTTCAAATAATCAAAGTACAATAATTCAAAATATGACCATAGAACATAATCAAAATATTAGAAGAATAAAACAACTACACAAATATATCCAGCATCGACATCTAGCTGTTAGATCTCAATGGTATAAGAAACACTACCACTTGACCTCATGGAACCTAAATGGTCCACTCCCACCATGTTGAGGAGATAATCTCAAGTCCCAAATGAATAACAATAAAAAATTCATAACTAGAATCTAGGTCAAGGAATCTTGATAACAATATATCTCAAAGGTACCAAGTGCATAGATAAGATCTAATCCCAGAGGCAAAAAGGACACATAGGAAATGTAATATGCATGTGGACAGGTGTCATAACATGAGTAAACTCTAAGGTTACCCTAATAGTTTCTCTAAACTCTGATCCCCTAGTGACTCTATGTGGCATCAATATCCTCTCTTACAAATAAGGCATACTAACAAAGAAAGGTTGTAACCAAGCATCCTCTCTACTCCCATCCTAGCCTATACTAGAACTCAAGGCATGGGTGAGGCAATACACTAACTCTTGTTAATTTATTTTAACTACATTATTAAAATATTATTACTTATTAATATAACTTACAATGTGTTACCCAAGTAGCCTCTTTAGAGCTCAAGCCTCCATTGCAAGACACTTCCCAACATACATATAGATAGTCCTACCCTATCTCATATGAAGTATAACTCATAAAATAACAATATTCACCTCAATCCTATACAAGCAATTGGAAAGCACAATAGATCACTTATCAATCCCTCACAGATTAAAACATTAAAATCACAACATGAACTTACCTAACATAACATGTTCTTACCATAGAAAACACATAAATGCATCACAATGATTGGAAATAAGATAGTTGTGACCAAATAAACATTACATAATAGCAACATAAACCAATCACTTCATAATCCTCTGGTAACATACCTAACTAGTTAAAAAATAGGTTTCCCAAAACTCCTTACAAGATAAAACATGAATTTTTTTATAGCTTGAATGCTAATAGTATTCCTTTGGGGGGTATCCCAAGAATTACTAGATCATGTGGAGATTGCTAGCATAATTAACATGTTGCTTTCATGATTGTGTTTTTCATTGATATCAACATGGAAATATTTCTATGAAGATTGGCAGAATAGAAGATAGAGAACGAGATCATACAGATAGAGAATTTTTGGTCAAGTCAAGCACGATTAAGGATGTGTTCTACATTATGTCCTAATAATGTGGTTAAGTATGCAAAGAGGGAGTCAAAGATATGCTTGATTTATAAATAGTAGTATGCAGACAAAGTATCTAATAAGAAATTTTTGATGTTTGATTTGTATCTCTTTACTAAGATAGAATCATGATATGCAAAGTTAAAAAATGACAAGAGAGAACTCGATAATTATGTCAGCAAGTGTATACAGTTTGGAGTTGCACATGTGATAAATTATAAAGACTGTGAGCTAACAGTGTTGTGTTTTTCTTATATCAGTAATTATCTTAATGTGATTCTATTATAATTAATTGGTAAAGCCTTAAGGCTGAATCAAGGAATTTTTTTGAGGACAAGGCATAAAGGAAGGATATTTTCCTTGTTTAGATGAGAACCAAGTGTGTGGATTTTGTGAACAAGAGCAGAGTGTTTTTTAAATGCAACTAAGTGATCCAAGAGATTATTGGATGTGAAGTTGGTGATCTAGTACCAAGATTAGAAGAAGAAGACTAGTCTAGTTGATAAGATAGAGGAAGAGGAAGTACAAGTACAATTCATTTATGTTATTCTACAAGGAATAATATAAAGATTAGTTGGATAGTGAGTTCAGTGATATTTCCCCTGAATCTATTTGGATAGTGGGTCCATCTTCCTTTTACAACTCCTAATAAGGTTGGCACAACTCTTAAAATGGTTGGAATCTCCTAACAAGGATTCAAAGTCTCCTAATAGGGATTGATATGTACTAAATGCTTTTATAGACTCCTAACAAGGTCCATCCTCTAACAAGGAATATTTATATTAGTACATCATTTATGGGTACTATCCCCACTAGGGTTTTCCCTCAGATTAAGGGTTTCCCTAGTTAACATATCTGGTGTTATTGTGTATGAGTATCTTGTTATGGTTGTTGATTATATTGTTCATATGGTTAAGGATTAGTATGGTTGATAATTGTTATAATAGTTGCATAACTAATTCACCTCCCCTCTTAGTTACATTGGTGGGCTTTACTTTCTAACAATTAATATTAGATAATCAAGTACTTGAAGAAAATGATTAATAGATTTGGGAGATAAATGGTGAGTCACTTCATAAAAAAAAGTCATAAGTCTGATGAGGTTAATTTTTTTATTCAGAAGATGGAACTTCTTGGTGAGATATAAAAATTGTGTTCATAACTGAGCATTGAGTTTCTAGATCTAGAATATTTTTATTGTATACAGAGTAATAAAAGCACAAGTAAAGAGAAATCTAGATCTAAAGAAGACAAGAAGTCTAGAGAAGGTATTAACCTTCTTTTGAAAAGAGAGCCAAAAGGTATGATTTTTTTTATTTGTTGAACATGTAAAGAATTTGGTCATTTTTCATCAAGATGTCCTAAGAGAATAAGAAATACTAGAAAGAGTTAACATTTAGATGATGATGAAAAATTTAAATAAAGTGTAGAAATATTATTGAATTATATTAATGATGATGAGCTTGAATTGATTAACAAAGAAGAAGTAATAGAAGACATAACTTTGGTAACTATTATTGATGATTATGAAGAGGTTAACCTGAAGACTAATAAAGAGAATATTGAAGTTTTCTTTGAGACTAACAATGATTTTTAGAATGATGTAAACATTATTGAGAATGGAGGAGAACATAGAACTGAACCTAGAGAAGAGATAAGAGTTGAGATAGAAACTCCTATACCTAACAAGAATTTGAGAAAGAATCACCTTGCAGAGTAGATTACTAGAAGTAAAGACAAAGTAGTAATGAAAACAAAAAAAGTACATGAGAAACTATGTTTGATTTCTCAAGTTGAACCTAAGAGCATAGATGGGGCATGAAAGGATGATCATTGGATTTAGGTAGTGAAGGAAATAATAGGTTAGATTGTGAAGAATGAAACATGGGAATTGGTTCATAGGCCTTAAGACAAGAATATTATAGGGACTAAATGGGTATTCAGAAACAAGATGAATGAAAAAGGTGAAGTTGTGAGGAACAAAGCTAGATTGGTATGCAAAGGATACCCACAACAAGAGGGTATAGACTATTAAGAAAGATTTTCCCCTATAGCCATAATGGAAGTAGTAGAATGTTCTTCGCTTATGTAGAAAATAGGAAATTTAAAGTGTATTAGATGGATGTCAAGTTAGCCTTTGAATGGAGAACTTGAAGAAGAAGCTGATATTGAGCAGCCAAAAGAATTTTTTTTGACAAAAGAAAAGGACATGGTATGCAAATTAAAGAAAGCATTATATGGTCTAAAGAAAGCATCTAGAACATAGTATGCAAGATTGGATAAGTATTTGAAAAAAATTTGGATTTTCTAAAGGTGCAATAGATAGTAACCTATATTTGAAAGAAATTTAAAATGGTTTGCTAAACATTGTGATATTTGTTGATGATTGATGCAGGAGCATCCAAAGGTATAAGGGCAATCCTATGTCACCCAAAAAAAAAATGTACTTAGACTTAGTTTCTATTTCATTTCTAGATACCCATTTGGGTCAAATAAAGGTTCCAACTCTCACAGTTCCAGTATCAATGTTCTAGGATAGAGTATTTGAACACCTTGGGATATGTGTAAATGTCAAAAAAATAGGAGTACGTAATTGAGCCATCATTTTGGTGAAATAGGAGGTGTAAATTGGCTAGATGAATTTAATTACAATTTGGAGCATTCCAGAAAAAGAATCAGGTCAAAAGGCCCCATGGTTTGAAAGTTATCGCAGTTTTTTGATTTTTGGAGACCTCCTAAGAATGCTTCAAAGTTAGGCTAGGGGCATTAAATGACCTCAAAAAGGGCCAAAAAATGGGTATGAGAAAAGCTGGTCCATAGGGCTAAAGAGCGCTTCAAGAGCTTTCCAAAAATTTAAACGGTTTGTCAATCGAAGCTACGGTTCAAAAGTTATGCCTCCCGAAAGTTCGATTACCTGTTTTGGATTCTTCTAGATTTGTACCAACTTCTAATGTGGCTTCTAGAGCCTTCTACTAGGTCGGTGGATGCCTACTAGCACTTTCTAAAATGTACTCCTAGTCCTTAACCCTTCGAGGTCTATTTAAGGACATTTTTGGCATTGTAAAAGGCAGTTTGGACTAAAATTTGAGAGGAGGTACCAAAAGGAGAAATTATCTCCAGTTTTGTGCTATTATAAGCCCTTAGGGCATGTTTTGAAGTCTATTTTCTCTATACTAAATGTAATAGCTTATTTTCATAGTTAATACAATTTCCCTTTTCCTATTGTGTCCATTCTGTGCTTAGGTTGTGTCTCCATCAAGTGGTATTAGAGCTGGTTTTCCTAAGTGTGTAGATAGAGCGCCGACTATGAGGTAGTTTGCACTAGGACTGTGTGGTTGTGGGTTTGAGTTAAGAAGATGCCTCCATGAAGAGAGCATGGTGGAAGGGCTAGAGCTATTAATCCTAAGGAGGTTAGAGCCCTCCAAAGGCAGGTACAAGCATTGCAGGAGGAGGTTCGTAGAGGAACAAATGTTGTCATAGGTAACGATAGTGAGGATGATAGTGAAGAAGAAGAAATTGGACCAGAAGGGAAATTTGACAAGGAAGTTCTGAATTAGGTAGAGGAAAGGCTTTTTAGGGCCATTACTAAGTTTGGGAAAAGACCTACAATAGATGTGGGTGTATTTTCAGGAAATCTGAAACTAGATGAGTTGATTGATTGGATCAATGAATTGGAAGAATACTTTGAGTATGAGGATATCAGGGACCTAGATAGGGTTAAGTTTGCAAAGGCCAAACTGAAAGGCCATGCCAAAATCTGGTGGCAAGAGGTTCAATTGGAAAGAAATAGAAGAGGAAAGGAGAAGATCACAAGGTGGGATCGCATGGTGGACAAATTGAAGAAGCAGTTCATTCCTGTGGACTACGAGCTTGATTTATTTAAGAAGATGCATGGGCTAAAGCAAGAAGGAAGATCAGTCCAAGAATATATAGAGGAGTTTTATTGAATTTTGATTAGAGTAGGGCATGCAAAAGCAAATAAGGAGAAGGTTGCTCATTATATCAGTGGGTTGCGACCTAGCATCTAGGAGGAATTAAGTCTGGTAAGAATGACCAGCATTGAAGAGGCATACTAGTTTTCCCTATGAGTTGAAGAGAAGATAAATGAGAGGTTTGAAGAGAGACAAAGAGGGCATGTTCAAGGAGGAAGGGGAAGCGGTAGGTCATCTGGAGGCCGAAATGAAACCCAAAAGAAAAATAAAGATGTGGGTACTAGCAAGAACCAGAGGAATGAGGGTTTCAACTGCTCCCATGATCAAGACTTTGGAAATAAGAGAGGAAGAGGTAGAGGACATGGAAAAGGAAGAGGAGGCTTCCATGGTACCTATTTCCATTTCAATGAAGAAGGTCATCGTGCCTTTGAATGCCCTCAATGAAAAGGAAGGATAGATAGGAGAGCTAAGGGTCAAGCTAGGGTTGCTCATGTGGATGAGGATGCACAATCATCACATTCAGAGGATGTAGAAAGAGGAGAGACCTTGGTAAATGAAAGGGTCCTACTAAGTGGTGAGATTGAACCAGGACAAAGGAGGAGTTTGTTCTGTACCAGATGCAAGTGTGAGGATAAATGTTGTGATGTGATCATTGATGGTGGTAGCACTGATAACTTGGTATCAGAGGAGATGGTCTCTAAGCTGAAGCTCAAGAGGGAGAAACATCCCCAACACTATCAGATTGCTTGGGTGAAAGATGATCATAAGGTCCTGATAAGTGAACAATGTCTTGTGAAATTCAAAATTGGGAGTCTCAAGCTATAAATAGGATAACCTGTGTCCATGTGTAGTACCTGTAGTACTAGCACCAAAGAAGGATGGAGAGTGGAGGATGTGTACAGACTCTCAAGCTATAAATAGGATAACCATCAAATATCGGTTTCCTTTGCCAAGAATGGATGATCTTATGGACTTCTTGAGTGGAGCTCAGTACTTCACAAAGATAGATCTCAAGAGTGGTTACCACCAGATACAGATTCGAGAAGGAGATGAGTGAAAAATAGCGTTCAAGACCAAGGAGGGTCTTTATGAGTGGTTAGTCATGCCCTTTAGATTGACGAACGCCCCAAGCACCTTCATGTGGCTTATGAATGAGGTACTTAAGAAGTTCTTGGGAAAATTGTTTATTGTCTATTTGGATGATATTTTAATTTTTAGAAAGACTTTTGAAGAACATTTATTGCATATTTGTAGTGTCCTTGAAAGGTTAAGGGAAGAGAAACTGTTAATTAATTTGAAGAAGTGTATCTTTGCAAAAAGGGAGTTAGTTTATTTGGGGTTTGTTATATCACCTGAAGGTCTTAAAATGGATCCAGAGAAGGTAAAAGCCATCTTGGAATGGCCTACTCCAAGGTCTGCTACTGAGGTAAGATCATTTCATGGTTTGGTTAGTTTTTATAGGAAGTTTATTAAGAATTTCAGTTGCATATGTGCACCCCTAACTAACACAATAAGAGGGGATAGAAAAGAGTTCAAATGGACTGCAACAGCTGCAAGAAGTTTTGAATTGCTGAAGAAGAAGGTGACAAAACAACTTGTGTTGGCAATTCCAAATTTTGGAAAGGTGTTCCAGGTGGATTGTGATGCTAGTGGCAGTGCTATTGGGGCTGTATTAAGCCAAAAAGGTAAGCCTATTGCATATTTTAGTGAAAAATTGAATGATGCAAAGAAGAAGTATTCTGTTTATGATAAAGAGTTCTATGCAATAGTTCAGGCCTTAAAGAAATGGAGGCATTATTTATTGCCAAAGGAATTTGTTTTGTATACTGATCACCAGGCATTACAATACCTAAATAGCCAAGGTAAATTGAATCAAAGGCATATGAAGTGGGTAGAGTTCTTGTAGAGCTATACATTTGTGTTGAAGCATAGAAGTGGAAAATCTAACAGGGTTGTAGATGCACTAAGTAGGAGATAGTTCTTGCTAACAGTAATGTAGGTTGAAGTAGTTAGGTTTGATGATCTGTACCCTGATGATCCTGATTTTGCTGAAGCGTGGAAAGCTTGTAAAGAGCCTATTGCTGTAGATAGAACTAAGTGGTTAGACTATCTGATTCAGGATGGCATGTTATTCAAGGGCAGCCAATTGTGCATTCCAAGGAGTTCCATGAGGGAAAATCTGATTAAGAAGAAACATAGTAGAGGGATGGAAAGACATTTTGGTTGAGATAAGACCATTGCCATTCTTAGAGAACATTATTTTTGGCCTTAGATTTCACATGATTTAAAGAAGTTTGTATAGAGTTGCCAGGTTTGTCAAGTTGCCAAGGGATTTAGCCACAATATTGGACTATATCAGTCATTGCCTATTCCATCAAAGCCATGGGAGGACATAAGTATGGATTTTGTTCTTGGATTGCCAAGGACACAAAGGGGTAATGACTCAGTATTTGTGGTGGTTGATAGGTTCTCCAAAATGACACATTTCATTCCATGCCACAAAACTCATGATGCTGTCCATATTGCAGAATTTTTCTTCAGAGAGGTGGTAAGACTACATGGTCTTCCAAGGAGTATAGTTTCTGATAGAGACACTAAATTTGTGGGGTATTTTTGGAGAACATTGTGAAAAAAGTTGAGAACATACTTGAAATTCAATTCCAGACATCACCCACAGACTGATGGAAAAACATAAGCGGTAAACATAAGTCTGGGCAATTTGTTGAGATGTTTGGTTGGGGATAAGCCCAAGGGGTGGGATTTGATTCTACCACAAGCTGATTTTTCTTACAATAACTTTGTAAATAGGAGTACTGGTAGATCAACATTCCAAATTGTATATGGAAGTAGCCCAAGGACTGCACCAGAATTGAGGAAGATAGAGCAAGGGGAGAGGACAAGTGCTGAAGCTGAAGAATTTTTTGAACATATCAAGTGTCTACATGAGGAGGTTCAAGAACACATTACCAAGATGAATCAAGAGTATAAAGCTAGGGCTGATCAAAGGAGAAGACATAAGGAATTCCAAGTAGGGGATCTAGTCATGGTACACTTACGAAAAGAAATATTTCCAGCCGGCACTTACAACAAGCTGAAAATGAAAAAATTTTGCCCCTGCAAAATTTTGAAGAAACATGACTTAGGAAATGCATATGAGGTGGAGTTGCCAGATGGTATTCACATTTCTCCTATTTTCAACATTGTAGACTTAATAGAGTATCATGATGATGGTGCAGATGAGGAACTGATGTTAGAGCCATGTCCAATTCTTGCTTCTAAAAAGGAGGAGATAGAAGACATTCTAGATCATCGTGTGGGTAGGAGTACCAGAAATAGGCAGTATGAAGATTTTTTTGTCAAGTGGAAAGGACGGCTGATAGAGGACTCAACTTGGATTTTAGCAACCGAGGTGTCCCATTTGGGATTTCCTCTACCATTCATAAAGTGACAGGGTCACTTTTTAATCTAACCTGGGTGTCTGATGCAGGAGCATCCAGAGGTATAAGGGCAATTCTATGTCACGCAAAGAAAAAATGTACTTAGACTTAGTTTTTGTTTCATTTCTGGATACCCATTTGGGTCAAATAAAGGTTCCAACTCTCATAGTTCCACTATCAGTGTTCTAGGATAGAGTATTTGAACACCTTGGGATATGTGTAAATTCCAAAAAAATAGGAGTATATAATTGAGCCATCATTTTGGTGAACTAGGAGGTTTAAATTGGCTAGATGAATGTAATTGCAATTTAGAGCATTCTAGAAAAAGAATTAGGTCAAAAGGCCCCACAGTTTGAAAGTTATCGTAGTTTTCCAATTTTTGGAGACCTCCTAAGAATGCTTCAAAGTCAGGTTAGGGGCATTAAATGACCTTGAAAAGGGCCAAAAAGTGGGGGATGAGAAAATTTGGTCCATAGGGCTATAGAGCACTTCAAGAGCTTTTCAAAAATGTAAATAGTTCGTCAATTGGAGCTACGGTTCAAAAGTTATGCCTCGTAGAAGTTTGGTTACCATTTTTGGATTCTTCTAGATTTGCACCAACTTCTAACATGGCTTTTGAGCCTTCTACTAGGTCGGTGGATGCCTACTAGCACTTTCTAGAATGTACTCCTAGTCCTTAACCCTCCGGGGTATATTTAAGGACATTTTTGGCATTGTAAAAGGCAGTTCAGAGTGAAATTTGAGAGGAGGTACCAAAAGGAGAAATTATCTCCAGTTTTGTGCTATTGTAAGCTCTTAGGGCATGTTTTGAAGTCTATTTTCTCTGTACTAAATGTTACTAGCTTATTTTCATAGTTAATACAATTTCCCTTTTCCTGTTGTGTCCATTCTATGCTTGGGTTGTGTCCCCATCAATGACATAATGTTTGGAGCTAATTATGAAGCAACTTATAAGTTTGTTGAAGAGATGAAGAATGAATTTGAGATGAGTATTATTAGTGGGATGAAGTTTTTCCTAATTTTATAGATTGTGCAAAATAATGATGGTATTTTCATTTCAAAAGTTAAGTATTTAAAATACTTGTTGAAAAGATTTGGCTTGGGAAGTTGTAAGCCTATTGGTACACCAATGATAATTGGTCACAAGTTATCTAGAAAAGATGAGACACCTACAATTGAATAGAAGAAGTACAAATAAATGATTGGAGGCTTGTAATATATGACTCACACCAGACCAGATATAGAAAATGTAGTTAGGATAATATGAAGATTTCAAGCTAATCTTAAGGAATCTTATTATGTAGTAGTAAAGAGGATATTTAGATATTTGAAGAGTACACCTGATTATGGGTTATGGTATGATAGATCAAGTGATTTCATTTTATGGACTTATACTGATGTGGACTGGGTAGGTAGTATGGACAATAGAAAAAGCACCAGTGGTGGAGCATTTTTCCTTAGAGGAAGATTGGTTTCTTGGTCGACCAAGAAATAAGACTATATATCACATAGTACAATAGAAGCAGAGTATGTGGTAGCAACAAATAATTGTAAATAGATCATGTGGATGAAGCATATGTTGAAGGATGTGATAATTTTTTTAAGAACCCGTTATCATACATTGTGATAACATGAGTACAATAAGTATGTATAAGGATACTATATTGCATTCTAAGACTAAGCATATATCTATGAAGTATCATGTTTTGAGAGAGAAAGTCACAAAGAAAGAGATCATATTGGAGTATGTCAGTGCAAAAGTTTAGATTGCAAATATCTTTGCGAAGCCTTTGCCTAAAGATATATTTTGAAGTTGATGAAAGATCAACCCCACAACTTCCAAGAATCACTTGCATGCAAGCACCTGTCATAGAAAGAGAGAAGCAAAAGCTATAGAGGTTGGAATTCCTAGATCCATAGTTGAGACATTCCTAATGAGAAAAAAGAAATATTTCTATTATCAAAAGTGAATAAATGTTAAAATTACGAAGAGATCAATACTTATAAAAGGAGATCAAAACCCTAACAAGTAAAACCTAGGTTGCATAATAATAATTAATAAAATAATTATTTATTATATGCATAAATTTTAGCATAAGTAAACTAGAGATAATAAGTGACTTAATAATTAAATCAATATGATTTAATTACTCTAACACCCCCCCTTAAGATAAACTTAGGAAGTAGCTAAAAACCTAGAAACTACTACTGAAAGTAAATTTGGGTCTTGACAACAAGGCTTGATCCCAAGCACAACCAAATCTCTAAAAAGAGGAGAAATAGAGAAAACCAAATGAGAAAAATCCTACTCCATAAAGAGATGGAAATAATGCTAAAAAGAACTAGTGAAGGGATGAAGAAGACTCCAAACTAGGGAATGCCCTAGAAGATAAAAACAAAAGATGATCATGAAGAACACTATTAAAGTATGAAGCTACAAACATAGCCAAACTGTTGATCTGAAGAACCTAAACTATATAGAACATGACTAGGTAGAGAAGACTATGTCTAAAAAGCTAATCAATCAAAGATGGAAGGTATCTTCATGGCCTCAAAAAATAGGAAAGAAAGAATGTCTATATGGTAAATGATCCATCTCACCGAAATGCATAGGCATCCAACCACTCCAATCACACAGTACATATGATCAAATACTGAATACATAGCTCACTCCATCAAACCAAGAAAGAAACCCTATAATGCTAAGAGGTAAAACATGAACACTAAAACTAAATGGAATATCTCCCACAAAAAGAAGAACCAGGAATATTGAGAGTGCAAAAGAATTATAAACACCTATAATGGTATGTTTCATCAACACATCATGATGATAATGTCATGGAAGGAACACTCACTTGACAAAGTAAGATGGTAAATATGACCAACATGAAACCCCCCAGGGAACTTTTTAATTTAGTGTGAATACAAGAAAACATAGAGATGTGCAAGATCTTGAAATGCAATAGCATGACACTTTATCTCAGTGTATTTGCAAAAATACTACAAAAGAATGTGAACAAAGATAAAATAGGCATAAGGTTGATACAAGAGATAGTAAAACCCCTAAAAATCATTTGAAGAAACAAAATCAATCTCCATACTTGAAACAACCAAGATATCCATTAGAATGCAAAAAAACTAAAAACTAAATGGGATGTGTCTGGAGCAGAATTTGGAAAATAGAATGTCTGAAGTATGTCTCATGGAGTGTAAAATAGAACCTATAATTTTTTTTGCATAAACTAGAAATAAAATAGTATTAAAAGTATAAATAAATTGTACCATCATAATAGGCTCAGAATCAACTTTCTAATGATATTGTGTTTGCAAAAAATAAAGTTCAGATGAGCAAGTTACGACAAAAAAACTACAAGTAGGTCAAGTAAAAGATGGAAGGGCAAAATATAAAATCACCACCTCAGGAAGTGTGCACACTAGTACCATAAATTTTATTGGAAAGTGTACCAATTCATACAAGAAACTATCTTAGGAAGCCTATAGGTTTTGAACCAAAATCACATCGGTATGCATGTCGGTCTATACCAAAATTGCCTTAGAAATGTGTCAATAATATATCAAAAACCATCTCAATTTCCCTACCGAAATTCTCAATTTTTATACTAGAAAACCTCAATTTGTGTGCCAAAAATCTTGAGTTTTGTTCAAAAAATCTCAAATTTTGGGGAAAAAGCTCGATTTTCATGTTGAAGAATCTTAAAATTGTTGCCTCAGGAAACATGCCCAATTTAGGAGCAATATATTTTTGCCTTAGATTCTAACTATGTCCAAATTGGACAAAATTTATATGAAAATAAGGGTTTTTGGGCACTTTGAGTTCAAGGGTTAGGTTTGTTTGGGATCAAAGTGTACCACAAAAGGTGACCCTTAGATCCAATACAAAAAAAAATCTAAAAAATGAAACCCTCTGTAAAGAAAAAAAACATAGATTTGAAAGCCAAGCAAAAGCTCTTATAAATAGAATAGGGGTACAAAGATTTGGAGCTATGATACTTGTTGGAATTAAAGGTAGAGTAACTGAGAGGGGGGGTGAATTATTTATCACAAAAATAATTCATAGATCACTTAGATGTCTTTAATACTTATTTACTGCTGAAACTCGATAAATAATGAAGGAATACTATAACTCAGTAGATTAACTAGTTACTAATCATCTAGCATTCATAGTTATTAATATGCATGCAAAAGTTAAATAAAATGAACACAAGAGACACCAGATTTAATGTGGAAACCCAATATGAGAAAAACCACCAAGTAACTAGTCACCAATTTTTCACTCTTCTGAAGTGAGCCCTGTTAGGAGCCAACCCTGTTAAAGGTTACAACACACACTGTTAGGTGTGACTCTGTTAGACGATTCAATCACCTTGTTAGGAGTGGCCTTGCTAGAGGTCTTTAGAACGATTCAACTAAACTATCACCTTGTTAAAGGATTTACAAAATGGTTGTTAAACCAACTCTGTTAAGAGATTTGAAATCATTGCTACAATGGTTAGAAAGCAACAATGAATTGACCTGAACAAGATGCAACTGAATTTGCTGGCTACAGGTCTCTATTCAACATCATTAGATCCTCCTTGATCAAATATGGGTTTGTTGATCCTCAATTATCTTTGATCATCCTTCAAATTTACTTCCACAATAATCAGTCTTCATATCATATTAATTCCACAAATTTAGAATTCGCAACTTGACCTCTTACTTATGCCAGTCAGATTGTCAAGTTGGCCCATTTACATGTTACATTTATCAATAAACCATACATCAGTCGGCTACATATATTACTCTAAACAAATAAATGTTATTTTATAAAACAATGAAATCCTTTACTGGCTGACCTTGCTTGATAAATACTGCTTCCAAAAATTTCCTGAGTTAACCTTCTTGACTCGGTTAATATTGCAATATCTGTAAAATCCTTTGGCTACTGAGTTTACTCAATAAGAATTGAATTCCTTCATGAGAGCTTGGTAAGAACTACTTCTGCCGCATTCCTTTTGATGACCAAGTGAGCTCAGTAAGAACTATTTTTGCCACATTTACTTTGATGACCAAGTGAGCTTGGTAGATTCTATCCTTTTGCCTCGTTGACCATTTGAGCTCAGTAAACACTGTCTTTTGCCTTGCTGACCTTCTGAGCTTGGTAGACACTATCCTTTTCCTTGCTGACCTTCTGAGCTTGGTAGACACTATTTGATGATTGATATGACATTTGTGTGACATCAAAGACAATACACAATTTGAACAATTGTATCCAACAATCTCCCTCTTTGGCATTGATGGAAACACAACATGTCATAGTAGAATGAAATTTGAAAACTAACAGAATACTTCATTTTAAAATTAAAATAAATAAATACAACAAACTCCCTCTTTCATAATAATCTCTCCCTTTTTCACAAACTCTTATTATTTTGCAAATTTCAAAAATATATGATAGTATACTCTCCCTCTTTGACAACATATGCCAAAGACAATTCAAAATAACTGAATAGCATTGTACCTAATGTACTAATTCATATGCAATGACTTCATTGGTTTGCTGCATCAACTGATAGATCTTCAATTCTATCCTTGTTGATGCATCACGAGAACTATATTTTAGTGAGCTTCAGATAGGGGAATGACCCCTAACTTACCTCTTAGATACAAGAATGCATCCTTAGGTAAAGAATTTGTGAATATGTCAGCAATTTTTTCCTTTGTATGGACATATTCCAATCTTATTTCCTTTTCTTGCACCAATTCTCTAACAAAGTGATATTTTATGGCAATATGCTTGGTTTTTGAATGCATCACTAGATTCTTGGAGATGTTAATTGCACTTGTGTTATCACAAAACATAACAACATGTTCTTTGATTTCTTGCTTCATACCTTTCAATAATTTTTTGAACCACACAATGTTGGAGATATTTACTACTGCAGCAACATATTTAGCCTCTACTATGGATTGAGATGTACAATTCTGCTTTTTGCTTGTCAAAGAAACCAACTTTTTTCCAAGAAAGAAAGCTCCTCCAGTTGTGCTCTTTCTATCATCAATATTTCCTTCCTAATCTACATCAGTGAATAGCTTTAAATCTATTTTTCCTCCAAGTTTATACCATAATCCATATTCTTCAGTTTCTTTTAAGTATCTCATGATCCTTTTGATTGCCATCATGTGATTTTCTTTTAGTTTTGTTGAGAATCTTGCTAAAATTCCTACTACAAGGGCAATATTTGGTCTTGTGTGAACTACATATTGCAACTTTCCAATCATGGATCTATATAATGTTTGATCCACTTCATTTGATTCATCATCCTTGGTCATTTTTAATCCAGTACACATAGGAGTCCCAACTAGTTTGCAATTTTCCATACCAAAATTTTTCAGTATCTCCTTGATGCATTTAGATTGAGTGATGTAGATGCCATTCTTACTCTGTTGAATTTGAAGACCAACAAAGACTTTGATTTTGCCAAACATTGACATTTCAAATTCCTTGTTTATTTGTTCTAAAAATTCTTTGTAAAGATCATCATTTCTTATGAACAAAGTATCATCTACAAATATTTTTGCCAAAACAATCTTATTATTTGGTCCTTCTTTTATGTACAAACTACTGTTGTCATTAGTTCTTTGAAAACCAATCTGAATAAGATAGTTATGCAATCTTTCATACCATGCTCTAGGGGCTTGTTTTAGACCATATAATGCTTTATGCAATTTGAAGACCATGTCCTTCTTGTCTAGATCAACAAAACCTTCAGGCTATTCAATGTAAACGTCTTCATTCAATATGCCATTGAGAAATGCTAACTTAACATCCATCTGATAAACTTTGAATCCTTTGAATGTAGGATATGCAAGTAAGGTTTTGACACCTTCCAATCTTGCAATAGGAGCAAAATCTTCTCCATAGTCTACACCTTTTTCTTGAGAGTATCCTTTGCATACCAGTCTAGCTTTGTTCCTTGACACCTTACCATCTTCATTTAACTTGTTTCTGAATACCCATTTAGTTCCAATCACATTTTTGTCTTTTGGTCTAGGTATAAGAGTCCATGTTTTTTTTTTCCTATCTGTTCTATTTCTTTATTCATAGCTTCAATCCAAATTTCATTCTCTAGTGCATCTTTGACATTTCTATGTTCAAAATCAGCAAGTAAACAAGTGCCTTTCAACTTACTTCTTGTCATTGTTCCTTTTGATTTATCTCCAATGATCTAATCTGGTGCATGATGCCTTCTGACATACTTGGCTAACACAGGCTCCTTACCTTTTGAATGACTTCCATTGTTATCCTTCTGTATCTCAACTTCTTGTTCTAGATTTGGTAGCTTGAGCACAGTAGATGTTGATTCGGTAGCTTCTGTTTGCAACTCGAGTTCTTGCAACTCGGGAGGCATTAGCTTAGTTTGAACTTCTTGTGACTCGATAACTGAAGACTTTGGAGTTGAGGATTCCTGATTAATAGGTATACTTGGCATTGTATCAGGTTCAAGGTAAACAAATCTCTTGTAATCTTCAGGTACCCTTTTTCTTTCTTCTTTAGATCTTTCTGCAAACTCATCAACTTTCACATGTGCACTTTCTATGACTTTGTGAGTAGATAAGTTCAAAAATCTATATGCTTTTCTTTTCTAAGAGTATCCCAAAAATATTCCTTCATTAGTTTTTACATCAAATTTACCTTTTCTAGATTCTTTCAAAATGTAACATTTGCTTCCAAATACTTTTAGATAACTTACATAGGGTTTGTAGCCATACCACATCTCATAGGGTGTTTTGAATGAGTCCTTTTTCAGTTGTACTTGGTTCAAGGTATGAACTATAGTGTTGATAGCTTCCTTCTAGTATTTGATAGCAATGCCTTTCTCAATCATTAAAGTTCTTGCACAATCCATGATAGATCTGTTCCTTCTTTCTACTATTCCATTTTGTTCTGGAGTTCTAGGTGCTGAAACATGCCTTTTGATTCCCCTTTCAATGCAAAAGTTATTGAACTCATGTGAAATAAATTCACCACCTCTATCAGATCTTAAGCATTTTAGTCTTTTTCCTGTTTCCTTTTTTACTCTGGCCAAATACCATTTGAACTTTTCAAATACTTTTGATTTCTCTCTAAGATACATGACAGTCATCATTCTTGAATAATCATCAACAAAAAGAATAAATAATTTTTCACCCGTATAACTTTCAATGCCAATAGGTCCACACAAATTAGTATGCACAATTTTTAGAACTTCTCCAGTTTGAAAGTTCTTGTTTTTAAAACTAGTCTTTTCCATTTTACCAATTTGACAATTTTTGCATAGACCAACCTCAGGTTTCTTTATTTTAGGAATACCTCTTTCCTAAATTTACTGATCTTTATTAGGTTGTTAAAGTTTACATGACATAACCTCCTATGCCACAACCAACTTTTTTCGATTTGAGCAATGAAACATGAATATTCACCAAGTTCAAGGTAAAATAAGTTATCTTTTGTTTGAGTGCCTAATTCAATCAACTTTCCTTTACCATCCAAAAATTTTTCTTTTCCATGCATAAATTATACTTTGAATCCATTATTGAGTAGCTATGCCACACTCAACAAATTATGCTTTAGTCCTTCTACCCAATATGCATTATCACATACAAGTTCCTTGGTTAGTGAGATTCTTCCTTTTCCTCTTATACAACAAGGTTCATTGTTACCAAATCTTACACTGCCACCATCATAGTCTTCAAAGTATTCAGACTTAGTTTTATCACCAGTCATGTGATGAGAACAACCACTATCTATGATCCATGTATCATTTCTGCTCATATGAAAAATAAGTGCCATTTCCTCATCATTATTAGACTCATCTTTCACAACAATGTAGAAAATTTCATCTTCTTCTTCATTATCAAAATCATTAGAATTTTTAACCATAAAACATGTTCTCTTACCTTTATCCTTGAGTGATTTGAAGTCTTTCTTGCCATTGTACTTGTGGCCTTTCTTCTCATCTTTGTTCTGCTTATTTGGGTACCTAGCTACAATATGTCCAATTTCTTCACAAGAAAAGTAGATTAGAGGAACCTTACCTTTGTATTTCCCTTTGCCTCTTGAATATTTTCTTGCTGGTAGAGCTTCAACCACCTCAAGATCACTATCTAAACTTTGTTCTAATTCTTCATCACTATCTAATTATGGATCCTTCATCTTTTTCCCTTTTTCTTTGAGTGAAAGCTTGGCTTCAAATGCTGATTCAATGTTTTTGGCAGCTAGAACATAATTGGCATAGTTGTCTAGCTCAAATGTAGTCAATCTTCCAACTATGGCCTCTAAATTTATTTTATAATTTGCCTCACATCTTCTTTCTTGAATTGCAGAGACTCTAATTACATAAATGAGGAGTAGAGTTCTAAAAACTCTACTTATAACTGTCTCTTCATTGATATCTCCTCTAGATGCTTTGATTGCACTAATACATGCTTTAACTCTTTCAACATACTTTGCAATGTTTTCATCTGCTCTCATCCTCATTTGATAAAATTGTCCTCTCAAACTTTTTGCTTTGGTTTTTCTCACATTATCATCTCCTCCATAGATCTCTTTCATCTTGTTTCACATTTCAAAGGCAATTTTGCAATTTTTGATGGCATCAAATTCTTCATAACTTAGAGCAGATGCTATATCTATCATCATGTTGTTGTGAGTCTTCTTTTCAACAATATCATTGATAGATAATGTACTAGAAGGTTCTTCATATTTTTCATCGAGGTACTTTAGCCCTGTATCACCAATAGAAGCTAGATGAAGCCTCATCAATCCTTGCCATGCTGAGAAGTTGTCCCTATTAAGTCTTGGAATTTCCCTTTTGTAAGACATCCTAATCTTTAGCTTAGATCCTTGAAATCTTTTCCTTTGAGCACCAAAAGCTCTAATAGCAATTGGTGGAAGTAAAGGTAGAGTAACTAAGAGGGGGGGTGAATTAGTTATTATAAAAATAATTCATAGATCCCTTAGATGTGTTTAATACTTTTTTACTGTTGAAACTTGGTAAATAATGCAGGAATACTGCAACTCAGTAGATTAACTAGTTACTGATCATCTAGCATTCATAGTTATTAATATGCATGCAAAAGTTAAATAAAATGAACACAAGAGACACTAGATTTAATGTGAAAACCCAATATGGGAAAAACCACCAAGTAACTAGTCACCAATTTTTCACTCTTTTGAAGTGAGCCTTGTTAAAAGCTAGCCCTATTAAAGGTTACAATACACATTGTTATGTGTGACCTTGTTAGAGGATTCAATCACCCTATTAGGAGTGGCCTTGCTAGAGGTCTTTAGAACAATTCAACTAAACTGTCACCTTGTTAGAGGATTTAAAAAATGGTTGTTAGACCAACTCTGTTAAGAGATTTGAAATCACTGCTACAATGGTTAGAAAGCAATAATGAATTGACCTAAACAAGATGCAACTATAGTTTAAATTTTAAACTATATGAAATAAAATATTAATAGTAACTATTTTTATAATAAAAATAATAATTATTATAAAAATAATTTTAAGAAAGCTAAAAAAAAAACTTTATCTATCTATCTATCTATCTATCTGTCTGTCTATATATATATATATATATATATATATATATATATATATATATATATATATATATATATATATATATATATATATATATATATATATATATATATATATATATAAGCCCATAGGCTAAGTGGCTGGAACAACCTTGCTAGGCACAACATCAACATACTACCTTACGACAGTACTTGTTGCTATGACAACAAGTCTACAATGTGGCTCACAACTGCATGTGAGTTGTTGGGGGTTGGGGAGGTGGTGGCCCCTGCCCCTCTAAAAATATATATTTAAATAAAAATCACTCACCCCCAATAACTGATAATTTTTTTTTTTTATCACAGTACTTATTTTATTACTATCATAACTTTATATATATAAACTTTCTTATTATAATTCTGATGGGGAGAATACATTCAACAAATCAAATTAATTTTCTATAATCTTTTATTGGGTCAAAACGCTAACCAAAAACTAATTTATATCAATTCAAAAATTTACAATGAGGGTTTCAAATTGTTTTCTTTCATAGATGTTTCAACAATGAAGAACAATAATTTTCAAACAAGGGTCTCAAATCAAGGTACGTTCCTATAAGCAAAATTGAAATAATAGGCCCAACAAAGACAATGATACAACAAGAGATTTACTACGATGAATTCTACAAAATTTCTACCTCAGTCTGATGCTAAGATCTAACAAACACTCAAAGAATTCAAAAAATTTTATGTCCCAAAATCCTTTTGAAAATTGCTCCTCCAAACTTGTGTAAAGAGAAATGAACTCCAATCTCCTAATTTTTTTTTCACAACCTAGGGTTTTGGTTTTACAAAAATGCAAAAGCCTTTTCTTTTATTATTTAAATTTCTTTAATTCCTCATGCACACTTTTTTTGATCGGTAAAAGGTTGAAGCCATGGATTATATATATATATAGCAAAAAATAATGCAATATAATTTGCTTCATTCAAATGGGCATTGGTAGGAAAGAACATAGAAGAAAACCTCTAGTCTAGCTCAGGACATTTGTCCAATACATGATTACATTTTAAAAGGGGCATGCCCCAGTTTACATGGGTTAACAAAGAAACATAAGTGATAAATTACAGCTTGTAGCTTTAGAGATGACGATTTAAGATTATCACATCATTGTCTATCTTGTCCTCCTCTTGTTTTATGTCAAAACCTTCAAGCTCATTGGAATAGTTAGAAGGTTAAAGCCATCATTATTTTCTATCTCTAAAACATTAAAATTTTAATTAAAAGATTTCAATATCTCAGAAAATTAAAGCTAAAAACAATACTGAATTAGGGAGGATAACAAGAGAAAGATGAAAGGAAAGAGGACAAAGAAATTACAGTTCAAAGATTGAATGGGAATGAATGCACCATATTATAGCTTAGCAATAATATCAAAAGGTTAATCCTAGTTAAAACTGAAAGTTATCAATGGATGTAGCTCCACAGAGGGAAAATGAAACCAAGGAGATAAATGAATTGAACTGAAGAATAATAAACCAAAAGATAGAGTATTTGTGTGACAAAATTGTCTATAAATCATTAGTTGCAATTATGTTTATGCTATAATAGTAGGATAAGTTCTTAAACCTTGCCATATTGTAGTTTTGGGATGATTAAAGCTATTTAATATTGTAGTTGTTATTACAAAATTTAGAGTCTAAACATACATAAAATTACAACTAATATAGCTAAAATCAATTAACACAATTTCCAAATATAAAAATGAAGTAGAAAATTATCAAAAGTGAGAACAAGAGAATATAGCGACCAAACCAACAATTAATCATGAAACCCCAAGACAAAATATACCTTTAGAAAAACCTATTATGAACTTAGATACAAAAAAAATATATCCATAGGAACAATTTAAGTTGATATTTACAATGTTGAGAGGGTTAAAGTAAAAAAGGACACAAGAAAACAACTGATAAAATAAACAACACCACTAGATGACAACCAAGGAGAAGTCATTCACAACTAAAAGACCCAAAGGAACCAGCTCCAACAAAACTTAACACTAAGAGCAACGAGATAAGGCACCACCCCAACACCAAAATTAAAGAAGAGAGCTCAATGAAGTTAACCTTCCAAAATGTCCTCCATCCTAAAGTACCATTCCAAACCCCTCCAGTCAACACATATTTGTGTTGGAGGTAGCAAGAGGAACATCTAGTTGCAGGTAATTTGGTCCAAACATTACATGAATGCACTCTTTTCATGAAAAATCAAAATGGATATATTCCCTAAGACATCTTCCAATTTATAGAGAAAAGGAACCTTAAAAATAGACTTTCAAAAGTCCTTGAGAGCCATAAGATCCATATCCACATGCAAGATGGTAATTATGAACATAGCTACAATGTTAGACTTATGCTTAGGCCTATCAGAAAGAGAATAAAATTCCTCACCTAGAATGATCTTGATAGAACAAAGGACCAAAGGGTCTTTAGATTTGACTATCTTGCTAATCCTAAGGATGGATATATACCCCCAAAATGCCATATCTCTGAGACTAGGTTTCATCTTGAGTGACGTGTCCATCCTAAAACTAAAGCATAGAAATGCACAAAGACCATGAACAATGTCTAATAACACACTAAACTTAAACTAATGAGTTCACAGAGGTGTTGATATAAGATTATTTTGAAGAGAAGAACTTGTAATGAAATAATCATTATTTTTTCAATGATGTCAAACCTACTAATTACTGGTGAGACAATTGCTTTTTGGTCTAAACGCTATCATTTATTTGACTAATGAAGAGGATTTGAAAAGAGGAGATAAAAATAACACCTAGAGAAAGGTTGAGTTATTTGGTATGTCAGAGAAGAACTAAGACCAAGTAAGAAATTGATACTATAGTGTATTGTTTATCTACTTAAAGTCTAAAATGAAAGATTACTCAAGTTTAGACAAGAAGAAGATGAAGTAAGAAATGTCATGTCCTCTAAGGCTTTTCGAGTAGTTTGTACAAGTCAAGTAGAAATTAGTAGAAGCTAAGTGAAAATTAGGATGTGCTGAGAAAAGATGAAAAATAATGCAAGCTAAGTGATTGTTAGTATATGTCAAGCAAAGTTTAGTTGGTGCCGAGCATCAACAAACTTTAGTGTTTGCCAAGTGAGCTAGTATTGGCCGAGTGATAGAATAGTATAGATGCCAAGTGACAAAAAATAATGTTAAATCAAAGATTTGATGAATCTAAGCCAACTATTTTATTTTCTTGAATTATGTGAAGCATTTGGAAGATAACTATGTTGAGCTAGTGGCACAAAATTCAAGGTAAACCATTTTGAGGTGAATACATGAAAGATTGTAGAAGAAGTTTCTAGAGGAACCAAATGGAAAAGTTGGTAGATTCATTATATTCTACTTAATCCTACCTAACCCTAAAATGGATGGTTGTCATTAAATGACAAAAGATCTAAATTTTCTATTTATAGAGATAGTTGGTTAGAATTAAAGATTTTCATGTGTGAGAACCTAAGGAAGACAAGGAGTTTAGGGTATTGCTTCATTCGGTGGTCAAACAGAAGTAACTACCATTGGAATGCAAAGCAAGAAGGCTTAAGAGTATGAATGATTGAAGGGTGAACAAGCTATTAGAGCTGAAGAGTATGAATGCCAAGAAGAAATGAGGACTAAAACATAGATCTATAATCTATGAGTGAGGTGTAATTTGTTATTAGTTCAAGCCTTACTGTTACTTTCTAATCATTGTATCAGTCTAGGGTAAATCCTTTGGATTAAGGTTGACCTTACAATCATTTGTAAATCCTTTAATTGGGTGACATTCTAATGGAATGGTCTAAAGTCCTCTAACAAGGTTCACTCCTAATAGGGTGATTAAAATCCTTTAACTGGATCACATTTAACAATGTGTATTTTAACCTTTAATAGGGTTGGTCTTTTATAAGGCATCACTTTAGAAGAGTGAGAATTGGTAACATGTTACTAGTGGTTTTTCCCAAGTTGGGTTTCCACATAAAATCGTTGTATCAAATTGTGTGAATGTTCTTATGGTTTTTTATGTTATATTTCTGCAAAGTTATTTTGACCTAGGACAATAACCTATAAAGTTTAAGTATTGTATGATCTAATGAATGTATGCATGATAAGGTTTTATGAATACAAGTCTACTAAGAATTAAAATTTTTTATTTGTACATTTGCACCTTGGATAACTAATTTACCCCCCTCTTAGTTATTTCAAAGAATTCCAACACTTGATATCAGAGCCATAGTGCTTGAGAGGACTAGTTTGAAGGTGATAGAGGCAAAAGATCAAACTGTCCAAAAGATAGGTACCTATTGCAGTTTCACAATGCATAGCCCATTTCTTGTAGAAATGGGGACCCCCTAGTAAATGTCTTGTCTCTTAGACCCCTAGTCCAGGTCTTGGGAGCATTTTGGGACTCCTCTTGGAGTTAGGGTCCAACCCTAGTCCTTTAACTAAAAAGAATCAGATGCCAGAACTGAGAATATTTTAAGAAATAGGTATTTTTATGCTAAAGGGTGGATTAGCACACCTAGTGCATATGCACACCCATCTAGGGTGCACAAGTGTTCTATATGTACAAGTGTGCACTTTACTCCTTTGGAGATGTGCACCTGCACACATGTGAAGGTGTGTACCTCGAAAGTGTGTGCACTACCCTGGGCCTATAAAAGATTGGGACCCTCTCCACTATCCTCATTGTTCTCTACGCACTCCTTGATCTTGAACCTCTGTAACTTCAAAGGTGCACCTCCAAATCTGTAAGCACAAAACTACCGAGTGTTAGAACACCAAAGGTGTGCACATGTGAACCTCCTCAAGGTGCACACGTGTGCAACTTTGTATCCAAAAAACATAAAAAAAATATAATAACAATAAAAAGCTAACAAAATTAACCTAAGTTGAAAGGTGCACATGTGCGCACCTCCCTAAGGTGTGCACATGTGCACCTTTCAAGAACTAAACCTAAGGAATATATAATAAGGGTGTACACATGCACATCCCATCATGGTGCGCATGTGCACACCCTTATGCACATTTTAATCTTAAGTAAAGACCCCCCCTTTTGCACATGTTGTGCATGTGTGTAGTTTTGCACATGAGCATGTACGCACATTACCAAGGTGTACAGGTGCACAAATGCACCAAAAGACTCTTAGAATGCCTTCTACTTGAATTTAGTGTACCTATCAAGGTGTACTAATTTGTATTCCAAAGTTCTAAGTGGGAAATTTTAGCTGGTTTTTTACTATTTTGGTCTTATGGGTTTTTTTGACAGTTAGGGTTTGTTTTAGGTTACATTTTAAGCTCTCTAGACTAATGTTTTTCTATTTTCTATAGATAAAATGACATCTTCATCATCCTTGCTTGCAGAAAAGATTGCTACAAAACTCTTCTTCTTCAGGTTTCTCGGTGCACCAAAGAAATTACATTTTTAGGATGGATATTTAGAGATCAAAGATATTGAGTTGAGTCACATAGATTGGAATACATTCCTCATAATTTGCAATAAGCCTAAAGAGAGGTCTGTGATGGTGCAACACTTATCAGATCAGGGTTGGAAAATGTTGCATCATATCCCACATCTATGTAGTCTTTTGAGCTCGTCATGGCTTTGGCCAAAAACTATGTGTCTGAAGAAAGAGTTGTCAAAAGTGTCATAGGGGAGATAGTCCTAGACCTTAGACCAAGGAATATTGAGAATGTATTTCATCTCCCTAGAGCTAACTACTATATAAAGATAACTTATGATCAAGAAAAAAGATGATATAGGGAGAATGAAAAGAAGGCCACATAGATCATATAATCATCATTTTTTATTGATAGAACACTGGTGGGATGTAGAGTTGGAAAGGTATACATGACTAGAGGGCATATGAAGGATGACATTGGATATGCCATTGTACTTTTGAGAAGAGTTATGGATCTACCAATAGTTGAGAATCTTCATATTTGGATGGTCCATTTCATAGAGACCATCAAAATAACCAAAATGCCAATTGATTGGTGTTGGGATAATTAAATATTCACTAATTACACTTACTTAAGCTTACTTAGGATAATTCATTTCATAGTAGTTTGTGATTGAGACACTTAGGAGCTTGCACCTCAATTAAACACATGGTGTAGGAGAATTCCACTCTAGGTGGTCATAGTTGTTATCTCATTCCACCTTTAGTGTACTTATCACATTATCATCCTCATCATCACACATACTTCATTGCATAATGGAGGATGATTCACCTTTGGTGGACATGTGATTCCACCTTGTGTGGGTGATAGCTTATCTTCTCCTTATCATTATTCTTATCACCTCTCCTATATAAGGAGGCCTTTTATGTAAATTTTAAATCAATCCATTAGATGTTAATCAAGTCCATTATCAATAATAGCATTCTTGCATCTTCATGCAATTGTCTTGCCAATCTCTTGTGGAAGTTATCTTGGTCTTTCATTTGATCTTGGGGGTGTTGTAGAGTCACCTAAAACTCTAACATGGTATTAGAGCTCTCAAGGTGTGAAGACCTCTTCTCAAGAAGTGAAATCTTGGCTTGACTTATTGTTGGTGCAGTATTGGCAATTTGGACATCATAATTTGGAGGAGATTATGGGAGTCGTATTTTGTGACCTTCTATTGCAGGTGAATATTAGAGCTTACTAGTGCAAATTAGAGGTTGGCATCATATAAAGGAGGTCCAAAAACCCCTAAATCAATTTTTTTTAATCCAAATCAAACATCTGAGGCCAAATCTAAGCCATTTGATTTTTGAAGGTGCGGCAATGGTGATTCAAAAATAATAATTTTAAAGGCGATTTTCAAACAAAAATATCTCCCTCACACATACTCCTTTTTTCGATCAATATTTTTCTTTTAGGGTAGAATTTCACAATCTACACAGTGGTGTAGGTGATTTTGGATCTCGGTCTTTGATTTTTAAAAAAATTGCAACTCCCATATTTTGCAACTTTCAAGGCTCTATTTGGGCACATTTGATAACATTTTCATGTGCAATTTTTTTTGAAAGTGCATGATTTTTCCTCTACTTTCCAAATCAATAATCAAATTTTAGTGATTTGGAGTGGGCATATCACTTTTAGAAATAGGTCTTTTTTGGCTATATTTGCAATTGGTGAATACTTGGATTTCAATTTTCTTAATTGAATTAGTAATTTGAAGGATTTATTAGCTTATTTCACTCATAATTTTATTTCATTATGGATTTTTCAAAAGTTCTATTACACACTTCATATAACTATAATGAATGGAAACAAGAAACTTCTAATCAATTGATGAGTATTGGATTTCTTAGAATGATTCTTGGACAAGATCTAGAACTAGCTACACATGTTGTAGAAAGAAGAAAATGGTTTGATAGAAGAGCTAAAGCACTTGGTTCTCTTAGCTCTACCATCTCCTATATCATATTGCATCCTGCACACATCCTCATGATGCATGGACAACATTGGAAGGAATCTTTGGTAAACCTAATAGAATAGGAAAATTCAAATTGGAGAATGAACTTATAGGTCTAAATCCATGTGATCTTGACAATATTCAAAACTTTTTCTCTAATTTCAATTCCATTGGATTGGAGCTTTCTAATTGTGGCATTATTAAAGATGATGAGCAATTGATATTATCTATTCTTTCCAAGCTAGGTCTTAAATATTCAATATTTGTTTTCACATTCTATGCTACTATGGATGCTCTTAGTAGTGCATACAGAATGCCTTCTCTTGATGAATTTGTAGCTCAACTCAAAAGGGAATAAGCAAAGTTAGCACACATGGGTCAATTGAAGCTTTCAAAGCATCAAGCATTGGTTGCAAATGACTCCACTCCAAAGGCTCCCAAAGGAAAGGGAAACAAACAACACAATGATTCTAAGAAACATGACAAAGGTGATGACTCACCTTCATAACTTAATATTGAATCCAAGTCCTCTTCAAGAGAGGAATCATCTAGAAGAAAGAGAGATATTTGTGCTTATTTCAAAAAGTTAGGACATGATGAGCATAAATGTTTCCATAAGAAGATTGATGAGCTTCTCACATTCTTCATAAGAACAATATCCAATTGCTCTCATGAGTGTATTCTCCTTCTCAATATTAGGTAGCTATTACATCTACATCATCATCTAGAGGCAAAGGACAAGAACTCATTACTTCCACACATCTTGAGCAAGGTAAATGGCTTCTTGATTCAGGTTCATCACATCATATGGAATCTTATATAGATATGTTTTCTTCTATTGAGCCCTTCAATTCTCCACCTATATTGATGGGTAATAATACATACATGAAGGTTTGTGGGAAAGGTTCTATTCCTATGGGATAGGGTACATTTAATGATGTTCTTTGTGTACCATCCTTGACCACTAATATCCTTTCCATTTACCAAATTACTCATGGGGCACAAGGTAAAATTGTTGAGTTCACTCCTGATTATGTCTATATTAGGGATATGGAGACTAGAAATGTCCTAGCTATGGGAGTTGTTGATGATACATCATGATTATGTTCTTTTACATATTTCGTTGATAATGATGATGATATTCATGATGTACATAACACTTTATCAATGGTGAATAATTCATGTGAGGAGAATATTGGATACTTGAATCATTTTGTTCTTGAGAAAAGTGTTGAAATTGTTATTCCTCCACCTCATGCTTCTTCAAACATGAGTTCTACTATTTAGCATGATGATTTTTATGCTTCAAATCTTGCAGTGTGGGATGAATTCCTGGATGCTCTTTTAGATGAGTCTCATAATGTAGATTTGGTTAATACATCTGAGGAGGCTTCTCTTCGAGATACTTCTTCACCTTCTTTTGATATTAGATTTCCAAACTCTTCATGTTCTCTTAGGTTAGCTTGATTGTGTGAAAAAATCTTTGAGCTTGGAGACACCTATTCAATCTTCAAAGATGCATACATGGAGACCTTCTTCCTCCTTCCTTACTTTTTACATGGAGTGGCTTCTTCATCTTTTGATGTTTTTATCTCTTCCTAAGGAGAGACATGTTTCTTGTAGGCATTGGATTATATTTTTCTTGTAGGTAATCTTCATCTACATTGGAGCTTCTTCATTTTGGGGGGGTATCATGTCTCCTTATTTCCTTCCTCTGAGAGGATCATTCTTTGTATATACATGATGTATGCAATTTTTTGGGGTCTTGAGTACTCCATTCATCCATGCATCTTATTTTCATCTCTCTTTTTGGAGGGTTTTTTCCATGAGGTTTTCTCTCTTTCTCCACTTTATGAGAGATTGCATTTCATGTATTGTATTGCATATTGTACATGGGTACCTAAAATGGTCTAGTAGCTAGGACCCATCTTGCATTGTGAGTTTAAGTTCATTCCCCTAGGTTGTACTTAAGGGGGGGTGTTGGTGTAATTAAATATTCACTAATTATACTTACTTAAGCTTACTTAAGATAATGCATTTCCTAGTAGTTTGTGATTGAGACACTTCAAAGTTTTCACCTCAATTAAACATGTGGTGTAGGATAATTCCACTCTAGGTGGTCATAGTTGTTATCTCATTCCACCTTTAGTGTACTTATCACATTATCATCCTCATCATCATACATACTTCATTGCATAATGGAGGATGATCCACCTTTGGTGGACATGTGATTCCACCTTGCGTGAGTGATAGTTTATCTTCTCCTTATCATTATCTCTTATCAGCTTTCCTATATAAAGATGCCTATTAAGTACATTTTAAATCAATCCATTGGATGTCAATCAAGTCTATTATTAATAATAGCATTCTTTCATCTTTATGCAATTTTCTTGCCAATCTCTTGTGGAAGTTATATTGGTCTTTCATTTGATCCTGGGGGTAGTGTAGAGTCACCTAAAACTCTAACAATTGGGCTATAATGTTGAGTGAAAACCTAGATGACCAAATGGTAGGAGTTAAAGCCAACCCAAAGTTTTATATGACTTCATATTTGGTGTACTTTTTGGTGGCAATAACAACTGACTACCCAAGACTTTACAAGAAGGGGAGTAGGCAAGATGCCAATGCTTGGCCCTATGTGGTAAATACTTAGTTGGTAAAAAAGAAGCTCTTAGATTAGAGAAAAGAGTATTGAATAGTGAATGATACTTTTATATTTGCAATCATCCAATTTATAGAGGGTGATTATACTAAAAGTATGTCAGTAGAGGTAGTAGCAAGGATCAAAGAGATCAGTTCCTATTACCTATAGTTCAAAAATTTCATGTACCTAAAGGTAGCTAGTACTATAGTGAATCCAAAGAAACTCTTGAGATACCCATCAGATAGGTTCATCTTATTGGAGATTTCCAAGAAAGTCACATCTGCATATGACAAAGTGAGAAAGTAGTATAAGAAGACATGGGTATGGCCTATTACTAAAGGTGCATTTGAGGTCAAGAAGAAACAAGATATTATGACCTTTGATTTAGAGTGGGATCAATATCCCTTGGAAGATTACATCTCCCCTCACCCTTATTTTGATAATATTGGCAGAGTTCAACATTTGGTAGGGAAGTAGTTTGTGCACGAAGATGCTATAGAAGACCATTGGATGAATGTAGTAGATGACTATGATATTTGAATAAGGGATTATTGTAGGATGACTCTATATCTAGAAAAAAATACCTTAAAAATGAAGATCCCACTCAAGGTTGTTTGAAAAGACATTCAAGGTGACATTGAACCATTGTACAATTGCAAAAATATCTATGATAGGCCAATCATGAATGTAGAGATAGATAGAGATGAGAATGTAGATAGAAATAATATGGCAAGGTACATAATTAAGTTGAAAAGGGAATGGATCAAGAATCCTTTTAACCTTGACCTAGTTCCACAGGATGTTACCCTTCAAGCCACAACATGCTCAATTAAGGGTAAAGGTGAAAAAGTTAGAGTAACAACTTTCCCTACTCAATTCCCAGTTAGGGAAGAAATGATACATCAACATGAGATGGATTTTGAGTAATTTAGGGTAGATAAAGGGAAGAATAAGAGGAAAAGAGAGTCCCCAAAGCAAGCTGAGCCTGAGACTGAAGAGCCTCAAGATGAAGAGGTGGCTCAAGTCCAAGATATTGAACAAGTGCCCCCACCTAGACAAGAACAAGAATAATAGCTAAAAGAAGAATCATAAGAAGCACCACCAACTAGTCTAGAGGAAGAAACCTCCCCTTTAGTTTCCAAGAAGGCTAGGGTCAAGCCTATAGTGAAAAAGACAAGAAGAGGGAAGTTACATAAGAAAGTTATTCCCATCCCTCAAGTGCTTGAAACCATCCTTGAGACAGACAATGAAGAAGAAGAAGAAGATAATCCCTCCTTGAGTCAGAGGACTCACTTATCCAAGCTTATGGAAGAAGAGAAAAGAAGGAGTTCCATTGTGATGTTGCCATCTATTCCTAGGAAACCTATTTAGGTTAAGACTTTAGAAGATGAGCAACAATAGTGGATTGAAGAACATGAGGGGCAAGAAATGGATGTCTTTGAAATTTCTAATTTTGATTTGATGCCCATGGGCACTTAAATGGAGGGTGATAAGATAAAAGATACACCTACTAACTAATCTTTGGGAGAGGATTGGAACCAAATTCCACCTCTACCACAAGGGCCTTTAGGTGTACCACCACCACTATTTAAGTACTTTTCATTCTTGGAAAAAGGCTCAGTCACATCACTTCCTTCTGCTATATAGATGGAGGAACAAGTAGTGTAAGAAGTAGGGCCAAAATAGTTGTAGGAAAATGAAGTATTGGAGGAGGGATAGATACCAAATGAACCTCAGCTGACTTCTCAAGATGTAGAGGCAAGGTGGTACAGGAGCACCTAGGTAGGCTAAAGGGTAGACCTAGGTCCTCTTTGGTGTTTTTGTCTTGTAGTGATTCTAGCCACATCACTAGAGTAATAATAGGATCAACTTGGTCCTAAGATGAGGTTAAATAGGTTTGAAGAGTCCCATAATACAATATTGCTTCTAATTGCTCATTTGGCTCCATAGAGCATTTTTGGGTTTTGAGGAAAAAATAGGGTAATAAAGTGTTTTTGGGTCCTTATTAGGTTATTTGGATCCATATTAAGCCTTTTCAAAATTTTGGCAGCAAGTAGAGAAATTTTGGGTAGAAAATTTCCAAAATTACAAAAAATGCTCATTTCTTGCAAAGTTGTCATTGACAACTTTTGCAGCTTTTATGCAAAAAGAGAAAATTATTTATGGGAGCCATTCAAGCACTTAAAGTAGTTGAAAAATTAAATTCCAAACCTATATAAGGTTTAAATCAACCTTTTCAAGAGGTTGGAAGAAGGAGAAATGACATTGTACAGAATGCGATCAACATTTTTCATTATTACAACAATTTCTTGTTTTGAGTTTTATTCATGCTTGTATGGATCAAACTTAGGATTTTATGAGTTTGAAGTGTTAGTGAAGGTTTTAATTAATTAATTTTTTTATTTTTCATGTTGTTTCAAAGACTTTTCTTTGTTCAAATAAATTATCTTGTAAGTTAGCAGGTTGCTATTCTGAACTAGGCAGCTAACACAAAATGGAGACTTAGGACCATTTCCCACCATATGAAATGTATGGCCTCTTGGGATTTGGAACTAGACTCCTTGTCAATTATGTACAAAAAAGGAGAGCCCATGGGAAGCACAAATTTTTTTTTTTAGTGTGATGCCCTAGGCAAGAAAACCATGTTTAGTTAGGGATCACAAATATGAAAAAGAGCATTTGGAGTGGATTGAAAGGTCTGATTCTTTAATCCAAGAACATGATGAGTAAGTATATGGTGAGGTATAACTCCAAGATATAGGAGGAGTCTTGGTAAGGACTTTTATGAGGTTTAAAACCCAAACAACACCAAAATCCTTGAAACCCTCAAATTAAGCCTAAAATTGTGCTTGGGCTGTACGGACAAGTTGGGGGCTTAAGAGTTACATAATCTTCAAGCAATTTGAAAAGGGTATCCAAAAAGGTGATTATTTTTGGCCATTTTTAAGGGAGTTTTAAAAATATCTTAGTTTTAGTGCATTTGGCGAGCTAATTCTTGTAGCCTTTTTCCATGCAACTAAGTACAAATTGACTTGTGGATTGTAATTCAAATAGGGTTTTAAACTTATTTTGGGTGTAGCATGTTGATGACTAACATAAGGCATTCCTAGGTATTCATTTGACCAAATGTAAAGGTCCAAGGAGCTTTGGGGTTATTTGTGTGTTTTTGGAAGTTTGAGAAATCTTGTACTAATCTGTTGATGTGCACTAGTTGAAGAAGTGGGATCACTTTGATAGAATCCTTACAAGAATAAGGGGTGAAAGAAGTCATACTTAATTATATAGAAGAACTAAGAAGACCCTAGAGAGCTTAGGGTTTGTAAGCAAGATTAGTTGTCAAATCAGAGTGGTATCAGAGCAAGTTAAAGATTTGGGAATAGTTGGTGGATGTCTATAGCTACTAGAGAGTTAATAGGTGAGACCAAAATGGTGAAAAATGTAGAACTAGCCAAGGAAGTGAATGAAAAGAGAAGCGTATAGTTCTTGAAGAATCCCTAGCAGAGGTGAAGGTGAAATTGGATGCATTTGCTAAAGTAGCTAGGAGAAAGGAAGAAGAAGAATTTGAGAAGGGTAAAGAGGTAGCAGAGGAGGATGTAGCCCTTGAACTTGACCCTATCTTGAATTAAGATCCTTTCTTAAAGGCTATCAAATCCCTAGGAGGAAAAACTTCAAAGGTGTACCACTTTTCAGTGGAAAGATGGACATAGATATAGTCATGTACTAGATAGATGACATGGAGAACCATTTTGAGTGTGAGGGGGTATCAGAGGCACAAAAGGTTAAAGTTGCTAAGTCAAGGCTTAGAGGCTCAACTCTAACATGGTGGAAATATGTACAAGATGAAAGAATCAACATGGGTAAGACTCCTATAGCTAACTAGAAGGCAATGGTCACTAAAGTGAAGGAGAACTTCCTGCCTAAAGACTTTGAAATTTGGCTCCATAAGAGAAGGCAAGGATTGAATAAAAAACACCTAAATGTGACCTATTATATTCAATAATTTTAGAGGTTATTTCTGAGATCCAAGAAGAAAGAAGATGATTCAATCAAAGTGGCAAGATATCTAGGTGGCTTGAAGTGGAATATCCAAGAGGAGATTAGTTCTTGGGCATCTACCACAATTCAAAGATTCCATCATCTAGCTCTAAAGGTAGGGGATAAGAAAAAAAGGAAAGGAGATTCTAATTTCAAGGATAGAGGAAAGGGTAGAAATCAAAGGGGGCAAAGAGGAGGCTATTAGGGTAGAGGTAGTAAACAAAATAAAGTTCACCGAGCAAGCTAGTGATAACTCCTCAAGAGGTGGTTACAATAGAGGGAGAGGCAACCAAGGAGGATAAAGTAAAGGGAGAGGATTAGGAAGATCCAATTCATACTTTTCAAGCATGAAATTTTACAATTGTGGTCACTTGGGAATCTAGTCTACAGATGCCCAGAGAAGCCTTCTTCCTAAAATTAGGACAAAAGAATGGCATATGTGCAAGAGGATTGCAACAAAGAATCTAATGTAGACCACATTGAGTCCAAAAAATTTGAGAACCTCATGTTTAATAGAGTTTTGATTAAACAACCAGCTCTAGATGAACCTAAACATAGGAGGGCACTATTTAGGATAAAATGGAAAATCACAGGAAAAGTATGTAAAGTAGTGGTTGAGTTTGGTTCTACTGATAATGTAATATCATAGAAGGTTGTTGCTAAGTTGAAATTGTAGAAGATAGCTCATGAAAACCCTTACAAGGTTACTTGGTTCAATAAGGGACAAAGAATCTTGGTGAATAAGAAAGCTTGGGTGGAATTCTCCATAGTAGGATACAAGGACAAACTATTGTGTGATGTTTTGCCTATGGATGCTTGTCATGTTTTGCTAGGTAGGCCTTGGAAATTTGATAGGGAAGATGTGTATGATGGTAGGGAGAATTCCATAACTTTTAAGAAGGAGGAAAGACCTTCAAAATTTAGTCATTATTGGAAGGGGAGGAAACACAAGCAAAAGTGCCTAGTGTGCTATTTTGTAGTGGGAAAGAGTTTGTTAGAGACCTCAAGGATGAGGAATGTCAAATTTCTATAGTAGTGATGAAGTCTGAAGAAAAGGAGAATGCAGCCAAGGAACCTTACCAAATAAAGTCCAAACTTTTTTTGAAAAATACAAGGACATAGTGAGTGATGATACTCCAACTACTCTACCTCCTAGGAGAGTTATTAGTCATCAAATTAACTTTTTTCTAGATGCTTCCTTTCCTAATAAAGAAGCATACAAGTTGAGTTCATATTAGAACTTAGAAGTGGAAAGACAAGTCCAAGAATTGATGGATCAAGGTTTGATACAAAAGAGCATAAGCCCATGTGTAGTTCCTATTGTGTTGGCATCTAAAAAAGGAGGTAAATAGAGATTATGTATAGATTCAAGAGCCATCAGTAGGATTACAATCAGGTATAGGTTTCTCATACTTAGGTTTGAAGACCTTATGTATTATCTTGAAGGTGCTAAATACTTAACTAAGTTGTATTTGAAGAGTGGTTATCACCAAATAAGGATAAAGGAGGGAGATGAATGGAAAAAAACATTTAAGACTACTAATGGTCTTTATGAATGGCTTGTAATGCCATTTAGTCTTTCCAATGCTCCTACCACATTCATGAGGCTCATGAATGAGGTTCTCAAGGATTTAATAGGTAGATTTGTAGTGGTGTATCTAGATGATATACTTATCTTCAGAAAAACTAGAGAAGATCATATCAAGTATGTTGAGCTAGTTTTGAAGAGGCTTCATGAGGAGAAGCTAGCCATAAATCTTGAGACGTGTGACTTCTTCAAGGAGGAACTTGTGTACCTAGGCTTTGTGGTGTCTTAAGGAACATTAAAGATCGATAAGGAGAAGGTTATTTCTATACTAGATTGGTCAACACCTACTACATCTACTAAGGTAAGAAGTTTCCATGGTTTATCTCAATTTCATAAGAAATTCATTAGGAATTTCAATGGTATTTTTGAACTTTTTTGGATACCATAAAAGGTGGAGTCGGGTCTAAGTGGACTTTAGAAGCTGAAAATTCATTTGAAATGTTGAAGAAACAAGTAGCTACTTGACCTATCCTACAATTTCCTAGTTTTGAGAAATTGTTCACCTTAGAATGTGATGTAAGTGGATTAGCAATAGGTGGTGTTTTGAGTCAAGAAGGTAGACTAGTGGCTTTTTATAGTGAGAAGCTTGATGAGGCCAAGAAGAATTATTCATCCTATGACTTAGTTTAATGTCTTAGGAAGTGGAGACATTATTTGTTTCCCAAGGAATTTGTTGTGTTTATATATAATCAAGCTCTTAGCTACATAAACACTCAAGAGAAGCTAAGAAATAGACACTTAAAGTGGATGGAGTATTTGAAGGCCTTCACCTTTATAATCAAACATAAGAAGGGATAGTTGAACAAAGTGGCAAATGCACTAAGTTGGAGGATTATGACACTCCAAGACATTCAGATCCAAAGTATTTGAATAGAGAGATTTTATAATCTCTAAAAAGAAGATGAGGAATTTCTTGAATCCTACAAGGTATGAATGGATTTTGAAAATCATTTTCATAGAAAATTTTTAGAATATACCTTGCAAAATGGCTTGTTATTCAAAGGTAATAAATTGTGTGTACCAAGGGGTTCCATGTGAGAGAACCTAATACTAGAGAAGCATAATGGCAACCTAAGTGGTCATTTTGGTATCATCAAAACCATAGAACTTGTGTAGAGGTTCTATTATTGGCCAAAACTAGCAAGGGATGTAACCAAGTATCTAGAGCAGTGCATGGTGTGCATGAAAGCCAAAGGAGGAATCATAGTATCTAGAGCAGTGCATGGTGTGCATGAAAGCCAAAGGAGGAATCATAAATGTAGGTTTATATCAGCCTTTACCAATTCCAAATAAGCCATGGGATTGTGTAAGTATGGACTTTTTTGTAGGCTTACCAAAAACCAAGCAAGGGTATGATAGAATTTATGTTGTTGTTGATATATTCAGCAAAATGGGGCATTTCATTCCATGTAGGACAACTAATGATGCTAGTCACATTGCCAACTTATTTTTCAAGGAGGTTGTATGGATTCATGGACTCCCATTAGGAATTGTATCAAATAGGGATGTTAAATTTTTGAGCCATTTTTTGAAAACCTTGTGGAAAAAGCTTGGTACAAACATGTCATTTGGTGCAGCTTACCATTCCCAAACTGATGGTCAAACTAAAGTTGTTAATATGAACTTAGAAAACCTTCTAACACACCTAACTAAGGAATATGTTCAGAGTTGGGATGTTATCATTTCAGAAGCAGAGCATGCCTATAATGATAGCATGAATATGACCATTGGAAAGAGTCCTTTTGAGATAGTTTATGGAATACATCCAAGGGGTTAGGGTAAATGTTAAGAAAGCTACCTCCAAAAAAAATATAAAATATTGGTGAATCTTCCATTATTTTGAAAAAAAAAATTTCTATTGGAAAATCTCTCAATGTTTATCCTAAATATGATTAATATTGGCAATTATTTTTGAATCATAATTTTTCTGTATAAAATATTGACAAATCTCAATAATAATAGAGAGTTCATTAATCACCATGGAACATTAAAAAAAAAAATAGAATTTTTTTTTACCTCAGAATATTATGAGGATTGTTACATATAATTTAAATCAATAATGAAAACTAAATATTGGCGATATATCCTTAAAGTAACTAATACTATGATAATTATTGGCCAGTTCAATTTAATTTCTCCAATAATATATAATATTTAGGTGACTCAAATATAATCATATATCAAATATTTTGGTGAATATTTAAGTTTAAATTTTCACTAAAATAAAATTTTGAGTGATTTTAAATATTCTAGAACTAAATTTTATAAAACTATGGCGATTTGGGTTGTATCAAATCTTAAATTATTAGCCAAATTACTAGCCAAAAATTTCTAAAATTAGCCAATTTGAAAATATTAGCCACTAAAATATACCTTGCAAGGGGTGTATGTGAATTGAGATATCTTGGTGATATGGATCAGAGAAGTGGACAAGTTGAAGACTTTGTTTAAACTATGAAGGAGATTCAAGAGCAAGTCAAGAAGACCATCCAAGATAACACTCAAAAACTCAAGGCCAAAGTGGATGAAAAAAAAAAGTTTAGTTTTCTATTGGTGACTATGTAATGATCCATTTGAATAAAGCAAGGCTTCAAAAGGTGTTCCTACCAAGCTACAAATTAAGAGGGTAGGGCCTTGCCAAATCTTGGAAAAGGATGGAGCAAATGCCTATAAGGTAGACTTACCTTCAGATTTAGGCATATCCCATATTTTTTATGTTCAAGACTTGGTGGAATACAAAGGTAGCTTACCTTAGATCAGTCCAGATGCTCATGTTGACATTGAACCTATTGCAACACCTAATATTAGCAAGTTGGAAGTAGAGAAAGTGTTAGACTCAAGGATGAAAAAGTTTACAAGGCACAACGTGTTTATGTAACATCTCATTTAATGAAAGGGAAAGACAACTTTAGAGGCTACTTGGGTTGCTGAAATAGAGTTAAAGAAGGTTAGAATACCCTTAGACATGTTTCCATCAGGTGGGACTTATGTTTTTTGATGGGGGGAGTATGGTGTAGGAGCACCTAGGTAGGCTAAAGGGTAGACCTAGGGCTTCTTTGGTGTTTTTGTCTTATAGTGATGATAGCCACATAACTAGAGTAATAATAGGATTAAATTGGTCCTAAGGTGAGGTTAAATAGGTTTGAAGAGTCCCACAATGCAATATTGTTCCTAATTGCTCAAAAAGTGCTCTTTTGGCTCCATATAGCATTTTTGGGTTTTGAGGGCCAAATAGGGTAATAAAGTGCTTTAGGGTAATTATTAGGTGTTTTGGATCCATATTAGTCCTTTTGGAAATTTTGGTAGCAAGTAGAGAAAGTTTGGGTAGAAAATTTGCAAAATTGCAAAAATTGCTCATTTCTTGCAAAGTTGTCATTGACAACTTTTCCAACTTTTATGCAAAAAGAGAAACTTCTTCATGGGATCCCTTCAACCACTTAAATTAGTTAAGAATTTACATTCCAAGCCTATATCAGGTTGAACTCAACATTTTCCAGAGGTTGGAAGAAGGAGAAATGACATTGTATGAAATGTAATCATCATTTTTCATTATTACATTTGAGTGTTTTTTTCATGCTTGTACAGATCAGACTTAGGGTTTTTTGAGTTGTAAGTGTTATTGGAGGTTTAAATTCATTTTTTTTGATTTTTTATGTTGTTTTAGAGAGTTTTGTGTGTTCAAATAAATTGTGTTGTGTGTTAGCAGGTTGTTGTTCTAAACTAGGCAACCAACACAAAATGGAGTCTTAGGGCCATTTCCCACCATATGAAATGTATGGCCTTTTGGGATTTGGAAGTATAATCTTTTTACATTATGTACAAAAAAGGAGAGCCCATGGGAAGCACAACAAGAATTTTAGTGTGATGCCCCATGCAAGCAAGCCCTATTTGGTTAGGGATCACAAATCTAAAAAAGAGCATTTGGACTGGATTAAAATATCTGATTCTTCAATCCAAGAATGTAGTGAGTAAGTATATGGTGAGGGATAAATCCATCATATAGGAGGAGTCTTGGTAAGGAATTTTATGAGGTTTATAACCCAAACAACACCAAAATCCTTGAAACCCTCAAATTAAGCCTAAAATTGTGCTTGGGCTGGATGGACAAGTTGGGGGCTTAAGAGTTACAAAATATTCAAGTGCTCCAAAAAGGGTACCTAGAAAGGTGATTTTTTTTGGCTATTGTTAAGGGGTTTTTCAAAATATATTAGTTTTAGTGCATTTGGAGGGCTAATTCTTGTAGCCTTTTTCCAAGCAACTGAGTACAAATTGATCCATGGATTGCACTTCAAATAAGGTTTTGCATTTTTTTTAGGTGTAGTATGTTGATGAGTAACCTAAATAATTCCTAGGTATTCATATGACCAAATGGAAAGGTCCAAGGAGCATTGGGGTTATTTGTGTGTTTATGGAAGTTTGAGCAATCTTGTACTAACCCGTTAATGTGCACCAGTTGAAGAAGTGGGACCTCTTTGATAGAATAATTAGAGACATAAGGGGTTAAATAAGCCCTATTTAATTAGGTGGAAGACCTAATAAGACCCTAGAGAGCTTAGGGTTTGTGAGCAAGATTGGTTGTCACATCACAAGGACTTTGGCTACAATAGATACAAGGACTCCCAATATATCTCTCTCTCAGAAGTAGAAGACTCCAAAAAGGACTGATAAGGGAAAGGAGCCAATAATGAAAACCTCATCTTCAACAAAATATATGTCTCCCATGGGCACTACACTTGCTTGGCTGAAGAGGGAGGTTATGGTCTGGTAAATGAGGTAGCTAAATGTAACTACAAATGAGGGAATGGAGGAGTTAGTAAAAGCTATCAGGAAGCCTGAGCCACCTATGGGTGATGCGTGACCATTGAAATTCATAATGAAGAAACAAGACCATATTTTTTTCTTACATGTATTGCTATCGCTCCTCCACATGCTGACACTAAGGACTTGACCCCTACATACTATCAAATCAAGGAGGTTCTATTAGGGAGACCCATGGTAGATACTGCCAAAGTATTAATCACTACGTGTATAAAGAAAGTGTTTGGGCACATGGATGAAGATGAGTCCAAGTTGATAATGCTGAGAAGAAAAAATGAGCTCATGAGAGGCTATTTACATGGAGCAGTGGGCCCCATTGACTTGGATAATCTAAATATTGATCTTTCTATGACATTAGAGAGGAGAGATAAGGGGAGTGTACATGTAGATTCATTTTTTGGTGCATGTCAAAAATGGCATGACAATTTTGAGGATAAAGGTGTATACATTATACAGGCTAATTTGAACCTATTACACCATATTTAGTCTACTGTAGATAAAATGATATCTATATTGAACTAGGATTTTGTGCTTTTGGATGAGGTACATACTTGGGGAAAAGACCTTCAAGCACTTCAATCAATAAAAGGTCTATTGGTGTTTTAAAATGTTGGATGGTTTTAAATTATCCCAATGAGAATATGACATGTCTAGGGGTAGCTAACTCCCATATTCAACACATCATTTTAGACATCAGGCCAACTATAAGGCTTGACCCTTCTTCTACTTCAAGCTCTGCAAGACCTAGGTGAGTAGACCTCAAATTCAATTGATATCGTACTAGTGAAAAACATATCCCTGAATCTATTTATTGTAGATGAAAACCCCTTATATCTCCTAATAACACATGAAATGACATAGATCTATAGTAGCTAAATGCAAATCTATGAATCTCATAAGTTGAGTGAGGGTTAATTCTTTTTAGCCCACTACACAACATGAAGAATTGAATTTATTTGATTAAAATAATTTGTGCAAACAACCTTCATATCAGTTTGCATCTGATTTAGTGATCAGTGCCTTATCCATTGAAACATAGAGTCATTACCAACATGATGACCTAACTAGATTGCATTGCAAGCAAGTTTATCAACTGAAATCCCCTAATCCCATACTTATACAATATCCCCTTCATGCACCCAAAAACCCTATCAGAAAAATGAAGCATTTACTTGACTGCTTGAGTCAAAAGCAATAAAGATCTAACATACAACTCATCCAAGCTGCCTTAAATCAAATGAACATTATCCATTTAATCCCAAAGTTAATAACACATGAAGAATGAGGAGACAGAACAAGAAAAATTAGATAAATCATTGAAATTCCCCTTTTGTATTTATCCTTTGAAAGACCAAAGACATGAATTGGTAACACAAAATATAACTCAAGATATTTCACATAATCTAGCATCAATTTTCAGTATCTTAGAACAACAATACATAATATGAAATAAAAATCTGCACAGGGTGGATGTGTGGCCTTCACTGCTAGAGCTTAGCTCAATAGTCAAGAAGCAAAAACCATCTACAATCCTAGTTTCAACAGTAGAACACTGGAACCCTGCTGTTATTACACAGAGCAAACTGCCAACCCCCAACAATGAGAAAGAGAGAAATTGATATAGGAGAAAGAATTCCTAGATTTGATCAAACAATGACTAGTGTCACCTCAAAATTCTTTCCAAGAGGTTGAAAACATCTTTCTAATCTCTCCCCTCAACTGGTGAATCAAATCTTCCATCAGTTTTTCCTCCAAAAGTACAAAATATCTGAAATATATGATTGAAAAAATAACTGATTTGATTCCTAATTTGAACTCAGAACAACAACATAAAATCAGTTAAAATTATGAACTCTAGAAGCATGTAAACTTTTCCAAAATTTGTTTTAGCATCAACAGACTCTAATATATGTTCCCCAACTGATTTTGCTGCTCCAAAATGAATTTTGCCCCTTTTACTGAGAATATCCCAGAAAACACAAAACTTCTTATAACTCAAACCAGTGAATTGCTATGCAAAAACTAATCCCAAATCTAGAAAACTCAGTTTCTCCCAATTCCAATGATATATGATAAGGCCTATTTTAGACAAAAAGTGCCCCCTTGGTAGCAATTTGAAAAAATTGGGTCCGGATTGTATTAGAGCTTTAAAAATGAAATTTTTAAAAAGGTATATATTTAGAACTATATAAAATTTCAAATTGATTCAAATCTTTCATCATGCGTTTGAAATTTTTTCCTGAATTTCATTTTATCCTCATTTATAAAACTCCCCTTTGCCCCTTGTCATTCTTCTATTGGCCATAGTTTTTGAAATATTAATTTATTAATATTTTAATATTAATTAATTAATTTAATTCTTTAGACCATTTTAACTCATTATATTTAATTTCTATATCCCGTAGCCTCGAGACCCTTTCTCATTTCTATTTATGCTCATACATTGCCTTTGAAACGTAACACCGAGAACTTTGAAAGATTCTTTGACGTTCTCATGAGCCGGACCTTTACACTCACATAGTGAAATTTCCCTTTACGCTTTTATAACCTTGAGCGTAGCACTAGAGAGGCTCAAAATTTGATTCACATCCATACGAGACACTTGCTTTAGCGTATCATCGAAAGCCTTTACATATTAATCTCCTCTCATACGCTCAAGTGTAAGCTCATAGAAGCATTGAAATTGTCTTACACTCACACGAGTTGCATTGTCTTGTGCTCATACGCATTGGGCATCAAAATATATGGACTATGACCTGCGGGCCCCTCTAGCATGGCTCGGTTTCAAAAGCCATGTGTCTTTTAAGACACTTGCTTGTGGTGTGGATTTGTATTTAAACCGCGTTGAAATCCATTCCCTCTTGAATGTGGGATAAATGGTTCCAGTCTACTTCTTTCTTGCCTAGGCATTCTTCCTCTGTTCTTTCACTACCCCTATCTTTGTTGATGTCTTTAGTGCATGGATGTAACATCACTCGGCTTGCAGCTCCCTTTGTGTTAATGGTGGCTCCATATTTTAGCATAGGGTCCTCATATTGGCAGCTTCCCCTACAAGTTCACATGTTCTTTGATGAAATTTAACTAGTTATGGACATCTTCTAATTGGCTTCTATGGCTCTTTGCCTTTTTGACTGTGCTTATTTTGTCCTTGGCATGATCAACTTGTATATGGCTACATGGGTTTAAAGTTCCCCTGTTGCTTCATTTGCGCAGTTTTCCTTTAAGATGCACTGATGCCATTCTTGGTCTGCTGTGACTTTAACTTCCTTTTAGCTATGGCTCCCCAACGTTTCTTGTTGCTTCAAGTATAGGTGCTCCTTGAAAATGGTTTCCTCTACCTTTTTACGTCCTTGCTGCCCCTGCACATTGCGTGATTGCTCACTGCTTCTCTTGATTTGGTGTGTGGAGCTCTTTTGAAACAAACTTTGTATCCATCAGCTTCAAATACTGAAGTCATCCCCCATTTTCCTTGCTCCTTACATTAGAAACTTTCTTCCTTGAGCTGGGGCATTCCTTTGCAACAGATGCATGGGCTCCTTTTGTCTAATCTAGTTTTTTGGATCTTCCCTACTGTGGCCTCTAGTTCTATGGCATCCCCTTTCTTTAATGCATAGAACTTTGTTTAGTATGTTAAAAAATGACTTCATTCTCAATAAAAATGCTTCCTTTTAAAGAGTAGCCATGGACTTGCTAGTATGGTGGAATTTGCATTATTATTAATACCATGGTTCCTTTACTGACAAATACTTGGGAACTCACAAGTCGGGTGTCTTTTTCTTCACACCCCACCCTACCTTTTGGGTGGACTCATCCCTCATAATAGTAGGTTACTAGCTCGTACATAAAATCCATTCAACTGATCATCCGTTTATGAGAAAAGAAGGACATTTTAATTTTGTAGGCTCTGAGAGAGCTAACTAGGCAAGAACAAGTCAAATCGAAGATTTCCACCATGGCCACTCTTTCTTTCAATATCACCTTCATTAGGATCTCATGCTAATGTCTTAATAGGAACTACATTTTCTATGAAGCAAATTAGAGGCTTTAGATCTTGTGAAGACACAATTTTTGGGTTGAATTTCCATATAGCAACAGTCCCATGATGGTAGCCAGCTAACAAAAGATCATATGGTGTTTGCAGTTGACCATTCCAAAGTCTGAGGAATATTTTAGCAACTCCATCTTTTTTGAAGCTTGGAGCATTTAAAAAAAAGGTCTAGTTTATATAAATCAAGGATCCAAGCCATCTCTAGCATTAGTCGAAGTGAATGACACATTCACTATATGTGGAGTAGGAATCTCCCAATAACACAGTTAGAAATCCAGATGATGTTGGTTCTGTAGGTCCCTCTCATTCAATGTTTTCAATTTGATTCCTCATTTTCTTTCACACCAACCATCTGCTCTTTATCCACCAAAACCCCATCATCTTTTACCTTCTCCAATGATGTACAATACTATAAACTTTGTGTCTTCTGAACTTTGTCTAAAATCAGCACATATGTGTATTTTAGACAAGGTTACATATCAGATCATATAATTAAAATGATTAAAAGAAACCATTATAATACTTATCAAAATTTCAATCCACAATGTCTATTCAATATGCAAATATTAGTCGGGCCCAAAGTGGGTCCAGCTATTCTTTTTTTGTTTTTGAACGGTTGACATTACATAATGATCCATCAGACCCATAATACTGATTAGAACCAATTCTGACCAATGATCAATCCACCAAAACCCATTTTACCATGATTGTGCAAACTATGAATTTCGTGTGAGGAGGTTCGTTGACTGGCCTTAAAAATTGACCCAAACACCTAACTGAGCTCTGAAATCTGGCATACTGAATCTCTATTCCACATTCTTGCACCGTTTCAAATCTCATCTCATGATGAATTTGAGGTCAAAAGATATTGACCTTTAAAGTTGACCTCTCAAGACTGCCTGCAAGTAAACATGTCAGAAAACACTAAATTGGGTTCGGATTTGGCTTTGAAAACTGGGCAAATGGACACCTGGGAAGACAAAAACTGGGGCATTGATTCACTATCATGAGGAGAGTATAAAATTGCAATTTGGGCTCATGATGAATAACAAGATGCAAATGGCGAACGATCAAAATGGGCTACTCAAAATTTGTAGATTGAAACAATGGTAGAAAAGTGATTTTGGCAAATGGAAATGACCTAAAAAAGTTTGCAAATGGATTGGTCATGATATGAAAATTAGAACACTTAAAGTATTTTTAGAGGACAACATAGTGGTATAATCCATTCGATCTCACCTATCACAAATTAGGATTTATAACATCATGAAGAGGGGTACTAATCAATCTTCACTTACGGACACCGATAAAAAGTTAGAAATTCCATTTGGAATCACATTTGAAAACATATCAAATGGATTCGTCAAGACTTGAAACTTGAAACATAACAAGTATTTGATGTCTACAATGCAACACAAAAGGAATTTTAGCATTTTGGTCAACTAGGTCAAAGCTATAACTCATCAAATAGGGTTTCCCAGAATTTAGAACTATTCATATCAGCATGACATTAATAACTAACCAACTTTGAGGGATTCAAAACCTAGTCAAACAAACTCAAAACGACCTAAAATCTAAAACATAGGCTCTTTGGTGTGGAAAATAAGCACTCCCAAAGTGGTGATAAATGAAACAATACTGGGTACAAGATACCTAGATGCAAACAAGGCCTCCTCTCATTGTTTGACACTTAGGTGAAAATGCAGAATTGACGAGTGCTCAAATCAGGACTTCACAAACTAGCTCAGAATTGCAATTTAACTTCATGAAACAAGGGGATAGGCTGAATGGAAGGTGTTAGAAACATTAAACACCTCATAAGCTTCTCAAGTATAGCCAGGTACATAGGCATCAAAAGTGTTTATAGGGCTTAATCTCTTCAAAGGTGCTCAAAATCAGGGCTACAATTTTTAGTGCCAACAAGATCAAAGGTATTGTTGTCTGATGGAGGTGTATTCGGTGAAATAGCTTGATAAATTAGAGTATTGGATAGAGAAAATTGTAGCTAGTAATAAAGTAATGGAAACATTACACGAGGGGATATAGAAGTTGAAGGATCAAACACAAGAGAAGATTTTGGAAGCTGAGAAGTATTTCAACCATGCCTGCCTTGAAATTTTTGAAGATGAGTCAAAGAAAAAACTCATTTTAGTGCAACCAGTTGTCCAACAATTCTAAAAAACCTTTGGATATGCTTCATCAGAAGAAGATATCTGACAAGCATTCAAATTTGAAGAGGTATAGTTAGAGTTGGACACTAAACTTGAGGATTTTTTGGCTATGCCTATAGAAGTTATTAATTACTGGTTTTTAGTAAAAGATAAGTATGAAGCTTTGGATTTTTTGGATGCTACCCAAGTGATTGAGATTATAGAGAAATTCAAGAGAAAACATCCAAACATCGTTCTAGTATAAAGGGGAAAAAAACCTAGAAGCTAGAAACACAGTTTTGACACTTGGGAAAATTTTGGATTTTTTGAACCCGTCACCAAGGTGTAAAATTTGCACTTTTCACAGAGGTACGTCAGCAATTTTGAAGAAGTAATAGTGCACTGACAGTTAACTGCTAGTTGCTAATATCATAAAAGTGCACTTTTCATGCATCAAAGACACATTCTGACAATAATTCAACTCCTAGAAATGCCTAGAGAAGGTCAAGCTTCTACTTTTAGAGCCTCTAGTGACTCTTAGATACTCTTGCAACTTCCTTCTTATTTACTTTTTTTTTTTTTTTTAAGACATGTAAAGGCTCATGCATCCATTAATTGATAAAAACAAGGGCGAAGTCCTACTTAATACCATTTAGAGAGCCAATTTTTATATAATTAGGTTTGTTTTATTAAGTTTAAGAATATGTTTGCATTAAGAGATCTCTCATTCTCAACACAAATAAAGGCGATGATTTCTTATAAATTTAGGAATGTAACATGTATTTCAATCCATTATTTTGATGCGATAATATATGTTATTGGTTCTCTCATTTCAAGTGTAGTTATTCTTGCTAGAGTGTGTTATTTCTATGAATTATTGTTCATGAACAATAATGGAACCAATGGTTTTATTCTATTGATTTGATTGTGTAATCTTTTAGTTTTGGCATTTGCCACATTTTAATGAATTTTGCTAACATACCAAGTTGGAGAAAAGATCACCTTATTGTTCTTGCATAGCTTCTTGTCTTGCATGAATGCACTTTTTGTGGCCTTGTGATTCTATGAGAAGTGAAACATCTTTCGGTTATTACTAAGTTCCCATCAATGATTGCATTAGTGGAATTGAGGAAGCACTGATCATATTTTCATTGGTTTCCTACCTGATCTTTTTGATGATTTAATTCACAAATGTTTTGTTATTGTGGTTTATGTCCATTAGGAATTTCCCCTTCAAGTTATTTTATTTCATCTCTCATTTTCTTATCTTTGTTATTTTCTTTGCTAACAATTATTTAAATTAGGAATTCATATAGTTGCATTGTTAGATTGTATTCATCACAAAATAAAAAATACCAAAAATATATCTCTTTTTCAGTTACTTTTTGAGACAGCAAGGAGATTGAACATCTTATCCAAAATTGGTTAGAACCAACAAAGTCCTCCCTCTAAAAAAACACATTCATCTTCAATTGAGTAGATTTTAGTAAGTCACAAGATCATCCAAAACCTTGGAGTTGATCCTAGATTAGCTTTTCAAGAGAAGAATTTGAAAGGATTCCTACCATTAAGCATCATGCAAAATGACAGCTCAATAGTACCCAAGCTTAACAAGGAGAACGTCCCTACATGGAAAAGTGTGATGAAGCTACATCTAGGTGGACTTGGAGATCATGCACAATCTACCACCACCACTGAGCATGCTGACCCTACTAAAGCCCTAACTGCTGAGGATCTAAAAAAGAAGAAACAACACAATCAAGCTATGTTAGCGCGATTGCATCTGCCTTAAGCTACACCAAGTTTGATGACATCAAGGAATGTGATATTGATAAGAAGATGTGGGATGCTATAGAAAAGATCTATGGAGGAGACAAAAATGTGCTAAGAGCCAAATCTAAAAGTCTTAGAAGTAAGTTTGATGAAATGAGAATGCAAGAAGGTGAGAATATAATTCAATATTGTGCCAGAGTAAAAGAAGTAGTTAATTCTATTAGAGGAGCAACTAGTAAGATTAAAGATGAGATTGTGATCAGAAAAGTACTAACAACCTTGCTGCCCATCTATGCTATTAGAGTCTCTGCCATATAAGAACTAAGGTACACCTAATGATGATCTGACCCTTGAAGGATTGATAGGTAGACTTAGTACCTTTGAACTCTCTAATTTTGATAATTTCAAATATGAGAATGTTGAATATGATTTCAAAGCTAAACTATCATTAAAAGAACCTAAAGTGAAGAAGAAAATGGTCAAATATGTTTATATTGACAATGATAAAGATCAGGAGGATGTAGAACAACTTGAAGCATTGTTGGCAAGGAGATTTCACAAAGGAAAAGGAAAATTCAAAGGTAAGTTACTTATCATGTGCTTTAATTGTAATGAGGTTGGCCATATTGTTGCTAGATGTCTTGCAATGTCCCATTTAAGGACATTAAATATTTCCCTTTTAAATTGTATAAATTTAATAATATTCCATATGATACCCTCTTCAATGTTAGATATTCTATATATATATATATATATATATATATATATATATATATATATATATATATATATATATATATATATATAGTATTTCATAGGGACATATCTTTTCATTAATATTAATTATATATGATTATATATTATATATGAATCATTTTAATTAAATATTATTATAATATATAACAAAGATATAATATCATATACTATTTTCATACAAATATATATCAATTATCTATGGCACATAAATATCTAATTATATATAAATATATAATAATATTCATATATATATATATATATATATTTTATATAATATATAACAATTTATATTTGTATCTAGTATAATTATAATATTTAATATCAATTACCAATTGTTAATATTATACTCTTTATGTATAATACTTATTTATTAGTTAATTTATATGTCGAAATGGGGATATCATAGTCCTCCCCTCTCAAATTTGCTTTTCCTCAAGCAAAATCATTCATACACAAACTCCTTCATAGATACAAAACATATTCGCATAAAAAAGGCCTTAAAAGATTTATGAGATATACATCTTAATGAATAAAAACACGAAAAAAATAAAAGTAGTCACATGAATGCATGAAAGCACAAACCATACTCAATGTAGAAAGATAAAAACATGAAGCAAACATGACGTAGATAGATGAAGACATGAAGCAAACACAATGTAGACATATGAAGACACACATTATGCAATTCCTTGATTGTGAACCTATAGCCATGTCAATCCCCTGACAAAATATTTATAGCCTCAATGTTTAGATAATACACTGAAATTTGATCTTACGATGACTTGTCAATCAAAGTATAATAAATTGCTAATTAATTCACCATTTCCTGAGTATGGGAGGGGAAACTATAATAGGGTTCCCTGTTACCCAATCACGGGCCTCACCATTCTCCCTTACTATTGTTATCTCTCTCTAATCATCATCTCCAAGATAGTGCCTTTGTATGATGTACTCTGGGGTATTCGCTCCATCGTAGGCCTTACCTAGTACCCTTAGATGATGCAACCCAATGCCCATCTCATCGTAGGCCATACCTAGTACCTCCAAATGGTGTCACCCAACCCATTCCACTACAGGCCTTATCTTATCTTGGAAGATAATGATTTAATGTAATAAAAGTATAAATGCATGTAGTGTTCTTACTAGTTGATGTTTCACTAATACTAGCTCAATAATAGTAAGGTAATCTCCATGGTTAGAACTACTCATAATTTTCTTCTCAAATTCCCAATATTTATAAGATCAAAATGTTAAATATTATATTCTTTATAAATATTATTGACATATTATATATTAATATGAAAAGGAACATTTGAAATAATATATCATACACATACCTTTATTGGATCAATGTCAAATGCCTTTAACTCCTTGTAGCACTATGACTTGGTTCTTGAATTATACATATATCAAGTTTTATTTTCATTACTAGTAATTGTTTGTCTTGTAACAATTATTCTACCATCACTGTGCTATTTTGAGATTGCATATAATCATTCTGCAAAAGAAAATGTTTCTCCCCATAGCTTCTTGCCTTGTGAATAATATTGCTCTCTTTCATGTATCATTGTAGCTTAACCAAGTTTATATTGTCAATCTTGAGTGAAAATAGGGACTCATTCATAGTCATAATAACACAATTCTTTGAATTATTTCCATCAAACTTGGTACTTGGTACTTCATGCTTAAAAAAAAAACACAATCAAATCCAAAAGTAAAAAATCATATGTCTAATGGATTGTGGAAATATAATAAGATTGACTTGGTACTTTGATACCATTGTAATGTCCCTTCTATGATCTTCAAATTTGAAACTTAATTCTTATTTTTTTTCCCAATCTAGAAAACTACTTTGTAAGAACACTTGTCTAAATGAATTGTGACACTCACAATTGTACTGTTAATTCCCTTTGTATAACACTATAGGTAATAAGAATGTGATTTTCTATAGTCTACTTATGTGACTTTGATATTTTTTAACTAGTCAAAATATTGGGTCTTGAATTATATCAACATCAACATATCTTTGTAATGTCTAATATCTCAAAAGTATATGAATAATCTACTACAAATTTGTCTAATGTTCTTACCGTGGCACTATCTTATCAATTGTTATCCCTAGAGTTACTTTAGAATTTTATCTAGTTCCACTTGGTTTTAATTTATATGATGGTGGCTACCAATAATATTGATTCTATTTTCTTCCTTGTACTTATCGAGAGCGGTCTCTTCGCAGATCAGTATTGGTTATAGTGATGGCATATATGAAGTCTCCCTTCAATTTGAATGAAAACAATAATACTTCCAAAGTAATAGGGGCATAACACCATAAGAATTTTCTAGACAAAGTAGAGCATTAATGCTTCCATATATCAAGTCCACTGGAACCAACAATAGAAGAACCGACTAGATAAGCTGGATGTCAAATTCAAAAATGAAATTTGCTCAACAATAAAGATGCTCAATTTTCCTTAGAGAAGGCCAACATCTATCATTATTGCTTCTGTGCTTATACCAATATATATAAATATAAGATTCTACTACTCACCTTTAGATTGGCTCAATATATCTATTATAAGTTATTTCCTTTTTAATCTCCTATTTGATTACTTCAATTAAAACATTCACCTTGGGTCTGATTACAAACTCTCAATAGGAAGTAGAGATACTATTCCATTATCTACTCTTATTCATGTGTGTAATGGCCACATATCATAATCTAATGATGGCTTTATAGAATGACCAACCTGAAGCTTTTCTTATCATTGTTTTTGATATAATGCTTTTTGGTTGTTCCACAATTCTTGATTGGCATTTCTCTATTTATGTGAGTCACATTTCTTAATAGTGCTCTCTCTCTCTCTCTCTCTCTCTCTCTCTCTCTCTCTCTCTCTCTCTCTCTCTCTCTCTCTCTCTCTCTCTCTCTCTCTCTCTCTCTCATCTTCTTCCATACTGATTTAAGAATGAACAATGTTCCTTATATATCTGCCCTCACCAAACATGATTTCTTAAAATGTGTTCTTTCTTAAATTGCATCTCCTCATAACATGCCATTTCATAATTCATTGATAACACTTAATTTCATCTCTTAATCAATTTTCATTGAAATCGATCCATGGGTGGTAGTATTATTCTTCTTATTTTTGTGTCTATACAAGACTAAACTCATTATGGTGCTCAACATTTCATTAAATGTAGAACATATCATGTTGAACTCATTTTTTATTGCCACAGAGTTGAGTGAAATGCCACTTAGAAATCTACTCAATCTCCAATTGAGAGATATCATAACCAGAGCCAATTCATCACATAAATCTTCAGATTTTATTTTTAAGAGATCATATTCCCAATTTGAAGGTTTGGAAGGTAATCACACCAATCATAGAGGCCACTCTTATATTCATTCATTCACTTTGTATATAATAGACTATGTTTCTTCTACTTGATCACTTGTTAGATGTATATGTCTGATGAAACAATTCCCTTAGCATTGATTCTAATCTTTCATATTGATGTTTGTATGTTAACCTTATGTAGCTACTGCTCCTATTTTAGCAATCCCAAATTAGGATACAAAATGCTTTCTATTCTCCAAAGTCGCACACAATTAAGTAGGTATATGCTATGACATTGATATTGGAATATGCCAATCTCTTATCACCCACTATCTTTGGACTTATATGTTATAATACCCTATGATAGGCATCATTGACTATTGAACCATCTAGCTTTATCACTGTAAGATATTTGTTGCTCATTCTATGGTGACCACTAAGTCTACTCGATCTTCTTTTGCATATGCCTCTCCACACACACACACACACACACACACACACACATTTTTCTTGTTTTACATGTTCTTCTTGTTCAATAGTCATAGTTTATCCAGCTACCCTTTCTTTTGTTGAATCCCAATTGACCAGGGCTTTTAAATCAATTCACCTTGATGAGCTCTGGCAAGGTCCGTCTAATGTTCTGCTTTCATTATAGATCTTGTGTTCTTCCCATCATATATTCAATTGAAATTTTCCTTCCTATGTTCTCCTTTGAGAAAATTCATCCATTCCAATGGTTGGTCTCTTTTCCAATCCTTCTTCCTCAAACTATGCATGCATCCTTTATTCTCCATTACTGTCATGTCTTTAGTTTGAAATAAAACTTTCATAACTCTTTATCTTTTGTATATTCCATAGGGTGGCAAGATCATGCTCTGATACCACTTGTAATGTCCCATTTCAAGACATTAGATATTTCCCTTTAAAATTGTATAAATTTTTGATAATATTTGATATTCTCTTCAACGTTAGATATTCTATACATATATACATGCACACACACACACACACACACACACACACACACACACACACACACACACACACACACACACACACACACACACACACACACACACACACACACACACACACACACACACACACACACACACACATACACACACACACACACAAACACACACACATTTCATAAGGATCTGTCTTTTCATTAATATTAATTATATTTAATAAAGTAGTTATATTATATATTATTATATTAATTATATATAATTATATATTATATATGAATTATTTTAATATATAACAAAGATATAATATCATATGCTATTGTCATACAAATATATATTAATTATTTATGGCATATAAATATATAATAATATTCATATATATATATATATATATATATATATATATATATATATATATATATATATATATATATATATATATATATATATATATATATATATATATATATAGATATATATATATATATATATAACAATTTATATTTGTATCTAGTATAATTATAATATTTTATATAAAATATCGATTATTAATATTACACTCTATGTATAATACTTATTTACTAGTTAATTTATATGCTGAAACAAGGATATCACATGTCTAGAGAGGAAGAACAATAGAAGTGGAGACAAATACATAAGTAAAAGAGATGAGGACAAAAAATATTATAAAGAAAAAAGCAAGAAGTCTTGCTACATTGCTAGAGAGGAAATTAGAATTTGAATCTGGCAACCATGATGATGAAGTGGTGTATGTTGCAATGAAGGATGATTCTAATGAGGATAAGGCAACTACACTAGTATCTTATGTGAACAAGAGTGACAGATGGGTCATTGATAGTGGGTCTGCACATCACATGACTAGAGATAAAAGTAAGTTCATTACCCTTGATTATTATGAAGGAAATAGTGTAAGGTTTAGTAATGATGCACCTTGTTTGATAAGAGGAAAAGGATAAATCAAACTCATAGAAAACATCATGTGTGACAATTATTATTATGTAGAAGGACTTAACTATAACTTGTTGAGTGTGTCACAACTGAATAGTTAACATTGTAAATTTGAGTTTGAAAAAAAGTTAGAAAAGATCTATGACACTGATGGGAAACTATTTGTGAAAGGTGATCAAACTAGAGGTAATCTATTATATCTTGATATGAATGATGTTGCTTGTCTTGTTGTAGGATTTGATGATGTGTGGTTATGGCACAAGATGTTATGTCATGTTAACTTTGATAACTTAGTGAGTATTAGTAACATGAAAAGAGTTATAGGCTAGCCTAAACTAAAGAAACCTAATAATATGATTTGTAAACAATGTCAATTATGAAAGATGACAAAATCTAGTCTTAAAAGTAAGACTCATGCCTCTAAAGAAATTTTGGAAATATTTCATACTGATTTGTGTGGACCGATTGATGTGCAAAGCTACAAAGGTGACACACATATTATCCTATTTGTTGATGATTATTCTAAGATGATGAGAATTATGTTTTTGAAATAGAAATTTGATCCTTTCCAAATATTTAAGTGGTACTTAGATAGAGCTGAAAAGGAGACATGAATAATCTTGAAATGTCTGAGATTTGATAGAGGTGGAGAATTTATATCAAATGAGTTTGAAATATTATGTAATGATAGAGGAATCAAGAGACATACTTCTGCACATAGAACTCTTCCACAAAATGGAATTGCTGAAAGGAGGAACATATTTGTAATGGACTGTGCTAGGAAACTAATGATGGAGAAGAATGTTGCTTTCAAATAATAGAGAGAAGCTATAAGTACAACTGCCTATACCTTGAACCATGTAGAAGTCAAGAAAGATACTCATTCAACACCTTTTGAATTATGGTATGGATACTCACCCAATGTAAAATATTTTAAGGTATTTGGAAGCAAGTTCTATGTTCTTAAAGATTTCATGAATGGTAAATTAGATGCTAAAAGTGAAGAAGGTATATTTCTTGACTATTCCACATGAAGTAAAGCTTAGAAGTGTTAAAATACTAACACTAAAAAATTTGTGAAAAGTGCAAATGTGAAGTTGGATGAATATAGAAAGGTAAATGAAGCTAAACCTATGAAGGAACCTGAAGAGTACATGTTGGTGTTTTGAAATTTCATGATTTCAAATTACCCTGATGAGAACATAATACATTTAGGAGCAACTATTTCTCATCTACAACATATCCTTTCAGACATCGGTCCAACTATAAGGCTAGACCCTTCTTCTACTTTAGGCTCTACAAAACCTAGGTGAGTGGACCTAATAGATTCTTCAATTGGTACCAATGTTCCAAAAAGCATACAACTGAATCTAAAATCAAGAAGATTAGAACCCTTATATCTTTTGTACTTATGTAAAGATCATAGACAAGAAATAGCTAATAATATGACCTAAGAAATTGATAAGATAAGTGAGGGCATCCTTTTAGCTCTTAAAAATAGAAAGGGAAATGTATGATTAGAAGTTTGACTTCAACAAATCCCTAAATTTTCAATAGTAAGAACAAGTTGATCTTGTAGCTGATCAGTGCCTTATCTATTGGAAAATTCCATAAATCACACACATACATATATGATACCAATGAAATATTTCATACATCAAGATATCAGATCTATTTTATCACTTTGTGAATTAGACATCGGTGTTCATAAAGATCTCATTCTCATGAAATATCCTTCTCAAATAACCAACAACCCTATCAAATACATCAAGCATTTACTTGGATCTTCATTCCAATAGAAACATATTAGGCAAAAAACCTTAAGGGGATGCAAATGAGTCTAAGTTCTTTGTCCCTAACCCATACAAAATTATAGATTATAGAGATAGGAGATGGGAATTAGAATAAAACTAAGGAGATTCTTGATCATTGTATTCATTTCTTTGAAACTATACATTCAAGATGCATGAAAATAACTCCTAAAACAACTAAATAGATGAGAACTATCTATATTATCTTAACTAATACTATTCATATAAGAGAAAATATGCCAAAGAGAATGGTATCATATTAGTGAAAAATGTCCAAAACTAGAACCAACTGGTCTCATAGTAAGAACTAGAACATATCAAAAACTTAGAATCCTTGCAATGAATTAGAAAGAGAAAGATATAGGAAAGGAATGAAATCCTAAATCTGATCTAGAAGTGACATGTGTTCACTTGAATCTTCATTACCTACTATTGTAAAGCATCTCTCATCTTCCTACAATTGAAATCTAATATGATTCTAATCATTGTTGTGTAACAAATTTGAAATATCTCTTCCTTAATGATGAAAACCCTTGTTCTACCAAAATATGAGATAGGCCTATGAAATGTTAATAAAACCTTCATTAAACTAAATTGGAAGTGAAAATATCCATCCCTAACTACATCCCTACTGCCTCTGGCATTTGTCTAGTTCACCATCTTGTTAAAACTCAAATTTGAGCTGCTATACCTGAATGACACTGAAAAAGGGATACATGAGAAAAAACCTTGAATAGCTCAAGTACATATCTTCCTATGTAGAAACAAGCCACAAAAATGGAAATTTTTTTCTCTTCCAGTTTTGACGATATATAATAGTGCTATATCGGCATATCAGGAGCACCCAAAAGATCAGTTTGAAGTTCAGGTGCTTGGCATGACTTTAAGATCTACATTTATTTTCAAATATTTAAATTTATCTCAAAGTTAAAAATTTATGATATAAATTTCCTAATTTAAAATGACCTACACATGATTCCAAGAAGAAATAATTTTTAAATTTTTTTTTTTCCTTTGTAATTTTTCCCTCCAACTTTCCAGTTTGGGTCAAACATGCTTTGACTTCCCTGTGACATGTGTCACATTTTAATTTTCCTAATTCCTACCCTATCATTTGATCTGTCGGTACTTCTACCACCTAGGTGCCACATGGTGCCACTGAATTGGTCTTTATTCTGACACATCTACTTGGACCTATTGCCACATGACAACCTCTGATTAGGTCCCCATGTCGCCATGCTTATCTAGTGCACATCTTTCCTTGGTGATGTAGGAATAGTTGCTTGATTTGCAAAGAGGAGAAATAAAGAAAACCACATGGGAAAAACCCTACTCCAAAAAGAGGAAATAATGTTCTAGAAGATAGGAACAAAAGATGATCATGAAGAACATCACTGAAGCATGAAGCTACAAACATTGCCAAACTACTGATCTAAAGAACCTCCACTATATAGAACATGATCAGGTAGAGAAGACTAAGTCTAAAGAGATGATCAATCGAAGATGGAAGGTATCTTCATGGCCTCCAAAAATAGGAATGAAATAATGTCTATATGGTAAATGATTCATCTCACTAAAATGCATAGTTATCCAGCCACTGCAATTGCCTAGTACATAGGATCAAATATTGAATACATAGCTCACTCCATCAAACCAAGAAAAAAATAGAACCAACATAATCCCCCTCTAATGCTAAGAGGTAAGACATGAGCACTGAAATTGAATGCAATAACTAATGCAGAAAGAAGAAATAGGAACATCAAGAGTGCAAAAGAAGTACAAACACCTATACTGGCATGTGTCATCGACACATCATGAGGCTAATATCTTACCTCTTAGCATTAGAGGGGGATTATGTTTGTTCTATTCCTTTCTTGGTTTGATGGAGTGATCCAAGTATTTAGTATTTGATCATATGTACTAGGTGGTTGTATTGGATAGATACCTTTGCCTTTGTTGAATCCATTGCTAGGTGCCTTTGACCTTGTTGGACAATTTCTGTTGAAGTGACTAGTCTTCAAATAGCTAAAACATGTAGTTTGACTCAACCATCTACTCTAATCACTTCTAAAATATGTTGTAATGCAACTCTCAACAACATGTCCATACTCATGACAATAATGACAACTATACCTTGTATTGTAATCTCAATTATAGGATTTTCCATTGTTTTGTACCTTTGTCAGCTTATTTTATGTCCACTGGACATTAAATTTGCATTCAAATGCTTTATGTCCATACTTTTGAAAATTGTCACAATATCCTTCAAATCTTTGTGTTCTTGAAGCCTTGGTCCTAAATGCATGTGTTTGATGTCCTTTCTTATTGGCCTTATGATAGTACCCCATGAACTTCTTCTTAGGGTTCTAATTTGCATTGTTGCTCCTCCAAACATTTGTTGTATGACCTAACTTTCCACAATTATGACAAGTGGGTTTGTTGTAATTACCTTTGTTGTTTCTTTTTTCACTACTTTTAGATGATTCTCCTTCCTTGGTACTAGTGTATCCCAATCTAATAGTATCATTTTTAGATCTAGAGGATCTCATCAATTTCTCAAAGTACTTGATGGCTTCACTAGGTTAGTCGAAACTTTCAGCATTTTAATTCTTTTTCTCTTCTTAGATCATTCCTTAGTTGTTCATTATGTAACTTCAGGGTTGTGATCTCAATTTCCTTTCCACTCAATTCATGATTGCCAATCATCACTTGATTCATTATTTTTAGTTGCATGTTAACAATTATTTGTACCTCTGATGCTGTCTCTTCTAGTCCGTTGATCAATATCCTTTTGTCATCTTCAATCATGACTTTGTCTTCCTCAACTTTCTTTCTCTACTTGCTCACCTCACATAGCAATATTGATTGGACTTCTTGTTTTATCTTAATATTTCTAACCGCTTTAGTTAGGGCACCATTCTTTTCCATTAGATATGAAACTGCTACATCAAACTCACTTGAGTTTCCATTTGCAAACAATTCAGTAGTGTTTTCCTCTTGGTAATGTGTGTCATTATTGTCAATAGCTATCTCTTTCCTTCTCTTTAATGAGTGCTTCAACTCATCTCTTGCTTCATTTAGTTGATGTAGAGCAAGCTATATTTCAATATTTTGGTTCTCAATTTAGTCTCTCCCAACATGTAGACTTCCATTTTCAAGATATTTTCTCAAGGATGCAAAGCTTTCCTTTCCAGAGAATAAGGCTCTGATACTAATTTTTGGAAATAATAATAGGGAAAGTAAACTTTGGGGGGGGTGAATTAGTACTTCAAAATCTAACCATTGAAATATTCACCACACATCCATCTCATAATTTTCATGTAAATTAAAATACTAAACTAAACATATTCATCCATGGCATGAAAACAATTTAACAGATATGACACAAGATATTTGGTTACCCAGAAACCCTCAAATGAGAAGGTAAAACTGGGGTAGGGATGACACCCACAAATCTTCACTACAATATTTGTAAATTGTATCCAATGAAGGTTACAATTATTTTATCATAAACTATGATCTACCTTATGAAAGGCCTACCCTGTTAAAGGCTTAAAAGACTGTTAAATCTTACCTTGTTAAAAGATTTCAACACCCTATTAGAAGTATGTTTGGTTAAAGGACTTCAACTTATAATTAAGTAAGCACCTTATTAAAGGATTTACAAAAGCCTGCTAGGACTACTTAGTTAAGAGATTTTAATAATTCACTTGTTAGAATGTTTCAACCTTGATCCTTCAGTTAGCACCTCTCTGTTAGATATTAGATCACATCTTTCCCTAATGTATACCTGATCCTCTTGATCAGATGTATCAATTATATCCTCCCTCTACTTTTCTCTATTCTTTCTAACTGATTCTACAATTCATATCATTCTCATTCAAAACTCCTTAGTCACCATGAATTCTTTGTCTATGCATGTAAACTTCTCTCTTCACACATAAACTCTTTAGGGTTTTCCCTACTTAAGAAGACTTAGGTGACCTAAGGTTAGGAAAGAATCAATGACTATGATTCACCCATTTTGTTTCTTAATTCATCCCTTTATCTGATTGGTTGCATGTACTACATGGGGATTCTCAATATAGATTCATTCTTATCATCTAGAATCATAAAACAATCCTTAAGTTAGCCCAAAAATGGTTTATATAAGAGTTGTGCTATTACAAATAATTATGTCAAAAATGGTTTACTCAGCACTTGAAGCCTCTAATGCTTGGGATTCACTGTATCTTCAATATTGTAACTTGGCCTCTAAATGACTCGGCATCCACTATTCATTCAACATCTGAATCACTCAGCATGCCTTAACTTGCTCAGCACTAGAGTGACTTGGAACTAATTGTCTGCTTGACACATATTAGTGCTTGACATATACTATATATTATGCTTGTCATGCATTATCTAACAACTTATGCTCGGCATACACTACTTTCTCAGTATGCACTAAGTACTATTAAGTAATGACTTAATGGTATTGTCACTCATATGTCAAAACCAAAATGAGATCAACACCTCATACCCTATGAATGATATGAGGTGATATTGTATTGAGTCTAAAAGTTGTTGTTGATAGTTTAAAAGTTCCTTACATTTTCTTGATAGTTTGAGTTTATGTATGGCTTAATGGTCATTCCATGAATGTTTTCTCTCTTATTCTCATGGGATGGTCATGATTTAACATGTACAATATGAAATTAACCCCAAAATTATAGAGACATGTTGAAGTTTGATGATCACTATATGAAGGTTTGGTTGAAGGAACAACAAATTGGTGCAAGGGTATTGTAGTAGGAATTCTAGTATAAGTAGGGAAATTTTTTATAATGGAATATCTTGGACTATGTTAAGAGGAAGGTGAGTCAACCATTGATTAGTTGAAATAGTGTTTGGAGGGTGAAATTAAGAAATCCCTAGGCTTTTGAGGATTTTGTGGGGTGAATTAGGGTTTTGGGGTATAAGAAACCTATGGAACTAAATAGATTGGATTTTACTCTAATTGGATTCAAATTACAATTATATGTACAAGTTTGAAAGATTGGGTGACAAATATTGGGCATGGTTCCTTTGTAAAAGTGGGGTATTTGAGCCCTTAAAATAGTCATCATTGGGTAGATTGAGGAGTTGGTCCAAAGTAACCTATAGTGAGTTTCTAATATGTTGTAAAGTGGATACATGGGTACTCTAAATTTAATTGTTTTTTTGGAATGTTTCAATCAAATCTTTGGAGGCATATTTTCCTTCTAGGCCTGGTAAGACAACAATTGGAGTTTTCTAATAAGACAGGCCTTTGAAACTTGGTGAGTAGGTCCTTTTGGTTGGGTTAATTGTTTTGAGATAATTGGAACTCTAGTAGACTGCTTGGAAGGTTGAGTTCTTAGGTTAGCCTATTTGAGTCATTTGTTGCACTAAGGAACATTGCACAAATTTATAACATTTTGATCATTTTTACAAGATTGTCATTAGAAGTTGGAAAGCCCTAAGTTGCTCTACATCAAATCTCATTCTCTCAGGTATCTCTTGACCATATGTTTCTTGTCATGGTTTAAGGATAACCAAGTAAAGTAGCTCCTTTGAGCTCTAGTTTTTTAGTGACATTTCTTTCCATTGGGCATTGATAATTGGTAGGTTATTAACATATCTTTTTAAAATGAATATCTAAGGATTATTAAAATAAATTCATTTTCTTACTCTTTGGAATTCAGCAGTTAAGTAAATATTCAAGAAAGAGCTCATCTTCTAATCCAATGGTTGTCACTAAAACATTTTTTATGCTCTTATAATCTAACAATGATCTTGGTTCATTAGCTTGAGCTTTTTTCAAATTTTGATCCTTATCTAAGGATATTAATAAAGACATTAATGAAGATACATATATGCATTATTGAAGCAAGAAAGTGTGAAGTTTTCATCTAGTAGCTATGACTACACTATAAATCCAGTAATGTAATAGAAGGTACGCCTTATAAGTTCTGATGTTAAGGGATGTTTATATAATGCAATGTAATACTTTTCACTAAAGACAATAGGGGGAATGCCCTTAAAAAGCCCCAACATAAACTCGGGAAGCTTTATTTCATACAAGACATTTTATCTTGGGCTACACCCAGGTTATCTTCTCCATTTTTTGCCTTGGTGCTTGAACAATGAAAAACTATCAAAGTTGTAAGTTATATAAATAATAATAAGGAAATATGGAAAAAAGTCTTTTATTGAGCAAAAAAATATGTCTTCTTAAATGATAATAATAACAACAACAACAACTAGCACTTACACCAACAAGATGCAAAGTTTACAATTATAATTATTTATATACATTTTTATTTAGATTAAATAAAATGTATATGATTTCTTTCTATCATTGCCTATTTAAAAAATACAATAGATAATATGTCATGTCTTGATTATCTTAGAAAAATGATAAGATGGCTATATGCTTATGATACATTCTAAAAAGAATTTTGAAATAATTCCTTACATTAATTGAAATAGGAAAAATAACTTCAGTAGATGAGTGCCTTTCTAAGAGATTTTGTAGATCCCTAGTTTGGTTTTCATGGCCTTTCAAAACATTGTGAGACTATCATGTTTATCTTGAATAAACTTGACAAATGTAGCAAGAGCTACTATTATATTTAATATGGTTTGCTAGATGGTAATAGCTTGTTTCAAAGCTTTAATAAATTTCCCAAGATTATAAATGACAACCAAAATTTAGCATTTACATTTTCTTGGAGTTAATTTTTCTAGAAAACTTGACTATACATTGATTTACTTTAAGGTAATGATCTATGTTCTGTGTTTATTTTCTTATTTGTTTGAATTAAAATGGTTTGTTTTATTATAATTAGAACTATTGTAGAATATGATATGATAGTTTGATTCTTTCAAAATCATTGTTTGTTTTCTATTACATTTATACAAAAAAAAAAAAAAAAAATTATTATTATTTTATAGGTAATCAGCCAAGTCTAGATTATTTATTCTTCATTTATTTTTATTGATGAGATTAATTGTTATTATGTGTTAATCTCAAGTAGATTCGAACCCAAGACCTCCTCTCACAATTTACCAATGCATATTAGGCTCTTACCTTATAGGAAAAATTATATTGAATACTAATATTTTTCATTAAAAATATTATTTTAATTATTTGAGATGGTGATTATTACTATATTAATATTAACAATATTATGATAATTCAAGTTTTTGAATTAAAAGTAGCCAAGACTAGGGGGTTGGCTCATTAACAATCAAATTGGTCAACAACCAACAGATAACCATTAACAAAAACTACCCCCTACCACTTAATAAAACAAAAACAAGGTTCAGAACCATAATTAAAAGAATATCAATAGGTAAACATACATATTTCCTATATTAAAACTAGTAAAGCTATAGTAATATATAAACAAAGGCATGACAGCCTTAAACCCCTTCAAGTTCAATAACCAACAGATTAACAGCATAAAAACAAAAAAGAGAGAGGCATTAAGGCTTCTTAGCCTCCTTCCTCCCTGAGAGAATGTTAGCCCAGTCTTTCGAAAGGAAGTCAAACAACATTTTTGTATCCTCCTTGGTAGGTCCCCCTCTGAGTCCTTAAGGATGTTCAATGTGGTGGTAGTTGCGTGTGTCACTTTGGCTGTATGAACTTTGTCAGTAGGTGCATTCTCTCCTCCAATGCATGATATCTTTCCCACACCTCACTGTCAACCTTCTTTGTGATCTCCATGTTGACCTCCTGCATGTTGCTAGGAAAACCATTTGCCTATATCATAGTAACTTCTTGCACACTTGGGTGGTTAGCATTATCTTTGGAAAAAGCCTTAACAAGGGAGGAAATCATTATGGGGGAGGCCATTCTATCCACCGTATTAGAGAACTAGTTCCTCGTTAAGTCCACAGACCCCATCCCCATGGTTGCCGAAACATGTGACACCTCCTTTCTCTCCTTCAACCCCTCATCCAAGCCAAACTGAGAAGATTCTGAGATCTCCTCTTCCTCCTCCTTCATTTTCCCTTCTCAAAAATTTGATGCCTTCTCTTTCATCCTCCATTTGGGATGGCTCATGTCTTTAGAATCCGTCTCCTCCTCTTGCAAGGCCCCCACTTTTAGTTTCCTCTTAGCATTAGCTAACCTCCCTGAACTCCTCCTTCCCCTCTTCCCTCCACCTCTGACTCCACTAGTTCCTTCTCTTTCCCTTTGTCATGTCTCCCTTTTTTCCCAAAAGGAGTGGGCTTTAAATCTACAGGGGACCCACTAGCGAAGGTTGTGGGGTAGGGGCTCTGGGACCTATGATCCTAAGGGGAACTAGTTGGGGTCAGGGGTTGGGATGAGCCAAAATATTAACCTCCACAATCTTAGGGGGGACCAGGGCAAGGTGGAACTAATACAATCAAAAAATTAACCCTTGATGTAAAATGGTAAAATTAACCCCTTTTCTCATTTTTTCTTTTACATCCATAACCGTGTCCTCTAAATCATGCAACAAAAAGAATGGAATAGAAATTAAATCACGATAGCAAAAATGATTTAGGAGGGGAAAGTGGTAGTAATAACAGACACCATACCTCCCTTCCAGAGTTAGATACTTCATCAACATCAAACAAACCTCATTCCATGGCTCAAGGAGCTTCTCCTGCATAAAACCACCTCTGTGCTGAATAGGTTGCCTCCCATCCAAGAAGAAGTGTTGTAGACTCACTTCATCAGCCACCTTAGTCACCTTCTGCCACTTCCTACCCTTCATGGTCAAACCCATTGCTAGAAAAATGACTTCCTTAGAGATATGGAATGATATGCCATTTATCATAACTATGTGGTTCTCCTAGGTATTAATAAATTGCATGGAACAATTTTCATCATGCCCATTAAGCACCTTCATAAACGACACGAAACTACCTTCCTTTAGCATATACCACACTAGTAGTTTCCTCATAGTCTCCTCAATCGTGGATGACTCAATGCACATAAGGTCACCACCCATCTCTACAAATTTCCCTAATCCACTCTTCTTCTTTGGGACCCAAAAACACTTGCTAAGAATGACTCCACACTTAAGCCAAAAATCCCTTAGGCGACCATAATGGCCATTATTATAAGTAATTATATTAGCATCCTTAGTAGAAATTAATGTCAAGTGTCAAACGCCTCTATCTTCCTCCCAATCTCTTCCATCATTCCCAATACACACTAACCATTTAAAATTTGAACCTTTTTTTTTACCCGATGTACGAGCACATGCATAGGAAAATCATTAAAAAATCCTTTCTCAAACTTCAAAAATATTTCTTTTTTAGGCCATGTGAATTTATTATTACCAACACCATCTTGTTCACTCCTAGCCATCTGTCCTTCCTGGCTTTGTCCTTTCCTCCAACTCAGTAGCATGATACAAAATTTTAAAATATCTCTCCAACTAGGATTCATCATTCTTTATTTCTCGACTCACTAAATCTCTTACCAAATTTGGCAAGGGATTAAATTCCCTCCAACATCTTAGTTCTTTCACCTTTAGGCCTAATGCTGCCATACCATCTGCCACACTATTTCCCTCCCGAAATATATGATTCAAATCAAACCTATTAAAATTAGCTAATAGGTGTCTAATATCTTCTATCACATTTTTTATGACCCATCCTTCTCTTATATTACCTTTAACAATTTCTATGATGATATTGGAATTACCTTCAATTTCCACATTTCTCCATCCCATGCTCATCACCAATTTCAAACCCCAATATAGAGCCATCTCCTCTGCGAAATTGTTAGAAACTTTCCCTAGCTATCGAGAATATGCCAATAACATCCTTCCCTTGCTATCTCTAACCATTCCTCTTCCCACTGAGCCTTCCTTCCTAGCACCACCATCAAAAAATTAAGCTCTACCCAATTTTCAGGTGGAGGTTCCCATCTAGTCCTTTTCCTAGCCAACAAGTTGGAGTTATCAATATCCATTATCCCCTCCTCCAGTTTCCAGCCCTTGGCCACTCTAACCTCCAACACTCTTGGGGGGAATGTCGGTTTTGTCCACTTGCTGCAACTCATATTCTCTACCATAAGTTTATATATCTTTTCCACCACAACTTCCTCCTCTCTCTCTTCATTCTTGAACACCCTGTTATTTCTCTCCTTCCATATACCCCAACATACATGGGGGGGGATAACCTTCCACAACTTGACAAGGAGGGGGTGAGTAAAGGGGCCATGCCAATTCTCCACAAATTACACTAGATCCTTATTAAACACCCAGTCCACCTCCAACTTCTATAAAAGCCTCCCCCAAACATTAGAAGCATACCTACAGTGCAGGAACAAATGGGGAATATTCTCCTCCTCCATCTTACAAAAGTGGCATCTATTTGATAATTGGAAACCCTGTTACATAAGGTTGTCTATAGTGAGTATTTTTCCATGGATAGTGGTCCACTAGAAAATATTAATCGTAGGTATTAGATAATTAAACTATATATTCCCCCAATGATTGGGTTCCAAAATTTTATCAAACATTAATTTATAGGCAGACTTAACAGAGAATATTGAACCCTCAACTATTGGAGTGGCCTTCCAAATGAATTCATCATTTTGAACCCTTCTTGGGATCTTGTACCCTTCTAGCAGAATATTTAGCTCTTCTACCAGATCCCCTTCAACTATAGCATTCTGTTGCATCTCAACCTTCCTCTACTTCCTCCTCAAGAAAATAAAATTAGCTACCATTCCTCCACCCTACTCTTGAAGGTGGTTCTAGAGAGGCCCAAACTTTGTTTTTGTTAATAGTTTATCTGTAAGCCACAAATCCTCCTAGACGTTAATCTAATTTCTATTTCTTACCAGCCACCTTACACCTTCTTTCAAAAGGGTTATGTTCTTCACAATATTTCCCCATATCTTAGATCCCTTAGGAAGATCATTTCTATAGGTGTAGTGAGAGAACATCAGATTCCCAATATACTTAGCCTCCATAATATAGCACCAATTGGATTCCTCCTTCATCAAGTTCCACCCCATCTTGGTCAGAAGCACATTATTTAAATAAGCTATCTTCCTCACTCCCAAACTTCCTTTGCTTCTCAGTTTACAAACCATATCCCAGTTAACGAGACTTAGGCTTACCTTCTCACTTCCTCCCAACCAAAGGAAATTAGGTTGTATTTTCTCCAATTTATTGGCCATACTCTGAGTAATTTTGAATAGTGATAGGAAGTACATAGGTAACCCCTAGAGGGACGAAATCATAAGTTAAAGCTTTCCTGCACTGCTCAGAGTTTTACCTTTCCATCCAATCAACTTTTTTCCATCCTTTCTAGAATGCAATATCAAAAGTTGTTACTTACATCCTTCACAGTCAAGGGGAGGCCCAGATATGTGTCAGGTAACTCTGCAATATTACACCCTAAAATATTTACAATCCTATGATGTATGTTAGGGGGGTGTTAAATTTTTTTTAAAACTTTTATTCAAGTTAATTTTCTATTCCACATTAGCCACATATATCTCCAGCACTGAATTCCAAGCTCTAGCTTCTCCCATTGAGGACTCCCCACTTAGGAAGGTGTCATCCAAAAACTATTGTATCACCTCAGGTGGAAGCATGGATGCAAGTCTAATGCCTTTAATCACCCTCCCCCGGTCTTCATCTTTCTCAAGAACACTGTACCTAGAACTTTAGTAACCATGATAAACAAATAGGGAGAGATAGGGTCACCCTGTCTTATTCCCCTTTCCTTGCCAAAATTCCCCCAAGACGAACCATTCACCATCACCGAGTAGTTGACAGTTTCCAACATCAATTTCACCATCTTTATAATTTTTTGAATAAAACCAATTTTACCCATAACTTCATACAGGGAAAACCAATTAATCCTATCATAAGCTTTAGAGATGTTGAGTTTTAGAGCCATACTTGGATTGCCACTTTTCTCCATTGAATGCAAAACATCATGAGTTGTTATGGTGGTATCAAGGATTTGACAACTCAGGAGAAACCCATTTTGGGTTTTCCCAATGAATTTATGTAGCATTGGTTTTAATCTGTTCACCAAGTTTTTTGAGAAAATCTTATAAGTAGTGTTGCAGAGGTTGATCGGCCTAAAATCGGATAGGACCTCCAGGTCTTTAACCTTCAGGATTAGGGCAATAAACATTTTATTAAGCTATTTGAGAAGTTTCCTAATTTTGAAGAAGTTACGAGCCGCCCAGAGGAGATCGAGTTTAATAACATCCCAAAAGTGCTAGAAGAATACTGAGGGGAAACCATTAGATCTCGGGGATTTAAAGGCTTTCATAGAGAAGACAACTCTGCGAACTTTCTCTTCAGTGACCATTCATGCAAGTTCCTCATTTTCTTTAGCCAAGATCACTGTGGGCATGAAATTAATCAGCCATCACCTATCTTGTTCCCTAATATTTCTTTGCTCTTCCAAATAAGAGTTTTTGAAATAAACAGTCACCCAGTTTCCTATTTCTTTAGTTTTTGTAAGCTTCACATTATTTTTATCTTTGATATTATCGATAGTATTCCTCCTTTTATGAATTGAGGCTAATCTATGAAAAAACACAGTATTCCTATCTCCCTCCTTGAGCCATAATACCCTAGATCTCTACTTCCAAAAGGTCTCTTCTCTGATTATCGTATCTTTCTAGACCTTTCTACATTTGTCCTCTTCCTGAGTCATATTTTTCGTGGGGAGGCCCTCCCCCATTGCTTTCTGAAGCTCTTCTAACTTTTCTTCCACCTCCATCTTAGTCTTAAAGATATCACCAAAATATCTCTTCTTCCAAGGTTGTACATCCCTTCTAACATTCTCCAGCTTAGCAAAAAATCTATACATAACAGTCCCTTCCACACAAATCCCCCACCATTTTGCCACCCTAGCACTGAAATCAAGACGTGATTGCCATGTAATTTCATATCTAAAAGATCTTGGTCCCCTTTGGGACTCTTCTTTCCAATTAAAAAATGATAATTCAAGTTATCAAGACAAAATCCTAACCTACATTTGATTTTCGAGTGAACATTAACAATAAATAAATATGGTGTTCATCATCTATCAAAAGGGTCCCATTTTTATCCTCATAAACTTTGAAGTTATTTTACCGGAATTAACTGTGAAACGATAAGAAGGAGGAAAATTCCAATAACAAATGAGCCGTTTCAATGGTTAAGAAAGTCACGCCGCTTTAGTAGATATATTAGGTGAAGAATGTACAATCTACATTCTACTTCAAACATCACATTTCTAAATCTTATATTTAAGATATTTCCAAACATCACATCCAATATTTCGAACTCATATATATTCTCACTAAACAATATCTCATCTCATCTCATCCAATCATCTTTAAGAAGCGATGCATTCTCAATCATGGGCAGACATGGTAGAAGAAGAAGAAGAAGAAATGATGAAGAAAACAGTGCATTCTCAATCATGGGCAGGCATGGTAGAAGAAGAAGAAGAATTGAAGAAAACAGTGCATTCTCAGTCATGGGCAGACATGGAAGAAGAAGAAGAACAGATGAAGAAAACAGTGCAATCTCAGTCATGGCCAGACATGGTAGAAGAAGAAGAAGAAGAACAGATGAAGAAACAGTGCATTCTCAGTCATGAGCAGACATGGTAGAAGAGGGAGAGGAAATGGCAAGAATCACAGGCCAACATATTTTACATGAAAACAAAAGAGCGTTGTTCAAGTCAGAGATGACCAGAAATAGAGGGAGACCTTTACAGAGAAAGAGTGAAACAAGAGGAGTAGATGAAAATACAAAAAATAAATCAGACATGATCAGAAATAAAGGGAGAAGGTGTATAGATGATTATAACATGGCCAGAAATAAAGGGAGAGCGTGTATAGATAAATATAACGTGAAATCTTATGTTAACCCGAGAACAAGAACATTTGTTTCTAGTGTTCCTAACGATCAGATGGTTTCAGTTTCAGACCTCAGAAAATATAGAGATGGTTTCAGTTTCAGACCACAATATTATTCTTCTTCTCCAAATAGAAAAGGCAAATGCTACAGGCAAAGAACAACTAGAAAAGAAAAACTGTCTCTCCACTCTCCAAAGTTTAGAGATTGATTTATGCAAATGCAAAATTAACTTTAAAGAGCATTCTATTATAAACAGAAATCATCACATCATGAGCAGCCAATAAGTGATTTGTAAACTTGTACATATTAAAAATTGTCGAGACACCATTTTAACCTATAAAGAATAAATTGATTAAACAATTTTATATTTCACACTGATTTCTTTTTTAGATTGATTATTTCACACTGGTCTCTTCACCTCCGCACAAACTTGATGAAAATGGTAGTATGTGGATATTTGACAAGTACCAAATAAAAAAGATGATTCAATCTTCTAGTTGTAGTCTATAGTCAAGAAGAAGTTCTTATGATTCAATTCTTTCCATGTATATTTAGTTCCTGTAGAAGTCTATGGTGCAGAATTTTTTATTATTAGTTCCTGCAAATGAACTATAGAGAGGCATTAGTGTTTAAACGGTTATTAAACTTGCTTCGTTCTCCATTGAACTATTGAGAGAAACTTATGTAGAGATCTATCAGTCGCTCAGAGCCATTAGTTCATATTAGTTCTGTTTAGCATTTTAGAGCTGTACAGATCAATCTCACTTTTTACCTTTGTTTTGTTTCAAACTATAATATCATTTTTCTTCTTCAAATATAACAAGGCTTTCTATTTTACTTATGTGAGCATCATTTAGATTCAATGAGTGTCAAATATTTTATTCATTTTCATAAGATGGGTTGATGAACCAAATATAGATCAATGAATTTGATTCAAAAATCATACAGTTAAATCCTGATAGCAATATTACAATTTGACTTCTTGTTAAAAATATCTTCTACTTATTGATTAACAATTTTTGCTTTATTAAATACATGTCTGTTTTGTTGGTCTTCATCCTCATCAATTTGAATATTTGTTACAAATAGATATTGGATGGAGAATTTGAAGGATCTACCATGCCTTAAATTCTACTTTTTTCCAGAGCTCTGGTAAAGTTATGATTTTTTATATATTTGAACTTATTCCTCTGAAACATCTTCAGCCGTATTCATATGTTATAATTTGTTATGCATTTAGAGATAACGGGATTATAAATGACATAACAAAGTTTTAATTAGATAAAGTGGAAATTGCGTTTTTTCATAATATCTTATGAGTGTGGCATTTGGCAGAATTAAGTTCAGTTTTTATTGCCTTTCCTACCAAGCTGAAGCAGATTACCACAAATTCTAGCCTTACTAAACTAAACTTGAATCCGTCCTAACAGCACTTAAGAAACTTGTTGATGGAATTGTGGGCAAATTTCTATTCCAATGTTTCAAGCCTCAGTAAATGGGATCGTTATCAACGAAAACATCTTCTAAGCACTTGGAAGCATATTTAATCGCAATTATTAGAATTTTTTTTAGTGAAAGTACTTTTTGAAAACTATTTTTAGTTAGAATGGTTGTATTGGAGATTTATTTTGCTTGGATTGACCTGTTTGAGCATAAGGGCCGGTTTGGTTACGGGAATAGGAATAACAAATTCTAGATTTGTTAATCTGGATTTTTTATTCTGAATTTGTTATTTTCAATCCGTTAAGTTCACTTGATGGAGAATATGTTTATTCTATCTTTGATTGTGCAAAATAGAGTTGGAATTAGAATTAGAATTGAAATTTATCAAAATACCTCATTTGTCAACCAACCAAAGCATTATGAAAGCAATTAAGGGTGAAAGGTGTTAGAGTTGTAGCTTCAGTCGGATTGATTCGATCTGATATTCATTATTGTTATTGGTAATCATCATTTCTTATATATACTTATCCATGTTAATAATTGCATACATACATACATACATATATTGTTATTGGTAATCATCATTTCCTATATATACTTATCCATGTTAATAATTGTATACATACATACATACATGTGTGTCTGTGTGTGTTGTTATACATATTATTAGTATTCATGTTGATATAATTTAAATGATGTTTACACCATAGAGACATGTCTCTTCATGAGACATGTCTCTTTTCATATTTATATGAGATCCAAATCTGCATTTGGATAACATCAATTATGATGGTTATGTTATTACATTTGCAAAAAAGATCCAAGTTATTCAACATGGTATCAGAGCCTAACTGCAAATGCAAGAATATAAAAGAATATCCTAAATCATGACGTGAAAATAAAAACATTTATATCAATAGAGAAAGATAGTCACAATGCAGATCATCGTCTATTTCTTGATTATAGAATGATTAAATTATTAGTGAAGACAATATTTTAAGTATTGAGATCTTTGAAACCTAACATAAATTCAAGAATCGACAAAAGGGATACTTTATAGAAGGGGATATATGGAAGGATTTCTTTGCAAAATATGTGGAAGCAAGAAAATGTTTCGAGAAATATCCATTCAACATGCTATGCTTAATCCAAATTTGTAAATAGAGCAATGATATTGATTAAACAACAAACAGACATCAACAAATTTTATATTCAACTTTGATGGGCATATCTGATGTGGTGTAGGTCGCTCAGAACCAATAAGTAGGAGATTGTGAACCACATCCTTGCAAGAATTTTGAACATTCCAATAAACAGAAAAGTAACAACTCTCTGAATTACATGATGTCTTCATGACGATTTGGAAGAAACATGATTTCCTCCATACGCTTCAAATTCTAGATTGTATTTGAAAAATATGGTGATTAAAATTTTATGAACATGTAACTATCATTTTCTTCAAGCATAGTCAACAAAATTTTAAAAAGGGAAATGATAGAGAGAAGAAAAATCTCCTACATAAGACTAGATATAGCATCAACATATAGTTAATAATCAAGCAATTGATTGAGTCCTTTATAGTCGGGTATGAGAAAATATTGTAGAGTTATGTGGAAGTAAACTAAATACGGAGAAAATGATGTGGAGGACACTTGAAATCTCATACGCCATGAAGGATATAAATACAGATCATGCTAAGTAAGGAGAATGAGAGATAAATGTAATGATGTGAATTCATTGACTCATCTAAAATGATGTACAATCTCTTAACTCGCATGTCATTCATAGAGTACTCATGTGGCACCAATAGAAAGGATAAAACCTTTGCCAACCACAACCATGGTTAGAAGGGTCAATCATTAAAGACATCCCAAACATCAAAGGAAGATAGATTTTGAGAAAGACATCGACAATAGTTTTAGAAAGGGATTGAGTAGTAAAAACTCTTAGTCGAAGTGCAAGGTGATCCCAATGTTGGACACATAAGCATCAAACCCATGCATTAAGGTTAATATACAAAGATCATATAACATATCATGTCAAGTAGACTCGAGTACAACTATGAATGAATACTTCAAGTTTTATATGGTAAACAAACCCACATATTACAAGACCATAGAAAGGGATCATCGGGAGTAAACCATTAATTAGGATCAAAGTAGCCAATTGGAGCATCACAAATGTTAGAACTATGTCTTGCCAAGCACTAAGTTTGTAAGAATTTTGAGGTATGAATATCTCATTGTTACTAAGCAAGGTAAGAATGCATGACTCATTATAAAAAGATAATATTATATTTTATGAAAGGAAGAATATTTATAAGAAAATGTTGAATATTTTGTGAATGTTCAATTAAGTAAATTTATTCGTAATGAAGGCTTACGAATATTATATTCGAGGAAGATAGTTTATAAGGAAGTAATAAATATTATATTTAGGATATGAATATTTATTAAGGAAGATATGAAGGATTATTTAAAGAAAATGACATGTAAATATAAATGTGATGGGATATAAGATCAAGTATATATGAAAAGGTATGCAAAATATTTAGCTCTCAATTATATATTGTGAAGGGTCACATCACTTGCAGAAGTTATAAGGTATGCGAAAGTGTATTTAAATTATGTATGTTTGTTATTCCATTTCATAATTAGGTTATTCATTTTTATAAAGAGATGAAGGATTAGATTATTATTGAGATTTGTTATGTTATAATAAACTAATTCTTAATATTATAATAATTACAATATTGTTATGAAATATTATTATAACAATGTGTAAATATGTATTGATAAATGATTATTCTTTAATGTGGTTATAAATTGTTCTCTTTTAAGGAATCTAATGTAATAATTTACTATTATTAGTAAATGATGGATAAGTTTATAAGAACCATTGTATCGATTATGTAGTAAATAGGAAGTGTGCATTGGAGGAGTAAATCACCCATGTCGGGGTAAGAGAGCTCTACATAGGTTGTGTCTAAGATCGAGCAATTGTAATTCTACCATCCCTTGTGTAAGATGATATATGTGGAAAATGGATGTTATCTAGAATTTCTAGTAGAATTTAATGATGATATTTGCAACTTGGTTCAAATAGAATTAATTATATAAAGTTTTGACTTCTAGTGAACCTCATATCCTTTATAGGATCATAATACGATGACCTAATAGAAGGGAACATTAAAAGTAATAAATAATTATTTATTGATTATAATAGTAATGTTCAAAGGCATGAAAGATTTAATATCATAATATTGATGTACACTTTATTATTCATCCTTGAATATTTTATTTAACTAATCAATGTAGTCTCTCTCTTATTTGTATATACCATAAGACCTATTTGCCTTGATCTCTTCCTCTGAGAATATTCTTGTAGGAAGAAGGGGATTGATATCAAATTAAGAGGGAGTAAACCACATTGTGATGGATTCACCAATGATGTAAATTTGGAATACATAGAGTACAAGATGTGCATAATATAGGTTTAATCAAAAGATCAAACAAATACCTTTGCATAAACAAAGGAAATTTGAGTTATTGTTGTGAGAGGTTAATGAAGATTTTAAGAATGCATTTGAACCATCTACGAGTCTTTCTTTGATGAATGAAACTTGATGTATGAGTTGTAGATTCATTCATGTGGCACAATCTACTCAATCTAGATATTGGCCTGTCATGGATGAGTTTACTTCTATTGTTAAGCTTAATGAATGTTTGGATCTTCAATGGATGAAAAGAGCAAGTTGGAACTTAGAAAGAAGTTTTCATATTTGATGTGATGTGAAAGTGTTCAACAATATAAGAGTGGGAATTTTACATTGTAGGGGGGAATAATAACCAATATTTCATTCCCACATGAACCATCCTTAGAAAGGAGATGTTCCATGAACTTCATGGGTAGATAAGTACTTCTATCTTTTACATTTATCTATTCATTTATTTGGAATTCTATACATACTATAATGGTTATTTGCTTTTATATTTTCCTTTATGTTTGAGGATATTCTTATAGGAAAAGCAGGTTGGTACTTTACATATCTACCAAATATTGTGTAGAGTAAATGTAATGATAGTAGCTCCAAAGACCCTAATAATCAAGATGGATAAAGTGAGGCTCTTGAAGAAAACATCCTTGATGATTAATATTATGAGATTCTTCTACATTAAGAGGGAGTATGACACCTCTTCGAAGGCAAAATAGGAGCTTAGAAAATTAATACTCATAGGGGGTCTAGAAATACATGTGTGCACAACTACATGATTCTGATGGGCCTACTTCTATGTACATATCAAGAGGAAGTGATGACTTATCACTAGAAAATCAAAAAATTAATATTAGATTTAGAGTGAATCTAACAAGAATCCTTGGGGGAAGAGGGCCTCTAAGGGAGCAACTAGTAGACCTGACTTTGCATGATCATTGTTCAGAGGGTGAATTTATTAGGTGCAATGCTTTGTGAATGATATATTCTCTATGAGGAGAAGTTCTAAGTGAAATTTCTTGAAACATGCATTTTTGTCTATGAGAGAGAATTGAAGTGAAAGCCTTTGCACCACCCTCTGACATGGTTCATGGTGGTTTTCATTTCACATATGATATGTAATGAAAGGTGAAGATCTTTCATTGACATATATAATTAGAAGGTAACCATTGTAAGGTTGTGATCTTATAAATGGTAAACCTATAATTATGGTTCTTTGGACTAGATTTTGCTAGACACTTAACCAACTTGTTATGGTTCTTTGGGTTGGATCTTTTTGGACAACATGACATAATTACTATTATAGACCAAACTTAAGGTGTTGTTTAAGCTATGGAAAATTATTTCAATTGTGTGTTATGAAAAGTGTAAAATTTAGTCTCATAGGGAATATCAATATCATACTGAGATGATATCTCTTCAGACAATTGAGAGCATAATATGTTCTACAAATCCTCCCTAGCTAAGAGGGAATGTTAAAGTTGTAGCTTTAGTTTGATTTGATTTGATATTCATTATTGTTATCGGTAATCATCATTTCCTATATATACTTATCTATGTTAATAATTTTATACAATAAATATATATTATACTATGTGTGTGTGTGTGTGTGTGTGTGTGTGTGTGTGTGTGTGTGTGTGTGTGTGTGTGTGTGTGTGTGTATTGTCATGCCTAGATTTTATAGGGTAAAAACACAACTACAAATTTATGTTTGAAGATAAAACTTAGAATATCACATGGGGTCTTATACATTGACAACTAAGTTATCAAATGGCCATGAGATTAGGATACCTAATGGTTATGCTTATAGGGTTGCTCAAACTTTCGATTCCCTAACCAAAATGATCCTTACTAGGTTGGTTGAAGGTTCACCTCTAACTAATATTGGAAACCATGGGAGTAGTTTAACTATGCATCTTCATAATCTGATGGAAAGAAGTCCAACTTCTTTATATTCTTGATATTTGTATACATTAGGTCTTACTAGTTGTTTTGCCAAGGGTTAAACTCAATATGAACCATGAAATCTGCATCTAGTGTGGGGTTACATTAAAGGGTATACTTATTGAAGATTTAAATGTTTGTATATTATGCACTTGAGTAGGGGTCATGGTTAGAGTATTGAACTTATTGAATAATGACTAGCTATCTTTAATAATATGCATCATTACATTTCATTTCCCAAATTATAAGTCATTCACCACTAATAGTCTTCAAGCTAGATAATCCCACTTGACCTTAATAACCTATGTCATTAGATAGTTTGTTTTGTCTTCACAATAAAGGTTCTAGCCTATACCCTTGTTTAAGTGTAATGTATAATATGAATTCAAGGTTCATTAAACAACCTAAAGTGATACCGATATGTTCTAAGTATTAAGAGCTATAACTAAAGCATATGGAATAATATGGTTACATAGAGACATCATATAAATATATATCACTTATCAAATCTATAACATTTAATCCCTAAATAATATTTCAAGCATCATCACTAATCACTCGATCCCCTCAATTGCCACTTAATCTAACTATAATTAGATATTAATCAACCTCTAATTACATACAACATTATTATCATTTAATACCAACTAATAACAACTACACCAATTATCTTATCTTGTTTTTTACTTAATAAATTTTTAAAAAAATAAAAATTTACAACTAATTATAATTTATTTAATCCTTATGCACTTACCCACATCTACACTATGAATTTATACAACGTGACTATTTAAATATTATACTATCAAACAACTAAATCATTCTATATCACTCACTACCACTAACCACACATTATTAACTATAATACTAAATAATTAATAATATACTATGACATATTCCTCCTAGCATTCACAATAATTTAATTCCAAACTACTATTAAACTTCTCATTCACTATACACTAACCATTTTATATTAGTTGATAACTAAAACCAACTAACTACTAATGTAAAATTATATACTAACTTTAACTCTTAACTATTTCCTAAACACTAAACCCAAATGTACTTCCCCCTTAACTAACATTTCTACTAAATAGTTTACATATATCTATATTTACCTTTTCCATGTTCCAACTCCATCTAATCTAGTGCCCTCTAAGACCACATGTCATTGGTTAGTATGGAGTGGTGAATAGGATAGTAAGGAGCATGCAAGCGACTTATGGACCAGGTTTAGGGCCCACAACCTTGGACATTTATTAGCCTCAAACATGGTGTGCCTTCCCTTTTTTATTTTGAGAAGATGAGGTTGACCAATGCATATGCAAAAAGGTATGGTTGTGCCTCATCCTCATTGGGTGCCTTTTAAAGATGCATAGTTGCTCATGCAAGGAGGAGGAGGAAGTAGATCACGTGACCTCCCTCCCCTCCTTCCTTAGGCATGCGATTTTTAATTTTTAATTTTAAAAAAAAAGTTTATACATGTGACACCCTTATCATTCAAACCACTTTTAAGTTTATTTTTTATATCTATGTTTTTTTTTGTGTTTATAAATTTATGCATGGAGATTTCAATGGGACATAAGGTAGTACTCTTTTTTTGAACTTATACATTCCCTTGTAGTCTTAGGTTATAGGGGAATGCTATAGGGCATATTTTTTTTTAGTTTTTAGGGGAATCATGGGGAGTGTACATGTAGATTATTTTATTGCTATGTAATGAGGTGTGGGAATTTTCCCACTTCACATACAAATTCTAGAGAGTAAATGTGCATGTATAGGTATGTTTCACCATGGGTTTGATGTATTTGCTCTTAAATCAATTATATTTCTAAGTATATAGGTTTGATGGTAGTTTTACATTATTGATATTTGTTTCTAACAAATATATTTAATTAAGTGAATCTATTTAAAAGTCACTTCAGAGGTAATTTCAACTCATGAGATTCATTTAAAACAAGATTGAGTATGAACTAATATGTTAAACTACTCCATCACTAATGGAGCTTTATATGATATTTTCTATTAAAAAATACTTTGAAAATACATTCTCTTGATTTGTTTCTTGATTTAATAAACAAAATACAATAATATATGTATATTTCTTAAGTATCAAAATAGATAGCTATCCTTGAAATGAACCCTTTCCATAATTCTAACTATGATGCGATAATCTCTCTTTTTCATTACATCTAAATGCATAATCTAAAATTTTACAATGAAATCACATATGATCATGTCTCCAAATTCTCCATTCCTTTATTGGATTCTTTCTTCACTACAATGTACATAAGATCAATACCTCAATTTTACAATACAATACACAAAGGACACAAGTGAAGCGTTCAACTTTTACAATGTAATATACAATAACATGGTTAAGTATTTTATCCTTTTAACTACATTACAAAATGACATAGCCCTTCCTTGCTACTATACAATCTTTCATTACAAGAACATGAATAAGAAGGAGAGAGATTCTCCAATATATGTACAATGGACAAGACAAGTTTTCTCCTTCAAGCAACATCTACAAGATGACCTTTCCAAGCTTGTTTCCACTGCTCCCATGAGCTCAAAATCTGAAAATGCATCACAAAGTAAACAACAAGAACCATGGGTACTCTCCTCCCAACCATAGGCCTCTAAAGAGACCACCCCCCAACTCAGGGAACAAGGCTCAAATAGGGTTTCATTCCAATCTCACAATGCATATACATCACATTACAACACTTAAAAAATTCCATCCCAAGGATATTTCACAATGGTTCACAAATGGAACCTTGAAAAGGGTGAAGGTGTGCTTTCCAAATGGAGACTTTCCATATCAAACAATATCTGCGATAAAAAAATTTCATGCCTCTTTGGGGCTTTCACAAATTATTAAATTCCATGCCCTTTCGGGGCTTTCACAATCATCCTCCAAACATACTACCATCAGTTGTAGCTTCCTTGGAGCCCATATTCCATAAACTTCCTTTCTACATCACATTTCCTTTATCACCCTCATTAAGATATGAATGATTATGGAATACAATGGAGCCCATACTCCAAGATTCTGAAATACTTTTTAAAGCCCAACTAACCCCTTCACCCTAGACTTCTCTTCCCTTCCCAAAGGGTGAGTGAATTCCTTACACTCATAAACAAAATACATAACAAAATGGAGAAACACAAATAACATCAAATGCAACAACACATTTCATCTCAACTTGACAATATCACAGTCTTCTCACAACATTAATCACCATTCAAATATTTACATGAATACTACATCACAATACAATACCATGAAAATCTACTTACAATATGAACTCACACTCCTTCATGCTCATGAATGAAATGCCATTATGCAAGTTTGAAGAAAAATACTACATGGGGAAGAAGAAACTTGATGCAAAGATAAACTCAACAGAAGCAAAAAAAAAAAGGAACTAGCACCCAAAAGAGATAGATAATAATATTCTTCTAATTGATTCATCAAATGAATAGTATATACACTTGCTCTCCTATAAATTTTTTCTCCTTGTAACTTCATATCCAAAAACTTGACTAAACCTAAACCTGAAAACTCTATTTATACTTGCTAGGATGGTCTATAGAACATTCTAGATTATTAGGAAAATTGACCCAAAAAGATCTCTTGCTAAAACAACTTACAGAATGTTCTAGATCTTGCCAAAATGGCTTATAAAATGTTCTAGATCATTACATAATAGGAAAACCAACCCCACAATGGTCTGGGCACATCCCAAGAAAATATCTTTATGTGGGTGCTCCTACACCATACACTTGGGGACAATAGAATCCAAGTCACTTGGATTGTCCTTCCTCTTTCTTGTCTTCCAATTCCTTGGTATTTGTTGTTTGTACTCTTGTCAAGTACCCAAGTCAACTTTCATATTTTCATAAAACTCTTCCACATAAGAATTTAGGTAGAACTCTTGCAAACCTACAATAAATGGATTAGAAAAAGAAAATGGGACCTAATAATATATGAATTCATCAATTTGGTTCACTATAGGAACCTTTGCATCCTTTTTTTTGATGTCTTTATGCTACAATATCTCCATTATTGGAGACAAATTTATCACTATTTGATCCTTATCTATCCTCTTAGCTTCATCACAGGTCTTCTTACTTGGTGCAACTATTATCCTTTTGATAGGCCATACCACTTTCTTTCTTAGCTTCAAATGCCATCTCTTGATTCCATCAAGAACCAACACATCCACCTCTTTTCCATCTTTATGAACCTTTTCATCACAAGGCTCATCAAAAATTACCACTTCAACCTCTTTCCTATCTTCAAGAACCTTTTTATCATAAGGTTCATCAACAACTATTTACTGCAAACTTTTTATATCAACATCAATATGTTCATTTTGTCCTTCCAATGGACAAGTCTTCTCTTCATTGGCAACCAAGTTCTCTATTCCATCTTCACAAGCTTCTGTAATCTCAATGGATTGTTTCTCCAAATCACTATTTTATTTTTCCATATTTTTCTTCAACTCCTCTTTTAGTCTCACTAAATTTTCTTCCCCTTTTTAAAGTTCCCCCATTAGGAATCTCATTTTTTCTTCTATCTCTTGGTTCACTCTAGCTTCCTCTTCTCTCTCTCTCTCTCTCTCTCTCTCTCTCTCTCTCTCTCTCTCTCTCTCTCTCTCTCTCTCTCTCTCTCTTCCTCTCTTTTCTTTTTCTAAAAATCACAATATGAAACCCATGCATCTAAAAGAATCCTCTTATCATGAGATAAATCTCCTCTTGTGACCATTTTCTCCTATCTAGGTTCTCTCCACTCAACATATTCTTGTAGCCACTCTATAGGTTCTCTTCCCAACCTATCACATCAAACAAAAGCTCACAATTTGCCTTTGTCTAGACCTTTTGTTGAGTTCTGATACTAAAAATGATGTAGAGATAAACTCAACAGAAAAAGAAGAAGAAGGAACCAACACCAGAAAGAGATAGATAATAATATTCTTCTAATTGATTCATCAAATGAATAGTATATACACTTGCTCTCTTACAAATTTCTTCTCCCTATAAATTCATATCCAAAAACTTGACTAAACCTAAACCTAAAAATTCTATTTATACTTGCTAGGACAATCTACAAAATATTCAAGATTATTAGGAAAATTGACCCAAAGAGATCTCTTGCCAAAATGGCTTACAGAATGTTCTAGATCTTGCCAAAATGGCTTACAAAATGTTCTAGATCATTACAGAATGGGAAAACCGACCCCACAATGGTTTGGGTACATCCCAAGAAAAGATCTTTATGTGGGTGCTCCTGCACCAAAACCAACCTTGAATCCTTTTGAAAAAATAGAAATGAATGGTTGTAGAAGAGCTCCCTTACAAGCTTCCAAACCCTAAGAGTCTCTAAAGTTAGAAAGTGGGTAGACAACCCACTAATTTCCTCCCAAGTCCTCTAAAAAGAATCCCAAAACCCTCACTATCTAAAAATGGTCATAACATGAGCTGCCTTTTCTTACACCATTATCTCCTTCTAAAAAAAATGTAGCCTTGGCCAACTAAGAGAGTGTGGAAGAAGTCATGTGACACTTCAATTTTGAATAGATTTTAAAGTGACTTGTTTGGAGGGTTCCCAAGGTCATCTAGGCCTACTAAAGGTTATATTTAGACTCCAAAACCATACTACTATCATGTGAGCACTTATTTTTCACCAAAATAACCCCCTTGGACCACTTTTTGATCCCTAAAAGTTATTGGGAAGTTGAATTCAAATTTTCCTTGATGGAGACTTCTCCTAACACTCTACTATAAGGGATTAACTTGGGTACTACATTGGGTTAGGTGGCTTTTGCCCAAAACCCTAAATGACAAGTCATCAACACATGGACAACACAAGTGTCAAGTGACACATAAAAATAACACATTACATTTATAGTGACATTTCTATAATTATATATGAATTAAGCTATTACACACACATATAATTCATGTTTACAAAACAAAACACATTACAACAAGGTTTTGAATCTTTTCCACTAATTCAACCTTGGCTATGTCATGTTCATGGGCTTGAGCCTTAGTTCCCCATTAAATCCCATGGTTAAATTCTTACACACTAAACTCGAGCATAATTAGTCCAAGAAAATCATGTCAGCAATATGTAAATATGTGCAATAAATCATTATCATAGTCAACATTCAAAACATTAAAATATCAAAATTTGCTAATCAACATTAAACTTTACTTAACATTATCAAATTAATAGTCTAAATAGTTTTATAATCTATTTTCTATATAGTGGAAAAATATTGAATCCATGACTATTGAGGCCCTAAGCATGTGAATTAGGTCCTAATGCATATCAAAATCCATCATTTAACTCTAATTTTTACTGAAACATTACAATTTCACATTACAAGCATTTCAAAAATTTAGTTTCTATCAAAGCAATTGTAAAAGATTAGAACATGAATGAAATCATTAAATATATCATATAGGTCCTAATGTGTAGATCCTCAAAATGCATATATTAAAATGACATAACCCTATAGTCTCAAAATTGTATCAAAATATTGAATTAGAAGTATCATAATGCAAATATGTCATCTATGCTAGGGCAAATTGGATGAGGCCTCACACACACACACACACACACACACACACACACACACACACACACACACATACATACATATACATACATATATATATATATACACACACACACACATACACATACATACATACATATATATACATATATATACATATACATAGATACATACATATATATACATATACATACATACATATACATACATACATACATACATATACATATATATATATATATATATATATATATATATATATATATATATATGTACTATAATATACACACACATATACTATTATACATAATATTAGTATTCATGCTACTATAATTTAAATGATGTTTACACCTATGTCTCCTCTCATATTTATATGAGATCCAAATCTGCATTTGGAAAACATCAACTACGATGGCCATGTTAGTACATTTGTAGAAATGATCCAAGTTATTCAATAAAAGGAGGAGAACTAGTTAATATTGTTAGAGTAAATAATTAATTATTAATTATTTATTTTATTTACTTAAGCTTACTTAGGTAAATGCATTTCATTTATTAGTTGTAGTCTAGGTGTTAGTCATAAGTTGTTGACAATACGGGAGTTTGTTCTCTCATAAGTCATAGTTATCCCCTCACATTGTTCGAGGACTTTCCACCTCATGTGGATGTATGCTTAGTTGTCACACTTATCTCCTAGCATCTTCTAGCATGTTCTAGGAGATTCCTCGAGCTCTTTATATTCAAACTACCTCATTGTATTTCACAATCACAACATCACTTCTTGCATATTGTAAATACATATTTTCTTGTGTTGCAATATCTTGTGGTCTCTCATGTCCATTTAGGATTTTTCCCTTGCTCCACACTCTTTCGTCCTTGTCTTCCCTTTGACAGGTTATTGCATGCAGGTGATCTTGGGCATCTTCGAAGTTGGATTTCATCAACTCCAACAAATATACCTTAAAAAAATAGACTTTTGATATAATTAAAACATGGGTCAAACTTAATAGAAATAAAACCAAACTTTTTTCGGTTGCTAATTTTTTAAATCATATTCCTAGATCTAATACTAAATCACCATCTAAACACTCCCTATATTCTAAACCTCTTCAGAAAAACTAGATTAAAAAAATAGAGGGGCTTCTAGTTTGAAAATTACTCCCTCCAAAAATAGAAGTCAGACTTAATCAAACTTTCCTCAATCAATCAATCCTTATTGGGGACCTATCCATTTTCTTACCTTTGATCATCAGTTACTGTGATTCAAAACTACAAAATTATTCATCATGGTTTTTAACTGAAAAATAAATTTGATCATAAATTTTAACAATAAGTATACAAATTCATCACAATTCAAACAAAAAGGAAGAAAGGAAACATCGGTATGCTTGATAGATGAAATCGACCAATAAGAAGGAAATTGTGACAAGAATCTACCTCTTAAACTGAGCAACAGTAATCCAATCAATAGATCACACCTTCCCTTGTTTCTTATTTTTAGAAACTCACTTGGACATTGGAGCACTAGTTTGAAAGGCTTCTAAGGTATATTACATTTTGGCCATTAGAATTCTATTAGTTTTATTGATCAATTTTTGGCTCCAATGGTATGCATGCAATTAAATTGTAATGAGTGATTCAAGCCAATCAAAGTGTTGGACATCCTACCCAAATGTTTTTTTGATGCTAGTGAGATTAGCAAGAGAAATGAGATGTATGAAATGGATGTGAGGAAAGCCTACATAAATTATAGTTATCATATAGTATTCCTTCATGATGATGACAAACAATGAGAATGACCCTGATGAGTACCAATATTTTCACAACCACAAAATAATTATCATTTTTGAAAAAGTAAAATTGGAATAGGAATAAGCTATTCAAATTTTACCTATTTGGGTGGAATTTCAAATGCTTATTTTTGGGTCAAAATTGAAATGTGTATTTCTATTCTCAGTTCTAATTTGACACACCTGAATGGAAGATTTAAAATTTTGGGAATTTATAGATCCTTGTTCCATTCCAATTCTAGCTATCAAATAGGCCCAAAGCATTCCAGCTAACTAGGAGGCAAGGTTCTAGTTCTAACTTACATGTTTATTTTCAATGATAATCTCTACATCCATTTTTTTTTACATGTGACTTATTAGAAGTAGAGTAGGATTTTCAACTACAAAGAAGGATTTTTCAGTTGGATCAAGTATAAAATTGGACCAGCTATCCTTAATCTTGCCTTAACTCACTATACAAAAGCTTTGGTTGAAATAGAAAATACATATACTATTAGTTCATTTGATATTCTAGTGATAAGATGTCTTAGTTAAAATTGAATTCATGTGGAATCATCAAATTAATGTTTTCTCTAGCATCAAATTATTATTTTATTTCTCATTTGTTCAATGTTTTCCTTTCCTAATTGGAAAAGATAAGTACTTTCCTTTCTAAAGAGAATAAATAGAGAATAAATAGAAGCAAGTTTACTTTTTCCTAAATCTATGGGAAGGATCAATATTTTCTTTGCTAATTTTGAGGTTTTTTATTCAGTTCAACTGATGTCAAGTTTCAATAATAGTTATTTTATTCATAGAATAATCTCTACAATTTGATACTAATATTTTGTACTAAGATTTTAAATACAACTATCAAGTATTTGCTCTCATAAGTGCACTTGTATATCACTTTGGTATGTAAGGCTCTCCCTTTTTTTCTAAATTTGCTTTATTCAAAAATGTTTTTCTTGATAGTTATTTTATCATTATTAATGATTTTATCCTTTCTAACTTGATACATTGTTCCTCCTTATTTTTTTGAAATCTTCTTTCTTTGTAAATGTTTTCCTTGATAGTTCTTCTATCATGATTAACAATGTTTCCCTTTCTCACATGATACTTTATTCCTCTTAAATCATCCTAACTTTCTAGCACTTGGCATGAACTATGCTACCATGTGTTGGTGTGTGTATTATAATCTACCAAATAGTAGAACAAAATATTGAGGTATCTTATCCTCTCTTGAATAAAGTCTTATGTATGTAAGATTGTGGGAAGATCATACAATGACTCCAAGTTTCCTCCTATGTCACATCTTAATTGTGGGCAATCTTGGTCATTGATGTGGTTTGTTGATGATCACAAGGGGTCTTTTAGATATTCACTTAGATTAATTTCAAATCATGCTAAATGTGGGACCTATCAAAAGGTTTTTAAATGAAGTAGGTTTTTGGGATTTTCATGGAATATATGAAAATAAAAAGAAAAAGGGTTTAAAAACATTATTCTACTCTAAATGGTAGTGAAAAAAAAATTGTATACTTTGGTGGAAAAATTCCTTAGCTACCAAGCTCCACTTTGCTAATTTATACAAAAACTATGTGTGAATTGGTGCAATTTTTGAAGGTTGTGAAAAATATTTTCATACCACCACAAACACCATCATAAAGAAATGTGTATGTGAATAATAGAAGTTAAGCATATATGTAAATGAGGTTCAAGATAACTTTACACAATAGTTTGAGATCACTAAAATATTGTAAGTATGAACCAAAGAAACTCATTAAAAGACCACATATTCTCCATTGAAATTGTAACACTTTATCTACTAAACATAATCTAAAAGATAGAATTTGAAGAACAAGAAAATACTAAAACACATTAATTATTAATTGTTAGAATCTGAAAAGATTAATAAACCAGAAAACTAGTGCAAAGAGTAAATATCTAAACTATGAATGCAGATGATACAAAATCAAAATAGCATCATAGAGTTAGTCTCCAAGAGAGTAATGCAAATGCTGGAAGCAAAATAGCATTAAGAGGATGCAAAAACAAGAGATACAAATACAAGCCAGGTAGCATGCTTATATAGGCTAGGAAGAGGGAGGAGGTGGCAACACCGACCAATGAGGAGCAACCATCTATCAGACTAAAGATAGAAAAGTATCTTCCTAAGATAGCTAATGGATGCTCACATGTAGGAAGGTGACACCTCATAACCATTCACCTAATAAGACATGCTTTATTAACCTAAGTGAGATTATTAAAAGTGAAGGAAAAACCTAGCAAAATAGGAAAAATAAAAAAAACTACACTAACACCCCCCCATAAGTGAAGCTTAGGTGGATGTAGAAATGGGTCCTGGCAACAAGGCCATGTTAGGTACCCAAGTACAATGCAAGAAGATGCAACCTCTGAAAGTGGGGAAAGAGAGAAAACCACATGGGAAAAACCCTCCCCCAAAAAGAGGTAAGAACCTAGTGAAGAACTGAAGAAGTCTCCCACTAGGGAAATTGTCCCCTAAAACAGGAACAAGGAGTGATCATGAAGAAGCAACATCACTGAAGCATGAAGAATCGCAAAACTCTGTCAAAATGTTGATCTGTAGAACCTCCATGGAAATAGAAGGCATGAACCATAAACCAAAGGAATCTCCATGGAAATAGAAGGCACGAACCATCAACCAAAGAAGCATAGAACAACAATATAACCTCCCCTTAAGGTAGGTGAGGTGACAGGCAGCTGAAAAGATGGGCCAAAAATCTCCTACAACACAAGAGCCAAACACATCGAGAGTGAGGTACAAACACAAATAAAGGCATGTGTCATCGACACTGCATGAGGAATTAGAGAAAGAGGGCCTATAGGCGGCAAACAACTATCCCCCCCATGGCACTTTATATAATAGTGTGAGTACAATGAATCATAATGATGAAAAGGATCCTGAAACACAAGAGTGGCACTTTATCTCAGTGCGTTGCATAAAGATGCTTATAATGAATATCAACAATGATCAGAAAAAACATAAGGCTGAAATAATAGAAGGTAAAGCCCAAAACGAAGCAACTGAAGCAACAAAATCAATCTCCGGACCTGAAACAAACAGAATATCCACCAGAATGCTAAAATGCAAAAGAATGAATAGGATGTGTCTAGAACAGAATCTAGAACAACAACTAGCATCACTGGAAAGAGCATAGAAAGAGCTTTCTAGCGATATAAAGAAGTCCAAAATCGGAGATTAGAAGCTCAAGATATGCCTCCTGGAGTGCAAAATAGAACATCTGGCTTTGACTGCCATAATAGGCAACCAAATTGCATCAAAACTCAAAAACACCTAGACCAATATCTCTGTCTCAGAAGCAGCTTTCCGGTGCTTCTTTCGGATCGGAAAAATACCTCCGTATGCAAAAGTTATGGCCAAAAAACCGAAGGTAGGTCCAAAATGACCCTAGGAGAGGTGCAAGAAGGTGCTGATGCAGGATGACATCATGCTGATGTCAGCAAAACACGACATTAAAATTGATGGCCCATTAGCTGTCGCAGCAAAAAAGGTCACCACATGGCATGTACGGTTGATGACGTGGTAGGGGCCACTTGGCAATGTGCCACGTGGCACACTTGCCACATGTCACACGCACTGGCTGCTCACTGGGCGGAAAAAGCCATGTTGTCGCTGACGGGGCACCCACTGGAGACTGTTGACTGGGACTGGGTAGCGTAGAGCAAATGGGTGGTGACTTTCGGTGGCGGTGGCGAAATTGAAGCGGCGGCCGAAAAAACCACTGACAGAGGTGGCTTCAGTAGTGGAGATTGAGCGGCGCCGGGGTGGCCCGGGGGAGGTGTTGATCCGCAGCGGCTCTGCGGCGGCACTACCAGTGGTAGCGGTCAGCGAGCTGTGCGACGGCGGCTTCTGGGTGGTGCGGCGGTGTGCTGTGAATTGATTTTTTTTTTTTTTTTTGTTGAATTTTTTTTTTCCGCACTGCGACCGTACGATCCATACAACAGCGACCCTAGAGGGTTAAAAAATCTCAAAAAATGCCCTGTGTCCAAAATCAAAAAGCTTTATATGAATCCTGACTGTAAATGGCCTTCCGGATCCAATGGTGATGTCTGTTTGGGCTGAAAATGCTTCAAAATTTTTTTGTAGTGTAAATCAGACGCCTTTAACAGTAAAAAATGGCTCCAAAAATCAAAAATCGACCCTAGCAACCAAAATATGACATGAAAATGCTGAATCAACTTCTCAAGTCCATCAATGGCATGCTGGAACCTGCAAAATTGATTAAAAATTCCAAATATGCAAGTTGGTTGTCAGATTTGAGATTGAAACCCTAGAGAAAAACTGTTTTTGTCAAAACTTTTCTGATTCTCAAGATCATCCAAAGATGCAAGAGAAGAGCATACTTCGTTTTTCAAAAAATTACAATAAAGTTTATTTGCCCCACCCGAATCTCTCAAATAAGGAAACTAAAATCTACTCTTGCACATAGAAAAGCTCTGATACCATGTTAGAATTTGAAAAGATTAATAACTCAGAAAACTAGTGCAAAGAGTAAATATCTAAACTATGAATGCAGATGATACAAAATCAAAATAGCATCATAGAGTTAGTCTCCAAGAGAGTAATGCAAATGCTGGAAGCAAAATAGCATTAAGAGGATGCAAAAACAATAGATACAAATACAAGCCAGGTAGCATGCTTATATAGGCTAGGAAGAGGGAGGAGGTGGCAACACCGACCAATGAGGAGCAACCATCTATCGGACTAAAGATAGCAAAGTATCTTCCTAAGATAGCTAATGGATGCTCACATGTAGGAAGGTGACACCTCACAACCATTCACCTAATAAGACATGCTTTATTAACCTAAGCAAGATTATTAAAAGTGAAGGAAAAAACTAGCAAAATAGGAAAAATAAAAAAAACTACACTAACATTAATCAAACATCAAGGAAAATTTTATTATTATTACTTTTAATCAAAAGTGACAAAGAGTGCACGCATACAAATGTGTGTGCATGTGTGTGTGTATAACTAGTTTATAAGGCTCCTTAGAGAAAGAACTTGAAAGAAGACTCTGATTCACTACCTAGGTACAATTAAAATCATTCATATTTTACCCTATGAATGACCTTTAACATATAATGTTTAAAAAAAGAATCAGTTGAAGAACTAAATATCTAAAGCCCCCAATTATAACCAAGAATGTTTATAACAAAATTCTCCCAATACAAAAAAAATAGAAGACATAATGTCTCCACTATCCAAACTATATATTGCCATAAAAATGTTAATAATACCTATCCAGTGTCCAAACTATAGTCCCATTAAAAAAATATTGCAATTATATGTGAATAAGGTTATATCCATATAAAAATTATGACCTTGCATAGCATTTGACACTTCATGACTAAGCAAATCTTGAAGTTATTTATTCACATTAATATAGATATTTAGATTCAAAGAATCAAAGTACATATCATCACACCCTAGGTTAGTCAAGAAATATGTAACTCTATTACCTTCATAGAGAATATGGGAAAGACGATGATCTTAGAAAGTATCAAGTAGTTGCTAGATCTGATACATAAACTATGATATATTTCTTTGTAAAGAAGACTTGTTAATGCAAGCATTAATAACCACCATGGAATCTCCTTCAATGTGAACCTTAGAAAAACCACCTCTTTTAGCCAATACAAGCCCATTAAGGAGAGAGTGTGCCTCGATTGTATTATTCATTGGTAATATGATGGAATTTAATTGCTTGTACTTTTCCACAATAGTATCTTATATAAATACTAATCCTAGACTTCATGGGATTACTCCTAGAAGAACCATCAAAATTTATTTTAACAAAGCCTTAGATAGGAGGAAGCCACTTGGCACATGATCTATCAATTACTAGACCAAAATTCTGATGAGGAATAGAACTAAAGGGAATAATAATCCCTTCCATGACCTAATTATTTTTGCATTATATGAAGAGAAGTAGTGATTGCACTTAACACTTAATAAGCTAGCATTTACAACCTCTTTAAGTGATTTTTCAAAACCTTCTTGCACTAAAGTTACTAGATTACATTCCTTATAGAAGATATATTTATTTCTTTCTAGAAAATGACCCAAACCACTATAGTAGAAATACATCTCCAAATCCAAGAAAATACAGACTTAGAGTATAGGGTAGGTGATGACTGAAATAAATCCCATAATTTGTGTGGAAGTGGAATTTTATGTTTTAGCTTATGGAGAACAAAAGGCCAACACTCATAATAAAATGATCAAGTTAACAATAAGTGATCAAAATTATCATCCTAATCATTATAAAAGACATATCTGAAAGGATAAGCTATAGAAAGATTCATTAACTTTTCACTGCTTAAGATCTTATTTTTAAAATCAGGCCAAGAAAAAAAACCAACCATAGGATGAAAATAATTATTCCAACAAAAACAAAAGGCATGATAAGGAGGTTCATGTTATTTAGTTGTAAAATCATTCTATAACCTTATTTTATAGAGTAATTTCCATCTTTAGCAAGGGCCTAAAATAAACTATCCTCTGTTAGGATGAATGTTGATGATACTACTTTGGGGGAGTATTCTAAGCAATGGAGAGTATTGACATGTTGCATTCATGATTGTGTTTGTTGATTATGTCAAAACAACATGGTTTTTATAAAGACTGGCTGAGTAGAGGACAATGATCTTAATGGTATAGACAATGGTTTGATTATTTGGTGATGCACAATTGTGGACATATTCAACATAGTGTCCTAATGATGTGGTCAATTGCATAGAGTCTAAGTTGAAGATATATGGAAGTTTTTCTTAATTTATAGAGAGTAATTAATAGATAGAGTATTGGGAAAGAAGATCCTGATGATTGTTTACTATTTTACATCTGAGATGCAATGATAAAATCCATAGTTAGACAGTGATAGAGGATAGTTTGTTGATGATGTTAGTAAGTGCACAAGCCCTTGTATTGCACATGTGAAGTTTTGTATAGCCTGTGAGCTAATAGTGCTATTTTAATTGCAATTAATTAATTATCTTATTATAATTAATTGGGAAAGCCTCAAGTCCCACTCAAAGAATTATAATGAAGATATGGTATAAAGGAAATATTTTTTCCTTGTTTGGAAAGTGTGTGTAAGAAGTAGAGTACTTACTAAATGTGAGTAAGTGATCGAAGGGATTATTGGATGTGAGTATTATGATCTAGTTACAAGAGTAGAAAGATCAAAGGTTCGATTGATAGGATAGAAGAAGAGGAAGGAAGTACATTTCATTTTTATTATTTTGAAAGGAATAATACAAAGATCATTTGGATAGTGGGTTCATTGGTCTTGCCCTTGAAGTTGTTTGGATAGTGGGTCCAACTATCTTCTAAAACTCATAACAAGGTTGGAATCTCCTAACAGGGAATCATATGCACTAAATGTATTCATAGACTCCTAATAGGATCCATCCTCTAAAAATGAATATTTGTATTAGTACATCTTGTGGGTACCATCCCCGCCAAGGTTTTCCCTCTAATCAAGAGTTTCCCTAGTTAATGTATCCAATGTTATTGTGTATGAGTATCTTGTTGTGGTTTTAGTTTATATTACTCATATGGTTAAGATTGTTTAAGATTTTTATTTGTGATATAGCCACAAATCCTTAGATGTAGGTATTATTGGAGTTGATAACAATGTAGCCTGTCATATAACCGGAATTGGATCAATTACTCTTGATGGTAAAACTAACATTGAAAATGTTTATTTTGTTGATGGTTTGAAGAATAACTTGTTTAGTGTTGGATAGTTGGTGGACAAGGGCTATCAGTTGTAGTTCATTGAGAAGACCTGCATTATTAAAGATAGAAATGGTAAATTAATTGGAATAGGAATGAGATGTAGAGGTAATATATTTCAGTTGAATCCTATTGAAATGACATATTTGGTAGCTAAAGTGGACAACAGTTGGTTGTGGCATAGAAGATTCTATCACTTAAACTTTGATAATATTGTTAAGGTTAGTAGAACATTTGCAGTCACAAGCTCACTTAAGATTACAAAGCCTACTAATGTTTTGTGTAAAGAATGTATTTTGGCTAAAAAAAATAAAGTATCATTTTCTAGCAAGAGTTTCACTACCATAGAGATGCTAGAGATCATTCACATAGATCTAAGTGGTCCTTCTACAACAAAAAGATTCTATGGTGAAAGGTACTTTATGATTTCACTAGAATTATGTGCGTAGCATTTATAAAAGACAAATATGAAGTTTTTCAGAATTTAAAGATATTTAAAAATAGAGTTGAGAATGAATCTAGTGTGAAGATAACATGTTTGAGACTAGATACAGGAGGAGAATTCACCTCTAGAGAGTTTAACATATTCTATGAAGAGAACAAAATCAAAAGGAAGCTATCTTTACTAAGAACACTTGAGTAGAATGGGATTGTTGAAAGATGAAATAAGTTAGTAGTAGAAGTAGCAAGAGGGATGTTTTTTGAGAATGATGTTTCTATGACATTTTGGGGAGAAGTAGTCAATACAATAGTATACACTCTGAATAAAGTATAGATCATAAAAGGTATGAACAAGAAACCTTATGAATTATGGTTTGGTCATTCACCATCACTTAAGTATTTTAGAATATTTGGGAGAAAATGTTATATTAAGAGAGATGATGACATTAGTAAGTTTGGTCAAAGAAGTAATGAAGGTGTGTTTCTTGAAAAGTAGGGCATATAGATGTTTTAACTATAGAACTAAGATAATAGTTGAATGCAAAAATTTGAGGATTGATGAAAAGTTTGGAACTATGAAAAAGATGGTAGATTATAATTCAGATGAAGAAGAAGATAATTCTAGAATTTTTAAATAGAATGCTAAAGTTTTCTTTGAGACTAACAATGATTTGCAAAATGATGTGCTAACTATTGAGAAAAGAGGAGAGAAAAGACTTGAACCTAGAGAAGAGATAAGAGTTGAGATTTCAACTATTACACTTAGTAGGAATTTGACAAAGAATCATCCTTGTAAATAGATAATTAGAAGCAAAGGCAAAGGTGTGATGACAAGAAATAGAGTAAATGAGGAGATATGTTTGATATCTCAAGATGAACCTAAGAGAGAAGATGAAGAATGTAAAGATGATCATTGGATTCAACAATGAAGGAAAAATTATATTAGATTATGAAGAATGATACATGGGAGTTAGTTCCTAGACCTAAAGACAAGAATGTGATAGGAACCAAATGGGTATTCAGAAATAAGATGAATGAGCAAGGTGAAGTTGTGAGGAAAAACTTGATAGACTTGTATTCAAGGGATATTTATAGCAAGAAGGCATAGACTATGAGGAGACATATTCACCTATAGCCAAAATGGAAGAAGTAAGGATGTTCTTGGCTTATGTAGCAAATAAGAAGTTCAAGGTTTATTATATGGATGTTAAATCAGCTGATCCTAAGGAGTATCATTTTGTAGTAGTAAAGAGAATATTTAGATGTTTGAAAGGAGCATTTGACTATGGAATTTGGGATGATAGATCAAGTGATTTCACTCTATGTACATATACTAATGTGGATTGGATAAGTAGTATAGATAACAAAAAGAGCACTAGTGGTGGAGTATTCTTTCTTCGAGGGAGATTGATTTCTTGGCTAGGCAAGATGAAGTATTGCATTTCTTAGAGTATAGTTGAGGAAAAGTATATTGTAGAAGCAATTAACTATAATAAAATTATGTGGATGAAGTAGATGTTGAAGGATAGCCGAATTGAATTTGAAGAACCATTTATCATTTACTATGATAATACAAGTACAATGAGTATGTCTAAGAATCATGCATTGCATTCTAAGACTAAGCATATATCTATTAAATATCATGTGTTGAGAGAGAAATTAGTATAAAAAGGGATCATATTGGAATCTATAAGTACTAAAGATCATATTTCACATATCCTTATGAAGCCTTTACCTAAAGATATATTTTAGTACTTGAGAGGTATGCTTGGGGTTATGCCCCTACCTAATTCTAAGTAGATGATGCAGAAAGAGCATCAATTGAGTGGTATCGAGCACTATTGTTAGCCTAGACTAAATTTTGATGCTTTCCATATGAGGGAGTATTTTTGATGAGTAGAGTAATTGGTATTTAACAATTTGCATCATTGAGATTGAGGTCTTTGGCATTGATGTCAATGAGGGAGAGTATGCATGAAAAATATCTCCTAAGGTATTGGGGAGATAAGAACTCCTAAGTATCAGGGAGGGAATATGCATGAATGAGAGATATTTCTTTAGAGAGATTTAGAAAGATTCATGAAAGGAAGCATGAATATGCATCTGATGTATTATGAGTTATTTAGTGTGAAGTAAACAATTGATTTCTAAGAAGGAGTATGCACCTATTTTTTTAAAGATTTTATCAAGCATGCGGACAACTAATGTTGGTTAGTAGTAGCAATAGAACACTATTTGGTATTCTTGGAACTTAGATGGTTTTTCATCTATGTTATCATCAATACCGAAGGGGGATATTGTTAGCACGAATGTTTATGATACTACTTTGGGGGAGTATTCTAAGAATTGGAGAGTATTGACAAGTTGCATTCATGACTGTGTTTGTCATTGATATCAACATATCATGGTTTCTATAAAGACTAGCTAGATAGTTGATAGAGATATTAATGGTACAGACAATGGTTTGATTTTCAAGTGATGTAAAGTTGTGGACATGTTCGACATAGTGTTTTGATGATGTGGTCAAGTGCACATTGTCTAAGTTGAAAATGTACGAAAGTTGTACCTAATTTAAAGAGAGTAGTTCAGAGACAGGGTATTGGGAAAGAAGTTCCTAATGATTGTTTTCTATCTTACATCTAAGATGCAATGAGAAGATGCATAGTCAAATAGTGATAGAGGAATATCTATTGATGATATCAGTGAGAGCGCAAGCCCTAGTATCACATATGTGAAGTTTTGTATAGACTATGAGCTGACAGTGATATTGTAATTGTAATTAATTAATTATCTTATTATAATTAATTGGGAAAGCCTCAAGGCTAACTCAAGGAATTATTATGAAGATATGGTATAAAGGAAAGATTTTTTCCTTTTCTGAAAAGTGTGTGTGGAAAATCTATTGAAGTGTGAAGTGCGAAAAGAAGAAGATGCTTAACGAATGTGTGTAAGAAATCCAAGGGATTATTGGATGCAAGTATTGTGATCTGGTTGCAGTGTTAGAAGGAGTAGAGGTCTAATTGATAGGACTAAAGAAGAGGAAGGAATTACATTTCATTTCTATTATTTTGTAAGGAATAATATAGAGATCATTTGGACAATGGTGTTAAAGTGAGGTTGTCATTGCACCAAAAGACCGATCTATCAATGCCCAATACAAACACTCAACTTATAGCAGCCCTTTTCATGAATCCTAAGGGGAGCATTGAACAAATTTGGACAACAATATCCCCCTCATCATTACCTGAGGGTCTAAGGATTGAAATATTTGACCAAGCTCTGATACCACTTGTTAGAGTTGGGTTGTCATTGCACCAAAAGATTGATCTATCAATGCCCAATAAAACCACTTAACTTATATTACATAGGAGATGATTAAGCCCTTGTCATGAATCCTGAGGGGAGCATTGAACAAATTTCCAACAAGTGGGTTCATTTGTCTTTCCCTTGAAGTTGTTTGAATAGTGGGTCCAACTGTCTTCCACAACTCCTAACAGGGTATGGAATCTCCTAACAGGGATTCAAAGTCTCCTAAGTGGGACTAATATGTACTAATGTATTCAAAGACTCCTAACATAGTCCATCCTTTAACAAGGAATATTTATATTAGTACAACATCTTGTGGGTACCATCCACATTAGTGTTTTCCCTCTAATTAAGGGTTTCCCTAGTTAACATATATGGCGTTATTGTGTATGAGTATCTTGTCATGGTTTCAATTTATATTACTCATATAGTTAATTTTGTTTAAGGTTGATAATTGTGATAATAGTTGGATAACTAATTCACCCCCCTCCCCCTCTTAGTTATACCAATGGACTATATATTCTAACACCTTCCCTATTAGACAAATAGACTTCTCACTCCAGAAATAGTTACAAAAAAATCCCTTTATTCAATAGAATTAGGAGCTCATTAGGATATTTCCACCGTATTTTTTTTGAGAAAAGATCAACTATTTCAATATAATAAAAAACTCTATCACCTTGAGGATCAATAGAGATAGCATTGGTTTCATCAAGTTGGTGTGATCTATTCAATGGGGCAATCCATTCCATGAATCAAGACAAAAAATACACACTATCTCCCTTGTCCACCTCCTATAAAATATACTTTTGGAACACTTTTTTAAATGACATCATTAAATATTACACAACAAACCCTCTTAGATGATCCAACATATATAAATGCATATACATAAGTAAGAGTAAAAGAACCTAAAATAATTAGAACACAAACAAGTGTTTACATCCAAATAATTATGTGCATGTGTGTGTGGGTGAGTGTGAGTGTGATTGTGAGAAAAACTAAAGGGAGAAACACAGAAATTTTAAAATGGGGGAAGAGAATCCAACAAGTTGGAAAACCCAAAAGGACTAACCTGAAGCACACAAGGGGGGTGGGGGGTGTGGGGGGAGATAGAGAGAGAGAGAGAGAGAGAGAGAGATGTATGGAGGGAGGGAGGGAGGGAGGGAGAGGAGTTAGGGCTAGTGAAAGAAAGAATTAAAAGGGGGGTGAAGGGAGGGAGGGCGGAGTGGCCGGAAGAAAGCTACCCATGGGAAGATGTTAGGAACCTACCCTAACAATGTGAGTGAGAATTGTGAGTGGATAATAGATATTTCCAAGAGAGGTAGATGGACAAACCATCATCTCAATTAATATTGATGGGATGTGTAATCACCCAAAACTGGTCATGTAGACTATGAGCCCCCTTTCTGGCATTTTTTCTTACTTTATTAATCACTCATCTTTGATGAAATCCTCAAAGATTTATTTATTCGAATATGACCTATGGTTTGGCCACCATATCCTAAGTCTTTTATTTAATTAAAATAACTCTATCCCTTTTAGTTAAATAAATCTCCCACTTACCACTTATCTGAAGTGTGCACACATAAGGTATTATTCCTATTTTAAAAATAAAAAGAAAAGGCCTTTTGTTTCATATGAGGTACACAATTTCCAAGGTGGGTGGAATCTTCATTCTCCTCCACACATCTCTCACTTTTTTGAACTCCACCTTTTATCTTGATTAGGTGAGATGTGTGTGCACATGGATCACTAAAGATCCACCCTCCATGCTTGATTATACTGCTCTTGACTTTTAATCTCAACCATCCAATTTTATTTAAAAGGGAGGGCCCTCTTATTCTCTAATCAAGGAATCTTATGCTAAAATTATGGTGTATATTTTCTTAGTGATTTTGCAGCACTCATTTGGCATTCATCTTGCATCTTCATTCTCTTTATTGCATAGTAGTTTCATAGCATACTAACTTAGATCTCCTTTATACTTATAGTTTAGATCACATAATTTAACTAGGAGACTTTGTAATACTTGCATTCTTGTTAGTTTATCTTGTATTTGCATTCTTCATTTAGCTTTCATCTTGTGTTGCATTTTCATGGTGATTCTTTGATGTTAGCACTCTTTCTCTCATATTTGAATCTCTTGTTCTATGGTACACCTTACAAGGGTTGCATAGCTAGGTTCATTAGAGAGCCATGACACTACTTTTTTTACCTTTGCATGTCAAATATAGAGAGAGCTATAAGTCGCCTCTTGCGCTGCTCTCTTTCATGGGTATTCTTGAGAATAAGGGTTTATAAAAGTGTGCACCCATTTTGGTATACAATTTTCGCAACCATCATCCAAAAAAACTATATATGATGATGAAAAAATACAAAAAATTATAAAAAGTCCTAGAAAAATAAAACCAAAAAAACATAAAATGATTTATGATTATGAAAAAATACATAAAAACTATAAAATGTCATGAAAACTTGGAAATGGGCACGACTTGAGACCCTTGCATCTATGTCTATTAGCATTTTTCTTCATACGCATAATCAATTCATCTCACACTACTTTTCCTGGCCTTACTTGGAACTAACTCTCGTATAGGTCTAGGGGGCATAAACTACAAAGATTATCATGGGAGTCCTTGTTGCATTAGGAAACCTTTGGAAACTCGCTCCACAATTTTTTTCAACACTATCCCCCTTGAAATCAAGTGTTTCACAGCACTTGTTGAATACTTTAGCTATAGTCTAGAAAGGTGTGATTCTTCTCATTGTAAGACTCGAGTCCTTTGAAGAGTGTCATGTGACTTGTAGACACACACTTAAACTAGACATTGGTTGAAGCTTGTTGACTTATTTTACTTTTTGTGTTGTCTATAACTATATCTTTGTTGAGAGTTCCCTCCCTAATAGTCTCTCAAGGATATCATGGACTAGAAGACTAGGGGCATGGGTCATATTTTGTTATGGTTTCTATCTGTGGGTATACCTTGTCGATCTTAGGTTTCTTGAACTTCCTTCTTTTCCTGCTTGACCTTTAGGATCCACAATGTATCATCCTTATTTGTTTTTGCAAGTGCATGCTTATGGTCATCTAGAAATTTTGTGTCTCAATGTGAGCATAAGCTTTCTATACTAAACCTAGGGAATCTAACTGCATTATTTATCTTACCTATATATCTTTGATTCATAGGTTGGGTTCCCACACTCCTATCTAATAGAGATCATATTAATACCCTCATATTTTATGCTAGTGATGATTATATGATCTTCTAATGTCCCTACTAAGGCTCGTGGATAAAAACTAGGACCTTCTTATATAACCCTTACAATTGCATCTTTTCATACTAGTTTTCATTTTAGGGGTCATTTAGTATAGGTTTCATGATTAAGCATTGAGAGAGTGCTCTTTGTTTTTGTGGGTATTTCAGCTAATATGTTCATCTCCTTTTGCTTCTTCTCAATCATATCTTTCTCTTTTCTTCAGTCTTATCAACTTAATACTTCTTTAATCATTGTCATCACAAGGAGTTAGTTTAATCATCATATCTAAATCTATCCAAGTGCTAAGTTTTGATATCATGAGTCTATATCATCACATAGAGCTAAGATTATGAGAGAGAAACATCTATACATCCCCGAGTATATAAACATAAGATGGGAATACATAAACATGAACATATATATCAACATCATATCAAAACATAACCATTGGTGGCAAAACATAAAGTAGATACATCCATGAAATAAGCATATAAAAGAGACAAGTACACAATGATAATCCAAAATCCAAAATCTCATATATATAATGGTGAAATATCAAGTATACATCCAACATGGGTACAAAATTGGGATAAGTGTCTCTCAAAATTATACATCAAAACTATCACTATGAAATAACACCTAGGGGACCTAAGACTGACTCCCTCCCTCATGGGTCTTATGTGACTAAGGAGGGGTTCTTGTGTCTTGTTTGGTGGTGGTATTTCTCCCTTTAAGCTCCCTTATCTATTGGAATAGAGAGGCACCCATTAACCCTTCAACACTAAAGCTATGTATACACCCTAATTGTATGTTGATCTCACTTCCTATCACTTTGCCTCTTAAAAAGCCTCTACTAGTTTCTCTTATAGAACCTCCTCTCATGTATGTTCCTTTGTGCTCACATCAATCAATTATTGATCTCTCACAACTATGGTCATATGTGCCTATTGCATCTCTACCTCCAAGACCCTGGTCCTTGGATCCCTCAAGTCCTCTCGACTAGTTGGTACTAGCAACTTCTACCCCTCACCCTCTCTGCCCATGATTATCTCACTAATCTCTCCTCATTTACAAGATCCTCCTCCTCCTCCTCTTCTCTACCTTGGATCCTCAACCTAGTCTCATTGTCAGATGAACCCTTGGAGTCACCAATCCTATCTTTTCTTCTCCCATCTCTCCCTACATCTCATTTGTTATCCCCATCATCTTCATTATCCCCACCTTGACCATCATCCCCTAGTAGTTTATCTGGTATGGTGAACCATGGGAATCGTCATCTCCTTATCTCTCAGGTGTAGAATAGAGATAACCCTATATTTTTTACTGCTAGGATAATCCCAAGCTCTTTGTTGTAATGCATGTGTCTCATGTAAGCATGCAACATAATCTAGCATAGGTAATTTCCCTAAATCCTCCTCTTTGAATATGACATAAGTAGTCATCTTTGGAGGCTTTCTCTACCCCCATCCAAACTATTTTCATATACAAATAATCACAAATATCTCGACAATCCTTGTGTGCCTCTCTAATAGAGGCCTACTATAAAACATGTATCCTAGCTTCTCCTAGGTCTCATGCCAACCCTCACATCCTACATAGGGTCTCTACTCAAAAGAGGTTATCTCATCCAATATCCATCTATAGAAAGCTACATTTTTGTTATGAGGTTGTACGATGAACCTTGAATACCTATAGATGTATGGGTACCTCCTCTCCCACAGTTGTACCCTTGGTCAGATTACAGTAATGTGATCCCAAGCCCAAACTTGCACCAATATATCCATACATGCCCTACTCCTCCCATCCTTGTACACAATATCATGGATCTCATGATACATATCTTCAAGGATGGTTGGCCCACATGTCATATGTTGTAGCCTCCCTATCAGATCCATCACCAATATGCCCCACCTACTGTTGGATACAATTAACTAATTGTGTATTATCTTTGATGTTACACAAATGTCATATCATTATTAGTTTGTATATATTGAGCTCACCTGGGTAGTGAAGATAGTTTTATATGTCTATTGAGCATTCTTCTGATTACCTAGTTTAGAAGGTAGTGTCTACTAAGTTCACTTAGACATCGAAAGAAAGTATGCAGAAAGTGAGTGTTAATTGAGCTCACTCAGTTAATGAAGGAAAGTTGGATGGAACCAGTGCTAACTGATCTCACTCAATTTCCAAATGATTTTCATAAAATTTTTAGTGTTAACTGAGCTTCTATTGGTTAACAAAGGAAATCATTTCTAAGTTAGTTTCTGCTGAGCTAGGTCAACGATTTTCTTATTTTGGCATAGTAAGCTTAATTGATTTATCTATTGATTCCAACTGATTGAGGTGATGAATATTAATTTTTATAAGTTGTATTTGAGTTGACTTGAAAAAGTGAAAAATATAAGTATAAGGTCAACTTGAGATTCCAAAATGTGATGGTCTCAATATAATACATAATGATGTTATTGAAGATCTAATAATGAGAAGAGGAAGCGAATTTGAAGGACAAGCAAAATATCTTTATGGAGTAGAAAAGCTATATTCAATCAAGAAAGATCAAGTGCAAGCCAAAATAGAGATCTATTATCAGCAATTTAGTTTCATTCAAATTAGGTCATCTCATTGTTACTCTCTAACCATTGTAACAGTGATCTAAATCTCCTAACTGAGTTGGCTTAATAGCTATTTGCAAATCCTCTAATAAGGTGGCAATTCTACTGAATTGTCTAAATCTCTCTAATAAGACCATTCCTAACAAGGTGATTAAATCCTTTAATAAGGTCACACCTAACAACATGTTTTGTAACCTTTAACAAGCTTGGCTCCTAATAGTGCTCACTTTAGAAGAGTGAAAACAATAACTAGTTGCAATTGGTGGTTTTTCTCAAATTGGGTTTTCACATTAAATCTTGGTGCCAAATGTGTTCAAGCTATTTTATTTTATGTGTTTGCAATCAAGTTAAAGTAATGATAATCATAGATAACATCTAAAGTTTTATATGTGAAGCTTTTACCGAGTTACAACATTCTGTATGTGTTTACCAAGCTTCAACAATATTCAATTTTTAGTTTGTATTTGGTAATAACATTTAAGAGATTTGGGATTTATTTTAGTAGTAACTGATTCACCCCTCCCCTCTCAGTTACTCCTCTTAAATTTAATAACAATTGGTATCAGAGCTTTTGGTGCTTATAGAGAAGGTTTCAACAACCTAAGCTAAAGATCAAGATGTCTTATAGAAGAGAAATCCCCAAGCTGAATAGAGACAATTTTGGAGCATGATAAGGACTTATGAGGTTACACTTGGCTATCATCAGTGACTTAGGATGCATGTATCTTGATACTAAATACAAGACTTCCATTAGAACATTATCTATTGAAGATATTGCTGAAAAGAAGAATCATAACATCATGATGATTGATATTGCATTTGCTCTTAGTTATGCTGAATTTGATGAAGTCAAAGATTGCAAGATAGCTTATGAGATGTGGATCAAAATAAAAGATATATATGGAGGAGATGACAATGTAAGAAGAGCTAATGCTTAAATTCTCAAAGGAAACTTTGATCAAATGAGAATGAGAGAAGATGAGAACATTGCCAAAAATGTGGAAAGGATCAAAGCAAGTGTAAGTGCAATCAAAGCATCTAGAGGAGACATTCAAGAGAAAACAGTTGTAAGAAAGATACATAGAAATCTTCTTTCTATTTATCTAATTAGAGTATCTTCTATTGACGAAATGAAATGTGATCCAAATAATAAAATAACTTTGGATGTTCTAGTTAGAAGATTGACAACTTTTGAGTTAGATAATTTTGATAACTATGTTCCTAGTTCAGAGGCTATTAAATCTATTGTTAAAGCTAAACTCTCACTCAAAGAAAAAGGTAAGAAATCAAAATCTAGTTTATTAGGAAGTAAAGAAGAAGGAAAATTAGAAGAAAGTTCAAATAGTGATCTTGAAGTTGTTGAAGTCCTACTTGTAAGGAAGTATTCCAAAGGTAGAGGAAAGTACAAAGGTAAAGTTCCTCTAATCTACTTTTCCTAGGAAGAAGTTGGTCACATTGTTTCTAGGCATCCAAATAAGGAAATCAAGGATGAGAAGAAAAGAAATAAGTACAAAGGCAATAAGGATTCCAAGAAATACAAGAACTATAAGGAAAAAGGTAAGAAATCTTGTTAAATAGCTAAAGATTTTGATAACAGTGATGATGAAATGGTATATATTATTGTGAAAGATAAATTTGATGATGAAGAAGATAAGATGGCACTTACCTCTCATGTTAGCAAAAATGATATATGGATCATTGAAAGTGGTTGTTCACATCATATGACTAGAGACAAAAAAAAATTTGAGCACATGGAATATTATGATGGAGGTAGTGTGCAATTTGGAAACAATGAACCTTGTAACATAAATGGAAAAAGGATGTATTTCATTAACTAAAGAACTTGTATTTGAAAATGATTATTATGTTGAAGGACTGAAGCATAATATACTAAGTGTGAAAAAATTGAATAACATTAGATTCAAGTTAGAATTCATGAATGGATAGGCCAAACTACTAGATGGAAAAGGAAATTTGGTTGGATTTGGAAAACAAACAAAAGGTAATCTATTTTATCTTGATCTCAGTGATTCTTCATGTTTTATTTCTCAAGTAGAGGAAAGCTTGTTATGCCACAAAATAATATGTCATGTAAACTTTGATAATATAGTTGAGATAAGAAAACATAAAAAGATAAGAGCTATAACCTGACATAGATCTATGCAAGAATTGCCAAATTGGTAAGATGGGAAAGACTAGTTTCAAAAGAAAAAACTATCAGATAGAAGAGGTCTTGGAAATTGTTCATAAAGACTTATGTGGACCTATTGGAATAGAAAGCTATAATGGAGAAAAAAATTTCATTCTTTTTGTTGATGAATATTCTAGAATGATGATATTAATGTATCTAAAAGTAAAATCAAAATCCTTTCAAAAATTCAAGTGGTTTCTGGCAAGAGTAGAAAAGGAAACTACAAAGAGGTTTAAATGCTTAAGATTAGATAGAGGTGGTGAATTCATCTCCAATAAATTCAATAATTTTTGCATTGAAAGAGGACTCAAAAGATAAGTATCATCTCTTGGTACATCACATCAGAATGGTATAGCTAAAAGAAGAAACAGATCTATCATAGATTATGCAAGAACCCTAATGATTGAAAATAAGGTTACTCTCAAATATTGGAAGGAAGCTATCAACACTGTAGTTCATACCTTGAATAGAGTACAATAGAAGAATGACTCAAACAAAGCTACTTATTAGCTATGGTATGGCTACAAACCTAATTTAAGTTACTTGAATAGTATTTGGCAACAAATGTTATATCTTAAAAGAATCTAGAAAGGGTAAATTTGATGTAAAAGGTGATGAAGGCATATTTCTAGGATATTCCTATAGAAGTAAAGCATACAAATGTTTGAAATTGTCTACTCATAAAATTATAGAAAGTGCATATGTTAGAATTGATGAGTTTGTAGAAATGAGTGAAGAAGAAAGCAACAAGGAGCCAGAAGATTACAAAAGATTTGTTTACTATGAACTTGATACCCTACAAAATATATCTAAAAGAAAGGAAGTTCATCTCCTAGTCTCCAAAATCTCCAATAGTTACCAAGTTGTAGATAGTGCAACCTGAGGTATAGTCAAAATGACTTGAGTCACAATCAAAGACTATCAAGATAGTTCAAACCAAGCCTGATGGACCCGAGTCATAGACATAAGGACCTAAGCTTGAAACTAAAATTCAAGATGAATATGGTGGAACTTATTCAAATCCCAAAGAGATTATGTTAGCAAGATATATTAGAAGGTATCATGCACCTGATCAAATCATTGGAGACAAATCTGATGGAACAATGATAAGAAGAAATTAAAAGGTACATGTTTACTTATTAAATTTGAACCTAGAAGTGTTAAAGATGCTTTGGAAAATGAAAGTTAGATTAAAGAAATGAATGAAGAGATAGAACAGATAGAAAAGAAGAAAACTTGGACTCTTGTTCCTAGACCAAAAGATAAAAATGTAATTGGTACAAAGTGGGTATTCAAAAATAAGTTGAATGAAGATGGAAAAGTTTCAAGAAACAAAGAAAGATTGGTGTGAAAATGCTATTCTCAAGAAGGTATTGATTATGGTGAGACTTTTTCTTCTATGGAAAGATGATAAGTGTTGACATATTAGTCAATTTTTTTATTAGTGACACACACTTATTCAAATTTTACATCTCTATCAAGCTCATTGAACATTCTATAGTGTTTTCCATGTAATTTAGTAGCCACCAACCTTTATAGTTGCTACCAAGTTTTCTAGACTAATTCAAATAGCTACCAAGCATTTCAATGGTTACCATGTGTATTTAGTTAATGTGAAGCCCAATGGTTCAAACTGAGTAGATTTAGTCTAACAGTTCAACCCAAGAAATTTAGTGATTACCAAGCATTGTAGTTTCTATTGAATTCATAGTTCATGTAATGTGAAGCTAGTGTAAATTGAGTTTAGGTGTTTATCGAGTGATTTAGTTTATGCCAAGTTACACTATATCTACTAAGTCACCAGTGTAGATTGAGTTCAAGAATACTTTGAGATGATCAGTATGGACTGAGCTTCTATGTCTAATGAGTGCATGATGATGCTGAGTAATGATAGTGGGTGCCAAGTATCAGAACTTCACCAAGTTAGTCTTCAAAACCTGAGTGTCTTCATTTGGTCTAACTTTGTGATATATGTGTTAACCTATATGATGGATAAATTTGTAATTTTGAAAATTGGTTTGATATATATGTGATGTAATGTATCATATCAAAAATGTATGGAATGCAATGTGTATGAAATCCAAATGCAAGAATGCAAATGTAAGCAATAGATAAAGATTTATGAAGGCCATACCAGCGTAAGGAGCAATAGTGGAAAATCTATCATAGAAAGGTGATTAGTACAATCAAGAATTGCTATTAGTAATCTAGTTGTAAATTAGAGATCTACTATTTCATCCTAACAGGTGAACCAATCAAAATCCTTTCACAAGGTAGACTTAAAAGTCTCTCTTAAATCTCTTAATAGAGTGCATACTTCATTATTTGTTTATAAAACCTCTAACAAGGTGGACCTAGTAGTCCTAATTTCTCCTAATAGGGTAGATCATCAAAATTGATCATTGTAAGCCTTAATAGGCCAACTTTATGTTGTAGCATTGAAGTTTTGTGGCTATCATCCCCATCCTAGTTTTACTTTCTATTTGGAAGGTTTTTGGGTCACCAAATCATTGTGTTCAAGTGTTATGAATATTTTATGTTTCTAGTTTGTTATGCATGCAATTAGATTAGATATGATAATCTAAATGGTAATTAGATTACTGCAATTAAGATCTATAATTGATAAATTTTGTAAGATTACTAATTCACCCCTCCCCTCTTAGTAACCGAGCATAGTCTTGAATATTTCCAAAAATTGGTATCAGAGCTTTGTGGTTCTCAGGAAGAAGTTTAACAACTTGAGAAAAAGATCAAGGATAATGGAGATATTTAGACTTGATAAGACAATTGACAATGAAAAGTTGGATCTAGAAATGGCCATTGCACAACTCAAAAAAGCCAAGGAGAAACTTTCACAATCCCTTAAAAGAAGGAAGGAACTTGTAAATTAGATGAATGATCATCAATACATTGAAGAGAGAATTGAAGATTTTTTCCCGTCAAGTAGTTCAGATGAAGCAAATGATGCAATCAAAGAACTCTTAGAGAAGAATGGTTCCCTACAAGAAAAAGTAAGGAAACTAAAAAGAGAACAAGAAATTCAATCAGTAAGGTTGTGTGAAATCTTGGAATAGAGGAACAAGATAAAAGAAGAAATGGATGGAAGAAACAATGAGATTAAGAACCAATCCCTTCAGCATGTAGATCTTATGGATCAAATCTCCACTGCAAATGAGGAAACCATGAGCCAAAAACATATCAATGAAAGATTAAGGAATGATCTAAATTTAGAAAGACAAATTAGTGAAAGAATAAGAAATGAGTTGAGATCTAAAAATAAAATTAGTGAAAGATTAAAAAATGACCTAAACATTGAAAAACAAATCAATGAAAGAATGATGAAATCTCAATCAGACATGGTTCAACTCAATGAGAAAAACCTCTATAGGAAAATAAGGAAAAGTAGGAATTGGATACAAAGAAGAAGTTGAATCCTCCAAAAAAGGTGCTCAAAGGAATCAAAGACCTACTTGCAATCATTGTGGCAAGTTAGGTTATAGATCAAACAAATGCTGGAGTAATGGTAAAGAAAAAATTAATGGAAAATGCTACAATTGTAGACAACATGTTCATAGGGCTAATGAATGCAAAGAGAAATCAAAATTTGAGGACAAGTGTCACAAGTGCTAGAAACAAGGTCACAAGGCATTAGAATGTAGAACTAAGTCATTCAATCTAGTAGAGCAAATTGTGAAAGAAATATTTGGTTGGGACTACAATACTTGGTGTAGATGTCATTACTATGGAGAATTCAGACTCATTGGCATGTATTGTCTTAAACATCACACATGGAAAAGAGACACCACCATAAGATGTTTCACTTGTATCGAACTTGGTCATCTAGCTAAAAATTGCATGAATATAGGTAAAACTGAAGATGAAAAGAAGGAAAAAGTAGATAACATTTGAAAGTAGATGAGGCAACAATGGATTCCTAAATCTACCAAGGATGCTAGTCCAAGTAATAATGGCCATGTCACTCAAGAAGTGGGTGACTCCACCATTTCCAACTAGGTTTCCAAAGGAAAACTAGAACCACATTATCAAGATCACATTCAAATAGTTCCAATTGAAAGGTGACAAAGATCCAAATCAGTATTCAAGAAACAAAAGGATCACTAAAGAAGATTGGTATCAATTATCATCGAGTTACCTTCTCTATCGAGTAAGGTCGGGTCATGGACTCTACCAAGAAAGGTTGGGAGTAACAAGACATGCATGGTTACTGAGTCACAAAGTCTTCACTAGTGATCATTGGATAGTGAATGATAGGCTATTGAGCATGATGTCAAGCATGACATCAACTTAGCTACCTTCATACTGAGCATTAATGGAAAAGCTTTAAAAAAAAATATGAAATCAAACTCATTTCTCACCATAAAATATAAGTGCTATTGCAAAGAAGTGATTTACAAAGTGATGAAGTGGCTTGAAGCAAATTTGTAGCAAGTTATCAAGGTTCTCATAGTTTATTGAGTAAAATGGCATCTAGCAATAGAAACAAAATGAAGAGAGGATTTGAGCTTTTGGTTCGAGGAGTCAAATGGAAATCATTGGATTTCAAACTTGTGCCTACGATTGCAGAAACTCTTGACTCAAGTGGAGCTCAATCACAAATCCTTCCCAAGGTACTCCTTATTAATGATATTTGTACTCATTTCAAGTGTTCTATTCAAGAAATTTGTACCTTAGAAATGGATGATGCCCTAGGTGAATTATGTGTTAATGGAATTCTTAAACTTGAGCATAAGCATTTGGAAGACAAAGGTTTAATGCATATTCCCCACATGCCCCAAGGTTTTCAAATCAAATGGATTAGATACATTCTAAGCCAGGTGCATAATGATCATCTATGGCTTGAGAAACCTATTATGATTACAAAGAAAATGATTCATCACACCATTGGCCTCCCCATGCTCACCAAAGCTAAAACCACCAAAACCTTAGGTTGGGTTGAGCTAGAAAAGAAAACCCTAGTAGAGTGGGATGACAAAGGCATGAAAATTAGCAGTGTGACACATGTGGAGCTGAAATTTGGGATTCATGTTATAGCACATAAGATATATAGTTTGAGCCACCTTAAAGGTATATCATGTGAAGTCATGGACTTAGCTTATAAAGTGGTGAAAAAAAATCTATCTTATGACTTGGCAGATCTATTGTTGAAGCAACTCAACAAAAACATGGAAAGTATCAACACATCCAAGAACAACCCCTATAAATTTGGTTCACTTTTGACTATTTTGTTCTTTTATGTATAGAAATTATTCCTTTCCAAAGGCATGGTAGTATGGAGAAAAGATGTGCTTGTACTATACTAGATAAATGAATACATTGCAAAAATGGGAGAGAACTATGCTAGCATTATGGACAAGTACTTTGAAGTGTTCAATGAGAAAATGAAAAATAGGTTTAGGATAATGAAGAAGTTATTTGAGGATTACAAATATGATGTGTGCTTTATGGTTGATTGTGATAGAGTTTACATCTAGGCAGTGAAGCCCAAAATTGTGTGGGTAAAACCTCTTCCTTATGAGGTGAATATTGATGAAGTAAAGGATATTATTGAAGCTCTAATTAATGAACCTATTGATCTAAATGAACCATAAATTGGAACCTATGATGAGGCCAAGGCAAGGATATAATTGGAGATAAAACTCCCTTAAGTAGTTAACAAATGAAAGAGGAGGATAGCTAAACTTAAAACTCGCACAACTCTCATGTTAATTGAAGGCAAAGGAGAAGATGTATAAGAGGTAGAGGATGAAGAGGAATTAGAAAAGGGAAAAGAACTTGTGAAGAAGAAAGAAAAGGTGATAATCACGAAGCCACCTAAGCCATCCACTATAGTCTTCATAAGGAGGTCTAGGAAGAAAGGACGTGGTATTGTCCTTAGCAAACCTCCTCCCACCTTCCAAGAAAAATTGAAACAAATGGGAGAAAGTGCAGGTATAAAAAACTTCAAATCCTTGAAGTATGAAACAAGGATAGAGGTAGAGAAGAAACAGGTGGAAGAACTAGTGTTGACCAAAATGGGAAAATGGAAGTATTCACTAGACCAAATTTCCTGCCAAATATTTAATGAATTATTAGAGAAAATAAAGCCAAGATGGGACCTTGAAATGCAACTAGCAAAAGAAATTTATGCACAAACCCTGAGGCAGTTGCAATTAGGCATGACAAAATGAAGACAAAATGACTCTTAGGTTTAATACATGTTTAATTTTGATCAAAGATATAGAGCATGTAGTTAAGAATGCTACAAGCATGTGGAAGAATGTTTATCATTTGAATAAACCAAGTGACTTCCTAGTAGATGTAAAGGGTGATGATGATTATAGTGATAATGATGAAACTTATACTAAGCCTATACATTTTGACAATGAGGAAGATGAAGAAGATAAAGAGGCAAAATCGATTGAGGAAGATAAAGAAGATGATGAGGAGACTAACCCAATGAAGATAGTAGCTATAGTCAGTGCCTCATTTTCTCACTCTCCAAGCAAACCAATAGCTATATCAAACTCAAAGACAACTTCAACAAGTTTGATTATGACACCCACAGACACTTCAAATGTCCAATCACTCTTCTCTCCCATTCAGCTCATTTTATCATTAATAGAAGTGACTTTCACTTCATCTACCAAGATGTAACCTCTCTCTTCTTTAGCTACCAAGTCATTAGTCATGAATACAACGTCTTCTACAATTTTGATTTCTTCAGCAGTAAGTACTTCAATTTTGGATACTATAGTTTTGTCTACTTTAGTTTTGGATACTTTACTTATGATTTCTTTAGTTTTGGATTCAAGAAGCATTCCTATTAGTATTCCATTGATTAGAACTATATCAATTTTCATTGCAAGTCCTAGTTTATCAACTATTGTTTCCATTCTAGACACAAAAGCATTAAGTACAAGGACAATTGAACCTAAGGCTCAACCAAGTACGAAATTTTTGAGTAAAGGAAAGGACATAGAGGATGATATAGACTTAGATAAGGAAATAGAAATCCCTAAATGGGATATTCATAATATTTATGTAGATAAAATGCATGAGTTTGGTGAAATTCTTCAAAAAAAGGCAAAGCAACAGAAATTAAGAGAAGAAAGAGATAAAGAGTATAAAATTATGGATGATGCTAAAAATATTTTGTCTGAGGCTATAGGAATTGAGGTTGATACCTCTCAAACTATTTTGTTACAATTAGTAGAAGTAGTCCAAAAGTTCAATGAGGATAGTAGTGGAAAAGACAAGCTAATTGAGAAAGCTAAAAATTGATAATAAACTATTGGAGCACATTTCTCAACAAAATTACAATTCAACAAGTCGAGCTTTCATCAATTTTGATCAATCTTGAGACTCCTACACAAATGTGACATCACTTTTTGTGAAGTTGTGTGATGTTTTCTAGTTCATAAAATAAATAAAGGGCAAACTATCAAAAATCGATGAGGATCTAAAAGACAGTACTTAGCAGTTGCAACTTGACCATAGTTCAAGCTCTACACATCATGTGAAGATTATATTTTTGTCAGACATGCAGGCAAAGTTGTTAAGAGAAGAAGCAAGGATCTGGTCAACACTGATTAATATTCAAAATATGATCCTTCCTATCATGGATACAATGAAAAAGCATATTGTTTACTCAAAAATCTTGATCCATGACAATAACTTCTCTATTGCAAAGCACATGATAGAACTCTCTGTAGAAGTGCAAATTGCTCCACACACACAAGATTTTGCAAGAGAATTGGGATAAAACCCTGGCACTTACTCTTAAAGTACATTCTAATTTTTTATCTCATTTTGGTGTCTCCATGTAGATAAGTTTTGAATAAATCTTTTGCATTATTGTCAAAAAGGGGGAGATTATTGTTGATACACATAGTATGGGGGAGAAATATGCTATGAGGAGAATGTATATAATAGATGATGTATAGTATACCTTACAAAGATAAATTTTGAAAAATCTCAAAATAGTATATTCTACTGAGCTAGTATCAGATAGTGATGTATATAAGATTTTAGCTGATAAGTGTTTTTGTCACCAATGCTAAAGGGGGATATTGTTGACATATCAGTCAATTTTTTTATTAGTGACACACACTTATTCAAATTTTGTATGGCTACTAAGCTCATTGAATAGTATACAGTGTTTTCCATGTAATTCAGTAGCCACCAAGCTCTATAGTTGCTACTAAGTTTTCTAGACTAATTCAAATAGCTACTAAGCATTTCAGTGGATACCAAGTGTATTTAGTTGATGTGAAGCATAATAGTTCAAACCAAGAAAATTCAATCTAGTAGTTAAACCCTCATAGTTTAGTGATTTCTGAGCATTGTAGTTTCTACCAGATTCACAGTTCATGTAATGCAAAGCTAGTGTAAACTGAGTTTACATCTTTACTGAGTGATTTAATTTATGCCAAGTAACAATGTATCTTCCAAGTCACCAGTGTAGACCAAGTTCAAGACTACTTTGAGGTGATCAATATGGAATGAGCTTCTATTTATACTAAGTGCATGATGATGCCAATTAAGGACAATAGGCATCGAGTATCAAAACTTCACCAAGTCAGTTTTCAGAACCTGAGTGTCTTCATTTGGGCCAACTTTTTGATATATGTGTTAACCTATATGATGGCCAACTTTTTAATTTTGCAAATTGGTTTGATGTGTGTGTGTGTGTGTGTGTGTGTGTGTGTGTGTGTGTGTGTGTGTGTGTGTGTGTGTGTGATGTAATGTATCATATCAAAAAGGTATGGAATGAAATGTGTATGAAATGCAAATGCAAGAATGTTGATGTAAGTAGTAGATAAAAATTTATGAAGGCCATATTAGCATAAGGAGCAGCAGTGACAAATCTATCATAGAAAGGTGATTAGTACAATCAAGAACCTCTATTAGCAATCTATTTGTAAGTTAAAGGTCTATTATTTCATCCTAATAGGTGAACTAGTCAAAATTCTTTCACAAGGTAGACTTAGTAGTCTCTCTTAAATCTCTTAATAGAGTGCATACTTCATTGTGTGTTTGTAAAACCTCTAACAAGGTGGACCTAGTAGTCCTAATTGCTTCTAATAGGGTAGATAATTAGAAGTGATCATTGTAAGCCTTAACAGGCCAACTTTATGTTGTAGTATTGATGTTTTGTGGGTATCATCCCCACCCAGTTTTACTTTTTATTTGCAAGGTTTCTAGTCACCAAATCATTATGTTCAAGTGTTATGAATGTTTTATGTTTCTAGTTTTTTATGCATGTAATTAGATTATATATGATAAGCTAAATGGTAATTAGATTATTGTAATTAAGATCTATAATTGATAAATTTTTTAAGGTTAATAATTCACCGTTCCCCTCTTAGTAACCTAGAATTGTCTTGAATATTTCCAACAATAAGGTGTTAGAACTTTACTAGCATATGGAGCACATAGAGAATTTCAAGTATATCAACTAGATGTCAAATCTACATTCTCAAATGGAATTCTTTATGAAGAAGTCTACATTGAACAACTAGAAGGTTTTGTAGATCTTAGCAAAAAGGACATGGTTTTCAAATTACACGAAGCATTATATGGTCTCAAGCCAGCTCCCAGAGCTTGGTATGAAAGACTTCATAATTACTTGGTATAGAATGTTTTCAAAGGAAAAAGGACAACATTTGTATATATATCAAGGAAGGACCAAAAAATAAGATTGTGTTGGTAAAAATATTTGTTGATGATACTTTATTTATAGAAAATGATGACATGCAAAGCATTTTTAGAAGAAATGAGTAAAGAATTTGAGATGTCCATGTTTGGTGAGATAAAATTCTTTGTTGGATTACAGATACAATAGAACAAAAAAGGTATCTAGATTACTTAATAATAAGTATATCAAGGAGATATTGAAAAATCTTGGAATGGAAGACTCAAGACTAGTTGGAACCCCTATGTCTACTAGACATAAACTCTCTAAAAATGATGATTTCAAAGAAGTAGATTAGACCACATATAGATCAATGATTGGAAAATTGTAGTATGTAGTACACACAAGACTTGATATTGCTCTAAAAGTTGGAATAGTGGCAAGATTCTCAACAAATCCTAAGGAAAGTCACATGATGGAAATCAAAGGAATCATGAGATATCTAAAAGGTATTGAAGACTATGGTTTATGGTATAAACTTGGAGGCAATTTGGACTTGAAATTATTTACTGATGCTGATTGGGCAGGAAGTATTGATGACAAAAAAAGTACCAGTGGTGGAGCATTCTTTCTTGGTAAAAGACTAGTGTCTTAGACAAGCAAGAAGCAAAATTGGACATCTCCATCCATAGTAGAGGTAGAATATGTGGCAACAATAGTTAGTTTTCTAACATTGTTTGGTTCAAACAATTGTTGAAAGGAATGAAGATAGAGATCAAGGATCCAATAGTCATATACTGTGATAACACCAATGCAATCAACATATTAAAAAATCTCATGATGCATACCAAAAAAAACACATTGTTATAAAATATCACTTCTTAAGCGAATTGATGCAAGAAAAAAAAATCAAATTGGAATATGTTAATACAAAGGAACGTATTGTAAAATTATTTACCAAGTAGAGATATTTACCAAGCCATTACCTAAGGATGAATTTTTGCATCTAAGAGGTAAGCTAAGAGTCATTCCCCTATCTGAAGTTCACTAAATAAAGCTTAGTGATGCATCAACAAAAACCTGTTGAAGATCAATTAGTTGCTGCAAAATTGATAAGGGCATATTGAAAATGAATCAGTACTTAAGGTACATTGGTATTTATAGAATTATTGTTTTTGGTATGTGTTGTCAAAGAGGGAGAGGTTTACCGTCATATCTCTAAGAAATTTTTGGAACCAAAATAAAGTAAGGAACTAAAGAGGGAGAAATTTTCCAAAGAAGGAAAATTTTTGTATAGGAGGGAGAAAGTTTTGAAAGAATCTAGTAAAAGAAAGAGTTCATACTGATAAAGGGAGTTCTCAAAGAACCAATCCAAAATTTTATTGTGCTATGACATGTTGTGTTGCCATCAATTCCAAAGAGGGAGATTTTTGGATACAATTAACTAATTATTTATTGTCTTTGATGTTACACAAATGTCATATAATTATTAGTCAGTATATGCCAAGATCACCTAGGTAGTGAAGATATTTTTTTGTTTCAATCTAGTGATCCTATGATTGCCTAGTTTAGAAGGAGTATCTACCAAGTTCATTTGGGCATCGAAGGAAAGTATGTAGAAAGTGAGTGTTAATTGAGCTCACTTGGTTAATGAAGTAAAGTTGGATGGAACTAGTGCTAACCGAGCTCACTTGGTTGCTAAAGGATTTTTGTTAAATTTGTAATGTTAACTAAGCTTTTGTTGGTTAACAAAGGAAATCATTTCTAAGTTAGTTTCTACTGAGCTGGGTCAGATAACAAAGGAGTTTCTTATTTTTTCATAGTAAGCTTAATTGATTTATCTATTGATTCTAGCTGATTGAGGGTAAGCTTAATTGATTTATCAATTGATTCTAGCCAATTGAGGTGATGAATATTATTTATTCTAAGTTGTATTTGAGCCAACTTGAAAAAGTGAAAGATATAAGTATAAGGTCAAGTTGTGATTTCAAAGTGTGATGCTGGATATAATTCATAATGATGTTATTGAATATCTAATGATGAGAAGAGGAAGAAAATTTGAAGGATAAGCAGAATATCCTTGTGGAGAAAAAAAAAAATATTTGATCAAGAAGGATCAAGTACAAGCTAGAACATATATTTGTAATAAAAAATTTAGTTGCATTCAAATTAGGTCATCTCATTTTTAGTCTCTAACCATTGTAGCAGTGGTTTCAATCTCCTAATAGAGTTGGCTTATTAGTTATTTGCGAATCCTCTAACAAGATGACAGTTCTATTGAATTGTCTAAAGAACTCTAACAAGGCCACTCCTAATAGGATGATTAAATCATTTAACAAGGTCACACCTAATAGTGTGTTTTGTAACCTTTAATAGGTTTGGCCCTTAACAGGGTTCACTTTAGAAGAGTGAAAATAGTAACTAGTTTCAATTGGTAGTTTTTCCCAAATTGGGTTTCCATGTTAAATCTTGGTGTCAAATGTGTTCAAGCTATTTTATTTTATGTGTTTGCAACTAATTTAAAGTAATGGTAATCATAGATAACATCTAAATTTTTATATTTCAAGCTTTTACCAAGTTACAACATTCTCAGCAATATTTAATTTTCAGTTTATATTTGGTAATAACATCTAAGGGATCTAGGATTTATTTTAGTAGTAACTAATTCACCCCTCCCTTCTCAGTTACTCCTCTTATATTTCCAACACTTACAAGGGAGTCCTCACTAGCTCCTATCTATAATCAATGCCTACATAATGAGGGAGCATATGATACATGTCAATAGATACTAATCCCCATAATATGCAATTATCTGTTCCTAGACAATATGTCTATCTAGGATGGTAACATCCTGAAACACCTCTCACAATGTGGCTCTACCATCCCCTGGGGATTGATCAAAGTAAAATTTTGATACAAAAACTTCACATCAGTATTTATGCTCATGAGACTACGTACAAATGTAAATTGAACATGCTCAAGACACTCACCAGATCTCCATGACATGGAACTTGTAGGATGTGGTATACATCCTCTAAAATGATCATTGCCTTACCAATTGGGAGATGGAAGGTGTTATGCTCATTGTTCCACCTCTCCACTAGAGATGTCAAAAGGCTATGCTTTGTATAGATATCATGTAATTGTAATAACCATCCAAAGTACATGCTCTATAGTATCCCTCTATCTACATAAGAATCTAGTCGGGGTACTAGTTTTAATCCTAATACCTCAATCACCCTAATATTAAGGGTTAGAAACACCTCCTTCATAGAAAATACATACATATATCAACACCTATTAGATAAGAATTGGAATGAAACTAAAAATGACATAACTTAGCTACTCAAGAAAGAAACTAAGCCTTACAAATGATGAACAACATAAAATTTGCATAACACTCATTAAGTAGTTGAACAAGTATCGTACAATACTTTATATTATACCCATGTGACAATTTCTTCTAGTGTGATACTTCACCCAATATTGTATGATAGATGGGTGGGTCCAATGTGATAATGTTCATAAAAGGGACATGATACAATATGTACATGCCAAAACTATCATGCAATAATATACACTATGATGATGCGATACTTTTAAAGTATTACATGATTTTTTTATCAGCCTATCTAAAACCCTATAAAAACATGGTAAATTTCTCAAAATCACTCAAAAAGATGATATGATGTTATATACTTACTAGTAGACCATACTGCAGAGGTCAGTTGTGCAACTAGTTGTGCTTCAATCAATGTATCCTAGTTGAAACTCCTCCCTAGGCCATGGCGCTCACTCTTTATTCCCTAAAGCTCTCAAAATCAAATTTAAAAAATGATTTGAAAATGGCCCCTTGGGCCCCTTATATAACCTTTTGACCCTATTTGACCTAATTTTTAATCTCCTCATATTTGCATGAAAACTATACCCCTAGCTAATTTTTATGTCTAGGATCTATTTTTGGGATTGAAATCAAAATTAGGGTTCATCTTAATGGTCAAAATTGTATTTTAAATATTCTTTCTTCTTTTATGTATTTGGTTGACCTTTTGAGGCTTACTTCTTCAATATTGTTGGTACATTCATCATTTTTACTTTCTTATTCTCTTCTAGCTCATTCTATTTTATTTAATATTATTTCACCATTCTTCTTACTTTGAGCTAATTCTTATGTTTTATCCTTCTAGGTCAAACTAGGGCATATCTTCATTACTTAGTGGTCATTCCCTTGGTCTTAATCTCTTATGTGTCATCATGGACTTTACTTTATCTCTATTTGATCAAATGTAGCTCATTTTTACTTCTCCTCAACCTCATTTAGATTTCTATCTTGAGGGGGCAGGAATATCTGATCATTGCAACAAATTACTTTTATGCTATGACTAATTATTCTCTCAAGAGCATATGATTGACCTTTCCATTTCCTCTTGGTTCATCTAATTACTTTTCTTGACATATTAGTGCTTGTCTCTAGTACATTTATTGTCTATTTCTCCTTCCTCATGCTCAATTTTTTTGCTAACTAACTATGCATTTAGGATTTTCTACCTCTCTATGCTTTGTTGTTCAGAGTTAGGTTTATCATATCTGCTTGGCTTCTCTATTCTTTGATGTAATGTGTTTGTGGATTGATCACACATTAGTCAAAGAGGGGCAAATGTAATCACCCAAAAATGGCGGTCTAGACTATGAGCCCATTTCTAGCATTTTTTCTTAATTTATTAGTCACATGTCTTTGATCAAATCCTCAAAAATATATTTATTCAAGTATAACCTATGGTTTGGCCACCATATCCTAAGTATTTTGTTTAATTAAAATAATTTGGTCCTTTTTAGTTAAATAAATCTCCCACTTATCCTAAGTGTGCACACATAAAGCATTTTTCTTATTTAAAAATAAAAATAAAAATATTTTTGTATGACATGAGGTACACACTTTTTAAGGTGGGTGGAATCTTCATTCTCCTCCACACATCTCTCACCTTTTTGAAATTTTCCATTGATCTTGATTAGGTGAGATGCTTGTGTACATGGATCACTCAAGATAATCTCAACCATCAATTTTTCTTTAAAAGAGAGGGCTCTCTCCTTATTCTCCAATCAAAGTCTTTTATGTTAACATTATGTTGTAGGTTTTATTGGTGATTTTGGAGCACTCATTTGGCATTCATATTTTATCTTCATTATCTTGCTTGCATAGTATTTTCGTGGCATACTAGCTTCGATTTTCTTTATTTGTATGGCTTAGATCACATAGTTTAACTAGGAGTCTTTGCAATACTTTCATTCTTATTAGTTTGGCTTGTATATACATTCTTAATTTATCATTAATATTGCACTAAATTTGCATGGTGATTCTTGTATGTTAGCACTATTTCTCTCATCATTGAATGTCTCATTATATGGTGCATGTAGTTAAGCCAAGGATAGCCTAGCTTAAACCTTTTGGCTATGAAATTGAGAGTGATGATGTGAATAAAACCATAACTACACTACTTAAGAAAGAAATTGATGCAAAGAATGAGCCCTTTAGCAAATTTGAAGAAGAAAAAGCTAGATAATTGTTGATATCAAGATTTCTTCTACTGATAAGAAGAGAAAGAATATGAGACCTAGAAGAGAAGATTGACAGACAATCCAAAGGAAAATAGATTTTTATGATTACTCAAGGTCTTGGAGGGGATGAAGGAAATGTCAGTGATGTTGAGGAAGAGGAAGAGAATACAAAGAAATAGGGTAAATACATAGCACTAGTCACCCCACTAATAAAGAATGCTAAAAAAATGAAGACCACTAAGCCCAAGGTGAGGAAGGTTGCAAAGAAGATGACATCTTAGCCCCTCTTTCCTCCTATATCACAAAGACCAAGGACTAGGACAATAACAATAATAGCATGTGTCAATCCACTAGTCAGGAAAGGAGTGGTAAATATCACCAAACCTAGTGGCATAAGTGCAAGGTAGAGGAAAATGTTTGCCACTATAAGATAGACAAAGAAAAGAAGGATAGTGAAGCAGAAAGATATTGAAGAGGAAGATGAATAGAGGAAAGAGTATGATGAACCTAGTCATCACTAAGATATTGTACCTACCAAGAAGAGAAATGTTGACAAGTTATGTGCCAACATCAGAAACTCTGTAGGCCTATCAAGATTTAGATATGTAAACTATGATACATTGACTAATGTTGATAAATACAAGGTAGAGGAGGCCATGATAAAAATGATGGCTAATAATAAGCTAGTACCTATAGAACTGGAAAAGAAGACTCCAAATAATTTGTATAGTAGACTTGATAGAAAGTGGCGATAGGCAACAAAAGTTGAAAAGAAAATTAGAGAAGGAATATTGGCCATTATTATGCTTGAATTGATAAATAAGCAAAAGGAAACATTTTGTAGAAGTATAGGAACAAATTTTTTGCTAAATTCAAAACATTTGTGATTTTACAGAATAAAATTGAGGTTTTTGTACAACGAAATGAATTGCTATGGAAGAATATTTTGGAGTAACTACAAGAGGAGATAAATAGAAGAAAGAAGTGGACACTATAACCATTGTGGGTGATCAAAATTATGAAGAAATTTTAGGTGTTCCAAGCCTCTAAGGTAATGTATCATCCATTCATGATACTACACCTAACACTCTTGTATTACAAGAAATAATGGACTATCCTAAGGAGAAGTTCAAATACAAGTTTTTGATGAACAAAAGAAAACTTTGGAGGGCAAGGAACTAGCAAAGGAAAAAAATGTAGAACCATCTACTATAGGTCAAAAAGGACCACACATCTCATGACCTCAAGATGAGGGACATAAGGAGACTAGATAGAAACATGAAGAAATAGACAAAGAGAAAGTAGTGTTGAGTGCTACTATTGTTGTTCCAAGTAATGAAGTACAAGAAAGACTAAGTGGTGACACCCCATCACCTACTCATATTGTAGCAATGTTGAGTAGCGACACTCCAAAGAAAGGAAAAGAAAATAAGAAACATGATAGTTCTCTAGATAACACTATTACTCTAGATGAAGTAATTGAAATGCCAAAATGGGATCTAAACAATCTCACTTTTGAGAAAATTGTCATCTTGCAAGATAATTAGCTAGTCAAATGAGAGTCAAACACATATCCATCTAGTTAATGCTGATACCTCATTTTGAGGTTATGAAATGAGAGATAACTTCAAAAAAGGATCTAGTGCACAGAGGTCATAATCTTTTTCTTGTTGATAGCTTAATTGACATGTTAGCAAATCTAGAGTTAAAGATTCATGTTTTGGAATTAGAAAGAACCACATGGAATCATGATCTTTCCATGATAAATCAAACTCATAAACAATTCATTGATAAATATGGTTTGATTATACCTACACCACCCTAGTAGTAGACATAAGTGTAAAAAATAAGGAGAAATGATGGGAATGATGATTGATAGATGCTTGATTTATATAAGGGGAAATTAAATGAAATAAAAAGAAATGAAATGATGAGTTACAAAGGGGTAAGAATGAAAAGATATATCCATTCAAAGCTCTAAATGATAGAAGTTAGAAAAGACATGACAAAGCTACAATTAGACTATTTTAAGACATGTAAAGTATGTATTGTATACTATATTGTAAAGAAAGTTTTTAAGTTCTATAAAAACTTAGACATAGGCTTGGGGGGGTACTATTGTTTTTGTACTATAAAGATGTCATCATAAAAATGTGTTTTTTTCACTAACGTCAAAGAGGGAGATTGTTGTTATCTCTAAGTCTTGTTATCTATTAGTGTCAAAAAATTAGTTATATATAAGGAAGAGTTAGTCAGTCGTCACTATGATTGAGCCACTCTATATAGGTTGAGTCATGTAAAGACTTGTAAGTAATATTTTATATGTCGAGTTCTATAGGAACCAAGCAATTCTTTGGTCTCTAAGTACTTTCAATACAAGATAAGTTTTAGTAAATGCCTAATACATAGAGCACATAAATTTTGGGTTATACAGGAGTTGAGTATAATTAAGGCTAAGCAATAGTAGGAAGAATAGTTATGACCAAGCATCAGAGATAGTGAGTGCCAACTAACATAGAGATAACATAAAAGTCTAGAATGATACAAACTCTAAGATATATTGTTTCTATCTGACATGAACATGATATTTAATGCTTAGATTTATTTCAACATTTGATATTTCACAATTGTAAGAAATATGTCAGCTTATAGTCTTCATAACTCTTCACTTGCTAATCAGTCGAATGTGTGTGATTAGCCAAATAATCTTTTGTTGGAAATGTAGTATATACTAGGTGAGTGAGAGGGGGGTGAATCGGGAACCAATAAAATTTGTACTTTAATTCACCAATCAAACCTTCACAATATAATTTGATCTAATTGTATGCATGAAAGACTAAAAGTAATAAGACATTCATAACACTTGAAACAATATTTGGTAACCCATAAACCTTCCAAATAAAATGTTAAAATAGGGTGGGGATGACACCCACAATATTTATTATAGCTATATAAAGTTAGCCTTTTAAAGCCTACAATTGACCACTTCTGGTGATCTACCCTATTAGGAGCAATAAGGATTATTAGGTCCACCTTGTGAAAGGATTTACAACATACAATGAAGTATGCACTCTATTAGGAGATTTGGAAAATAATATTGAGTCTACCTTGTTAGAGTACTTGACTAATGAACCTATTAGAATGAATTAGTGGTTTATCTTTGATATACAACTTCATTTTCTGAATGAGATTCTTTTGAAATATAATGATCACCTAACTATGATAGATAAGACTCTTCTTTTCCTTATACTTCTTGTAGCCTTCTTAATTCATACTTATATTGCTTCTTTCTTGATTCACTTTGATGCTTATTAATAGATATGATAAGATGTATTACATATATACCAATCCAATAAATTACCTTCTTGAGTTGGCTACAACACCTAGTTTAAAAAATCTTCACTAAGTCAGCTTATTGCTATAACTCAGGTTCTAAAGACCACATGGGTGAAATTCTAATACTCAACAACATTGTCAACTTTGAAAACTCTAGCATTCATTTGACACTAGTGCTCAGTCCAAATTGATCACTCTAGAGTAATAGGAACTCAATTATCATTGGGTGACTTGACAAATATTGAAGAATTTGGTAGACTCAATTGACACTGAAGCTTAGTTAATTGTACCTTCATTATGCTTCATTAACACACCGAATCTTGGTAGTCATTGATAGAAATGGTAGACACTAGAGCTTGGTTAACAATGAAACCTTCATTTATTATACTAATGAACTTGGTAGCAACTAATATATGCTTCTAGAGTTTGGTAGCAACTTCTAAGCTCAGGAGACTCTTCTTTCTATATATGGAGCTTGGTAGAAATGTAAAAAATTGACTAAGTATTAAGTCACTAATTGAAAAATGATTTAACCTTAATGTCAAAAATCTCCCCCTTTGGAATTAGTGACAAAAATAGTTATCATACCAAAAATTTGAATATTCAAAATATAAATCAAAATTTCCCTATCAACGTGTTTGTGTTTGTAACTCGATTTTGATTGTTGTCTACTGCTATTGCCTAGTAACCTCTGATTCTTTTTTTTTTCCAAAATTTTCCTTGTAAACATATTTTCTTCTTTGTATAAATATCTTTCATACTGTACATGTATTTCCTTCTTGTATATATACATTCCCCTTGAATTACATATTATGTACACTCCCCCTTGATTTTGACACAAATGCCAAAATTGCATAAAAATAAGGTAATGCAAAAATGTGAAAGGAAATCACTATGTACCTTAAAAAGTATGGAAATTATATTGTCCCAATTCTCTTGTAAAACTTTTAAACTATGCAAAGCTATATGCACCTCAGCTAATAGTTCCATCATGTAATCAACTATAGAGAAATTATTGTCATGGATCAATGTTTTTGGATCTCTAATATGTTTTTGCATTGCATCCATGTTAGGAAGTATCATGCCCTATATTTTTTCTAGTGTCTCCCTTATCCTAGCTTCTTCCCTCAACAATTCTACTTGAAGATCTGTCAGATATCTGATTTTCTCAAAATGTGTAGAACTACTATTAGGATCAAGTGACAATTGATGTGCACTTGCCTTCATGTCAGCATCTATCTTAGATATCTTATCCTTTACTTAGTAAAATTTTATGTATCACTTAATTTTACAAATAAAGTAAAAATATTATTTATAGAATCTTCAAATGTAGCAAGAATGGCAAATAATTCAACTTGATTAATGGCTATTTTTTAAGCCACCTTCTCTAAAACTTTAATTTTAAATTTCCTTTCTACCCTCTATAGAATTTTTTCTTTTCCATTCACTACCTCATTATACTTATGAACTACTTCAACAAGTTGATCCAAAATTGGTTGTTTATCATCAACCTTAATATTCAATGCATCAACAAATATGCCATTGATGTCTTCAAGAACTTGATTTTTCATTTTCTTCTCTTCTTTGAGCTTTTTTTTTCTAGCCCTTTTCTTCCATAACTCACCCAAAGTATCCATTTGATCAGGGGTTAGATTGGAAAGAACCCAATCTTGTATTACAATATATTCCTCTAGATAAATTTCTTTAGTAAAGGCTTCAACCTCTTTACCCTTTTCTTTCTACATAGTAGAAGGAATAATCTCTTTTCCTTTGCTCAATTCCTCTATGCTCGATTGAAGCTTAACCTCAACTATCATTACACTTATTATAGATACACTCAATAAAGAAACAATGTTTCTTAATGAAGAAATATTAGTTATAATATTAAAACTTACTAATGCTAGCTGTGACTTAGATCAATCCATTATTGTAACAATTGGAACCTGTTGCTTAGTAGATGAAGTGGTTAGCATAGAACTTTGTAGGATGGTTCCATCTGTCAATTGGGTGATTGATGGAATAGTGTTTACCATAATTGACTTGGTAGTGGCCTTCTCTAAGATTAGTTTCACTAAGGGTTTTCTTAAAGAGAGTGGAAGAGAGGTCATAACCTCTATTGCTATCTTCTTAGGATCTGAGTCTTCAATACTCTAAATTTTAGGAAGATCTCCACTTGTAGTGTGATCCTTTTCATCCTCTTCATTATTGACCTCTTCGTCCACATTATGAATTTCATCAATATCATCATCATTTATTTCCTCATCATCTTTCTCAACATCATCTATTTACACAACCTCCTCACTAGGCTTGTGCAAACTATAGATGTTATTCCATGCAGTTGGGTTAGATTTCACAATAGATTCAATGTCTTTTGAAAGGATCAATAATGCATTGAACTTAGGGGTCAACTTTTGTTCATTCTTCTTCAATGATTCCTTCACTTCCTTATCAAATAGACTTAAAATAAGTTCTCTTAGGGTTTGTTCTTTGATGTCCTTGGAAAAATTTACTTCATTATTCCATTGTGGTACAACTTCCTTTAGTAAGACATTAGGAACTTGCTTGGTTAGTTCCTCTAGAGAGTACTTCAACTTTTCCATATTAGCCACTAAGGCTTCTTCAACTAGTTTCTACTCTTCCTTGGTCTGTGTTTCATACTTGAGGGATTAAAATCTGCCATGCATCTTCCATTTTTCATTCTTTTTAGTCTTTCTTTGAAGGTAGGGGCAAACCTCTTGAAGACTACTTCCTCTTCTTCATCTTTATTCTGCAATTTCAATTTCTTTGTGGATTTTGCAGGTCTCCTTGTGAAGACTATAGGAGAGGTTTAGATAGGTTTTATTATGATGACCTTCCCCTTTTTCTTAGAAGGATCCTCCTCTTTAGATTCTTCTTCCTCTACATGCTCTTCTTCTCCTTTCTCTTCTTCAATGTCATCTTCTTTTCCTTCTATTAGCAAAAGAGGAGAGTTGGACTTCTTGGTTTCCTTCAATATTTTCTCAAATTTATTTCTTCCTCTCTTCAAGGCTTGAGCAAGCTTGATCTCCAATGAAATCCTAGCCTTAGCTTCTTCATAAGTACCAAATAATGGTATCCTGGGGTCCACTAGCTCATTCACAAGAGCCTCAAGTATATCCCTTGTATCATCAATGTTAACCTCATATCCAAGAGGCTTAACCCGTGCCACTCTTGGCCTTACTACATAGATATGTACTTTGTCACAATCCACAAGAATATAGATATTTTGTTCATAGTCTTCCACTAGCTTCTTAGGAATTCTGTATCTACTTTGCATTTTCTCCTTAAAAGTATCAAAATGTGCATCCACAATTATTTCAAAACTATCACCCATCTCATCTATGAATTCATTGATTTGATACACAACTGGTGTATCCTTCTTCCATGCCACAATTCCTTTGGAAGAAAAAAATTATACATGAAAGAATAAGAAGGTCTAAAGAGATCCAAACTTACATGGATTATGCTTTAAAACTTAGATGCTCTACATGTTTATTCTCAGTTGGTTCAACAACAACTCAAAAAGGTCAAAAGACAAGTTTTTCTTCACAACTTTGTATGCTAGGTCAATAGCTTCGCATGGAACATTGTTTAGACAACTCAAGTTGTAGATCTTGTGGGTAATAACATGGATTCTAAATTTGATCTCTACGTTAGTTATACCATTCAATTTCATCCCTCTACCATCCCACTCAGCAAGAGTCCTTTGAGCTAGTTCGAATTGACCTAGGGTTTTTGTGTTTTTTCCTTATTGAGCATAGGAAATGCTATGATTCAAATAATCATTTTCTTGGTTATTTGAATTGGATGACCCAACCATAAATGCATGTCATGAGCTTGGCTTAAAATAAACCTAATCCACTTTACTTGAAAATCTCTTCACATATGCAGGATATATATTATACCTTTCATTTCCAAATGTTTGTGCTCAGGATTCAAATTTTTATCCATACACAACTCATTATATTCCTAGTTCATTTCTATGATTCCTAATTCTTGAATAGAATAGTGATAATGTGACAAACTATCATGAATTAGAAGTACCTTTGGAGGAATCTGCGATTGAGCTCTAGTTGGGTCAAGTTCTTCTATAACTATTAGACTCAATTTGAATGCAAGGGCTTTATAATCCACACCTCAGATCAAAATCTCTAAACCTTTCTTCATTTTGTTGTTCGAAGATTTCATAATAGATGGTGATGCTTCAAATGTAGGAATAAACTTTGAAAATTTCTCTAAATCACTTGGGGTCTTTGGAACTTCACTCTTTTCTCTAAAAAATTGTGGTAAAACATTAATCTTTGATTGCTCCCTTTTAAAATTTTTTTTTCTTTAAGTCATCATTAATGCATCATAAAATAGTTATCTCAATGTTAATCTATCCAAGTTGGATAAGTTTTCAACTCACTGGAGTAGAGTCTTCAACTTGGTGAGAACTTTGATCTTGCAACCTAACCTTGCTTAGTAACATCTTGTGACCCAACCTTGCTTGATAACATTTAAGGCATCACTTCAATTGTAATCTTAACTTGATGATCCTTGTGCACCTAAAATTTTGATATGGATTTTCTACTTGTTGACTAGAACTGATGTGAGATATTTCCTTCTAAATCATAATTCCAGTGATTTCCATGGCTAACTAGTTTGAAATGGTTGAGTTATCCAACTCATTGACTTGGGTGTCAACACTTTCATTACTCTAGCTTTTATTCTTTGGAGACTTCTTTACCCATTGTTTTCTCATTTGACTTCTAATATTGTTAGCCTTTGCTCTCTTTTCATCTTCAACTCTTCCTTGGTTAATACAGTCCTTGGCAAGATGTCCAAGTTTTGTACATACAAAACATCTCTTTGTAGTGTCTCTCTTCCTCGTGTGATGTTTTATGAAATTTTATCCAATGTGACCATACTCACCACAATAGTGACATCTACACCACATGTCATAATCCCAACCAAATATATCTTTGACAATTTGTTTTGTTGGGTTCAATTCCTTGGTCTTGCATTCTAAAGATTTATATCCCTGTTCATTGTGATTGAAACTCTTCAAATATAGGTTTCTCTGTGCATTCACTTTCTCTATATCCTAGTTTGTTACAATTGTAACTCTTTCCACTAAAATTTGATTTACCATTTCTCCAACACTTATTTGATGTATGCCCTATCTTTCCACAATGATTACATGTAGGTCTTTATTCTTTTGAGCTCCTTGTTGGGATGATTCACCTTCATCTGTGTATCCTAATCTACCATAACCTCTGTGTCTAAATTGAGTTGTCTCATTCAATTGATTCATGCTTTCTTAATATTTTGTCATCCCCTCATTAGTTTTCTTTTCTATGCTGAGATAATTATACAATCTTTTATTCTCTATCCTCAAGTTGATAAGATCTTGAATTGCATCATTGATTTGATCAATCAGATCCATTTGCTGAATAGATAGTTAATGAATTTTATTATCCTTTTCTTCTATTTATTCTTTGTCTTTGTCCTTTTTTTCCATGACTTCACACATTTTTATTGATTGAATTTCTTATTCTCCTTTTAGCTTTTTGACTTTTTCACGAAGAACAAGATATTTTTCAAGTACATCTATGATTACAGCATTAGATTTATGTAAACTTTTGTCTTGACAAATGTCTTCAATTCTTTCTTCATTTTAGAGATTTTCATTCATTTGTGCTACAAGATATTTTATTCTTTTCAAGGATTGAGAAAGTTGCTTCTTCATTTTCTTGAATTTTTCCATGGTCAATTACAAATCCATCTTTTTATTCAATAGCTTTCTCAAGTCTATATACTTTCATTGCCTCTGATCTTTTTTGAAGCTTCTAAAATTCTAATGTGAGAACCAATGCTTTGATACCAATTGTTGGAAATGTAGTATAAACTAGGTGACTAAGAGAGGGGTGAATCAAGAACCAATTAAACTTATAATTTAATTCACCAATTAAACCTTCACAATATAATCTAATCTAATTTTATGTCTGAGAGACTTAAAGAAATAAAACATTCATAACACTTGACACAATATTTGGTAACCCATAAACCTTCCAAATAGAAAGTCAAACTAGGGTGGGGATGTACTCACAAGCTTTAATACAATAGTATAAATTTAGCTTGTTAAAGATTACAATTAATTATTTTTGGTGATCTTCTTTGTTTGGAGCAATAAGGACTATTAGGTCCACCTTGCAAAAGGATTTACAAAATATAATGAAGTATGCACTCGGTTAGGAGATTTGGAAAAGATGGTTAGGTCCACCTTGTTAAAGGATTTGACTGGTGCATCTATTAGGATGAATCATTGGTTGATCTTTGATATGCAACTCAGTTTGGTGAATGAGATTCTTTTGAAATACAATGATTTTCTGACTGTGATAGATAAGACTCTTCTTTTCCTTATACTTCTTGTAGCCTTCTTAATTCACTCTTATACTACTAGTCTTCACTAAATAATTAGTATGTTGACATCAATAAAAATCTCTATCATGAATGCAACACACAACCTCTAAATCATGTCTTCAACAATGATAGGATAATCCCCCATAGGAATACAATCAAAATTCACATTAAAAATCTCCCCCTTTTTCATTGATGCCAACATAGATAAAAAATATCTACGTTCCATGGATATCAAATGTCTCTACTAAAATTGCTCACCCATTCATGTTTTCCATGAATGTAATCATCATGCACAAGAAAGGTGTTAATATCCCAATACATCAATATATTTTTAATTCATCTTAATCAATTAAAATCTTCAAATCCTTTTCTTCATTATTTTCAAGTCCTCTTCATCAATCAAATCGAAATCTCTCAAAAATATCTCTCCTTTAAAGGATAAGCTCCTCTGAATCTTCATCTCCTATTGATATCAATTAGTATACAAGGATATTTTTCATGTGTTTTCTAAAGATATATTTCATGTTCTATCTCTTCTAAATATTTTTTTATGAGCGATTTGGGTATGTGTAGGACCATGGTCAATGAAACTATGGCCTTAACTGGCAGTGAAAAACTACCAAATTGGGGTTATGTTAACTTGACACATAATTTTAAAGTAGTTATGGACTTTATATCAAAAAGTTGTAAGAAAATAATTTTTAGGAAATTTAATTTAGTTTCTAAACCACTAGGCCTTATCCAGAGAAAGAATTATTTCATTGGTTAAAATTTTAGATTTTAATGCAACACTACAAAAATTTCAAGGTGAAAATAAAAAGTAGGTGTATGTCTTACCATATTAATCAAAATCAAATGATAATATTTTTAAATATAATTATAGATTAAAAAAGTAGACTTACACCCAAATGTAACACATATTTTTTGGTATTTTTATTCTAAATAAATAAGTAAATATAAATTTTGCACTATAAATTTTTTAGAATAAAAAAAATCTTGTGTATGGCCACCTTAACTAATTGAAAAATTTACAAAACTATATTTTTTTCTTTTTTTCTTATACTAGGTGAAGCATAGAATGTGACACAAGTTTTGGATATCAAAAATGTTTTACCATTTGAAAGTTATAGCTATTTTCAATTAGTATGTCAATCAACAATTTATAGACATCTTCATTAGAATCTAACTAATAAATACTTATCAAACTCATAATTTGACAATAATTATATCGATGGAATCTTGATTGTTTTCAAGAAACCCTTTTCATTTCATTGAATTTGGATGAAAAAAATATTATCAGATTACTAGTCAAAGTTTGAATGTCAGAGAAACATGTCTAAAACACATTTTTTGAGTTGACCACAGAGGTTTTGGTAAATACCAAGCCTAATCGAGTTCCTAATCCTAGATCAAGTACCCGATATAAGATTGGGTACTCGAAATGTGGTGGCAACACAAAGTTTTTAATTTGAGATAGTGGGAACCAATTGTACATTTTAAACCAAAAGGCTTACAAACATATTTAAATATGTTTTTACATTCAATATATAATGATATTTGAATATTATTATCTTTTATTATATTATTATATATTATATAATAAATTTTATTTTTATAATATTATATATTATATTAAATTTGATTAGATAGTATATTAGGACCATATACTATATATCATTATAGACTATTCTATATTATCTATAATATTATCTATATATTATTATTATTATATATAATATTAAATATATATTATTACATATACTATTTTAATATATATTTTAACATGGTATTAGAAATTATTACATAGTATTATATAGTTCATTAAACCTCTATGGACACATGTCATGATGAAATAGATCGAAGGGGGTTGCAGGTTAGCCTATGACCCCCTTTGACCTATATGATCAATTACAATATATTTGTAGGGGTCCTAGGACTCCTAGAGACACATGACATGATAAAATGGGTCAAAAGAGGCTGTAGGTTAGCCTATAAATCCCTTTCACCCTTAAGATGGATTATGATATGTCCCTAGGGGCCTAAGACCCCTAGGGACATATGTTGTGATGAAATGGGCTGAAGGGGGTCATAGATTAGCCTATGACCACCTTCAACCATAATGATCAATTATGATATGTCCCTAAACATCCTACGACCCCTAGGGACACATGTTAGGATAAAATGGGTTGAAGGGAGTCATAGGTTAGCTTATGATCTCCTTTGACTCTTATGATCAATTATGATATGTCCTTAGGGGTTATATGACCCTTAGGGACACATGTCACAATGAAATGGGTCAAACCTACAATACCCTTTGACCTTTAAGATGGATTATGATATGTCCATAGGGGTCCTAAGATCCCTAGGGACACATGATATGGTGAAATGGGTCAAAGGGGGTCATAGGTTAGCCTATGACTTGCTTTGACCCTTAAGATGGATTATGATATGTCCCTAGGGGTCCTAGGGACACATGTTGTGATGAAATGGGTCAAAAGAGGTTATGGGTTAGCCAACAACCCCATTTGACACATATGAACAATTACCATATGTCCCTAGGGGTTCTAAGACCCATAGGGACACATGTCATGATGAAAATTGTTGAAGGATGTTGTAGATTAGCCTACAACCCCATTTGACCCTTAAGATGGATTACGATATGTCCTTGGGGTCCTAAGACCCCTAGGGACACATGTTATGATTAAAAGGGTTGAAGGGAATCATTGGTTAGCCTACAACCTCCTTTGACCCATATGATCAATTATAATATGTCATTATGGTACCTAAGACCCCTAGGGACACATGTCAAGATGAAATGGGTCAAAAGGGGTCATAGGTTAGCCTACAACCCCATTCAACCCTTAAGATGCATTACGATATGTCCCTACAAGTCTTAGGACACCTAGGGACATATGTCATAATGAAATGGGTCAAAGGGGGTCATAGGAAATGGGTCAAATGGGGTCGTAGGTTAGCCTACAACCCCCTTCAACCCTTAAGATGGATTACGATATGTCCCTACAAGTCTTAGGACCCCTAGGAACACATGTCATAATGAAATGGGTTGAAGGGGATTGCACATTATCCTATGACCTCCTTCGACTCATATGATCAATCACCATATGTCCATAGGCATCCTAGGACCCCTAGGGAAACATGTCATGATGAAATGGGTTGAAGGGGGTCATAGGTTATCCTACACATCCATTTGACCCATATGATCAATTACCATATGTCCTTAGGGATCCTAGGACCCCTAAGGACACATATCATGATAAAATGAGTCAAATGGGGTATAGGTTAGCCTTCAACCCTTAAGATGGACTACAATATGTCCCTAAGAGTCCTAGGACCCCTAGGGACACATGTCATAATTAAATGGGTTGAAGGTGATCGTAGGTTAGCCTACAAATTCTTTTGACACATATGATCAATTATGATATGTCCTTGGGTGTCCTAGGACCCCTAAATACACATATCATGATGAAATGTGTCAAAGTAGGTCATAGGTTAGATTACAACCTCCTTCAACCCTTAAGATGGATTACAATATGTCCCTAGAGGTCCTAGGACCCTTAGGGACACATGTCATGATGAAATGGGTTGAAGGCAATCCTAGGTTAGCCTATGACTGCCTTCATTCCATATGATCGATTAGCATATGTACCTAGAGGTCTTAGGATCATGTTGAAATTGGTCAAAGAGGATCATATGTTATCTTGCGACCCCCTTTAACCCTTATGATTGATTACAATATGTCCTTAGGGGTCCTAAGACCCTTAGGGACACATTTCATGATGAAATGGGTTGAATGGGGTTATAGGTTAGCCTACGACCCCCTATGACCCCTATGATTGATTATGATATGTACCTAGGGGTCTTAGGAGCCCTAGGGACACATGTCATGATGAAATGGGTCTAAGGGGGTCATAGGTTAGCCTGTATCCCTTCAACCCATATGATCGATTATCATATGTCCCTAGGGGTCCTAAGACCCCTAGGGTCATATGTTGCAATGAAATGGTAGACCCTTAAGATGGATTATGATATGTTCCTAGGGGTCTTAGGACCTCTCTTAGGGACACATGATTCATTGAAATGGGTTGAAGGGGGTTGTAGGTTAGCCTACGACCCCCTTTGACCCTTAAGATGGATTATGATATGTATCTAGGGGTCCTAGGACCCCTAGGAACACATGTCACAATGAAATGGGTTGAAGGGAGTCACAAGTTAGCCTATGACCCCCTTTGACTCTTAAGATGGATTAGGATATATCTCTAGGGGTCTTAGGAACACATGTCATGATGAAATGTGTCAAATGGGATCATAGGTTATCCTATGATCCCCTTCAACCCTTAACATGGATTATGATATGTCCTTAGGGGTCCTAGGACCCCTAGGGACACATGTTGTGATGAAATGGGTCAAAGGGGATCATAGGTTAGCCTATGACCCCCTTCAACCCCTAATATGGATTACGATATGTCCCTAGGTGTCCTAAGATTACTAAGGACACATATCATGATGAAATGGGTCAAAGGGGGTTGTAGGTTAGCCTACAACCATGTTTGACCCTTAAGATGGATTGTGATATGTCCCTAGGGGTCTTAGGACCCCTAGGGACACTCGTCATGATTAAATGGTTTGAAGGGGGTTGTAATTTAGCCTATGACCCCGTTCAATCCATATGATCCATTACAAAATAATATGTAATTAATATATATAATAATATATAATATATAATAACTATAATATAATAAGTAAATTCTATATATTTATATAATTGTTCTCAACTATATATGATTATATAATAAATAATATATATGATTATAAATACTAAATAAAATAATAATAATATATATTATTATATAGTAATAATAATAGTAATAATAATACATTACTATATTATGTCATAATACCCAATATTCCCACTAGATTTCCCTCAAAATTTTGATCACCAATTTTTGGTACTTGATATCATATTGGGTATCTAATTTGGGATCCAATACCCGACATGGGACTAGGTACCTGAATTTATTTATTGGCAGACTTTTAACAAAATATTTTCTATCACTACAAACCTAACAATCACATTTTTTTTGCTTTTTCACTTAATTGTAGAAAAAAATTGTTTGGGGCCCATTGTTTGAAAGGTCGCTACAAAATTTGATTAGGTGTCCAAATTTTTTGTCTCAATGGGGAGTAGTAGTCATTGAGAGGCTAAATGAAAAAAGAAGGTATTGAATGAAGACATTGTAACATATAGGGAAAGAGACAGGGTAAATCACTGAAGGAAGAGACAAGGTATGTTAAATGTCAATCAAGTTCATGATGTATTGATTGAAGGTGAAATCATAAAGTTAGACAAATGAATATGTCCAATTGGGGAATGAAAGCATACCAATTGATAAAAACAATGTTGGGATTGAAAATTTGGAGAATGAAAATTTACCAGTCCAAAATATGAATGCCATGATTGACCATGTCAAAAATAAAAATGCATGGGAAAATTACATATCTCCTAATTATAACCAAAATGAAGGTCCTAAAACACCAAAATGGTTAATTGAAATTGATAAAATGATTATAAGTAATTTGGAAGGAAAAAAATCACAAAGATCCATTGGGTTATGGGCTTCAAGACTATATAAGATGTTTTTTGGCAACAAGAAACTGGTGGAGCAATGTCAACTTTTTATGCACCTATTAAAGATGCAAAGGATGAGACGTATGCTTTCCAAATTGAAAATTTGTGTCAAAAATAAAATATAAATAAATGCCAATATTGTGAAGAATATTTTTAGTGCTCTTAATAGCATTAGGAAAAATACAGGGAGAAGGATAAGAGAGCTACTCAAAGGGTTATTACAACTTCTTTGGTAAGTCATCATTTAAGAAAGGGTAGATATATGAGACAAACTTGTATTGACTTGAACTTGAATCATAGTACTTTGAGAAGAGAATGTACTAGGTGAGAGAGAATTGATGATCCTCTTAAAAATGATACATGGGCTTTGGGTGGGAAAATTTCACATTTTGAGAAAAATCTAACCGATGATGTGAACTAAGAAATTATATAGTTTTGACACTCTAGCTCAAAAGTCTTACCCAATGATCAAGACATGTTGAAGTTGACAATTGGCATTAAAGACCACACACCACATTCTAAATATTAGTTCAAGGCAAGCAAAAATATGTTGTTCAAAGAATTTAGAGAGAGTTATCCAAGATTGCATGTATCACAAAGAGCTTTTGAATCTTTGAAGTCATTTAATTGTGTGCCACTTAAGATTCAAAATAAATATTGTTACAAATATCATCTAGATTTTTCTACATACAATGAACTATTATGCTCCATCCATTCTACTTCACATAGTAATGAAACGTTGGAGAATTGTGGTGCTAGTGGTCTTCCAAAATCACCAAGAGACTTGCTAGATCAATTTTTATATCCTAGAGTTGATGGTTGTTTCTTTTATATAAATGCTTTCTTAAATGAGAAGTGTTCACAATGTGGTGACTTATCCAAGTTTGACACATGTTTCCATGAGGGGTGCGAACAAGATCTTGGGAGGACAATAGTTTAAAAAAGGTATATGAAATGGTGAAATACACATTTAAGAGTGGAGGTGAGGGCTCTAGATGTGAATTGGTTACAAAAGAAATCAGCATGGCTAGTTTTATTATATTTTAAGAAAAATCTTTTCTACATGTAGGCAAGGCATAGACATTGGTCTTAGTGGTTGGATCAAAAATTTAAAAGGTGTGAGGAGACTTTTCGCATTGACACTATTATATTAGTTGTTGACTTTGCAGAGAACTACACATTGCAGCCCCAAAATGAGACACAATCTCAATATTACAACTCCACTCAAATTTTTATTTTTCTCCATATAATATATAGGTGTGCCCCTAATAGTGCAGAAGACAATCAAAAGATTACTAGAGAGTACTATTTTTACACGAGTGATGATGGATCTCACTCTCACAAGTTTGTGCAACATTGTTTCAAGAATTATTTTGATTTATTATAGGAGCATTACATTTCTATAGATAGATATATCATTTGTTTAGATAATTGCATAGGTCAATTCAAGAATGTGTATGTTTTATTGGTTGTGTAGGATGCATGTAGAGAGGGGGTGCCTCATATTTGAAGATTTTCTTAGTTCAGACATGGGAAAGGGGAACATGATGGAGAAGAGGCATGTGTGAAGAGAGCTCTAGTTAAGGAGCAGCTAAATATTTTAGGAGCAAAGCTTCTTGATTCTCATAGCATTGTTGATTGGTGTAGTTCAATATTATCATGGGGCCAGGGGCAACTCTTGATTTAGTTATACCTAGGTTCTTTTGGTTAGTTGAGGAAGGGTCCATAGGTGATAGATTAGATTGTGCTACTATTAGAGATTCATAAAAAAATGCATTTATTGTAGACCTCTGATTCTAGTACATGGACCATTTGGACATGACAGCTAGCTTGCTTTTGTCCTAATTTTTTTTAGTGTGATTAGGTGGACACATGGGCTCACATTGTAATTCCCCACCAATGGATCCAAAGAATTAACCTAGAATTTCACAAAGTTTAGAAACAATTTTTTTTTTCATGATAGTAAACATCATATATAACTTTTGCACAATAATGGAAGCAATAGGAATGTCCATAAATAACAGATTACATTCTTTAAGATCCCTTAACGTTGAATTACATACATGAATTCATCTAGCACAACATCCACATGAAATAATAATGATACATCCAATATACAAATGTCTTTTTTGAATTACATTCCAAAATGCACAATCATCCACTGTACATGTCATAGGGTATGATAGGCACAAAGAATATACATATGTAGTATAAGGTACATCATCCTATTCTAATCCATGATACATCAAAGTAGAGATAATCACATGATACAACATCATAGAGAACATATACATCCATCATAAAGATCAAACATAATAAACTAAGTGCACGGTTCCTCCCAACTGTCAATAGCATCATTAGACCATCATGGATCCTAGCCATCCCTCCGTGGGTAACATTCGAAAACACCGAAGAGATCATCGGTATTACATAGTAGGAATGTCACTCCTAATAAATACAACATCATATGTAGAAGTAATCTAACATGCAAATAAAAGCATAAGATAGCATCATCTAACATATGCTAATCATCAATGAAAAAGGATACATATCCACCATCATGAAGGACGCATCAACCACGATGTCTCAATGAATCTCAAAATGATAAGAGTGGAAAATACACTACCACCTGACCACATGGTACCAAAGTGGTCCACTCCCACCGTGCTAAGGAGATAATCTCAAGTCCCAAACAGGCTATCTAATCCCAGAGGCACACAATGACATGTAGGAACCTATTATGCAAGCAGGAAAGTGTCATCACAATTATCATGTACAAGTTACCCTAGCAGTTAGCTAAACTCCACAGGTCCATACTGATTTCATACGGCCACTAGTATCCTCTCATACTGACAAGGCATACTACAGAATGCAAGGTCACAACCATGCATCTCACTACTCCCATCCTAGCCTATACAAGCACTCAAGGCATGGGCAAGAACAAAAAACTTATATTTTTAGGTTCATTCAGTTAGTATTAGGTGTGAATGTTATCACTTATGAATCCAACTTACAATGAATTACCTTGGCAACATCTTAGGGCCCCGGCCTCCATTGCAAGCCACTTCCCATCACTACATGCAGATATCCTGTCCTAATGCTCATGGACTCATAAATCTAAAAATCACAAAAGATAATCCATAATAAAATCATCAAATATGCATAAAAGAATCAAATCTCCATGAGCTAACATCCATAGAAAATCATGAACACAACAACTCTCTATTGGCAATTGAAGTATCACTGATAATCAAATATCCAATGGTTCTCAATAACCAAAATATATATCTCAATCATACTGATCGAAGAATCCAAAAATGGTTGAGTCAAACATGTCACAACATGACATCATCAAGAATAAATCCACATCTCAGTCCAATCATGGCGACTAGAAAATAATCAAGGATAGTTGATCGATGACCAAAATAATGGTTAGGTCAAGAGTCTCATACACAAGAATCTCAACTATAACAATCAGTAATCACATCCAATACATAGAGCATTCCATCACATAACTATGGTTGGGTTTATAAAGATCGAGATTAAAACATCATCATGACATCACAATCACATAACCCCCAAGCCTCTAGTAGACGTCCTATACTGGTCAACACTAGTCAACCCAAAACCCAAAATAGTAGCATAAAGAATACACAATGTAAACACATGTTTTGGTTTTGCTAAGTTTTCAAATTTGAATTTAAAAGTCTCAGTTTACATTTTTTCCAAATTATATTAAGTGGAGAAATTTCACGTTTTTCCTAACCCATGTATTTGTTTGATAGATAAAAGTTTCTCCCCAAAACTATTAGACTCAATTTTCTAATTGATCTAATAATATTTTGGTTATATAACATTGTTTGAAAATTGACACTCTCAATGAATCAAAACTTCGATTATATAATCTAATAACTAATCTTAATTAAACTGAGTTTAATAAAATTAATTATTAATATCTCTTCATAATTGACAAGCTCAATATCAATATTTTAAATCATTAAAAGAGTGATCCATTAATTTAGAACTTTATAATATTCATTTATAATTAATTATATATACATATATACTTATATATATATATATATATATATATATAATAACATTTAATAATTAATGATATTGCAACAAAATCAAGTTTCATATCCAAATCTCATATGAAATAACATTGCAAATAAAACTTTATATAATTTAAAACCAAACTCAAATCGCAATGTGATTTTAAAATTGCGCGGCCCAATACATCTGCATCACAGGTACACTGCGGATTGCAGGTACACTGCGGTCTCGCAAGCCTGCAGTGGGTGGGGTATATAATACCCACCCAACATCATATATATATTTTTTTAACGTGATTTTCAATAACATTTTTTTATGAAAATGTTCCCATGCGATATGAAATACTATTAACATGAAACTCTATCGCGATTTGACATTCGATTATTATATAAATAAATAAATATATGTATATATATACATATGTATGTATATATATATATATATATGGGTATATATATGTATATATATATCTATGTGTATATATATATATACACACACAGAGTTTATCACCATCATAGCACATACATATATGTATATAATGATATATACGTATATGTGTATGCAGATTCAAGAATATACACAGTTTACTTAGAAATTCTAATTTTCAGAATTTTCCTTTAAATCTTTGGTCTTCAAATTTATCCAATAAATAATCTAATGGGTTTGGCTATGAATTTAAACCCTAGCCCCATTTTCTTTCAAATCTATGCATATAAAGATTTCCTCATAAATTCAATTGCCTATATTGAGAATGCATTCAATAAAAATATGAAATTTCTTAGAAGACATATGGAAGACACGAAGAAGATAGAGAATGCAAGATGCGGAAATAGCATAAGTAAAATCACAAGAATCTACTCGAATCTAGAAATAGCTAGAAGGTGTCACCAACTAAGCATGGGTCTTTTCCAACCTTCAAGATGAGCCATAGGGTTGTAGACACCATGTGCTTAATTAATGCACTAACCCCCGTGTTGTTGACACATGAGAAATAGAAAAGTGTGTTAACTCCCATGCAAGCTTATAACTCCAATCCACTTTTATATAATTTCTATCTAAATATTTATAACTTTCATCTTAACTTTTATAACTTTTTTATTATTATTATTTATTTATTACTTTATTATTATTTTATTATTATTATTAATTTTAATTTCTAATTTTCTTTTATTTAATTTATTTTCTTCAATAATTCACATTTAATTAATTACAATCAAAATATCAAAGATCATGATATTTTATTAATTTTCTCCAAAATAATTAATTTATTAATTAAATCTATTTATTAAGACTTAATTAGTAGAAAATTCACCATAGACCTCCAAGATAAATTATGAAAACCCATCATAGAACAAATCATACAAAATCAGTCTAAAGGGTTAAAAATCATGAAATACGTCATCGAACACATTCGGTGGGTACTCAACTCGGATACTTGTTCTAACTCACTAGGACAAATGGTTTAAGGGTTTGGGATTTGGACTTGAGAATTTATCTCCCTTGTCTTATCATTGAGATAGTATAATAGGGTACGCTCATCTTGGAAATTCAGGGAAGTCGATACTCGGTACCTGCGACTTGTAGAAAAACCATGCATGTACATACAATATATATAATGCTAAGCTAAACAGACAATGGCAGGAAGTGGTGCATCGTGTAGATCTTGACTAAGCAGGTGACTACGACTCCCTTCCTTAACCACATCAGAAACACCATACAATAAGAAAACACGCACACCATACACATGCAAGTATGGGGTAAGTATCCATAATAAAACACATGAGATAATAAACCATCCATCTAATCATCAATAATAATTGAAAACAATATAATGATCATCATGTATGCATGAAATGTAAAATCTAAATGATCTCATCATATATCAACTGAATCCATATCATAATATCTGATAGTGTCAAAAATAATATCACTAAACCATCAACATAAAACTAGTCTATCACAATCTGATGATAATAACAATGTCCAGAAAAGATGTGAATGAGGGTAGGCACTACATCCACCCCCCCTTGGGTTAGGCTTACTCCTGGAAGCCTACAAAAAAGTAGGGATATAACTCCCTCAATCTGGCTACATCCTCCCAAGTAGCTGAAGAATCATCAGAAAGGTCCCATTGGACCCTTACCTGCTCGATGGTTCAACCCTTGAGGGTCAACCCCCGCTGCTCTAGAATACGAACCAGCTCTAAAGCTAGCTGCCCATCCTCTACTTGCAACACATTCCAATCAAGAACATGCACAATATCAGGAATATACTGTCTAAGCACTGAAACATGGAAAACATCATGAATGCGAGCTAGGCTGGGCGGTAGAGCAAGATGGTAAGCAACCAGGCCAATCATCTCTAGAATCTCGAATGGTCCCACAAAGTGAGGTGCTAGCTTAGAACCCTTTCCATAATAGATTGGACTCTTTTGTGGTCACACTCTCAAGAAAACCTTATCTCCCACAACAAACTGCTTATCAGTCTTATGAGCATCAGCATACTTCTTCTGCCTATCCTGTGTTGTAGTCAAGTGCTCACAGATACGCACTACCTGTTGCTCCATATCACGAAGCATCACAAGACCCAACAGGATGCGATCCTCAAGACTATCCCAACTCAATGGTGTACAACAAGGACATCCATATAATGCCTAAAATGGTGCCATACCAATAGAATTGTGATATCCGTTGTTGTAAGAAAACTCCACTAGGTAGAGATAATCCTCCCAATGTGTCTGCCTATCCATCACATACATCCGTAACATATCCTCCAAAACCTGATTCACCCTCTCTATTTAACCATCAGTCTCTAGATGATATGATGAACTGAAGTTTAGCTGTGCTCCAAGATCATGTTGCAGCGATGTCCAGAATGTAGATGTGAATACAGGATCCCTGTCAGAAATGATCTTTCTAGGAATACCATGTAATCTCACAATATCACGCATAAAGGCATTAGCTACAGAATCTGCTATGTAGGAAGACCTAATTAGTGAAAAATGCACCACCTTAGTCAACCGATCAACGATGACCATGATACCATCATGATGCCGAACTGTCATAGGTAATCCTACAATAAAATCCATAGAGATGATATCTCACTTCCAAGAAGGAATGAGATTAGGCTGCAAAAGTCCAGCCAGATGCTGATGTTCTGCCTTAACTCTCTGACACTCAAGGCACCTATCCACAAAATCAGCAATATCTCACTTCATCCTAGACCAAAAGAACAAATGTCTCAAATTAGTATGCATCTTCTTGACACCTGGATGTGCTGAGTAAGGTGTACGATGGGCTTCTGGCAATATCAAGGTGCGAAGCTCATCCGAAGATGGCACATAAATCCTCCCCAAATGTCTCAAAAGACCATCTGACTCTCAAACCTAGCCTGTAAACTTACCTTCCAAAGATCTTCCTGAATCAATCTTTCTGCACACTTCCTAATACTAGGAATCCATAGAAAGTTCTTGAAGAATCCGACTCCTCAAATCCACACTAAGAGTCATCGATGATACCACATGTCTCCTATGACTCAAAGCATCCGCCAACACATTCTCCTTACCCTGAATGTACTTAACCTCAAAATCATACTCGCATAGAAACTCCATCCATCACCTCTGGCGAGCATTCAAATTAGGCAGAGTAAAAATGTACTGAAGACTATGATGATCACTATGTAGCTCAAATTTGTGCCCCACAAGAAATGTCTCCACCTTGTCAAGGCATGAACTACTGTTGCTAACTCAAGATCATGTTTAGGGTAATTTAACTCATGATCCTTGAGCTTGCGTGATTCATATGCAATCACCCATCCATTCTGCATCAATACTGCCCCAATCCCTTCAAGAGAAGAATTTGTACATACCATGAAATCACCTTCTAGATCTGGTACAGCTAGAATCGGTGCACTGGTCAAAAGCTCCTTGAGCTTCTGGAAAGCTTCCTCACATTTCTTTGTCCATACGAACTTCTTTCCTTTCCTCTGAAGAGAAGTGATAGGATGTGTTATCCTAGAGAAATTTTGGACAAATCTATGATAATAATCGGCTAAACCCATGAAACTACGAATCTCTGACACATTAGTCTGTTTAGGCCAATCTATTATCACCTAAATCTTTGCAGGATCCACTGAAATACCATCCCCTGAAATAACATGCCCTAAATACTGAATCTCCATTTTGAAGAATTTACACTTAGTTGCATTAGCATAAAGTTGATTGTCCCTCAAACATTGCAATACCAACCACAAGTGTTCCTCATGCTTCTTCTAAGTCTTAGAATATATCAATATGTCATCAAGAAACATGAGTACAAACCTGTCTAGATAAAATCAAAACACACCATTCATCAAACTCATGAAAACTGATGGAGCATTAGTCAATCCAAAAGGTACCACTGTGAACTCATAATGCCCATAGCGAGTTCAAAAAGTGCTCTTGTGAATATTTGCTTCCTTAATATGAAGCTGGTGGTATCCTAACTTAAGGTCAATCTTGGAGAATATTGTAGCTCCCTTGATCTAATCAAATAAGTCATTATTTCTAGGCAAAGGATACCTGTTCTTAATAGTCACCTTATTCAACTGTCTATAGTGGATACAAAGGCACAAGGAATCGTCTTTCTTCTTCACAAAGAGCACTGGAGCTCCCCATGGTGATACACTAGGTCGAATGCTCCCTTTGGCCAGAAGTTCCTCTAGCTAAAGATGTAGCTCACCCAATTCCTAAGTAGTCATGTGATAAGGAGCTTTAGAGATAGGCTTCGCTCCACGAATTAGATCAATACTAAAGTCAATGTCCCTCTTTGGAGGCAAGCCTAGAATCTCACTTGGAAATACATCCGCGTACTCTTGCAAAATCGGGTGATCCAAAGTCTTCCTCATGGGATCTTCTTCATCAAGATCATTTACCATAACAACAAATTTTTCACATCCCTTACGGAAACTTTGCTTCAATTGCATAGCTGAGATCATCCATAGAGATATAGGCCTTGGTATCCCAATTATCTGCACATCATTCCCTTGGTCATCTTGGCACATAATAATCTTCTTCCTACAATCTATATTGGCTCTATGAGATCCAATCCAGTCCATGCCTAAAACCACATCATAAGAACCAAGGGGTATGGCTTGAAGATCCACTGTTGTATCAAAGCTTCCTAAACTAAGCCCACACTTATGAACTACAAAATCTATGGAAACCTTAATGCCTGAGGCTAGTTCCACTTGCCAACCACGATCTTGCTTCATCACATCTAGCTTACACTTAGAAACTATAGATGGTGAAATCAATGAATTTGTAGCTCCTAAATCAAACAATACTAAAAGAGATATACCTCTAATAGCACCTATGGTCTCAACCACTATTCCTTGATGATCTGCCTGACGTTGATCAACTGCTGCAAATACTCTATGAGCTCTACCTACATCACCAACTGTAGGCTCTGAAACTATAGGTCTAGGTCCTGAAAACTAAGGTGCTCACTGAGGACACTAAGTTGCATAATACCCAATCTAACCACATGAAAAAAATTTCATATTTCTGCCAGAACCTCTTCCCATAGGTGGTACATTAGATTGCTAGCGACTGTTCCTACTCACAGAAGACTGGCTACTTTGAGCTGGCTGATTGGTCTGATTCTGTTTATTGCGTTGAGCATTGTGGTTGTTCTTGGTGTTAGAACCTTTACCACTACCTTGAGCTTGAGAATTTGAGCCCTTCTATTGCTATGTCTGTTGAGATTGCTACTGATACTGTTTCCCCTTAGAGAAAGAAAACTTCTTGTTACCACCTAAATTCTAGTTGCTTTTAGATCCTGATGCCACTGGTGCTCCTACAAAACCACCTTGACCAAGGTTGACACTTTGCTCAACAATGATAGCTCGATGCACTGCATCCTTAAGGGTTTTTGGTTCAAATACCTTAACTCCCCCAATAATATAGTTATTCAAACCCCTAATAAAATGTTGTGTCAACTGAGCTGAATTTTCACTGAACCCTGAGAAAGGCGTAAGCTCATAAAACTTACGTTCATACTCGGTCACTAACAAAGTGTACTGTCTTAGATTATGAAATTCATCAGCCCTTTGTTGTTTCCATTCCTTTGGTAGGAATCATTCACAAAAACTCTCTAGGAATAATTTCCATGTAACACTGCTCATATCAATTCCCAACTTCTTCTCCTCTATTGTCCACCAAGTGGCCCCAAAATTCTCTAGATTAGTGATCACAAACCTTGCCTTAACATTGCTATCAAACTCCTACATGGAAAAAATCCTGTCGAGAGAGATAAGCCACTATTCAGCCACATAACCAGAACCTTGCCCATTAAAAGGATTAACCTTGGATCTTGAAAGATCCTTCATCTGAGTGGACACAATGGACCTCTGACATTCCTTCCAAGGACTTCTAGATCTGGGTCTATGCTCTTGTTCTGTCTGATGCACTTTAGGCTATTCTTGAATAGGAGGTAGACATTCTAGAATAGTCTACATCATCTGTCTCAAGCCAACCTCTTCAGACTCAGCTTGGTCCTCTCTATGGCTCTCTTCCTGCTACCTACTAGAGTGCTCTTCTCTGCTCTCTACATGAGCCGATCCCTCATGGGAAGACTCATGGGCACTGACAGCTCTGCCATGACCATGACCTCTTCCATGGCCTCTACCATGGCCTCTAACAGAAGACCTAGTCCCAGATACCATCCTACAACAATACAAGGTACTAAGTTCAGTTCTATGTTTAAGTTTAAGTAAAAGTTTCCAGTTTTGAAACTAAGTGTTGAAGTATGAAAAATATCCAAGTAATAGTTTGAGTCCTGTGTTTCAATTCACCTAGATCAAGTTTGGAAATTACAATTAATAGTTCATAGTCCTAGTTGTTCCAAAATACCTAGAGCTCCCAATGTAGAAACTCAAGCTCTGATGCCAAATGTAATGCCCCGCCAAGGGATCCAAAGAATCAACCTATAATTTCACTAAGTTTAGAAACAATTTTTTTTTTTCATGATAGTAAACATCACATATGACTTTTGCACAATAATGGAAGCAATAGCAATGTCCATAAATAATAGATTACATTCTTTAAGATCCCTTAACGTTGAATTACATACATGAATCCATCTAACACAACATCCACATGAAATAATAATGATACATCCAATATAAAAATGTCCTTTCTGAATTACATTCCAGAATGCACAATCATCCACTGTACATGTCACAGGGTATGATAGGCACAAAGAATATACATATGTAGAATAAGGTACATCATCCTATTCTAATCCATGATACATCAAAGTAGAGATAATCACATGATACAACATCATAGAGAATATATACATCCATCATAAAGATCAAACATAATAAACTAAGTGCACGGTTCCTCCCAACTGTCAATAGCATCATTAGACCATCATGGATCCTAGCCATCCCTTCGTGCGTAACATTCCAAATCATTGAAGAGATCATTGGTATTACATAGTAGGAATGTCACTCCTAATAAATACAACATCATATGTAGAAGTAATCTAACATGCAAATAAAAACATAAGATAGCATCATCTAACATATGCTAATCATCAATGAAAAAGGATACATATCCACCATCATGAAGGACGCATCAACCACGATGTCTCAATGAATCTCAAAATGATAAGAGTGGAAAATACACTACCACCTGACTACATGGTACCAAAGTGGTCCACTCCCACCGTGCTAAGGAGATAATCTCAAGTCCCAAACAGGCTATCAAATCACATGGCACAAATCTCTATAAGTCCAGGAATCCTAAAAGTATACTAACTCAAAGGTTCCAAACACAAAATCTGACATCTAATCCCAGAGGCACACAATGACATGTAGGAACCTACTATGAAAGCGGGAAAGTGTCATTGCAATTATCACGTACAAGTTACCCTAGCAGCTAGCTAAACTCCACGAGTCCATACTGATTTCATGCAGCCACTAGTATCCTCTCATACTGACGAGGCATACTACAGAATGCAAGGTCGCAACCATGCATCTCACTACTCCCATCCTAGCCTGTACAAGCACTCAAGGCATGGGCAAGAATAAAACACTTATCTTTTTAGGTTTATTCAGTTAGTATTAGGTGTGAATGTTATCACTTATTAATCCAACTTACAATAAGTTACCCTGTTAGCCTCTTAGGGCCCCGACGCCCATTGCAAGCCACTTCCTGTCACTACATGCATATATCCTACCCTAATGCTCATGGACTCATAAATCTCAAAATCACAAAAGATAATCCATAATAAAATCATCAAATATGCATAAAAGCATCAAATCTCCATGAGGTAACATCCATAGAAAATCATGAACACAACAACTCTCTATTGGCAACTGAAGTATCACTGATAATCAAATATCCAATGGTTCTCAATAACCAAAATATATATCTCAATCATATTGATCGAAGACTCCAAAAATGGTTGAGTCAAACATGTCACAACATGACATCATCAAGAATAAATCCACATCTCAGTCCCATCATGGCGACTAGAAAATAATCAAGGATAACTGATCGATGACCAAAATAATGGTTAGGTCAAGAGTCTCATACACAAGAATCTCAACTATAACAATTAGTAATCACATCCAATACATAGAGCATTCCATCACATAACCATGGTTGGTTTTATAAAGATCGAGATTAAAACATCATCATGACATCACAATCACATAACCCCCAAGCCTCTGGTAGATGTCCTATATTGGTGAACACTAGTCAACCCAAAACCCAAAACAGTAGCATAAAGAATACACAATGTAAACACATGTTTTGGTTTTGCTAAGTTTTCAAATTTGTATTTAAAAGTCTCAGTTTACATTTTTTCCAAATTATATTAAGTGGAGAAATTTCACGTTTTTCCTAACCCATGTATTTGTTTGATAGATAAAAGTTTCTCCCCAAAACTATTAGACTCAATTTTCTAATTGATCTAATAATATTTTGTTTATATAACATTGTTTAAAAATTGACACTCTCAATGAATCAAAACTTTGATTATATAATCTAATAACTAATCTTAATTAAATTGAGTTTAATTAAATTAATTATTAATATCTCTTCATAATTGACAAGCTCAATATCAATATTTTAAATCATTAAAAGAGTGATCCATTAATTTAGAACTTTATAATATTCATTTATAATTAATTATATATACATATATACTTATATACATATATATATTTATATATATATACATACATAAATAAATATATATATATATATATATATATATATAATAACATTTAATAATTAATGATATTGCAACAAAATTGAGTTTCATATCCAAATCTCATATGAAATAATGTTTCAAATAAAACTTTATATAATTTAAAACCAAACTCAAATTGCAATGCGATTTTAAAATCCTGTGGCCCAATACATCCGCACTGCAGGTACACTGCGTTCTCGCAAGCCTGCGGTGGGTGGGGTATATAATACCCACCCAACATCATATATATATATTTTTAATGCAATTTTCAATAACATTTTTTTATAAAAATGTTCCCATGTGATATGAAATACTATTGACATGAAACTCTATCGCGATTTGACATTCAATTATTATATAAATAAATAAATATATGTATATATATACATATGTATGTATATATATGGGTATATATATGTATATATATATGTGTATATATATACACGTAGAGTTTATCACCATCACAGCACATACATATATATGTATATGATGATATATACTTATATGTGTATGCAGATTCAAGAATATACACAGTTTACTTAGAAATTCTAATTTTCAGAATTTTCCTTTAAATCTTTGATCTTCAAATTTATCAAATAAATAATCTAATGGGTTTGGCTATGAATTTAAACCCTAGCCCCGTTTTCTTTCAGATCTATGCATATAAAGATTTCCACAGAAATTCAATTGCCCATATTGAGAATGCATACAATAAAAATATGAAATTCCTCAGAAGACAAGGAATGCAAGATGCAGAAATAGCATAAGTAAAATCACAAGAATCTACCCAAATTTTGATGCTAATTCGCTCTTCCTTAGAAAATCCGTAGAGAAAGCTCCCTCCTTTAGAATTCTTGAATCCTCCAATGTTCCAATTGCACTCCAAACACTATATCTAAGCTTCTAGGAATGCCTGAATATAAAAAGCTTTCAGGAAACATCTAGAATGTTTCTAGAAATAGCTAGAAGGTGTCACCAACTAAGCATGGGTATTTTCCAACCTTCAAGATGAGCCATAGGGTTGGAGACACCATGTGCTTAATTAATTCACTAACCCCCGTGTTGTTGACACATGAGAAATAGAAAAGTGCGTTAACTTCCATGCAAGCTTATAACTACAATCCACTTTTATATAATTTCTATCTAAATATTTATAACTTTCATCTTAACCTTTATAACTTTTTTATTATTATTATTTATTTATTACTTTATTATTATTTTATTATTATTATTAATTTTAATTTCTAATTTTCTTTTATTTAATTCATTTTCCTCAATAATTCACATTTAATTAATTACAATCAAAATATCAAAGATCATGATATTTTATTAATTTTCTCCAAAATAATTAATTTATTAATTAAATATATTTATTAAGACTTAATTAATAGAAAATTCACCATAGACCTCCAAGATAAAATATGAAAACCCATCATAGAAAAAATCATACAAAATCAGTCTAAAGGGTTAAAAATCATGAAATATGTCATCCGACACATTCGATGGGTACTCAACTTTGATACTTTTCCTAACTCACTAGGAAAAATGGTTTAAGGGTTTGGGATTTGGACTTGAGGATTTATCTCCCTTCTCTTATCATTGAGATAGTATAATAGGGTACGCTCATCCTGGCAATTCAGGGAAGTCGATACCCGGTACCTACAACCTGTAGAAAAACCATGCATGTACATACAATATATATAATGCTAAGCTAAACAGATAATGGCAGGAAGTGGTGCATCATGTAGATCCCGACTAAGAAGGTGACTACGACTCCCTTCCTTAACCACAACAAAAATACCATACAATAAGAAAACACACACACCATACACATGCAAGTATGGGGTAAGTATCCATAATAAAACACATGAGATAATAAACCATCCATCTAATCATCAATAATAACTGAAAAAAATATAATGATCATCATGTATGCATGAAATGTAAAATCTAAATGATCTCATCATATATCAACTGAATCCATATCATAATATCTGATAGTGTCAAAACAATACCACTAAACCATCAACATAAAACTAGTCTATCATAGTCTGATGATAATAAAAATGTCCAAAAAAGATGTGAATGAGGGTATGCACTACACACATTATCTCACTCCGTTGTCTATCCTACCCTCTATCAAAAATAATGACATAGAAAGTTTAGTTGAGCATAAACATCTACCAAATCTTCTTCAACCAAGACATGTCTTTGCATTGTTCACACCATAGGGGAATGATAATAAATCAAATTATTGGTTAGCATGTTGTGTAGGAGGTAAAAAAAAACTTTCACAATTGATTATAGATGATAATGGATTCACATATCCTACTAGTTCAATTTTTGTTGCTAGAGCATGGTTGCTAAAATACATGCTTAGTGTGTGCACCCTAAAATAGTCACCTAGACTATGGGCCCTCATTCTTCAATTTATCAATTTCTTGAATAAATGTATTGTAATATTTTATTGAATCAATTTAGTTCATTTTCCTTGATCAAATTCTAATTAATTTAATTATTTCAATATTTCTTAAGGTTTGATCATTTAATCTTGAGTCTTATTTAATTAAAAGAAAGCTTCTCTTTTAATTAAATAATATATCTCCTATTTAATTAAAAGATCTTACTCCCTTTTAATTAAATAAAATCCTCACTTAAATATCTCTTTTTGATGGAAAAAAAGGAAAAAAAATAAACTAAAAAATTAAATAAATTAATCATTTTTCTCTACACCTAAATGTGCATATTTCTAAGTGGATTCCTTAATTTTCTCTTTCCACTTTCTTCTCAAATAATCCTCTTTTCTCATTGGTGGAATTTTTTCTCATATGGATCAAGCTTTATTATCCCATTTTGGTTGTGAGAAGTCTCCCACCTCCACAATTGACTATATAAGGAACTCTCTCCTTCTAATTTTAGGGGATGTTAGCTTCTACAATATTGTTATGCTACAAGTTTGGAAAGTGATTTTGGAGGAGTTTGAGAATTAGGGTTTGATTCTTAGGGTTTGGATATTGGAGCTTCACTAAAAATTCTCTCTTCTTGTCTTCTTCTCTCATGCAACCATGGCTTCCATCATCATGCTTCATCCTTTCATTTTCATATCAGCTTAGAGTCATATTTTCTTTCATAGATTAATTCTACATTATTATTTCCTTTCATAGATTAGATTTTCTTTCTTGCATTGCCTTGTATTGTTATCATTTAGAATAGCTTTCATCTTCATTTGCATACATATTTTATGATCATGGAGACTATCATTCTTTCTTTTCCTTTATGAATTTTTGATTTTATGTTGTACTTGCATGGGCACAAACTAGGACAAATTGAGGGCCTCCATTACAAACCCTTGCACTCCATGAATAAAGAGGTATGGATCCCCATTTGAGATCTCATTCTTGAGCAATATTGGATATAATGATTCATAGAATTGTGTCAAAATTTTAGCACACACTTAGAAGGAATGGAATTCCCACATTTAAAGGCTATTAGAAGCACAAAACAATTCTCATATATTTACATCTTATTATAGTAGAAAATGTGAAGTTATTGAAGAATCAAAGAAGACCAAAAGTGATGCGAAGATCTCCCTTAAACAAGAAAAAATGTTTTGATGTGGACTTGACCTACCAAAAACACCCCAAAATGGATTCAAGAGAGGGCTCTACACCTTTGAAACAAACTTACACCAAAACATAGCCTAGGCACCCAAAAGAGCAAAACTAGGTCTAAAGCACAAAATCTCCAAATTCTAGGTTGATGCTTGAAATGGGAACCTATGAGTTTATAGGGGATTGGAAAGGTTCCAAAATAATTATCCAACTTAAACTAGTGTGTTTGATCTACCTACCTTGTTCCCAAAAGTCATAAATAGCAAAATTGTCTTTTAGGCCTAGGAGCCTCAATTAGCCCTATCAAGGGGGTAGTTAGGTTTTAGTTTGAAAATAATACAAAGGATCCAAATGAAAAAAAACTTCAGATATGGATACCATTTTGGAAGAAGTATAATATTACAAACTTTTAAACTCCAAACTAGTCAAATGACCCCCTTACAAAAAATGCAACAATTCCCTCTATTAGGCCAAGTTGCTTGAGTTTGTTAAGAAGGTACTAAATAAGTGTTTGAATAGGTTAAGCCACCAACTAGGAATCATTTAGTTAGTTACAAGATACCATTATCCACCCTCAGATTGGTTTCACCCATCCCCCAAGTTCATACAACACTTCAACACCTATTGTCCTATACTAAACACATAGAGATGTTTGGCCTAGGGCATGATAGAAAACTTAGAATCCTTGAATTCCATATCCCATACTTTAGTGACCATAAAGTACATCCTCCTAAATTTCATTTTACTAAGTGGCATGAAATTTCCATGGTGGGAATTCAAGTTAGGGCATCATTCCTAAAACTAGTCACCAAATGGAGGGTTTTGGTGCACCTAAGAAAGATCTTGATATAACTTGAGTTAAATAGAACCTAAAACCATCAAATGAATTAAATTATTCAAATGAAATTCAAGATTCCAAATCATACATTAATTCACATGTGCCAATCTGTACTAGTTTGTACACTATGAAAATACAACATTCTACAAGGGAAAATGGGATCTTTTATTGATTTAAGTGGAAAAATTACATTATCTATCTTCCACCCATCTAGAAAGGTTATTTGAAGACTTCTCCCAAATAATCCAGCTAAAATTTAAAGTTTGTGACCATTTGGGAGTGTTTTAGCAAAATTTGTCAAGTAACTTTTCTTGCATTTTGCAATTTTTGGCTTTTTTTGCAAATTGCATAATCTAACCGATCTAGGAATTTTTCCTTTTCCCTAGGAGCCTAAAAATTATAAGAAAACCTTTTAAACATTCCTAACCTATTCTAGGACTAAAATATTCCCTTTGACCATAGTCAAAACCCATGGTTTATAAAGCATCAAATGTGGACTAGGTCTTACAAATAGGCATTGATTTATTAGGAAACTAAAACTACCTATTACATTTGTCTCTTAGGAAAAAATGCCCTCAAGTAGAAATATTGTAGAGTTAAAATGATATATTCTCTTGGAGAATGGAGGGTTAGGTGTTCCTACACCATACTCACTTTCTTGAAAAACTCAAGTCCCACTTAAGGATAGTTGTTGAGTAGAGGTACCATGCTTGGCAATGCATTCTTCATTCATCCATGTAGCATCTATCTCTAGAAGACTCTTCCACTTGACCAAGTAGTCTATAGGTCTTCTTCCTTGTCTTCTTGACCACCTTAAATTCCAAATTATTTTCCAATTAAAGTGGTTAGCTATGTGGTAGATCCTTGATCCATTATGCATGTTCATCAACATCATGTATTACATTAGTTGTATCTACATCACCTTTGAAAAGGGTGAGATCAAAAAAATTAAAGATATGATAAATTGATATGTTAGGAGGAAATGAAATTTCATTTGCATTTCTCCAAATTTTTGTAATATCTTACTAGGTCCAATCATCCTCATCTACAATTCTATTTGTCTTCTTGGTAGTCCTTCTTTGTCCAGATAAGCCAATACTTGATCTCCTTATTTGAATTAAGCATGTCTTTTGTTCTTGTTTGTCTATTGTTTGTATCTTATTGTGTTCTAATTTAGAGTATCTCTAACTTGATCATGGAATTTTTTGATCCATGCTGAGAATTCTTCACCTTGTGCACTAGTTTTGAACTCACTTGGTAATTCTCTCAGTTTCATAACTCCTCTAGGATGAAATCCATGGTTCACTTGGAATGATGTCTTCCTTGTTGACCTATTGACTAAGTCATTGAGAGAAAATTCTACTTGAGGGAGGATTACATCCCATGTCTAATCATGCTTCTTTTTTAGACACCTTAAAAGGTTACCTAATGATCTCTTGACCACTTTAGTCTACCCATTTGTTTGTGGATGGTAGGTAGAATTAAAGGAAAGATTAGTGCCCAAATTTTTCCATAAGGTCCTCCAAAAATGACCTTGGAATTTCACATCTCTGTCTAAGATAATGGATGTTGGTAATCCATGAATCCTGACTACTTCTTTAAAAACCAAGCTAGCAATATGTGAAGCATCATTAGAGCTCTTACAAGGAACAAAATGAGCAATTTTATTGAATTTGTCTACAATAAAAAAATTGCTATCAAAACCTTATCTTGTCCTTGGTAAACCTTAGACAAAATCCATGCTCACACTATCCCATGGATTGGTTGGAATATGAAAGGGCTGATAAAGACTGTGATTTTCCTTACTTCCTTTTCTCTTTGGCATATTATGCAAGCTTCAAATAATTTTCTAACATCAGTAGGTAACTTGAGCTAATGATAGTTCCTCCTTAAGGGTTCTAGAGTTTTATCAATCCCAAAATGACCTTTTAATGTGCTATAATGTTTTTGTTTGATTAGGTTTTCCCTCATGGAGCATCTAGGAATGAAAATTTGTCCTCCTTTGAATAGTAGACCATTTTTCAAAAAATATTTAGAATATATTGTGCTATATGCATCAGATAATGTAGAGAAAACCTTATGAATTTCTCCAAAGTTTGGATCATCCTTGTATAACTTCTTAAGGGTATCAATCCCCATATATACACTTGGACTTCTTCCACCAAGGTAAATCTCCTACTGAGATCATCTGCTACTTTGTTTGTAGGGCCTTTCTTATGTTTGATTGAAAATGTGAAGGCTTGGAGTTGCTCAACCTACTCCACATGTCTGCAACTTAACTTACCTTGGCTATTCAGGAAGGTTAGTGCATGATAGTCTATATAGGAAATTAATTCCTTAGGAATCAAGTAGTGACTCCATTTATTTAGATCCTAAACCATAGAATATAGTTCTAGGTCATATGTATTGTACTTCTTCTTGCCATCATTTAGTTTTTTAGAGAAGAAAGAAACTAGTCTTCCCTTCTAATAGAGAACTACTCCTATGGCAAGGTTTCTTACATTAGTTTCTACTATGAACAATTTTTTGAAGGTAGATAGTGCCATGATTGGATATTGTACTACCCTACCTTTAATGTATTAAAATGATTTATTTTCTTAGGTTTTCCATTGAAACTTTGTCTTCTTACTTCCTTTGATTGTATCTAATAGAGATTGTTGATCAATTATATATTATCTTTGATGTTACGAAAAATGTCATATATTTACTAGTTAGTGTACATAGATCTCAGTCAGGTGATTAAGATAGTTTCCTGTGTCTATTGAGCATTCCATTGTTTTCCAAGTTTAGAAGAAAGTGTCTAACAACTTCACTTGAGCATTGAAGAGAAGTTCATGGAAGTTAAGTATCAGCCAAGCTCACTTGGGTAACAAAGGAAAGTTGGATGGAACTAGTGTTAATTGAGCTCACTTGGTTACTAAAGGAAGTCTACAAAGTTTTAGTGTTAACCTAGTTCACTTGGTTAAAATAGAAAAAAATCATTCTAGTGTTAGTGTCTACTGAGTAGGGCCAGCTAACAAAAGATTTTCTTGTTTTGTTAAAATGAGTTTAACTTATTTGTTTGTTGGTTCTAGCCAATTGAGGAGATGAATATAAATTATTTAAGTTGTATTCAAGCCAACTTGAAAATTTTGATGATATAAGTATAAGGTAAAGTCAAGGATTGAATGTGTGAGAATGTGTTAAAGATAAGAAGATTCTTAGAGGAAGCGAATTGGAAGGGTAAGAAGAATATCCTTGTTGGGTGGAAAAGATTAATCTAATCAAGAAGAATCAAGTATTTGAGTCAGAATTGAGATCTAAAATTAGAAATATAGTTGCATTATAAATTAGTTCATATCATCATTACTCTCTAACCATTGTAGTAGTGTAACAAATCTCTTAATCAATTTGGCTTAATAGCTATTTGCCAAATCTTATAACAATGTGGCATTTATATATTGAAATGTCTAAAGACCTGTAACAAGGCCACACCTAATAGGGTAATTAAATCCTCTAATAGGGTCATATCTAATAGTGTTTTTTGTAACCTTTAATAGGGTTGGCTCCTAACAGATCTCACTTCAGAAGAGTGAAAATTAGAAGCTAGTTGCAATTGGTGCTTTTTCCCAAATTGGGTTTCCACGTTAAATCTTGGTGTCACTATTTTTCATGCTATTTATTTTATGTGTATGCAACTAAGTTAATTAATGTTAATAATAATTAATATCTAAATGTTCTATATTTTCCAAGTAATAGTTGATATTATAGTGCTTGCTGAGTTACAACATATTGTTAGTGTTAACCGAGTTCTTGTGTGATAACTGAATAACAATAATTTCAACATAGTTTATGTTTTGTATTGACATCTAAGGGATCTAGGATTTATTTTAGTAGTAACTGATTCATGCCCCCCCTCTTAGTTACTCCTCTTATATTTTCAACAATTGGTATCAAAGCTTTTGGTGCTTGTAGAGAAGGTTTCAATGACCTAAGCTAAAGGTTTGGATGTCTTATAGGAGAGAGATTCACAAGTTGAACAAAGATAAGTTTGAGTCATGGCAATAACTTATGAAGATACATCTAGAAACTATCAGTGATTTAAGACTAAAATATTTGAATTCTAAGTATAAGGCTCCTACTAGAACAATGACTATGGAGGATATTTTTGAAAAGAAAAATCATAATATCATGATGATTGACATTGCATCAAATCTTAACTATGCTAAATTTGATGAGGTAAAAGGGTGTGCTACTGCTCATGAGATGTTGATAAAGCTAAAGGATATCAATGGAAGCAATGATAATATAAGAAGAGCCAAGGCAGAAAGCTTGAGAGGTTAGTTTGGTTAGATGAAGATGAGAGAGGATGAAAATCAAAGCCTTTAGAGGGACAATTGAAGATGTGATAGTGGTAAGCAAGGTACTTAGAACCCTTCTTCCTATCTATGCAATCAAAGTGTCATCTATTCAAGAGATGAGATGTGATCCAAATAATAAAATAACTTTGGATGCTCTAGTGGGAAGATTGATGGTATTTGAGCTAGATAACTACGATAATTATGTTCCTAGTTCTAGCAATCTTGAGTCTCAATTTGAAGCCACGTTGTCACTCAAGAAGAAATAGACAAAGGTAAAATGCAAAAAATCTGAAAATTAAGAGGAAGAATATTTTGAAAGTGATCTTGAAGCCTTTGAAGCATTTCTTGCAAGGAGGTATCCCAAAGACAAAGAAAATACAAAGGTAAAATTCCTCTAATCTATTTTTCTTGTGAAGAAGTTGGTCACAATACTGCAAGGTGTCCAAATAGAGAAGACAAAGATGAAAAGAAGAATAGCAAGTATAAAGGTAGGAAGGAATTGAAAAGCTACAAAGACTACAAGGACAAAGGTAAGAAGTATTTTTTCATGGCTAAAGATTTAGATAGTATTGATGATGATGAAATGGTCTATTATATTGTTGTAAAAGATGGATATGATAATGAAGAAGATAAAATGGCACTTATCTCTCATGTTAGAAAAGAATGATACATGTATTATTGATAGTGGCTATTTTCATTGTATGAATGGTGATAAGACAATGTTTGAACATATGGAACATGATAATGGTGGAAGTGTAAGATTTGGAAACAACGAACCATGTTGCATAAAAGGAAAATGCTTTATTTCTCTAACCAATGAACTTAGATGTGATAATTCTTATTGGGTTAAAGGATTAAAACATAATCTACTAAGTGTGGCATAGTTGAATAACATTGGATTCAAGGTAAAATTCATGAATGGGAAGGCCAAGCTACTAGATAGAAAAGGAAATCTAGTTGGGTCTAGTAACCAAACAAAAAGTAACTTATTCTACCTAGATCTTAGTGAAAGTTCATCTTTCATTGCTCAAGTAGAAGAGAGTTGGTTATGGCATAAATAGTTATGTCATGTGAACTTTGATGACTTTGTTAAGATAAGAAAAAACCAAAGAGTGAGAGGTATTCCTAGTTTGAGGAAACCTAATATGGGCCTATGCAAAAATTGTCAAATCAGTAAGATGGGCAAGGCAAGTTTCAAAAGCAAGAACTATCATTCTGAAGAAATCTTGGAGTTGGTTCAAATAGACCTTTGTGGACCTATTAGCATTAAGAGTTATGGTGGAGATAAGTAATTTTTTTTTTTTTTTTTTGATGATTACTCTATAATGATGACAGTAATGTATCTAAAAGATAAATCTAAAGCTTTTCAAAAGTTTAAGTGTTATCTAGCAAGAGTAGAGAAGGAAATAGGAAAGAAGCTAAAATGTCAGAGATCAGATAGAGGAGGTGAATTCATTTCTAATGAATTCAATGACTTCTACACTAAAAGAGGAATCAAAAAATAAGTATCAACCCCTAGTACACCTTACTAGAATGGTATAGTAGAAAGAAGGAACATATCAATCATAGATTTTGCAAGAACATTAATGATAGAAAAGAATGTTGTAATGAAATATTGGAAGGAAGAAATTACTATAGAAGTTCATACCTTGAATAGGGTATAGATGAAGAAAGAATCAAATAAAACTCCTTATAAACTATGTTATGACTACAAACCTAATGGAAGTTACTTGAAAGTATTTGGGAGCAAATGTTATATTTTGAAGGAGACTAGGAAAGGTAAATTTGATGTCAAAAGTGATAAAGGCATATTCTTATGATACTCCAATAGAGGTAAGGCACACAAATATTTGAATCTAAACATTCATAAGATCATAGAAAGTTTTCATGTGAAGATTGATGAATTTGCATAAAATAGTGAAGCAAAGAGTAGCAAAGAAATTAAAGATTGCAAAAAGATTTTTTATTTTGAACCTAATACATTGCCTAATCTAATTGGAATTCAATATACTTCACCTCCTAAGTCCCTAAACTCTCTAGAAGCACTTGAGTTGTAGTTAGAGGCTACTAAGTTGTAGCCAGTGTAACCTAAGTCTAAGTCCAAAGGACCTGAGTCATGGAAAGTGGGACTTGAGCATGATGCAAAAGATCATGGTGAGGAAACTAGAACAAGTTCTAAATACAAAGTACCTATATAAGCAAGATATGTTACAAGGAACCATGCACCTAAGTAGATCATTGGAGACAAGTCAAATGGTGCAATGACAAGAAACAAATTGAAAGGTCCATATTTTATTACTAAATTTGAACTTAGATCAATTCATGATGCTTTGAATAATGAAATTTAGATTGAAGAAATGAATGAAGAGATAGAATAGAGAGAAAGGAATAACTAGACCTAGACTCTTGTTTCTAGACCCAAGGATAAGAATGTAATTGGCACAAAGTGGATTTTTAAAAATATGTTGAATGAAGATGGAGAAGTTTCAAGAAATAAAGAAAGGTTAGTATGCAAAAGTTATTTTCAAGAAAAAGGAATTGACTAGTTGATCTTAGATTGGTTTTGACAAGTGAGTGTCTATAAACTTATGTCATTAACTTATTTTATGTTGAATAAGTAGTACATATCGAGCACAACATGTATAAGATAAAGCATGCCAAGTCCACAATGAGTATTGAGTCACTCATGTGCCAAGGCACTCAAGTGTCAAATAGAGTGTATGCCGAGTGATACAGGAGCCAAGAAAGTAGTACATGTCAAGTTATTCAAATTTTAAGTCATAGTATAGAAATCAGTATATGCCAAGCATCAAAGACTTTAGATGCTAAGTAAAGATAGTTTTGACATAGTTGTTTTTAATGGCACAAACTAATATGTAAAACATTTTTGATCCAACTTAAAGATTGAATTATGCTATTTTGGAGATAAGGAAGAATCTTAAGTTGGAGTCTCTATGAATTGCATGCAGCCAATTAGGAAAAGGAAAGGCTTAAGTAGAAAAATGGATGAATCACAGCTATTGATTCATACTTAACCCTAAGTCACCTAAGTCTTCTTAGGGAGGACAAACCCTAAACTTCATATGTGTGTGAAATAAGCAAAAAGAGAAACTTGCATGTATAAATAGAGAATTCATGGTGGCTAAGGAATTGTGAAGTGAAATTGCATTACAAAATCAATTAAAAGAGAATAAAGCAAGGGAATAGCATACAACAGAGAGACATCTGACCAAGAAGGATCAAGAATACATTAGTTTGGAGTTGATCTATCATCAAGAAACTAAGTTCTAACTAGAGGATAAATGGTAAGTCATTCTAGAAAGTGAATCAATTAAATCTCTCAACGAAGTTCTCGTAATAGGTTGTATTGAAATTCTTTAATAGGGTGCTTACTTAATTGTGAGTTAAAGTCCTTTAACAAGGCACACTTCTAACAGGGTGTTGAAATTATTTGGTAGGGTAAGACCTAATATTCTTTGTAAGCCTTTAACAAGGTATACATTTCATAGGGTAGATCATGTCTTGTGATCAAATATTGCAACCTTCATTGGATATACTTGATTACTACATTAGTAAAGATTTGTGGGTGTCATCCCCATCTCAGTTTTACTTTCTCATTGGAGGGTTTCTATGTAATCATATCTATTGTCATATATGTGTGAATGTTTAGTTGTTTGCATGATTTAGATGTACATACTTTACATGGTATTTCAGTTTACATATTGAATATATGAGATGGATGTGTGGTGAATGTTTTATGGGTCAAAGTTTAAACTACTGATTCACCCCCACCAACCTCCCCCCCACCCCTTGGAAGTTTATCTTTCTTATTGTAATTCCAACAATTGGTATTAACGCATAGTTATCTAGAAGAGAAGCTTTGTAGCTTTGAGGAAAGATCTTAAAATGGAAGTCGACAAGTTGGGAAAGATCATTGAGAATTAGGGAATTGAAATACAACTCATTCTACATCAACTGAATGAAGCAAGATAAGAACTAAAGAAATCTTTGAAGAGAAGAAAGGAAATTTCTATTGAGGAGAATGAAACACAATATAGAGAGATAAACACAACTAAGATATATGCTAATGAAGACTCTAGTGAATTTGATGTAGCAGTTGTAGATCTAATTTAAAAGAACAGAGCCCAACCTGAAGAAATTAGAAATCTCAAGTTAGAGAAAGAATCATAAGTGATACTATTATGTGAGATAATTGAATAGAAGAAGAATGCTATGTAAGATAAATCCATGATTGAAGAAGACAAAAGAGTTTTGACTAATAGACTAGAAGAGAAATCATCAAAGCTAACCAAGATTTCTAACATATAATTGGATACTTTGAGTCAAATGATGAATGCAAACTATGAATTGTATGTCAAGGACATTGAGATAACAACATTGAAGTTGTAGAATGAGAAATTGTATAATGACCTAAATAGGGAGAATAAATTTGTTGAAAGTTTAAATAAACCAAGTGAAGCCATCAAATACTTTAAGCAATTATTGATATCCCCTAGATCTAATAATGATACAATTAGACTGGGATACACAAGCACTAAAGAAGGAGAGTCATCCAAAAGTGCTGAAGAAAGAAACAACAAAGGTAAGAATTCTAAACTTACCTATCATAATTGTGGTAAGAAAGGACATACTACTAATGTGTGCAAGAGCAAGACCATAAATTAGGAATGTCAAGCATAAGAACATGGTTCATTGTCATAAGTGCAACAAACAAGGTCATCAAGAATATGAATGTAGAATCAAGACCATGCAAACATAGAGATTTGAAGGATATTGTTATAATTTTTAGAAGTATGGACATAGAGCTTTTGAGTGTAGATCCAAACTCATATGGTCATCAGATAGAAAAATAAAGGTAAAGTACAATGGAAACTCTTAAAACTAGGATCCTAATACAAGATATAGCTATCAATATGTTGACATTCAATAGAGTTTGTTATTAGTGACAAAAATTATTCAAATTTTGTATAGCTACTGAGCTCATTTAATAGTCTATAGTTCCTACTGAGAATTTTAATGGTTACCAAGTGAATTTAGTTGGTGTAAAGTGTAATAGTTCAAAAAAAGTAGAATCAGGTAGTGTGAAGTCTAGTAGTTCAACTCAAGCCTTTCAATGATTACCAAGCTTTGTAGTTTCTACTGAGCTAGCAGTTCATGTAAAGTGAAGTTAGTGTTAACCGAGTTGTATGATGATTAGTGTTTATCAAGTGTACTCATGGTAAATGAGTAATTTAGTTTCTACCAAGTTACACAGTATCTACTGAGTCACCAGTGTAGACTGAGTTCAAGACTACATTGAAGTGATTAGTATGGACCATGATGATGTTGAGTAATGACAATGGATGCTGAGTATGTGAACTTCACCAAGTTAGTCTTTAGAACCCAAGTATCTACATATGGGCCAACTTTGTAATATTGGTGTTAACTTGCATATTGGCCGACTTTGTAATTATGTAAATTGGATTGATATAGATGTAATGTATTATACCATATCAAAGGAAGTATGAAAGTATGACACTAATGTGAAATAGATGCATTCAAATGTGAATCAACAGTAGACAAAGTGTATTGTAAGGCCATATCAGAAAAGGAGTAGCAGAGTCATATCTATCACATAAAGGTGATTAGTACTTCAAAGAATCTCTATTAGAAAATCAAGTTGTAAGTTAGAGATCTACTACTTCATCCTAATAGGTGAACTGGTCTAAATCCTTTAACAAGGTAGACTTAACAGTCCTTTCTAAAATCTCTTTACCGAGTGGATACTTCATTATATGTTTGTAAAATCTCTAGCAAGGTGGACCTAGCAGTCCTAATTGCTCCTAATAGCGCAGATCATTAGAAGTGATCATTGTAAGCCTTAATAGGACAACTTTATGCTACAAAATTGAAGTTTTTTGGGTATCATCCCCACCCTAGTTTTACTTTCTATTTGAAAGGTTTCTGGGTCACCAAATTAATGTGTTCAAGTGTTATGAATGTTTTATATTTTTAGTTTCTCATGCATGTAGTTAGATCTGATTTAATGAATTAAATGGTAATTTGATTATTGCAATTAAGATATGAATTTGATAAAGTTTTTGAGGTTATTGATTTAGCACCCACCCCCCCCCCCCCCCCCCCCCCCCCCTCTCAGTAACCTAGCTAGTCTTGAATATTTCCAACAATTGGTATTAGAGCTTTGTGGTTCTTAGGATAAATTTTGATAGCTTGAGAAATGATGAAGGACAATGGAGATATTCAGACTTGATAAGGAAATTGACAATGAAAAGTTGTATCTAGAAATGGCCATTGCACAACTCAATAAAGCCAAGAAGCAACTTTGCCAATCCTTGAAAAGAAAGAAAGAACTTGTAAATCAAATGAATGATCATCAGTACCTTGAAGAAAGAATTGAAGACTTTTTCCCTTCAAGCAATTTAGATGAAGCAAGTGATGCAATCAAAGAACTCTTAGAGAAGAATGGTTCCCTACAAGAAGAAGTAAGAAAGCTAAAAAGAGAATAAAAAATTTAGTTAGAAAGACTATGTGAAATTTTGGAATAGAGGAACAAGATGAAATAAGAAATGGATGGGAGAAACAACAAGATCCAGAACCAATCCCTTCAACATGTAGATCTTATGGATCAAATCTCCAATGTGAATCAATTGAATAAGCTAAATGATCAGAATCTCTATAGACAAAAAGGTAAAGCGGGAACTAGATATAAAGAAGAAGGTGAATCGTCCAAACAAGGTGCTCAAAGGAATAAAAAACCTACTTGCAATCACTGTGGTAAGATAGGTCATACATCAAGAAAATGTTGAAGTAATGGTAAAAAAAAATTCAACAGTAAATGCTACAATTGCGGTTCACATGGTCACAAGGCTAATGAATGCAAAGAGAAACCAAAATTTGAAGGCAAGTGTCACAAATGCAAGAAACAAGGTTACAAGGCATCAAATTGCAGAACTAAGTCATTCAATCCAATAGAGAAAATTGTGAAAGCAATATTTGGTTGGGACTACAACACTTGGTGTAGATTTCATTACTATGGAGAATATGGACACATTGGCATGAACTCTATTAAACATCACACAAGGAAGAGAGATACCACCATATGATGTTTCACTTGTACTAAACTTGGTCATCTAGCCAAGAATTGCATGAATATAGGTAGAGTTGAAGATGAAAATAAAGCAAAAGAAAATAACATTAGAAAGAACATGAGACATCAATGGATTCATAAATCTACCGAGAAAGCTAGTTCAAGAAATGATGGTCATGTCACTCAAGAAGTGGGTGACTCCACTATTTCCAACTAAGTTCTTAAGGAAGAACTAGAATTGTGCTATCATGATCACATCCAAATAGTTCGAATTGAAAGGAAGCAAAGATCCAAATTAGTATTCAAGATATAAAAGGATCAGCAAGTGAGATTGGTATGAGTTATCACTGAGTAAGGTCAAGTCATAGACTCTACTAAGCAAGGTTGGGAGTATTAAGTCACACATAATTATTGAGTCATGAAGTCTTCACCAAGAAATAAATTGAATAGTGGATGATAGGTTGTCACACATAATAATGTCATCATAGCTACCTTTGTACCAAGCATTAATGGCAAAGAACAAAAAGTAGGAAATCAGATTCATTTTTCACTAAGAATTCTAAGTTCTATTGTGATCAAGTGAATTGTATAGCAACCAAGCAACCTCATGTGGAATTTGTGATAAATTTTTTCAAAGCTTTTCATAGCTTACCAAGTAGCCATGGAATAGCAACAAGGCAAGGAAAGGGTTAGAGATGTTGGTCCGAGGAGTAGAATGGAAGGCACTTGATTTCAAACTTGTGTCAATAGTTGCTAAAACCCTCGATCCAAATGGTGTGCAATCATAGATTCCTCCTAAGGTACTACTCATTAATGAAATTTGAAATCATTTTAAGTGTATAATTTAGGAAATTAGAACACTAGAAATGGATGATGCCCCAAGTGGATTGTGTGTGAATGGTGTTCTCAAACCCAAACATAAGCATTTGGAAGACAAGGGTTTAACCCACATTCCTTATCTACCTTGAAGTTTCCAAATCAAATGGATCAGATACATCCTAAGACAATTTCACAACTATCATTTATGGCTTGAGCAACCAATTTTGATCACTAAGAAGATGATTCATCACATCGCTAGCCTTCCCATGCTATCTAAGGCCAAAACCACTAAAACCCTAGTTGAGTGGGACGACAGAGGCATGAATATTAGTAGTGTAATTGATGCAAAACTTAAATTTTGCATACATGTGATAGTCCAAAAGATTTATATTTCTATCCATCTACATAGTGTGCCATGTGAAGCTATTGACCTAGCTTACAAGGTTGTGAAGAACAATCTATCGTATGATCTTGTAGATTTTTTGTTGAAGTAGTTCAACAAGAACATGGAAAGTATAAGGACTTCCAAGAACAACCCTTGTCAATTTGGTTCTCTAATGACTTGTTTATTTTTCTATGTTCAAAATTTTTCCCTTCAAAGGGCATGGTAATATGGAGAAAGGATGTGCCAGTGTTATAATAGATTAATGAATATATTTATGAAATGGGAGAAAATTTTATTAGTATAATAGATAATTATTTTGATGTTTTCAAGGAGAAAATGAATAATATATTTAGGATACCCAAGAAATTGGTTGAAGATTACAAAGATGATGTTTGCTTCGTAGTAGACTATGAAAAAGTCTACATTCAGGCAATGAAACCCAAAGTTGTATAGGTAAAACCTCTTCCCTATGAGGTAAACATAGATGAAGCAAAAGACATTATTGAAGGATTGATAAATGAACTTGTTGATCCAAAGGCACCACATTTTGTAACATATGATGAGGCTAAGGAAAGAATAGAGCTTGAAATCAAGCTTCCATAGGTGGTTAACAAAGGTAAGAGGAGGATAGAAAAATTGAAAATAAGAACACCTCTTATGTTAATCAAGGGAAAAGGAGAAGATGTTGAAGAAGTAGAGGATGAAGAGGATTCATAAAAGGAAGAACTAGTGAAGAAGAAAGGCAAGGTGATCATCACCAAGAGACCCAAGCCATTCACTGTAGTGTTCATAAGGAGGTTAAGGAAGAAAGGCAGTGAATTTATCTTCAACAAACCTCCTCCCACCTTCCAAGAAAAATTGAAACAATTGGAAGAAGGTGCAAGCATAACCAACTTCAAATCATTGAAGTATGAAACTAGGATAGACGTTGACAAGAAACAAGTTGAAGAATTTTTGCTAACCAAGATGGGAAAATGGAAGTACTTGCTAGATCAAATAGCCTCCCAAATCTCTAATGAACTATTAGAGAAAATAAAGCCAAGATGGGATTTTTCTATGAAAATAGTAAAAGATATCTATACAGAAACCTTGAGACAATTACTACCTAGCATGAAAATTTTTGAGGTAAAAGAGTCCATAAACAAAAATGAAGATAAGATGACTCTTAGATTTAATACTTGTTTAATTTTGATAAACGATATAGAGCATGTGGTCAAAAATGCCACAAGAATGTGGAAGAATGTTTATCACTTGCATAAACAAAGTGACTTCCTAGTAGAAGTCAAGGATGATGATAGTGATGATGAAGAAGAAGAAACATAATCTGAGCCCACACATTTTGACAATGAAGAAGTTGAAGAAGATAAAGAGGAAGAAGCTACTACAAATATAAAGAAGATGATGAGGAGACTATTCCTATGAAGATAGTAGTCATAGTCATTGCCTCACTTCCTTACTCTCTGAGAAAACTAGTAGGTACACCAAGCTCAAAGACAACTTTAGCAAATTTGATTATGATCACATCAAATACATCAAATGTCCAATAACTCTTTGCTCCCTCATAGCTCAACACTTCATTGATAGAAGTGTCTACCAATTCATCTACCAAGCTACAACCTCCCTCTTCTTCATCTCTTGAGTTAGCATCATCAACAATGGATACAATATGTTCTACAATTTTGAGTTCTTTAGTAGTAAGTACAGTTTTGAGTACTACAATTTTGGATTCTACAATTTTCAATACTTCTATAAATACTTCAAATTTGGATTCATTAAATATACCACTTAGTATTCCATCTGTTGGTGCTATATAAATTTTCACTACTAATCCTACTATCTCTACTATTGTTTCCATTCTAGATTCAAAGGCATTAAGTACAAGGGCAATTGAACCTAAGGCTCAATCAAGTATATTTGAGTAGAGGTAAGGAGATAGAAGAGGATATAGACCTAGATGAGGAGATTGAGATTCCCAAATGGTATTTTGATAATATCATTGTGGATCAAATGCATATAGTTGGTCAACTCCTCCAAAAGAAGGCAAACCAAAAGAAATTAAGAGAGGAGAGAGACAAAGAATATAAAATCACAGATGATGCAAAGAACATTTTGATTGAGGTGATAGGTGTTGAAGTTGATACTTCTCAACACATTTTGTTCCAATTAGAAGAGGCAATCCAAAAGTTTAATGAGGACTCCAGTTTTCAAGAAAAAATGATTGAGAAAGCAGAAAAGAAATTTGATAATAAAGTACTAGAGCGCATTGCTTAGCAAATAGCTATTCAAGAAGTAGAGCTCTCATCAATTTTAACCAATCTTGAAACATCTTGCACAAATGTAACATCACTTTTTGGAAAGTTGTGTGATGTTACCAATTTTACAAATGAGATAAAGAGAAAACTAACAAAGATTGATGAAGATTTGAAGGCTAGTGCACAACAGTTGCAACTTGACCCTAGTTCAAGTTTTGCACATCATATGAAGATTAGATTCTTGTTAGATATGCAAGAAGAGTTGTTGAGAGAAGAAGTAAGGATCAGGTCTACATTGATAGATATTCAGAATATGATCCTTCCCATCATGGATACAATGTAGAAGCATATTGCTTATTCAAAAACATTAATCCATCACAACAACTTCTCCATTGTAGATCACATGATAGAACTATCTACAAAAGTGCAAGTTGCTCTACATATGTGAAAATTTTTGCAAGATAACTAGGATAAGACACTAGCACTTATTTTCAAGGTACATTCTAATTTTCTATCTTATATTGGTGTCCCCATGTAAATAAGTTTTGAATAAATCTTTGGCATTATTGTCAAAAAGGGGAGAGACACTAGTTTTGCTATGTATATTATATGGGGGAGAATCATGCAAAGGAAGAAAAGTGTATATAGCTAAGAATTATTAGATATAGTATACTATATATACTTACAAAGACAAATTTTGAAAAATCTCAAAAATTAGTATACCATACTAAGCTAGTACCACATGGTGATGTATATACATTTTGGATGATAAGTATTTTTGTCACTAATGCCAAAGGGGGAGATTGTTGACATTCAATCAAGTTTTTTATTAGTGACAACACTTATTTAATTCTATATGGCTACCAAGCTCATTGAATAATCTACAATTCCTACCAAGCATTTCAATGGTTACCAAGTGAATTCAATTGGTGTGAAGTGCAATAATTCAAACCGAGTAGAATCAGGTAGTGTGAAGTCCAGTAGTTCAACCCAAGAATTTCAATGTTTACCAAGATTTGTAGTTTCTAACAAGCTAGCAATTCATGTAAAGAAAAGTTAGTGTTAACTGAGCTATATGATGATTAGTGTTTACTGAGTTCAGTCATGGTAAATGAGTAATTCAGTTTCTACCAAGTTACACAGTATCTACCAAGTCACCAGTGTAGACTGAGTTCAAGACTACATTGAAGTGATTATTATGGACTGAGATTCTACTTCTATAGAGTGCATGACAATGCTGAGTAATGACAGTGGATGCTGAGTATCAAAACTTCACCAAATCAATCTTTAGAATTTGAGTATCTATGTATGGGCTGACTTTGTAATTATATAAATTGGATTGATATATATGTAATTTATTGTATCATATCAAAGGAAGTATGAAAGTATGACAATAATGTGAAATAGATGCATGCAAATGTGAATCAACAAAAGACAAAGTGTATTGTAAGGTCATATTAGAAAAGGAGTAGCAGAGTCATATCTATCACATAAAGGTCATCAATACTTCAAAGAATCTCTATCAGAAAATCAAGTTGTAAGTTAGAGATCTATTGTTTCATCCTAATAGGTGAACCAATCCAAATCCTTTAACAAGGTAGACTTAACAATCTTTTCTAAAATCTCTTTACCAAGTGCATACTTCATTGTATGTTTATAAAACCTCTAATAAAGTGGACCTAGCAGTCCTAATTGCTCCTAACAGGAAAAATCATTAGAAGTGATCATTGTAAGCCTTAATAGGCCAACTTTATACTGCAATATTGAAGTTTTATGGGTATCATCCCCACCTCAATTTTACTTTCTATTTGGAAGGTTTTTGGGTCACCAAATTATTGTGTTCAAGTGTTATGAATGTTTTATGTTTTTAATTTCTCATGCATGCAATTAGATCTAATTTAATTAATTAAATGATAATTGGATTATTGCAATTAATATTTTAATTTGATAAAGTTTTTGAGGTTACTGATTCACTCCTCCCCTCTTAGTAACCTAGCTAGTCTTGAATATTTCCAACACAATATTGTCAAGAGTATGGAGATGTTTATGAGAATTGTATTAGGACACACTTTATAAGTGACTAAAAAAGGTGGTTGAGTCAAACCACATGTTTTAGGTATTTAAAGATTGATCACATTAGTCACTATTGTTCAACAAAGTTAAAGGCACCAAGTTGTGAGTTCAATAATATTAAAGGAAGAGGCAAGACATAAGTTGAAAATGTCTAAAATAAAATGTACAAGACATGGAAAAAAAAGGAGGATTGCAACACATCTTGTGGAGAAGGGATCACTTCACCCAATGGTTTAGGTAATCACACCTCATCAAACTAAGGAATCATGAGGTATGTGGGACTGATATTCATAAGTTATATCATATATCAATTCCAAAAGAATTTAGTACTAAAAAGTCTACATAAGTACAAATAAAGATGCAAGATATTATTAGGAATCAAAGAAAAATCTTCAAAATTTTCATGCTATTGCCAAACATAAAAAAGTTTCCTATGATTTTCAAGTGAAATGCTAGAGGATGTTGAGCTAATAGATTGGCTAGTTGATGTCAAGCTCATAATGATTGCTGAAAAATTGAAATTTCTAATGGATGCCAAGTGAGCCTAAAATTGGTTGATGCCAAGCTTACAGTTGTGTATGCACTTAACATTAATTATAGTGTTTGAAAAGGGTATTTGATTGATTTTTAGCTCATTTTACACATTTTTGAAATTGAGAAAGAACAAGGAGAGCTAAAGGCAATCAAAAAACTCATTAGAAGTGATTGTAAAAGATTTGAATAGTGATTCAACACCATTTCATTAGATTTAACAAGGTATTTATCATGTGTTGAGCTATGCTATTTCTATTTTCAAAAACCCTAGTTTCACAAAATGGTATCTAGTTCAAAGGGTGTAGAGGGTAGGAGGTTTTGAATGTTCAACTGGTTAGTAATGAGGTCAAACAACTGATTTTTAAGGCCATAACTAATATTGCATACAAACAAGATCCATCTGATGCATTATCCATGATACCACCAAAAGTTTTAATGGTTCAAGATGTTAGGAAATGTTACAGCTATAAGATTGGAAGTATTGGATACATGGAGATTAGACAAGCATATGATAGACTATGTGAAAATGAGGTGTTAAGGGAATAATTCAGAATTGTGTAGAAGAAAGGGTTAACTCGTGCCCTAGATTTCTTGAATGTTTTCTAAACTAAATGGATTAGGATTGTATTAAGAAAGATTCATGATAGTTCACTTTGGTTAGAAAATGGGCCTATCAAAATAATCAAAAGAATTATCCATAGGGTAATAGGGTATCCAACCCTAAATCATCCTAAAGTCTTTAAGGAGCAATTCAAAAGAGGTTACTGAAAAGAATACAAGAGCCATGTGGAATAAAAGAGGAATGAAAATTGATACCATCATAGATCCATTCATATATTTTTCATTAAGGGTAATTTCACATAAGTTTTACCAATCAAACAAATTAAATAGTGTACCCTATATTGCAATAGATGTTGGTTATAAGATTGTCAAGAAAGATCACACATATGATCTTGTTGAGCAACAAATACAGTAGTTGATTGAAAATCTAGGAGGAATAAGGAAAACAAAGAGTTCTTAGTGAAAATTTGGTTCTACTCTAATATGTATCTTTTTTTACATTCAATACACATTTCCTACATTTGGCACTGTGGCATGGAAAACAAATAGGTCAGTGGCAGTTCAAATTGGTGAGTTCATCAAACAATTGGGAAAAAATTTTGAATCTGTAATGACAAGTTATTTTGAGGATTTTAAGAAATCTATGAAGAAAAGATTGAGAATTCCACTATCATTGGTGGAAAAATATTATGATGATGTTTGTTTCCTAGTTGATGTTGATTAAACTTTTGTTCAAGCAGCAACTCCAAAGGTAAGATGGCTAAGGCCATTAGGATATGAAATTAATGTAGATAAGGCCTCTATAGTAATAACTACATTACTTGTTGAAGCTATAGATAAAAATACCAAAGCATTTGGTAATTATGAGATGGCTAAATCTAAAATTACCATTGAACTAAAGACTACCTCTATTATAAAGAAGAAGAAGTTGGTGAAGAAATTAAAAGCTAAAATTGGTGAAGGTGCTAAGAAAGAAGAGAAAGAAGAGGAAGAGGATGAAGAGGAAGAAGACATCTAGACCCAAGCACCACTTGCACTAACACAAGGAATAGGAGAAGATTAGTAAGAGGAAGAGATAGAAATTACAAAAGGTGTTGAGGAAAAAGAAGCTAAGGAAGCACCTACTCTTAGTGATCAAAAGAAGAGAAAGGCTAAGGCTCAACCAGTTTAAAGAACCAAGAAGACTAAAAAACCAAGCCAACCCAAACCTACAACACCTACTACAAGGGCTAGTGCACATGTCACTACACAAAAGGAAAAAGAAAAGATCAAACAAGTAGAGTGGGAAGTAGAAGTTTAGAAAAGGCCAAGGAGGAAATACATTGCACAAGCTGAATTAGATGAGGAAAGAATAGAATCAAATTATAATAGTCAATTTAAAGTGGTGAGTCACAATCCATCCTCAAATGTAGAAAACCTATGTGAAAATGTTAAGAGTAGTGTAGATCTATCAGTATTTTCTCATATTGATTTTGATCATATTGGTAAAGTTGAAAAGAATCAAGTGGAGGAATTTATATATGCCATGATGGAAAATTCTAAGAAAGCCCCATTAGAGATTGCTGACTCTATTCCTAAAAGCGCATATGAAAGAGTTGAGTAGAAATGACATTATTGTTTGAATTTAGAAAGGGAAATAAGGAAGACATCACTTGAAAAAGTTATGCCTAAACTCAATAAGGCAAAAATTGCTAAGGCTATGAAGAAATATGCAATTAGATTTATTCCAAAATATAGAGCCTTCAACATATTGAAAAATAATATTGAAGATGTTGTGAAGAAGTCCACATAGATGTAGAAAGTTACATATGGGCTTGCTATAGTAAAAGAAGGAGAACAAAAATCCATTAAGGTAAAATATGATGAAGAAGATGATAACAATGAAGACACAACTAAGGGAGGTATAGAAATGAATATAGATGACAAGGCAATAGCTGAGGTAGACTAGCAAGAAGAATAGAGTGTACAAGATACACAATTTCCTAATGTCAACCCTCAACATTTATTAAGTGAAAATACTAAAACAATAAAAGTGAAGGATGTTTTTGATCTAACTACTCAGAGCATCAACCTCCTAATAGAGGAAGATTTGAAAATGATACACTATCAATCTACATTGTAGGCAAAATTATGTGATAATCCTATATTAGTGAGTGTAGATGAAATATAGAAAATAGTGACTAAAACTACAAGGAAAGACATGAAAACACAAGAACCACCTAACATCACCCCTCAAGTCACTAATTTATGACCTTTAGATAAATTCCCAGAAGCTACACCAACAAAGGTTGATATAATTAGAAAGGATACAATGGAAACCCAAGCCAATACTAAAGAATAGAATCAAACAGGTTAGATAAATCTATATACACATCCAACACAAGTACAAGGTGAAATTCAAGGCATTATGGAAAATAAGGACAAGCATGAAGAGACTGAGTTGACACCCAAGTTGAAGGAGCAAGCAACCATTTAAACACTAGTAACTTTAATAGAATCTGGCATTGCTTTTAGTTAGACTCTTCAAAAGCTAAGTATAGATGCAACACCATTTCAAATCTCAATGCTAAGTCCAAGCTTATCAAAGGTAGAAGAGGAAATTACATATAGAGATGTAAGCCTAGATAAAGAGATTGTGTTACCAAAGTATGATTATGACACAATGACAATTGAGCAAATCAATATATTGCAAGAAGCCCTAGTTAGAAAGAAGCATTAAGAACTACTTAGAATGGAGCATAGGTAGAATTAAGCATTGCTAGATATCAAAGACATCTTCCTAGATGCATACATTTTTCCTACTCTAGATGAGACCAAGCCACTAATTGAACAACTGACAAATATACTAGAAAAGGTAAATAATGTAGACCTTGATACAAATGCTAAATTATTAGAATGGTTTGAAAAGAAATTTGAAAATAAAGTGAATAAAAAAAATCAGCTGATATAGCACTCACACAAGTTGCATTGGTGACAAAGGTAGAAAGTGTGAAAAAGGTACTTGAGAACATTTTCTCACTATACACCAAATTATGCAACCCCACACTCTTCACACAAGAAAAAAGGAGTCACATTTTGAGTTTGGAAATTCAAATTAATGCATCAGGTGCAAAATTTCCTATGATGCTAGCCCAAAGTGAGAAAATTTTTAAAACTTTGTTGCAAACCTAAAGTTAGTAGCATTATCTATTGAAGAAGACAACATATGGGGCAGCATATCTACTTAGTAGAAGTACAAAATTTTGAATACTTAATAGACCTATCAACTCAAGGGGAGTTATCAAATTTTAAGGGAAAAGTTGTTACAAAATTTTGATATTTTGATATTTTTTATAGTAGCCAAATAAGAGATATGTTATTCTCATAAGAACAAGGATATCAATGCATGACCAAGTGTTTTTGATACTCAATTCAAAGGGGGAGATTGTTGATCTTAGGTTGGTTTTGAAAAGTGAGTATCTATACACTTAACTCATTTACTTAGTTCATGCCAAATAAGTAGTACATGTCAAGCACAACATGTATAAGATAGAGAATTCCAAGTCAACAATGAGTACTAAGTCACTCAAGTGCCAAATAGAGTGTATACCAAGTGATACAGGAGCTGAGAAAGCAGTGCATGTTGAGTTATTCAGATGCTAAGTCATAGTATAGAAATCAGTAAATGCCAAGCATCAAAGATTTTAGATGCCAAGTAAGATAGTTTTGACATAGTTGTTTGATGAAAGGAAGGATAGGAAAAAGTAGGGCCAATGGTACACAAGCTCTCTGAACCACCCTGTAAGAGTTAACACAACAGAAGCAAACACAAAGAACAACAACCAAAGGAGGAAGAAGAGTAAAATGCTTTCATTAACTCTTCAAATATTCAAGACACATTCCTAGCTATAAGGCCTTCTAGATTATGAACAGATACAAAATATATTCATACACAAAGATCCAATAGCAATTCGCACTTTCGAGTTCTACTCTGCAATCCTCTTCAAAATTGCCTAAAATCTCTTCCCTGTAACTCCCTAGCTCCTAGTCTAAAAACTCTATTTATACTAGCCAAAATGGTTTATAGATCATTATAAAACATGGATAAGCCACAAGTTGGCTCTCAACAAATATTAAATGAAAATAAACCTAAAATTAAATACATAATTTAGCCTACATCAGCAATTAACTGTCCTAAAATCAATGTTTGAGCAAAATCATCATATCTCCTAGCTTTGATTGAGTTAGAACTTGTTCTTTGAACTATGGGTAGATATGTAGGTCCTCTAAAACCCCTTAAGTGCACAAATTTTTATTCATCAAGGAAAAATATGCATCCATTCTAAAATTCAAGCATAGGAAACTATCACGTAGAACTACGAAAAATCGATGCTCCAGGAGAATTGCCATATCTCCTAACTCATGAGGAGTCAAAAATTGCACTTTGAATCATAGATATTAATCTAGTACCTTTTCAATCCTTGAAGTAAAAAATCCTTCATTCATTATGAAAAATTAGTTAAATTGTCTACAATAGGCACCCAAATACAAGAAAATGCAATTTCAGCATAACACAGTTTTAGCAACAGGACAAGAACTGAAAACATGCAGGATAGCAGTGCAACCCAAGATGTTCTTGTACCATTGTTTGTAATGGCACAAACTACTATTAAACCATTTTTGAGCCAACTTAAAGATCTAATTATGATATTTTGGAGATAAGGATGAATCTTAAGTTGGAATCTCTATGAATTACATGCAGCCAATTAGGAAAAGGGAAGGTTTAAGTGGAAAAATGGATGAATCATAGCTATTGATTCATACCTAACCCTAAGTGACCTAAGTATTCTTAAGTGGGATAAACCCTATACTTCATATGTGTGAGAAAGAAGTGAAGATAAGGAACTGCGAAGTAAAATTGCATTATAGAATCAGTTAAAGGAGAAGAGAGGAAGGGAATAACATATAGTAGAGAGACATCTGATGAAGAAGGATTGAGAATACATCAGTCTAGAGGTGATTTTTCATCAAGGAACCAAGTGTTAACTATAGGATCAATGTTGAGTCATTCTATTAGGTGAATCAATTAAATCTCTTAACAAAGTAGTTTATATTGAAATCCTTTAACAAGGTGCTTACTTAATTGTGAGTTAAAGTCCTTTAACAAGGCATACTTCTAATAGGGTGTTGAAATCCTTTAGCAGAGTAAGACCTAATAGTCTTTTTAAGCCTTTAATAGGGTATACCTTTCACAAGGTAGATCATGTCTAATGATCAAACATTATAACCTTCATTGGATACACTTTATTACTACAATAGTGAAGATTTACACGAGTCATCTCCACACCAATTTTACCTTCTCATTGGAGGGTTTCTGGGTAACCATATATGGGGTCATATATGTGTGAATGTTTACTTGTTTGTATGATTTAGATGTACATGTTTTACGTGGCATTTCAGTTTACTTATTGAATGCATGAGATGGATGTGTGATGAATGTTTTATGGGTCAAAGTTTAAACTATTGATTTAGCACCCCCCTCCCCCCACCCAAGAATTTTAGCTTTCTTATTTTAATTCCAACATGACTATGGTAAAATTGTTTCTCTTGTTGCAAGATTAGAAGGTATTAGGATTTTACTTGTTTATGTTGCATTTAAAGGATTTAAATTGTATCAAATGGATGTGAAATCTATATTTTTGAGTGGAGTTCTTGAAGAATAAGTTTAAATAGAACAATCTAAAGGTTTTATAGATCCTATAAAAAATGATAATGTTTGTAAACTACACAAAGAATCCTATGGTCTCAAGAAAGCTCCTAGAGCTTTGTATGATAGACTTCATAATTATTTGATGAAGATTGGTTTTCAAAGAACAAATTTTAATAGCAAACTTTACATCAAAGAAGGACTAGACAATAAGATTGTGTTGATAGAAATATTTGTGGATGACACATTGTTTACTAGAAATGATGATTTATGAAAAGATTTTCAAAGGAAATGAGTAAGGAATTTGAGATGTCAATGTTTGGAGAAATCAAATTATTTGTTGGCTTATAGATTCAACAAAAAAAAGATTGAATCTACATTACTCAATCTAAGTATATCAAGGAGATACTAAAGAAGTTTGGAATGGAGGATTCAAGACTAGTTGGAACACCTATGTCTACTAGACATAAGCTTTCCAAAAATGATGATTCCAAGGAGGTAGATCAAACCACATATAGATCAATGATTGGAAAACTTCAGTATTTTATACATGCTAGGCTTGACATTTCTATTTTAGTTGGTATGGTGGCAATATTCTTAGCTAATCCTAAAGAAAATCATATGATGGCAATAAAGAGAATCATGAGGTATCTATAGGGTACTAAAGACTATGGATTATGGTATAAGAAAGGAGGCAATTTGGATTTGAAAGCCTTCAATAATGAAAATTTGGTAGTAAGTGTTGATGACAAGAAGAGAACCAATGGTGGAGCATTCTTTCTTGGTAAGAAGCTAGTTTCTTGGACAAGTAAGAAGAAAAATTGCATTTCTCAGTCTATAGCAGAGGTACAGTATGTTCCAATAGAGTTAATTGTTCTAATGTTGTTTGGTTTAGGCAACTATTAGTAGGTATAAAGGTAGAAATCAAGGATCTAGTGGTTATCTTCTATGATAACACAAGTGTAATTAATATATCAAATAATCTTGTGATGCATACCAAGACTAAGCACATTGCAATAAAATATCATTTTCTGAGAGAATTAGTGCAAGACAAAGAAGTAAGATTGGAATATGTGAATACTAAAGAACTAGTTACATGCATATTCACAATGTCGTTACCTAAGGATGCATTCTTGTATATAAGAGGTAAGTTAGGGATTATTCCCCTATCTAGAGCTCACTAAATGAAGCTTAGTGATGCATCAATTGAAGCATATTGAAGATTAGTCAAGTTGATGCAGTAATGAAAGGGTAGAATACATACAAATCTATATACTAGGTACATTACTATTCATTGAATATTGTCTTTGGCATAAGATGTTAAAGATAGAGAGTTTGGTTTTCATACCACTAAAATTTTGTTTGAAGATGTCAAAGTGGGTGTAATTGGTTTGATGTCAAAGAGGGAGAGTTTTCTATTAGAAGAAGATGTTGAAGATAAAGTTTTTTGACAAATTGATAAATTGAATTCATGGGGAGTTCACACTAATAGAGGGAGTTCTCATGGATGAGAAATAGAATACAACTAAGGATATTTTTGTTATTTTATTTTTCTTTAAAATTTCATTGTATTATGACATGTTTTGTTTCCATCAATGCCAAAGAGGAAGATTGTTGATCAATTATATATTATTTTTGATGTTACACAAAATTCAATATCTTTACCTATCATTGTTTTTCAAGCTCACTCAAGCAATGAAGATAGTTTCCTATGTCTACCAAACATTCGAAGAGAAGTTCACAAAAGTTGAGTGTTAACTGAGCTCAGTCAGATAACAAAGGAAAGTTCGATGGAACTAGTGTTAACTAAGATTAATTAGTTACCAAAGGAAGTCTATGAAGATGTAGTGTTAACCACATTCACTTGGTTAACATAGGAAAATCATTCTAGTGTTAGTGCCTATCGAGTAGGGTCAACTAACAAAAGATTTTCTTTTTTTGGCATATTGAGTTTAATAGATTTGTTTGTTGGTTCTAGCTGACTAAGGAGATGAATATTATTTATTTTAAGTTGTATTCAAGCCAACTTGAAAATGTTAATAATATAATTATAAGGTCAAGTTGAGGATTGAATGTGTGAGAATGTGTGGAAGATAAGAAGATGATTAGAGGATGCAAATTGGAAGGATAAGAAAAATATCCTTGTTGGGCTACAAAGATTAATCTAATCAAGAAGGATCAAGTATTTGAGCTAGAATTGACATTTAAAATTAGAAATACAATTGCAAAATAAATTAGGTTGTGTAATTGTTACTCTCTAACCATTGTAGCAGTATATCAAATCTCTTAACCGAGTTGGCTTAATAGCTATTTACAAAATCCTCTAACAAGATGACATTTCTAGATTAAAGTGTCTAAGGACCTCTAATAAGGCTACCCCTAATAGGGTAATTAAATCCTCTAATAGGGTCACACCTAATAGTGTGTTTTGTAACCTTTAATAGGGTTGGCTCCTAATAGGGCTTACTTCAAAAGAGTGAAAATTAGTAACTAGTTGCAATTGGTGGTTTTTCCAAATTGAGTTTCTACGATAAATCTTGGTGTAACTATTGTTCATGCTATTTCTTTTATGTGCATGCAACTAAGTTGATTAAGGTTAATCATAATTAATATGTTAAGATCTAAATGTTTAGTATTTTTCAAGTAACAGTTGATATTATAGTGCTTTTCAAGTTATAGTATATTGTTAGTGTTAACTAAGTGCCTGTGTGTTAACCGAGTAACACCAGTTTTAGTAGAGTTTATGTTTTGTATTGACATCTAAGGCATCTGAAATTTCTTTTAGTGTTAACTAATTCACCCTCCCCTATTAGTTAATCCTCTTATATTTCCAACAAGGTTCACATATGTGACTAAATTTGTTGACAAATTTCCTATAGAAGGTTGTCAATCCATGGAAACTTATGACTTCTCCTTTTTTCTTAGGTGTTGGCCAATTGAGGATAGCCTCAACATTTTCAAGATCCATCTTCAAGGTACTCTTTGAGATGGAAAAATCCAATAATTTCAATTCTATCTTCATGAACACACAATTTTCAAGGTTGGTTTCCAATTTATTTTCATGTAGCCTCTGAAGGACTAGTTGTAAATGTTTTATGTGTTCTTCTTTGGTTTTACTAAAGATAAATATGTCATCAAGATAGACAACTACAAACTTATGTATGAAGTCATGAAGCACTTAATTCATCAACCTCATGAATGTGCTAGGGGCATTTCTTAGACTAAATGAAATGACAAGCCATTCATATAACCCTTTAGTCATTTTGAATATTGTATTCCACTCATCTTTGAGCCTAATTCTTATTTGATGATAGTATGATTTAAGTTCTATTTTATAAAAGTAGCATGCTCCTCTAAGTTAGTTTAAAAGATCTTCAATCCTAGGTATAGGTAACCTATACCTTATGGTTATTTTATTGATTTCCCTAGATTTTATGCGAAGTCTCTATTTTCCATCCTTTTTAGGAGTCAAAATGCTAGGGATTGCATAAGGGCTGAGATTCTTTTGAATGAGTCATTTTTCTAATAGATCATTGATCTATCTAGATACCTTTGCATTTTGATCAGGGGTAAATTTATATGCAGCCTTGTTGGATAGAGAATCACCTTGTATGAAGTTAATCTAGTGTGAGATGTCCCTCAATGGTGGGATTTCATTTGGAGCATCTCCTACAAGTATCCCTTTGTACTTCTATAGTAGATCCTTTACTTATTTAGGCACTTCTTGGGTGATTACTTTTATCTTGGGTTTGAGGGATAGGGAATACCCTATTTGGGAGTCTTTGATGGTATTCAACTTTTCTTGTTCACTTGCCATGAAAAATAACTATTCTTTGGGTTTCTCTTGGTGAGGATCAGGGTTGGGAAGAAGATTGTATTTATGTCCATCATGGGTGATCTGGTATTTATTAGTGACACTATCATGTTTGGCCTCAAGGTCATGCTGCCATGGATGACCTAGTAGAAGGTGACAAATTCCCATGGCCACAATTTCACAAAGGACTCTATGCTTATAATCTTTTATTTGAAAATCTACCCAATCCTATTCATTTATCACTTTTAGTTTCCCTCTGGTTAACCAAGATACATGGGATGGATTAGAGTGAGGTATTCTTTCTAGATTCAACTTATCTACCATTTCTTTAGAAACAATATTTTTAGTAAAACCAAAATCAATAACTACCTTACATACCTTCCATGGATTTTGCAGGTTGTCTTGAAGAGAGTCTTCCTTTATGGAGGCTCCACTAGTATAGGTGCTTGGATCAATGTCCTCTTCATCATGAGAGTATCCCTTTATTCACTTGTACAATATTTGATACATTCATCATCAAAATCTTCCTGAATAAGGTTAGTTCTTCTTTCATCTTGGTTGTTCTACTTCTTAGTACACTTGTTTGTATAGTGGTCCATCTGGTTAAAATTGTAGCATTTGATCTACCCATTATTTCTTCTACTATTTTTCCTCTTCCATTTCCTCTCCTTCCTCTATATCCACCTCTTTAACTATTATCACCTTGTGTATTCTCCTTATTAGAATCTCCTTAAGGTTTGTTGCCTTTTGTTCCTTTACCCCAGAGTTTCCTTTTCCTCTATCATTCTTTCCCTTATTTCTACCACTTTGTTCATTTCTCCTCTTCAACTTTTCTTTGACTTTGAGTGCCAATTGATAGAAATAGTTTATGGTGGTATGTCTTGTCAAACTTAATTCATCTTGGATGGCAAGCCTTAGTCCTTGCATGTACCTTGCAAGTTTCACACTTTCAGGTTCAACAAGTTTGGATTTCATCACAACTTCTAAAATTCCTTAGTGTAGGTAGGGATGTCCATCTCCTTCTACCTCAAACTCATCCTCTTCTTATGAAGTTAAACTTCATAATCCTTAGGGACATTGGTCTCGCTAAGTAGAGCTACCATCTTCTTCCATGTGGTGATTGGATACTTCCCATTCTTCACCCTATCATCTTGAGTGAAGTTCCACCATCTGAGTGCAAAGATCTTGAGTCTAGACTTGGAAATCTTCACCCTTTGGTTCTTAGGGATGCCTTCACAATCAAAGAAATTGCTTAGGGCATCTACCTAATCTATTGTAGCCTTTGGGTTCATCTTCCCATTGTAGGTGGGAAAGTCAAGCTTAGCATCCATGATTCTCCTCTCCATAGATTTTAGAGTCCTCACAAGAAGCCTCTAGTTAGTAGGACATTCTTCTTCCTCCTTCTCAAGGGGTTCTTCATCACTCCCTTGTCTAAATTCTTTAGAGTTTTCACCACTTTTGTTATGAAGCTCTTCCTTAAGCTTATCCATCTCTTCCCTCATCAACTGCATCTCTCTATCTCTTTGTTCATCTTTCCTTATCTTCTATCTCTCAAGTATTTCACAATCTCTACATTGGTCATCCTTGGAGATAACCCTCCTTCATATTCTCATTCCATGGTGTTGTCATAATTTCCTTCCCTATGGGATCTTAGGTTTCTCTGATACCACTTGATGCAAAGCTCTACCTTAACAAAGAAACAATATTGTGGTGTGACCTTGAGCTACTAAAAACACCCCAAAAGGGGTTTAAGAGAGGGCTCTACATCTTTGAAACAAACATACACAAAAACATAGCCTAGGTAGCCAAAAGAGCACAACTACGTCCAAATCACAAAATCTCCAAATTCTTGGTTTATGCTTGAAATGGGAACCTATGAGTTTAAATGGGAGTGGAAAGGTTCCAAAATAGTTATCCAACTTGAACTAGTGGGTTTGATCTTCCTATCTTGTTCCCAAAGGTCACAAATAGCAAAATTGCCTTTTAGGCTTAAGAGCCCCAATTAGCCCTATCAAGGGGGTAATTAGGCTTTAGTTTGAAAATACTACAAAGGATCCCAATTAAAAATTTAGATATGGATACTCTTTTGGAATAAGTGTAAGATTCCAAACTTTAAAACTTCAGACTAGTCAAATGACCCCCCTTACCAAAAATGTAGTAATTTCCTCTATTAGGCCAAGTTGCTTGGGTTTGTTAAGGAAGTACTAAATAAGTGTTTGAATAGGTTAAGCTACAAACTAGGAAAATTGTAGGGAATTAAAATACATCATTATCCACCCTCAAATTGGTTTCATCCATCCCCTGAGTGTTTGCAACACTTCAACACTTGCTATCATGTACCAAACACATAGAGATGTTTGGCCTAGGGCTTGCTAGAAAAATTGGAACCCTTGACTTCCATATCCCATCCTTTAGGGACCATATATTACATCCTCCTAAATTTCATTGTAACAAGTGACATGAAATTCCCATGGTGGGAATGTAAGTTAGGGCATCATTCCTAAAACTAGTCACCAAATGGAGGGTTCTAGTGCACCTAAGAAAGATCTTGATATAACTTGAGTTATAGAGAACTTAAAACCATCAAAAAAATTACATTCTTCAACTATGATATTCAGGATTCCAAATCATACATTCATTCACATGTTCCAATATGTACCAATCTATAAACTATGAAAATATTGTGTTCTACAAGAAAAATGGTATATTTTATTGATTCAAATGGAAAAATTACATTCTTTAACTTCCGCCCACCTAGAAGGGATATTTTAAGACTTCCCTCAACCAATCCAACCTAAATTCAAAGGTTGTGACCATTGGGAAGTTTTTTAGCAAAAGTTAACAACTTTTCTTGCATTTTGCAAATTTTGGAAATTTTTGTAAATTGTGCAATCTGGCCCATTTAGGACTTTTTCTTGTGCCTTAGGGGCTTAAAACATATAATAAAACCTGTTAAACATTCCTAACCTATGTTAGTACAAAACTATTTCCTTTGACCATAGTCAAAACCCATGGTTTTTAAAGCACCAAATGGGGACTAGGTCTTACAAATATGCTTTGATTTATTACGAAACTAAAACTACCAATTACATTTTCCCCTTATGCACAAATGCCCTTGAGTAGAATCCTTGTAGAGTTAAAATGATAGATGCTCTTGGAGAATGGAGGGTTAGGTGCTCCTGCACCAAAAAGTAAAAGAACTTTTTACTATTACTAATGCTAACCATGAAGCCCTATTGGAGACCCTAAAGAAAAGAGAGGACACTATAGGAACACTCGAATAGGCATATTTACTTCTTATATTATTATTTTCATAATAATTTGGTGAAAAAATGATTATATTTTTTACTATGGTGATTTACTGATATTTTTATGATACTAGAATATAGGTACATCATGAAGAGTAGCCGTGCATGAAGATTAAAACTAAATAAGGAGTGGAATGAAGAAAAATCTATTTTATTTTTTATAGTACAATTTTTGACATTGCATTTTTCTACACTATGTTTTTTGTAGTTGTGTATTAATGTAATATTGATGAAACACTTGAGGTATTGTAAATATAAACTTGTTGACTAAATGTAAGCAACAAGGATGTTTTTACTTAATGTAATTAATGTGGAGGGACTTGGAAATGATGTTTTTACTTAATGCTAACACAAACTTGCATTTTTCCCAATGTTGAAAACTTGAGGGGGGCTAAAAAATAATGTTTTTACTTAATAATAACCCTAGTTGTTGGCATAAAGTTATTTGCCATTAGTGACAACACTTTTCTCACAGTATTAACCGAGTAAAGAAGAACTCAGTGTTAACCGAGTTCAGTCGGTTAACATAGAACTTAGTATTAACCGAGTTCAGTCGGTTAACTAAGAACTCAGCATTAATCGAGTTCAGTCAGTTAATTAAGAACTCAATATTAACCGAGTAAAGACGGATGCAGTGTTAACCAAGTTCGGTCAGTTAACATAGGACTCAGTGTTAACCGAGCTCAGTCGGTAAACAAAGAAGTTTGTTCTACCGAGTTTGTTTTGCTATTTGGACGACTCAGTTAAATTTTGTCTACTTTTATTCAGCCGACCATTGCATGTAATTTTAACTTGGATGGTATATATATGTAATGTATTGTATCATTCAAAATGTGTGTGATGTATATGAAGTATGTGAAGAATGTGTGCAAAAGCATGTAAGCTGAATTTTGAAGGTTCTCAACAAGGTCAGCATTGGAGCAGAAATGTTTTATCTGTCATATCAAGGACAATCAGAGCATAGCAGATCTTATCAGCAATCAGTTGTACTCAGATCCACTGTTTCATTCTAACAGGTGAATCAGTTTTTATAAATCCTTTAACAGGGTAGACTTAACAGTCTTTGTACTAAATCTCCTAACAGAGTGCATACTTATGAAGTATGTTTCAAATCCTTTAAAAAGGTGGATATAACAATCCTTTATGCTCCTAACAGGGCAGATCACCAGAAGTGATCATTGTATGCCTTAACCGGCTAACTTCCTACTGCAGTAAAGAAGATTTGTGGGTTTCATCCCCACCCCAGTTTTACTTTCTATTTTGGAAGGTTTCTGGGTCACCAAAATCTCTGTGCTTATGTGTTATGAATGTCTACATACTGCAGATTAGGTGATTAAATATTTCACTGGTTAATATGAATTGATTTAAGATTTTATGTTTACTGATTCACCCCTCCCCTCTCAGTAAACTGTTATATCTTGAATATTTCCAACAATTGGTATCAGAGCTAACTTGGTTCTCAGGACAAAGCTTGATAGCTTGAGCAAAGATCAAAGTCAATGGAGATATTCAGATTGGAGAAAGTTATAGAAAATGAAAAGTTAGATCTTGAAATGGCCATGGTTCAACTTAAAGAAGCAAAGGAACATCTTTCTCAATCCCTAAAAAGAAGAAAGGATCTTGCAAAACAAATGAATGATCATCAGTATGTTGAAGTGAAGATTGAAGACCTGTTACCATCAAGCAATTCAGAAGAAGCTGACCAAGCAATCAAAGAACTTCTAGAAAGGAATGGATCTCTGCAAGAAGAGGTAAGAAAGCTTAAGAGAGAACAAGAAATACAGTCAATCAGGCTATGTGAAGCTTTGGATCAAAGAAACAAAGCACAAGAAGAACTGGAAGATAGAAGTCATGAAATTCGCAATCAAACTCATCAGTATGAAGATCTCATAGACCAACTCACCAATGCAAATGAAGAAATCAGGATTCTCAGAGCACAAAATGAAAGAATAAGGAATGATTTGAACATTGAAAAGCAAATCAATGAAAGTCTACAGAATGACTTGAGACCAGAAAGACAAATCAATGAAAGCTTGGAAAATGACCTAATCTCTGAAAGGCAAGTCAATGAAAGGATGATGAAATCTCAGGTAGACGTAAATCAATTTTATGAGCAGAATCTTCAAAGACAAACAAGCAAAGCTGGTCTTGGATACAAGGAAGCTGGTGAATCCTCCAAGCAAGGTGAACAAAGGAATAAAAGATCCACTTGTAATCATTGTGGCAAGATAGGTCATACATCAAACAAATGCTGGAGCAATGGGAAAGCAAAATTCAATGGTAAGTGCTTCAACTGCAATCAGCATGGTCACAAGGCAAATGAGTGTAAAGAAAAACCAAAATTTGAAGGCAATTGTTACAAATGCAAAAAGCATGGTCACAAGGCATTCCAGTGCAAATCCAAATCATTCAATCCAGCTGAACAACTTGTCAAAGCCATATTCGGATGGGACTACAACACCTGGTGCAGATGTCACTATTGTGGAGAGTATGGACATACTGGCATGAATTGTGCCAGACATCACCTAAGGAAAAAGGACACAACTGTAAGGTGCTATACATGTACAGAACTCGGTCATATAGCCAAAAATTGCATGAATATCAAAAGAATTGAAGATGAAAAGAAAATCAAAGCAGATAACATTCGAAAGCAAATGAAGCAGCAATGGATTCCAAAATCTACCGAACAAGATAAGTCAGATAGGAGTGTCACTCAAGAGGTGGGTGACTCTACCATTTCCAATTAGTATTCATATAAGAAACATTGGAACTGCATCTTCCAAGATTTATCCTATGCAGCTCCAAAGGAAGAAGATGGATCAAATTGGTATTGTAGATACACTCTGACTCCAGGACGGTTCAATACTTTACCAATTTTGGTTGGATGTAACAAAGCTTCATTAACCAAGTAGCAGTTACCGAGTTGAGTCGGTAAGAGACTTTGCCGAGTTCAGTCGGTGACAACTAAGTTTCATTAACCATGTTGTGTCAACCGAGCAAGGTCGGTTCGTGACCTAACCGAGTAAGGTCGGTACTTCAATATTCTCTTTCGATCGCCGAGTTGATAATATCTACCGAGCTAGTGGATGACAACCTGTCATTTCTTCTGCCATCGTACCAAAACATTTATGGCAAATTTGTTATCAAAAGGGGCAAAATTTGATCTAAATTTTTAATGCGAACAAAGAGCTAAGGTATTTTCTACAATTTCAGAGCGAGCTTAAGACATTTCCAAGCGAATTTTCCAGAGTGAAAGAATCAATTCAGAATTTTTCTACACCTACCAAGTAACAATGGCATCTAGAAGTGGAAGCTCTAAGACTAAGAAAGGCTCAGAAATGCTGGTTAGAGGAGAGGAATGGAAGGCGCCGAACTTCAAATTAGCACCAGCTATTGCAGAATCACTGGACCCTAATGGTGCCCAATCTCAAATTCCTTCAAAGGTACTTCTTGTCAATGATATAAGATCTCATTTTAAATGCTCTATTCAAGAACTTGGAAACCTAGAAATTGATAATGCCCTAGGTGAAATGAGCATAGATGGAAACCTAAAACCCGAACATAAGCATCTTGAAATAAAAGGGTTAACCCACATTTCGCACTTGCCAAGGAAATTTCAAGTTAAATGGGTTAGGTATGTACTCATTCGAGTTCACAATGGCCAATTGTGGTTAGAGCAACCAGTGCTCATCACAAAGAAAATGATTAACAAAATTACTGGACTCCCCATGCTGAGCAAAGCCAAGTCTACCAAAACCCTAGGTCGGGAGGAATTGCAGAAACTGACCCAAGCAGAATGGGATGGTAGGGGACTTAAGCTGAATACTGTAGCTGACGTCGAATTGAGATTTGGCATTCATGTCATTGCTCACAAAATCTATAGTTCAAGCTGTCCAAACAGTGTACCCTGTGAAGCTGTGGATCTGGCGTACAAAATAGTGAAGAAGAATTTAGAATTTGATTTATCAGAATTACTTTTATCCCAATTCAATAAGAATATGGAAAGCATTAGAACCTCCAAGAACAATCCCTGCAAATTCGGTTCGCTTTTGATTTGTTTATTCTTCTACATTCAGAAATCTTTTCCATCAAAGGGATCAGTAGTATGGAGAAAAGATATACCAATCCTTTATCAGATAAACGAGTTCATTGCAGAACTAGGTGAAAATTTTGATATTATTTTGGATAACTATTTTGAAGAATTTAAGGAAAAGATGAATCATAGGTTCTGAATTCCACCCAAACTGGTTGAAGAATACAAGGAAGACATATGCTTCATGGTAGATTGCGACAAGGTATACATTCAGGCAGCCAGGCCTCGAGTAGCATGGGTGAAACCTCTTCCCTATGAGGTAAAAATTGATGAAGCCAGGGATATCATAGAAGCACTGGTGAATGAACCAGTAGACCCAAGGCAACCAATTTTTGGAACATATGATCAAGCTAAGGCCAGAATTGAGCTCCAAATTAAAATTCCTCAGGCCATTAGCAAAGGAAAGAGAAAGATAACCCAACTGAAGACGGAAGTTGGCTCTCTTATGATAACAGAAGGCAAAGGAGAAGACGAAGAAGAAGAAGAGGAAACTGAGTCAGACAAGGAAAAGGAGCCTCAACAAAAGAAAGGCAAGGTGATCATCACCAAACCTAAAAGGCAAGCCTCTGCAGTCTTCTCCAGGAGAACAAGACAAGGAAAGAAAGAACCTGTACTTGTTAAGCCTCCACTCACATTTGAGGATAGATTGAAGCAATTAGAAGCAGGTGCTAGCTTCACAAACTTCAAAGCATTGAAGTTTGAAACCAGAACAGAACAAGAAAAGATGTAGATTGAGGAACTGGTACTGAACAAGATGGGTAAATGGAAATACTCACCGGACCAGATAGCCTCCCAGATCTCCAAAGAACTATTGGAGAGGTTGCAAATCAGATGGGAATCTGCAACCAAGACTGTAAAAGACATCTATGAGCAGACACTGAAGAATCTCCTGCCGAGTTTCACTAATGCTGAAGTGAAAGCATCACTGAAAGATCACGAAGGCAATATGATGATTAGATTCCACACCTATTTGATACTTGTCAAAGACATTGAGCATGTGGTAAATGATGCAACAAACATTTGGAAAAACATCTATCATCTACACAAATCCAGTGATGATACTGTTGAAATCAAGGACATTGACAACAGTGATGATGATGAAGATGATGATGATATTGAAGATATTCCAGAGGATCTTCATTCAATCATGTTAGAAGTGGAAGAAGAGGCTAAGAAAGAATTAGAGGAAGAAGAAGCTGAAAAAGAAATGGAGGAGAAAGATGAACAAGAAAAGGTGGAAGAAGATCCAGTACAAATTGCAGCTGAAGTCATTGCATCTCTTCCACACTCTCCATCCAAAACAGTTACATCAACTATGGAAATAGCTTCTACTGGTAAGTCCTCTCAGCTCTGTGTACCATCTATGCAAGTGCCAATCACTTCATTAACCGAGCTGCAGCCACCTTCATTAACCGAGTTTCCATCAGTCTCTGCAGTAAGTTCATCATGCACATCAACCTCTACTGCAGAATGTATAATAAGTGTACCTACAGATACTACAATTTTGACTTCTCTTAATCAAATTTTGGCAATTATTAGCTCTTCCACTCCATCTTGTATAGCAACATCAATTTTTGATACCATTTGCACATCTCTTAGTCTTCCTTTACATAGTCCTATTCTAGTCTTATCAGCCAACCCTGCCTCATCAACTATCGTCTCAGTTCACAAGGGTCAAGATGAAGTCTTTGCTGGAAAAGCAAAAAGATACATGTTTTCCAGCAAGACATTGGATGAGGAAATTGATTTGGATAAGGACATTATCCTTCCTAAAATAGATCTTGATACAGCATCAGTTGATGAAATGAGAATGCTCAGTCAGCTATTAGAGCAGAAGGCTAGGCAGAAACAGCTACGGCATGAAAGAGATCTGGAATATAGCATCATTAAGAGTGCTAAAAATATTATAACAGAGGTTATAGGTGTTGAAGTAGATTCTACTCAACACATTTTGATTCAGTTGGAAGAGGCTGTAAAAAAATTCAATGAGGATACCTTCGGCCAAGAAAAGTTGATTGAAAAGGCAGAGAAGAAATTTGACAATAAGGTGCTTGAGCACATTGCTCAGCATATTGCATTAAATCAGGTAGAATTGTCTACAATTTTGAATAATTTTGAGAATTCTTTTAATAATGTAACTTCACTTTTTGGAAAACTCTGTGATGTTACTAAGTATACCAAGGATATCAAAGAAAAGTTGAATAAAATTGATGAGGATATGAAGGTCAGTGCCCAAGTGCTGCAATCTGACCTCAGTACAAGTTCATCCCATCATCATAAAATAAGATCTTTGTCGGAGAAACAGGCAGAATTTCTGAGAGAGGAAGCAAGAATCAGGTCTACTCTCATAGATATCCAGAATATGATTCTTCCTGTCATGACTTCAATGCAAAAGCATATTGCTCATTCCAGAACATTGATTCATGACAACAATTTCTCAGTTGCAGATCATATGATTGAACTTTCTGCAGAAATTCAAATTGCACTCTCCTCCAGCAAAATTTTGTAAGAAAATTGGGATAAGACTTTGGCTCTTATTCTCAAGGTACATTCAGAATTTCTCTCTCATTTTGAAATCTCAGTGTAAATATATGTTATTTGGCATTATTGTCAAAAAGGGGGAGACAGAACTTTAGAACTTCAGAGCTATCCGTGCAAAGATATATGTATTGATCTGTAAATACTGTGCATATTGTATGGGGGAGACATACATCTAATAAGATCTACAATTTTGGAAACTTTTTGAAATGTATGTCAATTTTTGTACATAAACTTTGATACATAATTGTTTTTGTCACTAATGGCAAAGGGGGAGATTGTTGGCATAAAGTTATTTGCCATTAGTGACAACACTTTTCTCATAGTATTAACCGAGTAAAGAAGAACTCAGTGTTAACCGAGTTCAGTCGGTTAACATAGAACTTAGTATTAACCGAGTTTAGTCAGTTAACTAAGAACTCACCATTAACCGAGTTCGGTCGGTTAATTAAGAACTCAATATTAACCGAGTAAAGATGGATGCAGTGTTAACCGAGTTCGGTCGGTTAACATAGGACTCAGTGTTAACCGAGCTCAGTCGGTAAACAAAGAAGTTTGTTCTACCGAGTTTGTTTTGCTATTTGGCTGACTCAGTTAAATTTTGTCTACTTTTATTCAGCCGACCATTGCATGTAATTTTAACTTGGATGGTATATATATGTAATGTATTGTATCATTCAAAATGTGTGTGATGTATATGAAGTATGTGAAGAATGTGTGCAAAAGCATGTAAGCTGAATTTTGAAGGTTCTCAGCAAGGTCAGCATTGGAGCAGAAATGTTTTATCTGTCATATCAAGGACAATCAGAGCATAGCGGATCTTATCAGCAATCAGTTGTATTCAGATCCACTGTTTCATTCTAACAGGTGAATCGGTTTTTATAAATCCTTTAATAGGGTAGACTTAACAGTCTTTGTACTAAATCTCCTAATAGAGTGCATACTTATGAAGTATGTTTCAAATCCTTTAACAAGGTGGATATAACAATCCTTTATGCTCCTAACAGGGCAGATCACCAGAAGTGATCATTGTATGCCTTAACCGGTTAACTTCCTACTGTAGTAAAGAAGATTTGTGGGTTTCATCCCCACCCCAGTTTTACTTTCTATTTTGGAAGGTTTCTGGGTCACCAAAATCTCTGTGCTTATGTGTTATGAATGTCTACATACTGCAGATTAGGTGATTAAATATTTCACTGGTTAATATGAATTGATTTAAGATTTTATGTTTACTGATTCACCCCTCCCCTCTCAGTAAACTGTTATATCTTGAATATTTCCAACACTAGTGACACCATTTTTGTGATCATGGAGAGCTTCTATTGGAATTCTTAAGAATAATTGAGAGGAGGTGGGGGGGGGGGAACAAGGGGAAGGGGGTGAATCAGTTATCCAAGGTATAGATTTGCAAATAAAACTTTTAAATACTTAGTAGACCCATATCCATTAAACTTGTTATGCATGCATCCATTAGATCATACGATACTTAAACTTTGTAGGTTTTACTATCGTAGGTCAAAACAACTTTATAGAAATATAAACGTGGAACATAATAGATTCAATTATACATTTGGCGCAAGGATTTTACGTGGAAACCTAATTTGGGAAAAACCACCAATAACATGCTACTAATTCTCACTCTTCTAAAGTGATTCCCTGTAAAAGGCCAATCATGTTAATGGTTATCATACACATTGTTAAGTGTGACCTTGTTAAAGGATTTTAATCACCATGTTAGGAGTAAGCCTTGTTAGAGGACTTTAGATCATTTACTTGGAGTGTCACCCAATTACAAATGACTATTAGATCAACCTTAATCCAAAGGATTTACCCTAGATCGATACAATGATTAGAAAGTAACAATAAGGCTTAATTTGATAACAAATTACAACTTAGTTGCATATAACAGATCTTTGTTTTAGTCCTCCATTATGCTTGGCTTTCACACACTTAACCTCTGATAGCTTGTTCACCCTTCAAGTATTCATAATCTTAAGCCTTCTTTCTTTGCAGACCATTCGTAGTCTCTTATGTTTGGCCATTAAATGAAGTTGTAGTGCCTCTCATGATTTTAGTCTATACCTTGTTGTATTTTGATCTGAGAGATACTTGTACTCATGTTATTTGTATTTTGAGATGACTTGATGGTCGTATGTTATACTTTGATTCCTATATCATAAATGCTAGATCTTTATGTTGTTCAATTGATCATATTTACATGTTGATTCTATTTTGAGATGACAGTGTGTTTTCTCATGATATGCGGTTATCTGATATTTGGACATATCATTGATTATGTTATATGAGGATTTATGGTTATGGTTATTTGCTTCATTCTTGCTTCATTATGCTTTATGCAAATGTGAGTGATCTAAATGGATTAATTCAGTATATTTGAATAAATGGTTAAATTGGATTTTTTAATTCATTTATTGCTTTGGCTATGTTATTGTACACAATTACACTTGATCATGTGTTTAGTACACAAGAATTATATCCCTAGTAGTGGCACATGGAGTTAGAGATTTAGTTGTTCATATTTTACCAATGTCATCCCTATATGGTTGACATATCCTTATTTAATTCTTTAAATTACACCTTTTGGTGATTATTAAATCTAAACTCATTGCATATTGTGACTAGACTAGTGAGTATGTCTGTGTATTTAGTAGTTTGCATTGTCAGATAATTTGTTAAGGAAATATCTATGATTTTGGGTTTTTAGGCTTTAAATTTTATTGAATTTAACTTCTAGTAGCTTTACCATAGATGAATTCCAATTACTTAGAATAATCTATTTTTATTTGGGTTGATTCAGGAACTAACTAGTCCTTCTAGTTATTTGCCCTAATCAATTATTTGCTCAAAAACTAAATAAGTATTGAAAGAGGAATTTAATTCCCCACTTCTCACTTTTACAATTTGGAAAATTGAGAGCTTTTCTAAAATCCTTTTCAGAAGGATTGGTTTTTTTTTTTGTGTCTGAGCTACATGTGTGGGATCTTCATGAGGATGGGCTCGTTGGATCCAGCTTGGGGAGACATTTCTTTGTCATCATTTTTGGCCATATATGTAGATTATTTATTTATACCTAGCTATTTTCCATTTTAGCCCTTTTGGTTGTAAAGTAGGACTCTCCCATTTTCATATTTTAGTTCCATTTATAGTTTTGTTTCTAGTAGTTGTTTTCTTGGAGGCTAAGAACTAGTGTTCCCTTCCATTTTTATTTGTTGGTTTTGCTTGGTTGGTTGAGTATGAACATTTTTCTAGTTTTCAAGATGAGATTTTTGAGTCTCACACTATTATGCTAGCCATTTTTGCATATGGTGTTTGAACCCAAATTTCATTGGATTTTCAAGGCTTTTGTGCCCAAACACTAAATGGGTTTTTATTTCAAAGTTTTCCAATTTTGGGTTTTTTACCTCATTTTGTGTGCTGCCCTATTTTCTTAGGTCTTGTTGGCATGATGTTGGTCATGGAACTAGATCATCCATTTGGATGTCAATCAAACCATTATTTCTCTTTAATGTTGCATTGGGATGTGTGCCACATCTATCCTCCTAATATTTTTTTTGGTTGAGTGATATTTTTCTTATGTTCTCATCTAGTCCTTATGTTATTGATACAAGGAGCTCCCCTTAATACCATAAAATCATAATAGAAACATAGAAACAACAGAAAATATGAGAACAAAATATGGACTTTTTATTTGCACCACAAATGGGGAATTATAGAATTTATAAGTACAACATGCTAACCCACATGGGCAACTTTAGTACAATAATTTGCAAGACAGGTTGTGAACTATCATTTAGAGCTATCCTAGACAATGTTTGAGTCCTTCTTAAATAGGCAGTTTTATGCCACCCGAGAAGGTTCTAGATGCTCAAACTTAATACCTAGGGCCAACAGACCCCAACAATACACATAGAGTTGGCCAAATACATCTTTGACAAATTATTTTAGAAATTTTTGTAGCCCAACTTTTAAAGGCCATAACTCACAAATCATTGCTTCGATTGGCTATTATAACCACTTTTTGAAAACACGAACTCCTAATCTACAGTTTCAGATCCAGACCTCATCAAGGCACTCTAAGTCTTCCAATGGTGAGCTTGAAATTTTTTTTACAAATTTTTCCACCAAAAATCCACAATAACTTCTTTGATACTAATGCTTGAGCAATGAGATTTTCATGGTAGGCTTACAACTCTAAAATGAACCTTCCTATATAAAATGAGAACATTCCAAGCTCATATGACAAACTTACTAAAAATAAAAAGTTTCCATAAATAGTAACCACTCTATCTACTAGTGCTTATTAAAATAGAAAAGACTAAAAATAAAATATTTATGGGTGATGCAAGATTACCCTTGCACCCAGGATGCTTCTACATTAGACACCTGGGGTAATTTGAGAAGTGACCCCATCATGTCTCAAGTGTTTAGAGGAAAACCAAGATAGTTAACCTCATCCTTTGCTAGCCATGATGAATCCTCAATCGGTCACCCTTTCCATTTGACTAGATAGTCCTCATAAGTTCTATTTCTGGTACTTTTTCCAACACAACTATCTAGTATCTCCTCAATCTCCTTTGTAGCCAAACTAGATACTGGAACATTCCACTCTACTTTCATAACTCCATCTCCATCACCTCCTTCATAGTACTTTGTTAAATCTAAAATACTAAACACTAGTGAAACATTCAATTTAGCAGGGAACTCCACTTCATATGCATTTCTAGAAGCATGCCTTTTCACTATCCTAAATGGGCCAAACTTCTTCATCTTTAGCTTATTATATGTACCCACTAGAAAATGCTCCTTCTCAAATGAACCATGACATCATCTCCAATCTAAAATTCCTTATGCCTCGTTTTCACATCTTCCTTAGCCTTATACTGTGTGTTCATCTTTATGATGTGTTTCCTCACCTCCTCATGGATGTTATTCAAATGTTCAACAAAATCTCTTGCTTTAGCACTACTTATCTCTCTTTTATCCAATTGCCTCAATTTGGAAGCATTTTTGGGACTACTCCCATATACAATCTCAAATGGTGATTTACCAATACTCTTATTTGTTGGTGTAAATAAGTATTTACTTATGACACTTAAGTTTACTTAGGTTAATGCATTATTTAATTATTTTGCATTATTTAATTATTATTTTAGGTGAGACACTTAGGAGTTTGTGTACTCTCATTGAGTTACACAACTCTAATTATGCACATAGTGTCTACAACACAAGAGTATGCATCATTCACTGAGTTCTCATGATGACAACATAGTTATCTGCACTTCTCATTTAGCACATGTTTTCTACACTATTGATTTGTGTGCTACACCATTGTAGGCTTATCCTCACATCATCACACTTAATCTTGTGCTTAATGGAGGATAATCCATATATGGTGGACATGTGCCTAGTTGTATGACATATCATGATGCCGACTTCTATGCATTCTAGAAGCTCTCCTTAGGCCTTTATATTTAGGCACTCCTAGTGTACTCTCAACTAGGTATTGAATGAATATCGTCATTCTAATCATACTCTATCTATTTTGGTCTACTGTGTGCTTGTGTTGAATTCTGGCCTAAGCCAAATTCTTACATGGTATAAGAGCTGAGGAAGATTCTCATCACATAGCCATTTGAGACCATTCATGCTTCAGCACCTCGACACAATTTTGGGGGATCCACAAAAATTGGGAGCATCTAGAGCCAAATCTGACCTCACCGTTGCATCCGAAGTGTCGATACAGTGAAGATCAACTATAAATTTTCCTATGTTGGGTGAAAGTTGATCGTGAGGAATTTTTTTTTTGCAAATCAAAACCCGAAGGCCCCAATTTGCAACTGGGTATGGTCATTTTTTTTGATCTATCATTGATTTTCAGATCTAAATCTCTGTAATTTTATTTTTAGAATTATTTTTAGATTAATTACACAGGCAGAGAAATATTTTTTTGCCAAACTGGGTAGTGACACCCCAGCTCAGCTCTGTATTGTGGTGGAAATTTAATTTTTTAGGGCTTACTATATTATTAGTTCAACAAGTTCATTAAGTCCCTGATCAGGATGTACCTCTACTAATTTAGAGAAGTCATACTACATCAAACCTCTCTGCAATACTATTCGGCACAGAGAAACTTGTGCAGTAAATTCCACGGTGACCATCTTAAGTAGTCCATTTTCCCTACCCCGACCAATCTAGCGGTCTTGTCTTTTCTCTAAACATGAGGTGTGGTTGTTTTTAAACAACCTCAGAGCTGAGCACCCATGAATGTGGGATTAATACATAGATACCCTACAAGGGCATAGCATATTTGGATTCGTTGGTTCCATTCCCAATGCACTGAGATAAAATCAGTGTCTGCAGTATAAAAATATAGCAGGGTGTTATTAATTTTGACGCAAAAACTATATTTCGATTAATGCATTTGTTAATCTAGGTGTCACAACCACTCCAAACATGACACATGCCCACTTCTTTCACCAAACACATGGATAGCGTAGAACCAATCAATGACATGCGGCAGATCTATCAGACCTATCTTGTTCTCTATGCATCTAGGCACGTGGCGCATTTCCATTTGGCCATGCGACATTTCGCAGACACATATAGGCCTAGTGTGTACCCTAGTTAGTAGTGGTTGTGCATAGAGTCAGCCCACCATCATTGAGTCACCATTCGACATAGCCCACATCACCAAATTCATACGCTTAGCCAGCAGACACATCGACAGTCCATACAAGTGAGTCATCTTGACATCTTGCTGACATCATTAGAGGGATAGAAGATGTTGACATCATCAGTTCCTGATCTTAAATTTGATGCCTATTTGGATAAAGTTCTAGGGAAAATTACAATTGTTGTGACAGTAGTATGACCATCAAATTTAACCTCATGATTCGCTGATACAACCCCTCTCCAAATTGATTTTGGATTTTACAGTTCAACTTCAAGAGACCATAACTTGCTCATCTAGACTCCAAACCAGGTCTAATTTTTTTTGAAATTGGGAAGAATTTCCTAAATTTTTCAGTTGTGTAGCTATTTTCTAGTTTTGGTACAAGGATTTGTCAAAAATTACATTTTTTGGTGACTATACCTACATTTTACAACTTCAAACACTCCATATGGGCACATCTAGAGTCAAAAATAGGTTCTATTTTTTTTGAAAGTGCATTTTTTTTGTCTACTTTCTAGATCTAGCATTAGATTGTAGTGTTGTGTGGAAAAAATTGTCACTTTCAAAAATAAGACCTTTCTTAGCTTTGTAATGCTTTAGAATTGTAGCACATTGTAAAGTTTCAAGTTTGTACTCCATATAGAAGTTGTAACAAGAAAAATCAAAAGTCTACGAAGGCCAAAATTAGAAAGGAGACCATTGTAATTGCACTACTAATAAAGTGCCCAAAGCATCAATTTTGAGGGGGTTTCTTGATTTAGTGAAAAGGGTGGGGGGGGGGGGGGGGGTGTTCTTGATGTTTTGCTCTCTCTTTTATGCACTTTTCTTTCATTTTCTGCATTATGGGTAACTTTAAATTTCCTAAATTGACTCCTCATAACTATGCTTCATGGTCAATCAAAATTTTTTATCACTTAATTCATAATGGAGTTTCACAATATGTAGATGGTGCTCTTCCTAAACTAGCAGGTGATAATGTGTTTGCAAGTGATAATTCAAATTGGGTAGCCAATGATAGGAAAGCCCTAGGTGATGTATGTTTGGGGGTAGATGATAAGATTATGTATCAAATCAAGAAATTTACTACATCCAAGGAAGCTTGGGATACCCTCGAAAGCCTTTATGGTAAAGTGTCTGAAGAGGATGTGTTCAAAATTGAAGATGAGCTTGTCTCCTTAGATCCTAAGTCATATGACTCCATACAGGACTTCATCATCAAGGTGAATTAATTAAGGACAAAGCTTACTAATTTTTGGAGTTCTATCAAAAATGAAAAATTGATCTATGTTATCCATAACAAGATGCCATCAAAATATTCCACATTTGTATCTTCTTTTAACACCTCAAAGACTACCTTAGGGTCTACCTACAAGAAAGTCACTTTTGATGAATATGCTAAACTGTTGGATGATGAAGAAAAGAAGTTGAGATAAATGGGGATTCTCAAATCACCTTAGTCTAAAACATTGGTGGCCAAAAATGAGGGTTCTCAAAATTCAGCTTCACAATCTTCAAATAAAGGACAAAGTAAGAAGAAGTGGAAGAAAGACAAATCTGAGGATGCAGAAAAGACAACACCACAATCTAATCAACAAGGCAAGTCCTCAAATTTCAACAAGAAGAGGGATAATAACAATAAGGAGAAGAAGAAGTGTGCTTATTGCAAGAAATTGGGTCATGAAGAGCATGAGTGTTATCTTAAAAAGATTGATGAATTAACCAACATCATGAAAAAACATAATGTTCCATTGCCTAATGCTTACAAGGACAAAGGATCATCTTCAAATTCCAAGGGCAAAGGGCAAGCACTCATGGAAAATTAAAACTCTTCAAAGGAATGGATATTTGACTCAGGTGCTTCATATCATATGGGTTCTTCAAGAGAGAATTTTTCTTCATTGAATCACTCAAAGGTACTACACATCTTCATGGGGAATGATAGCAAAATGGAAGTTGAAGGGAAAGGAAATGTGGAGATGGAAAATGGAGAGTTTCAAGAGGTTCTCTATTTTCCAAACCTAAGTTCAAATCTCCTTTCAATCTACCAAATCACTCACCTCAGAGATGGACATAGAGTTGAGTTCCTTCTAGACTCAGTAAAAGTGCATAGTCTTAACGATGATTCCTTGGTTGTAGTGGGGAAAGTGAATGATCATTGAAGGTTGTACTCTTTCTCACATTTTGTGCCCAAGTCTCCTTTAAAGGCCTTGTTATCTCAATCAAATTCAAATATTCAATTATGGCATGAGCAGTTTGGTCATCTTGACTACCGCTACCTTTAGCAACTTTGCACATACTACATGGTGAAAGGTCTACCTACAATCAACTTTTCTAAGGGTGAATGTTCAATAGATTTAGAGGATATGCATCCATAAGGGAAGTTACAAAGAGGGAAGTTTTCAAGAACAAAAGGTGTTCTTCAAATGGTTCACATGGTATTAGTAGGTCCTTTTGCATTCAGCCAAGGTCACTACATACTTACCTTTGTTGATGACTTTTCAAGGTCACTTGGGTCTACTTTCTGTATAACAAGAATGAAGTGTTGGACAAGTTTCTAGACTTCAAGACTCATGTAGAACAAAAATCTAGAAAGGCCATCAAATTACTCCGAATGGAAAATGGAAATATGGATGTGAACAGAAGACTTAAAGACATTTGCAAACATGAGGGAATTAATCTTCAGACTCCACCAGCATTCAGTCTGCATAAGACAGATGTTGCAGCACTAAGGATTAGAATTCTCAAGTCTATGGAAAGTTGCATGATTCATGCCAAGTATCTCGATCCATCATTAGAAGTCGAAGCAATCTCAAGTGCCACTCACATTCTTAATCGTTCTCCTCATCCAACATTAGATGGAAAAACTTCTTTTGAGGCATGGTGCAGTAGAAAATTTATTGTGACACACTTTAGAGTCTTCAGTTGTCATGCATGGGAAAAGGCATCTTCCAAGGGATGCAAGGAATAGTCACCTTGACCTTGTACCTTCATTGGTTATGAAGATAGTGTGAAGGCATATAGACTTCTAGATCCGGAGACTCATTAGATTTTTGTTGAGAAAGATGTACATTTTGAGGAAGGTTCACCTAGCTTGTCCTCTACTCCTCTTCGCACATCATATAGTGTGGATACTGATAGTGATTCAAGTGATAGTGCTTCAACAGATTTAGACATGTGGGGTTCTATCAATAGTTATAGTGAGAGGTCACTTCACCAATTTAGTCCACATGCATACATCACCACAGTGATAGGTCTAGAACAACAGGGTACATCTAGTCTTCCAGATATAGGATTAGTGATAGATTTGGGGGATAGTATTCATGATTTGCCTCTTCTTCTTGATGTAGAATTTCCCTCTTCAATTGTCATGAGGGTTCCATCTAACTCTCTTGTTCATCCTCTACATGATCGATCCTCTTAGGTTGAAGTGATTGTGGATACTTATGATCAACAATTGCAGTAGGGTTCTTCATCAGTTGTAGAGACAGACAGTTCTTTGGGACAAGTTCTTTAGCCAGATGAACAGGTTTCAAAGACATCACTTATCCATGGGATTCTTTCCATGCATAGTGGAAGCATCTCATTTGTACCTTTGGCATTGTTTCTTCCTAAGGGGAGGAACACCATTCTGCAGTCTTGGATCAGCTTATTCATCAGAGTAGTCATTGTTCGACATTCTTCTTTGGGGGGGGGGAGCCTATCCTGTCTCTCTTCCTCTTCTCATCATTATCTTATGTATATATTGGATTTATGTTGTAATGTGGGGGTCTTGATTACTCCATCCATCCATGCATCCTATTTATCTCTCTTTTTGGGGGAGGGTTTTTCCCATGATGTTTTCCCTCTTTCCCCGCTTTATGGGAGATTGCATATCATTATGTACATGGGTACCTAACATGGCCTAGTAGTTGGGACCCATATTTCATTTCATCCTAGATTTTGTAAGCTTAAGGGCATTCCCCTAACTTACACTTAAGGGGGGGTGTTGGTGTAAATAAGTATTTTCTTATTACACTTACTTAAGTTTACTTAGGTTAATGCATTATTTAATTATTTTGTATTATTTTATTATTATTTTAGGTGAGACACTTAGGAGTTTGTGTACTCTCATTGAGTTATACAACTCTAATTATGCACATGGTGTCTATAACACAAGAGTATGCATCATTCACTGAGTTGTCATGATGACAACATAGTTATCTGCACTCCTCATTTAGCACATGTTGTCTACACCACTGATTTGCATGCTACACCATTGTAGTTTTATCCTCACATCATCGCACTTAATCTTTTTCTTAATGGATGATAATTCATATCTGGTGGACATGTGCCTAGTTGTATGATATATCATGATGCTGACTTCTATGCATTCTAGAAGCTCTCCTAAGGCCTTTATATTCAAGCACTCCTACTATACTCTCAACCAGTTATTGAATGAATATCGTCATTTTGATCATACTCTATCTATTTTGGTCTACTCTATGCTTGTGTTGAGTTCTTTAGTTCTTGGGTGAATTCTGGCCTAAGCCAAATTCTTAAACTATTGATAGAAATATTATATGCAAATTCTACCTATGGTAAAATCATATCCCATCCTTTTGATTTATCTCCAACCAAGGATCTCAGCAAATTTCCCAAACTATAATTTACAGCTTATATTTTTCCATTAGTCTATGGATGATGTGATGAATTGAACTTCAAATATATCCTCAATTTCTTCTACAATGTACAATAGAAATACCCAAGAAATTTGGTCTCTTGATCTAAAACTATACTCTTTGGCAGACCATGTAGTCTCACTACTTCTCCAAGAAACAACTCTAATACATGAACTGCATGACTAGTCTTCTTACAAGGAATAAAATGTGTCATCTTTGAAAACTTTTCAACCACCACAAAAATAGAATCATGCTCGTGTTATGTCCTTGTTAATCCAAGAAAAAAATTCATGCTGACATCTTCGCATGGCTTCTCTATTATAGGTAATGGCTAATACAACCCTATATTATGCTTTACTCCTTTTGCCATCTAACATACTCTGCATCTTTGTACAAATTTCATCACATCTTGCTACAACTATGGCCAGTAGAAATTTTTAGCAACCAAAGCTATAGTTTTATCTCTACCAAAAATGTCTAGCCAATCCTCCACTATGCTTCTCCTTGATGAGATTATCTCTCATTAAACTTTTGGGAATGCACAACTAGCTTCCTTTGAACAACATATTATCTTGGATCATAAAATCCAACCACTTTCTCCTGTCAAGTATAACAGGTTTAGTACAAGCTTTCCATGCTTCACCAAAATTAGGATCATCAGGATATAATGTACTAAGTTCCTTGGATCCAACCACCTCTATCTACATTTCTATCAGCAAAATTTGTCTTCTACTAAGAACATTTGTAATTTTGTTATACTTCTCACTCCTATGTTTCAAAACAAATGTATAACTCTGTAAAAACTCACCCAACTTTAAATGCCTTCGGTTCAATTTTCCTTGACTATTCAAATATTGCAAAGCTTGATTATTAGTATACAAAATAAACTCCTTAGGAAGAATATAGTGTCTCCACATCTTCAATGCTTGAACTATAGCATAAAACTCCTGATCATAAACAAAATGTTTTCTTTTTGCATCATTCAACTTCTCACTAAAATATGCAATAGGTCTACCTTCCTGGCTCAAAATAGCTCCTATTGTAGTACAACTAGTATCGAAATCTACTTGAAATACCTTGTTAAAATAAGGAAGTGCTAAAATAGGTTGCTTAGTAACTTTCTATTTCAATAGATTAAAACTCTTATCTGCTCCTATAGTCCACTTAAACTCTTTGCTATCCCCTCTCATTGTTTCAGTCAAGGGTCCACAAATACTACTAAATCTTCCTATGAACTTTCTATAAAATGTGGCCAATCCATGAAAAGATCTTACCTTTGTTGCACTCCTTAGAGTAGGCCATTCAAGGATAGCCTTCAATTTATCTTGGTCCATTTTCAAACCTTCTCCTAAGACTACAAATCCTTGGTACACCAACTCTTTCTTTACAAAACTGCACTTCTTTAGGTTTATCAACAATTTTTCTTTCCTCAACTTATCAAACATCTTATGAATATGAATCAAATGCTCCTCTAATGTCTTACTAAAGATCAATATATCATCTAAGTAAAAAATTAAAAACTTACCCAGAAACTCTTTTAGTACCTCATTCATGAGCCTCATGAAAGTGCTTGGTGTATTGGTTAGCCCAAAAGGCATGACTAACCACTCATATAGTCTTTCCTTGACTTGAAAGTAGTCTTCCACTCATCAACTTCTCTAATATGAATCTGATGGTACCCACTCTTCAAATATATCTTTGTGAAATACTTAGCTCCACTTATATAGTCCATAATATCATCCATCCTTGGCAATGTAAATCTATACTTTATTGTGATCTTGTTGATAGAGTGAGAATTTGTGCACATCCTCCATTCTCCATTCTTCTTTAGCTTCAACTTGGTGACCATCATTTATGACACCAAATTGTCAGTATTTCCACCATCAATGATTACATCACAACACTTATCTTCACATCTGCACCTTGTGTGAAACAAGCTCCTTCTTTGTTTAGGTTCATTCTCACCATTTAGCAAGACTCTTTGGTTAACTAGGACTTCTCCTCTTTCAGCATCTTTAGAATTTAAGGATTTGGCATCTTCATCAATATGTGCAACTCTTTCCTGACCTTCTATTCTTTAATCTATCCTTCCTTGGCACTGGGTACATTCAAATGCTCTATGCCCTCCTTCTTTGTAGTGAAAACATTTTCCACACAAGCCTTCTCTTCCAGACCCTTGTCCTCTATGTATTCCTCTCTAATCTCTATTTTTTTTATCATAAAAATGATTGAAATTGTTTCCCTTCTAGTTTTGACTACTATTTCCAACCTCATACTTTTTCTTTTGATCATCATTATGACCACCATAAGATTTTCCACTAGATCTTCCACTATTCTTATTGTCAAACTTCTTGCTAAATTTCTCCTCAACTCTTAGGGAAAACTAGCATGCCTCCTCAATACTACTCATTCAAACTAAAATTATCTCATCCTAAATTCTAGGCCTTAACCCATTAAGATAACAGGTGACTTTCTCCTTATCAACTTCTACATGGCCTATTCTAATGAGAACTCAATAGAACTCTTCAGTATACTCTTGAATAGATTTTTCTACTTGCTCCAACCCTTACATCTTCTTCAATAGATCAAGCTCATAATCCATGGGAATGAATTATCACTTTATTTTATCTTTCATCCAATTCCATTTGGTGATTTTGTCCTTTCCCTTTCTATTTTGCTCCAACTGAACATCCTACCACCAGATTTTTACATGTCCCTTTCATTTTTCCTTTGTAAACTTGACCCTATTAGGATCATCAAAATCTTCATACTCAAATTACTACTCTAGTTCATTGATCCATCGATTAGTTCCTTTAGGTTAAGATTTCTTAGAAATGTGGGAACCTCAAACTTAGGTTTTTTTCCAATCATGGAGATGGCCCTAAAAAGCCTCTCTTCCTTTGGATTTAGAGTTGGCTCTGCTTTAGCATTTTCTTCTACTTCATCGTCATCCTCACTTTCATCTCTTATAGGAAGATTTATTCCTCTTTGCATTTTTTATTCCAATGCTTGCATTTTCCTTTGGAGGGCTAAAAAACCCTTAGGTGTAACAGCTACAGCTTTTCCACCATCCTCTCTTCGCAGAAGAATTTTCATGCTTCTTTTGAAACCCTAGTGCAAACTACCTCAGAATTGATGATCAGGCTACATGCTCAACCCAAACCATAGTTTTAATTTGAACTACTTCACAGTCAATGATCTATCCACACACTCAAGAACTATAGTTCTAATACCACTTAATACAAGGAGCTCCCCTTAATACCATAAACTCATAACAGAAACATAGAAACAACAAAAATTGTGAGAACAAAATATGGACTTCTTATTTGTACCACAAATGCAAAATTATAGAATTCATAAGTATAATATGCTAACCCACATGGGTGCCTTCAATACAATAATTTGCAAGACAAGCGATGAATTGTCACCTAGAGCTATCCTAGACAATGTTCAAGTCTTTCTTAAATAGGTAGTTTTATGCTACCTAGGAAGGTTCTAGATGCTTAAACTTAATACCTAGGACCGACAAACTCCAAAAATACACATAGAGTTAGCCAAATACATCTTTGAGAAATTATTTTAGAAATTTTGGTATCCCAACTTTTAAAGGCCATAACTCATGAATTGTTACTCCAATTGGCTATTATAACCACTTTTCAAAAATGACATCTCCTGATGTATCGGCTCAAAATTGTGCTAGCACCCATCCATCATTTTTTAGACCTCATCGAGGTACTCTAAGGCCTCCAATGATGAGCCTAAGATTTTTCTACAAATGTTTCCACTATAAATTTGAATAACTTCTCTGATACTAATGCTTGAGAAATAAGATTTTTATGGTAGGCTTACAACTCTGAAATGAACCTTCCTATTGAAAATGAGAACATTTTTATCTCATATGATGAACTTACTAAAAATAGAAAGTTCCCATAAATAGTAACCACCTTGTCTGCTAGTCCTTATTAAAATAGAAAAGGCTGAAAATAAAATATCTTTGGGTGATGTAAGATTTTACTTGCACCCAAGATGCTCCTACATTAGTTATGATCTTCGTGATGGTGGTGCACCACACATGAGTATGTGCATGTACATTGTCAAGTGATTTATGAGGCCCAATCTCCTATTTGTACTTCAGTGGAGTTATGATCATTTAGAGTTGGAGCATGGGAAGGGTAGGATAGCACATGGAGGAGGCTTCTATCTCATAGCCTAGTGTTTATGGTGCCAAAGGGTTGGTGGAGGAAGTTTTAATTAAGTGACAACTAAATAAAATTATGGGTGGTAATAAAACTTAAGATAATAAAATGCTTCATCATGAGAGCCTTTCATTGGAAAGTTGAGTCCACATAATCCAAGCTTTCTCTTCTTGATGCCAAGCAACTCTCTGTGGTGTCAACACCAACATAGTTTCGCATTGATTATCCAACCAAGACCTATAGTACTTACATTATCTCATGATCTTGGTTTCAATCATCACTACTATATAGTGTGAGTGTTAGCCATAGATATCTACTTTATGTATGGGTTGTGGTTGGATCATAATCTTCATTAGCATAATAGGAGTTGACCTACAAGTCTCACATGGTTAGGAGGTATAGCTACCTTCACCACTACTGGGGACCAATGTATAGAGATAGTCTATTGTCCCAGTGTGGCTATTGCTGGATGTTTTCACTTGGTACATCGGGTTTCAAAATATGCTTTCTTATGATTTATGCTTTCATTGGAATTCTTGTATATCATTTTTAGATGATTTTAGTTAGACACATTCCCTTATTATGATGTTTATCATATAATTAGATGATGTTATCTACTTAGTTAGAGTATCTATTTCTTTTTAGCATGTTACATTTCCTTATTCCTACAATGTAGTATATTTTAGTAGTGACATCCTCATAAGACAACTTTGATGATATGGTCGATAGTTTGGGATGTTACATGCAAAAGATGGCTAGGACCTTTGAGGTATCATGATGCTATTATGGTTGGGAGGGATTGCACATGAGTTTTCTTTTTTTCATGCACTGTGATATTAGTTTCTAAATTCCTTCTAGTTATTGCCTTTTTCCTAATGGTTAGATGTGTTCCTTATGTTTTGGGTATCCAAGCCTCGACTTGTTGGTCTAGTACTCCTTAGTGTGTAGATTCTAACTCTCTTTTATGCCTTTTAATATTCATTGGAACATTCTTGCTTTTATTGGGTGATTTTTTTAAGCTTAAGGTGATACCTACAAAGTATCACATGCCCATATAGAAAATATCATGTGCTACTATAAAATATCACATGCCTCTAGAGAAAATGGTGTGCGATACTAAAAAGTATCACATGCCCTTTGATGAACTATCATGTGATACTTATAAAGTATCATATAGTATTACAAGAATTATTGCCTGATCCTTGAAAGGATCACACAATTTCTTGAGAAGTATCATACTATACTACAAAGTATCATATAGTGTTGCATTAAAGTATCACCTGGGTCTTTGGAAAAACTTGTCTGGGAAGATAGCAAGAAGTTTTCTATTTGACCAAAAGTTTTTGGGAGGTTTTTTGGCTACCCTCTATGGTTTTCTTGAATACCTTGGAATTGTATTTTGATTCTAAAATGTTTCATATTCAAAATCATTTGCATCCTTTCATAGTTAGTCATTTTGGTTAGTAGTGGTTTTTGGAGATCTATTGGTGTTTGGATGTTTGTTTAGTCTTACATTGTGATCTTTGTGATCCTCGTATGTTGTATGTTAGGTACATCCATACTCTTTTTTATAAAAAAAAAAATATCTTGGCTTATATTTATCCTCATTCCGAGGATCTTTGGGTAGAGAATTATAGAAGCAATACCATAGATTCTGTGTCTTCCTTAGGTTCTTGAACATGACAATCTTTTCTTCTGACCAAATCTCTCTATAAATAGAGATTTAAGATCCTTTTTCACTTAACTACAATTTTTCATTTTAGGTTGGGTAGGATTAGGTAGGATACAATGAATCTACCCACTTTTCATTTGGTTCCTCTAGAAACTTATTCTTCAACCCTCCTTGAATTCATCACAAAATGGTTTACCTTGAATTCTATGCCACCAACTCATCATAGTTATCTTCCACACACTTCACAGAATTCAAGAAAACAAAATAGTCATCTCATATTCATCAAATCTATGATTTTACATGAATTCTAGCACTTGGCATCAATATGTTGTCACTTGGCTTCCATACTATTCCTCCACTCATCATCCACTAGTTTACTTGGTGAACACTAAAGATTGTTGATGCTCAATATTAACTAAAATTTACTTAGATTACACTATGTTCACTTGGCATACACTAAATATTCACTTTTCTTGGTCAAACTAATTTTTTTCTTGGCTTGCACTAATTTTGTTCAACACCTACTATGCACTTGGTCAATCTTGGCAAACACAATTCTTCTTATTTTTTCTTCTAGATGTAATCAGTGCATCCAACCTTTATAGCCTTAAGTAGATAAACAATACACTATATTATCACTATCTTAATGAGTCTTTGCACTCTTTTTTCATACCATAACTCAACCTTTCCTCTAGGTGTTCTTATTATCTGATTTGATCAAATCCTCTTCATCAATCAAAAAAATGATAGTATTCAAATCAACTAAGTAGATGTATTACCAACAAGTAGTAGGTTTGACATTAGTGAAAAAAAAATTATTGTTCCATTATAGGTACTTCACTTCAAAACAATCTCATATTAACAATCTCTCTCTTTGGCACTGATGGAAAACCAATACCAACAATAATACCAAAAACAAAATATTTCCTTATATTAAAATCTCTCCCTTTATCAACAACTTTCATCTTCTATATAGGCTACAAAATGTTCTTCCTAACTAATAGACAATCAACTCCTCCTTATGACTCCCTTCATTTGTCATCTTGTAGGTTATCAATCTCTCTGTACTTATTTCTCCCTCGGTACTCTCTTCCTTTTACTAGGTAGATGTATTTATTTCAGTCATTTCTCCCTCTTTAGTAAACATCAAGTACACTATCTCCCTCTAATTAGATATTTCATACTTATTTCTCCTTCTAAAGTATTTCTCCCTCTGTAAGGTATTCCTTATGTTTCCCTCTTTGACAATAATGCCAAAGAATTCTCATCTCAACATGTAGATGTTAACAATTTTAGTTTCTCCCTTTGTCACCTTACTTATGATTGTAAATTATCTAATTTAGCTCCATCATTACTTTAGGAAGATCCTAAAGTAATATCCATTGCATCAAGTTATAAGATACAACATTTAGCTTAGCTGATATAGGGCACTACTCATGCCTTTTAAGTAGCTTTGGATAAGGCTAGATCACTCTTATTTTACCTCTTAAAAACTCATGAGAATCCTTAGGTAAATATTTTATGAAGATATCAGCTATCTTCTCTTTTGTATTCACATATTCCATCTTCATTTATTTGTCTTGAACTAACTCTCTCAAGTAATGATACTTGATTGCAATGTGTTTAGTATTTTTGTGCATCACATGATTCTATGATATATTTATAGCACTTATATTATCATAATAAAATATCATAGGTTCAATGATTTCTTCTTTCACACCTTTGAGTAGTTGTTTGATTTATAAAATGTTTGTACAATTTACTACAACAACCACATATTCAACTTTAGTAGTAGATTGAGATATGCAATTTTGTTTCTTCTTGGTCCATGTGACAAAAATTTTTCCTAAGAAAAATGCTCCTCCACTAGTGATATTTCTATCATCAATGTTTCTAGCCCAATTAGCATTAGTGTAGGCTCTCACCTCAAAATTCTCATTTTATTGTAGTATAGACCATAGTCTTTTGTTCCTTTCAGATATCTCATAATTTTCTTAATAGCCATCAAATGATTCCCCTTAGGATTAGTAGAGAATATTACAAAAATCCCAATAAATAATGTGATTTTAGGTCTTCTATGTACTACATATTGAAATTTTTCAATCATAGACCTATATAATGTTTGATTTACATTAGTTGAATCATCATTATTTGACAACTTGCATCCTATCATCGTAGGTGTGCTAACTAGTTTTGAATCTTCTGGTCTAAAAGTTTTCAATATTTCCTTTACATACTTAGATTGATTGATGTATATACTATATTTCATCTGATACACTTGCAAACCAACAAAGAACTTGATTTCTCCAAACATAGACATCTCAAATTATTTCTTCATTTCATTTATAAATGCCTTATAGAATCCATCTTGACCTCAAAATATGATATCATTAATGAAAATTTCAGCTAATAAATGTTGTTATATGGAGCCTAATAAGACTTAGAGGTTTATTTGATACAATTTCCCTCTAGATTATTTCTAAGTGAGTTTGGGGGTAGCACCTCCAAAATAGGGTCAAGAGGCAGTGCCCCAAAGCCAAAAATGCCCTTATATTGTAGAAGGTGTTGACTACTATTTTTCTATTATTCTAGCCCTAATTTTGTAAGTGAAAAAAAGCTTATATAAAAAGGCTTAGGGTTAGGGATTTCAAGATGAATGGTGATATTGTAGCTTCTTACAGTAGTATTAAGTTGTTAGATATTACAGATTGTAATTAGGTTGTAATCACTAGATCATAATAATATTGGACTTATTGTTCGTGGATGTAGCCCAAGATTTGGTGAACCATGTTAAATTTTGGTGTCTTGTGTTCTCTTTTATGTAATCTACTATTTTTTATTATTGGTTATATTTTTATGTAACTATTATTTATGTCTAAGGTTAATCCTAACAAGTGGTATCAGAGGTAGATGATCGTTGTCTTTTTTTTCCAGCTAGACTGTCATCATTTTTTTTAGCGATCCTTTGCAGGAAGGTCTCACAATTGAGTGAGAGAAATGGTAGGTGAGGGTAAGCTAAGGGTTGACAAGTTTAATGGGAAAAATTTTTTGTTATGGAAAATTCAAATGGAGGACTATCTTTATTAGAAGGATTTATGGAAGCCTTTGGAAGGAAAAAATAAGAATCAAGGATCTATGACAAATGATGACTGGGATCTTTTGGATAGAAAAGAACTTGGAAGCATTTGATTATACTTGGAACCATGAGTTGGCATTTAATATTAGAATAGAGAAGACAATAGAAGAGAAGATGCAAACCCTAGAGAAACTATATGAAAAACTCTCTACTTCAAACAAGGTATTTCTCATGAAGCATTTATTTAATATGAAAATGATAGAAGGTGGATCTTTTTTGGATTATTCAAATGAGTTTAATACTATTACTAGTCAATTATCTTCTATGGGTATCAATATTGATTAAGAAATTAGGGCTCTCTTGATTTTGTGTTCTTTGTCTAAAAGCTAGAATAGCTTGGTAATAGTTGTGAGTAATTCTATTTCTTGATCTAGTACCCTAAAATATAATGATGTGATTAGTGCTATTTTGAGTGAGGAAACTCATAGGAAAATCTCAAGTGGGTCTACATTAGGAAGTGCTTTGAACACACAAAGTAAAGGCAAAAATATTGAGAGAGGAAATAATTTTGAAAATCATGAGAAATCAAGAGGAAATTCAAAGGGGAGGATGTCTCAATCCAAAGGACTAAGAGATTGTTGGTACTATAAAAAATTAGGGCATAAGAATAAAGATTGCTAGACTCAAAAGAACAATGAAGGAGATAAACTAGAAGGGAACAAGGAGGAAAAAGTGTCAAGTAACAAATCTGAAGAGGATACTTTGATTCTTTCTTTAGAAAGTTTTTATGATTGATGGGTTTCAGATTTCAGTGCTTCATTTCATGCTACATCTCATAGAGGTTATTTCATTGATTATGTCCAAGGGGATTTTATACTTGTTTATTTGGAGGATAATGAACTCTATAAGATTTTTGGAAAGGAAAAAATTAAGATTAAGTTGCAGAATGAGAATCATTGGGTACTACATGAAATAAGACATGTCCCATGGCTAAGTAAGAGTTTAATTTTAGTAGGGAAACTCAGTGATGAGGCTTGTGTAATTACTTTTAATGATAAAAATTGGAAGGTTTCAAAAGGTTTTATTGTAGTAGCAAAAGTTATGAAAGTAGGCACCTTATATATTTGTACAAGTCATATTATTCCTTCTACTTCAATTGTTTCAGAGAAAAATGAATGTTTAAGAACAATTGTTGTAGTTAAGCAGAGAGAACAAATAGCTATTGTAGATTCTAATATAGTGTTTTGGCATAATAGACTTGTGCACATGAGTGAGAAATGTATGAAATTACTTTATTGAGAGAAATTTTTACCAGGTTTGAAATGTGTTAATATGAGTTTCTATGATAGTTGTGTGTATGGAAAACAAAAGAGAGTGAGTTTTGTGAAGGCTAGGAAGGAAAATAAAAGTGAGCAATTAGAGCTTGTGCATACAAATGTATGGGGACCAACTCAGGTATCTTCCCTTGGTAGCTCTCATTATTATGTTACATTTATTGATGATACAACTAGAAAAGTATGGGTTTATTTCCTTAGACAGAAATCTAATGTATTTAAAACTTTTAAGAAATAGAAATGCTTGGTTGAAAATGAGACTAGAAAGAAATTAAAATGTCTTAGATCTGATAATGGTGGTGAGTATTTTAGTCATGAATTTGAGGATTATTGCTTTGCTAATAGTATTCATCGATAAATTTTTTTTCCAAGGACTCCACAAGAAATGGAGTGGTTGAATGCATGAACATGAGTATAATGGAGTGTACAAGAACCATGAGGTTACATGCAAGGTTTCCATTAAACATGTAGGTGAAGTCTATTAATAGTACTGTATATTTGATTAATAGAGGTCCCTCTACTCCTTTGGGTTGTGGTATTCTGAAGGAAGAATGAACTGGTAAGAAATTGAGTATTCTTTTCTCAGAACCCTTGGTTGTCAAGCATTTTCTCATATAGATTCTAAAAATAGAACCAAGCTAGAAGCTAAGTCAAAGAAATGTGTATTTGTTGGATATGGCATTAATGAATTTAGTAATAGGCTTTAGAATTTTAAAAATAATAAAATTGTAAGAAGTGGGAATGTCATATTCAATGAGAAAGTGTTGTACAAAGATCTATTGTAGCAACATGAGAAGAAAGAAAATGATTATGTAGTGTTGGATGATACTCCAAAAGGTGATGTTTCAACAATTCCTCATTATGTGAAACAACTGCAGGAACAAATACCACACAACCTAGTGAATGTTAAATAGTCAACAAGGATAAGTAGACCTCCAAAAAGATTTTCTCTTTTCTTGTATTCTATTTTACTTACTGGTACTAGTGAACCTGAATGTTATGATGAAGTTGTACAAGTGGATAAAAAGATTTAGTGGGAGTTTACAATGAAAGAAGAAATGGACTCTTTACTGAAAAATAAGACATGGGATTTATACAGGTTGCCTACAAGTAAAAAGGATTTATAGAATAAATGTGCTTATAGATTGAAAGAAGAGGATGGAGGTGAGAAAAGATTTAAAGCCAAGTTGGTTATAAAAGCATTTTCATGGAAAAAATGCATCAATTTTGATGAGATATTCTCTCATGTTGTTAAAATGACTTCTATTCACACTATTTTAAGTATTGTGGCTATTGAAGATTTTCATTTGGAGCAACTTGATGTTTAAATGGCCTTCCTTCATGGTGATTTGGATGAAGAGATATATATGGCTTAGCCACATGGATTTGAGATCAAAGATAAGGAGAACTTAATCTAAAAATTGAAGAAAAGTTTATATGCCTTGAAGTAAGCACCTTGGCAATGGTATCTAAAATTTGACAGTTTTATGCATGAGCATGGATATAGTAGGTGTCATTTAGATCACTGTGTTTATTTTTAAGATGTTGGATGATGAAAGATCTATTATTTTATGTTTATAAGTTGATGATATGCTTGTAACTGGGTCTAACATGGAGGGGTTAAAGGAATAGTTAGCACATTCATTTTCTATGAAGGATTTGGGGGCAGCAAAACAAATCCTTGGTATGAAGATTTGCAGAGATAGGAAGAACAAGAAATTGACATTATCTCAGGCTAATTATATTGAGGAGGTGTTGCAACATTTCTTGATGGAGAATACTAAAGATGCTAGCACACCATTACTTGATCATTTAAAGTTGACTAAGGAGATGTGTTCCAAGACACAAGAAGAGGAGGACAAGATGCCTAAGGTACCTTATGCTTCATATGTAGGAAGCTTGATGTATGCTATGGTATGTACTAGGCCAAATATTGCACATGTAGTGGGAGTTTTTAGTAGATATATGAGTCATATAGGGCTTTAGCATTGGAATGCAGTTAAATGGATTCTCAGATATTTAAGAGGAACATCTAGTAAGTGTTTATAGTTTGGGGGCTCTACTACTAATTTATGGGTCTATGTTGACTCATATTTGGAAGAGGATATTGATACCAGGTGGAGTACTGTAGGTTATCTATTTATTGTTGGTGTAGAAACTATGAGCTAGGTTTCTATGTTACAGAAGGTTAATGCTTTATCTACTATAGAGGCACAATATGTTGCTGCTATCGAGGCAACTAAGGAGATGATATGGCTTTAGTTATTCTTGGAAGAATTGAGACAGCCTCAGAAGGATAATTATTATTTTACAAATAGTTAGAGTGCCATTCATCTTGCAAAGAATTCAGCTCTACATTCAAAGACAAAAGACATATAGTTGCAGTACCATTTCATTCGGTTAGTTTTGGATAATAATGGAGAATTAAAGATAGAGAAGATACATACAAATGAAAATCTAGTGGATATGTTTACAAAGGTAGTGGAAAGGGAGAATCTAAATTCCTCTTTAGTTTTAGTTGGTCTTCTTGACTGGATAGAATAAAAGAACAACAAAGTCTAGGGTGGTTTGATATATTCAGGTGAGAGCTACAGGTTTAACAGTGTTATGATGAGTCTCCAAGTGGAAGGTTATTGTTGTGGAGTTTGATCAGTCTCCAAGTGGGAGATTGTTGTCATATAGAGCCTAATCATACTTAGAGGTTTATTCAACATAATTTCCCTCCAGAATATTTCTACGAGAGTTTGGGGACAGTGCCCCCAAGATGGGGTCAAGGGGCAGCAGTTCAGTGGGGTCATGGGTTTTCTATTATTCTAGCCCTAATTTTGTAAGCAAAAAAAAAATTGTATAAAAAGGCTTAGATTTAGGGATTTCATGATGAATGGTGATATTTTAGCTTCTTGTAGTGGTACTGAGTTGTAAGGGATTATGGATTATAATTAGGTTGTAATCATTAGATCATAATAATATTAGACTTGTTGTTTGTGGGCGTAGCCCAGGGATTGGGTGAACCATGTAAGAAAACTTGCAACAAAAAATATAACCATGTTCACATAACCCATAATACATCTAAAATAAACATGTAATTGAAATATGCACTTAAAATCTTCATGCAAGAGAATAGATGGCATACCCACAAAAAATATGACACAAGATATACCTTGGGAAACCCTCATTGAGGGAAAAAAACCTAGCCTCCAAAAGCATCCATCACCATGTATATTTAAACAAAAATACTATTGCAATACAACCATGGAAGCATTCAAAGCCATAGCCACAACCAAGCAATCCATGTGAATAAGCATGAATCCACACATCCCATGCCATGCTTCCAACCTTCACAAATGCTCCCTTGGCTAACTTGTCAAGCCTTGTGCTGCTCGACTCTTGCCTTTTTTCCTTCTTATCTTCTCACACCAACAACTACCTTTATGGCTACTTATATAGTAGCAAGTACCACAAAACCACCAAGTGGTATTAAATAAACCATGTGCTAAGACCATGTGCTACCTAACACATTGACCCCACATTTAATATTGGAAATTTAATTTCTTTTTCGCAATATTAAATAATTACATCAAATATTATCACAATGTTATAATAAAACTCATCAAGTATATCCCATGGGAATCTTTACATGTTGCATGTACATCCAAGAGCAAAATTACATAATAAAATAATGTAATACAATATAACAATATTATGCAATGTGTGAAACACCCATTATCTCAACAATCTCCCACTTGTTGTATACATTGCATAGGGTCAATTTGTAGCCACATAAATGAATAAGAGAACAATCCCTCCCAACACATCCACAATTATAGATCAAAGTACATAAAGTGCTCCATCCTAGTACCTACAACAAAATCAAAGTATCCAGCATCTCAAACATGAACGATCTCAACTCCTATAATGCCACTACCATTGGACATACATAGAAGCCATCCAAAGAGAAAGCCACCCAACCTATTGAATTAGAAGAATATAAAATCCCATACCAACTAAAATTCCAAGCACAAAAAACCTAGTCCAAAGATAATCACATGTATCTGTAGTTGTCAAAATATCCATAGCTGAAATAGAACCCACAAGAAGTGCCAAACCAATCTAAGTATCCATAGCTCCACAGGTATACCAAGTGAATCTCAAATCATCAACATATCCAGTATGTAACCTATAATCACAAGCTTCAAGAGAAATACCTACCACATATACATACCATGAAGCTCCCACTACAAAAGATAATGTCAAATATATAACCAATCCACTCACAACATCTCAAAGAATTGAATCCATGTAGTCTCAAGGACATCCACAACACATAAACCAATAACCTACAAGAATAACTCTCATAACAAGTCTCCAACACTCTCCCAAATTCTTCACAACCAATAGAGAAAAGAGATAAAGGAATAACCATGCCATCTCTCACATGACATACATGAGCACAAGCCAATGATCATAATCTCTAACCAATTTCAAATCTAATATAATTGAAACCAAACATCTAGGAAGATAACCAAGACCAAAGAGAAACCATGCAAATCATAACCCCTATCATGTTCTTCTACACACACCTCTATATGTAAATTTTACAAGTATGATCTCCTCCATAAAACCCCAACCAAGAAGCCTCAATAAAACCCAAACCATACCATATAACTAATCATGGATTTAAGCCTCTTGCAAGAAGATCAAACTCATATACCATTCCTAATCCAAGGAATATGCTTAATATAAAACAATCTTCCAAACTTAACTAGCATAAAAATATATGCAAATGGAGATATCCAATGCTAAACCATCTCTCAAATGAACCCTCCAAAACTAACTTATGTACCATACCTCAAGATCCATATCCATGAAAGACAAGCATAAATACAATACACCTGAGAGAAACAATGAGTTATACCTCTAAAGTAGCAAAATGCTAAGTAGACTAAGAGTGGTGAATGAGAATGCTCATCAAGATATCCAAGTCTCCAACCAAGACTCATATAAGAATAATCTCCTCTCTAGTCCATATCAAGTGAATACCCCTTAGACTTCCTGTTGAAACCATAAACTATTCCAACAAATACTTCTATAATCTAAGATAAATCAACATCATCGTCATCTCTAAGTATCCATGAGCACCCATAACCAATAAATCCATACCAACTCCAAATGCAATATAGCAATATCATGAAGTATCCAACTTATGATGAATGTAATCAATACCAAGAAACTAAACCAAGATCAATTTCAAAGTATAAGGCCCCTTCCCTAGTACCCTATTATAAAAACTTAATAACAGGAACATTATTAGAGCTAGGAAGAATAAGAGGATGAGAGGTTATGTTTTGTGTCTTGTGTATAGAGTGTGAATTATATACTATTATTGTATACCTTAAGATTGAGTGACAATAAGAAGGTTCCAAGATCTAAATATGCGTGGATTGGCATTTTTCCTATCAACAAGGAACCTGAGGTCTTGTTAGGACTAATATACATTTTAGTCTTTGTTGCATTAAGTATCATATTCAAAATTACACTAGGTTGATAAGATAAGACCTATGGAATAAAGGCTCGAGATGTCATAACCTAGAAACTATGTTGATGGGTTCATGATATTGTATGGGCTATTGGGATAATCAAATTTTGGAAAGATAAACCATCATGCACCTTTGTGAACATTACTAATTCTCACAAATGAAAATTGTTATCAAAATTGGATAAGGATCTACATGGTAGAAATTAGTATGATGTAATGCAATAAGCTCAATTATTGTGCAAGCAGTATTAGGTGGATATGTTGATATTCATGAGGAGAGATTTTATGGCTCAATAAAATGTAATAGATTTATTATATGATTGATTTGAAAACTATGTTGCTATGTAAACCTCTTGATTTTCTTGAGATGATTGATACACCTTATCATGTGTTTTTATCTCATAATAATAATGGGATACTATTAGTAATCAAACTATATTGAATTAAAGGATACTAGTCATGATGTTTACATTTTGGAGATTTTGACCTAAGATATGTATTTAGAACTAACTTTCATGATGGTTTACTTAACAGTATAGATTCAACATTTCATCACCATGATAGAAAATGGAATATAATGTGAGTATTAATTTGATTGTGATAGGGAAAAGTTAATGTTGATATGCATATTTTGATATCTTAAGGTTTTGAATGATGTCTTATACGAAAATGATTAAAAAAGGGAAAGTTAATTGGAAATTATGAAATATGCAAGCCTAATGTTGAATGTGAGAGTGATTTATTTGCACTTATTCATCTATTGATTATATGATTTTCTTGGACTACTGATGCTTGAGTTTAATGTGCAAGATTTTAACCATGGGCTTTAATTGGGAATCAAGGCTCAAGCCCATGTGAACATGACATAGCCAAGGTTGAATCAGTGGAAAAGATTCAAACCTTGTTGTAATGTGTTTTGTTTTGTAAACATAAATTATATGGGTGTGTAATAGTTTAATTCATATATAATTAGAGGTATGTCATTATAAATGTAATGTGTTAGTTTTATTTGTCACTTGACACTTGTGTTTTCCATGTGTTGATGACTTGTCATTTAGGGTTTTGGGCAAAAGCCACCTAACCTAAGCCTAACCCAATGCAATACCCAAGTTAACCCCTTATGGTAGAGTTTTAAGAGAATTCTCCATCAAGTGAAATTTGAATTCCAATTTTCTATTAACTTTTAAGGATCAAAAAGTGCTCCTAGGGGGTTATTTTGGTGAAAAATAAGTGCTCACATGATAGTAGTATAAGTTGGGGTCTAAATTTAACCTTTGGTAGGCCTAGATGACTTTGAGAACCCTCCAAAAAAGTCACTTTCAAAGAAATTTGAAATTAGGAGTGTCACATGACTCCTTCCATGACCTTTTTAGTTGTTCAAGGCCACTTTTTTAGAAAGTGACAATAGTGTAAGTAAAGGAAGCTTATGTTATGACCATTTTTAGATAGTGAGGGTTTTGGGATCCTTTTTAGAGGACTTGAGATCAAATTAGGGGGTGTTTACCCACTCTCTAACTTTAGATACTTTTAGGGTTTGGAATCTAAGGAGGAAGCTCTTCTACAACCATTCTTTACCATTTTTGCAAAAGGATTCAAAGTTGGTTTCTTCTTGCCCGTGTACTATTTTTCTTCAAAATTGTATAATGACATTTCATTCATGAGCATGAAAGAGCATGAGTTCATATTGTAAGTAGATTTTCATGGTATTGGATTTTAATTTAGTATTCATGTAAATGTTTGTATGTGATTTAGGTTGTTGGAAGATTTTGATTTTTTTGGGTTCAGATGAAATGTGTTGTTGTAGCTAGTTTTCTCTTTATTTTTCCATTTTGATATGTCTATTGTTTATGGGTGTAAGGACTTCACTCACCCTTTGGGAAAGGAAGAGATGTCTAGGGTGAAGGGGTTATATGGTCTTGAAAATGTATTTGAGAACCTTAGAGTATGGGTTCCATTCTATGCCATAATCATTCATATCTTGTTGGGGGTGATAAGGGAAGTATGGTGTAGAAAAGAAGTTTATGGAGTATGGGCTGCAAGAAAGTTATAGCTGATGGTAGTGTGTTTGGAGGATGATTGTGAAAGCCCCAAAAGGGCATGGAATTTTTTGATTTATGAAAGCCTTGAAAGGGCATGAAATTTGTTTATTGCAGATATTGTTTAATATGGCAAGTCTCCATTTGAAAATCACACCTTCACCCTATGTTCATGGTTCCATTGGTGAACCATTGTGAAATATCCTTGGGATGGAATGTTCAAGTATTGTGATGTGATATATATGTATTGTGAGATTTGAAATGTAAACCCTATTTTATCCTTTTTCCCTGAGCTTGGGGGTGGTCTCTTTTGAGGCCTATGATTGGGAGGAGAGTACCCATTGTCTTTGTTGTTTTGTTGTGATATACTTTTATATTTTGTGCCCAATGATTTCATGGGAAAAGCTTGGAGTTTCTCACTATTATGATGTCACATGAAGGAGAACTAGTCATTTCTGCATTGCATCATATGGAGGACTCTCCATCTTATTTGTATTGTTGAAGTATTATTTCATATTAGAAATGTAAGGATTGTAAAGGTGTAGGTTGGATCATCATTTTTTTTAGAGATGAGAATTCATATGTAATGATATGAAGAGATGAATATTTTTAATGATATATATTGGATTACAAGATAATTCATTACAAATAGATAGTTCAGTGTTCTTAACCCTCATAGGAATTGTTAGAAGTTGCTTGAGTCATGTCCATTCTTGAATCATAGATGGAAATTACAAGTTCAATAATAATTGCTCATGTAAACGAGCTCCATTATGCAATTAGTTTGATAAGTAAATTCATTTAAAGTTTAATTATAAGGATTGTGTTAGTAGGTGTGTTTAAATGGGTCTTGTTCAAATGAAAAGATGAAAATGATGTAGTCTAGGAAGTAACTTATATGAACAAATTTTAGTCCATGAAAGCTCATATTCCAATGTTTTCAAGTGAATTTAACAACATTGTTAATCTTGACATACTCATTAGAGTGGTAGATAATGATATCAAACTAATCGTCAAAATTAAGACTTGAATAGAGAAAAATAAACAAAGTAGAAAACATAACATTGAAGGAAATGCAAAACAAACAAATTTGTAGGTGTCTAGTTGTTCACTGGAATTTGTATGAGAATGGGAAATTAAATTTCTACCTATTACAGACTAATAAAATAATCAGAAAGAATATGTCATAGAATATCCTTAATAGAATACTAATAAAATAGAAATTCCTACTATGAGATAGGGCATATGTTAACACTAAGCCATTATTTAAAGGATTAAATCATGGATACTACAAAAAAAACATAATAACCTAGAGGGAATATGCTTAGTCTAGACATCCCTTGGAAATCCTAGAGAATCAAGTGTTTTGTGGAGAAGCCACCTAACTCATACAACATGCAATTAAATAAAATATCTTGAGGAATTGACCCCCTTTGTATAAAAGTGCTTTTCAAATAAATTTTAAAAGAATTAAGAAAATAGAAACTTTAATAGGAGACTTACCAATATAGGACAACCCTCATCTTATCAAATACATCAAACAAAAAAAATAAAAATTAATGGGGATGTTGTGTTATAGGAAAACAACCCCAACATCGATGCATCTTACCCCACCTTATATGTGGGAAGGTCATTGCTACCCTAACAAGACCATTTTATAAAAAAACAAGGGATACATGTATTTATTAAAAAACCTACACCTAACATACTTCTGACTCAATTAAACTTTAATAACATATAAAACATACTAACAAAAGAAAAAGGGGAACCAGCTTGGAAATCAACCCATTCCACTTGTCTCATCCTATTTCTAACCTAGGAAAATTGTGGCATAACATTGCAACCAAGGTGCCCCCTCTTGGCCCATGAGCCTTAGGCATCACATGAGCATAGAAAGATCATGTAGGTCATGGCTTGGTAGACAATTTGGAAGTGCCATTTAGAAGGAGGTAGTTTTGAATGATAAAGTTGGGGATGAAGTGTTAGGAGAGGTAAAGGGAGATATGGCTATTGGAAATAGACCATGGGCAACCACATGGACCTTGGGAGGATTTTAAGGGTGAATCATGTGGGGGTAGTTAGTAAGATACTTTATTCAATTGACTGGTTAGTTAGTATTATTATTTTTGATTTAGTTGTTAGTTATTAGATTATTTTATTAAGAGGATAGTAGTAATTATTAGTAATAGAAGATTTAAATGGAGACCATTTTATATGATTTTAGTGTTAAAAGAATATGAAAAATTTAAATAGTAAATGTAATAGGATGGAAATGTAGTTAAATTAGTAGAACCTAATGTGTTAGATAGTTAGTAATAGTCTTTTGTTAGGGTTAGTTTAATTGATAAAATGAAATAATGATTTTGTGTTTTGGAAATTTGTAGTGAGTGTTGGTTTGGTTGGGAAGAAATGTTGATAGAATGCATAATGAAATTAAACTAGTAAGTTTTGAGTGTAATAAGAAATTATTTGTTATTAATATAATGTTACTAATTAAATTTGTGATTGTTAGGAGTTTAGTGAATAAGATAAGGAAAATATATAATTGATAGGATCGTGTGTAATAACCTAGAGATGGATCATGGTTAGGAGAGGCATTCCTACATAATAAAGCTTCTCAATGAAAAATAGATTTTAATATAGATTGCATAATGAATGTTGGATTACTAGTATTCTAGTAGGAAGTAGGTCACTTAGTAAGTATTTATCCACGAGAGAATACTCTTACTCTAACATAGCTTGTGATAACTAGAAATTGATACTAAAGTGTTACCTTAAAATAAGATAATAACGTTCTGGTATTATCTAAATGACTATATATCCACTAATGCATCCACTATAACTTGCTTAAGGACATACTACACTTAGAAAACTTTGAATAAAACCTTGTTATTAAGATGTAAGTATTGAAGACATTTTTTTTAGTGTTGAATCTTTTGCATGCCTTGTAAACTATAAGTAGTTTAATCTTGAGAACTCATCTTATAAAAAAGGAGAATGCAACTTATTATTTTCAATTGCATAATTAACCTTGGATTGCTTTTTCTTAAAAAAAAAAGAAAAAGTTTGTTGCATTTTGCCTCAAAATTTTGAGCATGACATGATGTTCCAACCATGGCCTCATGAACATAAACATGACAATGTGATATTAACATCTCAACCAAAGAGATAACATGTTCCATATGAACATATTATAACATGTCAAAACTCTAAACATGTATCAAGAGTATAGCATGACATAATAAATAAACCATCTCACACCAAGGACAACATGTCAAATGAAAGCATAAATCACACCTTTGCCAAGAACCCCATTAGTCCTAAAGATGCAACCATCTCCACACACCATGAAGAAAACCATCTCCACATACCATGAAGAACCACCTCCATAGAATATGAAGATAACAAAGAACCCCATGAGTTCTCAACATCTAACCATCTTTACACACCATGAAGATAACCAAATGCACCATGCAAATGTCAAAGATGCTTCTGCAACAATAGGATCTAAGACAAACCTCCAACATCTGCAAACACTCAATAAATATATTAATTCCAAAAAATTCCCACTCAACCATGTTACTAAGTCACCTATGGCATCATATAATTCATCTTCTACATGAAGATCCTCCAAGTCTACACACACACAACCAAAGTGTCAGTACCAAGTGAAACCAAGAAGATAGAAACCAAACTAGGCACTAATCCTACATTGTCACCCCATCACTATCACAAGCTCCCACTAAACTATGTATCCAAGTTATCCATGACATCATGATGAAAAAACCATCCTCTAACCATGAGAATAAACCAAGACATCAAACCATCAAAGAACTCAAAGTGCACATCACGAGCTCATCAAAAGAAACCAAATAACCATGATCCTCAATCAATAATATATACCACCATAACAAGATCAGGAATCCAAACCAATGAACATCAAGGATGTACCTATATGTTCAATCATGTCATGCCAAAATCTATGACACTATGATAAATGTCCATGAATTGAGTATCTAGCTCAATTTGTCCACCCTGTTAGCATAAAATAGTCAACCAAAATTCTTCACCATGATTATACCTAGTAACAACATCTCATCCCTTCTACATGAAGAAAAAATTAGAAAATAATGTGAATTAGGGCATAGAAAACCCAAATCTAGGCAACCAATCTAAATATGCATCAATAATGAAAGATCAATGGACAAAGACAACCCATAATCAAGCCATAAATGTAACCTATAAGTATAGACCACTTACAAAACTGCACAACTTGCAGACCCAACAAGTCATCATACATATCCAAACCAAATACTAATAACCATATCATCATGAGACCAATCTAAAATATGAACTAAGTATACAATGATATCAAATCTTAAATCTCCAAAATATACAATGTCATAAACTCATAATGTTACCATAGTCAATATATACCATAAACTATTCATATTAATATATCATCAAATAAACATGCCAAACCTACACCAAATTGATGGGAACACAACCCAAGAACAAAATGGACACAACAGAAAAGGGAAATTATATTAACTGAGAAAATAAGCTAGTACAAATAGTACAGAGAAAATAAACTTCAGAACATGCCCTAAGGGCTTACAATAGCATAAATCTTGAGAATATTTCTCTTTTTAGCACCTACTCTCAAACTCCACTCCGAACTGCCTTTTACAATGATAGAAATCTCCTTAAATAGACCCCAAAGGGTTAAGGATTAGGAGTACATTCTAGAAAGTGCTAGTAGGCATCCACTGACCAAATTGAAGGTTCTAAAAGCTGTGTTAGAAGTCGGTGCAATTCTAGAAGAATCCAGAAACGGTAACCGAACTTTCGGGAGGCATAACTTTTGAACCGTAGCTCCGATTGACGAACCGTTTACATTTTTAGAAAGTTGTCGAAGCGCTCTATAGCTCTATGGACAAGATTTGCTTGTCCCCCATTTTTTGGCCCTTTTCAAGGTCATTTAATGCCCCTAACTTGACTTCGAAGCATTCTTAGGGGGTCTCCCAAACCTGAAAAACTACAATAACTTTCAAACCGTGGGGCCTTTTGACCTGATTCTTTTTTTGGAATGCTCTAAATCACAATTACATTCATCTAGTCAATTCACACCTTCTAGGTCACCAAAATGATGGCCAAATTGCATGCTCCTATTTTTTTGGGATTTTCAAATGCACTGATAGTGGAACTGTGAGAGTTGGAACCTTTATTTGACCCAAATGGTTATCCAAAAATGTAAAGACATGAAATAGAAACTAAATCTAAGTACATTTTTTTGGGTGACACAAGATTGCCCTTATACCTCTGGATGCTCCTACATCAGACACCCAGGGTAGATTGAAAAGTGACCCTATCACTTTATGGATGGTAGAGGAAATCCCAAATGGGAAACCTCAGCTGCTAAAATCCAAGTTGAGTCCCCGATTGGCCGTCCTTTCCATTTGACTGAATACTCTTCATACTGCCTGTTTCTGGTACTCCTACCCACACGATGATCTAGAATGTCTTCTATCTCCTCCTTCTTAGAAGCACGAATTGGACATGGCTCTAACACTAGCTCCTCATCTACACCATCATCATGATACTCTGTTAAATCTGCAATGTTGAAAATGGGAGAAATCTAAATACCATCTGGAAGCTCCACTTCATATGCATTTCCTGAGTCATGTTTCTTCAAAATTTTGCAGGGGCCAAATTTCTTCATTTTCAGCTTGTTGTAAGTACCGGCTAGAAATATTTCTTTTCGTAAGTGTACCATGACTAAATCTCCTACTTGGAATTCCTTATGTCTTCTCCTTTGATCAGCCCTAGCTTTATACTCTTGATTCATCTTGGTTATGTGTGCCTGAACCTCCTCATGTAGACGCTTGATATGTTTAGCAAATTCCTCAGGTTCAGCACTTGTCCTCTCCCCTTGTTCTATCTTCCTCAGCTCTGGTGCAGTCCTTGGGCTATTCCCATATACAATTTGGAATGGTGATTTTCTAGTACTCCTATTTATAGACTTATTATAAGCAAATTCTGCCTATGGTAGAATCAAATCCCATCCCTTGGGCTTATCCCCAACTAAACATCTCAGCAAATTTCCTAGACTTCTGTTTACCACTTTTGTTTGGCCATCAGTCTGCTGGTGATGCGTGGAACTGAATTTCAAGTCTGTCCTCAACTTTTTCCACAATGTCCTACAGAAATACCCCACAAATTTAGTGTCTCTGTCAGAAACTATACTCCTTGGAAGACCATGTAGTCTTACCACTTCTTTGAAAAACAAGTCTGCAATATGGATAGCATCATGAGTTTTGTGGCATGGAATGAAATGTGCCATTTTGGAGAACCTATCAACCACCACGAATACTAAGTCATTACCCATTTGTGTCCTTGGCAATCCAAGAACAAAATCCATACTTATGTCCTCCCATGGCCTTGATGGAACAGGCAATGGCTGATATAGACTAGTATTGTGACTAAACCCTTTGGCAACTTGACAAACCTGGCAACTTTGTATGAACTTCTTCACATCCTGCAAAATTTGAGGCCAAAAATAATGTTCTCTAAGAATGGAAATGGTCTTATCTCGACCAAAATGTCCTACCATCCCTCCACTGTGTTTCTCCTTAATCAGATTTTCCCTCATGGAACTCCTTGGAATGCACAATTGACTACCTTTGAACAACATGCCATCCTGAATCAAATAATCTAACCACTTGGTTCTATCTATAGCAACAGGCTCTTTACAAGCTTTCCATGCTTCAGCAAAATCAGGATCCTCGGGGTACAAATTCTTGAGTTCATCAAACTCAACTACTTCAACTTGCATTGCTGTAAGTAGTGACTGTCTCCTACTTAGTGCATCTACGACCCTATTAGATTTTCCACTTCTATGCTTCAACACAAATGTATAACTTTGCAAGAATTCTACCCACTTCATATGCCTCTGATTCAATTTACCTTGGCTATTTAGGTACTGCAATGCTCGATGATCAGTATACAAAACAAATTCCTTTGGTAATAAATAGTGCCTCTATTTCTTTAAGGCCTGAACTATTGCATAGAACTCTTGATCATAAACAGAATACTTCTTCTTTGCATCATTCAATTTTTCACTAAAATATGCAATAGGCTTACCTTCTTGGCTTAATACAGCCCCAATAGTGCTTCCACTAGCATCACAATCCACCTGGAACACTTTTCTAAAATCTAGAAGTGCCAACACAGGCTGTTCTGTCACCTTCTTCTTCAACAATTCAAAACTTCTCGTAGCTATTGCAGTCCATTTGAACTCTTTTCTATCCCCTCTTATTGTATCAGTTAGGGGTGCACATATGCCACTGAAATTCTTAATAAACTTCCTGTAAAAACTAACCAGACCATGAAATGATCTTACCTTAGTAGCAGACCTTGGAGTAGGCCATTCCAAGATGGCTTTTACCTTCTCTGGATCCATTTTAAGACCTTCAGGTGATATAACAAACCCCAAATAGACTAACTCCCTTTTTGCAAAGATACACTTCTTCAAATTAATTAACAGTTTCTCTTCCCTTAGCCTTTCAAGGACACTACAAATATGTAGTGAATGCTCTTCCAAAGTCTTGCTGAAAATTAAAATATCATCCAAATAGACAATAACAAATTTTCCCAAGAACTTCTTAAGCACCTCATTCATGAGCTGCATGAAGGTGCTTGGGGCGTTCATCAATCCAAAGGGCATGACTAACCACTCATAAAGACCCTCCTTGGTTTTGAAGGCTGTTTTCCACTCATCTCCTTCTCGAATCCATATCTGATGATAGCCACTCTTTAGATCTATCTTTGTGAAGTACTGAGCTCCACTCAAGCAGTCCATAAGATCATCCATCCTTGGTAAAGGAAACTAGTACTTGATGGTTATCCTATTTATAGCTCGGGAATCTGTACACATCCTCCACTCTCCATCCTTCTTTGGTGCAAGTACTGCAGGCACTGCACATGGACTCAGGCTCTCTCGAATCAAGCCCTTCCTCAATAGCTCCTGAACCTGTCTATTTATCTCCTCTATTTCAGTAGGAGTCATCCTGTGAGCAGCCTTGTTAGGAAAACTAGCTCCTGGAATCAGATCTATCTGATGACTGATTTGCCTTACTGGTGGCAATCCATCTGGAACATTATCAGAGATAATATCTCCAAATTCCCTTAGTAAATCTGAAACTTCAAATGGTATTTCACTACTACCTTCTTTATCTTTCCTAGGAATCAAAGCATAGAACATATGCTGATGTTTCATGCCATCTAAAAACTTTCTTCCATCAATAAGACAAATCCTAGCACTGCTACATACCTTTTCACCTTCCTTTTTCATAGGCTTCAATTTGTGGTGAACTCCATCCTTTGTCAAAGAGTATGTGTTTGCATTTCCATCATGTATTGCATGTCTATCAAACTGCCATGGTCTACCCAACAATAGATGGAAAACATCCATCGAAATAACATCACAGAGAACTTCATCATGGTAACTCCCAATTTTGAATTTTACTAAACATTTTTCACTTACTAGGACCTTATGATTATCTTTTACCCAAGAAATCTGATAGGGCTGGGGATGTTTCTCCCTCTTGAGCTTTAGCTTAGAGACCATCTCTTCTGATACCAAGTTATCAGTGCTACCACCATCAATGATCACATCACAACATTTATCCTCACACTTGCATCTAGTATGGAACAAACTCCTCCGTTGTCCTAGTTCATTCTCATCACTTAGTAGGACTCTTTCATTTACCAAGGTCTCTCCTCTTTCTGCATCCTCTGAATGTGATGATTGTGCATCCTCATCCACATGAGCAACCCTAGCTTGGCCCTTAGCTCTCCTATCTGTCCTTCCTTGTCATTGAGGGCATTCAAAAGCACGATGACCTTCTTCATTGCAATGGAAATAGGTACCACGGAAGCCTCCTCTTCCTTTTCCACGTCCTCTACCTCTTCCTCTTTGATTTCCAAAGTCTTGATCATGGGAGCGATTGAAACCCTCATTCCTCTGGTTTCTGCTAGTACCCACATCTTCATTTTTCTTTTGGGTTTAATTGCGGCCTCCAGATGATCTACCACTTCCCCTTCCTCCTTGACCGTGCCCTCTTTGTCTTCCTTCAAACCTTTTACTTAGCTTCTCTTCAACTCATAGGGCAAACTGGTATGCTTCTTCAATGCTGGTCATTCTTACCAGACTTAATTCCTCCTAGATGCTAGGTTGCAACCCACTGATATAATGAGCAACCTTCTCCTTATTTGCTTTTGCATACCCCACTCTAATCAAGAGTCGATAAAACTCCTCTGTATATTCTTAGACTGATCTTCCTGCTTGCTTTAACCCATGCATCTTCTTAAATAGATCAAGCTCGTAGTCCACAAGAATGAACTGCTTCTTCAATTTGTCCACCATGCGATCCCATCTTGTGATCTTCTCCTTTCCTCTTCTAAGTCTTTCCAGTTGAACCTCTTGCCACTAGATTTTGGCATGGCCTTTCAGTTTGGCCTTTGCAAACTTAACCCTATCTGGGTCCCTTATATCCTCATACTCAAAGTATTCTTCCAGTTCATTGATCCAATTGATCAACTCATCTGGTTTCAGATTTCCTTAAAATACACCCACTTCAATTGTAGGTCTTTTCCCAAACATAGTAATGACCCTAAAAATCCTTTCCTCTATACGATTTAGAAATTCCCTGTCAACTTCCTCTTCTAGTCCCATTACTTCCTCTTCATTGTCATCCTCACTGTTGTCACCTGCGGCAACATTTGCTCCTCTACGAAGCTCCTCTTGCAATGCTTGTACCTGCCTCTAGAGGGCTCTAACCTCCTCAGGATCAATAGCTCTATCCCTTCTACCATGCTCTCTTCATGGAGGCATCTTCTAACTCGAACCCACAACCACACAGTCCTGGTGCAAACTGCCTCACAGTCGGCGCTTTGTCTACACACTCAGAAAAACCCGCTCTGATACCACTTGATGGGAACACAACCCAAGAACAGAATGGACACAACAAAAAAGGGAAATTATATTAACTGAGAAAATAAACTAGTACAAATAGTACAGAGAAAATAAACTTCAGAACATGCCCTAAGGGCTTAAAATAGCATAAATCTGGAGAATATTTCTCCTTTTAGCACCTCCTCTCAAACTCCACTCTGAACTGCCTTTTACAATGCCAGAAATCTCCTTAAATAGAACCCAGAGGGTTAAGGACTAGGAGTACATTTTAGAAAGTGCTAGTAGGCATCCACCAACCAAATAGAAGGTTCTGGAAGTTGCGTTAGAAGTCGGTGCAATTCTAGAAGAATCCAGAAATGGTAACCGAACTTCTGGGAGGCATAACTTTTGAACTGTAGCTCCGATTGATGAACCGTTTACATTTTCAGAAAGCTCTTGAAGCGATCTATAGCCCTATGGACAAGTTCCACTTGTCCCCCATTTTTTGACCCTTTTCAAGGTCATTTAATGCCCCTAACTTGACTTCAAAGAATTCTTAGGGGGTCTCCAAAACTCGAAAAACTGCAATAACTTTCAAATCGTGGGGCCTTTTGACCTGATTCTTTTTTTGGAATGCTCTAAATCACAATTAAATTCATCTGGTCAATTTACACCTTTTAGGTCACCAAAATGATGGCCAAATTGCATGCTCCTATTTTTTTAGGATTTTCAAACGCACTGATAGTGGAACTGTGAGAGTTGGAACCTTTATTTGACTCAAATGGGTATCCAAAAATGTAAAGACATGAAATAGAAACTAAGTCTAAGTACATTTTTTTTGGGTGACATAGGATTGCCCTTATACCTCTGGATTCTCCTACCTCACAAATCTTAACCAATATGTAGAGCTCTCCAAGAGATTTTCTTTGACTAACCGAAGTCCAAAATCTGACTCTATATGCCCAAGTTATGCCCTAATTTGTGCTCAAAATAAACAACATCTGAATTTTACATTCTTAAAACTTGACAAAATATCTAAATCACATCACCAAACTTACATCAAGTTGTAATGCTCTAAATTATCTTTCTAATGCATGTAAGAAGTTTGAAATCCGATATCTTGAGAGAAAGTTATGGCTATTTTACTAAGTTCTTTTACCATTTTCACTGTGATTTTTTTGTGACAAATTTTTTAATGGGATTAAATTTGATGGCCATCACAGGCTGAAACTAAAAATTATTTCATTTCCTCTAAACATGGCCAAATTAGGGCATGTTATATATCAAAAATTTATGGAAACATCAACCCAAATCCAATGGTAAGGTATGCTTTTACCTAGGGGGTCATTTTTGCAAGCTCCCCCTAAAACCCTCATTTAAATGAAACATCTATAAAATCCTTTTGTCCAAAAATTTCACATGCCCAAAATCTACCAACATCTCATCATATTTAAACACCATTTGCTCAAGTGGCTGGACTACGAACATCCCAAGCCCAATCTCAAGGTAGGGAGGGCCTTTCTAATTCAATAGATTGTGTGGGGATAAGTATGGTCCAAGGTTGGGAGGTTAAGCCTATGTCAATGCTTCTCCTCTTAGAAAAAGTCGAGGCTTGCACAACTAGCTGAAAACCCTCCAAAAGATACTTGTATGTTTCTTTTCTTCTTTTCTTGATAGGCATTTACTTACTTGTATGCAGAAAAGATAGTTGATTGATAACTTAGTTATTTTAGTTGATCATTGATATAGTTATTTTCAATTCATCATTTATCTAGTTATTTTAGTTGATCATTAATTCAGATAATTTCAATTTATTGTTAATCTAGTTATTTCAGATGATCATGAAAATAGTTATTTTTAGTTAATCATTAATCTATTTATTTTAGGTGACGATCAATTCAAATATTTTTAGTTAATCGTAACCCAGTTATTTTAGATGACCATGGATATAGTTATTTTTTAGTTAATCATTAAAATAGTTATTTTCAGAAGATCATTGATATACTTATGATTATTTCCGTTAAATTTTAAAAATAGTTAATGTCATATGAAAAGGATAGCAATTATCTATTCAATGAATGTTGGAAAAGAGTTACATAAACTATCTTTTTTTTTGTTATGAAAATCCATTTGTTACATATGGTATCAGAGTGCTAGGTTCAACACTAAAAATAGGGCACACTACCTTCCATGTAAACCTAAAAAATTCTTAGAATAATTGTACAAGATGCAAGTATGTAAAAAACCTTGCAAGAAGGCTCAACATCCCATCCTCTCTTAATTAAAAACATGTCAAAATTTAACAACACTTGTTGCTCCATGACAAGAGATAATGAAACCCTAAACTAGGCATTGCAGTGAATGAAGAAAGAAAGAGTCAAGAGGACTCTTCCTAATAAAGAAGCATATAGGAACAAACTAATTCAAAATTGGAATACTCATCAAGGAAACTCTCTTCTACATTTCCATAGATCCTGGATGGTGTGGGATATGTACAAATTTGAGTTAGGACTAAATGCTGAAAAAAAAAATTAGATTCCATAATGTAAATATCCTTAGTAGAGGAATTTTTTTAATAAGGCTACCATGAATTTAGCAAAAAAGTATTTAAGTTAATCAAATAAATTGGTTTAATTCATGTGTTATATGCATTCACAAACTCTTTTAATTGTTGTAGGTACACTTAAAAAAAATATAGATACAATAAATTGACATAAATTTTGTAAATTCACAGGTTAAACCAATAAAAAAACAAAGTGAACAAAAATGAGAATGTTGTAGATCATGACATGGTCTGTGAAAACACACAATCATCTACTAATTTGTTACTTTAGATTTTGCAAGAACTGTGACTGAAGCTAGATGATATGGAAAGGATAATGAATGAGATGGCAGTCGAGATGGGGCATAACCATGAGGAAACAAAACCATCACCTCCTCTTAGAATAGAGATAGAAGTCTCCAAATATATGAATAAAACCTCTTCACCCACTCAAACTGAAAAATAAAAGAAACAAGAAATAGTGGCTAATCTGTCAATAGATATTAAGAAACTCAAACCATCCAAGTTTTTTAGTTCTAAATTCAAAGAGGATGTAGAAGCTTGGTTAACTAAAATGGAATAGTATTTTGAAATTAGAAAATTTTTAGAAACCTCAAAGGTTGTTTAGTGAATATACCATTTTATTAGATAAGCTACTACATGGTGGGGAAACACCAAATTTGAGCAAAACATTAAAACCACTGAAATTACTTGGGAAAATTTTGTAACCATTTTTGGGAATTCTTGGTTACCCCAAACCTTCTATGACAAAAAGCTACTATATTTCCAAAACTTGAAGCAAGGAGACATGACTGTACACAAATATTGGAAGAAATTTACCTGACTACTGAAGTATGTACCACCATATCAGCAAGATACAAATTTGAAGATGAGAAAAATCATTATGGGTTTGAATAATAGAATAGGAGGAGTAGTTGATGTTGTCACTCCTCGAACTATAGAAGAAGCTTTAAAGAAGGTTGTCTGACAAAAATACAAAACTAGGAAGGATGACTCCATTCAAAATAATAAAAGGAAAACAAACTAGAATACTAAAGGTCCAGATACTAGATCTCAAAAAAAATAGTTTAAGGATTTCAATTATAGAAAGCCAAAAGCAAAAGGAAACAACGTCAAGGATTTTAAAATTATTTTCAATACAAGTGAAAATAATAAGAGTAATGAAAATAAGGGGCCACCTTCACAATGTTACAATTGTGGGGGAGATCATTATGTTAGAAAATGCCCCATCAAGCCCAACACCAATTAGCTACACCGACCACCTCTTCCACAAAAAAAACATGTTTATCAACAAAGAATCCATGTAACCATAGATAATAGACTAGCAGAACAATAGATAGGCTTGATTGAAACTCTGGGTAAGATCTACAAGAACCCTATCTCTATTTTAATTGATACTAGAGCTTTTGAATGTTTTATATCACCTAAACTATTAAGTAGATTTCCAAAGAGATCTAGTTTTATGAAAAAACCATGGATAGTCAAATATGCAAACTAGTCAAGGGTTAAGATAAAGTAGTGTTTGTTTGAGGCTCAAGTTGATTTTCCAAATTTCTCCACTGAATTGGATTTGTATGTAGCACCTCTTGGGTCTTGCAACATTATTATAGGCATTAATTGGCTTAGTGAGCATAAGGCCAAGGTGGATTGTCTTTCCAAAATTGTAGATTATTTGGATGACCAAGGAAAATATAAAAGCATTATAGGGATTAAACATGAAATTAAAACAAAATAGATATCTGTCATGCAAGTTAAGAGATATGGAAGAAAAGGATGTGAAATTTTTGCAGTAAGAGTTGAAGACATGATAGATCTTATAAACACCACATATGGAGATGACTACATTTTTAAAGATGGGGAAATTAGAAAAAATTTAAAAGAATCTTTTGAAGAAAAATATCCCTATCTAAAGAATTATCAAGATGTGTTCCTTGAAGAACTCCCCAGTGTACCATAGTCCAAAGTATTTGATTCTACTGTAGATTTGATATCAGGAGAAAAACCTATTTCTCGAGCACCATATCAAATGACTACCATATAATTAATGGAGTTGCAAATACAATTATAGGATATTTTAAATAAGAAACTAATCTAGCCTAGTGTTTCACCATGGGGAGCCCCAATACTTTTTGTTATGAAGGACAGAACCATGAGATTATGCATAGATTATAGAATGTTCAATTAGGTTATCATCAAGAAATGGTATCCACTTTCTAGAATTGATGACCTTTTCGATCAAATGAAAGGCACAAAAATATTTTCAAAAATTGATTTGAGGCACCTTTTGGGTTAACTAATACTCCAACAGATTTTATGAACTTAATGAATAGCATATTCGAAGATTGCCTCGATAAGTTTGTGTTGGTCTTTATACATGATATTCTAATCTATTCAAAGAATGAGGAAGAACATCAAGAACATTTGGAAAAAGTTTTAAAAGGCTAAGAGAACATAAATTATATGGAAATTGTCTAAGTGCACTTTCTATCAAAAGGAAATTTAGTATTTAAGGCACATTACATCAGCTTAGGGAATAGTTGTAGAGCCAACAAAAATCAAAGCAATTAAGGAATGACCTCTACCTAAAAATGTCACAGATGTTAGAAGTTTCATGGGATTGGCAAGCTTCTATAGGAAGCCTGTCAGGAACTTCTCCAAAATAGCTTACCTGATTACATCACTTCAGAGAAAGGGAAGGAAATTTGTATGGATAGAAAAATGTCAATCAACATTTGAATACTTGAAGGAAAAGTTAACCACATCACCCATACTAAGAGTACCTGACCCATAAAAGAAATTCATTGTTATAACATATGAATTGAGAGAAGGAGTAAGAGGTGTGCTAATGCAAGATGAGAAAATAATTGCATACAGATCTAGAAAATTGAAGAATTATGGGTAGAATTATGCCCCTCATGATCTAGAATTAGTAGCTATTGTTGATACTCTTCAAATGTGGAGACATGACTTGATTGGAAAACCTTTTGAACTATGATCCAATCATCACATCCTGAAATATATTTTCACTTAACCAAATCTAGATGCTAGACATAGAAGATGGCTAGAATTTTTAGTAGAATATGAATTTGACATGAGTTATATGAAGGGAAAGGAAAACAAAGGAGCAGATGCCTTAAGTAGGAGGAGGCACATTTCTATAGTGGCTACTATGAATTTCAAATTAAAGTTCCAAATTTTATAGCATCTAGAGCATGATGAATTTTTTGTAGAGGTCATCCTAGCTCTCATTATGGACCCATAGCATTCCAAGTATTCAAAATTCATGCTAGAAGAGGATGGATTGTTAAGATATCATAATAGGATTCACTTACCCAACCAAACTGAACTTCGAAGAATGATTCTAGAAGAATCTCATTCAACTCCATATTCAAGACACCTTGGGTAACTAAAATGTTGTCAAATATAAAACCTCTATATCTTTGGAAAGGAATGAAAATGGAGATAATAGAGTTTATGGCAGGATGCTTAGAATGCCAAAGAGTAAAAGAAAAACATCGATACCCAACGAGTCTTTTGCACCCAAATGAAGTACCAGAATGGAAATAGCAAATAATTTCCATGGATTTTGTAAAAGGATTACCTATGAGATGAAATTAACACAATACCATTCTAGTAGTAGTTGATAAACTGACAAAAGTTTCTCATTTTATACCAAGAAATCTAACTGATGGAGCACTAGAAATTGCTCATAAATTCATAAAAGAAATTTTTTGGTTGCATGGAGTTCTAGAGAAAATTATTTCAAATAGGGATACTAGGATAACTTCTAAATTTTGCCAAATGTTATTCTCAACACTATGTACTAAACTAAAAATCATTTCAAGTTATCATTTTAAGACAAATGGTCAAACAAAAAGAGTAAGCTAGGTATTAGAAAATCTTTTGAGAGTTTATTTATATGGGTTGGCAATATCAGTAGGAAACACATTTACCTTTGGTAGAATTTTCTTATAAGAATTCCTATCAATTAGAAGATAGAATTATTGTTGGGCCTGAGATGTTTAAGGAAATGGAAGAATAAATAATCTAGATTACTCAAAGATTGGAATGTCGAAAATAGATTGAAGAAGACTATCGAAGAGGGAGACTATTGAGAACAAATTGATACAAGTATGATCAATATGCTTCAATCATTATTTTGTCACTAATCTCAACCTTGTTATTTGTTGGCAAGCCAACTGCTTATGTGATTTAAGTGCTATCACTTATTTGATTGACAAAGAAGATTAATCAAAAGATGTAACAATAGCACCTAGAGGAAAGGTTGAGTTATGATTATGTAAAGAAGTACAAGAATTAGTTAAGATAGTGATAACATGATGTATTGATAATCTACTTAAGGTTACAAAGGTTGGTTACACTAAAAAAATTTAGAAGAACAAGTTACACAGAGTTTGTTTGCTAAGCTTGATCGAGTGGATAGTAGGTACTGAGAAAAGTCAATGCAAGCCAGGTAGAAAATAATTTGGAGACAAGTAAAACTTTATTATAGTGTATGCAAAGTAAAGTTTAATTGATGCCAAGCACTAGTAAACTTTAGTTCATGTTGAGTAATTTCATAGAAGATGTTGAACAATGCAGTGTGTCTTGAGCATTAGAAGCTAGATAATGTCAAGTGACTACATTATTTAAAAGATCATGAAATTGATGGATTTGAGCCAACAACTTTGTTTTCTTGGAATGTGTGAACCAAGTGAAAGATAAGGATGATGAGCTAGTGGTACAAAATTCAAGGTAAACTATTTTTAGAAAAATTCAAAAAGGATTCAAGAAGTCTCTAGAAGAGATATGGAACATGGGGTAGATACATTGTATCCTACCTAATCCATCCTAACCCTAAATTGGATGATAGAAAATGAGTAGAAAAAGATCTTAATTTCCTATTTATAGGAATGGATGGTTAGAAGGAAATGTTTTTATGTGTGAAAACCTAAGGAAGACAAGGAGCCAAGGGTTTTGCTTCTTTAAGTGACCTAAGAGAAGAGTCTACATTAGCATGTTAAGCAAGAAGGCTTAAGGGTATGAATGCTTGAAGTGTGAACAAGCTATTAGAACTAAAATGTATGAAGCCCAAGTAGAATGAAGGACTAAAATAGAGATCTATAATCTACAAATCAAGTTGTAAGTTGTTATTAGATCAAGCCTCACTGTTACTCACTAATAATTGTAATAGTCTAGGGTAAATCCTTTGGATTAAGGTTGACCTAACAGTCATTTGTAAATCCTTTAACTAGGTGGCATTCTAAGTGAATGGTCTAAAGTCCTTTAACAAGGCTCACTCCTAATAGGGTGATTGAAATCCTTTAACCTGGTCACATTTCATAGTGTGCATTGTAAACTTTAATAAGGTAGGCATTTCACAAGGCATCACGTCAAAAGAGTGAAAAAAGAGTAGCATGTTACTGGTGGTTTTTTCTCAAATTGGGTTTCCATGTAAATCATTTTGTTAAGTGTGTTGATGAATCTATTATGTTTCATGTTTACATTTTTGCAAGTTGATTTGATAGTAATCTACAAGTTTTAAGTGATTGCATAATCTTATGGATGGATGCATGAAATTATTTTTGGGTTCACTAAGCTATGAAAAGTTCTATTTATACATTTGGACCTTGGATAACTGATTCCCCCCCCCCCCCCCCAAATTATTCTAAAAGTATTCCAACAATTGGTATCAGAGCCATCTTCTTAAGAGGACTAGTTTGAAGGTACTATAAGCATAAAGATCAAGATGTCAAAAAGAGAAGTACCAAAGCTCAATAGAGATAACATTTGTGCATAGCAGAGTTTGATGAAGCTACACCTTGGAGGACTTGGAGATCATGCACAATCTACCATTACTATTGAGCATGTTGACCCTATTGGAGCCCCAACTATTAAGGATATGAAAAAGAAGAAACAACATGATCAGGCAATGTTGGAGATTGACTCTACCCTAAGTTATGCCAAATTTGATGATATCAAAGGCCTTGATAGTGCAAAGAAAATGTGGGATTCCTTAGCCACCATCTATGGAGGAGACACTAATGTTCATAGAGCCAAAGTTGAAAGTCTTAGAGGTAAGTTTGATGATATGAGAATGGAAGAAGGTGAAAATATTGCTCAATATGTTGCAAGGATAAAAGAAGTTGTTAATTCAATAAGAGGAGCTAATGGTAAAATTGATGATGATACTATGCTAAGTAAAGTCTTGAGAACACTACTACCTATGTATGCTATTAGAGTTTCTCCAATTCAAGAACTAAGATGCATACTAGGAAATGATCTATCACTTGAAGGTCTGGTAGGTAGACTCACTACTTTTGAGCTATCTAACTTTGATAATTAAAAACTTGAGAATATTAAATCTACTTTCAAAGATAAAGTGTCATTGAAGGAACCTAATGAGATGAAGAAGGAAAAATGATAAAGTATGTGTCTAGTGATAGTGATATAGATAAGGAGGATGTAGAACAGCTATAAGATTCCACAAAGGTAAAGGTAAGTTCAAAGGTAAATTACCTATCATTTGTTTCAATTGCAATGAGGTAGGTCATATTGCTACTAGATGTCTAGAGAAGAAGAACTATAGAGGTGGTGACTAGTACAAAAGTAGGAGAGATGAAGATAGAAAGGACTATAAAGACAAAGGCAAAAAGTCATGCTACATTGCTAAAGAGGAAAAAAAAAGATGAGTCTAATGAACATGATGATGAAGTAGTGTATGTTGCAATGAAGGATGAATCTGATGAAGATGAGGCAACTGCACTTGTGATTTTTATAAACAAGAATGAGAGATGGATCATTGATAGTGGGTTTTCACATCACATGACCAGAGAAAAAAATAAGTTTATTACCTTGAATTGTTATGATTGAAATAGTGTAAGGTTTTGTAATGATGCACCATGTTTGATAAAAGGAAAAGGTTCTATCAAGCTCACAGATAATATTTTATGTGACAATGATTACTATGTTGAAGGACTTAACTATAATCTTTTGAGTGTGTCACAATTGAATAATTTGGGATGTAAGGATGAGTTTAAAAACAAGGCTTCCAAGATATATGACACAAATTGAAGATTGATTGGAAAAGGTGATCAAAATAGGAGTAATCTATTCTATCTTGATATAGAAGATGCTACTTGTCTAGTTGTAAATTTTGATGATGTATGGTTGTGGCACAAAAGGTTATGTCATGTCAATTTTGATAACTTGGTTAATATTAGTAACATAAGAAAGGTTAGAGGTTTGCCTAAGTTAAATAAGCCTAATAATATAATGTCTAGGCAAAAAGACAAAGTCAAGTTTTAAGAGTAAAACTTATACCTCTAAAGAAATATTAGAGGTTGTTCATAATGATTTTTGTGGAACAATTCAAGTGCAAAGCTAAAAAGGAGATAAGTATCTTATGTTGTTTATTGATAATTATTATAGAATGATGATACTTATATTTTTGAAATAGAAATAAAATGCTTTCTAAATGTTTAAGTGGTAGTTAGGAAGAGTTGACAAGGAAATAGGTAAAATTTGAAAGTTATTAAGATCTAACTAAGGAGGAGAATTCACATCAAATATACATACATCTACCCCTAGAACCTATCCACAAAATGAAATTGCTGAAAGAAGAAATAGATCAGTAATAGACTATGCTATGACACTCATGATGGAGAAAAATGTTTCTTTGAGATACTAGAGAGAAGTTGTAAGTATAGTTGTCTATACCTTGAACCAAGTACAAGTCAAGATATGTACTCCTTCAATACCTTTTGAATTATGGTATGGATACTCATCCAATGTAAAATACTTTAAGTTATTTGGAAGCAAGTGTCACATTCTTAAAGACCTCAGGAATGGTAAACTAGATGCAAAAAGTGAAGAAGGTATATTTTTAGGACATTCCACAAGAAGTAAGGCTTATAAGTGTTTGAATAAAAACACTAACAAAGTTGTGGAAAGTGCAAATGTGAACTTTGATGAATATACAAAATTGCATGAGGCTAAACTTATGAAACAACTAGAATAATACAAATCATTTGTATACTCTTATGAAGGTATGTCTGCTAAAGAAGATGATTCAAATCAAGCTACAAACCAATAGCAAGTCTCAGTGACTACTGAGTCACACGCTATGAGTATCAAGTTTCATTTAGGAACTAGGCTACATTCAGATGCCGAGTTATAGAATGGACTTGAAGCACATTCAAATTATGAGATTAATGTTGAGTTACCAAATAGAGATGTACAAAATGACTCTAAAGCTAAAAGACAAATTGAAGAAACTAGAGCTGAACCTAGATTGTCCAAATATGTAAAAAGACATCATCTTACTACACAAATTATTGGAGATAAAGATGCAAGACCAATGACAAGAAATAGATTGAAAAGTGATACATGTTTGCTGAGAATGAACCTAAATTAGTGAGAGATGCATTAGAAGATGTAGAATAGAGTAAAGCCATGGAAGAAGAGATTGACCAAATTGAGAAAAACAAAACATGGTCTCTAATTCCTAGACTAGAAGACAAAAATGTGATTGGCACCAAGTGCATATTTAGAAACAAGCTAGATGAAAAGGTGAAGTCACAAGGAACAAGGAAAGATTAGTCTACAAAGAATATGCACAAGAAGAAGGAATTGACTATAGAGAGACATTTGCCCCTATTGCTAGATTAGGAGTAAGAACATTACTTGCTTATTCTAAATACAAAGGTTTCAAAGTTTACCAAATGGATGTTAAATCTATATTTTTGAATGGCATATTAGAGGAATAAGTTTATAGAATAGCTAGAAGGTTTTGTTGATGTTAACAATAAGAATATGGTATGTAAATTACACAAAGCTCTATATGGTTTGAAACAAGCACCAAGAGCATGGTAGGAGAGACTTCATAAGCATCTTTTGAAGATTGGATTTGAAAGGACTGGTGATAACAACAATCTATATATAAAGACAGAAAAAGGCAAAGGTATTTTGTTATCTAAAATTTTTGTTGATGATATCATATTTGAAGGTCAAGATGCTTTATGTAAAGCTTTTGCAAATGAAATAAAGCAAGAATTTGAAATGTCTATGTTTGGAGAAATCAAATTCTTTGTGGGATTACAAGTATATCAAATAAAATATGGTATATACATCACTCGGACAAAATATGTCAAAGAAATACTAAATTTTTTTGGATTAGAGGATTCAAAACTAGTAAGTAAACCTATGGTGACAAGACACAAATTGTCAAAGAATGATGATTTAGCTAAGGTGAATCAAACATTGTATAGGTCGATGATTGGAAAATTACAATATGTAGTACATAGAAAACCTAACATTGCATTATCTATAGGGAGAGTTGCAACATTTTTTACTAATCCCAAGGAGAATCATTTGATGGTTGTAAAGAGAATAATAATATATCTGAAAGGAATAGAGGATTATGATCTATAATATAAGAAAAATAAAAATTTTGAATTAAGAGCTTATATTGATGTTGATTGGGCTAGAAACATTGATGATCGAAAGAGCACCATTGGAGGAACATTTTTCTTAGGCAAGAGGTTGGTTACATGGACTAGTAAGAAATAAAATTACACTTGACAATCTATTACTGAAGTTGAATATGTTGTTGTTGCTATAAATTGTAAAAACATTGTATAGATCAAATAGCTTCAAAGGAATGAAGGAAGAGATCAAAAAGCCAGTAACACTTTATTATGATAATACAAGTGCTATCAATATATCAAAGAATCCTATGATGCACACAAAGACTAAGCACATTGCAATAAAATATCATTACTTGAGAGAATTAGTTAATGATAAAGAGGTGAAGATGGAATATGTCAATGCAAAAGAACAAATTGTTGATATCTTCACAAAAGCATTACCTAAGGATGCTCATGAGTATCTAAGAGGTAAACTAGGCGTGATACCCCTATCAAAGGCTATCTAAGTAAAAAAAAGTGTGTCTTGCATCAAACAAGTTCCCTTTCAATACTACAAATTTATGTAGAGGATCTTACTTTAGGAGCTTCATAAAGTAACCAAAGAGCTAAAACTTCAAAATTAGTCACAAGTAAGGTGATAGATGGAGAAACTAAAGAAACTAAAAAATCTTATGTTTGCATGTTAAGATATTAAGTCTTTGGCATTGTTGTCAAAGAGAGAGATAATTGTTGATCAACCTAGTATAATTACTAACAGAGATAATTGATGATATTGGTTGATCAAGGATAATACAAGCATTATGAGGAGATAGTTATTGATCAAAAGAATAAAGAAGGAGAAATCCCAACATCTGCCTAGTAAGAGGGAGATATAGCAAGAAGAAATTCAAAGGGAATTATAAGGAAGAATTTTGTAACCTACTCAGAAGATGGAAGTTGTTGGTAGAGGGAGAGATTTTAGAACAAGGAACTATTTTCTTTTTGGTATTGTCTTACTATTTTTAACCTAGTCAATTTGGTTGATCAATTTTGTTTGCCGTCAATGCCAAAGAGGGAGATCGTTGAAAATATATTGAAGAAGACTATCAAAGAGAGATATTGTTGAGAATAGATTGATACAAGTCTGACCAATATGCTTCAGTCATTGTTTTGTCACTAATGTCAAAATTTCTATTTGTTGGTAAGAAAATTGCTTATATAATTTAAGTACTATCACTTATTTGATTGATGATGAGGAAAGGTTGAGTTATGATTATGTAAAGAAGTACAAGAATTAGTTAAGATAGTGGTAACATGATGCATTGATAATCTACTTAAGGTTACAAAGGTTGGTTACACTAAGAAAGTTTAAAAGAAAAAGTTACACAAATTTTATCTACTAAGCTTGATCGAGTGGATAGTAGGTGCCGACCAAAGTTAGTGCAAGACGAACAAAAAATAAGTCAAAGCTGAGTAAAAGTTTATTCTAGTGTATGCTGAGAAAAATAGTAGGTGCCAAGTAAAGTTTAATTGATGTCGATGTCGAGCACGAATAAACTTTATTCCATACTGAGTAATTTCATAGAGGATGATGAGAAATGTACTGTGTGTTGAGCATTAGAAGCTAGATAATGTCGAGTGGTTACATTATTTAAAAGATCATGAAATTAATAGATTTGAGCCAAAAAGTTTGTTTTCTTGGAATGTGTGAACTAGGTGGAAGATAAGGTTGATGAGTTAGTGGCAAAAAATTCAAGGTAAACCATTTTTAGGTGAATTCAAAAAGGATTCAATGATAATTCTATAAAAGAGATATGAAATGTGAGGTAGATTCATTATATCCTACCTAATCCATCCTAACCCTAAATTGGATGATAGAAAATGAGTAGAAAAAGATCTTAATTTCCTATTTATATGAATGGTTGGTCAGAAAAAAATGTTATTATGTGCAAGAACCTAAGGAAGATAAGGAGTGAAGGGTTTTGCTTCATCAAGTGATCTAAGAGAAGAGTATGCATTGGCATGTTAAGAAAGAAGGCTTAAGGGTATGAATGCTTAAAGGGTGAACAATCTATTGGAACTAAAATGAATGAAGGCCAAGCAGAATAGAGGACTAAAATAGAGATCTGTAATCTAAAAATGGAGTTGTAAGTTGTTATTAGATCAAGTCTTACTGTTACTCTCTAATAATTATATTAGTCTAGAGTAAATCCTTTGGATTAAGGTTGACCTAATAGTCATTTGTAAATCCTTTAATTGAGTGACATTCCAAGCGAATGTTCTAAAGTCCTCTAAGAAGGATCACTCCTAACAGGATGATTGAAATCCTTTAACAAAGTCACATTTAATAGTGTGTATTATAACCTTTAATAGGGTTGGCCTTTCACAGGGCATCACTTCAGAAGAGTGAAAAAGAGAAGCATGTTACTAGTGGATTTTTTCCAAATTAGGTTTTCATGTAAATCATTATGTCAAGTGTTTTGATGAATCTGTTATGTTTCATGTTTACATTTCTATAAGTTGATTTGACAGTAACCTACAAGTTTTAAGTGATTACATAATCTTATGGATGTATACATCAAAAATTTTTATGGGTTCACTAAGCTATGAGAAGTTTTATTTATACATTTGGACCTTGGATAACTGATTCATCCCCCCCCCCCAAAGTTATTCTAAAAATATTCCAACATGAAGGAATCCAATGACAAATAGAAAAGTTATGTAGATGCAAAAAGAATACTTAGGGAATTCTCAGTGGGAGAAAAGGTACTATTAAGAGTAAAACCTCAGAAGAGTACTATTAGGTTGTTAAGAATGCCAAGCTAGCCCCAAGGTATGTGGGACCCTTTGAAATATTCTAAGTTGTGAATCTAGTAGCTTACAAAATTACTTTACCACCAACCCTTGCCAAGATGCATTACGTCTTCCATGTGTCATACGTTAAGAAATACATTACTCATCATGATCATATATTTGATTGGAACCTATTATAGGTGCAAGAACCAGCAGTGGTAGAAATAGAACCACTCAAAATACTCGAGGTGTGTAAGCTATGCTTAGGAAATTGGGAGGTGACTCAATGCAAGGCCTAGTGGGATTAGTATACAAAGGATAATGTCACTTGGGAAGATTATCACAAAATCTTTCAAAAATACCCTCATATTTTCTCTAGGGCTAGAACTTGAACATTTCTTTTCTTAAATTAATATGATTAGATATTGTTTCAAATTTTGGTGTGATATTCATCAGGGATGATGAAATTTTTTAAGGGGGAGGGTATGTTACACCTCAAAATTTTGACCTAATTTTAAACTTGCTCATAGTCATTAGATTTAACATATTTTTCTTTCATGATCATGTGAAGTAGGTAGTTATTTATATCCATTGTATTAATTGTTAATGAAGATGGTCATTAACCATTAATTGTTATATGATGTTTAGCAGTTCCTTGATTTTGAAATTATGGTTAATAATTTAAAGTCTTTTAAATGTTTATATGAAAATTATTATGGAATTGTTATTATGGTGGAAATTTTTTCATGGGTGATTGTAGGATAGAAGATGAAGGGGGGAAGCATTGCTAAATGAGATCATCGAAACGGGATACTTGCTTAGTCTAGTCAACAAGATTGATAGGTATGACTTTAAACTTCTTTACTAAGGACCTAAAAATTTGAACATAGGCTACATCTATGGGACCTACACGAGCTATTATATAAATAATTTAAGAAATATAAAATAATTGAATTAAAATATAAAACATACCTCACAGGATTTTAAATGATCTTTCACCATATTATTATAATATATATGTATGTACGTACATATAGATATAAAAATGAAGTGGCACCATTATATTATAATAATAATAATAAAAATATGTCACCTTACTAATATATTTACATGTACATATAAAAATATAAATTATAACAATATTTGAATTATAACCTTCCAACTCTTCTTCCATCCTTTTTATTTTTCTTCTTGTTAAAACCAATTGAACACTTGGCATTTTTAATTGACGAATAATCTTTAAGTTACGGAAGCCAAAGAGTCTTTTTAAGACCTTTTTATATTTTAAGTTAGGTGAGACAAAGGACACAAGAACTCTCATTCCCAATTCTTTTTAAATTCTAATCATTCCATGCTTATTGTGGCTCCGTTCCTAATCAATACTCTACTACACATCTGTCGAATACCTGCAAGACCATTGAAACCCTTTTCCCATTTCATAATAGTGCCATTACAATACATGTTGTATATGTTCTATTCATGCTGAGGATTTAAGTCTTCATTGCACTTTGGTTACATCTACAACAATTGAAGAAGAGTTTATTTCCATTCAATTTGCAAGACTTCAGTCAGTTCCAAATATATATTAGGTCATGTGATAAGCATTCTAGCTATTGTTATTCCATTTTAATTTTTTACAAATCAATTGCCATAGCTATAGCTATAGTTTATCCTCATTTAAAAGTAAGGAGTTTCTTACCAATAAGCATAGTGAAGTGTCTATAGTATGGAATCATAAAATATACTTGCCAATAGACTTTGAAATCAAATGATAATTGTTTCAAATTTCTTTCTTTAAAATTTAATCATGTAATTCCAGATTGTGAAATGTTGGAAGTTTATAATATTCATGAATCCTTTTAGAATTTATGCATAGAAGAGATTGCTTAGAATTTCCAAACACCTAGGATTCACTGGTTGTATAGCCATGTAAAGGTGAAAAGGTGGAATGAATTTGCAAGAATGTAGAAGTGGAATCGAATATGATTAAATAAATAAATTAACCAAACTTAATAGCTCATGCTCATCCCAACAAATGTTTCCTATTATCAAGTTGAGTGGTAGTGATTAGGTCATTGAACCCATCATAAATCCTTGGCCAAGGTAGTTTAAAGGCATGTTTTTCATCTATTGATCACTTGATGTCTATTGTGCCAATTATGCAGATGTGTCTATTTCATAACTATACGAACATTCTAATCACCAGGATGTTGAGGTGGCTAGACTAAGAACATCCCAAGCCTAATACTAAGGTAGGGAAGGCCTTTCTAATTTAATATATTGTGTAGGGATAAGTATGGTCCAAGGTTGGGAGGTTAAGCCTATGTTAATATACTTGTATATTTCTTTTCTTCTTTTCTTGATAAGAATTTACTTACTTGTATATAGAAAAGAAATTTAATCAATAACTTAGTTATTTTAGTTGATCATTGATACTGTTACTTTTAGTTCATCATTAATCTAGTTATTTTAGTTGATCATTAATTAAGATATTTTTAGTTAATCGTTTATCTAGTTATTTTAGATGATCATGCAAATAGTTATTTCCAATTAATCATTAATCTAATTATTTAAGTTGATCATTAATTTAGATATTTTTAGTTAATTATAATCTAGTTATTTCAAATGATCATGGGTATAGTTATTTTTAGTTAATCATTAAACTAGTTATTTTTAGAAGATCATTGATATGGTTATGGGTATTTCAGCTAATTGTTAAAAATAGTTAATGCCATATGAAAAGGATTTCATCTATCTATTCATTGAATGTTGGAAAAGCTTTATATAAAATTTCTTTATTTTTGTTATACAGTTTACAATGTTAACTAAGTAATTCAGATTCTACCAAGTTCTATAGTTGCTATTGAGTTCCAAAATTAGTATTCAGTTCACACCAAGAAGTATCTACCAATTTGATGCATATTAGTACAAACTAAGCTTCATAGCATTTACCGAGTTACATAGTACAAACTAAGGTCTCTAGTGTTTGTTGAGTTCATTGAATTAGTGATGTGAATCAAGTGTTGAGCAAGCTAGAAGGTGTCAACCAAGTGATTCAATTTATACTGAGCTCATAGTGGTAGTGTTGACTGAGTCTTGCAACATCAACTAAGTGATTCAATTTATATGTCGAGTTTCATAGTGTTCACCAAGTGATCAATGCTGACAAATTTCAAACTACTTGGAAGTAATTAGTATGAATCAAGCTTCTAAATCTACTAAGAGCGTGACAATTTTGAGTGTTGACAATAGTTGTTGAGTATCATAACCTCACCAAGTTTGTCTTCAAAACCCAAGTACCAATAGTTGAGCTGACTTTGTGTATTTTGGTGAAACTTGTATTATAGCCCAATTTGATGAATTATAATTTGGATTGTTATATATGTAATGTAATATATCACATCCAAAAGATGATATATGAAATGTGTAAGATATAATAAGATCATAAGTGAAAATTGAGAAGCCTACAAGCAATATAAGGAGTAGTACAGATTTATCTATCATAGAAAGGTGATCGTTACACTTCAAAGGAATCTCAACCAACAAATTAGAGTTGTAGATCAAGAGATCATCCACTGGTTAATCATAATAGGTGGAACAGTTAAATACTTTCACAAGGTAGACTTAATAGTCTTTTTCAAGTGTCTTTACCAATTTTATACTTCATTGTATATTTTGTAAATCCTTTAACAAGGTGGGCCTAGCAGTTCTTATTGCTCCTAATAGGGTAGATCATCAGAAGTGATCAATTATAATCCTTAACTAGCCAAATTTATACTACAATATTAAAGCTTTTGGGTATCATCCCTACCCAAATTTTACTTTCTATTTCGAAGGTTTTTGGGTCACCATATCTTGTGTCAAAGTGTTATGTATGCTTTAATGCTTTTAGTTTTTCATCCATGCAATTAGATCAGAACCTTCATGTGTGTGTGTGTGTGTGTGTGTGTGTGTGTGTGTGTGTGTGTGTGTGTGTGAAGGATTAATTGGTGAAATAAGAATAAGTTTTATTGGTTCCTAATTCACCCCTCTACTCTCAGTAACCTAACCTATCCTATATTTCTAACAATTGGTATCAAAGCTTTGTGGTTCTAAAAAAAAAGAAAGTTGAATAGCTTGAGAAAATGTCAGAGGTAATGGATGTATTCAAGTTAGAAAAGGCTATTGACAATGAAAAGCTAGATTTGGAATTGGCTATTGTACAACTTAAGAAAGAAAAGGAAAAACTCTCTCAATCTTTAAAAATAGGAAAAAAGATCTTATAGTACAAATGAATGAAAAACTCTACATTGAAGAAAGAATTGAAGATATCTATCTAGAAAAAACTTTAGATGAATCAAATAAGGCAATCAGAGACCTATTAGAAAAGAATTGTAATCTTCAAGAAGTTAGAAAGCTAAAAAGAGAACAAGAAATTCAGCTAGTAAGATTGTGTGAAGTTATGGAAGAAAAATACAAAGCCAAAAAAGAGATAGAAGGAAACAACAATGAAATTCAGCATCTATCCCTTCAACAACTGGACTTCATTGATTAACTTACTAATACAAATAAAGAAATCATGAATCAAAGATCAGAAAATGAAAGATTACAAAATGATCTAAACTCTGAAAAGCAAACCAATAAGAGGATGATGAAATTTCAAAAAAACATGAATTAGTTGAATGAGAAAAGTCAATATAGATAGAAAGGCAAAGTAGGAATAAGATACACAAAAGAAGGTGGATCATCTAAGCAAGGAGCTCAAAAGAATCAAAGGTCTACTTGCAATCACTATAGTAAGTTAGGTCATACATCAAACAAATTTTGGAGTAATGGTAAAGAAAAAATCAATGGAAAGTGTTACAATTGTAATAAGCATGGTCATAGAGCTAATGAATGCAAAGAGAAACCTAAATTTGAAGGTAAATGTCACAAATGTAAGAAGCATGGGCACAAACCCTCTAAATGAAAAACCAAGATATTGAACCTAGCAAAAAAAATTGTGAAAGCTATATTTGATTGGGATTACAATACATGGTGTCAATGCCACTACTATGGAGAATTTGGGCACATTGGAGAAAATTATGTGAAACATCACTTTAGGACAAGAGACACAACTAGAATATTTTTTATTTGTACAGAACTTGGACATCTTGCTATGAATTTTTTGAATACTAGAAGGATTGAAGATAAAAAGAAAGCCAAAGCTAAAATCATAAGAAGGAAGATGAGGTAGAACTAGATTCCAAAATATTCTAAGAATTCAAGCCTGAGACATGAAGCACATGTCACTAAAGAATAGTGTAGCTCAAGCATTTCTACTTGATCTCCCACAAGGATGATTGGAACTAAGACTCTAGAGCCAACATCTTACATCAATTCCAACCAGCTAGAAGGAAAGATCCATATCAACATTCAAGATGCCAAGGGATCATTGAGTTTCTAAGGAAAATCTTGACCTTACTAAGCTAGGTTAGATTGCAAGACCCTACCGAGGAAGGTTGGGATACACTAAATAATTGTGTGGACACTGAGTTATGAATGACTCTACCAAGCACTAAGGTTGAATCAAGTAGAAAATAGTCTATCATCAATAATCAATCATACCAAGAATTTATGGTGATTGGAAAGTGAAAATTTGTAAAAAGGAAGGGAATCAAATTCATTTATCATTGTGAATTTTCAAAGAGCTATTTGTAAAGGGTGATTTCTATGCTTTCGAGCAATCTGTGCATTTTTTTTTGAAATATTTTTGTGTTTTCATAAACCCTACCAAGCATGGAATCCTCCAGTAGAAAAGAAAGAAAGAAAGGATCTAAGATGTTGGTTTGAGGAGTTGATTGGAAGGCACTAGACTTCAAGATAAGTCCAACAATTACAAAAGCACTTGATCCAACTAGAGCTCAATTGTAGATTCCACCAAAGGTATTACTTGTTAATGATATTGATTCACTTTTTTTTTTGTAACAAGATACTGGAACCCTAGAGATTGACGAGACCCTAGAAATGTTATGTGTGAATGGTGTGTTGAAACTCGAGCATCAACATTTGGAGACTAAGGATTTAACACACATTCTACATATACCCTAAGACTTTCAGATAAAATGGGTGAGATTTATCCTTAGCCATGTATAAAATGGGAAGATATGGTTGGAGTATCCTATTCAAGAAACAAATAAAGTGATTCATCGAATCACAGGGCTCCCAATGTTGAACAAAGAAAAATCTACCAAAACCCTAAGTTAGGTAGAATTAGAAAGAAAAACTCTTGCCAAATGGGATGGAAGGGGCATGAAGATCAGTAGTATAACTGACATGGAGCTGAAATTTGGAATTCACGTGATAGCTCATAAGATCTATAGCTCCAATTGTCTCAATAGCATGTCATGTGAGGCAATTGATCTGGATCTGAAGGTGGTGAAGAACAACATGTCCTTTTACTTTGCCGAGTTAATACTCAATCAATTTAACAAAAACATGGAGAGCATGAGGACTTCAAAGAACAACTTGTGTAAGTTTGGTTCACTCTTGACTTGTTTATTCTTCTTTTTGAAAAAATTGTTCCCTTTATAAGGTTTACTCATATGGAGAAAAGTTGTACCAATACTATATCAAATTAATGAATATATAGTAGAGATGGGTGAGAAATTTGTCAATATCATGGCCAATTACTTTGATTCATTCAAGGAAAGGATGAATAATAGATTCAAAATCCCTAAGAAACTTGTAGGAGATTACAAGGATGATGTTTGTTTCATGGTAGACTATGATAAAGTGTACATTCAAGAAATCAAACCTATAGTAGTGTGGATTAAGCCTCTAAGCTATGAGGTTTCCATTGATGACAACAAGGATATCATTGAGGTACTATTGAATGAACCTTTGGATCCCAAGGCCACATATTTTGGTACTTTTGATGAAGCCAAAGCTAGAATAGAACTTGAAATTAATCTTCCTTAAGAAGTCAGTAAAGGAAAGAAGAGGATAGAAAAACTAAGGCAAGTAAGTTCTAATCTCTTGTTGGTAGAAGGAAAAGGAGATGATGTAGAAGATGAATCAGAAGAAACAAAATCTAAAGAGGAAAAGATAATCAGAAATAATGGCAAGGTTATCGTAACCAAACCCACCAAGTCATCTACTATAGTATTCACAAGAAGAGCTTCAAGATCAAGAAATAAATTAAAATTAGGTGAGGAAGATCCCAAGGAAATAATTTTCAAAATACCTCCACCTACATTTCAAGAAAAATTAAAGGAATTGATGCAGGAGTTGGCATGGCAAACTTCAAATCTCTCAGATATGAGACCAAGAATGTAGATGAGAAGAAGAAAGTTGAAGATGTGATAATTTCTAAACTAGGTAAATGGAAATACTCACCTAATCAACTTGCACAACAAATTTCCAATGAGCTTATGCGAGTAATCAAGCCAAGATGGGAAAATTCTAAGAAAATTGCAAAAGATATATTTGAATAGACTCTAAGGCAACTCATGTTGAGTCTTAGTGATAAAGAAGTGAAAGAATCCATGAAGAGAAATGAAGAAAAACTCACTCTAAAATTCAAAACATGCATGATATTGGTTAATGACATTGAACATGTGGTGGAGACAACCACAACTACATGGAAGAATATCTACAAACTTCATCAACAGAGTGATTTTTTTGTTCATGTTAGTGACATAGATGATGAAGATGACAAGGAAGAAAATGACAACAATGATGAAGAAGATATAGAAAAAGATGATGTAAATTTGGATGATGAGGAGCAAGAACTAAAAGCTATTAAGAAGAATCTCCCTAAGATTCAGAGTATTGAGGAAACTAACCCAGAGAAAATTATAGCATTAGTTATGGCCTCATTTGCTCACTCTCCAAGTAAATCTTTAATGTGATCAAGCTTAGAGAAAGCCTCTACCAAGTTGGTTGTAGCAACCACTACAATAGCATGCACCCAACCAATCTTTGCACCTATTCAACTAATTACCATATTGAATGAAGTAATCAACACTTCATTTACTGAGTAGCTAGTGCTTCCTCCATCATCAAATTTTTCTACATAGCAACTAGTTATTGTTACCTCTGGTTTTATCACCAAAAGATTTAAATTCAAATCCACGGCCTGTTCAACAGTTAGCCAAAAAATCGTTATTTTAATGCCCCGACTCGCCAAGGTTCTGTGACCATCAGATTTTAGATGGATCAACGGTCGACGCGATCTCGTCATCAAAATTTGCACAGGAGATAGTATTAGCGACATCGCGCTTGAACGACACGTGTTTGGTGGACCCTGCGGGTGGGTCACAATGGAGGGCAGTCGGGAAAGTTTTCCGGCACCGCAGGCGCTATGGCGCTATCGCATGCCAACCGAAAAATCTCCATGGTGACATAGCGCCCGGCGGAGATGCTCACATCGGTGGGCAAGTCACGTTGCCGAGAAAAAATATTGCAAAAGTCGGATAAAGTTTGGCGGGCCGGAGAAAATAAACGACGAGAACTTTAGACAAATATTGGGCCCCATTGCGTACCTCATCTGCCCAATTGGCAGAGCTCGTGTCACGGTAGTGAATCAAAAAGAACCATGCACAGATAGGGACATGTCATCGGTTGGGCGCTATGGAAATTTAACCTCAATTTTCCCATAGCGACATGGTGCCTGGCCGACATGTGGTCACCCTGTGGGGCAAAGTCACAAGATTGCCCAGTGGTGTTTCGATGGGCCAGTGAGGAATCGCCGCGTGTAACCAGGCTGGAGTCTCTATCAGTACGGTTGGCACAGTCAAGGTTTGCGATCTCCACCGTTAGATTTGATTGCATCAACAGATGGCGCCATCTCGCTATGGCGGAGATGCGCAGATATTATCATGGCGACATAGCGCCCACCCACCGCATGGCCGTTCCATGGATCAAGTCTCGGGTTCACCAACCGGATGATGCCATGTGTATATGTCAGGGCACGGCAACCAATGGGCCCAGTAGTTTTAGGAGGGATGGAAAGCGAAGTACGATGTCGCTTTGATCATCAGATCTGCAAAGATCTACGATTAGCGTTATCTCGCCATCAGGAGCTGCCCAGACTTTAGCATCAGTGACATAGTGTCCTGGCGGGGCTGCATTTCATGCCATCAGAAGTAGATAGGGTGGGGTGACTGACAAACCAACAGGGGGATGCCACGTGTTGGCGGGCCCAGCGAATCAGTAGGAACGGAAGGTTATAGAAGGTCAGGTTCTGTAACCGTCAGATGAGAAAAGATCGATGGTAGGCACCATGTCGCCTTAGCAAAACTGCAAGATTTTTACCATGGCGACATCGCGCCCGATTGACACGTATCGGTGGGGTCAGGTCCCACTGGATGCATCATTAAGATGGTGCTAATTCGGATGGGGCCTAGTCACAGGAAGGAGAGTCCGCGGTGAATAAAAAACAACCAAGTGTTCCGAGTCAGAGCACAGATGCGTCGAGGGGCCAAATTTCTTGATACGATCAACGCATTGAGGGGTCGATTCTCCACCATCAGATCTGCAGGAATCTAGGGTCAACGCTATCTCGCCATGGAGGAACTGTGCAAATTTCATAATAGTGAGTTAGCACTTGGAAGACACGTGTCCTCGCATTTCGGTTTTTAACGTGGCAATTAACTGACGGCCAGCGGTTAGGTGATAAGGTGGTGCAGCTAGTTCGATGAAGGTGATCAACCGCGGAGGGACTCTCCAGGTGGCAAGACAAAGGATTACGATTGGCCCGCGTGGCCTAGTCAGCTTATAAGGAATCAAGTTGACTGATAGGCTTGGATGATTCATGAACCAAAATGCAGAGGTGATCGACGTATCTTGCGATCTGATCTTTGCGATCATTTTCGACCTACCAGGAATGAATGCAGGACATAAGGACACTCCACCCATCTGGTTGGCCCATCTACCATGTCAGGGAATTTTGTGGCACCATTTCTATCTTCTCCAGGCTCTTCTCAGAAGAAATGAGATTTCTCGATATGCAGGCCAAGATTTCAATCCAGATCCCCGATTGGATTCTTAAGGCAGGAAGTTAATGCCAGTAGGTAAGAAGTGAATGTAACACGGAAATCTTCAGTTGTGCCTGATCTATAAAGGCAGTTTTGTGATCTGTTCTGAAGGTCAATTCTTCCTAATTTTCTCTGCTACTGCTTGCAGACTTGTAGAGTAAAACCCCTTTATCTTTGAGCCATGTAATAGCCTGTATCATCTCTTTCAGCCATCAGTGTGAATGTGCATCACTTTGCCTCCCATTGGTGTATTGTTGAGATCAACAATCTGCATACTGTATCTATCTTTGGCCTATCGAATAATACATAAGTGAAATCTCCTTTTCCTAGTGTCATTTGGTTGGTTTCTTCTGATCTATATGTGATTACTAATCGATACAAGTCTGGATGTGTATGACTTTTGTATGTTATTCTAGTTTTGTAGCATATATATGGGCAGGAATGAATCTAAACACTCTATTTTGGTGCATCACCACCTTAGATTAGACTAGGTAGATTTGCTCTGATGCTCTCTTTCTCCCTTTCCCTTCTGAGAATAGATAGGTGCGCCCTAACAGTAAGAGGAAGCCAGCCTTCTCCGGAGACTCAACCTCGTAGTTCAAGTCCCACAGCTTGGAGGTTGTTTCCATGTTTCACTAGGTTGTCCTCACGCATAGGCCTTGGACAAGGGTGCAAACCTAAGTGACAACAGTTTTTGGCATGCCCGGTGGGACAAATATCAGAAGATTTCATGTCTACTAGTGTCAAAAGAAGAAAGAGTTTCTGAGATTAATGCTAAAGAAGTAGTGCTGGCTTCAGTATTCAAGCCTTCAAGAGGCTGATTCATCAAGTACTTGACAACTCTGAGCATCAACAAATTTGGTTTCAGGCCAAAGTTGCAGAAATTCATGCCCAGAGCTGAAACAAGGGTGTCTTCTAGAGGTAATTTTCAATATCAAGAACTCTCACTTTCAAGTCCTAGAATAAGGAGGGCTAGAGCTTCATTATCACCAGTTAGAGGTGGAGTAACAATCAATATACCTGTGAGATCTGTCTCTACTCCTCCTACTGTCCGAACTCAACCTAGATTGCCATCAGCACTCATCAATAGAACACTTGTTTATATGGCACAACTAAGAGTTCATCCTTTTGCCACCTTTAATGGTGGAAGTCCTCTGTTGTTAGCCCAAAGATATGATATACCAGTAGCTACACTAAAAAGCATACCTGATTTTACTGGTGAAACTTCTATTTCCCCCCTAGAGCATATCCAAGAGGTAGCGAATGTTTGCAATATTCATGGTATTACGGAAGATGATGTTGCTGTCAAACTTCTAGCCTCATCTCTAAAAGGAAAAGCATTACAGTGGTATAGAGGCTTAGCTCATGGTTCCATAACTGATTGCGATGGACTAGGAGCAGGATTATGCAAACAGTTTGAGGATAAGAGTGACCATTTGTCACTATTAGAGCAGCTGACTACAATAAAAAGAGCCCCCCATGAATGTATGACTGATTTTAATTATAGATTCCAAAAGACATTGGATAGAATACCTACTATAGTGAAACCTACCCCTAGTAATGCCTTCTTGCATTACCTTAGAGCTTTTAACAGTGATATTGCCACTACAATCCAAACTATGGGAGGAGATATATTACCTAATGCTTATGAGACAGCCATAAAAGCTGAGAACATTCTAATACAAGGAGGCAAGTTGGCCCCAAGGCCTCCTATGCCTTTCTTTCCTGATGTTCCCAACCACCAACCAGCAATAGCCCCTCTCCCTACAATCTCTACATCGCAAGCCCTTACTCCAGTTCCCCAAGCTTCCACATCCTCAAACGGAATAGATGAACTCAAGGAAATGCTCCAAGGTCTAGTATTGAATGCAGATAAAAGAGAAAAGACCCTGGATAAAAAATTACAAGAGCAGGGGAGGGAGTTGAAGGACCAAGGGAAGAGACTAGAGGATAGTTTTTCTCTAATACAAAAGATGAGTAACAAGGTGGTGGCCTTAGAAAGATAGCAAGCTCAAGGTGGCAAGCCTCCCCAATTGCAATATCAGGCTCCAAGTGGTGGTAGGCCTCCTAATTAGTGGAATAGCTCTTTTGATCAAAATAGGCAGAATAGTCATGCTTCTACTTCAAGCTCAAATCAGAATAGAGCTATAGTCCCTCAAAATAACTTGGCCCAAGACCAAGATTTTTGTCCCTCATGTAACTATTCTTATACCTACTGCTTGTGTCAGAAAGCAGAATCTTATTTGGCCCTAACTATCCAAGAGTCCATAGTAAAGCAATCACACAAAGAAGACCATCCCAAGGAGGCCCCATGTGTTCAGAGGCAGGGTGATTGCTCTTTTATGAATCACCAGATGGAGGAACATTGTAATGTAAACCAGGACTCCGTTGCTCATAACACAAGAAGCAAGAAGAGAGCTATGGAACATGTTGCTCCTCCTTCTCTTAAGAAGGCCTCAACTTCAAGTGTTATACCTAACACACAAACAGCAAATGAGCAGACAAACACTTCACAACAGCAAAAGCAAGGTCCAAGAAATGAGGATGCAAGTGATCCTTTTGTTGCCCCATCTCAACCTCTTATAAGTGTAGCCCCCAAAGTTTCTACCAAAATTCCTAGTGCACCATTGAGTGTGGTAGAGCAAATGAAGAAGACCAATGTAAACATTTCCATGTGGGATGCTGTTGCTACCATACCAATACAGAGGAAGATGCTGCAACAAGAATTGGAAAGGATTGAGCCCAAGGATCAGTCATCTACCATGGAGAGTGCCACCAGTTTAGTACAACCAACAGGAGATGTGGAGGCAAATAAAAAGGTTAGAACTCCTCCATTTTATGTTTCTCTGATTATAGGGGGCAAATTAGTCCATAATTGCATGATAGATTCGGGGGCTAGCAGCTCAGTAATGCCTAGGTGTGTTGCTGATGCTTTAGGGATGAGATATGAGCCCATTGTTAGGGATGTGTTACAACTAGATGGGAGTACTATCAAAACTGTAGGCATCCTTAGAAGTGTGGAAATGGCCCTACATGCATGCCCTGGTTGTACTGTGATTCAAGACATATCTGTTGCTGAGGTTAAGCCCTATTTTGCCATCTATCTTTCGAGAGACTTCACTGCTCAAATTGGTGGATTCATATCTGTTGATTGGTCTTACATGTCATTTAAGACTAGATATGGGGCCAATGCTTCAATAAGAGCAGAACTTCAAGCCCTTCACCACACTGAACCCTACACTCCCAACTTCATCAATATGAATTGCCCTATCCTAGAGGTGAATGAAAATAATGTAGTAAACGAGCCTATCACTTCCATAGTAGGGATTCCTGATTTCTTCTTGGATGAGTGGGCAAATGCATGTCAGTTTGAACCTATGTCAGAAACCCTTGAGACAGGCCTTAGTACATATTGCATAATAGAGAAGGAGGTTCAAGTTCCTGACCTTGTTAGGACTAATGATGACATAAATGGAGTATGGAGAATGTACTTTGATGGCTCAAGGAATAAAAATGGATCAGGGGCTGGTGTTATGTTGATCTCTCCTACACAAATAAGATACTACTTCTCTTTTAAGTTCCAATTCAGTTGTACCAATAATGTGGCTGAGTATGAATCCTTCATCCAAGGTCTCCTACTTGCCCAAAAGAGGGGAATTCAAGCCTTGAAAGTATATGGGGATAGTGAGTTGGTACTGAACCAAGTGAGAAATCAGAATATCACCAAAAATGGCCTGCTCAGGTCTTATAAACATAGAGTCTAGAATTTGCTTGAGGGTTTCAATGCATTTAACATTCAGAGCATTCCTAGGAAAGAAAATAAACATGTTGATAGACTTGCAACAGTGGGTGCATCTTATGATGTGCCAGGGAATCTTGAGGAAGAAAAGAAACAACAAATAAGGGTAGTGGTGAGGCCTGCTATTCTTGATAATAATACTCATTGGCAGGTGTTCGAGTTTGATGAGCAAATTGTAAGCTTCTTGCAGAATGAAGCAGAATTTTCAGAGAAAAGTCAGCTAAGACTACAAGATCAATATGGCGATTAAATCATTCATCTTAGTTCCAACAAGCTGCCCAAGGGTCTCATTACCTTGGAGAGCGTCTTTAATCCTGATGATCAAACAAGAGGCAAAGGGATGAATCTAGCTACAGAAAAGGATGACCATGCCCCAGTTACTATTGCTGATGGAAAATCCATTAACATGGGGAAGGTATGTTCTAAAGCTGAGCAAGAAGATTTCATTCATCTATGTCAAGAATTTAGTGATGTATTTGCTTGGACATATGATGATTTAAAAGGGTTTGACCCTAGTTTGTTTCAGCATACCATAGATTTAGTTGATAGGGTCAAACCAGTAAGGCAAAAATAGAGGCCAGTGAATCCCAAGATTGAACCTTTAATGAGGAAAGAACTATCCAAACTGATCGAGGCTAACATAATTTTTCCTATCAAACACTCATCATGGGTAGCTAACCTTGTCCCTGTGAGGAAGAAGAATGGAGAAATCAGATTATGTGTGGACTTTAGGGATCTCAATCAGGCTTCCCTTAAAGATCACCATCCTCTCCCTTCTATGGAGCAAATTCTGTCCAAGGTCAGTGGGTCAAGGAGATTCTCTTTTCTTGATGGGTTTTCTGGTTATAACCAAGTGCTGGTTAAAGAGTCTGATAGATACAAGAAAGCATTTACTACTAAATGGGGCACCTATGCTTATTGCAAAATGCCATTTGGATTAACAAATGCAGGTGCCACATTCCAAAAGGCAATGGAGGTAGCTTTCAGAAGATTAATTGACAAGTTTGTCTTGGTATACCTTGATGATATAAGTGTGTATTCCAAGAATGTGGAAGATCATCTTGATCATTTGAGACAGGTATTTCTAAGATGTAGAGAGTTTGGGGTATCTCTCAACCTAGCCAAATGTATCTTTGCTACAAACCAAGGAAAACTATTGGGACACATTGTATCTAAGGATGGATTGACCGTTGATCCAGAAAGGACAAAAGCAATACTTGCCCTTCCTCTCCCTAAACACAAGAAAGGGCTACAAAGTTTCCTTGGTAGGATAAATTTTGTAAGAAGGTTTATTCCTAATCTTGGCACCATGGTGAAACCCCTTACAGCCATGCTCAAGAAAGATATGGTCTTCTCATGGACCAAGGAGGAGAAGGAGATTTTTGAAAAGATCAAGGCAGCCATAGCATCAGCCCGTACCCTCATGAACCCAAAATTTGAGAAAGATTTCATCCTCTACACTTTAGGTGGTGAGTCAAGTATCTTTGCTGTCTTGACCCAAACAAATGACAAGAATGAGGAGCAGCCCATAGCCTTCTTTAGTGAAGGTCTTAAGGAATATGAAGATAAGTATAGCTTCATTGAGAAGCAAGCCCTCGCAGTCATTAGAGCCTTGAAGAAGTTCAGGCACCTCTTATCCCATAATAGGATCCATTTGTTGGTACCCCATGCAAGTGTAAAAGACTTCCTGTTAAACAAAGATGTCAGTGAGAAGAGAGCTGGATGGATCACTAGGGTAATGGAATATGATGTTGACATTCAGATTACCAAATTGGTAAGAGGAAGAGGATTATGTACAAAAATGTTATCAGATCAGAACTCAGATGAAGAAATTGCCATGGTGATAGCAGAGCAGCAGGAGGAAAGGTATGCTGATGGTCCAAGGAGCTGGATAAACGACATGAAGAATTTCTTATTAGGGAATGGATACCCTCAGGGATTGGACAGAACTAAAAGAAGACAATATAGACTACAATCCATTCCCTATGTTGTGATTGACAATATCCTATTCAGGAGGGATTTTAATGGGACCCTGTTGAGGTGTGTTGAAGTGAATCAGGCTAAAAGGGTGATTAAAGAACTCCATGATGGCCCTGATGGCGGCCACTTCTCTACAAGAACAACTGCTATGAAGATCATGAGGGCTGGATATTATTGGCCATCTCTGTTCCATGATTGTTACAGGTATGTGAGGAAATGTGAGAAATGTGCTTTTTTCTCAGGTAACCAGAGACTTGCAGCTCTTCCTCTTCATCCTATTCAAGTGGATCAGCCCTTCACTCAGTGGGGGTTGGATTTTATACGCCCCATTAATCCTCCATCTAGTGTAGGTCATAAATGGATCTTGGCTGCTACTGATTATTTCACTAGGTGGATAGAGGCAGTTGCCTTGAAGGATGCCACAGAGCCATCTGTTGTTGAATTCCTTGATGGAATTGTATCTAGATTTGGTGCTCCTTCTACTATCATCTTAGATAATGCCAAGTCTTTTGTTGGAACCCAAATTTGTGCATGGGCCATGAATCACAATATCTACCTGAGCACATCATCAAACTACTATCCTCAGGGAAATGGTTTGGCTGAATCTTCCAACAAGAATCTGATCAGAATTATGAAGAGGACAATAGAAGACAATCAGAGGACCTAGCACAAGAAGTTAAGGACTGCTCTGTGGGCTGATAGGATAACACCCAAGAGATCTATTGGGAATTCACCTTTTGTGCTAGTATATGGTAGGGAAGCTAGACTCCCAATCTCATTGGAGTTCCCATCCTTGGAGTTGGCTCATCAGTTGGAACTAGTTGAAGATGATGCCATGACAGTAAGAATGGTAGAACTAATTGAGTTGGAAGAAAAGAGAAACAAATCCATGAAAACTCTAGAGATTCACCAGCAACAAATGAAGGGGAATTTTGACAAGAAGGCAAGGGCCAGAATCTTTAGAGAGGGGGATTTAGTTCTCAAGTGGGACTCAGACAAAGCAAAACCAAGAAGGCACTCCAAGTTTGACCCATTATGGAGTGGTCCTTATCTGATTTCTAGTTGCAAATAGGCCAACGCATTCCAACTAAGCAGGCCAAGTGGTGAAGTTCTACCCATTCCAGTCAATGGGATCTATCTGAAGCCCTATTTCTGAAGGGTTGTGAATCTATGTACATAGTTAAGCTAGTTGCTTCCTTCTTGTTTCTATTTTGCAATAAGTGCACGAGCACATGGCTCTCTTCGTGAGTCATCTTTGACATATCCCATGCTATTGAGGAAGTCTCATTTTTGTTTTTTTTGTTTCCAATTATAGAAGCAGAGTTAGAACCTTAAGGGTTTTTAATGTTTTGATTTCCTCTTTAAGGGTTAGGGTTCTTACAGCTCTCAGCTTGTGCCTCCTGGTCCTCTTTTGACTCCATAGCCCAACGGATCATTCTTAGGCACTAGTCATGCATTGAGTAGGCTCATGCCCCCTGCGAGTTGCCAGAAGTGTTACCTCTAGTTTTACTGCCAAAAGATTTAAATTCAAATTCGTGGCCTATTCAACGGTTAGCCAAAAAATTGTTATTTAATGCCCCAACTCGCCAAGGTTCTGTGACCATCAAATTTTAGATGGATCGACGGTCGGTGCGATCTCGTCATCAAAAGTTGCACGGGAGATAGTATTAGCGACATCGCGCTTGAACGACACATGTTTGGTGGGCCCTGCGGGTGGGTCACAACGGAGGGCGGTCGGGAAAGTTTTTCGACGCCGCAGGCGCTATGGCGCTATCGCACGCCAACTGGAAAATCTCCATGGCGACATAGCACCTGACGGAGATGCTCATGTCGGCAGGCGGGTCATGTTGCCAAGAAAAAATATTGTGACAGTCAAATAAAGTTTGGGGGGTCGGAGAAAATAAACGGCGAGAACTTCAGACAAATATTGGGCCCCATTGCGTACCTCATCTGCCGAGTTGGTGGAGCCCGTGTCACGGCAGTGAATCAAAAAGAACCATGCATAGATAGGGACACATCATTGGTTGGGCGCTATGGCGCTTTGGAAATTTAACGTCAATTTTCCCATAGCGACATGGCACCTGGCCGACACGTGGTCACCTGTGGGGCCAAGTCGCAAGATTGCCTAGTGGTGTTCTGATGGGCCAGTGAGGAACCACCACGTGTAACCAGGTTGGAGTCTCTATCAGTACAATTGGCATAGTCAAGGTTTGCGATCTCCACCGTCAGATTTGATTGCATCAACGGATGGCACCATTTCGCTATGGCAGAGATGCGCAAATATTATCATGGCGACATAGCGCCCACCCGCCGAGTGGTCGTTCCATGGATCAAGTCTCGGGTTCACCAACCGGATGATGCCATGTGTATATGTCAGGACACGGCAACCAACGGGCTCAGTAGTTTTAGGAGGGACAGCGAGCAAAGTATGATGTCGCTCTGATTGTCAGATCTGCAAAGATCTACGATTGGCATTATCTCACCATCAGGAGCTGCCTAGACTTTAGCATCAGTGACATAGCGCCCGTGCGCCACGTGTCCTGGCGAGGCTGCATTTCATGCTGTCAGAAGCAGATAGGGTGGGGTGACAGACAAACCAACAGGGGGACGCTACGTGTTGGTGGGCCCGACAAATCAGTAGGAATGAAGGGTTACAGAAGGTCAGGTTCTGTAACCGTCAGATGAGAAAAGATCGACGGTAGGCGCCATGTCGCCTTAGCAAAACTGCAAGATTTTTACCGTGGCAACATCGCGCCCGATTGACATGTATTGGTGGGGTCAGGTCTTGCCGGATGCATCATTAAGATGGCACCGGTTCGGATGGGGCCCAGTCATAGGAAGGAGAGTCCGTGGTGAATCAAAAACAACCAAGTGTGCCGAGTCAGAGCACAGATGCATCGAGGGGCCAAATTTCTTGATACGATCAGCGCATTGAGGGGTCGATTCTCCACCATCAGATCTGTAGGAATCTAGGGTCCACGCTATCTCGCCATGGAGGAACTGTGCAGATTTTACAATAGCGAGTTAGCACTTGGAAGACACGTGTCCTCGCGTTTCGGTTTTCAACGTGGCAATTAACTGACGGCCAGCAGTTAGGTGATAAGGTGGCGTGGCTAGTTCGATGAAGGCGATCAACCACGGAGGGACTCTCCAGGTGGCAAGACAAAGGATTACGATTGGCCCGTGTGGCCTAGTCGGCTTATAAGGAATCGGGTTGACTAATAGGCTTGGATGATTCATGAACCAAAATGTAGAGGCGATCGACGTATCTTGCGATCTGATCTTCACGATCATTTTTGACCTACCAGGAATGAATGCAGGACATAAGGACACTCCACCCATCCGGTCGGCCCATCTACCATGTCAGGGAATGTTGTGGCACCATTTCTATCTTCTCCAGGCTCTTCTCAGAAGAAATGAGATTTCTCGGTATGCAGGCCAGGATTTCAATCCAGATCCCCGATTGGATTCTCAAGGTAGGAAGTTAATGCCAGTAGGTAAGAAGTGAATGTAACGCGGAAATCTTCAGTTGTGCCTGATCTATAAAGGCAGTTTTGTGATCTATTCTGAAGGTCGATTCTTCTTGATTTTCTCTTCTACTGCTTGCAGACTTGCAGTGTAAAACCCCTTTATCTCTGAGCCATGTAATAGGCTGTATCATCTCTTTTAGCCATCAATGTGAATGTGCATCACTTTGCCTCTCATTGGTGTATTGTTGAGGTCAACAATCTGCATACTGTATCTATCTTTGGCCTATCGAATAATACATAAGTGAAATCTCCTTTTCCTAGTGTCATTCGGTTGGTTTCTTCTGATCTGTATGTGATTACTGATCGATACAAGTCTGGATGTGTATGACTTTTGTATGTTATTCTGGTTTTGTAGCATATATATGGGCAGGAATGAGTCTGAACACTCTGTTTTGGTGCATCACCGCCTTAGATTAGACTAGGTAGATTTGCTTTGACGCTCTCTTTCTCCCTTTCCCTTCTGAGAATAGATAGGTGCGCCCTAACAGTAAGAGGAAGCCGGCCTTCTCCAGAGACTCAACCTCATAGTTCAAGTCCCACAGCTTGGAGGTTGTTTCCATGTTTCACTAGGTTGTCCTCGCACATAGGCCTTGGACAAGGGTGCAAACCTAAGTGACAACAGTTATTTCTACTATCAGTGTTATATCTAATTTTGTTGCTAGGCCTTCTATTTCTACTATTGTTAATATTCCAAGTATGCAAATAGTAAGTACAAAGACAATTGAGAGAAAGCCTCAACTGAGTACTAAATTTCCAAGCAAGGACAAAAGTAAAGAAGAATACATTGATCTTGATGAGGACATAGTTATCCTAAATTGGGATATCCCTACTTTAAATCTTGATCAAATGAACATCATAAGTGAACTATTGCAAAAGAAAGCTAAGCAGCAAAAGCTTAGAGAAGAGAAAAGTAGAGAAAATCAAGTGCTTGAAGATGTGAAGAACATACTTGTAGATGCACTAAGTACTAAGGTTACTAGTACACAACCTATTTTGGTTTAGTTAGTAGAAGTTGTTTAGAAATTCAATGAAGATCTAAATGGACATGAAAATTTGTTACAAAGAGTAGAGAGGAAATTTGAGAACAAAGTATTGGAGTAAGTTGCATAGAAAAATTCAATATATCAAAAAGAATTGTCTACTATTTTCAACTCATTAGAAACCTCTAAAAATAATGTAACCTCATTATTCAACAAGTTATGTGATACATCTATCTTCGCTCAGCAAATCAATGATAGACTATCTAAGATAGATGAAGACTTGAAGGCAAGTGCGCACCAGTTGTCACTTATCCAAGCTACAATTTTTCTCACTACTCAAAGATTAGATTTTTGACTAATATATAAAAAAAATTATTAAGGGAAGAAGCCAAGATTAGGGCCACACTTGTAGAAATCCAACACATGATTCTCCTGAATATGGATGCATGGCAGAAACACATTGCACATGCCAAAACTCTTATCCATGATAATAACTTCTCCATAGCTAATCACATGATAGAGTTATTAGTAGAAGTATAGATTACATTATATGTAAGCAAAGTGTTATAGGAAAATTGGGACAAGAAAATGATATTGAATTTGAAGGTACATTCTGAATTCTTGTCACATTTTGGCATTACCATGTAGCATACACCTTTGGCATTTATGTCAAAAAGAGGTAGAAGATGTAATATAAGATGTGATATATAAAGGTTGAGAAGATGTGATATAAAGGGGAGAAGATAAAGATATGAGATATATGTATATAGTTAGTAAAGTATGATATGTGATAGATATATGGGGGAGAAGCATAATATTCATGTACAGATAATCAGAAAACATCTCTTACAAAAGCAATTCTAAAAATCTCAAAAATAGAGTTTGTTACCAAGTTGAAGACACGAGATAGAGACTAAAGATTGTTTTGAAATTGAAATTTTGAGAATTAAATTTTTGATTAATAACTATTTTTGTCACTAATACCAAAGGGGCAGATTGTTGACATTATTGTTAAGTTTATTTATTAGTGATTCACACTTAATCAAATGGTTAGCAGCTATCGAGCTTATCTTGTAGTTTACAATGTTAACTAAGTATTCCAGGTTCTACTGAGTTCTAAAATTAGTATTTAGTTCACACTGACTAGTATCTATTGATTTGATGTGTATCAGTACAAACCAAGCTTCATAGCATTTATAGAGTTGCACAGTGCAAATTGTGGTCTCTAGTATTTTTTGAGTTCATAGCATCAATGATGTGAATTAAGTGTTGATCAAGCTAGGAAGTATCAACTAAGTGATTTAGTTTATATAGAGCTTGTAATTATAGTCTTAACTGAGTCTTGTAGCATCAACCAAGTAATTTAGCTTATATGTCAAGTTTAATAGTGTTCACTGAGTCATTGGTACTAACAAAGTTTAGACTACATGAAAGTGATTAGTATGAATTGAGCTTCTATGTCTACTAAGAGCATAATGATACTGAGTATTGATAATGGTTATTGAGTATCAAAACCTCAGTGAGTTTCTCTTCAGAACCCAAGTACTAGTAGTTGAGTCAACTTTATGTATTTTGGTAAAACTTGTATTATATCCAACACTGATGAACTTTAATTTGGATTGGTATATATATAATGTACTATATCACATCCAAAAAATGATGTATGAAATGTATAACATATAATGAGAGCATAACTACAAATTGAGAAGGCTACAAGTAGTATAAGGAGCTGCAAAGATTTATCTATCACAACAAGGTGATCATTACACTTCAAAGGAATCTCAACTAGCAAATCAGAGTTACAAATCTAGAGATTAGCCACTGGTGCATCCTAATAGGTGGAAAAGTTAAATCATTTCATAAGGTAGACTTAATATTCTTTTGAAAATCTCTTTACTGAGTGCATACTTCATTGTATGTTTTGTAAATCCTTTAACAAGGTGGACCTAGCAATCCTTATTTTTCCTAACAAGGTAGATCATTAGAAATGATCAATTATAAGCCTTAACCAGCCAACTTTATACTTTAGTATTAAATTTTTTAGGTATCATCCCCACCCTAGTTTTACTTTCTATTTGGAATGTTTCTAGGTCACCATATCTTGTGTCAAAGTGTAATGAATATTTTAATGCTTTTAGTTTTTCATGCATGCAATTAGATTAGAATATATATGATGGATTAATTGGTAAAATAAGTTTTATTGGTTCTTGATTCACCCCTCCCCTCTCAGTAACCTATCCTATACTATATTTCCAACATTATACTTGTGAACCAATGTAAGGAGTGATAAATATTTTAATGATCCTTCAAAATGAATAAAATAGTTATTTTTTTACAGCAATTTTGTGTAGTTACTTTTATTTGTTCTTGTTTTGTATGACATCATTTTGGGACTTAGACAATTTTTCCAAATGTTGCCATCAATGCCAAAGGGGGAGATTGTTGGAAATATGGTTAGTTAGATGTCTAGTGAGTTGTAATTTATGGCAACATGTATTCAACATTTCATTTATGCATTTATAGATAGAAAATTATCTAAGTTTTAGATAGTTTGCAGCATTATAGAGACAGATGTGATGTGAATGGATGACACATTTTGGGCTAGCTCATGTGTAATTGAGGATATCTTTATGAAATTTTATGATGACATGGATAAGTGTGTAAATGTGTATGGATGGTATGACACCAAGTTATGGATAAAATACCAGTTTAGGTACTTGACATAATGGAATAGAGTATATCAAAAATATGAATTATATGACTTAAGAAATTATTTTGGTAACAAAATAATTACTAATCCATGATGAGCCAAATTTTTGGATATTAATCCATAAGTAATTGTATATTATGTCAAGCATGTGAAGACATGAAGGCCAACTAAGTAGATAATTATTAATGTGCAAGGTATAAGTAAAGATGTTATCTTCTATAAAGAATGTGAAGTTGATGTGTAAGTTATAAAATATGTGAACTATTGTATGAACAACTTGAAAGATATATGATCCTTATGTGATGTGAGATCTAATGTATGATTAGAGGAAGTTTGAATTACAACAATGAGAAAGTATTGTATTTATACCTATACTTGTGAAGAACTTAATTGTATAATTGAATGTTAGGGAAGTGGGCTCTTCTTGCATACATTGTATTTGTTCTAGCAACTCCTAATAGGGTTGAAGAAACTCCTAACAAGGCCTAGTCCTCTAACATGGACTCAAGATACTGTATGTACTTCATAGACTCCTGATATGGTCAATATCCTTAACAAGTTTCTTTTATTTCATTGATCATCTAGTGGGTATCATTCCCACCAAGGTTTTACCTTGGCCAATGTTTTCTTGGTCAAAAAAAATAGTGTTATGTTTTCTCTTTATGCATGGTTATATTTACTATTCAACATTATTGATGTACTTTCATATGCAAGTTAAAAAGTAATTAACAATATTGAATTGTGGGAAAAAGTTTGTAGAAAACTAATTCACCCCCCACCCCCCCTCTTAGTATTATCTATTTCTAACAAAAAGTGACATCTATATTCCATTGGGAAAAGGGTCTACCCTAAGAAGCTCCTCCTCCTACACCCATCTTGGGCCTTATGTTCTAATAATTCACCTTGAGGCCCAACACAAATTTAGCATTCAGTTTTCTAATGAAATAGAATGGAAACTCTAAATTGTTGTGTGGAGATTTATCAAAAACCATATACCAATGATGCTAAAATTCACATGCATAATCTCATTTTTGCATCATTCAATTGATAATTTTGGTTTTTTGTGATCTAATTTCTTACCATTTTTTGTGTTCATGAAAAGTCTAACTATATTATCTTTACTTATGTTTAGGGTCACAACCTCATCATAGTCCAACCCATCATCAAACATGGCATCATTTTCTCATGCCAATGAAGAGCAGCATTTTATTCATCGGTAAGTGTCTAAATATTATGCACTATGGTGTTTAACATGGATAACATGGAAGCCAATGCAAGTATAGTGTTATATGTGGTTTGTAAATTGCTTAATTTAGTAAAATTTTCTTGTATCAAATCTTCAATTCAAGGATAGTTTTGAGAGGATAGGGGATCATTTGATGGATGATTTTGGGGCGTATTGGATCATTTGGTGGAGGGTTTTGAGGAGCATTATTTTGTGGCTCAGTGTTATCGATACCATTTAGGTCAGCCATACCTATTAAATTGCAAAACCACATTTTAAGATTTTAATTAAAATAAAAAAAATCAATAATTTCTATTAAAAAAACTAATTTTAAATATAATTCATTGAAAGACATCAAATAAAACCTAAATTTAAATAAAATTCATTGAAAACCATCAAAAAAACCAAAAAACAACTTACCTAAAGCATATACCCATTTTTGTATCAAGTACATGAAATGGGGATCAAAAATAATCCCAAATGATGGAAAATAAAAATGATTGATTGCTCTTTGGTTTTTTAATTTCTAGTCACAAATTTTAGTATCAGATACCTAATTAAGGCTGGCCTAACCTTTTTGCCTTCATATCAGGATGACTAGAAAAAATTTAGAGTATATTTTGAAATACTTTGTGATGTTTTGAAACTTCATTTTTTTCACATCGCCACTTTTTGGCACACCATGATCTTGCACATACCCATCTCTCCCCTATTGACATCAATGCCAAAGGAATTATTATGTCAATTATTTACATAAGATTTTCAATAAGATTAAGTTCCCAAAGACATTGTTAAATACCAATTACCAAGATTCCTTAATGCCTCAACTCAAACACAAATACTTTCACATAAAGGAAGCATCAAGCATCTAGTTCATGTAAAAGAAATAATGATCTTCTACCACTAGACTAATGTAATCTCTACATCAACTACTCAAAATTAGTTTGATCCTTTTTGTTAATATACTCCAATCTAATCTCTTTTTCTACAACTTTCTCTCTCAAAAAATGATACTTAATAGATATGTGCTTTGTCTTTGAATGTAAAATGTGATTCTTTGATATACTCATTCTACTTGTATTATCACAATATATGATAATAGGTTGTGTAAACTGAATCCCAATGTCTTTCAGTATTTATTTCATCTATTTAATCTTATAAAAACTCTTTGTTAGTACTACATACTCTACTTCCACTCTACTTTGTGAAATATAGTTGTGTTTCTTTCTTATCTAATAAACCAATCTTCCTACCAAGAAAAATGCTCCATTAGTGGTGCTCTTTATATCATCTACACTACCTTCCCAATCTGCATTAGTGTATGCACATAAAGTAAAATCATTTGATCTATCATACCATAGTCCACAATTGGGTGTACTCATCAAATATCTAAAAATTATTTTAACTTTTGCATAATGTGTCTCTTTAGGATCTACTTGAAATCTTTCTACAATTCCAACCTCACCTTGTTCATTCATCTTATTTTTGAATATACTCATTTAGTTCCAATAACATTCTTATCCTTAGGTATAGGAACCAATTCTCATGTATTACTTTTTTAATCTTCTCTAGTTTTTCTTTTCTAGCTTTAATCCAAAAATCATCTTTACTAGCTTCATCTGCATTTTAGGTTCAACTTGAGAAATTAAAAATAGCTCTTCTTTTACTTTGTTTCTTGTCATAACTCATATGTCCTTTCTTCCAATCATCCATTTAGCAAGGTGATTATTGATCAAATTTTTGTTAGGTGTCACCATTTCAACTCTGATTTCAGCTCTAGGTTCTTCTCTTGGTTCTTCTATGTGTACTTCTCTCTAAATTTCATTACACAAATTAGTGTTAGTCTCATAAAATAATTCATGTTTGACATTTTCTTTGTTAGGCCTTGGATTAGTCTCCTCATCAAAATTATAATCAAGTATCCTTTTTTGAATTCTAAACTTATCATCAACCATCACGTTTGTGCTATCAACAATAGTCTTAGTTCTCTAATTAAAACATCTATATACCTTACTTTTCAATGAATATCTAAGAAAAGTATCATCATCATTTATTGAATCAAACTTTTCAATATCATCATCTCTCTTAATATAACACTTACTTCCAAAGGTTTTGAAATAGAGGGTGTATGTCCAAACCAGAGTCCATAAAGTGTCTTACATATGCCTTGTCTAATTTCTACTATGTTCATAGTGTATACTATTATATTCACTACTTCTCACCAAAAGTTCTTAGATACATTATTGTCAAACATCACTGCTCTTTCTACCTTTGTTACTATTATGTTCCTCCTTTATTTATCTCACTCTATTCAAGTGTCTTAGGGGTTGAAAGATGTCTCTTTATACCATTATCTTCACAAAAATTATTGAACTCATTTGAAGTAAATTCTCCTCCTCTATCAGATCTCAAACATATAATATTTAAATTGGATTCATTTTCAACTCTACTCTTAAATATATTGAATTTATTAAAATCTTTAGATTTCTCTCTAAGAAATGCTACCAATGTCATTCTAGTGAAATCAGCAACAATAATCATAAAATAACTTTCACTTTAGAATTCTCTATTAGAATTATTAGAATAAGTACAAGGGGAGTGATCAGTAATCCTTAGGTCCAGATATACCAACTCAAATTTTAACAACTTTAAATAGCTTAATCAAACTCATAAATCCACTTGGCCAATATAGCAATTCATCAGTAATCCAAGGTATTCATCTCATCACTAAGCTCTCTATTTAGTATATGTCAAATAATAGAAACATAGAACCGTAAATAGCATACAACATAAAAGAAAACATTTACACAAGTATGACATCGAGATTTAACATGGAAACCCAATTTGAGAAATACCGCCAAGTAACATGCTACCACTTTTTACTCTTTTAAAGTAAGCTTAGTTAATCACCAACCCTATTAAAGGTTACAAAACACAATATTAGGTGTGACCCTATTAAAAGATTTAATCACCCTATTAGGAGTGGCCTTGTTAGAGAGTTTTAGAACATTCCATTAGAATGTCACCTTGATTAAAGGATTTGCAATATAACTATTAGGTCAACCTTGATTAAAGGATTTTACTACTAAAATGGTTAGAAAGTAACAACTACATTGATCTTATAAAATACAACTCACTTTGCAAATTGAGATCTCCATTTAGCTCATTCCTAGTTCATTGACTAGACTTTGTCACATTCTTCATCTCTAATCTTCTTAGTAACCCTTCAAGAAAATTCACCTCACCAAATTCTCACTTCTTCTCTACAAATTTATTCTTCACTTTTTCTCCACAAATTTTCTAGTATAATGACCACAAATCATCTCCTATGTCTCCTTAAATAGATAGGTTAAATGTTTTTTTGCTTAAACATAATTGTAGATCTTAGGTTTTGATTAGATTCATTAAAGATGTTCATCACTTTTTCCTTCTAATTCTTTCTTGAAACTTCTAGATATTTCTCATTAAATAATCACCATAGATCACTTAACAAAATTAATTCATGCATTAAATATGTCAACTCATCAATCCTCATCTTTTATGCATTTTGACCAATTCATAAATTCAATTATGTTGGCCTCCAATCTTGATTCTTTCACAAACTATTAATTTGCTAACACTTGGTCATCACTATGTTATTCATCTCAGTTATCATTTTTTATCTTAATCAATATTTATCTATCTCACTTGCCTTGCACTATCTCACTTAGCCATCACTACACTTAGTTGTTAGTACAATTTTCTCTTCATCTCTCTTGGCCATTACCATCACTCAACTAATACTATTTGCTCGACTATTACTTGAGTTCCTTAATCTTTTGCTTCAACTTCTTCATTGACCTAGTAATATGTCACTCGATCAAGCTTAGTATTTTTCTCAACCTCTTGATTTCTATTAATCATCTCTTCTACACTTCAACTCATCTATATTCTTCACTGTATATAATGATCAAACAACACATTATCTTTTCAAAAACTAATTGATCAAATGCCCGTTGTTATTCCATAAAACTTACTCTTCTTTACTCAACAACATTACTATTTCATCTTGGTTTCTCTCTTTTCAAATCCTCTTCACCAATCAACTGGTATGATAATCTACATCATTAGAAAATGTCTTACCAGTAAGGTTTGACATCAATGACAATATAACAATTTTTTGAATTGTAGTTTCCAACAATCTTCCTATTTGGTATTGATGGCAATACCTTTAGTTACTATGCAATGGACAAAGTGCTCTCTTGATTTTTACATTCAACTCCCTCTGTATTTTGTATTAGATCTTTATTAATAACCTTAGTTTCACTTTGATTCTCATCCATGCAGTCTCTAATATGATCCTTCTTTTCTTCTTTACACTTCTCTCTCTCTGATACCAATTGTAATAACTCCATTTTTGACATATCTCCATGATTTGTAACTTGTATTGAATAGTAACTTGACATAGTTTTCCCTCTTTGACAATAATTCCAAAGACATCATCCACTATACACATCATGCTCTATATCAATGTATTTATTTACTGATCTTTGAAATATCACTCCCTTTTTTTTTATCTTGACTATATCACCAAGTGCCAACTTGTGTTGGCATTAAGTTATTATTGCCATTAGTGACAAAACTTATCCATATCAGTATAGCTACCAAGTGTAGACACCTAAAAACCTTTAGAAAATAAAGTATTTTTATTTTCTGAAAAATTCCTGATGACATCATCATTTATTAATTAATTAATTAATTAATTTATTTATTTATTTTTATGCCATTAAATCCCTTTATCTTAATTTAAAATATTTAATTAAGGAATCCCTCCCAAAAATGTTTAAATCTTATTTAAACATTATTTCCTTATGTATTAATTATTTAATTAATAAATTGACCAAAAAATCCAAAATAAATAAAAAATTTATTTTTTGCCCAAAACTTGGCCAATTTCCTTAAGACCGCTAACCTCTTCCAAAATCTTCTAATCCTTCTTTAATTTTGATTAAAGGCTAATCCCATCATTTCCTACCCCTAATCCCAACTCAAAATATTTAATTAAGATTAAATATTAATCCTCATGTTTATTAAAAAAGTTTTAATAAATATCTCCTCAACCCAAACCTTTGAAATAAATAAAACTTTATTTATTTCCTAAAAATCTAATTTATCCTCATCCTAAGAAGTTCTAGACTCTTCTAGAAAGTCTTCATCCTCATCTTAGGAAATTCTAGACTATTCTAGAAAGTCTTTATCCTCATCCAAAGTCTAGACTCTTCTAGAAGATGTCTTTAAACCTAATCCTAATCCCCTCCTAACCTTGTCGCATTCTCTAAAAATGGGTTAAGACTTACTAACCCAAGCCAAAGTTAACAAATATCTCCTCCTTCACCCACCCTCATTAAATGCCATCCACTTGCCTATCCCTAAGCTAATCCTAAACCATCCTAATCCATCCTCTAATAATTTGCACAAGCCTAAGCAAGCTTAAAACATTCCTAATCAATCCCAAGTCAAAATTCCTCTCATCTTCCTCAAAATATCTCAACCATAAAACTTTATGAAGCCCACTAGGCCATAAATGACTCTTCCAAGCCCTTTTATTGCTCTTACAAGCCATTATGAGGATCTTTATGAATATTTTATCCCTTGAGCCTCCTTTGTTGACTCATCCTTCGCCTTTCCTCCATCCTCTCACCCTGTGACATGTGTAACTCCCTGATTGGCTGTAAGGAAACACAATCCATGTGCTCTCCTCTCATGCAATCTAAGCCCTCCATGAGCTTTTTCCCATCCTTGCATCTTAGCCCTCAATCCCTCAAGCCTCTTGCCTATAAATTAGATCCTTCCCCTTTGCAAAATCACACAATCCATGAAGTAAAGTCATAATGCCATTTTAAGAAGCCATTTTACATCAAAGCCATACACTCACACCCAAATTCCAACTCCATTTTAAGCCCTTTTTGATGCATAAAGCTTGAGCATACATCCTATCTATTTAGACAAAGCTACCCAAGAAGAGAGCTTCTTATTGAGAGAGTCCATTAATGGCTCATATTCTCAATTGAGAGCTCATCTTAGTCTATCTTGAAGTTTATGAATTTTTTTTAGTTTGTAGAAGCTTTATTTAAATTTGGTTTCTATTAGCATACTAACATTGCTCATATACATTTTGGCACGCCCGATGGGACCCCACATGGGTCATCTTCATTAGCATTTTTAGTCAAGTTTTGTATGTCATTTGCTAATTTTGGCTAATTTTGTTTGTTTTTGTGATTGGTAGGATTTTATAAATTGGTTTTGTAGGTCCACATGAGCATGAAAAAGACAAAGGAACTCATAATCTATCTCATAGTGTTTGCAGATTTTTTAAGCTTATAGGTGGACAAAACACTTGATATTATTCTTCCTCTTCTTGTCTATATTCTTCTTATTCCATCTACTTCTTCTTCTTCTTCTTGTGGGAGATCTTGGCCATTTTTTTGAAGGAAGAAAAATCATACACACTTATTTTTAGTGCTTAAAATGAACCCCTAAATCATACTTAAATCCATTAAAAACTAAAAATTTGCAAAAATAAAAAAAGTCTTTTAACAAGTGAAACTAAACCAATTCAATCATTTGCATCGTTGCAACATCAAGGTTTTAGATGCATTCATGCAAAGTTAGGAACACTTCATTTTTGGAAATTTAAAAAGAACTTCAAGTTTCCATTTCAAAAGGTTCAAAATCAGCACTAAGTGCACACTAAAATCTAAATCAAACTCAAAGCATCAATCAAGGATAAAATGAACCTCATTTGCAAATATTTTAAAGTTCTCTTAAAAATCTCATGAAAACTAAGAGTCCTAAATGGTTGCCAAAAATTGTTCTAAAAGCTTTGTTATTTGTTCCAAACAAATGTCTTGTTGCAAAATCTTGAATGTTTCTTAGGTTTTTCATGCATCAAAACAATCTAGGAATATCATTTTTGGGCTTAAAATATGCAAACTAGAACATGAAATCTTGAATGAAAACCAAAGTCCAAAGAGTCATTTTCACTTTTGAGTCCAAAACAATCTTGAATGATCTAAGGTTAAAACAAAGCACTTCAAAGTTCTTAAAACAACACACAAAATCTCAATCTTGAATGCTCAAAGGAAAAAACTTGAATGTTTAATCACTTGTCTTTGAATGCATGTTGCTAAACACACTCTTGAATGTCATGGATTAAAATCAAATTTTCCTTGAATGCATGATTAAAACAAAAAATCCAATCTTGAATGCCAAGGATCAATTAACCATTGCAATATCAAACACTTCATTTGGAGCTTCTAAAATTGAACAAAACAAATCTCTTTTCCACATGCAATTTAGGTAAAGTTTGATTTTTGGACATTTAAGAAACTTTGTTAAGTTAAATACAAATTTGCAAAAATCAATTTGAGTAGTTCCTTGGACTCACCTCCTTTCTAATCACCCATCAATTCAACCATTGGTTGCAATCTCAGCGCCATTTATGGGGATGGGTCTACTTGAAAAAGGTGTTAAATGTTCCACAATCTAACTCACTCACTTGGTCTTTGAACGTTTGTTTTAACTTTATCAAAAATTTTAAATGACCAAAACTCTAGATTAAATCGATCACACTTCAAGTTTGGGCACTAAAATTGAACAAATATTGACATAGAGGGCCTCCGGGTGCGCACTTGACAAATCAAGTCTCACACATCTTTGCTTTGGGCTTAAAACAAAATCACACCAAATCTTGAATGCTTTAAAGGAAATTAATCAATACTTGACATGGAGGGCCTCTGAGCGCGCGATTTTTCTTTTGTTGACCCTAACTCTTCTTCTTGTTTGCATTCTTCGATTGATTTACTTTTTTTGGCGCTTCAAGTTGGAACTAAACATTGTCTCTTAAACATGAGTGCTTGCAAAGTCTAGATTAGCACACATAAGAGTCAGTTGGTAAAAGAACAAGCGTGTTTTTTTTTTAGCCCAAGGTCATCCAAGTCTTCTCTCCCCTTGTCATCTTTCGAGGCCATCTTGGGTGCATAAGATTAGGATCCAAAACCTTATTTCTTTTTAGGAGGTCTGCTTGGGGATTTCATCACCCCTTGGATGACCTCAACTCCAGTGTTCTGGTAGAGTATAAGAATCAGGAGGTGAATCAAAAGACACCTCTCTTGGAATCAAAATTTTTGTCACTCAGGCTAAGCCTCAAGGAACTTTATACCCTTGAGAAGTGAAAGAGGAGAAGTGGGTTACCGCTCCTCTCGGCTGTGTGACATCTTGTTGGTTTCATCTATAGATTTGGGCCTCATGTACCTTTGGGTATATCGAGGACTCCCTAGCTAAACCAATTGTCAGCCTTGTAGACAACCATCTAGAGTGTTAATGTGTTTGAAGTGACTAATCAAAACATTTGTAAAACATACACACTCCTCAGCGCAAGTATCACATTCTGAGAATCAAAAACTTCTATCTAGTTGTTCCTATCTATTGCTTGCTTTTTTATTTGTTGAATGAATGTTTGCCAAACTTGGTCAATCCTAGCTTAGGGTATACTTAGCATAGTCACTGCCTATTCTAGAAGTTGAAAAAGTTGAAGAAAAATAACCAAGGTCTCTCAAAGCCAAGCCGATTCAAGAATTGATGTTAGAGCAACCCAAACCCAAACAGAAGTTCCACAAAGTTAAACTCAAACCATCTCAGGCATACCAAGAAATTTCAGCCAAGAGAAAGGAACTAACACCAAGTCCTCGAATGGCCAAACTCCAAAAAGTAGAGTATAAAGCTATCGATGAAGCACTTCAAGAGGCCTAGTTAGAGCGCACCATCAAATTTAGCCAACATCCAGGAGTTAATCCTGCTTATGCCTTACCAACTAGGCATGATTTCTATGATTAGACACCCTTGTTTCTCCACACCTTCTTGGATAAGCTTCACCTTAGAGTCATATTTGTAGAAAAGTTAGCCATATTAGGTTATCCCCTTAAGCATTATTAGCTCATCCATCTCATTTAGGACCAAACCATCTAGCCAGCAATCCAAAATCTTCACATCCAAGCCTTCAAAAATTGTTGTCACCTTGCTAAAAGTTTGTTATTTCTAAAATCTTTCAAAACCACCAATCTCACCAAGGTTATCCCTTTGACAAAGCTTTTTCTAGGGTAATCTAGCTTTTCCACTTGTTATCCCTCATCACCTTGAGCTAAAGGTTGGGATCCACAAGTGGTCAATCTCGTGTTCTTCCTAAAGGATCATCAGTCTATCCTTAAGTTGACACAATCACCACCAAGCTTGCACATAGGAAAGCAGACCTTTTGTGCTTTGCAACATATATTTGAAGTTAGAATCCCCAACCCAATCCTCTTTAGGTTTTTTCATATAGCTTTGCCTCAACCTAGGAAATCATTTGCATAGAAAAGCCTTCCTCCCTTTTGCATCCACCAGCATTTGTTGCATCTCATCCCTAGGAGCATTTTTCATGCCACCCATCACTCACTGAGCCAAGAAGAAAGAAACAATGGAGCCCTATCATTTGGATCGAACAACCTCACCCCCCTTGAGCACTCAGCCATCCTTCAGCCCAGAGAAAGCTATGCCATCATCCACTGACATTGAAGCTTTCATGAACCAACCAGGAAATGCAGTATTGGTAAATGCCATTATAGACAAGAACAAAGAGACAATCATGGCTAATTTTCAAAGGGACAATGTAGGAACCTTTAACTTTGGAAGACCCCCTCCATTATCAAATCCATCTCACCCATTGTTTGGGCAGCTACTATCACCCATAGGCTCTTATGATCCAAATTATCCTCAATATATGCCAAAAGAAGAGCCTCCAGCCAATCCATATGATCCAACAGACCCAAACATACCATCATCCACCCAAGTTGAAATCTCCATGTTGAAAGCCAACCCAGCCACCACCACTGCATCCTTGGTTCATACCTCTCTGCTCCAAACCCCCTTTACCCAAAACACCTCACTGTTCACGCCCTTCACTATTGCTTCTACTGCTCCCCAACCTAGCCTTCCAAATCCACCCATCTCCTAAATCAGTGCTAGCATCTTTGGCCAACCTCAGCAATATACAACAGGGGTGCCACCCATGGGGCCAAGTAATCAACCTTTCATCACCCCCAGCTTGTTCACCATAGCCCAAAGCACAATCCCATCATTTCCATTAGGTCTTGGGAGCTCAGTGCCATCAGCCACAAATCCACAAGCTACTACCCTCACTCCATAAAGATATCAAACCCCACAAGCTACTACCAATGTTCTATCCAGCTCTCAAGTGACCCAAGCTCCCACCACCACTCTACCAAGCTTCCAAATCCAGCCACCAAGCTATCAAACCCCATCAATTCCATTTCTTAGCTTTCAATTCCCACCACCTCCACCACCAACTAATCCATTACCTCCTATTACCAACTACTTTTCAATTCCACTTCTAGGAGGTAACCCACCAATCCAGCCAACCACCAATTATTTGTAGGTACCATCCCAAATGGGGGTGCAACCCACATACCTTGGTCAAACCCCACAAGCCCCCCGATCCTTTCCCCAAGCTTCACAACCATCTTATACCTTACCTCCATAAAGAAATTCATTTATCCCACAGCCAGCTTATGTTCCTCAATCCCAACCTCAAATCCCATATCAAAAGCAAGCTTCATAACACATGCAGCACTATGCGCCACCTCCCCCTCAGCAAACCATCATCCACCATGCAGCTGCCCAAACAATGTACAATCCCTATCAGCAAATCCCTTACAGCCATCCATATTCAGTGGCCTCATCTAGTGCATACCTACCTCAAGGCACTCCTACATTGGGGGCACCCCAGCCCATCACCCATTAATTCAGAATGGGAAGCCATGAAAATAGCTTTAAAGAACATCCAAGAGGGAAATGATCCAAAAAATTTCAAGTTTGAGAATGTGTGCCCTTACCCATTTGATAGAGCCATTACCATGACACCATTCCCCAAGCATTTTGAGACACACAAATTTGACAAATTTAGAGGAAAAGTAGACCCTGTCACACATATCAAAGAATTTTACATGCACTACCAAGAAGTGGCATACGATGATGTCTTCCTCTTGCATCTCTTTCCCAAAAGCTTGGTCGTACCAGCTCTTGAATGGTTTTATAGAATCCCCTATGGCACAATTAAAATTTTTGCTGAATTACTTGAGGCATTTGTAACCCAATATGCCCATCTTGTTGAAACAGAGCTATCTGTAGTTGATCTTGTCCACACCAAGAAAAAAGGTGGAGAAAGCCTTCTCAAATATTTGCAAAGATGGAAAACCCTTACCACTCGCATATCTTGCACCTTGCCAGAGTGCCATTTGTTGAAAATGTTTATTGATAATGCCCATCCTAGCTTGGCTCACCACATGACCATGAACTATTTACAGACCTACAAAGATATCAAAGAGAAAGGGATGATCCTTGAGCAAGGACTCATTAAAGATGGTATGGTCAAGATTTACAAGGAATCCAACCAAAATCAATCACATTCCAATGAAAAGTCTAGGTATTGGAACAAAAACAAGCATGTTGCAACAGATGGCGTCACTGACACCAGACATGTGAATATTGTTGGTCCTTCTCACAACTAGTCCAACCCACCCTATCAACCAAACAATCAGCAAGCTATCAACTACCAATAGCAGAATAACCACAACTATCAAAACCACAATCCAAGACCAAACTTTCAAGGGTCTAGCAATCAAGCTAATGCCATCAATGTAGCTATAGGACAAAAGCCTAGATTCCAACCTACACCTAGAAACTATACACCCCTTGGTGAGCCATTGGATGTCATATTTGAGAAATTAGTCAAGGAAAACCTCATCGAATTTCCTCCTACCCAGCAAATTGACCCAAGCCAACCCAAAGCTACATGGTACAAAGAAAATAAGTATTGCAAATTTCATAGGGTAAAAGGTCACACTACCCTCAGATGCATGAAACTAAAAGACTATGTGTAGGACCTCATTAATCGGAAGGAAATCACTGTTGGTGCCCAAACCTCTCCCAATGTAGGCTTATAGATCTATCAAAATGCTTTTCCTCCTCACAATAATCAAAATCCTAGAAAAGCACCTATCCAAACCAACAACAACAACACCAACAACCGTTAGCCAAACCAATAGCATGGGAAGAACAATGACCACACTTCATCCTATATAGACTATGGTAGCCTTATAGGTTGTATATCCAAGAAAGAGCCTTCTGTCAATGTTATCAATATCTAAGGACCAAACAATGAGTGTGCAGTCACCACTCAAAGAGCCTAATTTAACATCGCAGGCCCACCCGTTTCACCAGCACCATCAGCTCCATCAAAAAGCTAGTACAATATCTTGGAACACCTTGGGAACATGCAAGCCCAAATCTCCATTTTAGACCTTCTTTGTACTAGTCCTGTGTACAAGAACATCCTTGATAGTGCTCTCCTAGAATCCCGTGTCCCTTCTAATATCAATGCTACTGATTTTCATAATCTTGTTGGACACCTTTCATCCTCATGTGCCGTATCATTCAAACCCACCGACATACCTGTGGTCGAGCCAGATCACATCCTTCCGCTTCACATAGCCATCTTTCTATGAAAAGAGTAATGATAGATAATGGATCAGCCTTGAATATTTTCATCCTAAAATTTATAAAACAAGTTGGGTATACTGAGGCAGATACCATCAGTGAGATTATCACCATCAAAGCTTATGCCAACTTGGAAAGAACCATAGAAGGAACTATTTTGCTGCCAATCAAGGTTGGGCTAGTCATCCAAGAGACACTTTGCCATGTTATTGATCTAAACCTACCATTCAACATCCTCCTCGGTCACCCATGGATTTATGCCATGAAAGCTATTCCATCCACTTACCATCAGTGAGTCAAATTTTTGCATCAAGGCACTGAGGTAACCATCCATGCTGATCCAGAACCCTTTTCTTACTGCAATGTGGTTGAAGCTTCATATACAAACCATTGCCCTAGAATTGATATTGGTACATCCATCACCAGCTCATCCCACACTTGTAATGACCCATAAACCATCCTCGCCTCTACCTTGTCTACCGTGAAGATCAATAACAAGGGTTGTGGAGAGTATAGTCTGTCAGATGCATTTGCTGTCGAGGAACTCCCACTTGATCCACATGCCCATGGACAACTGACATATCGCAAAGCTAAGGAGATTCCACCTCCTTAATACAAACAGTTTGGCCCAACAACTTTTGTATCCTCGAAAATCCCTCTTCATGAGGAGCTCACTCTAGATATCAATAATTGGTTACATAAGGATGCACCTCAAAGGAATCAGGCATGCCTTGATCACTTCAGCCAGAAGTATCCCCAAGAACATAAGCTCATCACTAACAAATGGAACTATCAAGGTGGTGGTCTAGGACCAAAAGAAAGAGGCATGCTGTGCCCCATCGACGCACACAAGTGGTAATCGAAGTTAGGTCTTGGCTTTGGCATACCCACAACTGAGGGCACCAATACAGACAGTCACACTTTTTTGAAAATTCATCGCGACCTTGTCGAAATTGAAGACATTCCTAAGGAAGTTGAAAAGAGAGCCTACGATGATATCCTAGACCAAATTCCCTCAAAGACTCTATTCTCCAAGAACTATCCATCCACCTCATTGACCTACCACTCGCCCATCCACAACTCATAGATTGGGACCAACCAAGCGTCATACACATTGATGAGTTCAAATCAGAGGAAGCAATTCTGAGATTCATGGGAGCTGAAACACCTCACAAAAAAACAAAGCCAAATTCTACCTATATCTACAAGCTAGATCCCAAGGGGTATTTTGGAGAAAATCCCCAACCTAGTTCCGATACACCCAAAACTGGAACTAAGGTGAATTTGAGACTAGCTAAGGTAGCAAAGAGAACCCCTCAGCAAGAACATCCAGAGCCACAAGCAGAACATGAGGATTTAGCATTACCTCCTCAAGATAATCGACCAGAGATATCTTCTATTCTAATTGAGGATACTAGGGAAGTCAACATTGGTTCTTCAGAGATCCCTAGGCTTGTTCACATTGTTGCATCCCTATCACAAGACCAAGCTGATCTCCTCTTTGAGGTCTTAAGAGAGAACATTAGCTGATTTGCATGGTCATATCAGGACATGCCAGGGCTTGATCCAAAGCTTGTAGTTCATCATCTTGCAGTCAATCTACAGATCAAGCCCGTCAGACAAAAGCTTAGAAAAATGCACCCCAAGGTGGCATTATTGGTCAAAGCTAAGTTAGAAAGAATGTTAGCTGCTAAGGTTATCTGACCTATTGACTATTCAGAGTGGATCTCCAATATGGTCCCCGTCACTAAGCCTTCTGGTGACATCAGAATCTGCACTGATTTCAGAGATCTTAACAAAGCTTGTCCAAAAGATGATTTTCCCTTGCCCAACATATATATGATTGTAGATCTTACAACTGTATATGAAATTTTGTCCCTCATGGATGGATTTTTTGGGTATAATCAAATCAAGATTGTAGAAGAGGATCAGCATAAGACAACATTCACTACCCCTTCAGGAACCTTTTGTTACAACATGATGCCTTTTGGCCTAAAGAATGCTGGGGCTACCTATCAAAGAGCTATGACAACCATTTTTCATGATCTCATCCATAGCATTTTGGAGGGTTATGTGGATGATATCTTGGTCAAGTCTCATACCTTCATGGATCATCTTGCTAACCTGGAGAAAGTCTTTGATAGGTCAGCCAAATATCATCTCATGCTGAATCCCAAGAAATGTGTCTTTGGGGTCACATCTGGCAAGCTTCTAGGCTTTATAGTTTCTAAACGAGGTATAGAGATTGACCCCAAGAAGGTCAAGGCTATCTTAGACATGCCTCCTCCCCAGACACTGCGATAGCTTTGTTCTCTTTAGGGAAAGCTTCAATCTATTTGGCGCTTCATCTCCCAGCTTGCAAATAAGTGTACACCATTTTCACATTTACTAAAGAAGGATGAGAACTTTAAGTGGCATCCTTTATGTCAGTGCAGCTTCGACCATCTCAAGCAGTATCTCATCAATCCCCCTATCTTGGTTCCACCAATTCCTGGTCATCCCTTGATTTTGTACATATCAACAACACTTACTGCTCTAGGGGCACTTCTAGCATAGCTCGATGACTACAACAAAGAAAGAGCCATCTACTACATTAGTAGAACCCTAGTTGCTTATGAACTTAATTACACTCCTATGGAAAAAGCTTGTTTGGCAGTTGTTTTCTCAACTCAAAAGCTTCACCATTACATGCTAAGTCATACCATCCAACTAGTCTCCAAGATTGACCTTCTCAAGTATATGCTCTCCAGAATAGCACTTACAGGTCATTTGGCCAAATGGGTTATGCTCCTTAGCGAATTTGACATCCAGTATGTGGATAGAAAGGAAATCAAAGGGCAAGCTATAGCAGATTGCCTAGCTAATGCACATCTAATAGATGCTTATCCGTTGATCATAGAATTTCCAGATGAGCATATCTATCTAATTGAAGAATAACCCCCATGGAAACTTTATTTTGATGGCTCATACACATCTCATGGATCAGGGGTAGGAATATTGTTAGTCACACCTCAAGGAGATTAAATTCCAAAAGCATTCAAGCTACAATTCCTTAGCACCAACAATATAGCTGAATATGAGGCCCTCATAGCAGGATTAAAGATAGCTGTAGAATGGAACATTGCTGAGCTACAAATCTTTGGCGATTCTTAGCTCATCATCAAGCAAGCCCTAAATGAATATCAAACCAAAGATGAAAATCTCTTACCCTAAAAAGAGCTAGTTGATTAGCTAACACAACATTTTACATGGCTTCAGTTTACACAAGTGCCTCGAATACAGAACAAAGCAGCAGATGCTATGGCTACTATAGGCTCACTCTTGGAAATTCTCCAAGCAGCTACATAGTATGAGTTTTTAGTGGAGCAGCTCCTCACACCCGCCTATGCAAATGAGGATTCAAACCGTGTTTGTATCTTGGTTGGTCCCCAATCCCCTTAGTACCATGAGATTCACGCTTACCTTAACGATGGTATCATATCCCCTCACCTCACACGTACCCAATGCCAGAACCTCATCCAAAAATCATCCCGCTACATTATCATAGCCAATACCCTATATCGTCGAGGTTATCACGATACTCTCTCTCGATGTTTAGACTAAAACAAGGCCACGATGGTGTTAAAGGAAGTACACTCTAGACTTTGTGGTGCCCACACAAGTAGTATTGTCCTAGCACAAAAAATCCTTAGAGCAGGCTACTAATGGCCTACCATTGAAGAAGACTCCTGTGACTTTGTCAGAAAGTGTCTCCTATGTCAGCAGCATGCAAATCTTGTGCACGCTCCAGCACAGGATCTACAGCCTATTGCACCACCTTGGCCTTTCACTTGTTGGGGCCTTGATCTAGTTGGAACTATCACACCCCTCTCATCTGATGGACATAAATGGATAATAACAGCTACAGACTATTTCACTAAATGGGTGGAAGCTGTCCCCCTAGTCTCAGCTACAGGAGTTTAGGTCTCCAAGTTCATCTTGTACCACATTGTTTGCCGCTTCGGCATCCCATCCACCATCTTCACCGACCATGGAGGTAACTTTGAAAATATCAACATGGAAGAATTATGCACTTCCCTCTGCATCAATCACCACTTTTCTAGCCCATATTTCACATAAGGTAATGGCCAGGCAGAGGCAACTAACAAAAACCTCCTCAAAATCCTAAAGAAAGTTGTCAATGATTTCGACCGTGATTGGCACCTACAAATAAATCCAGCCCTATGGGCCTATCGAACTTCCTTCTATACATCCATAGGCACAACACCATACTCCCTAGTCTATGGTGCCAAAGCGGTACTACCTATAGAGGTTGAACTTCCTTCCTTGCGCATATCTTTGCAAGGGCAAATATCAGATGAAGAATATAGAGTAGCTCGGCTCACCCAGCTAGATCTCTTAGATGAGAAGTGACAACAAGCCGATGATCATCTCACCATCTATCAAACTCGTCTCAAAAGGAATTTCAATAAGAAGGTGCTTCCATAACACTTTCAGCCAGGTGACATGGTCCTCAAAGAAAACATGAAAGTCCAAGAAAATCGAGAAAAGAAAGGCAAGTTTGAACCTACATGGCTTGGTCCTTATGTTGTCACTGCTTCCTTTGGCTCCGGAGCCTATGAATGATCCTACTAACATCATTCATCTCAAGAAGTTCTATGCTTGAAGATCCTTGGTATACCCAGCTTTTGAAAAATACAAAAAAAAAGTAGTAAAGAGAAATAAGTGTCCAATGGTGAAAACTTGGCAATTCAAGCGCCTTGGATAGGTACCTTGGTGAAAACCTGGTAATTCAGGCACCTTGTGTACTAAGACTAATCCATTATCTATCACTATCCTATCCCTCATCCATTCATCCACCATCCCATAAAACACCTTCTTGTTCCCTTGGTGTTCCAACCAAATATCCAAAATCTAATGGAGCTTGTAAATACCTCCTGTACAGCTTGTAAAATCTTGTACCTTAGCTTGTAAAATCTTGTACCAAAGCTTGTATTATACCTTGTAAATCTTGCACCATGCCTTGTATATCCGAATCGTGTCCAAAGTTTGTACCATATTCTAGCCTGTAAATAATCTTGTATCCTAGCTTGTATACTATCACGTGCACACACAAAACTCCATTTTCACTTAAGTTTTTTGCAAACCATCTACCTATCCACCTATCACCTATTATAGACATCCCATCCTTCACAAACATTTCCATCTCACAAAAACCAAAACATGAACAAACTTGTACATTTGTAACATATCTTGGTCCATTAGCTTGTACATCCTCTTTAGCATAGTACCATTGTATCTATCCAGCGATCATGTTAGTTCATCCTTGATCAGCATCTTGCACCCATCGCACATCTTGGTTAGCTATTTCAATGCATCCTTTAGCTAGATTTCCTATCACCAAAGTGTTATCTTTCTTATTTCAGCTTGCCAGATGCATCACTCATCCAAATCCACCAGCTTAGGTGCTCTCCGATAGGTCCTTGCAGGATATAGCTTTCCTCATGTCTGATCTTGGTCCATTAGTACCTCGTCCTACCCATCTTGTTGGCAAACAATTCTCTTTTGGATTTTCGATTTCTTTTGATTTGGACTCTTCCCTATTGGGTCTTGAAATATCTTTTCCAAGAAATCTCCTTATTCCCTCCTCAAGGTTTCCACGATCTTCCATATCATGGTGTATTGCAAATGGGGCAATCAGAGCGTAAGGTCTTGATTGTGTCTTTTGCTTGTTTTCTTTTCTGCTTATGGGTTACCCAGTGTCGTTTCCACACTACTTCCTCTAGGATTCATGTGTGATACGAGGGCAATCCTTGCATGTTTGTTTTGAGTCAGTTCGTCAGTCCTTTGGACAGTTGGTGAAAAGGCCTTGACGTTCTTGATAACCTTAGCAATTAACCAATAGTCCTATAGCAAATCTAGTGCTCAACTACATGGTGGTACTTCTCTTTGAAGTATCCCCCTGCTCAAAAGCTTCAATGGTTTTCCTTCATCTCCATTATCCCCCATCCATATCCAACATCTGTCTCTCCTACCCCAGCTTGTGCAATCATATCTCTTAGAATCAATCATCACTCTTAGCTTTAGGGATCCACAATCCTAGTCTTAGGGATCCACTAATCCAAATCAATCCACCAAGCCTCATCTTTCGAGATCCACAATCCTAGTCCTAGGGATCTCTGAAACCCATCTTCTCCCAATCTGACTCTTTAAAATCCTATTGCATCAGCTTTATAATCCCCTCATCCATCTCCCTATCCTGGATTCCTTTTTATAGCACTCTACTCCTTCATCCTCCACCTTCCCTAAAGTCTTAAGCTTGCTTCCTCTTGTGCATCTGATTCTCCTTTATCATTCTCCCATAGTGAGAGTTTGAGCTAATTCAGCCCCTTCTCTTTGCCAATTTGAGTTTCCTTGCTCATCCGAGATTCTTGTACTTTTCAAGAAGCCATCGAGCCTCGCTTTCTCTCCCTGCCGCCTTCTTGAGGGAGCATCTCACGGTCCATTCTCTCCTCTTATGCTCTAGCCTTGGGCATCTTATTTTCTTATCTTTGATGCCATGCCACTTGCAGCATCACATCAAAGAGGGGCAAAATGTAGACACCTAAGAACCTTTAGAAAATAAAGTATTTTTATTTTCTAAAAAATTTCTGATGACATCAATATTTATTAATTAATTAATTATTTAATTTATTTATTTATTTTTATGCCATTAAATCCCTTTATCTTAATTAAAAATATTTAATTAAGGAATCCCTCCCAAAAATGTTTAAATCTTATTTAAACATTATTTCCTTATTTATTAATTATTTAATTAATAAATTGACCAAAAAACCCAAAATAAATAAAAAAATTATTTTTTGCCCAAAACTTGGCCAATTTCCTTAAGACCACTAACCTCTTCCAAAATCTTCTAATCCTTCTTTAATTTTGATTAAAGGCTAATCCCATCATTTCCTACCCCTAATCCCAACTCAAAATATTTAATTAAGATTAAATATTAATCCTCATGTTTATTAAAAAAGTTTTAATAAATATCTCCTCAACCCAAACCCTTGAAATAAATAAAACTTTATTTATTTCCTAAAAATCTAATTTATCCTCATCCTAAGAAGTTCTAGACTCTTCTAGAAAGTCTTCATCCTCATCCTAGGAAATTCTAGACTATTCTAGAAAGTCTTTATCCTCATCCAAAGTCTAGACTCTTCTAAAAGATGTCTTTAAACCTAATCCTAATCCCCTCCTAACCTTGTCACATTCTCTAAAAATGGGTTAAGACTTACTAACCCACACCAAAGTTAACAAATATCTCCTCCTTCACCCACCCTCATTAAATGCCATCCACTTGCCTATCCCTAAGCTAATCCTAAACCATCCTAATCCATCCTCTAATCATTTGCACAAGCCTAAGCAACCTTAAAACCTTCCTAATCAAGCCCAAGTCAAAATTCCTCTTATCTCCCTCAAAATATTTCAACCATAAAACTTTATGAAGCCCACTAGGCCATAAATGACTCTTCCAAGCCCTTTTATTGCTCTTACAAGCCATTATGAGGGTCTTTATGAAGATTTTATCCCTTGAGCCTCCTTTGTTGACTCATCCTTCTCCTTTCCTCCATCCTCTTACACTGTGACATGTGTCACTCCCTGATTGGCTATAAGGAAGCACAATCCATGTGCTCTCCTCTCATGCAATTTGAGCCCTCCATGAGCTTTTTCCCATCCTTGCATCTCAGCCCTCAATCCCTCAAGCCTCTTGCCCATAAATTGGATCCTTCCCCTTTGCAAAATAACACAATCCATGAAATAAAGTCATAATGCCATTTTAAGAAGCCATTTTACATCGAAACCATACACTCACACCCAAATTCCAACTCCATTTGAAGCCCTTTTTGAAGCATAAAGCTTGAGCATACATCCTATCTATTTAGACAAAGCTACTCAACAAGAGAGCTTCATATTGAGAGAGTCCATTAATGGCTCATATTCTTAATTGAGAGCTCATCTTAGTCTATCTTGAAGTTTATGAATTTTGTTTAGTTTGTAGAAGCTTTATTTAAATTTGGTTTCTATTAGCATACTAACATTGCTCATATACACCAAGCTCAACACTTAGTTTCCTACACTCACTGACCTTCACAGTTCACACTGAGCTTCACAATTTACACCGAGCATCTCAGTATCTATCGAGCAGTCAGACTATGTCATGGAAATCCAATCTAAACTGAGCATTGGAAGTTGCAATTTTTACTGAGTAATGAAAGTGTAATGTTTACTGAGTGATGGAAGTGTAATATTTATTGAGTGATGAAAGTGTAGTGTCTACCAAGTGAAATCAAGGTAAATGAAGGATTCAATTCTTACCGAGTAACACTATATCTACCGAGTAACACTACATCTACTGAGTCACCAGTGGTTATCGAGTTCAAAACTACATCGAGTGATTAGTATGGACCAAGCCTTCACTTCTAACAAGTGCATGATGATGCCAAGTAATGTAGTGAATGTCGATTATCAAAAGGTCACTAAGTTAGGTCAGTGAACCCGAGTTATTTACTATTGGGCTAACTCAATAATGTTTTTTTCACTTGATTTTTAGCTGACTTATCAATTATAATTATTGGAATGATATATATGTAATGTATTATATTATTTACAATGTATGCAAGAGAGTATCAAGGAATGGAAATGTAATTCTTTGAGAAGAATAAATGTGAATCAGCAGCAAAGGAAAATATTCAGCAAGGTCTACAAGGAGTAGTAAAGATTCATCAATCACAAGAGTTGATCTATACTTCAAGGATCTAATCATCAATCATGTTTGTAAGTAGATCCACTATTTCATCCTAATAGGTGAATCGGTTTTATAAATCCTTTAACAAGGTAGACTTAATAGTCTTTGTATAAATCTCCTAACAGAGTGCATACTTCAATGTATGTTTGTCAATCCTCTAACAAGGTGGACCTAGCAGTCCTTTGTGCTTCTAACAGGGCAGATCACCAGAAGTGGTCAATGTAAGCCTTAACAGGCCAACTTTATACTATAGTATTGAAGTTTTCTGGGTATCATCCCCACCCCAATTTTACTTTCTATTTGGACAGATCACCAGAAGTGGTCAATGTAAGCCTTAACAGGCCAACTTTATACTACAGTATTGAAGTTTTCTGGGTATCATCCCCACCCCAATTTTACTTTCTATTTGGAAGGTTTCTAGTTTACCAAATCATTGTGTACATGTGTTATGGATGTTTGATCTCTCATATATGTAGTAGATTAGATGAATGAATGGTGAATAGTATAAATGATTAAAGTATTGAATTGTCTTTAAGTTTTGAAGTTACTGATTCACCCCTCCCCTCTCAGTAACCTATCATATCTTGAATATTTCCAACAATTGGTATCAGAGCATTGTGGTTCTTAGGATAAAGTTTGACAACTTGAGAAAAGATCAAGGACAATGGATATATTTAGACTTCACAAGGCAATTGAAAATGAAAAGTTAGATCTGGAAATGGCTATGGCTCAACTCAAAGAAGTGAAGGAGCATCTTTCTCAATCCCTGAAAAGAAGGAAGGAACTTGCAAGACAAATGAATGACCATCAATATGTTGAAGAAAAGATTGAAGACCTTTTAGTATCAAGCAGTTCAGATGAAGCTAATGAGGCAATCAAGGTACTCCTAGCAAAGAATGGCTCTCTACAAGAAGAAGTAAGAAAGCTTAAAAGAGAACAAGAAATCCAATCACTCAGGTTATGTGAAGTTTTGGAATAGGAAACAAGGAAAATGAAGACTTGGAGGCAAGAAATAATCAATCCAATCAGCATGAAGATCTTATAGATCAACTATCTAATGAAAATGAAGAAATTATGAATCTGAGATCTAAAAATGAAAGACTAAGGAATGGTTTAATCACTGAAAGACAAATCAATGAAAGCTTACAAAGTGACTTAAGATCTGAAAGAAAAATCAATGAAAGTTTGAAAAATGACTTAATCACTAAAAAGAAAATCATTGAAAGGATAATGAAATCTCAAATAGACATGACTCAATTGAATCAACAAAGTGAGTAGAATCTTCAGAGACAAAAAGGTAAAGCTGGTCTTGGTTATAAGGAAGAAGGTGAAACCTCCAAAAAAAGTCCCCAAAGGAATCAAAGACCTACTTGCAATCACTGTGGTAAGTCAAGTCACACATCAAATAAATGTTAGAGCAATGAAAAAGGTAAATTCAATGGTAAATGCTACAATTGCAGTCAGCATGGTCATAAAGCTAATGAATGCAAGGAAAAACCAAAATTTGAAGGCAAATGTCACAAATGCAAGAAGCATGGTCACAAGGCATTCCAATGCAGACCAAAATCATTCAATCCAGCTGAACAACTTGCTAAGGCAATATTTTGATGGGATTACAATACCTAGTGCAGATGTCATTATTGTGGAGAATATGGACACATTGGCAAAGACTGCTCAAGGCATCACTTGAGAAAAAGAGATACAACAGTAAGATGTCATACATGCATTGAACTCAGTCATATAGCCAAGAATTGCATGAATATAGGAAGAATTGAAGATGAAAAGAAAGCTAAAGCTGATAACATTCGAAAGCAGATGAGGCAATAGTGGATTCCTAAATCTATCGAGCAAAACAATTCAAATGATGGCAATGTCACTCAAGAAGTGGGTGACTCCACCATTTCCAATTAGATTCATAAAGGGGGATCTAGAACTATATCATCAAGCTATATCTAGAGTAGTTACAAATTTATTTTTTAAAAGAGCAAAAGATCCAATCAGTATTTTAGATACAAAGGGTCACAAGAAATTAGGTCATACCGAGAAAAGTTAGTCTCAAAATCAACTGAGCTAGGTCAGGAGTAACTAAATTTTAGTTCAATCACTGAGTTGCAAGCTTCCATCGAGCAAGTGAATAAATGACAACCTTTAAAGCACTATTTTATCTTAGCTACTTTCGTACCAAGCATTAATGACAAAAAATTTTGTCAAAAAGGAAGAATTTGATTTCATTCTTCATCGTAATTACAAAGCTAAGAGATTTCCAGGTGCACTTAAGGAAATTCCAAGAAATTTCAAGTGATTTTCAAGCAGAGAATTTGTTCAAAAAATTTCTTACACCTACTAAGCAGCGATGGCATCTGGGAGTAGTAGAAGCAGCAGGGCAAAGAAGGGTTCAAAGATGCTACTAAAGGGTGTAGAATGGAAAGTGCCTAACTTCAAAACTATTTCGGCCATTGCAAAATCTCTTGACCCTAATGGAGCTCAATCCAAAATTCCACCAAAGGTACTCCTCATAAACAATATTCGTACACATTTTAAATGTTTTATTCAAGAGATTGGAAACCTAGAAATGGACAATTCCCTAGGAGAAATGAGTGTTGATGGCTCTTTAAAACCCGAGCATAAGCATGTAGAGACCAAAGGATTAACCCATATCTTGCATATGCCAAGAAGGTTCCAAATTAATTGGATCAGGTACATGCTCAGTCGTGTTCACAATGGGAAACTATGGTTAGAACAACCAATGTTAATCACCAAGAAGATGATTCATAATATTACTAGTCTCCCCATACTCAGCAGAGCCAAATCTACCAAAACCCTAGGTTGAGAGGAGTTACAAAAGAAAACCCTAGCTGAATGAGATGGTAGAGGTTTGAAGGTTAGCACTGTTACTGATGTTTAATTAAGGTTTGGCATTCATGTCATTGCTCACAAGATTTATAGCTCTAGTCATTTGAATAGTGTGCCCTGTGAGGCCGTGGATTTGACATTCAAGATTGTGAAGAAAAATCTATAATTTGACCTATCAAAATTGTTGTTGAAACAATTGAACAAGAATATAGATAGCATAAGGACCTCAAAGAATAATCCCTGCAAATTTGGCTCCCTGTTAACTTGTTTATTTTTCTATGTTCAAAAATTCTTTCCATCAAAGGGCTCAGTTGTATGGAGAAAAGACACCCCAATTCTATATCAGATTAATGGGTTTATTGCTGACATGGGTGAAAAATTTGAGAAGGTTATGGATAATTATTTTGAAGATTTCAAGGAAAGAATGAATAATAGGTTCTGAATTCCACCAAAATTGATTGAAAATTACAAAGATGATGTATGCTTCATGATTGACTGTGATAAGGTATACATTTAGGCAGTCAAACCCCAAGTTGCATGGGTGAAACCTCTTCCTTATGAGTTAAATATTGATGAAGCTAGGGACATTATTGAAGCACTAGTGAATGAGCTTGTAGATCCTAAGCTTCCTACCTTTGGCAATTATGATGAAGCCAAGACTAGAATTGAGCTTGAAATCAAGCTACCCCAGGCTATAAGCAAAGGAAAGAGGAAGATAGCCAAATTGAAAATTGCATCTGGCCCTCTTATGCTTACTAAAGGTAAAGGAGAGGATGAAGAAGAAAAAGAAGAAGAAGGTGAAAAACAAGAATCTAAAAAAGAAGAGGAACTGCCAAAGAAGAAAGGGAAGGTGTTTATCACCAAACCTAAGAAGCAGCCAACTGCAGTATTCTCTAGAAGAACCAGACAAGGTAAGCAAGAAATTGTACTTGTCAGACATCCACTCACATTTGAGGAAAGGCTAAAACAATTAAGGACTAGAGCAGGCATCAGCAATTTTAAAGCTCTCAAATATGAAACTCAAACTTCAGCAGAGAAAAAGGAGATTGAAGACTTGGTCATGGAAAAGTTAGGAACTTGGAAATTCTCTCCTAATAAATTTGCATCTCAAATTCCAATAGTGCTTCTTGAAAAAATAAAATTCAAATGGGAAAACACGGTACAAACTATCAAAGACATATTTGAGCAAAAATTGAAAGAATTAGTACCTAGTCTAATAGATGTAGAAGTCAAAAAGGCATTGAAAGATCATGAAGGAAGAATGAATAAGAGATTCAATACTTGTCTTATATTATTAAAAGACATTGAATCAGTTGTCAAAAATGCTACAGATATTTAGAGTGATGCATATCATCTCAGGAAGCCATCAGATGATCCTGTTGAAATTAAGGATGATGATAGCAGTGACAATGATGATTTTGATGACACTCCATCTATCACAGTTACACCAAGAGAGTTGCATGCACTAATGGAAGAAAAAGAGGAAGAAGACAAGGAGGAAGAAGCACTTGAGGAAGAAAAAGATGAAGAAGATCCAGTAAAAATTGCAGCAGTAGTTATTACATCCCTTCCTCGCTCTCCACCAAAGATTGATAAATCTACTACGGAGACAGCTTTTGCAAGTGAGACTATGAGCACAATTGCCACATCAATTGCTCAATCTTCACCAGCCACCTCCCAGCTCTAGGTATTTGAAACAAAAGTGCCAAGCACTTTATCTACCGAGCTACCTATCACTTCTTCAGCTACCGAGTCAGCTTCCTTAGCACCTTCAGCATTAGTGAGTGTACCAATAAGTTCTACAATTTTGTTTTCATCAATTCCAGTAAGTTCTACAGTTTTTTTTTCATCAGCATTATCTGTATCCACTTTGACTCTAATTAGTTCAAATACTACTATGGGTACTCTACCAAGTGTGATACCATTTTTGGGAATTGTTTTAGTTTTTTATCCAGTTAGTACTTCTATTGGCATTCAATCCTTGAGTCCTATCCCATTTTTTTCTGCTAGCCCTTCTATCTCCACTATCATGTCTATTCCAAAGGTCAAACTAGTAATCATAAAAGTCAAACAAAAGCATCCATTAAAACTTCTTATCACTGGAAAGGAAATTGAAGAAGACATTGACTTAGACACAAAGATAGTGATACCAAAAATTGACTTTGACACTGCTACCACTAAAGAGATGAGGTTAGCTAGTCAACTCATAGAGATGAAAGCTACACAAAAGTAGTTAAGGTCTGAAAGGGATAAGGAGTACAGAATAATTTAGAATGCAAAGGATATAATTACACGAGCTATAGGTGTTGAAGTAGATTCCACTCAACACATTTTGATTTAGTTAGAAGATGTAGTACAAAAATATAATGAAGATCCTTCCGGACAAGAGAAACTGATTGAAAAGGCTGAAAGGAAATTTGATGACAAGGTGCTAGAGTATATTTCTCAATAGATAGCAATCAAGCAAGTTGAATTGTCCACACTTTTGGGAAATTTTGAAAATTCTTTTAATAATGCAACATCACTTTTTGCCAAACTTTGTGATGTTTTTGCTTTTACTAAAGAAATAAAGGATAAGCTAAATACGATTGATATTGATATGCAATCAAGTGCATCCAAGCTAAAGGTGGAATCCTCCTCTACAACCTCCCATCACACCAAAATCAGATATCTAGCAGATGTGCAAGCAAAACTATTGAGAGAGGAAGCAAGGATTCAGTATACACTAATAGACATCTAGAACGTGATCCTTCCTATCATGGATACAATGTAGAAACATATTTCTCATTGCAAAACATTGATCCAAGATCAGAACTTCTCAGTGGTTGATCACATGATCCAATTGTAAGTAGAAGTTCAAATTGCTCTCTCCACCTGTCAAATTTTGCAAGAGACTTGGGATAATACTTTTTCCACCATCCTTAAGGTACATCAAGATTTTCTATATCACTTTGGTGTAGTCATATAAACTATATATGTAGTCCTTTGGCATTATTTTCAAAAAGGGTGAGAGATTTAGCATAATAAATGAGAAGAGTTATTAGTATAAGTGAAAGGGGGAGCTAGCACTCAATAGAGTTAGCATGTGTACATAAGTATCTTTATATATACATTATAAGTCATCAAGTAGATATATAGAAAAGTATATGTAGGAGTTCTACAAAGATCAATTTTGAAAAAAAAAAAAACCAAAATTCATTGAGTTAGGTTATGTACATATGTTTTGGCTTATAAGTGTTTTGTCACTAATGCCAAAGGGGAGATTTTTGGCATTAAGTTATTATTGCCATTAGTGACAACACTTATCTATATCAGTATAGCTACCAAGCTCAGCACTCAATTTCCTACACTCACTGAGCTTCACATTTTATATTGAGCTTCACAATTTACACCGAGCATCTCAGTATCTATCAAGCAGTCAGATTGTGTCATGGGAATCCAGTGTAAACCAAGCATTGGAAGTTGCAATGTTTACCAAGTAATGAAAGTGTAATGTTTACCGAGGTATGGAAGTGTAATGTTTACTGAGTGATGAAAGTGTAGTGTCTACCAAGTGAAATCAAGGTAAATGAAGGATTCAATTCTTATCGAGTAACACTATAGCTACCCAGTAACACTACATCTACTGAGTCACTAGTGGTTATCAAGTTTAGAACTACATCAAGTGATTAGTATGGACCGAGCCTTCACTTCTACCGAGTGCATGACAATGTCGAGTAATACAATGGACATTGAGTATTAGAAGATCACCGAGTCAGTTTAGTGAACCCGAGTTATTTACTATTGGGCCAACTCAATAATGTCTTGTTTACTTGTTTTTTAGCTGACCTTACAATTATAATTATTGGAATGATATATACATAATGTATTATATCATTTACAATTTATACAAGAGAGTATCAAAGAATGGACATGTAATGCTTTGAGAAGAATAAATGTGAATCAGCAATAGGGGCATAATATTCAACAAGGTCTACAAGGAGCAGTAAAGATTCATCAATCACAAGAGGTGATCTATACTTCAAGGATCTAATCAACAATCAAGTTTGTAAGTAGATCCACTATTTCATCCTAACAGGTGAACCATTTTTGTAAATCCTTTAACAAGGTAGACTTAACAGTCTTTGTATAAATCTCCTAATAGAGTGCATACTTCAGTGTATGTTTGTAAATCCTCTAACAAGGTTGACCTAGCAGTCTTTTGTGCTCTTAACAGGGTAGATCACTAGAAGTGGTCAATGTAAGCCTTAACAAGCCAACTTTATATTGCAGTATTGACATTTTGTGGGTATTATCCCCACCCTAGTTTTACTTTCTATTTGGAAGGTTTCTGGGTTACCAAATCACTATGTACATGTGTTATGGATGTTTGATCTCTCATATATGCAGTAGATTAGATGAATGAATGGTGAATAGTATATATGATTAAAGTGATAAATTGTTTTAAATTTTTGAAGTTACTGATTCACCCCTCCCCTCTCAGTAACTTGTCGTATCTTGAATATTTCCAACACTTGTGGCTTTATCAACTCATATTTTTTCCTTCTTTTCCCAACTTTAGGAAGCTCCTAAAGTGTCATCTCCTACATCAATCTATAAGATATTCTAGTCATAACAATTTATGCAATTCTACATCTCTTCTTAGTTTTCTTCAAATGGGCGAATTAACCCTAACTTACCTCTTAGATACACATATGAATCCATAGGTAATTGCTTAGTGAATACATCAATTATTTTCTCCTTTGTGTTCACATATTCTATTGATAATATGACAAAGTAAGATACATTTGATTTTGATTTATGGAAGCATATATCTCATAAATGAAAGGCATAGTGTACGAATAAAGACCCTACAGCTAGACACAAAAAATTATCTAAGATAATTTTTCTATCAACACAATAATACTTCCATTGTGTACGGCTAAAAAAATGACATTTGGAACATGTGCAGTCAAGGATAGGTAGAAGGGAGTGTCAAGATGATGTACATAAGTGTACGAGTCTATACATAATTAATTATGACAAATTTACTAGTAAAGGTAGCAAATAGAGCAGAACAGAGCATGTAAGAGAAGTGGAAATTATGGGTTTAAGAATTATTTTGGGAACAAAATAATTTCTTAACTAATTAGGGATAACATCATAGACACTAACCCTAGGTTAGCATGAACTAATTTTGTATTTAGTCAAACATGTGAAAGCATTAAGGTTTATTAGACAAATTTTTGTACAAAGGAAAGGTATAAGTAAGAAATTATAACTTGCGAAGTTATGTGTACTAATCTGAACTATGTATGTAATATGTGAACATATGTAAAAGCTATGTGATGTAAATTATGATGTAAGATCATATATATAAGAAGTACAATAGCTAGTAGTAAAAAGGCTAGTGTATCTATATCTTTTGTATAAAGGTACTATATTGTATAATTGAATGTTTGGGCAATGGGCTCTTCTTGCATACATTTTGTAATACCAACTCCTAATAGGGTTAAATTAACTCCTAAAAGAGTTGAGGTTTTTAACAAGGCATAGTATTCTAACAAGGATTGAGGTACTATATGTATTTCATAGATTCCTAATAGGGTCAATATCATTAATAGGATTTTTTTTTTAGTGGATCATTTTGTGGGTACCATCTCCATAGGGGTTTTTCCTTGGCTAGGGTTTTCCTAGTTAACAAAATATGGTCTTATGTGTTCTCTTTATGTATGAATTTACATATTGTTTAGCATCGTTAGTTTACTTTCATATGCATTTTATAAAGTCATTTACAATATTTAGTTGTGGGCTAGATTCACCACCCCCCACCACCCCTATCTCTTTAGTATTATCTATTTCTAACAATTGGTATCAAAGCTTAGTTACTCAAAAGAGGCTTAATAGCTTGAGTAAGATCCCAATGGATAAGGAATAGTTAAAAATGAATCTTGAAGAATCCCTTGAACAGATTGATTTTCTTACTGAAGAAAGAGACAACTTGAAAGAAAGGCATGAAGATGCAAAAGATTACATTGGAAAACAAAAAGATAAGATGACCACCTCAAATCTAAAAAATAACCCAGAGAGAAGACTAGTAAGAGTGATGAGGTAGCAACCATAAAGAATGAAAATAATATTTTGAAGCATGAATTGAAGATTGTTGAACTAAAGTTAAGCTTGAAGAAATATGATAGAAAGATTGAATCAAATCTAAAATCTAAGAATGCAGATCTAAGATCCCATTTGACTTAAGTGGCATCTAAATTAGATTCAATCAAAATAGAGCATGTATAATTAGATAAGTAAAAAACTATTGTGAAAGGATAATTAACTCAAGTTGAGGAACAGTTAGAGAAGTTATATTCCAATAGTGAGAAAATTGATGAAAACCTATTTTATCCAAGATTTTCTTATGATAATATAGGTCTTGGATATCTTATTGAAAAATTAGCAAAGAAATTTGATGCTAGAAAATAACTAGATCCAAATTTTGAAACCCCTAAACCTAAGAATAATTAGAATGAAATTGAGCCAAGTAAATCTAATGAAGTTCTTAAAGAAGTTAGGCAAGTAAGTCAACCTAGGAAATTTGATGAACCTAAACAAATAGAGCAACTTAAACCACCCAAAGAAGTAAGATATGAATTCAAAAGTAGATTCTTTACATGTAATGAAGATGGTCATATGAAGAGACATTGCAAACTATTAGTAATTTTAATTGTAATAATTGTCATGGTTTTGGACATAAAGTAGTTCGTTATAGGAGACCTAATTTGATAGTAATAATGGAAATAGTATAATGTTTAGGGATACTGACCATGCATGAAATGAAATAAGGAGATCCTCAAGAAAAATCTAATGATGGAGAAAGAGTTAATGGGACAAGGAGAAATATTGTGGGTTACAACTGCAATAACCTTGGACACATTGTGAGGAATTGCAAAGTAGCAGTCAATCATAATATACCTAATCAAATAAGGAGCACACCTATATGTTAGTTACGTAATAACTTTGATCACATTACAAGATTTTGTAGAATAGATATGAGGAACATTAACAAGAACCCAAACTACACAAGAAACAATAACAAAAATGATCGAAGGAATGATAGTAGCAATAGCAGTTAGAAAGAAAGACTCAAAGAGCATGTTGAAGAATTCAAGGAAATATTTTTGAAGGAAAATGTTCCATCGAGTTCACATGTGGTTTTAGAATGATGGTATTTCAATGTACCTAATGCAAGATTGAAGTCATTTATTATGTGTGATTCATCTTATTTGAATTAAGCATTTTCCTATTGAAGACAAAGCACTGGAAAGATAGAACAAAAGTTAGAGATTGAGTTAGAGTTTGTGAAGTTGGTAAAAGGATTAATAGATGGTAAGGAGGATTTGATTACGAGCATAAGTCATTTGGATATCATATGAGGTCATACGAATTAAAACAAGTTTAATGGTTAATAGATAGCCGCTTTTATGAATTGAGTAGTTATGCAATAAATGTGAAGTTCAATTTGAAAGGATTTAAAGGATGTGAACAAGATTGTGAATACCATTCAATCATGTCAAGAATTAAGACGCAATTGAGATTGATTTGACAATAAAGTAAAGGAAAATTTGAATAATCTACAAGCACAAAATCCAAAAATCCCTAGTTACATGATTATCAAGTATTTTACAAATTTTTTGAAGTCTTTGAATTAGTTAAAGATTGAAAATCCCATTGTATGTGGTGTAAATGAGAGGCCAAGGTATAAATTCAAGAAGAACCCAATTGTATCTTTAATAAATGATCCTTTAGGAGCATTTTCACAAATCTAAGAGAACTCAATACATGTAGAAGATATTAGATTGTATATAAACTATAAATTTGATACCATTGGTGATAGTGAAATTCATAAGGATATAGATCTTTCTCTCAATGGAGACCTATCCTTGAAACAAGAGTTTATGGACTTGAAGGACTTGAACATTATGAATTATATGTTCTATATGGAGTTTGATAACCATGAATGGAGAAGAATCATTTTAAGAAGAATACATGAAGGAATGTTCTAGGTAGGAGACATCCCTGTCATGATTGACAATGATATGATCCACAAGGTCAATCATTTATCCAATGAAGGCAGTAATCTAGTAAATGCGAAAAATGTGAAGAAATTGGTAGAGACCAATCTGAAAACCAAGTTTGATGGAAGGAATATGAGAATTGACCTTGTAGTTGAAATAGGTGTAAGATTAATCAGTAAGATTAATGGATACAAATTGAACCATAGTTCAAGAATCAATTATGTACATGCTTGATTTATCCATGTAGCATACTAAATGACAAAACAGAGAGAAAAGGTGAACATCTGTGAGATAGTGAAGCAACAACTTTTGGACAACATTGAGAAGATGAAGAGAACAAATAATGTGGTGTTCATATTTGAAGCCCTACTGAAACATTTATTTATTTAGGTAATCAAACAATTCAATGGTATGCCAAATAGGGAATGGGAAAATAATTAGTGTACCATGAACTTGGTGCCACACTATGATAGAAAGAAATTAGAAGAAAAGGTAATAGTTGATATAATAAGGATGATGAAGAGCTTCCAATCAGAAATGATGCAAAGAGCTATAATCCCACCTTCATTGGTTGGGAAATATAAAAATGATATATGTTTCATGGTTGAAAGATATGTTACTTGTATGGAGGCAATGGAACTAAGATTCAAATTCATAGACACCATGGGTTATGAAATAAGTGAAGACATAATTGAAGGGTATGTGAAGATCATCCTAGAGTCTAATAGGGATAAGGATTTCCCTATATGAGGTACTTATGATGAGAAGATGTAAGAAATTCATAGTGAACATTATATAAAGGACATTAAGAAAAAGGTAGATAAAAATATAGTAGCTATCTTGAAGGAATCTGGTAAGACCAAGGAAATTTTTAATGAAGTTAAAGGGATTTCCTTGGAAATGAAGGAATATGGACAAACTGAGGGGTTGACAGCCACACCCCTTGCTATAGAAGGACCCTCAAAAGGAGTCACAATAGTTGGACCATCTACCTAGATACCTATTGTTCCTTATGTTGTAGTAGTAAAATTACAACCCATTGTTGTACAAATATCCAAGGAGCTTGAAGAAGGATAAGATAGATAGTAGAAGGAAAATAAGTTATTTCTCCAAGCACAAGGAAATCAAACAGACATTCTAAAGTAAAAAATGAACTTACCGAGTCCCCTATTAGAAAGAGAGTTAAACAACAAGAAAGCGGACCCAGGAAAAGGTTAATATCTTTACAGATGGTTGGGTCAGAGTTTGAAGAAGAAGAGAAAATAGAATATAGAAAACTAAAAAAGTAGTTGGAGAAGTAAGGACATCAGCTAGGAAGAAGTCCTAGAATCCCATGATAGAAACTTTAAATGTTTAAATTATTGGTAATGACAATTTCTTTCAATTGAATAAGTATTACAACATGTATAGTAATATGGATAGACTACAATTAGAGAATGTTGTTGTTGGAAATATGATTGTAAGGAATAAAAGATTTCAATATATTCAGAAAAAGATATCAGAAGACTTGTATAATAGACTAGTAAATAGGAGAAGAAGAGTTATTGATGAGGACAATGGTATTAGACAAAATCTGATCTAGAAATTTTGTGAAGTCAATAGTGATGAGAACATAAAATTTACAATGAAGGGCATTAAGCCCTTACTGAGAAATAAAAGAAGAGTTATTCTTTTGATGGAAGGAAATTATAAAGAGATAAACAAGGAGACTGAAGAGGCCATTGTAAAATAAATGACTTATATACCTAGTATTGCCAAAGTAAAAGTGAACTCAAGGGGAGAAATCCCTATGTTTGTTGAACCAAGCACACCAACACTAGCAGTGATAGAGGTAGAGGATAAAAATATACCAAACTCACCTCCACCTATGACAATTGATACTAAGTCTATGCAAGTTTAAAATACCCAAATAATAGTAGATGATAAGGAAGATCCTTTTAAGGATCTTGGCACTTGCATTATTGGCAATATAACTGAATATTCTATAACTCTAATGAGGATGAAGATGTAGAAGAGGAGAAGAGAAGGAAAGAAGAGAAAGAGAAAACAAAAGAAGAAGAGGAGAGAAGAGAAGAAGAGAAATCAAAAGAGGAAGAGAAGTAGAAAGAAGAGGAAGAAAGGAAGACAAAAGAAGAAGAAAAAGAAATAGAGAAAAATATGAAGGAAGAAGAAGAGGAGGAAAGAAATATAGAAGAAGAGAAGAGAAGAGAAGAAGGAGATAAAAGGAGAAAAGAAAAGGAAGTAGATGATAAAATGAAGCATAGTTGAAATTTTGTGATGCAAGAAACCACATTTCAGCCATAGCTCAAACATGTAACGATAGAGGTTGATAAGGTAATCTTTTAGCATTGGGCATATGTACTAATTGGCACACCTATGATAGCTAAACAACCATTGATTCCCACATGACTAATAGCATCTGATGATGATGATGACTAGAAAGGTCTTATATCTTCTTTGAGAAAATTACTATAGAAGAACAAGACATTGGAGAGAACCTTGATAGAAGTTTTGGAGAGAATCCATAATGTAGTGACTTCAAAGGCAATAGAACCTAATTTGCAGAAGATGGAAAAGGATATGGTGAAACTAGTTGATGAATAATTTTCCACACTATCAGATGTTTCACTAATTCTAGTATAGACAAAGCATGATGCACAACTATTTGACACAGTCTATAGAAATGTGTACAATAATTTGCAAACACTGGATGTTTGTGTAAAGTAGTTAAGAAGTTGTTTGGAATAAGGGAAGAAGTTATATGGACAATGTATTATGTCCTATAACTATTTGAAATATGTTAATAATAAAATCTTAGTATGGATGAGTGAGCTTCAAACACTCACTAACATATTGTAGCAACCTAATATAAATATTGAAGCTATTGAAGATGAGTTGCAGAGATTTCATGATGCCATCAAGATTAGTGAACAAAAAAAAGAAAGGGTAATTAAAAGATTCTCTGTACATAGAAAGAATCTATCCCCAAAGATCAGTATTCTATAGAGGAAATTGGAAGAATGTCTTGCTGCTAAGACATCTTATGAGAAATTTGTGTATATTGACTTGAATGTAGTTGAAGTGGCATCATATGCACTGTGTGTACTTTTAAGCACTACAGAGGCATTCAAGGACACATGGAAGAAACATCTTGAGAGGTTGTAGATAGATTTTTCACATTACATCTCTAGGATCTCAAGTTAGGCCACAAGAGGTAACTCAAATTTTGACTTGTAAATATGTATTGATACCTTTGTCATTGATGTCAAAGGGGGAGAGAAGTATGGAAAATTGTATAGAAAATAGTATATTTTAAGATATGTATAAAGAAATGGGGAGCTTATCTATTATAATAGGAGTTATAAGGAGATATGGTTATAAATTTAATGTTCCACAAATTTTGTAATGTAACTTTGAATTTTGAAACTTTTTAAACTTTTGACAGCCAATTCTGAAAAAGTTTGTGTTCAATAGTTTTGGACTTAGCCAATTTTCCCATATGTTTCCATCAATGCAAAAGGGAGATATTTTTGGAAGTATGACTAAGTAAGATACATTGGATTTTTCATTTATGGAAACATATATCTCAGAAATGGAAGGCATAGTGTACAAATGAAGACCTGGTGTAGGGCCAGACCACCCTTACAAACACACAACCAAAATCACAACAAGATGGAGACAAAGAGATGAAAAAAATGCTTCATAAAGCATCCATTAATACTTGAAATTCATTACAATATTCTCCAAATGGAACAACTCCAAACTCTTATAATATAAGAGAGATTCCTCACTAAGGGCTTCCAACTAGAAGATCTTACAACAAAGAGCTTGTTCGCTACACTTGAGAGCTTCCTTACAAGAGATTACATTTGAAGAGCTTGATTACAAATGAACATAAGCCTTCCTTAAATAGCCACTTACCACCCAATGCATGATTTATCCACAACATTTTAGAATATCCACAACCTTCTAGAATTCCACCTACAACCTTCTACAATATCTACAACTTTCTAGAATTTCCACCTAAATACAACTAAGCACCACCATGTGGCCCAATTACATTTCCTTTATGGATCATAACAAATATCATATGCATGATTTAAGGAACTTTCCAAAAACCTCTTAAGATGCCACCTACATGCCTCGATTAATGGAATAACAACTATTTTTATTATTTTTCTATTTATGCCACCTATGCACCTTGAAAACAGAAATTCCTCTTTTCTCCTTTTTTCCTATTTTTCAATTTTTTATTATTTTCTTTCTATTTTCGTCACTTTCTCTCTCCTCCACAATTTTTTTATTTTTTATTTTTTATTTTTAAAATATAAAATTTCCCATACAAGATGCTCCTACATCAAACTCCCCTGGTAGATAGAAAAGTGTGTCCCACACTTTGATGTCAAAAGAAAGATATACAACCATCTTCATCTTCACCACAAGCTTCCACCTCAATAGGGACAAGAAAACCAACATGCAAATCTTCCACATTTTTTTTTCTGATGCATGATGCTCCTACATCTGACTCCCATGGTAGAAAAAATTTTGTGAGTATGGATTCACAAAATGAAGTAGTCACTATTGACATTTTTTTTTTTTTCTCTTCATCCAACACATAGCTGGAACAAGTATCCGATGTCGATATATTTCTTTCTTTCTTCTTTTCTAACATCTAGTCGGAACAAGTGTCTATTGCTGAAATTTCTCCTTTGCAATGAACTCTGTCCAAGTATAAATCTCATCCTCATTCAATCTTGTTGAATTAATCACACCTATAATAAACCTAGCAACAAGATCCTCATGCAAACCATCATCAATATCTTTTAAACTCATCTCAAATTCAACATACCATGATTCATACGAATTTACCTCTTTGACATATTCATCTTCGATTGCCTCTTTCATGTTGTCAACAATGCATGTAACTACTTCACTTTCTTGATCTCCAACTAAGGCACTATATTTTTCCTCCATTGCTGCAATCTTCAAATCATCTTGATCTAATTTAGGTTCATAAATCTTGTCATCTCCATGCTCTTCCTGCTCTCTTTCATCTTCTTCAACTTTACGTTTGCAAATAATTTCCTCTTCATCCTCTTGCTCTTCTTTTGTACCACATGTCTGATACTCCACTGGATCTTCTTTCTTTTCTGCATCCAAGGAATTATCAACATCTCTTTTCTGGTGACATGCTCTTTGTTTCCATAACTCAGCTTCTAATTCATTCACTTGCTTCTGCAAATCAACTATCAATGACTCTTGATTTCTTGCCCTAATTTTCTCTAGTCAAGGAATGCTCAGAATCCATCCAATCACAAAAGTCATCTTCTTCTTTCTCTTCTCCATAATCAAGTCTTTAGAAGACAAATCTAGTGCAACACAAGAACCTTGTGCAAACTACCTCATAGTCAGCAATCTGTCTACACAATCAAGAGCTTCTTGATAAACTTCACCCAACTCAAGGTCCTGGTGCAAACTACCTCCCATTTGGTGATCTATCTGCATGCTCAGGAACTCTCACTTTGATACCACTGATGTAGGGCCACACTACCCTTACAAATGCACAACCAAAATCACAACAAGATGGAGACAAAGAGATGAAAAAAATGCTTCATAAAGCATCCATTAATACTTGAAATTCATTACAATATTCTCCAAATGGAACAACTCTAAACTCTTATAATATAAGAGAGATTCCTCACTAAAGGCTTCCAATTAGAAGAGCTTACAACAAAGGAGCTTGTTTGCTACACCTTGAGAGCTTCCTTACAAGAGATTACATTTGAAGAGCTTGATTACAAATGAACATAAGCCTTCCTTAAATAGCCACTTACCACCCAATGCATGATTTATCCACAACATTCTAGAATATCCACAACCTTCTAGAATTCCACCTACAACCTTCTACAATATCTACAACTTTCTAGAATTTCCACCTAAATACAACTAAGCACCACCATGTGGCCCAATTACATTTTCTTTACAAATCATAACAAATATTAAATGCATGATATAAGGAACTTTCCACAAACTTCTTAAGATGCCACCTACACACCTCGATTAATGCAATAACAACTATTTTTATTATTTTTCTATTTATGCCACCTATGCACCTTGAAAACAGAAATTCCTCTTTTCTCCTTTATTCCTATTTTTCAATTTTTTATTATTTTCTTTCTATTTTTGTCACTTTCTCTCTCTTCAATTTTATTTATTTATTTATTTATTTTTTAAATATAAAATTCCCCATACAAGATGCTCCTGCATCAGACTCCCTTGGTAGATAGAAGATTGTGTCCCACACTTTGATGCCAAAAGAAAGATATACAATCATCTTCATCTTCACCACAAGCTTCCACCTCAATGGGTGAAGGATGATCATAAGGTCCTGGTAAGTGAACAATGTTTAGTGAAGTTCAAAATTGGGAGTTACCATGATGAAGTTCTTTGTGATATTATTCTAATGGATGTCTGCCATCTATTGTTGGGAAGACCATGACAGTTTGACAAGCATGCAGTACATGATGGTCATGTAAACAAATACTCTCTAACAAAGGATGGAGTTTGCCACAAATTGAAGCCCATGGTAAAGGAAGGTGAAAAGGTATGCAGTAGTGCTAGGATCTATCTTTTTGATGGAAGAAAACTTTTAGATGGCATGAAACATCAGTGTATGTGCTATGCTTTGATTCCTAGAAAAGATAAGGAAGGTAGTAGTGAAATACCAGTTAAAGTTTCAGATTTATTAAGTGAGTTTGGAGATATCATTTTTGATAATGTTCCAGATGCACTGCCACTAGTAAGGCAAATTAGTCATCAGATAGATTTAATCCTTGGAGCTAGTTTTCCTAACAAGGTGGCTCATAGGATGACTCCTAATGAAACTAAGGAGCTAAATAGATAGGTTTAGGAGGTATTGAAGAAGGGTTTGATTTGAGAGAGCTTGAGTCCATGTGCAGTACCTATTCTACTAGCACCAAAGAAGGATGGAGAGTGGAGAATGTATATAGACTCTTGAGCTATAAATAGGATAACCATCAAGTATTGGTTTCCTTTGCTAAGAATGGATGATCTTATGGACTGCTTGAGTGGAGCTCAATACTTCACAAAGATAGATCTCAAGAGTGGCTATCACCAGATATAGATTCAAGAAGAAGATGAGTGGAAAATTGCCTTCAAGACCAAGGAGGGTCTTTATGAGTGGCTATTCATGCCCTTTGGATTGACGAACGCCCCAAGCACCTTCATGCGGCTTATGAATGAGGTACTTAAGAAGTTCTTGGGAAAATTTGTTATTGTCTATTTGGATGATATTTTAATTTTCAGAAAGACTTTGGAAGAACATTTATTGCATATTTGTAGTGTCCTTGAAAGGTTAAGGGAAGAGAAACTATTAATTAATCTAAAGAAGTGTAGCTTTGCTAAAAAAGAGTTAGTCTACTTGGGGTTTGTTGTATCACCTGAAGGTCTCAAAATGGATCTAGAGAAGGTAAAATCCATCTTGGAATGGCCTATTCCAATGTTTTCTACTGAGGTGAGATCATTTCATGGTCTAGTTAGTTTTTACAAGAAGTTCTGAATCAGGTAGAGGAGAGGCTTTTTAGGGCCATTACTAAGTTTGGGAAAAGACCTACAATTGATGTGGGTGTATTTTTAGGAAATCTGAAACCAAATGATTTGATTGATTGTATTAATGAATTGGAAGAGTACTTTGAGTATGAGGATATTAGGGATCCAGATACTATGTCAGAGACAACAAATTGTCTAAGACAATTTTTTTATTAGCACAACAAAACTTTCATTATGTATGGTTAAGATAATGGCATTTGGAACATATGTGGTCAAGGATAGGTACAAGGGAGTTTCAGGATGATATATGTAAGTGCATGAGTCTGTATAGAATTAGTTATGATAGATTTACCACTAAAGGTAGAAAACATAGTAGAAGATCATGGAAGAAAAGTGGTAATTACAAGTTGAGGAATTATATTGGGGAAAAAAAGTCACTTAACTAATTAGGGATGACATCCTATATACTAACCCTAAGTACCATGAGCTAATTTTATATTTAGTCAAACATGTGAAAGCATTAAGGCCAAATAGAGTTTTGTAAAAAGGAAAGGTATAAGTAAGATATCACAATTGTGAAGTTATGTGTGCTAATGTGAACTATGTATGAAATATGTGAAAATATGTGAAAGCTATGTGATGTGAATTCTGATGAAGATCATAGATATTTGAAGTAGAGAAGTTAGTACTAAAAAGTTTATTGTATCTATCTCTATTATATAAAGGCACTACATTGTTTATTTGCATGTTTGGGTAGTGGACTCTTCTTGCATACATTTTGTAATGAAGATGATCAAATGAAGAGAGATTTCACAGGTAAGTCTTTCAAACCTATTACTAATTTCTATTGCTATAATTGTCATGGTTTTAGACATAAAGCAGTTGATTATAGGAAATCTAACTTTAATAGTGATAACAAAAATAGTAGAATGATTATGGATACTAACCATGGAGGAAATTAAATAAGGAGATCCTCAAGAAAATATAATGATGGAGAAAGAGCTAATGGGACAAGGAGAAATATTATGTGTTACAAGTACAATAACTTTGAAACATTGTGAGGAATTGCAAAGCACCAATCAATCAGAATTGATGTAATTAGAGGAGTACACCTATATATCAGTTACATAATAATTTTGGTCACGTTGCAAGATTTTTAAGAATTGATTTGAGGAACATCAATAGAAACCCAAACTATAGAAGAAACAACAACAAAAATAATAGAAGGAATGATAGTAGCAATAGCAATAAAAAAAAAGCACTTAAAGAGCATGTTGAAGAATTCAAGTATTTTTGAAGGAAAATGATTCATCAAGTTCACATATGAATTTAGAAGAATAATATTTTGATGCACCTGATGAGTGAATGAAGTCAATCATTGTGTGTAATTCATCCTATTTGAATTAAGCATTTTTCTATTGAAGACAGAGCACCAGAAAAATAGAATAGAAGATATGGATTGAGTTAGAAATTGAAAAGTTGGTAGAAGGATTAACATATGTAAGGCCCTTCCCTAGTACCATTTTATGAATCCTAAATAACATGAACATGATCAAAACTAGGAAACATAAGGAGGTGAGATGTCATGTCTTTGTCTCTTATATGTGAATTATAGACTGTTAATATACACCTTATGATAGAATGATGATAAGTAGGTTCTAGGAGTTAGGTATACCATGATTAGAATTCTTCTTATTAATATTGGACCTGCGATCTTATTGAGAGTGATATACATTTTAGTCATTATTACACTAAGTATCGTATTCAAAATTTTATCAGTTTGGTAAGTTAAGACCGTATGGAATAAAGACTTGAGATGTTATAACTTAGAAACTATGTCGATGGGTTCATAGTATGTTATGATCTATTAGGATAATTGATTTAGCCGGTTATTGTGAAAAGATGAATTAAAACCTACTCTTGTGAGTATTAATAATAATTATAGACATAATTTGATATCAATTTAGATAAAGGCCTACTCGGTAGAGCTTGGCATGATGTAAATATAATAAGAAAATTATCGTGTAAGTAGTAATATGTGGATAGGCTATAGTGGATGATGATTAATATGAAGATATAATATATTGACTAACAAATATAATGGGTTTACCTAATGACTAATTTTGAACCTATGCAGACATGATTTTGAAAACATCCTAATTTCCTGACATTTGTGATTTTAGAGACATATGCATTATAATGTAATATCTCATAATGATAATGAAATAGTGTTAGTAATCAAACTATATTTAATTGAATCAAACAATACTAGTGTGATGATTACATTTTAATGATTTTGATCTAAGGCATGTAATCAAAACTAATTTTCATGTTGGCTGATTTAGCAGTACAGATTCAACATTTCATCATTATGATAGGAAATGGATTATGATGTGGTTCAGAATGCTAGTTGGATCATTTGATCGAATAATTAATGTTGGTATGTAGATTTTGGCATTTTAACATTTAAAATACTTTATATGAAAATGATTGAGAAATAAAAGTTGATTATGACAATTGAGTATGTTAATATGAATTATTTAGTATGAAATTTTTCATGCAGCTATATACATGCATTTTATATGATTTTCTTTCATTGGGCTACTAATGTTCAAGTTTAGTGTGTAGGCAATTGAATCATAGAATTTAATCAGGGAAACAAGTTCCAAACTTTTGAGGACACAATATAGCCAAGGTGAATCTTTGGAAGATTCAAAAGCCTCTTTGTGATGTGTTTATTTTGTAATAATGAGTTTGCATGTCTGTAATAAGTTTTAATTCATGAATAAGTAGGGACATGTCATTTTGATTTGTAATGTGTTTTAATGTGTCACTTGACACTTGTAATTATTTATGTTGATGACATGTCACCTAGGGTTTTGGTAATGGGTACGCTTAACCTTAAACTAATTATCTTTCATAAGATTAAGTAAAACCACTTGGCTAAAGGGTAGGATGGGTCATCATCAAGGGAAACTCGAATTCAAACTTGATAAGGATTTTAGAGGGTCCATATATAGTCCCAAAGTGTTATTTTTGTGAAAATAAGCTACCCATATGTTAGCATAACATGTTAGGCGCCTAAATTTGACCATTTTATTACTTAGCTAGCCTAGGGGACCCCTTAATCAATGCATTCTTCCATCAATTCGAAAATTGAGTCATCCCATAAATTCATTCCCATATTTCCTCTTAGTCAAAAGTAAAAAATTCGATAGGGACAAAGTTGTAAGAGATAGTGGCTTGATGTTTTTGCTAAAAAGAGATAGTGGGTGAGCCTTTTTAGTGGACTTGGACAAACTAGTGAAGTGTTCACCCACTCTCTAAGTTTAGAGACAATTAAGGTTTGGAAGGAGGAAGGACAAAGGAGGAGGAAACTCTGCAAAAAATCTTATTTTTGCCTTTATCTTGGACCAAGGTTGGTGTCCATGCCACAACTTTCATTGCACTTGCTCAATGATGTTCTCATTCATGTTGTGTTAAAATTCATGTCATGTGTTTGTGTTGAGATTGTTGGATATGTGTCATTGTTGTGATGGATTCTCTTATAGATTTTTTTTTTTTTTTTCCTTGTCTTTGTGTATGAATTTTTATGGGTGGGAAGACTTCACTCACCCTTGGGAGGGAAGAGATGACTTAGGTGAAGGGGTTAGCTGGACACAACATTGAAGTTGAGAGGTCTTCCTCTTGGAGAGGGTTTTGTTGTTCATGGAGTATGGGCTCCATTGAAGCCATATGTCTTGTTGTCATTATGGGAGGTATAAGCATATCATTGTGATGAGAAGGAAATATTTGATAGCCTTGAAGAGGCCTTCGTATTATGAGTAAGATGTATTTTGATAGCCTAGAAGAGGCATTATGCAATTGTAAATGTATATGTGTATATGAATATGGATATGACATTCTCCTCTTTGGAGAACCCATATTTACCCATTGTTTCATGATTCCAATGGTGAATCATTGTGTTAAAACCTTGAAGGGAGTTTATATGTGTTGAAATGTCCTATTTTCTACATTGTTATTCTTGAGTGTAACCTATTTGGGCCTTATTTCCCCAGCTCAGTGGGTGGCTTCTTTGAAAGCCTAGGTTGGGAGGCAAGCCTCCATGGTTCTTGGTTTTGTATTCTTGTTGTAGGTTTGATACTCTTTGGATTCAAGGAAGAAGTGTGATGTCTTTCCATGTTAGTTGAAAGGATGCAACCCTTCTTTGTGTTATTGAATATTCCCTTGTAAGGGTAAACCTTCCCTCCATACCTTGGTGCATTGTATTGTAAAAGTAGACTCTTCATTTCATGAACATTGTTTTGGAGGATGAAAGTAGGATATCTTCCCTTATAACTGCCTTCTAAAATTTAATGGTATGCTTACTGGCATGGGAAGGTAACTATAGGCACAATAAAAGTACCCCAATTTTTAAAACTTTTAAGTTGTCAACCATGATAAATTTTTGCTAATGTATTCCTTCATTCTAAGAAAGTTTCTATGAAGGATTGAATTGTTTCTAAGTCTAGATATGTAGATGTAGAAGCAAAATGAAAGTCAAAGTTCATTTTTCTGCCATCGAGAAGCACTTCTTGAATTTTCTACAATGGAGTAGTCAACTTAGGATTTTCCATCAAAGGAAAAATACGTAGTAGAAAACTCATTTCCTACTACACCTTTCACAGTCATTTTTAGATTTTCCATTGGAGAAGCAAAATTTTCATTTTCCACCAAAAGGAAAAATGCATAGTGGAAAACTCATTTTACACTACGCCTTTCACAATCATTTTCAGATTTTCCATTGGAGAAGCAAATGTTTCATTTTCCACCAAAAGGGAAAAATGTGTAGCAGAAAACCCATTTTTCGCTACGCCTTTCATAGTCATTTTCAAATTTTTCATTGGAGAAGCAAATGTTTCATTTTCCACCAAAAGGAAAAGCATAGCAGAAAATTCATTTTTTGCTACACCTTTCCTAGTCAAAGTTAAGTTTTTCACATGAGGAGAGAAAAGGTAAATCTTAATCTAAAATGAAGATATATGGGATCTAGTATCAAGATCAATCTAGAAAAGTAATTTATGAATCAATCTACATCAAAATTGTGTCCACTACATGGAAGTGGAAAATTGAAGATTAGGTGCACTTTTTGCACTCAAAAATAGAATTTTCACCAAGCATCAAATCCATAATAGAGAGCTGGAAAAGAGCTCTTAATTGATTAAACAAAGAATGATAATCTCATAATGATTTATTTCTCAAAGATTTGGACATCAACATGACATTAAATATGAAGTGGAAAATTCATTTTCTACTATGCCTTTCATAGTCAAGTTGGATTTTTCCACAAAAGGGAGAAGAAAAAAATTAGATTTCTGTAAAGAATGATTTTGAGTGTTATGTAACCAATGGCATGATAACAAAGAAGAAGTATTATGTGTTAATTATTTTCAAAGTGTAGCTATTACTAGAAATCTAAGAACTTGGTACACTTTTCGACCTCCATTCAAGATTTTCCACCACAAGCACTCCAAAGAATTACTCCCAAAATTTAGTAGAGAATCAATATGGTAAGCATGGAAGAACATAATAGAAAATTGAAGACATCTAGGTTACAAAGAATGTGAAAGAAGAATGGCTGGAAACTTTATTTTATCAATTCTAATTTTGTAATAGTCACATAGACCAGCATTTAGTAGCTCATATTTTTTGACTTGATGATTATTTTTCCAATTGCTTCAATTAGAATGTAGAAAATTAGGTTTGAAAAAACATATCTAAAATTGAGCTATCCAACAATGGAAGAAAAAGATATGCCCCTCGAAACATGACCCATTTTTACTAGTAGTAGTATTATTTTTCTATCTGTTCAACAGAGGAAAAAATTTTGATTTAACATATTTAAATGTGCATTGTTAAAATATAATTTAAATATGCTAAGATATATCATTATTATCTTTAAAGTTAATAAGAATATCAGTTTTCAAAAGGAAGAAGATGAGAAGTCAAAGAGACAAGAATCAGTTATAGAACTAAAAAGTCAAGAAACCAAACAGTTGCTGGAGAATGTATTTATCATAAAACCTTTTCATTTGCAAAGGGTTTTTCTTTTCTATGAGAGATAGAGAGCTAGAGTAGGGGTAAGGAACTTAGTGTATTTTTCTGCATTTTCATTATGTATGTTAAGAGTTTGAGTTTTTGTAATAGATTTAGCATAAGCTGTGAGCAAATAAAATTTGAGCATTCTTATTTGTGATGTTCAAGGTAACAGGGGTTTTATTCCAAATCAAAGCATTTAGTTATTTCTCCTTTGATTATAATCAATTAGAGTATTGTTATTTTCAATTTTGGCATCACCTTGCATCTTGTGTTGAATAATGAATGGGTTGTAAATTGGAGTATTTGTAGACATTCCTATTACAAGAATTGGGATTATTTAATTTTCTCTTTCATTTTATATTGTACTGCATTTTCATACATAGCATTCACATTGCATTATCAATGTTGGGGAGTCATAGGAAGTGTGAATTCCAGGAGTCAGCTAAGCATAGAATTGAATTCTCTACCTGAGTTAATTTTGTCTAGGGATGGCTTAGTTTTCCTCTTTCATTCTTAGGTTAAGAATGTAACCAGTTAGTTTAGGAATAAAACAAGATTCATTGAATATCATTGATATGGGAGTTGTACCTTTTAATTCAAAAGAAATCTATCAACCTCATGATAGATTATCCAACTATTGGTATCAAATTGTTTCACACAAGTTCAAGCATTTAAGAGTTACATTGGAAAGAACAATTTGTTTACCAACAGATTTTTGGCGACTCTACTAGGGAAGTGGAAAAGAAGATTAGTGTTGAAGATTGTTTCCTTAGTTTTATTATTATCTCTACTATGTAGAGATTGTTGATTTTGTTATTGATTCTTATAATTTTTGGTTGAGGAGTTCGGTGTTTTCATTTTTAGAATTATTATTATTTCTCTGTGTAGGAGATTGGTGATTCTGTTATCAAAAGATCATGCCATTAAAGTTGTGAAAGGAAGAGGGCCAGATCCTTCTTTGATTGAACTTCATCAAACACATGATCCAATATTATGTTATTTTTTTAATGCTTTTAGAGAAAGCATTACTCACAGAAGAAAAAAGAATTTGAGCATTAAAGAAGATCATGCACCAGTTCTTTTATGGAGAAGTGTTCATTCTAGATATCACAAGATGAAAGAGTTGGAGGTAAAAAAGAAGTTATTGCAGCATTGTGAGGAAAGGATGTTGCAGTTGAGCAATGAATTAAAGGTGGATGATGAAGTGGTTTCAGAAGTCCCACCTAATTTTGTTTCCTATAATTTTTCAGTCTTGAGTGAGCAAGAAGTTCAACCAAGAAAGAAAAACAAAAGGAAACCCACATTTGAAGAAATAAATGCTGAGAATGATCCTAACCTACAATTCCTTTGGACTGCATTTAAACAAAGTATTACTAAAGCTGAAATAAAAGGACTAAATCCTTCAGAAGATCATCAATTTTCTCTACTAGTTAAAGTGTGTGATCCAAAGATACATTAAGGTTGAAGACCAAAGAAAAGGGAAGTATGTCTCAACAAGTTTACCTAAAGAAAAATTAGAAAAAGAAGAACCAATAGTCAATTGCTTGGTTCTTGGAGAAAAAGAAATACTACAGTTTCTGGAAGAAAATTTTTCCATGGAGAAAGGCATCCTTGACAATGGCAAGGAATTGGTAAGCACCATAGAAAATGAAAATTTGACCATGCTTTATTTTGCTCCCAATAATGAAAGTTTCAGATTTGATGAAAATAGAGATAATCTTTTGCATGAGGTGTCTTTTGAAAATCATTCTATGATTAATGCACTTTCAGAATATGAAAAGTTCAATTTTGTTGAAGATTATAGCAGAAATGATTTTCAATTTTCAAAAGTTTGTAACGATCCTATATTAGAATCATTTTGTTCTGAAGACCATGCAAATTTGAGTATTCTAGAAGAAATTTGTATTGATGGAAAGGCTAAAACATTTATTGATAATTCTTTCACTAAGTTTGGAATTTTAGTTGAAGAAAAATATGCAAGAGAAGATTGTGTACAAAGATCTTTAGTGGCATACGAAGTGTTGCATTACGAAGATGATGAAGAGTTAGATTACATTGTCCTTTGTGATGAAATGGAAGTTAATCAATCTTTGGTTTCGACTGAATTTAAGTCTTCTACAACTAATTCAAGTATTGAAGTTTTAGATTTAGATAAAGATTTTTCAAACTTGATAGCTACAAAGCATGATAAAGTTGTTTCAATTTGAATTGACCCAATGTGTGAAGAAGACTCATGACATTTTAGTCTTGATGTATAGTCTAAAATTTCTATACTAAATGATCAAGTTGAAAGTTATGAGTGTGAATATGTTGCACCATCTTTTCCAAAAGTTTGTGATTATTTTTCTCTTCAACAAAGAAAGGTTAAATACATGAGAAGTAATGTGCAAATGAATTCCAAAAAATTAGAGGTCTATGATGAGGCTTGGTTGTTTGGAAAATGTTGTTGGCTAACTAATTTCTAGCACTATATTAGTGTGGCATTCAAACATGAAGTGATTTCTAGGAGGTCTTGGTTTTGGTTCAGCCTTGCAAAACATAGCCCACTTTACCAGAGAGGCTCATACTTGTCTTTTCCAATTAATGGTAATGCTTCTATCAAGATTTTAGGTATTGATCAAATATATACCCCTATTTTAAATGAAAGATTTTTAGATCTGATGAAAGAAAAGGGTGACAAAGTTATCTTAGTCAAGATTTATCATCACCTTGAAGAAGTAAATTTGCATGTTGAGAGCACCATGGAGGCTAGAAATTCTTTTGATTATGGTAGTCTCAAGTGTTTGGATAATAAAAATGATATGATATTTTCCTTGGAGACATCTAAGTTTTAGTTTGAGATTCTGAATGATTCTAAATCTTACAATCCAAAGGATAAAGAAGAATCAGAATTTTATGATGAAGCATGGTTACTTGGAAAATATTTTTGGGTCACATTTTTTCAACGTTCTTCTAGATTCACGTTCAACAATGATGAAGTCATGGAAAGGCAATGGTTTTGTTGCAGCTTGTTGGAGAGCAAGTTTCTTTTCTAGAAAGGATCATACTTCTCCTTTTTGATTAATGGTTATGTTTGAGTTTCTCCCTACTCTCTTTCATTTTGGTGAGACCTCCTCACCTATGTTTGTAAATAAGCTTTATTTTCTACAGTTTTTATGTGCTTAGCTTAGTGTTTCCCACTTTCTCAGTTTTGGTTTTGCCTTGCTCCCCTCTGCCCTTCCGGAAAGAAATTCTTTGATAGTCCTATTTGTTCTAGAATCTATAGCCCAATGGGTAGGCACTTGTCTTTTGCTAGAGATATTGGATTCTTTATGCACTTTGCAACACATAATCCCAATTTAGAGCCAACTATAGGTGCACTAAAAGTACCCCAATTTTTAAAACTTTTAAGTTGCCACCCATGATAAGTTTCCGCTAATGTATTCCTTCATTCTAAGAAATTTTATATGAAGGATTGAATTGTTTCTAAGTCTAGATATGTAGATGTAGCAGCAAAATGGAAGTCAAAGTTCATTTTTCCACCATGGAGAAGCAATTCTTGAATTTTCTGCAATGGAGTAGTCGACTCAGGATTTTCCACCAAAGAAAAAATACATAGCAAAAAACTCATTTCCCACTATGCCTTTCACAATAATTTTCATATTTTCCATTGGAAAAGCAAAATTTTCATTTTCCACCAAAAGAAAAAATGCATAGCAAAAAACTCATTTTTTGCTATGCCTTTCACAATCATTTTTAGATTTTCCATTGGAGAAGCAAATGTTTCATTTTCCACCAAAAGGAAAAATGTGTAGCAAAAAACTCATTTTTCGCTATGCCTTTCATAGTCATTTTTAGCTTTTCCATTGGAGAGACAAATGTTTCATTTTTCAACAAAAGGAAAAGCATAGCAAAAAATTCATTTTCCACTACGTCTTTTGCAGTCAAAGTTAAGTTTTTCACATGAGGAGAGAAAAGGAAAATCTCAATCCACAATGAAGATATATGGGGTCTAGTATCAAGATCACTCCAAAAAAGTAATTTATGAATCAATCTACATCAATATTGTGCCCACTACATGGAAGTGGAAAATTGAATATTGGGTGTGCTTTCCACACTCAAAAATAGAATTTCCACCATGCATCAAATCCACAATAGAGAGATGGAAAAGAGCTCTTGATTGATTAAAAAAAGAATGATAATCTCATAATGATTTATTTCTCGAAGATTTGGACATCAACATGACATTAAATATGAGATAGAAAATTCATTTTCTGCTATTCCTTTCATAGTTAGGTTGGAGTTTTCCACAAAAGGGAGAAGACAAAAAATAGATTTCCATAAAGAATTAATTTGAGTGTTATGTAACTAGTGACATGGTAACAAAGAAGAAATATTACTTGTTAATTATTTTCAAAGTGTAGTTGTTACTAGAATGTGCAAATTTCACCTACAACAAAGAAGTGGAAATCTAAGAACTCGGTATGCTTTTCAACCTCCATTTGGAATTTTTCACCACAAGAATTCCAAAGAATTACTCCCAAAATTCTATAGAGAATCAATATGGTAAGCATGGAAGCACATACTACCAAATTGAATACATTTGGGTTACAAAGCATGTGGAATTAGAATGGCTGGAAACTTTATTTTATCAATTTTGATTTTGTAATAGTCATATAGACCAGCATTTAGTAGCTCATATCTTTTGACTCAATGATTATTTTTACAATATCTTTAGTGAAAATTCAAAAAATTAAGTTTGGAAAAACATATCTAAAAATGAGCACGATCCAATGGTGGAAGAAAAAGATATGCCCCTCGAAACATGACCTATTTTTACTGGTAGCAATATTTATTTTTCTATTCGCCCTACAAAAGAAAGATTTTGATTTAACATATTTAAATGTATTTTGTTAAAATATAATTTAAATATGTTAAGATACATCATTATTAACTTTAAAGATATTAAGAATATCAGTTTTGAAAAGGAAGAAGATGAGAAATCAAAGAGACAAGAGTCGGTTATAGAACTGAAAAGTCACCAAAAGAAACGAAACGGTTGCTGGAGAATGTATTTATTGTAAAACCTTTTCATTTGTAAATGATTCTTCTTTTTTGTGAGAGAGAGAGAGAGCTGGAGTAGGGGGAAGGAACTTAGTTTAATATTTCACATTTTCATTATGCATGTTAAGAGTTTGAGTTTTTGTAATAGATTTAGCATAAGCTGTGAACAAATAAAATCTAAGCATTCTTATTTGTGATGTTCAAGGCAACAAGGGTTTTATTTTGAATTGAAGCATTTAGTTATTTCTCCTTTGATTATAATCAATTAGAGTATTGTTATTTTTAGTTTTGGGCATCATCTTGCATCTCGTGTTGAATAATGAATGGGTTGTAAATCAGAGTATTTGCAAACATTCCTTTTACAAGAATTGGGATTATTTAATTTTCTCTTTCATTTCATTTGCACTGCATTTGCATACATAGCATTCACATTGCATTACCAATGTCAAGGAGTCATAAGAAGTATGAATTCCTATGGTTGGCTAGGCATAGAATTGAATTCTCTGCCTGAGTTAGTTCTATCTAGGGCTGGCTTGGTTTTCCTCTTTCATTCTCAGGTTAAGAATGTACCTAGTTAGTTTAGGAATAAAAAAAGATTCATTGAATATCATTGATATGGGAGTTGTATCTTTTAATTCAGAAGAAATCTATCAACCTCATGATAGATTATCCAACTATTGGTATCAAATTGTTTCTCACAGGTTTGGGAATTTAAGAGTTACATTGGAAAGAACAATCTATTTACCAAGAGTAACATTAATGTATCATAACTAATGGAATGCAAGGAGTTTTTATTTATTTATTTAGATACTCTATTACTCTTAAGTTTCATAGAAAGGATTAGATATAGATTTTCATCATGCTCTCTCTTTTTTTAAGTTATGAAATGGTACATATAGATGTAGTACAATATAATAGATCATATGAAGAAAAGACACATTATGTATTACATCAATAAGGAAGTGGATGTTAAGCTCCATTGTAGATATGAGAGAGAAATCTAATGGATTCATATTTGATTTTGATACAAGTGCATTTCAAGTGCTAAATTCTTATTCAAGTATTTTTTTTTAATAGGTTGAAAATTCTATTCATGTGTAGAAGAGTATCTAAATAACATCAAACCTATCACCAAATGAATCGCCTTAATATCATAGTAGTAATAGAAGCAAATAAACAATACATGATGTAGACTAAAATTCATAAGAAAATACATGTTGTAGATTACATTTTACACATTTTAACTCTTTGATTTTTGTATGAGAAAAGGAAAAATATTCCACCCATTATAGAGATAATAAAATATTCATCAAGAATATTCCCTAGAATATCTCACTTCTAAATTAAGAATATAAACTTTTAATATAAATATTTAACATTTATATGAGATCCCATGAGAAGTCAAAATTCTACACTTTTCCCTAACAAGGGAAGTTGACCACTCTAATATAACAAAGTAGCTTTTAAAAAGACAAAGGGGTAACAATTACACATTTAAAGCCTTCCCTAGGAGGGTCACATGATCTAGATGGGCGACAAGACATTGCCTTATAAAAAAATCAATCAAACTACAACTGAAAAAAGAATATTAAAAGAAAATACTATTACTTACTTCCTTTTTACTAAACTCTTCATAATCCCCATAACCTTTCCCATCAACCCACACCTCATGATTAGGAGACCATGTCAGGCCTCGGGTGATGCGACACACCCCACCAATGAGGGAGCTTGTAAAGTGAGTGGTAAGGAGGAAGATAACCATCCATCCTCCCTCCTCCCATGCATGCCCAACTTGGAGAGTTGCAGGCCTCCACATGTTACCGCATGCCTGATAAGGCTTATGCAGTGCACTATCCCATGTGTTGAGGTGTTGGGGATTGGGGAGATAACATAAGATGTAGATAGAATTAAAGTTTAGGGTATGTAGTGTAGTTTAGGATTATGGAATTTTATTTTGTCATTAGTATTATTTAGTATATATTTTTAGTAGGAATTAATAGAAGGTAAGTTAGAGACATATGTGGAGAAACAACATAGAGTGCAATAAAAAAATTTATATAGTGGACGGTAGTCACTATTAGAAAATAATAATGGCTTAATATTAGAACGTGTGAGGTATCTATGTTTATAAATAGATAATATAGTTTTTTTAAGTTTGAGTAAGTAGTTATTGGTATTGCATTTGGAAGTCTATAATAAATATTATTGAAATTATAATAATACTATATGCTATGAAATGTTCAATATATCATGTATAGCTATCACCTGTAACAATAGAACAAAGATATGGCATCCTATGGATTGTTAGCAACTAGCTCGTTCTCATTTTCATAAATTGTATCATAACTGTTATGTAGTATGATATATATATGTCATCCGATAAATATATGGATTATACTTGCAGAACAATTATTAAATTTAAATAAATATATGTGTAAAATCAACTCAAGAGATTTCATATAACCTACGAATGCATCAAATTTTATAAATGTTTGTTCACAAACATTCCAAGGGTGAAGTTAGACTATGGAGATGTGGAAGTAGGTTGGCACCTTTAGTCTAGTGAAGTGTAGTATGGGTGACCTAGTTTATCATAATTGAATTTAGCACATGTACAAAGTCAAACATTTTAGTGAGACCTTCAAACAACCTAAGTATGGATCATCTTAGTTAGAGGGCGGGTGGTATATTGCCATCTAATGACTTAGTGGATTATTTAATGGTCCTTGTGTGGATTTCCATTATTTGGTTGCATTTGGTATTTAGGTTTTTTTTTTCAAGAATTAATAAGCTAGCAGAACGTTATTGGTTTTTAGTTAATGATGGGTAGAGACAAATAGTGCTATGAGATGGAATAGTATTTGGGGTCCTAGGTATATTTTAATATTTTTGGGGCAATGTCATGTCCCTTTTCAAATAATTAAAAATAATATTTTTTGCAAAAGGCAGGCAGGCCCAAGAAGGTGAAGTTTCGAAAAAAAAGAGGTTAATCTTTGGAAACCATTGGAATAATAAATGAAAATTATTATTAAAATATGTTTTATTAACCCCTCTTGGATGTGAGTTAGGGTTATGCCCTCTTTTAAGGGGTTTGGAGGCATTTTGGGCTGATTCCAGAACTTGATTTTTGCTCATTTCTTTGTTGTTCTTCAGAGGTTGCCAAACCTGTAGAGAAGGAGACCAAAAAATGGGAGTTTGTAGGTTTTTAGGAAGGATAAGGATGAGAATTTGAAGCTATTCCATGTGCATGCTCATGCAGAGTTTGCCTTTGTGCTGAACAGTGCACAGATTTGTGGGTTTTTGGGTGTGTTTTTTTGTAAGAGTTTGGTGTTTTCAGTTAAGTATTTCATATCAGTTTGGGTTGTTGCTGTATTTCAGACTTTTAGATGTTAAAATAGAGCTGAATATATTTATTTGGTCATGATTATACTTCTATGATAGATTATTAGTGTTTTTGTGGTGTTTTCGGGCTATTTTGTGTTGTTTTTGAGAGCCCAATGAGCATTGTTTTTATCCTCTGTTTGGGAGCTGTTGTGTAAATGTTATACAGATTTGGAAATGTAATTTTTTAGGCTTTTATGCTTCTGAAATTTCTATAAAAAAATGTCAATTTTCAGATTTATTAATAATATGTGAAGTTGTGAAGTTTTTGACACTATTTTCGGCATACCCGATTTGGAGTTTATTGAGAAATTTGTGGATCTTTGAAATATTGGTTGTTTGATCTTAAAGATCTGATTAGAGGCTTTAAATATCATATAAAATCAGAAAAGGGACATTTCAGTGGTATCAGAGCTATGATCTTGCCAGGGTGAGGGTTTGTAGAAGTTTGCACGTCAGTTTTGACAACTACCCAAATCTTGCATGTCATAATTTAAGGTTGCATGTTGCTTCTAATCAGATGCATGTCAAAATTTATGGTTGCATGCTACTTCTAATCATTTGAATGTTATTTCTTGGTGAATTTGGTGGTTGCATGTTGCTTCTAATCAGCTACATGTTAAAATTTATGGTTGCATGCAACTAAGTGAAAGAGAAAAGGGATATTTGCAGCGAGAAAAGAATAAAGAAATTTTGATCAAACCTCCAGTTGAAAGTAAAAGTAAAAAATCCAAGGAAGGAAAAAGTATGGCTGATCCAAATGAGATGGCAAAGAAATTCTTCCAAGACATCCAAGCAATCTGAAAAATTATATCAGTCATACGACCCCTTGCTTGCAAAGTGTTTGACGAAATGTCAAACATCTGAAGTATAAAGATTCTTGGTGTTTGAAGAAGTTATAACCTATTGGGGTTACACTCTACTTTATCTAGAATGGACAGGTATAGTACAAAGTCTCAGAGGACACGATCTTGGACAATTGATATCCAGAGTCAGAATAGTAGAAAGGATGGTTATTTAGACATTCGAGATAAACTTAGGAAAATAAGCCATGACATGTCTGAATAGTTGGTTGAGCACCACTGTATGATGAATGACATGTTGTTCGACCTAGATAAGGTGGATAAGTTGACTGGATTTCTATTTGGAAAATTTTCTCATAGGGAAGATGACACAATTACCAAGAACTTGCATGAGGAGTTTGAGAAACTAGCTTATAGCCAGGCAGAGGTCTTAGATTCTACTCTGCCACAGGAGGTAATGGGCTTAGATGATGATTATGAGGATTTTTTTGTGCATGATGGTGAGATACTTGGTAGAGATGAGAAGACATTGAACATTCATGACTTTTCTGAGAAAGAGTACCAGGCACGGTTAGATGCTTCATCACATGAGGTTGAGGTAGGTAGTACTTCACATGATTTGTCCAGCCAGCTGAAGGTGAACAAAGATAGTATTGTGACTTCATTATCTCATCATGATAGGATGTGGGATATGATAGAGCATCACATTCGAATGATTTAGTTACAAGGTAGACATAAGGGAGTTCAAGCAAAGACTTCTTTTGTTGACTTGCAAGTGATTAGGGAAGGAATAGGAATGATGAAGTTGAGTTATTTACATCTTCTATCAGATCGTGACCATCTTCTTAGCCTTGTTGGAGACTATTTAGATGCCTTGAGGAAGAAGGAGGAGGAACTTGACAGGCTTTCTCACGAGCTTGAGGACACTCGAGCTTCTTTGGTGAATACTCCATTGGAATTACAAGACTGGGAGAGACATGGGGATAAGCATGGCATGGAATTAAGTTTAGTTTCATCTTGCACTCCTGATACTCAATTTTCTATGAATAGTAGATCATATGTGGTCATTGATAATTTTGCAAGTTCATATTGCATTCACATCCAGGATATAGGGACACTGTCAGACAGGTATGTGGAATTAGTTGGTATTGGTCATATTACTCAGGTGAGGAGTTTGCTTGAGTTACCAGCTAATTATAGTTTACGGATATGGACTCGAGATTTTTATATTGGTGTTTGGGATTCAGTTGACTGGAAATCTTTAACACTTTTTGGTAGTAGTGATTGTTTGGGTGCTATCATGGATTTGATTAGTAGATTGCACGGTGTTGTCTTTTCTTGTGCTAGTAGCTTGTCCAATGCCAGTATTAGTTTTTATACACTGGTGTTGGGCTTTTTCATATATCCAATCGACCATACTTACTGGAATGTGTTGATGATCTTTCATATTTGGTAGTGTGTACAGATGAGTCCCAAGATCATATTGGCATTGATGACATCTAGGAGGATGCAGTGGGTAGTTTTGAAGACTTAGTTTCCTTGGTAGTTTCTTTTGGTATAGAGGAGTTAGACATCAGTGCTATAGTTTTTGATACTCTATATGTTGATATGAGTTTTGGAGTTGATTCACAGGATATGGATGGTAATACTCTTTAGACTAGTAACTTTGAGGGTACTCCTTTAGACAGTGCCTCAAAGGAGGTTTGTAGGAGACAGTCTAGCCAGTGCCATCATGTGTCTAATCAATTGAGAATTAGTGAGCAAGACATTACTATTGCTTGCTAGCATTTTGATGTTGCTAGTCAGTTGTTAGTAGTTTATGGATGGGGTTCTCCTACTAGTGATGAGCAGGAAGGCAGTTATCTTTCCTTGACAGAGATCCACTCTTTATGGGAGGCTATTTGAATTTTGAGACAGAATTATATGCAGTTGATAGCCGACAGAGATTATCTTACAGAGTGGGGGATTACAGCATATGACGAATTATTGGCCAAGGAAGATGAGGTGAGTGAGCTTACTGAGCAACTCAAGGTGACTTCTAAGATTCTTGAGAGTACACAGTTGGCTTTGGAGGAGTCACAGTTTCATTTGACTAAGGTGACCATGGAGTTGGAGTGACTGCAATCTTTACCAGATTCTGTACACTCACAAGCTATGGTGTCTAGTGATTTGAGGATGTCCATGGTCGAGATTGTTAGAGACAGTGGAGATGGGGATGCATCCATCCTTGATACTAACATTAGAATATCGGGTTCATTCCCACTAGAGTCAGGTTCAGTTGAGTTGGGTGTTGCAACAAATTGTTGTGGCATGCCTGACATGGTGGTGGCCTCTAGTACTAATGGCATAGAGACTAGAGATGTTGTATCAAAGATCATGTGTGATGTTGGTGAGGCTAAGATTGGCGCATTCTATCGGCACTACACTGTGAGGTATGCTCATCAATTTACCTTTGATGACCATGTTGATGAGATGATGATACAGAGATGTACTTTGGTTCCTAGTGCTTGTCATCAGTTATGGGATAGTTTGATGCCTCGGGATGAGAGTTGTGATTGGCATGACATGGTGATAGGTTTTGCAGTTGACAGCTTGATAATACATGACTTAGAGTAGGAGTTTGGGAGTGATGCTTCAGCAGTTGTTGTTATTGATTCTACTCCTTTGGCTATGACATCTCCTGACTTAGCTGGTGGTCAGTCACAGTGGGATGTATCACTTGTTCATGAAAAATTTGGTTTGGGTTCCATTTATTTCTATTTATCTTGTAATGTCTTTTCACCATTAGTAGTGCATGGGAGTTATGGTTATGAGACAGTGGCTGGTGATTTGTAGAGTTGTGTTGACTATAGGAGTTGTACAATTTGTGGATTTTCCATACTTGGTACAGTTTCATTCGGGAGCATTCACCATTGTTGCAGAGTTGGATTGTACATTCCATATAGGCCAGTGGGATGTGTTGATGGAATTTACTATGTTGGTAGTTTGATTTTTCCACTTTACTTGGGTTCTGATGTTCTAAGATTTTGTGTCTTATGGGTTTCTGACTATGGCAATGGTGATTTTGGAGTGTGGTTGAGTTGTAATTGTCAATTTGATTATGGATTCCTCTTGGTTATATTATAGAGGATATTGCAGGAGCCTATGTTAATTGACAGTAGTATAGTTCATGACTACATTTGGGATCTAGGTGGATTGATTGGTTTATTTTTTAGCCATTGCTTGAGGACAAGCAATATTTGGGAGGGGAGGACTTGTCATGTCCCTTTTCAAATAATTAGAAATAATAATTTTTGCCAAACGTAGGCAGGCCCAAGAAGGTGAAGTTTTAGAAAAAAGGGGTTAATCTTTGGAAACCGTTGGACTAATAAATGAAAATTATTATTAAAATATATTTTATTAACCCCTCTTGGACGTGAGTTAGGGTTATGCCATCTTTTAAGGGGTTTGGAGGCATTTTTAGCTGATTCCAGAACTTGATTTTTGCTCATTTCTTTGTTGTTCTTCAGAGGCTGCCAAACTTGTGGAGAAGGAGACCCAAGAATGAGAGTTTTTAGGTTTCAAAGAAGGCTAAGCATGGGAGTTTGAAGCCATTCCATGTGCATGCTCATGCAGAGTTTTCCTTTATGCTGAACAGTGCAGATTTGTGAGTTCTCGGGTGTGTTTTTTTGTAAGAGTTTGGTGTTTCCAGTTGAGTATTTCATATCAGTTTTTATTGCTGCTGTATTTCAGAATTTTATATGTTAAAATAGAGCTAAATATATGTATTTTGTCATGATTATACTTCTGTGATAGATTATTAGTGTTTTTGTGGTGTTTTCGAGGTATTCTATGTTGTTTTCGGGAGCCCGATGAGCATTATTGTTATCCATTGTTTGGGATTTGTTGTATAAATGTTATACAGATCTGGAAATGTCATTTTGTAGGCTCTTATGATGCTGAAATTTCTATGAAAAATGTCAATTTTCAGATTTATTAATAATATGTGAAGCTGTGAAGTTTTTGGCACTATTTTCGGCATACCCGATTTGGAGTTTATTGAGAAATTGGTGGATCTTTGAAATATTGGTTGTTTGATCTTAAAGATCTGATTAGAAGCTTAAAATATCATATAAAATCAGAAAAGGGACATTTCAGGCAACACTTCCTAAATAATAATAATACTTATTAGAAGGTGCCTTAGTTAATAACTTTAATGACATTAGATGTTAGGAAGTTTGTAGAGTTAGAATTGGTATGGTCAAGTCGGCAATTGATTAGGGATATGTGGAAGCATGAATTAAATGTTGTATTTAGCTTATGGCAAGTAATCAATGTTTTGTTTTGTTCAAGTATGAATTCATAATGTCATTCAGATTAAATGACATCTATCCTAATATAATTAAGCAATAATAACCATACTAAATGAATAAGTAAATAAAAATATAAAGAAATGAATAAAAAAATAATTTTAAAAAAATATAATAATAATAATAAATTGTATCTATGTTTTAGCCTTGTAAATTTTAGGCGTCACAACATATCATAAGGAATCTCTGGTTAAGAGCACTAGTCATTTTGAGATTGTATGAGGTCGTATGAATTAAAACAAGTTTAATGGTTAACAGATAGAAGCTTTTACAAATTGAGTAGTTGTGCAATAAATGTGAAGTTTAATTTCAAGGGATTTAAAGAATGCAAACAAGATTGTGAGTACCATTCAATTAGTTGAAGAATTAAGAATCAATTAAGATGGATTTGATAGTGAACTAAAAGTGAATTGGAACCATCTACAAGCGTGAAATCCAAAAAGCCCTAGTTACATAATTACTAGGTTTTTTACAAAGTTTTTGAAGTTTTTGAATCAATTAAAGATGGAATATCACATTGTATGTGATGTAAGTGAGAGGCCAAGGTACAAATTCAACAAGAATCAATTTTTATCTTTAATAAATGATCCGTTAGGAGCATTTTCAAAAGTCCTAGAGAACGTAGTGCATGTGGAAGATATTAGATCATGTATGCACTATGAATTTGATACCATTGGTGATAGTGACATTCATAAGGATATATATTCTTGAACATTGTGAATTATATGTCATATAAAAAGTTTGATAATAATGAATGGAGTGGAATCATTTTAAGAAGAATATATGAAGGAATATTCTGGGTAGGAGACATCCCTATCATGATTGACAATGATATGATCCACAAGGTCACTAGTCTATGCAATGAAGGTAGTAATCTAGTAAATGAGAATAATGTAAAAAATTGGTAGAGATCCAATCTAAATATTAGGATTGACCTTATAACTGAAATAGATGTAAGAGTAATCAGTAAGATTATTAGATACAAATTGAACCACAATTCAACAATAAATTATGTAACTATTGGATTTATCCATGTAGTATTCTTGATGACAACAAAGAGAGAAAAGGTGAATATTTGTGAGATAGTGAAGAAGCAACTTCTAGACAACATTGACAAGCTGAAGAGAACAAACAATATGGTGTTCATATTTGAAGCATTACTGACACATCTATTCTTTTAGGTAATTAGACAATTCCCTAGTATTCTAGATAGAGAATGGGACAACCATCAATGTACCATGAACTTGGTGACATTACTATAGAAATAAATCAGAAGAAAAGGAAACAATTGATATAACAGAGATGATGAAGAGCTTCCAATCAACAATGAAGAAAAGATTAAGAATCCCGCCTTCGCTAGTTGAGAAATACAAAAATGATATATGTTTCATGGTTGAGGTAGATGTTACTTGTATGGAGGCAGTAGAACCATGAGTCAAATTCATAGACCCCATCGGTTATAAAATGAGTGAAGACATAATTGAAGGTTATGTGAAGATCATCTTGGATTATAATGTGGATAAGGATTTCCCCAGATGGAGTACTTATGATGAGAAGATAAAAGAAGTTCACGATGAACTTTATAGAAAGGAAACTAAGGAAAAGGTAGACAAAAAGATAGAAAATATATTGAAGGAATCTAGTATGACCAAAGAAGAACTCAATTATGTTAAAGGTATTTCCTTGGAAATGAAGGAAAGTGGACAAATAAAGGTATTGGCAACCACAACCCTTGCTATGGTAGGACCCTCAGAAGGAGTCACAATAGCTAGACCATTTACACAAATACCTACTATTCCTTATGCTGCAATAGAACAAGTACAACCCATTATTGTATAACCAGCCAAGAAGATTGATAAAGAGAAAATACAGATAGTATAAGGAAAATTAGTTATTCCTCCAAGCACAAGGAAATCAAAGAGACTTTCCAAAGTAAAAACTGAACCTACCAAGTCCCCTATTAGAAAGAGAGTTAAAGCAAGTGGACTGGGGAAAGGATAAAATCTTTACATATAGTTGAATCATAGTCTAAATAAGAAGAGGAAATAGAAGACATGCCAACTGAATAAGTAGTTGGAGAAGCAAGGACATCAATTGAGAAGAAGGCTTGGAAGCCTAAGGTAGAAAATTTAAATATTCAAATTATTAATAATGACAATTTCATTCAATTGAATAAGTATTACAACATGTATAGTAATATGGATAGACTACAATTAGAGAATGTTGTAGTTAGAAATATGTGTTAGAATATATAGTCCATTGATATAACTGAGAGGGGGTGTGAATCAGTTATTCAACTAATATCACAATTAAAAATCTTAAACAATCTTTAACCATATGAATAATGTAAATTGAAACCACAACAAGATACTCATACACAATAGCACTAGGTATGTTAACTAGGGAAATTGTTGATCAGAGGGAAAACCCCAATGGGGATGGTACCCACAAGATTATGTATTAATATAAATATTCCTTGTTAGAGGATAGACCCTATTAGGAATCTATTACAACATTCAATACATATGAGTCCTTGTTAGGAGACTTTGAATCCCTATTAGGAGATTCCAACCCTATTAGGATTTGTGCCAACCCTTTTAGGAGTCATGGAAGATAACTGGACCCACTACCCAAATAGCTTCAAGGGAAATACCAATGAACCCACTGTCCAAATGATCTTTGTATTATTCCTTGAAGAATAATAAAACTAAAATGTACTTCCTTCCTCTATCTCTATCCTATCAACCAAACTTTTTCTCTTTCATATCTTGTAACCAAATCTCGAATCTCTAATCCAATAATCCCTTGGATTGTTTACATAGATTTTTTAAGCACTCTTCTCCTTTTCACACTTTGCACTTGAACAACAATTGCAATACTTGAACAAACACTATCCAATCAAGGAAAACATATTTCCTTTTCTATATATCATCATAATAATTCCTTGAGTTGGCCTTGAGGCTTTCCCAATTAATTACAATAAGATAATTAATAAATTATAATTATAATAGCATTTTCAGCTCATAGCCTATACAAAACTTCACATGTGTGAAACTAAGGCTTGCACACTCTCTAGCATTAACATCTGACTATCCTCTATCACTACTTGACTATGCATCACTTCATTACTTATGGGATGTAGGATAGACAACAATCATTAAGAACTACTTTCCCAATACTCTGTTTCTAGACTACTCTTTGTAAATTAGGTACAATTTCCATAAACCATCAACTTCGACTCTACACACTTAACCATGTCATCAAGACACTATGTTGTACATTTCCATAACTATGCAAGACCACACAATAAAACCATTGTCGATACCATCAAGATCTTTGTCTACTACTCTACCAGTCTTTATAGAAATAATTCTATGTTGAAAATCTCCCCCTTTGGCATTGATGGAAACATAGATGAAAAACATCTAAGTTTCAAGAATACCAAGTAGAACTTTTTTGTTGCTTCTATCCTTATCTCATGCATATTCTCCCCCATGCTTTAGGAATTGTTTTGTTAGAAAAAATAGTCCACCAATATAACTTTGGGGGGGGGGGGGGGGTGTTGAATCAGTTGTGTCACAATTAAAACATTTATCATCTTTAAACAATCTTGATCAATCAACCAATGTAAACAATAACCATAAAGAGATGCTCATACACAATTACACTAGATATTTTGACTAGGGAAACCCTTGATTAGAGGGAAAACCCTGGTGGGAATGATGCCCAGAAAATGATGTACTAATATGAATTTTTCTTTTTAGAGGATGGACCCTGTTAGGAGTCTATTACAACATTTAGTACAAAGAGTCCCTATTAGGAGACTTTGAATCATTGTTAGAAGATTCCAACCCTATTAGGAGTTGTGGATGGTAGTTGAACCCATTATCCAAACAACTTCAAGATTAGATCAATAAACCCACTTTCCAATTGACCTCAGTACTATTCTTTTCAGAATAATACATGTGTAACAAGCTTTCACTTCTTCCTCTATCCAGTACGTTTGACTCCTTCACCTTTAGACTATGTAATCAAATCTAGAACTCTGAACTTAGTAATAATAACCCTTAAGGTCACTTATATGCATAGGTAGATCATTCTACATTTGTATCACTTTTTTGCTTAATAATTCACAAGTCTTCTTCACTTCATCACATGTTTGTAAAACATGGAAACATCTTTCTTTTATACCATGCTCAATCATAAATCCTTGATTCGGCTTCATACTTTATTATCATATATTAATTAAATGAAATACACATTTAATTAGTGTTGTCAACTCACAATTATACACAAAATTTCACACATGCAACTTACATACATGCACACTTTCTAACATCATTGGTGGTCAATAAACTATCTCTAGTTCACTGTGCAACCCTTTACTGCAATTATAACAACATGTAGCAATCATGCAATAGAAATTCTTTCCTAATACTCTATTTCTATATGGTTCTCTATAAATCAATCATATATTTTTTACACTGTCGATTTAGGTTTTGCGCACTTTCCTATGTAGCAAATACACATTGTAGTATGTGCTAGTAACTGCACAACATCAGATAAGTAATATAATGTTATCAATATAGAAGTCATAGTTTGTTTCTCTATTAGTCTTTTACAAACTTATTACAATGTTGTCATCAATGACAAACACAGTTATAAATACATCATATCAATGTTTTGCAATGCTCCCCCATAGCATCAACATTCATGCTAACAATCTCCCCCTTTGGCATTGATGGAAACATAGATGAAAAACATCTAGTCCTAAAAATACCAACAAGTCTTTTCAAATCCTCTTCATCAATAAAATATTACTTTATGCAAATCCTTTATTACAACACTTCTCCCCCATAGTACAATGTTTTTCATGCCATACTTCTCCCACATTGACATCAATGTCAAAGATAGTACACAAATGGTTCAATTTTCTTTATTAGCACGACCACAAGTCGATCTATTTCTTCACAACTTTGTATATAAATCCATAAACAACTCAAGTGTCTAAAGACACTATTGTGTACCAATTACCAATTACCGAGAGTCCTTTTCTAACTTTGTTCATCACAGATACTCCCCCATACAGGAAGCATTAACATTCAATCTAGTCTATCAATAGTGTTTTGTTCCTTGGACTGATGCACTTTTGCATCTTTTATTCTAAAATAGGCAGGGGCATAGCCCCAAGCATACCTCTTAGGTACTCAAATGTATCCTTTGGTAAGGCCTTTATGAAAATGTCTGCAATGTGTTCCTAGGTGTTAATGTACTCCAATATGATTTCTTTTTCTGCAAATTTCTTTTTCAACACATGATACTTTATAGAGATGTGCTTAGTCTTAGAATGTAAAATAGGATTCTTAAACATGTTAACCATACTTGTGTTATCATAGTAAATGATAACAGTTTATTTGAATGTAATTCCAATATCCTTCATCATCTGCTTCATCCATATGACTTGATTACAGATGTTCATTGCTACAACATATTCTGCTTCTATAGTGCTTTGTGAGGTTCAATCTTACTTCTTGTTGAGCCAAGAGATTAATCTTCCACCAAAAAAGAATGCTCCTCCACTGGTGCTTTTTCCATCATCCCTATGCCTAGCCTAGTTAGCATTAGTATACATGCAAAGAGTAAAGGCATTACTTCTGTCATAACAAATACCATAATCAAATGTCCCTTTTAGATATTTAAATATCATTTTTACTATTGCATAGTGATATTTTCTAGGATCAGCTTGAAATGTTACCACAATTCCAACTACATTTGCTATATCAGGTCTACAGTGAGTGAGATAATGCAATCCTCCAATCATAGATCTATACTTCTTTTGTTCAATAGTAGGTGTCTCATCCTTGCTTAGTAACTTGTGACTAGTTACCATAGGAGTTCCAACAAGTTTACAATTTTCTAGTCCAAATATTTTTAGCAAATCTTTCAAATAATTGGTCTGAGAAATAAAGATTCCTTCTTTGTTATGAAAAATTTGCAATCCTAAGAATAATTTCATTTCTCTTATCATGCTCATCTCAAATTCATTCTTCATATCTTGTGAAAAAAATTTATTGGCTTCATCATTTCTTCCAAAAATGATGTCATCAACAAATACAATGATTATCAACAAACCATTTTCTATTTCTTTCAAGTACAAGTTACTATCTGATGTTCCTTTAGCAAATCCAAGCTTTGCTAAGTATTTATCTAACCTTTCATACCAAGTTCTAGGTGCTTGCTTTAATCCATACAAGGCTTTCTTTAATCTGCAAACCATATTCTTCTCTTTTGTCAAAGGAAAACCTTCTGGTTTCTCAATATAAAAATCTTCTTCAAGTTCTTTATTCAAGAATGCTGATTTAACATCCATTTGATATACCTTGAATTTTTTATTTGTTGCATATGCCAAAAATATTCTAACTGCTTCCATTCTTGCTACAGGTGCATATGTTTCCTAATAGTCAATTCCTTCTTGCTGAGAGTAACCTTTGTGTACTAGTCTTTCTTTGTTTCTTATTACTTCTTGTTCATTCATTTTATTTCTTAATACCCATTTTGTGCCAATCACATTTTTGTCCTCGGTCTAGGAACCAATTCCCATCTGTTATTTTTTATTATCTGTTGAAGTTATTCTTCCATTACTTTCATCCAATGATCATCCTTGATTGCTTCATCGGTGCTTTTTGGTTCTACTTGAGCTATTAGGCATAGTTCTTTATTGATTCTACTTCTTGCCATTACTCCTTTTTCTTTACTTCCTATTATCTAATCAGTAGGATGATTTCTTATCACATTCTTATTTGGGGTAGGAGTTTCTACTTCAATTCTTATTTCAGGTACTATGCTCTATTTTTCTCTTACTTCTTTAGTTTCCACATTATTCTGCAAGTCATTTTTAGTCTTGAGAAATAATTCATTATATCTACTGGTCATCCTAGAATAATAATCTCCATCAGAGTTATAATCAATCACTTTCTCTTTGGTGCCAAAATTTTCATCTATTCTTACATTTGCACACTCTACTATAGTTTTTCCTCTATAGTTGAAACATCTGTAAGCTTTACTTTTTAACGAATAGCCAAGAAACATACCTTCATCACTCCTTGGATCAAACTTATTGATATCATCATCTCTTTTGATGTAGCATTTGCTTCCAAATATTCTAAAATATTTGACTAATGGTGAGTATCTGAACCATAACTCATAAGGTTTTTTCTCCATACCTTTTCTTATATGTACTTTGTTCAAAGTGTATACTATTGTATTGACTACTTCTCTCCAAAAAAAATTTAGGACATCATTCTTGAATAACATAGCTCTTGCTATTTTAGCAATTGATCTATTTCTTCTTTCAACAATCCCATTTTGCTTAGGTGTATGGGGTGAAGATAATTGTCTCCTAATTCCATGCTCTTCACAGTAGATATTGAATTCTCTAGAAGTGAATTCCCCTCCTCTATTGGATTTAAGCTATTGATTTTAACTCCAAATTCATTCTATACTTTGTTCTTGAATATACTAAATTTATCAAATGCCTCTGATTTTTCTTTAAGAAAAACTATCCACATCATTCTGGTAAAATCATCAACAAAAATCATAAAATACCTCTCTCCATAGAATCCTCTTATTCTTGTAGGACCATTTAAATCTGTATGAACCAATTCCAACTTTTGTGTAGTACCAAATTTCTTGCTAGAAAATAAAAATTTCTTCTTCATCATCAAGATACATTCCTTACAAATAATTTCAATTGGCTTAGTGATTTTACACAAATCTCTTAGAACAAGTGTATTACTAGCTTTCACTATATATCAAAGTTTATGTGACAAATTTTTTTGTGCCATAACCAACTGTTGTCAACTTTAGCTACTAAACATCTAATTCCAATGGTGTTTAACTAAAATACATTACCTCTTATTTTTGTGCCAGTACCAAGCAATTTTCCTTTCTTGTCCTTGATGATGCATGTATTATTACCAAACTATAATTGATAAGCTTTGTCCATAAGTTGTCCTATTAGAAATTCTTTAGAATAACTAAGAGGGGGGTGAATCATTTATTCAAGGTCCAAATGTCCTAATAAAAAAATTTCACTCATTATAGTGAGCCCATTTAAACTAACCATGCATCCAAGCTAAACTTTCTTCTTAGCAAGTTACTGATAAATCAACATGCAAGAATAATACATGAAAGATCAACACATAACATAATGATTTACATGGAAACCCAATTTGGGAAAAGCCATCAGTAACATGCTACTGAAGTCTCACTCTCCTAAAGTGATGCCCTGTGAAAGGTTTTCCATGTTAAAGGCTACAACATACTATTAAATGTGACTTGGTTAAAGGATTTCAACATTAGAAGTGGGCCTGGTCAAAGGACTTTAGAACATTCACTTGGAATGTCACCCTGTTAAAGGATTTTAAAATGGTTGTTAAACCAACCTAAGTCCATAAGATTTTTCCCTAACTTATATAATTGCTAAAGAGTAACAATAAGGGCTTTGATCTTATATAACTCACAACATAGCTTATAGATTTCAGATCTCAATTCAACTTTCAAATTTTCCTGGCTTTTAGTCACTCTAGCTTTGACAACTTGTCCTCCTTTCAAGCTTCATCTCCTTGAGTCTCCATGCTCATTGTGCCCATACAATCACCTCTATGGTCACCTATTAAAGTAGAGTCTCTATACTCTATTGCTTCCTCTTAATGCCTTCTCCTTGACACCACATACTCTCTCCAACCCACCACTCAACCACTCTTGCTTCTTGACCTGTAATTCCTTAAATAGAAGTTTGAAATACTTTTCCCACTCTAATATTTCCACTCTTATTTTTGGTTTGAATAGATTCGGTAAGATTCAATGAATCTACCCCTTATCTTGTTCCTTCTAGAAACATCATGAAGAATCTTCCTTATTCACCTAAAAATGGTTTACCTAAAATTTTGTGCCACCAGCTCATCATCCTTATCTTCCATATGGTTCACAAAATTCAAGGTAACAAACTTGTCAACTCAAATTTGGTGAATTTTTGACTTTTCAAATAATGTAGTAGCTCGGTACTATTGACTCTCTGATGCTCGACACATATTGTGTTACTCGACATCAACTAAGTTTTTCTGATGCTCAGCACCTACTATGGATTCACTTGGCATCAACTAAATTTTACTAATTCTCAGCACCTATTACATAGCTCGGCACCTGAACTTGCTTGGCACCTTCTATTTCAGTTGACAGACACTAGATTTGCATTTTCTTAGCACTTATTGATAATCTGCTCAGAACCCATTGATGAATTTAGTCAAGCTTTGCAAACAACTTTGTTACAACTTATTCTTCTAAAGTTTCTAAGTGTAGCCAATCTTTGTATCTTCAAGTGTATTATCAATACATCATTTTACCATTGTCTTAATTGATTCCTGTACTTCATTACAAAACCATAACTCAACCTTTCCCTTAGGTGCTTTTTGTTACATCTTACTGATTAAATCCTCTTCATCAATCAACTAAGTGATATTACTTAGATCTTATAGCAATTTCCATTCTAGCAAATAGCAATTTTGACATTAGTGACACAACAATGATTGAAAACATTCTTTATCAACAATCTCCCTCTTTGCAAACAATCTTCCTTCTTCAATAGTGATCTTTTCAATTAGATTTTCAACACATCCAACACTTAACAAGTTATGTTTTAGTCCATCAAAAAAATAAACATCATTAGTATTTTTTTTACCATCAAGTGTGATCGATCCAATTCTTGTAATGTGATAGGCTGCATTGTTCCCTACTTTGACAGTTCCTCTATCATGGATTCTGAATTTGAAAAATTTGCTCATATCACCAGTCATGTGATGTGAACATCTACTATCAATGATCCAATATTTCCTTTCAACTTCTAAAATCAACATAATTTCTTCTCTAATTTATCTATCAAGATCATCTTCCTTTATAGCTATGAATCCTAATTCATCTTCACTTTTGTTTTGATCAGATTCTTCTTCTTCTTCTTCATTAGCATATAAACAATTTTTAGATTTTCTAGATTTGAATCTTCCCTTACACTTTCTTTCTCTTTGGGACACATAGATGCATAATGATCATATTCATTACATGTCCAACAATTAAAGATATTCTTACCATCCTTTTCTCTTTCCATAAGAAGAGCCACTCCTTCCTAAATTTTTTCCTCAATAGACTTGCTACTGCTAGCAATGTCTCCTTACACTTTGTGTTCCTTGCTAGACTAGGTTTAATGTTAAATTCACTAAATGTTGTCTCAACTTTTGCTAATTCTCCATATTGTTTCAAATTGAATTCTTTAGCTTCCAATCTACTAAGCAATGTTTCTTTGGTGAAATCAGTGGTACAAGGTAATATTACCTAAATCATCTGTGTTATTTTCTTGAAAGGTGGTGTTAGACTTTTCAAGATCTTCCATATTACTTCATCATCAAATTTATTTCCAAAAAGAGATGTGATTCTAGCAAAAATCTCAGATATTTTTCCAATATAGCTTCTTATAGATTCATTTGCCATCATTTTAGCATCTTGGAATGTGAAATACAAATTTTGTAATCTAACTCTTTTTGCATGTGTATCACCCTCATAATTAGCTTCTAAGGTTTTCCAAATTTCATGAGATGTTTTGAGTTATTTTACTTAGCTATACTCACTTTCAGGTTGAGCTAATAATATTGCTTCTCTTGCCCTTATGTTGCACATGAATACTTCTCTTTGTTCCTCAGTACAACTTCTACAATGTTTTTAGATGCCTTTGTTACAAGCTAATATCTTGGACCCATGCACAAAAGATGACTCTTCTTTTTATCCTTCCAACTATCATAATTCATGCAGTCAAATCTTAGACTTTCTTTTCTAGACATGTTCACCATGGATCTCCCAAAGTTGTTAAACTTTTTCTTCAAGGACCTAATTCTCTGATACCAATTGTTGGAAATTATAGTCCACCAATATAATTAAGAGGGGGGCTAAATTAGTTATGCCACAATTAAAACATTTATCATCTTTAAACAATCTTGATCAATCAACCAATGTAAACAATAATCATAAAGAGATGCTCATACACAATTACACCAGATATGTTGACTAGGGAAACCCTTGATTAGAGGAAAACCATGGTGGGAATGATGCCCATAAAATGATGTACTAATATGAATGTTCTTTGTTAGAGGATGGACCTTGTTAGGAGTCTATTACAACATTTAGTACAAAGAGTCCCTATTAGAAGACTTTGAATCCCTATTAGAAGATTCCAACCCTATTAGGAGTTGTGGAAGGTAGTTGAACCCACTGTCCAAACAACTTCAAGATCAGATCAAAAAACTCACTTTCCAATTGACCTCAGTACTATTCCTTTCAGAATAATAGATGTGTAACAAGATTTCACTTCTTCCTTTGTCTAGTATGTCAGACTCCTTCACCTTCAAACCATGCAATCAGATCTGGAACTCTAAACTTAGTAATAATAACCCTTAAGGTCATTTTTTAGCATAGGTAGATCATTCTTCTTTTGTATCACTTTGCTACTTAATAATTCTCAAGTCTTCTTCACTTCATCATGCTTGTAAAACATAAAAACATCTTTTCTTTATACCATGCTCAATCATAAATCCTTGATTCAGCTTCATACTTCATTATCATATGTTAATTAAATGAAATACACATTTAATTAGTGATGTCGGCTCATAGTTATACAAAAACTTTCACATGTGCAACTTCTATACATGCACACTTTTTGACATCATCAACAGTTAATAAACTATCTCCAATTCACTGTATAACCCTTCAATGCAATTATAACAAGCTGTAGCAATCATGCAATAGGAATTTCTTTCCTGATACTCTATTTCTATATGATTCTTTGTAAATTAATCATATCTTTCGTACATTGTCAATTCGGGTTCTATGCACTTGTCCATGTAGAAAATACACACTATAGTATGTGTTGGTAACTACACAACATTAGATATGTAATATAATATTCTCAATATAGAAATCATAGTCTGCTACTCTGTCAGTCTTTTACAAACTTATTACTATGTTGTCATCAATGACAAACACAGTTATAAATACATCATATCAATGTTCCACAATGCTCCCCCATAGCATTAGCATTCATACTAATATGTTTTTCATCCATATACTCTCCCCATTACCATCAATGTCAAAGATTTCAAACTCAATTTACCATTTGTTAAATATCAATTATTAATTAGCTGCTCCAAGCATCAACTAGCTCAAGTGTCCAAAGACACTATTCAATACCAAATACCAAATACCAAGAGTCCTCAATGACTCAATACATACCAGATACTCCCCCATATAGGAACCATCATCATTCAGTCCAATCAAATAATAGTGTATGTACCACTAGACTGATGCACTCTCTGCATCAACTATTTAGAAATATGCAAGGGCATAACCCCGAGCTTAGCTCTCAAGTACTCAAATTTGTCTTTAGGTAAATGTTGTCACTGAGGTTTGCACCCTTGTCCAAAGCCTATGCATGAGGAAAGCCTAGTGAAACATGTAAACAACCTCCAAGATGTGGGACTTGAACTATGAGGTTGAGTCTCCAAAGAAGGCTGGCTTCCTCTTACTATCAAGGTGCACCTAACTACTCCTGGAAGGGAAAAGGGAGAAGGAGATGCAAGAAAGAAAATCTACCTATTATAATCTATGGAGGTGATGCACCAAAATAGAGTGTTCGAACCAATATTTTCCCATACATGCACTATAGAACCAAAATGAAACTAAGGATATACACATTCAGGCTTGTTTTAACCTAGCAACCACATGCAGATCAGAAAACCAAAATGAATGACACAAGGAAAGAGAGATTCACTTATATATTATTCATAAGCCAAAAGAGATATAGTCATGCAGGTTACAGATCTCTACAAAACACCAATGAGAGGCAAATAGTTCTTACACTTTCACATTAATGGTTGAAGGAGATAAGGAAGAATGTCATATAGTTCAAAGGCAAGGGGAATTTTACACTAAAGATTTGCAAACGAATATCAGAGAAATTAGAGAAGGTTTGACTAGAAAAAAATCTACAAAATTTTCTTTTATAGTTTAGGCATAACTGAGATGTCCTCTAACTATAATTACTCTACAACCACTGCATTGAAGTCCTACAGAGAATAATCATGGGGATTTAGAAGAAAATTTGATCTGAATATAGATCCAAATGCAACGATATCTGATCTTGGTTGGAATAGGGACCTGAGAAGACAAAAATGATGCCATTAAACAATTTTGATTAGGTAGATAGATAAGATCAAAGTTGGTGGATCATTTTCCCACATTCAACATTCATTTCATGGTGGTTGGGATCGATCACAGAGATCAAATCATGCAGAAAACCCAACTTCTGATCATTTTGGTGCATGAATGAGTAGAGTTAGCAAGTCGGCCAAATCTCACAATGAAAATGCACCACGTGGACCAATAGTCTCATTTCTTTATGCCACCTTGCAGGTCTTCCCAAATTTGACCAAATATTCCAATTGACTGTGCCACCTTGCAAATCATGACCGCGAAGGTCACATTAACTGTTAGCACTAATCATAACCTAGTTGGACTGTTGAGACACATGTCTCTCAAGCACTTCCCTACATTACTTAACTCCCTCAAGACATCATAATGCGGGAAAGCCCTAATTTTTGATCTCTATGAGATCAACGATCATGAAAATTCTCTCTATGTATGCATTTGCCTTGGATTTGGGCCCGTGATACCTAGCACACGCCTTAGCAACCATACCACACTTGGTGACCCTTGAAGAGACAGGCCCCACAGGGACATGTGACAGCAAAATGTATTCCTACACTCTTTAATCTTTGCACAACTTCATCAAGTAGGGGTGCATCATCCATTGATCTGTAAAGATCTGACAGTGGGAGCTCCTTGTACATCATCTTGTGAAATAGGTGGGCCCATGACATCATCTAGGATAGGTGTCCCTAGGGCACTTCCCTGTAATGTTTAAAGCCCTCATAATTTCATAATGTGGGAATGCCCTAATCATCGATCTTTGCAAGATTGATGATCACAAAAGATCCTTAGAAGCTGTGCTTGCCCCCCCTAAAATCCCTGGGCCCACAGACACTTGGCAATAGGGCACTTGCCCACAATAATTAAAATCCTTACATCTCCATCAAGCAGGAAAGCGCCAGCCGTGAATTAGATCACATCGGACGATGATCAAAATTTGTGTCTCAAAAATCCCTTTGTGACCTGCCAAAGAAAAGGGACCCACCTGCCACGTGGCGAAAAGAGGTTTCCTTGCAACACTTGAAATCACTGCACCTTCATCTTGCGGGGAAGCGGGGACCATAGATCATGGAAGATCTAATGGCAAGGAAAGATGCATGCCGGCAGTAACAAAAGGGGGGAAATACACTAAGGTTTTAAATGTTTTATTTTGTATTTCCTGGGCTATTAAATAATATTAAACATGGAAATGACCGTTGGGTGGGGGTTAAGCATTTGAATTTGAATTTTTTTGTAGGAGGCAAAAATAAACAATAGTAAAGGCTTCATAAAGACATCTGCAAATTGATCCATAGTGCTTACATACTCCAATATGATCTCATTTCCTGTTGATTTCTCTCTCAACACATGATACTTAATAGATATATGCTTTGTCTTATAATGTAATATAGGATTCTTAGACATACTCACTGTACTTGTGTTATTATAGTAAATGATAATAGGTTCTTCAATCTTGATTATAATATCCTTCAACATCTGCTTCATCTACATAACTTGATTACAATTATTTATTGCTACAACATACTCTGCCTCAATAGTGCTCTGTGAAATTCAATCTTACTTCTTGCTTAACCAAGAAACCAATCTTCCTCCAAGAAAGAATGATCCACCATTGGTGCTCTTTTTTTCATCCATATTGCCTTCCCAATTAGCATTAGTATATGCACAAAGTGTGAAATCATTTGATAATGCACAAAGTGTGAAATCACTTGATCTATCATACCGAATTCCATAATCAGATGTCCATTTCAAATATCTGAATATTCTCTTTACTACTACAAAATGATATTCCTTAGGATCATATTGAAATCTAGGTACAATCTCAATTGTATTTTCTATATTTTTTCTAGTGTGAGTCAGATATTGCAAACCTCTAATCATTGATCTATACTTCTTTTTCTCCACTACAGGTGTCTCATCTTTGTTGGATAACTTGTGACTAGTTATCATAGGTGTGTCAATAGGTTTACAACTTTCCAAGAAAAACCTTTTCAAAAACTCTTTTAGATACTTGTCCTATGAAATGAATATATCGTCATTATTCTACACAATCTACAAACCTAGGAAAAACTTCATTTCTCCTATCAAATTCATTCTTCATCTCCTCGATAAATTTATCACTAGCTTCATCATTACCTCCAAAAATAATGTCATCAATAAATATTACAATGATCAACAAATCATCTTCAATTTCTTTTAGATACAAGTTATTGTTTGTCATACCTTTAGAAAATCCAAGCTTTGCCAAGTAATTGTCCAACCTTGCATAGTAGGCTCTTGGTGTTACAAGCTAGAGTTGTGATTGTACTAAAAAATCAACCTATTAATACCTAATACAATCACTAGACTTATACAACACAGGAGATAGTTAATCCATGTCACAAATCAAGAAGGGGAAGGCTAGTGGTAAGTCCAACAATTCCCCCCTCAATGTTACCTAAGGAGATTTGAACCTATGACCAAGCTCTGATACCACTTATTACAAGCTAGAGTTGTCGTTGTACCAAAAAATCAACCTGTTAATGCCTGATACAACAACTAGACTTATACAACATAGGAGGTAGTTAAGCCAAGTCACAAATCTTGATGGGGGATGCTTGCAATTAGTCTAACACTTGGTGCTTGCTTCAGACATAAAGAGCTTTCTTTAGTTTTCATACCATGTCTTGGTCTTCTAATAAAGGAATACCTTTAGGTTGTACAATATAAACCTCTTCTTCTAATTCTCTATTCACAAAGGTAGATTTAGCATCCATTTGATCGACCTTGAATTTCTTGTTCGCTGCATAAGCTAGGAACATCCTTACTACTTCCATTCTTGCTAGAGGTGTATATGCTTCCTCATTATCAATGTCTTCTTTCTATGAATAAACTTTACAAACAAGTCTAGCCTTGTTTCTCACAACTTCTCCTTGCTCATTCATCTTATTCTTCAAAACCCATTTTTTCCTATTACATCCTTGTCTTTTGGTCTAGAAACTAACTCTCATGTATCATTATTTACTATATGATCCAATTTTTCCTTCATTTCTTGGATCCAATGATTATCTTTGACTATCTCATCTACACACTTTCATTCAACTTGAGATATCAGGCATATCTCTTCATTTGCTCTATTCCTTGACATAATGCCTTTGTCTTTACTTTAATTTATTTGCTTGAGGGGGTGATTCCTTTTCAGATTTCTATTAGGGGTAGGAGTTGACATCTCAACTCTTATCTCTTCTCTAGGTTCAAAACTTTATTCTCCTCTATTCTCAAAAGTTAGCACATCATTCTGCAAGTCATTATTAGTCTTAAACAAAAAATTAGCATTCTATCTAACAATTCCAGAGTTATTTTCTTCTTCATCTGAATTACAATCTACCATCTTTTCTTGGGTTCCAAACTACTCATCAATCCTTACATTTGTGCATTCAACTATTGTCTTAATTCTATAGTTAAAGCATATGTAAGCCTTACTTTTCAATGAATAGCCAAGAAACATACCTTCATTGCTTCTTAGATCAAACTTACCAATGTCACTGTCACTCTTAATATAACAATGTTCCTAGATATCCTGAAATATTTGATTGATGGTGAATGATCAAACCATAGTTCATAAGGTGTCTTGTCCATATCTTTTCTAATATGTACTCTATTCAGAGTATATATTATTGTATTAACTTCTTCTCTCCATAATGTCTTAGAAACATCATTCTGAAATAACATTGTTCTACCTTCTTTTGCTATAGACTTATTTCTTCTCTCAGCAATCCCCTTTTGCTCAGGTGTTATAGGTGCAGATAGTGGTCTTTTGATTCCATTTTCTTAAAAAACTATGTTAAATCATCTAGAGGTGAATTCTCTTCCTCTATTAGATCTTAAACACTTAATCTTAACACCAAATTCATTCTCAACTCAATTCTTAAATATCTTAAATTTCTCAAAAGCTTTAGATTTCTCTTTAAGAAATGCTAACCACATCATTCTAGTGAAATCATCAACAAAAAACATTAAAAACCTTTCACAATAGAATCCTCTTGTTCTAGAAGGACCACTCAGATCTATGTGAATGATCTCCAACTTCTCTATGGTAGAGAACTTCTTACTAGGGAATAATACTTTCTTTTGCTTAGCCCAAATACATTCCTTACATAAAACATTTGTAGGCTTAACAATCTTAGGCAAAGTCTCTGACTGCAAAAGTGCTACTAACCTTTACAATATTATCAAAGTTCATGTGAAAAAATCTTCTATGCCACAACTAGTTGTTATCCATTCAACTAAAATACATTACCTTCAAATCTAGTGTCATTTCCAATCATCTTATCATCTTTTTCTTTGATAGTTTAGGTCTATCCAACACTCAACAAGTTATGCTTCAATTCATCAAAAAAATAGTCATCATCAGTATTAGTTTTACCATCAAGAGTAATGGATCCAATTTCTATTATATGATAAGTTGTATTGTTACCAACTCTAATAGTACCTCCATCAAGATTCTTGGGCTTAACAAACTTATTCATATCACTAGTCATGAGATATGAACAACCACTATCAATTATCCAATCAGACATCTTTTCCACTTGGGTAACCAAAGCTCTTTCTTCTTTGATTTCACTATCAAGATCATCTTCCTTGATAGCCACAAATCCTAATTCATCATCACTTTTTGTTTGACCTTTTTCATTAGATTCTTCATCTTCATTTACATACAAACAATTTATATCTCTATCTCTTCTAGGGTTAAACTTCCCTTTATACTTTTTCTCTCTTTTAGGACATTTAGATGCATAATGACTAAATTCATTACAAGTCCAACATTTAAATATTTTCTTACCATCTTTTTGTCTTCTCACTAGAAGTCTTATTCCTTTCGCAATCTTCTTGTTTTTATCATCTTTGTTGCTACTAACAAAATCTCCATAGGTGCTTGCACTCCTTGTCAAATTAGGCCAAATGTTTAGGGTACTAAAGGTTGTTTTGACTCTTTCAAGTTCACAAGAATATTTTAGATCTACTTCACCTAATTTTAATCTTCTAAGTAGTGTATCCTTAGTAAAATCCTTATCATAAGGCATCACTAACTAAATCATCTACGCTATTGGCTTGAATGGTGGTGCCAAACTTTTCAAGATCTTCTATATGACTTCATCATCTTCTTTAGTTCCACCATGAGACCAAATACCTATAATGATTTCTAATATTCTACCAATATAACTTCTTACAGATTAATCTTCCATCATTCTAGCATCTTGAAATGCACATATCCAATTGTGTAATATCATTCTTTTTGCATGATCATCACCTCAAAAGTAGATTCTAAAGATTTCCATATTTTATGAGATGTTACAAGTGACTTTACTTGACTGTACTCATTCACTATAAGTGTTGTTAGTAGGGATTCTATTGCTCTCATGTTACACATGAATAGATCTCTTTCTTCTTCACTACATCCTTCAAGATTTTATCCTTCAAGAATTGTCTTCTAACTTTTTGTCAAGATCCAATATCCTAGACCCATGCACAAAAGATGAGTCTTCATCTTTTCCTTCCAACTATCATAGTTGGCCCTATTGAATCTTGGACTATCCTTCCTAAGCATATTCATCATTGATCTCCCAAAGTTGTTAAGATTATTCTTCAAGGACCTGATACTCTAATACTAATTGTTAGAATATATAATCCACTGATATAGCTGAGGGTGAATTAGTTATCAAGCTAATATCACAATTAATAATCTTAAACAATCTTAACCATATGAGCAATATAAAATTAAACCACAACAAGATACCCATACATAATAACACTAGATATGTTAACTAGGGAAACTCTTGATCAAAGGGAAAACCCCGGTGGGGTTGGTATCTAGAAGATGATGTACTAATATAAATATTTCTTGTTAGAGGATAGACCCTATTAGGAGTCTATTACAACATTTAGTACATATGAGTCCCTATTAGGAGACTTTTAATCTTTGTTAGGAGATTCCAACCCTATTAGGAGTCATACCAATTGAAGCAAGGTGGCTAGAAGTAACTAAGGCCAATAAGCACACTCAACTACCCAAAAGACCATGTAAGTGTTAACACAATAGAAGAAAACACAAAAGAAAATAGCACCATAGAGAGAGAGAGAGAGAGAGAGAGAGAGAGAGAGAGAGAGAGTTATGGCCATTATCATACATATCCTTTTGTAATGCCTTCTAGGTTACGGCCAGATGCAAATACATTCATGATCTAAGATCTAGCTTTAAATTCACACTTCCCAGTTTTGCTCTCCAACCCTCTCTTAAAATTTCCCTAGCTCTAAGCCTAAACACTCTATTTATACTAGCCAAAATCTCTTATAGATCATTATATAAAATAGAGAAGCCACAATTCAGCTCTCAATAGATATTAAATACCCAACATGAAAATAAACCTAACATTAAATACTTGAAGAGCCATAAGTTGGCCTCCAACAGAAATTAAATGTCTAGGAATTGATATCTAAGAAAATTTGTGATATCTTCTAGCTCTAATTGAACTAGAACTTTAACTTTGAATTTTGGATAGTATTTTAGATCCTCTAAAACCCCTTAAGTGAAAAAAGGCTTATTCACCAAGGATAATTGTGCATCCATCCTGAAAGTCAAGCACAAAAATTGTCGCATAGAACTCCTAGAAATTTATACTCTGGGAGAATTGCCATATCTCCCAACTTATGAGGATTGTACTTTCGATACAAGAAATTAATCTATGCCCTCTTCAATACCTAAAATGTTTAGCCTCTCATTCATTAAGGAAAATTAGTTAGATGATCTGTAACAGGCACCCATAAACCAGAAAATAATTTTAGCAAAACACAGTTTCAGTAGTAAGGTAAAAACTGAAAACATGTAGGATAGCAATGCAACTCAAGATTGATGCAAGATCATTAAGATTTTATTTTGGTGGTGTGATGATATTTATGATTAGAGATGTTTTTGAGACACATTGGGGAACCTTTTCTTATGATTGCATAGAGATTGGATGGATTGAGTTGAAGTTTGAGTTGTTTGTACCTTGCTATTGGAATTGTGTTTTCTGGTTTATGAGTGCCTGTTGCAAGGTGTGTAATTAATTTTGCACAATAAATTAGAGTATATAATTTTCAAGGATTGAAGAGGGCCTAGAATACTATCTATTACCTAATTTTAAAGTTCTAATTCCTTATATGTTGGGAGATATGGTAATTCTCCCAAAGTATCAATTTATGAGAGACTACACGATAGGTTTCTATGCATGACTTTCAGGATGGATGTGCAATTTTCCTTGGGAAATCAGACTTTGTGCACTTAAGGGGTTGGAGAGGACCCAAATTTATACATATAATTCAAAGAATGAGTTCTAATTCAATTAGAGCTAGGAAATATCACATTTTTATTCAAATAGGTCTATTTTGGGCATTTAATTTCTATTGGAGGCCAACTTGTGACATGTGATTTAAGTATGGGCATTTAATTTGTGTTCTAGGCCAACTTGTGGCTTAGTTGGATATAAGTATGGGTTCTTGTGGATTTTTTTATAGATTCATTTAGAGGAGGAGTGAATGTGGAAGTAGCTGAGAGGCGAATTTTCTTGAGTTTGTGGACAAAGCACCGAATGTGAGGTAGTTTACAGCAAGATTGTGATGAAGTTGTGAGTGTGTGGACAAAGCATCAAATGTGAGGTAGTTTACACCCTGATCTTGGAGAAGAGCTAGGGCTACAACTGGAAAACAAGGAGGTTGCTTGGTGGGCTTGCAATTACAAGATTAGATTTCCTTGGTGGTTTCTTCCAAATTGTTGTTATGTTTTGATTAAGTAAAAATAGGTTTTAAAGGACACGAAACCTTTTACAAAGTAACCAAGTCTAGAGAAAAAAAGAATAAAGCTACCATATAAGTCTAAAAACATAGTTCAATAAAAAATAAGCCTCCAAAAAGAGCATAGAAAAATAGAAAAATAGGAGGTCAACCAGAAATAGAGCTAAAAAGACTGCAAAGAAACAACAAAAAACTAGCACCTGAACAACTACATAGTCTTCAACAAGTTAGTAGCCTAGTCTACCAAGATGTGCATATTCTCCATAATGGCCTTCACCTCTTCCATCTTGCTCTTCTCCTCATTCTTCTTAGAGTGAGTCTAAGTGTGTTTACTAGGTCCCTGGTTCTCAACAATAGTAGGGGAACTGGGCTAGCTGGGATTGGTTTTTGTAAGTTGGATCTTGAGGGATCTTGCAAAATTGATTTTCTAATTTCTATTTCTATTTGGCCCTAACTCAAAAGGCCTTACAACTAGGTATATTTCATGTAATCAATTATTTTTTATGAACAAATTATTGTAAATTGGTATCAGATCTTGTGTTGTTGCTTCTTGTTGTTATGTTTCCACTACATGGTTATATTACTGGGGGCTAGGACATTGATCTGATTAGGATCTAGGACTATTATAGAGGAATGCTTAACAATATTACATAAAGTTAAATTTCAAAGCATTAATTAGCAAATTAACAAAACTTAAATTCTTAAATGAACAAAGCATAAAAAGGTAATGACTAAAAGAAAGAGAGTAGAGAGACATAAGACAAAACATGATTGATAACGGAGTTCGTCCACAGGTCGGACTACATCTCTAGATCTTGCTCAAATAGAGGGACCAATCTGATTTGCTCCAAAATCAATTACAAGTGTTCAAGATCTTCCCTTCAAGCACAATTCTAGCATTACTCTCCAATGTGCAAGAATAATCATCAAGTCTTCAAAATCATAATCTCCTTCTCATCACCTAGATGCTTTTCCAAAGCCTACTACCCCCATTTTATACATCAAATTTAGCCAAAAATGGGCTAAAACAATTAACCAACATAATCTCCCATTTTGATTACATATTTCGAATTTTCCCCTTTTACCATTATTTTGTTATGATCTCACACCAAAATTAAGGGTTTGTTTTCAACAAATACCCTTATTTAAATAAGATTGGATGGATTTGTTATGGATAGATAACAACTCTTCCCTTAATGTTCTATATACCATAAATAGCCCATTGGTTGGCCTTAATTTTAGGAGGCCAATGGTTAGGAGTTCAACTCCCATTATCTCATTCCTTTAATTCGAATTAAAAAGCTATTTTAATTTGAATTTGAATTTTTTTCCTCTCTTTATGATTTTGTGATGTCATGCTGACATCATCAAAATCCATACTTTCACTTGAATTTGAAACCATCATAACTTTTATATTTGATCTCCGTTCTTGATGAAATGAACACCATTGGAAATCTTTTGATGAGCTCTTTCATTTGGAATCCATTGTCAAATACTTTTGAGATGATTACTTTTTCACCCTTTTATGACCTCTGGTCCCAGTTTGACCAAATTTTGACCAGTCATAATTTTTGCACTTGAACTCCAAATTTTCTCGTTCGAGTTATGTTGGAGTCAAAATTGTGAACACTTTGTAATGATGTTGATTCTTGGAGCATTGGGGACATTCTACTTTTCAGTAATTTTTATCCCCTGGATCAAGCCTCCCCATTGAAGAGCTTTCAGACCTCCAAAAGTTTGGATTACTCAGAAAGAAGGTGAGGGTATAGTTCCCTCACTTTACCAATATCCATCCATCTTGCATTGCTTGGATTCATCCCCTTCAATCCCACTTGGAGGTATTCAACTAGTTCCCTTTGTGAAGTTCTGACATTTCTGTCAGGATGACATCTTGTGGCAATTTTGATATGTTCTCTGGTGAAAGGTCATCAATTGATGGAACCTGAACATTAACGTCTTCATCCAAGATCATTGGAGGCTCATACAACATCAGATTCTCAACATTGAGAACTGAGTAAATTTGCATGTATGGAGGAAGATTAAGGCGAAAAGCATTAGTATCGATCTTTTCCAAGATCTGAAAAGGACCATACCTGATAGCTTTGAGCTTCCTTCCTTCACCTTGCATTCTTTCCTTGCAGATATGTAACCAAACTCTATCACCAACTTGGAATTGGTGATCAATGCGATGCTTATCATGGCAAGCCTTGTATTTTGCTTGGCTCTGCTATAATTGTGCTTCTACTGCCTAATGGATTGCTTGGACCTTTTGGATGAACTTTAAAGCCTTTTCTGCATCATGGCATCCATCTACAACATCGTCCTTCCCAAAAGAAAAAGCCATTGGTGTCTTAGGCAAGTAACCAAAACAAGTCTCAAAAGGAGATCTCTTTGTAGAAGAGTGTGTCGCATGGTTGTAAGCATGTTGCACATACTGAATACTTTCATCCCATAACTTAGGATGCTTGCTACAGTAACCTCTAAGTAAATGCACAACTGTCCTATTCACTACCTCTATCTGTCCATTGATTTGCGGATGGAAGGTTGTACTCTTCTTCAACTTGTTGTCCATGAGTCCCCACAAAGATGACCAAAATTCCCCTAAGAATCAAGAATCTCAATCTGATACAATAGAAGTGGGTAACCCAAAATGAACCCATACATTTTGAAAGTACAAATGAGCAGTCAGTTCAATAGTAACTTTCTTTTTACAAGGCATTAAAATACACATTTTGCTGAACCGATCAACTACTACATACAAATAATCATGACCCTTCCTAGACATAGGTAAACCTCCCAAAAAATCCATAGATATACTTTCCCATGGATGGGATGGTATAGGTAATGGTGTGTACAAACCCAATTTCCTATTACTTGGCTTGCTGGTTGCACACATTACACATCCTTTTATATACTTGGTGACAGTTTCCTGCATATGAGGCTAGTAACAATATTTTTGCAATTGGGCTAATGTCTTACTTACTCCAAAATGTCCTTCAATCAAAGAGGTGTGTGCTTCATGGATTACATGTGCCTGTTCATCTTTAGTAATGCATAGTTTTCCCAAGTGGTACAACAAATTATCATGCACATAGTAATCTTTATCTTCCACATGTTTACCCTGGATTAAAGCTACATAGATATCCTTAAAGTTCTCATCATTAGCATATTGTTCCTGAAAACTTTAATGAACCATAGAACTATTTTGAAAGATTATCAAAGCATTCCGAATAGGAGGTCTAGAGAGCATATCTTCCACTTTGTTATGGGAACCCTTCTTATACTTAATTACCAAATGAAACTATTGTAGAAAACCCATCCACCTAAAGTGCCTACTTTGTTGCAACTTAGATTGTGAGTGGAAATATTGCAGTTGCTGGTGATCAGTGTGGATTACAATTTCCTTTCCTATTAAGTAGTGCTTCCATTTTTTAACACTCTAAACTAAAGCATAAAGTTCTTTATCATATGTAGGATAGTTACTTACTACTCTTGAAAAAGTTTCAAAGTGGTAGCAGACTGGTTTACCTCATTGCATGAGTACAACTCCCATGGCAAACCCGCTTGCATCTGTCTCAATCTCAAATGGTTGATGTAAATTAGGTAGAGCTAACACTGGTGCAGTACTCAACTTTTCCTTTAAAGTGTTGAAAGCCTTTTTTTGTGGACCTCCCCACTAAAAAGTTGCCTTCGTACTAGTTAATGCATGCAATGCTGATGTAATGTAAGAGAAGTTTGCAATGAACTTCCTCCAGTATTGGACTGCACCTAAGAAACTCCTGACATCTGAAATTGTACTTGGCTTAGGCCATTTTATAATACATTCAACCTTCACAGGGTCTACTTTCAATTGACCATTCCCTATGACATAGCCTAAGTACACTAAAGATGTCTTTGCAAATTCGCATTTTGACATCTTTACATAGATTTTTTCTTTTTCTCAATATATCAAATACTTTCTTTACATGAATTACATGATCATCCCAAGACTTACTGAATACAAGAATATCATCTAAATAGACTATGACAAAATCATCAATAAAGGAATGGAAGACATCATTCATGACTCTCATAAATGTAGCTGGTGCATTACAAAGCCCAAATGGCATGACCAACCACTAAAAAAGTCCCTATTTTGTCTTAAAAGAAGTTTTCCAAATATCACTTTCTGCAATTCTTATTTGATGATATCCACTACGTAAGTCTAGCTTAGTGAAATAAATTGCATGTTTCAACTGATCAAGTAAATCATCAATTATAGTAAGAGGGTACTTGTTCTTTACCGTTATCTTGTTTAGAGCCCTGTAGTCAATACAAATTCTCCAAGTCCATCTTTCTTTGGAACCAATACAATAGGAGAACCACAAGGAGAAGTACTAGGATAGATAACTCCTTTCTAGACCAACTCTTGAACTTGCTTCTTGATTTCTTCATTCTACAACACTGATAAGTGGTACATGCCAATATTAGGAAGTGGTGCATCTTGTTGCAACTAAATCTCATGTTGTATCTCTCTCTTAGGAGGCAATCCTTTCGGTTCCTGAAACAAGTCATCGTAGGTGGAAACAACTTTGACCATTTTAGATTTATGTTTTGGATCACATCCCTTAAATGCCTCAGATGTTTCATCTTCTTTGGCTTTTACAATCATCACTACAAAATTCTTACTAGAGTTGACTAACCTTTTCATTTGACCAGCATTGAGTAATGCTAGATTATTCTTAACCTTATGTGCCCGTACAATGTATTCAATATTGTCTTTAAACAAATGATACTTATTTTCCCCCCTATAAAAGATAGCCTGTCGATCATACAAATAGGGACTCCCAAGTACAAGACCACAAATATCTAAAGGGACTACATCAGCTTCTACCTCATCCACAAAGTTTGCACTAATGGAAAATCTTAACTTGCATTGTTTAGTTACCTGTAACTGTGCATCATTGCAAACCCATCCAAGAGGATATGGTTTCAGATGAGGTGTTGTAGTCAAATTAAGCTTTTTAACAACTTCTTCAGATATCAAATTAACTTGAGAACCCATGTCAAATAGTGTATCAACCTTAGTATGCTTAATAACAACTCAGATGTGAAATAATTCATTCCTTTGCTTATCATTCTTAGGAGAAGATTCTTTAATTGTACTTGCACTTATACTAGAAGAACTTGTAGCTGATGAAAGAGATATACCTTTTCCTTTACCTTAAATCCCGATAGCAACAATCTTTGTCTCATCTTTGGAGTTAGATCCAAGATCTTGTTGAGTTATAGTAATAGTCTTTTGTTTTCCTTTGTTTCCACCAAATCACTTCGGCCTCTTTTCAAAATGCAGCTTCCAACACTTAGAATCATCATGCCCTTCTTTCTTGCAATGTGAGCATGTGAGTTTCTAACCCTCTTTCTTTACTATTACTGTCTTTTTACCCTTTCCTTTACCTTTGGACTTTTCCTCAGACTTAGATGGTTTTTTATCAAACTTATCAATGAAAGTACCCTTACCCCTTGATTCTAAATGTGTTGCCTGAACACATACTTCATCCAAATTACAAGGATTCAGGATGAGAATAGAATGCCTTAGGTAAGAATGAAGACCACCTATATATTTGAGTAAAGTGTCCTGGGTATATAATGGGACATTTAATGAAATAGCCTTTTTACAAAATTCGTGGGTGTAATCCTTGACAGACTGACCTTTCCCTTGCCTAAAATGTTGCCAGTTCATCATTAACTATTGCATATGGCCTAGGGGATAGAATTGCTTCTTTAAAGCAGTAACAAATTCTGATCAAGACAAATTAAACTTACCATGCTGTGTAGTTTTATCCCGAGACCTACTTTCCCACCAAGTTAGAGCTACACCACCTAAACGAAGAGTGGCTAACTAAATTATGTCAACATCATCTACAAGGTTTTGAACTCTACAGTAGACTTCTACTTGTTGAATCCAGTCATCTAGTTTCTTGGCATTTAACTCCCCACAATATTTTGGCAAGTCAAACTTTACATCCAACTTGATTTGAGGCTTATGTCCACCCTTAAAAATATTAGAAGACTCAGAATGGGTAGAAGAAGGAGAAGAGGGGGAAGAAAGAGAAGAGGGAGAAGAAGGAGAAGATGGAGGTGTCTTTGGCAGATCACAATCATCGCCTTTCTTTTTCCCTTTGTCCTTTCGAGCTGCACGTCTTCGCATCTTCTCTTCTCTTTCTTGTACCAAAACTTCTACCATTGTTTGCAAATGTTGAAGAGTCTTCTGAATACTCTTATCTTGAAAAGCTTGTCCACCACCTTCATCTACCATTTGTGATGATGGTTTAGTCCTTTGTTTTCCAATCTCAGGATTGTATTCCTTGAGCTTTCCTTCGCCTTTCTCAATCCTAGATCTTGTTAGCATTCAAATCTGCAATACTAGTCCAACAAAAGCTCTGATACCAAATTTGATCTAATTAGGATCTAGTTCTATTACAGAGGAATGATTAACAATATTACATAAAGTTAAATTTCAAAGCGTTAATTAGCAAATTAACACAACTTAAATTCTTAAATGAACAAAGCATAAAAAGGTAATGACTAAAAGAAAGAGATTAGAGAGACATAAGAAAAAACATGATTGATAACAGAGTTCATCCGCGGGTCGGACTACATCTTCGATTCCTACTCCAATAGAGGGACCGGTCGGATTTGCTCCAAAATCAATTACAAGTGTTCAAGATCTTCCCTTCAAGAACAATTGTAGCATTACTCTCCAATTTGCAAGAATAATCATCAAGTCTCCAAAATCATAATCTCCTTCTCATCACTTGGATGCTTTTCCAAAGCCTACTACCCCCATTTTATACATCAAATTTAGCCAAAATGGGCTAAAACAATTAACCAACATAATCTCCCATTTTGATTACATATTTTGAATTTTCCCTTTTTACCATTATTTTGTTATGATCTCACACCAAAATTAAGGGTTTGTTTTCAACAAATACCCTTATTTAAATAAGATTGGGCGGATTTGTTATGGATAGATAACAAATCTTCCCTTAATATTCTATATACCATAAATAGCCCATTGGTTGGCCTTAATTTTAGGAGGCCAATGGTTAGGAGTTCAACTCCCATTATCTCATTCTTTTAATACGAATTAAAAAGATATTTTAATTTGAATTTGAATGTTTTCCCTCTCTTTATGATTTTGTGATGTCATGTTGATGTCATCAAAATCCATACTTTTACTTGAATTTGAAACCATCATAACTTTTATATCTGATCTCCATTCTTGATGAAACAAATGCCATTGGGAAGCTTTTGACGAGCTCTTTCATTTGGAATTCATTGTCAAATACTTTTGAGATGATTACTTTTTCACCCTTTTATGACCTCTGGTCGCAGTTTGACCAAATTTTGACCAGTCATAATTTTTGCACTTGAACTCCAAATTTTCTTGTTTGAGTTATGTTGGAGTCAAAATTGTGAACACTTTGTAATGATGTTGATTCTTGGAGCATTGGGGACATTTTACTTTTCAGTAATTTTTATCCCTTGGATTAGACATCTCCTTTGGGGATACTCCTACCTTGCACTATGTCAAGGATGTTCCTACATTAGACAACCAAGGTTGGACGAAATGATTATCCTGAATCATTGAGATGTCGCAACCTGAGTTGAATCCAACTCAAATTGAAAGATCCATAAAGCATCTTCCATAGGTCTGTTCTTCCACTTCACTAGATATTCACAATAATCTTTTCCCCTTGTGTTCTTACCAATACTTTGATCCAATATCTACTCAACTTCTTCAATCTACTTCTTAGGATAGTCCTCTGATACAATGAATTCATCATCTAAATCATGATACTTGTATAAATCAGCAACATTGAATATAGGAGATATATCCATGTCATCAAGTAACTCAATTTCATAAACATTTTCACTGTCAAACTTCTTCAAGATATTATAAGGTCCAAACTTCTTCATTTTTAGCTTATTGTATGTTCCAACAAGAAATCTTCCTTTCTTTACATGAACCATAACCTCATCACCAACTTGAAAATCATGATGTCTCCTAGACTGATCAATATTCTCCTTATATTTCTGATTACTTTGTTCTATCGTAAACCTCACTTCCTTGTGTAAAAAAACCATAAAATCAGCAAATTCTTCTCTTGTAATGCTTCTCTTTTCTTCACTACCAATATCTCTCAAATCTTATACTCCTGTAGGCTTCATTCTAGTAACAATCTCAAAATGTGTCTTCCATGTACTCCTATTCACAAAATTATTATATGAAAATTTAGCTTGTGCCAATACCATCTCCAAGTTACTTGGCCTTTTCACAACTAAACATATTAGCAAATTATGCAAGCTTCTATTCACAACCTCTATCAATCCATTTGTCTGTGGATGGAATGTAGAACTAAACTTCAAGTCAGTACCCATCTTCTTCCACAAACCCTTCCAAAAATAACCAATAAACTTATTACCTCTGTCAGAAATAATGCTTCTTGGTAATCCATGAAATCTCATAATCTCTTTAAAGAAAATTTTAGAAAAATGATCAACATCTGATGTCTTCTTACATGGTATGAAATGAGTCATCTTAGAAAATCTATCCACTACAACAAATATGGAATCATACTCCTTCACTGTCTTAAGTAATCCAACAACAAAATCCATACTAATGTCACTCCAAAGTTTCTTAGGAATAGTAATAGGTGTATACAAACCAATATTTTGACTCACTCATTTTGCAACTTGAAAAACTCTATAACTCTTTACAAATTTCTAAGCATCCTTATACATTTGTGGCCAATAATACTTTTCTTTTAGCAAACTCGGTGTCTTATCAATTCCAAAATATCCAGCCAATCTACCACTATGCTTTTCTTTAATTAGATTCAACCCCATAGAACTTCTAAGAATACACAACTGAATACCTTTGAAGAATCACAAACTTACCCAAGAATCTTTTCATTACTTCAATCATAAACCTTAAGAAAGTACTAGGTGCATTAGTCAAACCAAAAGGCATAACCAACCATTCATAGAAATCATCTTTTTGTCTTGAAATCAATCTTCCATTCATCACCTTCTCTAATTTCAATTTGATGATAGCCACTCTTCAAATCAATCTTGGTAAAATACTTTGTTCCACTCAAACAATCCATTATGTCATCCATCCTCAGCATAGGAAACCTACATTTCACTATGATTTCATTAATAGCTCTAGAATTAGTACACATTCTCCATTCTCCATTCTTTTTAGGTGCTAATACAATAGGTATAGAACATGGACTCAAACTTTCTCTGATCAAACCTTTTTACAACAAATCATGCACTTGTCTGTTAATTTCTTCATTCTCTATAGGTGTCGATCTATATGGTTCTTTGTTTGGAAAACTAGCTCTAGGAATCAGATCCATACAATGACTTATACTTCTTACTAGAGGTAAACCATCAATAATATCCTCAAACAAAAATATTTTTATACTCATTCAGAAATTCTACAATTTCTAATGTCACTCTATCATTACCAACTTATGCTTCTTGGTCATTACTACCAACACTCAATCCTCTAGGAACTATAGCAAAACAAACTTGATTATTCTTTACTTCCTTTTCAAATTTCTTTCCATTAACCATGCAAACTTTTATTCCAATACAACTGACCTCCTTTGGACTTTCAATCAAAGGAAACAATAATTGTTTCTTCCCATTTACACAGAGTATATTGATTCAATCTTCCATCATACACAACATATCTATCATATTGCCAAGGTCTACCCAACAAAATATGAAAACAATCAATGGGCATAATATCACACAAAACTTCATCAAATTAACGTTCAATTTTGAACTTCACAATACATTGTTCACTTACCAATATCTTACGCTAATCTTTGATTCATGAAACGTGATAACATTTGGGATGTTTTAGCCTCTACAACTACAAATTTATAACCAACTCTTTTGATGCCAAATTTGTTGAACTTCCAATATCGATGATTACCTTGTAGCATTTTCCATCCATCTTACATCTAGTCTTGAAAAGACTTCTTCTAAGAATAGGTTCCTCATCACTTCCCTTATTACATAAGGTTCTTCTCACCATCAGATTTTCTCTAGCCTCAGGTCCACTTGGTGAACTCTCAGTGTCTCCTTGAATCACAACATTTCTATTATTTTCCCACTTTAAAAATATCTACATTCAAAAGATCTATGCCCTTCTTTTCCACATCTAAAACAATTACCACAAAAACTACCTCTGGAATAAGAATTACCTCTTCCTCGATAAGATCCAATACCTCCTCGCTATGAGCTCCCACCTTTCCACTTGGTATTGTCTTTTTCATCATTCTTCCATTTATATTTTCTATTATCATGCATAGAACTATCAAATCTACCACCTTCTCCATAAGATCTTCCTCTACCTCTCTAGAATCTACCACCTCTACCTCTTTGTCTTTGTTCATGCTTCTTTGTCAAGATCTCCTTAACTTTCAAGGCATATTGATAGGCTTCTTCCACACTTTCCAACTTCAAAAAATTTATTTCATCCTGAATTCTAGATCTCAATCAATTTATGTACCTTGAAACTTTCTCAACATCATCATCCACATGTCCACATCTAATGTCTAATCTTATAGAAATCCTTTGTATACTCTTTCATAGTCATGTCCTTTTGTCTCAAATTTTGCATCTTTCTCAAAAAGATAACTTGGTATTCAACAAGAAGGAATTTTTTCTTTACCTTTTCACCATCTTTGGCCAAGTTTTAATCTTCTCCTTTCCTCTCCTTTGTCTATCAATTTACAAATACTCCCACCATAGTGAAGCATGACCTTTTAACCTTGTAACTTCAATCTTCACCTTCTCATTATCAGGAGTGTTTTCATACTCAAAGAACTTCTCCATATCTTAGATCCAATCTAACACAACATTGGTATCCAATTGTCCATCATAAGGAACAACTTCTATATCCCTATACAACACTCTCAACAACCTTGCCTCATCTTCATCTTCTTCAAGTTTCAGATTAGGGTTTGGTGCTACTACTTCATCATCACTTACATCATCAAGATGTGCTCCTCTCCTCTAGACTATCTCCACAACATCTAATCTAGCTGCAATTTGTTTCAATTAATCCAATATAGCAATCAACATTTCCTCTACCACAAACCATCTTTACAAATCAGGTTCCTATAAGATCATAACCCTCTGCAAGTTTAAGGTTAAATTTGCAGATCTAAAACCTTAAAACCAAATCTAAAATAGGGTTCTAAATGATCCAATCACTATGAACCTCAAGCTTTGATACCACCTGACATAGGGTAGCTAGGATTAACTAAGGCCAATAGGCACACTTAGCTACCCAAACCACCATGCAAGAGTTTACACAATAGAAGAAAACACAAAATAGAATAGCACCATAGAGAGAGACAGAGAGAAAAATATTCTTTATTGATTCATAAAAATATAAAATAAGGCCTTTTGGGTTATGACCAGATGCAAATACATTCATGATCTAATAACTAGCTTTAAATTTGCACTTCCTAGTTTTGCTCTCTAACCCTCTCTTAAAATTGCCCTAGCTCTAAGCCTAGACTCTCTATTTATACTAGCCAAAATGGCTTACAAATCATTTAGGAACATAAAGAAGCCAAAAGTTAGCTCTCAATAGATATTAAATACCCAACATGAAAATAAACCTAACATTAAATACTTGAAGATCCACAAGTCGACCTCCAATAGAAATTAAATGTCCAGGAATCAATATCTGAGAAAAATTGTGATATCTCTTAGCTCTGATTAAATTAAAACTTGAAATTTGAAATGTGGGTATTATTTTAGGTCCTCTAAAACTCTTTAATTGTGAAAATTTTGATTCACCAAAGATATGTGTGCATCCATTTGGAAAGTTGAGCACAAAAAATTGCCGCATAGAACCACTAGAAATTGATACTCTGAAAGAATTGCCATATCTCCCAACTTATGATGAATTAAAACTTTCTCCTTTGAAAAAATAAATTACCCTAGGCCCTATTCAATCTCTAAAACTTCAAGCCTCTCATTCATTATGTAAAATTAATTACATGGTCTGTAACAGGCACACAAAAACTAGAAAACACAATTTTAGCAAAACACAGTTTCAACAGCAAGGTAAAAACTAAAAACATGCAGGATAGCAGTGCAACCTAGGATGTTCCTAAATAACCAACCCTATTATGATTTTTGGAAGATATTTGGACCCACTTCCCAAGTAGCTTCAAGGGAAAGACCAATGAACCCACTATCCAAATGATCTCTATATTATTCCTTGTAGAATAATAATTGAAATGTACTTCCTTCCTCTATCTCTGTCCTATCAACTAGACTTCTACTCCTTCAAATCTTGTAACTAGATCTTGAATCTCACATCCAATAATCCCTTGGATTTATTACACACATTTAGTAATTACTCTACTCATTTTCACACTTCACACTTGAACAACAATCACAATACTTGAACACACACTATGCAATCAAGGAAAACATCTTTCCTTTATACCATATCTTTATAATAATTCTTTGAGTTGACCTTGAGGCTTTCCCAATTAATTATAATAATATAATCAATTAAATTACAATTATAATATCATTTTCAAATCATAGTCTATACAAAACTTCACAGTGAAAAACTAAGGCTTGCACACTTGCTGACGTCAATGTCTCACTATCTTTTATCACTACCTGACTGTGCATCACTTCATTACTTCTAGAATGTAATATAGACAATAATTTTTAGGAACTACTCTTTGTAAATAAGGTACAAATTTTGTACACCATCAACTTAGACTATGTACACTTAACCATATCATCAAGACACTATGTTGTACATGTCCATAACTATGTAGGACTAGACAATCAAACCATTGTTCATACCATCAAGATCTTTATCTTCTACTCTTTTAGTCCTTATAGAAATAATGCTATGTTGACATGTAATGACCCTCTAAATTAGATAATAGTAAATATTCTTAGTTACTAAATAAATTAAGATAATTATTACCAAGTAAAAAGTGAATATTTAAATGGACAACATCAAACAACTAAATTAATAACTAATCTATGACTAACATACTATAAATCAATATACAAAATAATTCATATTACTAATCAATGTAAATCAAATACACATCTATTATTACTAACTAATATCAATGTGTTAGGGGTCATGACCCATTCACGAGAATCTACATAACCCTTCATTAATGGGGGGAACACATATAAATTTTCATACCCGTGCATATGAAAGACACCAAAAATGGTCTATACATATATACCTTCACTTTACAAACATGCCTCCACTTTATAAACATGCCCACATGGACCCATTGAATTGAGAGTGAAGTGATATTACAAGACTACAAAGTTGATCACTAACTGCCACCTAAGTAAAATGATGAAATTATATAATGATGCATGTATCGAACTAATGGACAAAGACTAAAACAAATATATAAAACATGGTCTAAGAACAAGGACACTACCATGTGGAATAGAATTATCACCATCAATATCAACCACCAACATAATGGACGTTCATATATATATATATATATATATATATATATATATAAAGTCATGTCAAGGTTCCTATAAAGATGGTAGACAAACTATCAAGGAATGTAAAAAGAGGACCTACAAATAATAATTAATGTTTGGTGTCTTATGGTATTGAACCAAATTATACCAATCCTATAGTTCACCATTTATTTACAAGTATAAATGAATACATTAAATATATATTTTATTAATAACTATAATAATGGGACACACTCATTAGATATTGAAGGTATACAAATAAATTAAATATTTATTATAATTAAAAATACTATATATACTATTTAATCAAAGTATTATTATGATCCCTACAATTATTAACTATGTTTTCCAACAATATTACAAATGACTATTAAAATTAGATCTGATATATTCTTATAATTGGATGAAACATTATAAGACTTAATATTTTTATTATCAAAATATAACTATCATTGATTCAACGAAATATCATTTATAATAATCGACCCCAAATGGGGACATTACAGTGGTATTAGAGCATGATCTTGCCATCCTGTAGGGTGAAGATTATAAATATTTCAATAAATAAAAAAGATCAAACTATTGATTATATTTGTTAAATAAGCTTGGAAATATGATTAAACAAATGATGAATCTAAGTTCATATGAGTGATTTATTGTCAAGATAGGAGAGGCAAAGTAAATCCACTCAAGATAGGTAAGGATGTGGGTTCGAATGCCTTGATGAAAGAGTCCAAGATGGGTGAGGATATGGTTTTGAATTCCTTGAGGAAAGTGTTCAAGATAGGTAAGAACATGATTCCAAAATCCTTGAGGAAATAATCCAAGATGGGTATGAACATGTAGTCCCAATGCCTTGAGTGAGCCTACTCGTAGATAGGTATGTATTGTCCTATGATGTTGATAATTTCATCCTCTTAAATACAAAAGGACTTGAGATCAATATTCTAACCTATTCAATCTATTTCATTAAATGAATCCTCAAGGAAAATATTTTGAAACTATAAAGATCAATCATATCATATCTTTTAATTATGAAATCATCAATCCAATATGCTTGGAATTAATTAGATATTTTATCCTCCTCAACACCTTGAAATCTATCTCTCAATCATCGTGAACAAATCAATCTTACAAGGTTTAATCACTCACAAAATGTACATATTACTATCATGTAAATCTTGATTATATTGTACAATTTAATCTTGGAAATTGAACAAGTTGTATAGCAAGATATCAAATAAACAGTGTAATTTCTTGAGGATAGTCAATTTTGGGAGGGTAGGACTATAATGACCCTCTAAATTAGATAATAGTAAATATTCTTATTTACTAAATAAATTAAGATAATTATTACCAAGTAATAAATGAATAGTTAAATGGACAACATCAATCAACTAAATTAATAACTAATTTGTGACTAATATACCATAAATCTATATACAAAATAATCCATATTACTAATCAATGTAAATTAAATACACTTATGATATTACTAACTAATATCAATGTGTTAGGGATCATGACCTATTCTCTCAGATATACATAACCCTTCATTGGTGGTGGGAACACATATAAATATTCATACCCGTGCATATGAAAGACGTTGAAAATGTCTATAGATATATACCTTCACTTTAAAAATATGCCTTCACTTTATAAACATGCCTGCATGGACCCATTTATTCGAGAATGAAGCAATATTATAAGACTACATAGTTGATCACTAATTGTCACCTGAGTAAAAGGATGAAATTATATTATGATGCATGTATCAAACTAATGGAAAAAGACTGAAACAAATATATAAAATGTGGTCTAAGAACAAGGGCACTACCATGTGGAATAGACTTATCACCATCAATATCGACCACCAACATAATGGAGATATATATATATATATATATATATATATATATATATATATATATATATATATAGATATATATATATATATATATATATATATATATATATATATATATATATATATATATATATATATATATATATATATATATATATATATATATATATATAAAGCCATGTCAAGGTTCCTATAAAGATAGAAGACAAACCATTGAAGAATGTGAAAAGAGGACCTGCAAATAGTAATTTGTATTTGGCATCTTATGGTATTGAACCAAATTATACCAATCCTATAGTTCACCATTTATTGGCAAGTATAAATGAATACATTGAATATATATTTTATTAATAACTATAATAATAGGAAACACTATTAGATATTGAAGGTATACAAATACATTGAATATTTATTACAATTACAAATATTATATATAGTATTTAATCAAATTATTATTATGATCCCAATAATTATTAACTATGTTTTCCAATAATATTACAAATGACTATTAAAATTAAATCTCATATATTATTATAATTGGATGAAATATTATAAGACTTAATCTTTTGATTATCAAAATATGACTATCATTTATAATAATTGACCCCAAATAGGGACATTACATGACATCAATGAAAAACATAGTCATAAATGCAACATATCAATACTGTCCAATGCTCAAGATACTCCCCTAATGTAGTATCATCAACATTCGTGCTAACAATATGATCATAAGAAACAAAAGATTTGAAGATATTTAGAAAAAGATACCAAAAAACTTGTATAACAAACTAGTAAATAGGAGAAGAAGAGTTACTAATGAGGAAAAAGGTATTAGATAAAATATGATGAAGAAATTTTGTGAAGTCAATAGTGATGAGGGTATGAAAAATATAATGAAGGGTATTGATCCCTTATTGAGAAATAAAATAAGAGCTATTCTTTTGATAGGAGGTAATTATGAAGGGATAGATCAAAAGAGATAGAAGAAGCCATTGTCAAATACATGACTTAAATACCTAGAATTTAGAAAGTAAGTGCAAAGTTAGGGGGAACAATCCCTATGTTTGTTGAACCAAGCACATTGGCACTAATAGTGATAGAGGTAGAGGATACAAAGATACCAAAGTCAGCTCCATATATCACAATTGATATTGAGTCCATGCATGTGGATAATACCCAAAAAATAGTAGATGATAAGGAAGATCCTTTTAATGATCTTGGCACCTACACTGTTGGAAATATAACTAAATATTCTAGCTTTGATGAGGATGAAGATGTAGAAGAGGAGAAAAGAAGGAAAGATGAGAAAGATAAAATGAAATAAGAAGAGGAGAGAAGAGAAAAAGATTTTTAAAAAAAAGAGGAAGAGAAGAAGAAATAAGAGGAAGAAAGGAAAAAAAAAAGAGAAGAAGAAAAAGAAATAGAGAAAAAGATTAAGGAAGAAGAAGAGGAGAAAAAAAAGATATAGAAAGAGAAGAGAAGAGAAGAAGAAGATAAAAGGAGAAAAGAAAAGGAAGCAAAGGAGAAAATGAAACATATTTGGAAGGTTGTGATGCAAGAAATCAAATTTCAACCACATCTCAAAATGTAACCATAGAGGTTCATAAGTTAATCTTTCAACATGAGGTAAATGTACTGATTACCACACTTGTGATAGATAAAAAACCCTTGATTCCCACACTATCAATAGCATCTAATGATGATGATGACCATAAAGGTCTCATATCTTCTTTGAGAAAATTACTAGAGAAGAATAAGATAGTAAAGACACTGGAGAGAACCTTGACAGAAGTTTTGGATAGTATGCAGAATATGGTGACTTTAAAGGTAAAAAACCTAATTTTTAGAAGAAGGAAAAGAAAATGGTGAAACTATTTGATGAAGAATCAACCACACTATCAAATATCACACCAATTTAGGCACAAACAAAACATGATGCACAACTCTTTGACACAGTCTACACAAATGTGCATAATGACTTGCAAACACTGAATGTTTGTGTAAAGGAGTTGAGAAGTTATCTAGAAGAAGGGAAGAAGTTATATGGACAATGTATTATGTCATCTAACTATTTGAAATATATTAATACAAAAATATTAGCATGGATGAGCAAGTTTCAAAAACTCACTAATGTTAGCTAAAATTGATTAATTTTGTATTGTCTTTGATGTTACACAAATATCATATCATTATTAGTCAGTGTATGTCAAGCTCATTTAGGCAGTGAAGATAGTTTTCTATGTCTACTGAGCTCACTCAAGTGCTATATGATAGTTAGTAGAAGATGAGTGTTAACTGAGCTCACTCAATTAATGAAGAAAATTTGGATGGAACCAGTGTTAATCTAGCTTCTATTGGTTAACATAGGAAATCATTTATGAGTTAGTGTCTATCGAGTTGGGTTAGCTAATGAAGGATTTTGTTATTTTGGCATATTAAGCTTAATTGATTTATTCATTAGTTCTAGCCAACTATGATAATGAATATTAGTTATTCTAAGTTTCATATGAGCTGACTTGACAATATGAAAGATATAAATATAAGGTCAAGTCATGGATTCAAAAAGTGTGTGAAGAAGTTATGAATGAATTGAAGATTTAATGATGTAGAGAGGAAGTGAATTTAAGGATAAGCTAAAAATCCTTGTGGAGTAGAAAAGATATCTTTGATCAGGAAGGATTGAGTATAAGCCAAAATAGAGATCTATAATCACCAATTCATGAGTTACATTCAAATCAACTCATCTTATTGTTACTCTTTAACCATTGTAGCAGTGATCTAAATCTCTTAACAAATTTGGCTTAACAGTCATTTGTAAATCCTCTAACAAGATGGTAGTTCTATTGAATCATCTTAAGACCTCTAACAACACCACTCCTAGTAGGGTGATTAAATCCTTCAAAAAGTGGCAAGTGGAAGTGGAGTGAAGGGTTTGGGCCAGAAGGAGATTTTGAATTCTACACAATTTGTGCTAGGAGTGCGATCTCTATTAGCTAGAGATTCCTCTGATTCTACTGATGTAAAGGATGGTAGGACTTTGGAGGACTCCGAAGGGGGTAGGACTTTGGAGAACTCAGGTGGAGGGCCCAAGCTAGTTAAAAAGTGGTCAAGCTTGTTTGGCATACGTTCCAATGGAAAATCTATCTTTTCACTAGTTAGGGATATTTTCGCAATGGATAAAGGTAAGTTCTCCATCAAAATCCTTGACCAAATTATTAAAAAAAACATTTTGAGTATGGATTTGACTCTAGTTGGGAGATTTATGGGGGCTAGACCCAACATTTCTAATGTGAGGGGTTTTTTTGTAAGAAATGGAGCTTGAAAGGTCAAGTTGATATTTTAGTGATGGCTAAAGGATGTCTCTCTTTCTATTTTTATTGTGAGGAGGATAAGAAAAATATCCTCTATAGTATCCCTTGCATGATGGGGAGGCATACTTTGATTCTACAAAAATGAACTCCCAACCTTTACTCTCTAGATGATTCAATTATTCAAGCCCCAGTTTGGGTTCACTTACTAGGTCTTCCCCTTGAGTTCTGGGTGGAAGATGTTTTTCAGGGTATTGCCAATACCTTTAGGGAGCTCCTTTCTTTAGATCCAGTGAATGTTTCTTAGAAAAGGATGAAGCATGCTAGATTTTGTGTTAGAGTTTCACAGGGGGTGGATTTCCTTTAATCTGTCTCTTTAAAATCTAAACTAGGGATATGGGACCAACGTATTGAATTTGAATCTATCCCCTTTGTTTTCTTTCATTGCAAAAAAGTTGGGCTCTGGGCCAAGAAATGTCCCTCCTTAAAATTCAAGTCCAAAAAGGCTAAGAAGGTGTGGGTGTAAAAGGATTAGAATAGGGTTGTTGAGACTTCGAAGGGTGATGGGGTGGCTTTAGGCGAGACTACCTCTTTACAGGAACAGGATCAACACAAGGTTTTAGAGACCACAAAGAATAATGGGGTGGTTTTAGGTGAGAATGCCTCTTCAAAGGAATCGACTAATGGCTTAAATAATGATGCAAGTGGTGGTGTGACTGAGAATGTGAGGGTTCCCCTTTAGATATAGCAAGAAAGTATAGATTGTGATGTGGGGACTGCTCAATCTAGATTGGATTCACCTTTGGAGAAGAATTATTCTCAGAACATGTCAAAGATCTCTAATAGGGATAGTTTAAAGAAGACCCTAGCTAATAAGGATATCATTCCCAAGGATGGGAAGGGTAATGTTGAAGATGGGACCCATATGGAGTCTATGTTTCCTAAGGGTGCTTTATCCAAGGAGACTTTGCTAGAAGGAAACTTTGTTAGAGGTGAAGTTGAGGACCTTCTTGCTATTTCTCATAATGAGGAAGTAGTGTGGGAAGAGGAGGGCTTTATTTCCAATTGGATTCCTGTTGGTAAATAGGCTAAAGGTAGAAAAAAAGGAGGAAAAAATGAGGATTCTACATCTACCAAGAATAGTAAGAAAGGACCCAAGGCAAAAGGGGAGATTCTAAAGAGTAGATCTGGTGGCCTTTCTTCTACACCTCTTGGGGCTACCCTGAAGAATGGGGATGTTGGGTCTTCCCCCTCTCCGGTGGGAAGACCTTCCAACTTATAGAAAAGAACAACTAAGACCAAAAGGAGCATTTTTGATGGTAGTCAAAGAACCATCCTTGAAGTAAAAAATTTCCATAAATTATGAAGATAATCTCGTGGAATATTCGAGGGTTAAATAACCCTCATAAAAATGATATTTTTCAAAACATGATTAGGGATAATAGGCTAGATATTTTTGTCATTAAAGAAACTAAGATGCTAAAGGATAAGGTGGAATTTCTTCCAATTTTCAAGGGTGGAAGGATTATTGGAAATGATTCTGAGGGATCCTCAGGTGGTATGGCTATTTTTTGGACAAATAGATGGATTTAAGGGGAGATTATCTCACAAAATAGAAACATGATGAATGTTAGATTCATAAACTCTAAAGATGACTTTAGTTGGGTCCTTACTAATGTCTATGCCCCCAACTCCAAATGGGGAAGAAAGGCATTGTGGGAAGAAATCTCTAATCAAAGAAAACTTTTTGCTGATGAGAACTAGATTGTGATGGGGAACTTCAATACTACATTAAAAGAAAATGAAAAATGTGGGGGTAGCCAAAATAATTTGGACAAAAAATTAGACCTAATGGATTTTATTGATCATCATCTTCTTAATGATATTGACTTGCATGGGATTGAGCACACTTGGACTAATAGAAGATCTAAAAAGGATCTTATTCAGGTTAGGTTGGATCATGCTCTCATAAGTAATGATTGGATCCTAAATTACAAATGTACTCTTAGTACCCAAGTTTGGGTGGGATTAGATCATTACCCAATTTTTTTCGTCACTAAAAAGCTTAATTTTCATAAGAATTTCCCCTTCAGGTTTGAGAAAATGTGGACTATCCATCCAAACCTAGAGACTCTCTTAAAGGAGCGGTGCATTATTAAAGTGGAAGGTACAGTTATGTTCACAGTTGTGGAAAAACTAAAGAATGTTAAGAAGAATATTAAGAAATGGAATAAACATACCTTTGGCAACATTTTTGAGAACAAAAAAATGATTTTTGAGGAACTTAAAGACATACAAGATAGGATTCAAACTGAGGGTTATGAGGTTGTTTCTAGGGAAGAGGAAAGTGGAAAATTGGTTGAACTTCATGACATCATTTCTAAGGAGGAAATATTTTGGAGATAGCATTCTAGAAAGGTCTTTTTGAAGGATGGAGACCATAATATGAGGTACTTTCATGTGACTACTCTCAAGCATAGGATGGCCAACAAAATTTCTAGACTCTGTACGGATGACAGACTAACTAAAAAATGAAGAGACTATTAAAAGGGAGGCAGTGGATTTTTTTAAAAATCTATTGCAAGGTACCAATCTGGACTTGGAGAAGCAGGATATGTTCCTTGAGTGCATCCCTTCCTATGTTTCTAAGGATCAAAATTTGTTTCTTTCCTCTATTCCATCTTCGGATCAGATTTCTAAGGCTATTTTTTCTTTTGAAGGAGACAAAGCCCCTAGTTCTGATGGATTCTCATTCTTGTTCTTTCATAAGTACTGGCATATCATTGGTGCTGATATTTGTAATGGTGTGAAGGAATTTTTTGGGTCCAGGAACATTCTTAAAGAGCTGAATGGAACCTTTCTTGCCCTTATTCCAAAGAAGCAGGGTGTGGATAATATGGATTTGTTTAGGCCTATTATTCTATGTAATTCTTTTTATAAGATTATTTCGAAGGTTCTTACCCTTAAGATTTTGTCTCTTCTACCTTTCATTATTTCTAGATAGCAAAATGGGTTTGTTTCTAGCAGACAAATAGTGGATTCCATTATTATAGTGCATAAAAATATTAATTCTCTTTTAGTGTCTAAAAAGGAAGGCTTTTTCTCAAGCTTGATCTATCTAAAGCTTATGATAGAGTTGACTGACACTGTCTTCTCCATGTTCTTGAAGCATTTGGTTTTAGTAAGAGATTTTGGGATCTTATCTTTATACTGGTGTCATTAGCATCATTCTCTCGATTCTTGTGAATGGTTCTCCCACTTATTTCTGTAAGGCATCCAAGGGCCTTAGAAAAGGAGACTTGATTTCTCCTATTCCTTTTATCATCTTGGAAAAATGTTTGGGGAGATTTTTGGATAATATGGTGCTTAAAGGGGACTTTGTGGGCCTTAATCCTTCCTCATCTACTCTAGTGTGTTCACACCAACAATTTGTCAATGACTCTATTGCTAAGGGAGAGTCTTCGATGAAGAATGCTAGGAATATTAAGAAGGCTTTGGTGGACTATGGGAATGCTACAGGTCAAATTATTAATTGGAGTAAAATTTTGATTTATTTTATCAATGTCAGTGGAGTCAGAAAAACTAAGATTAAAAAGATTATTGGCTATGAGATTGGTTCTTTGCCTGATTCTTATTTGGGATTACCTTTGGGGTTATCCCCTCCTAAAAACTTTTGGAACTTGCTGATTGATAAAATCCACTCAAAACATGCTGGTTGGAAAGGATCTCTTCTTAGTTAGGTAGGTAAGGTTGTTGTTTTGAAGTCCATTTTGCAAAGTGTCCCACTTTATGCTTTGAGTATTTTCAAAATTCCAAGAAAATATGCTCTTGCTATAGAAAAGATTTAGAAAATTTTCTTGTGGACAGGTACGAAGAATAAAAAAAGGCTCCCTCTAATTGCTTGGGAAAATTTTTGTATGCCTCGAAAGAAGGGTGGGCTTGGCTTGTGAAGGGTTACATCAATGAATGATTTCTTATTGGCAGATAAATATAGCAAGGATAACTTTGACTTTAACCATTTCCTTAATAGTAATGTGGATCAAGGGGGGTCTTTGATTTGGAAGAATGCTTAGAAACTCAAAAATATTATTAGAAAAGGGGTAAAATGAAAGGTAGGTAATGGTAGGAGAGTTCTTTTTTGGGAAGATATTTGGATCTTAGATTACCCACTTTGTAATTATCCAAGATGGAACAAGTATATGGAGTATTGTAAGACTCGGATTAGAACTCTTGTGGCAGATTATTGGAAAGAGAGTAAATTGCTAGATCTCAATAGAGTGGACCCTAATTTGGTTGAACTTAGTAAGTGCCTAAATGCATTCTTCTTAAACCAAAATGAGTATGAAATAATTTGGAAAACTAATCCCAGTGGTGTGTTTACAATAGCCTTTGCCAATGATGATTCCTTTGATGATTATGATGAATCGTGTTGGGCTAAGGCTTGGGTGAAAGGTATGACACCCAAAGTCAATATTTTATTTTGGATCCTTTTGTAGAATAAAGTCCTAACTCTAGATAATCTTAAAAAGAGAGAGTTTATTATTATTAATAGATGTTTTCTCTATAAGAATGATGGGGAATTGGTTAACCACATCACTTTGCATTATCCTTTTACTAAGAAGATTTGGGATAAAATTTGCAACTTATTGAAGGTTGAATGGGTGTTCCCCTCCACTATTCAGCTATTCTTTAATAGTTGGAAGGCCCCCTCCAAGAATACTCTAATTGATAAACTATGAGATTTCATTCTTCTATATGTGGGATGGGGTATTTGGAAGGAGCGCAATGATAGGATCTTCAGAGATGTGGAGTCCAGTCCTAATTAGGTCTTCCATAAGATAAAGATCCTTATGATTGAGAATATTAAAACTACTGGTTCAAAACAATAACTGTGTAATGAGTGAGAAGACTGAGTTCTTCATAATTGGAATCTAAAAAGTTTGAGTATGGGTGTTCAAAGACCTAATCCTAGGGAATATGCAAGATGAGATTGTCCTACTAAGAATTGGTTTAAGATAAACTTTGATGGGGCCTCAAAAGGAAACCTGGGCAAAGCAAGGTGTAGTATTGTGATAAGGAATTAAAATGGTGATAATATGGGAAGTATGGCTATCCCAATAGGAAATTAAACAAATCATGTAGTTGAAGCCTCTGTTTTTCTTCATGGTCTTATTTATGCTAAGAAAATGAATATGAAAAAATATGGGTGGAAAGGGACTCACTCAATATTATTAATTGCCTTAATAAAATCTCTATGCATTCATGGACAATTAGTAATATTATCTATGAGGCTATTAACATTATAAAATCCTTTGATACTTGTGTTATAACTCATAATTTTAGAGAAGCTAATTGTACTGCTGACTGGGCACCGAACGTGGCTTGCTTTAGTGATCATATTATCATTTGGGGACATTATGATCCTTTACCTCTAGATGGACACCAATTATTTCATCATGATAAATGAAGGTCTATGCAAAAAATTAAAATTAAAAATGATAGTGTTAGTACCGTGTAATTATGTGGGGATAAGTGGCCACGAGCATTGGGTCATGCTTTTTAGTGATATGAGCATTCACTCACATGAATTTTGGGTTATTTTTTCCATTTTTCTCTTTGATTTTTGTGAGACTCTTATATTCAATTCATTTGGGGTTTTTAGAGGAAGATGACCTATGATTTTGGTGATAGGAAAATGGGAGGTAAGAGGAAAAGGGTGGAACTAGTTAGTTGTTTGGAGTGGATGAAGAAGGGGGTGTGGGATATTCTGAGGTGAGGTAATTTTATTGGGTAAATGGAGAGGCTAAATTGTAATAACCCAGTCATTACATAATAGTTTATAAAAACCTAAAAGGAGGGCTTAGTTATGGTGGGCAATTAGCAAATTGAGGTTATTGAGGATGTGATTGTTGAGGCCACGAGCTTGGAGCTAGACGATATTAATTTCTATAGGGAGCAAAAAATTTTAGATAGAGCAATTGACAAATTTGTGGAGTCTAAGCACAAAAATAGCCGTCTGGTCAAAATAGGTAATTCCTATATCAATCTAACCTCTATTTCTTGCCCATGGCACTTTGTGTTGTTTGTGATAATGAAATACCTAACTCTTTATGGGAGATTCATGAAATGTTATGGGTACCATTTCATGCTAGTAAACCACTTTAGGAACAATGTTAAAATTATTTTCCTTACTATTTAAGATAATCTCTTAGCATATCTATCTGGGCGATTCAAAAAGACCTACATGGAAAACATGTTTTCCATGAGGGTCTTATGGTTCTCATCATGAATGTCTTAAAATCCAAGAAAATCGTGAAGCCTAGAGGTTGTCTAAAGGTTGCTGATTATTATATGGAATGTAGCACTCAAAAGAAGGGTTATGATTCTAAAACCCAAGATGAAGCTAAGGGGGGTGAGGAGAATTTGAACAAGGGCTTTGGGGGTTGTTCAAAGAAGAAGAAAAAAGTGATTTTTGACTCTAATTCAGACAAGGAAAGTGATTTTATGGAGGATTTGGTGAGGGATTATAAAAAGAAAAGTTGGAGTAAGGGAAAGAGGATTAAGGGCATTCCTATTGTGAGGGATTCTTCCTCTTTAGATGATGAACCCTTAGCTCATAGGATGGAGAGGAAGAGATATCCTTCAAGACATTAGGAGAAAAAATTAAGGCATAATGGGGAGGCAGATAATGAGGAATCTGATGAACAAGGGCTACATCTTGATTTTGTTGAAAAGTTTAAAGTTTTGCCAGGGTCTACTAAAGGGTTGTATGTTAACCCTAGCACAATACTGAAGGAGATTGGGGCTATGAAAAAAAAAATGTAGGTGTTTGCAAGGAATATGTAAGTATTTTGCAAAGATATAGGGAAATCTAGCAAAGTGGCTCGGGTGAACACCAACATATTGATAGACTATAGGAGGTGATCAGGAATGTAGAAGAAGTTAAAAACCTCATGCAGAAGATCCCATAGCTAGAGACAAAGAATGGGGTGATGGACAAAGAGTTTAATTACAACCAGGAGAAGATATCAAAACTAGAAGCTAAGATGAAAAATTTGGAAAAACTATTTGAACATATTGCTGAGAATGTGATCACTCTACTAAAGAAATTAGAGAATGAGAAAGGTTAGGACTCCCCTTAGGTTGTTGAGATTCAGGGTCCCAACAAGCATACCAGGGCTCACTCAAAGAATATTGAGGACATGAGAAAAAAAAATGGGGTAAAGGTCATGGCTGAAAACACAACATCCTTACGGACCATGAACTTGGCCTGATCAAGTCTTCTTAGCTAGCTTTTTGCTATCTTTTTTAGTAGTCCTTTGAGTGACCTCTTGGATGTATTTTTTGGAGGTCTGTTTCATGTTTTCTCTAGGTAGCTCTCTCTATTGCTTTCTTCTTTGTTTCTTTCTAGAATTTATGTAAAAGGTTTGGGTCCTTTAAAACCTCTTTTTACTTAATCAAAATAGTGTGTTTTCTAACCTTTAACAAGGTTGGCTCCTAAGAGGGCTCACTTTCGAAGAGTGAAAATAGTAACTAGTTGCAATTGGTGGTTTTTTCCCAAATTGGGTTTCCATGTTAAATCCTAGTGTCAAATGTGTTCATGATATTTTTTTTATATGTTTGAAACTAAGTTAAAGTAAGAGATAACATTTAAAGATTTTCATAATCAGTACTTACCGAGTTATAGCATTTTATATGTGTTTACTAAGCATCAATAGTATTCAATTTTCAGACTTTATTTTTTACTAACATCTAAGGGATATGGGATTTATTTTAGTTGTAACTGATTCACCCCTCACCTCTTAGTTACTCCTCTTATATTTCCAACAATTGGCATCAGATCATTTTGGTGCTTGTAGAGGTTTCAAGGACCTAAGCTAAAGATTGAGATGTCTTATAGAAGAGATATTTCCAAGCCAAACAGAGATAATTTTGTAGCATGACAAGGACTTATGAGGTTACATTTGGCTACTATTAGTGATTAGGGGTCCAAATATCTTGATATTGAATTCAAGACTCCCACTAGAACATTATCAGTTAGAGATATTGGTGAAAAGAATAATCATAACATCATGATGATTGATATTACATCTGCTCTTAGTTATGCTGAATTTGATGAAGTCAAAGACTGCAAAAAAACTCATGAGATGTGGACCAAACTAAAAGACATATATGGAGGAGATGAAATTGTAAGAAGAGCTAAGGCTGAAATTCTTAGAGATCATTTTGATTAGATGGAAATGAGAGAAGATGAGAATATTGCAAAATATGCGGAAAGAATCAAAGCAAGTGTAAGTGCAATCAAAGCATCTAGAGGAGAAATTGAAGAGAAAAAAAATTGTAAGAAAGGTACATAGAACTCTTCTTCCTATTTATGTAATTATAGTGTTTTCTATTCAAGAAATTAGATTTGATCCAAATAATAAAATATCTTTGGATGCTCTAGTTGGAAGATTGATAGCTTTTGATTTAGATAACTTTGATAACTATGTTCCTAGTTCAAAGGTTATTGAGTCTGCTTTTAAAGCTAAACTCTCACTCAAAGAAAAGGCTAAGAAATCAAAGTCCACACAATCAAGAAGTGAAGAAGAAGAAACAAAAAATGTTTCATATAGTGATCTTGAAGTTGTTGAAGTCCCACTTGCAAGAAAGTATTCCAAAGGCAGAGGAAAGTACAAAGGTAAAGTTCCTTTGATCTACTTTTCTTGTGAAGAAGTTGGTCACATTGTTGCAAGGTCTCCAAATAGAGAAATCAAAGATAAAAAGAAAATAAATAAGCACAAAGGAAAGAAGGATTCCAAGAACTACAATGACAAAGGTAAGAAATCTTATTTTATAGCTAAAGATTCTAATAATAGTGAAGATGAAATAGTATATATTGTTGTAAAAGATTAATCTAATAATGAAGGAGATAAGGTGACTCTTATCTCTCATGTTAGCAAAAATGATATATAGATTTTTGACAGTGGCTATTCACATCATATTACTAGAGATAAAATAAAATTTGAGCGCATAGAATATTATGATGGAGGTAGTGTGAGATTTGGAAATAATGAACCTTGTAACATAAAAAGGAAAAGGATATATTTTATTGACTAAAGAACTTGTATGTGACAATGCTTGTTGGGTTGAAGGACTAAAGCATAATCTAATGAGTGTGGCACAATTGAATAACATTGGATTCAAGGTAGAATTCATGAATGGATAGGCTAAACTACTAGATGGAAAAGGAAATCTAGTTTGATCTGGCAAGCAAACAAAAGGTAATCTATTTTATCTTGATCTCAGTAATTGTTTATGTTTTATTGCTCAAGTAGAAGAAAGTTGGTTATGGCACAAAAGACTATATCATGTTGACTTTGATAATCTGGTTAAGATAAGAAAACATAGAAGAGTAAGAGGTATTTCTAGTTTGAAAAAACTTTATATGGGTTTATGCAAGAATTGGCAAATTGGTAAGATGGGAAATACTAGTTTCAAAAGCAAAAATTATCAGTCAAAAAAAGTCTTAGAAATTTTTCATATAGATTTATGTGGACCTATTGGAATAGAGAGTTATAGTGGAGAAAAGTTTTTCATTCTTTTTTATGATGACTGTAATGTATCTAAAAGAAAAATTAGAATCTTTTCAAAAGTTCAAATGGTATCTGGAAAGAGTAGAAAAAGAAATTGGAAAGATATTGAAATGTTTAAGATCAGATAGAGGTGGTGAATTCATCTCCAATGAACTCAATAATTGTAAGGAAACTCAAGTGCGAAAACAACTTCTCACACTAATCTCTTAAGAAAAGTATGGTTCAAATTCTATTAAAATCTTTTACACTTACAAATTCAATATCATGTAAACAAAAATATTTTAGCCAACCAAGCATAAAGAAAATAGATAGAGCAAGGAACACATAACACAAAGATTTGCCGATAGGGAAACCTTTCGGTAAAACAACCCCACCCCTCCAGAACTTGTACAATGTATTATCCTCAACACAAAGTTACAATACACTTGCAATGCAAGTTCAACAATGACAACAAAAGACTCCAGTAGCAACTCACAATACCAAAAATACACTTTCTCGCATCCCACCTCTTCGCAACCCTAAAAATTCTTATAACATGCGCTTCACTTTAGGGCTACTCCCAAAGGTAACCGTATTAGGGTTTTACCATTCTCTGGGGTAGAGTCTACAATACTCAAATTTATCAATTTCCACATGTCTTCACTTGTCATTGAATCTTCCTAACATAGCTCTTACGTGTCATAGGAATCCGTCATAACTATTTTAGCAATGATCTCCTTATACACAATTCAAGATGTCGACACATCAACATTATTTGCAATAAATACATTTTACTAAACAAATAATAAGAATAGGAATTATCCAAGGTTGAGACACCTTATTCTTAACAATAATTTCTACATTGAAAGAGGAATTAAAAGACAAGTATCAACCCCTAGTACACCACAATAGAATGGTATAGCTGAAAGAAGAAACATATCCATCATGGATTGTGCAAGAACCTTGATGATTGAAAAGAATGTTGCTATCAAATATTGGAAAGAAGTTATCAGCACTATAGTTCATACCTTGAACACAGTACATGTGAAGAAAGATTCAAACAAAACTCCTTATCAACTATGGTATGGCTAAAAACCTAATGTAAGTTACTTGAAAGTATTTGGTAGCAAATATTATATCCTGAAAGAATCTAAAAAATGAAAATTTGATGTAAAAGATGATGAAGGCATATTTCTAGGATAATCCTATAGAAGTAAAGTATACAAATTTTTAAATTTGTCTACTCATAAAATAATAGAAAGTGCACATGTTAGAATTGATGAGTTTGTAGAAAAGAGTGAAGAAGAAAACAACAAGGAGCTAGAGGATTACAAAAGATTTGTTTACTATGATTCTAATACCCTGCCAAACCTATCTAAAAGAAAGGAGGCTTCATCTCTTGATTTCCCAAAATCTCCAATAGTTACCAAGTTGTAGATAGTGTAACCCGAGTCTTAGTTTGAAGGACCCGAGTCATAGTCAGAAGCTACCAAGCTAGTTCAAACCAAGTCTGATGGACTTGAGTCACAGAAAGTGGGACCTAAGCTTGATACTAAAATTTATGATGAAAATAGTGGAACTCATTTAGAACCCAAAGAGTTTGTGTTAGCAAGATATGTCAAAAGGCATCATGCACTATTGTGGTCCCACAATGCACACCCATTCCCTACTAGGAATGGGGACCCCCTACCTTTGTGCTTTTCAAATCCCTATAATAACAATTTGGGATATGAAAAAAATTCAAAGAGTTGAAAAGTAAAAATTGAAAAAACCAAAAAAATGTAAAAAAAGAGAAAATTGGAAAAACCAAAAAAATTGTAAAAAATGAAAAAATTGAACAAGTCAAAAAATATAAAATTTGAAAAAAAATGCACACCACATATAAGGCATGGGGCACACACCACCCACATGGTTTGGGCCACGAACCTATGCACATGCACAAGGGTGCACTATGTGTCCTATAGGTGGGTGGGGTTATAAAAACCCTCACCTCCACCCAAAACCCCCAAACCTTTTTCACATTGCACTGTGTACATCACATTTTTGAGCTCATCGATTTCATTGCATCAAGTGCACAATTTGCACCCAAGCACTGCACAAAACGTGCAACCCTTGCACCATGTACTTCATCATGTTGCACCCTCACAACCCTCGCATGGCACACTTCATCGCATGCATGCCACACTGCACCATGCCTCCATGTAAATGCAGGTGCATGCACACCATGCCTTACTATGCCTTCATGCCTATACGAGTGCATGTGCACATCACATCACACAAACCTATGTGTGCTACCTCCTTCACCATTGCACACACTCTACCTCCACCCATCCACTGTGCTTGCGCATGATGCTCTGTGTGCCAAAATCATTCACTATGCTACAGCCCGTATGCACATAGCATGTCATGCCTCCAAAAACCTACCATGCACTGCAGCTAAAAAATGCATGCCACATTCTCATTCAATGCACACCACACATTGTGAGTGCCCCATTTTACCTCCAATATTTAAACTTATTTTAAAAATAAATAAATAAATAAAAATGAAGAAATATATATATAATTTAAAAATAAAAAGATGCATCTTCTTTTCATTTTTATTTTCCATCAATAATCAATTAAAGAGTAAAATGGCACCCAAGCCCATTGTATTCAAGTTCCAAGGCATACCATAAAAGTTGAGGTTCCATGATGACCATGCAAAAATCAAAGACGTTGATTTGGGACACACATACTTGGGAGAGTTCCTTAGAATTTGAACCAAACCCACTGAAAGATCAACTCTAGTATCTACCTTGATCCATTCCAATCCGATGAGCACAACTTCGCATCCAATGTCAGTACAATCAATAGAATTTATTACAACACTAGTGCAACATTTTGTTCCTAAAGAAAGAGTGGTTAAGAGTATAACTAGAGAATTTGTATTAGACCTACAACCCAACAATGTTGAGAGGTTCTTCCATCTCTCAAGGGTAGATAAGTTTATAAGACTCTCCTATGAAGCAACAGAGAGATGGTATAGGGAGCACCCTAAAGAAGCATCTAAAATCATCCAATCCCCATATCTCATTAAGAAGAATCCTTTGGGAAAGGTCACAGGAAAAGTGGACATGACTAGGGGATACATGAAGGAAGATATTGGCTATTCCATCATCCTTTTGAGTAGATTCATGGGTCTACCAATGGCTAGCCACCTCGGCACTTTATGGTCAATTTTATTGAGACAATCAAGACAGTCAGGATGCCACTAGACTAGACCACCACACTAAGTGAAAACTTGTGTGAGCAATTGGGGGTAGTTAAAGATAAGAAGGAGTTATGCATGACTTCTTACATGGTATATCTACTTGGAGAAATGGCAATAAAATACCCTGGTTTGTACAAAAGAGGCAATATGTAGGATCCTAATGTCTGGCCTTACATTGTCTACCCTCAGCTAGTGAAGAAGAAGCTCTCAGTGTAGAGTAAGGAATATAGAATCATCAATGACGTATTCATCTTCATAGTCATACAATTCATAGAGGGTGATTATGAAAAGAGGTTATCTGATGAGGCAAAAGCATAGATAACAGCTCTCGGGGCCTACTTCATCCAATTTAAGATATTCATGTATCTACAGGTAGCTAGTGCCACTATCAACCCCAAGATGCTCCCCAGGTATCCAACTGACAAACTGGTGTTATTAGAGATTGTACAATAGATTGAATCTATGTATGAGAGGGTGAAGAGACAAAGGAGACCCTATTAGACATGCCCCTTGGTTATTGGACCATATCAAGTCAAACGGAAGCAAGATATTCCATCCTTTGAGTAGGAATGGGAGAATTATCCCCTTGAGGAATACAATTTTCCTAGGCTCTATTTTGATAATATCGAGAGAGTGGAGAGTCTAGTGGGTAAGGATTTTCACCATGAAGATGCTATTGAAGATCATTGAATGAATGCAATAAATGACTATGATGTCCACATAAGGGACTATTGTATAATGACTTTGTATCTACTAGAGAAGGCTCTGAAGCTAAAAATCCCAGAGGAAATAAGGTGATAGGATTTAAAAGAGCTGTTGGACCCCCTATTCAACTTGGAGAAAATAGGACAAAGTCCCATCATGAATGTCAAGGTTTACAGGGAGGAGGGTAATGATATTAATCATCAATCAAGGCATATAGTTAGAATGACTAAGGATTGGATCAAGAAGCCTTTTCAACTTGATCCAATACCTAACATTGTAGTCTTTCATGCTCAGGTCTAATCTAAGAAAGGTAGAGGGAAGAAAGTTACAATTCTTACCTTTGCGGTCTAGTCTCCCATCAGGCCAAAGATAGTATACCAACTTGACTGCTCGATTGGATACTATCATCCTCCAAAGAGGAAATGAAAGAACAAGAGGAAGAGGACCTCCCCTAAAAGGATTCAAAAAATATATGGCAAAGTACAAGCACCTTCCTAGTAGTAGGAAGAGAGTTTGCAAGGGTTCGAAGATACTGGAGCTAGTCAAGTCTAGGATGACCCTCAATTGCTTCCCTTTGTGCCTAGCCAATCAAAAGAGGGAGAGAGTTAGCAAGTTTCCATTCCTCCTATGCAAGAAGCTAGCATCCCCTTCTACCTCCATAAAATAAAAGAGGATCAAGATCTGAATGAAGAAAAGGCAAAGGGTGACTAGAAGAATGGTGCCTTTTCCATTTGTTCCTAAGATTATCCTAGAAGGAGAAGAGGAGATAGATGAAGAAAAATAACTACCCTTGCAGAGAATAACTTAGCTAGCTAGGGCCATAGAGCAAGAAAAGAGAATAAGTACTATGAGCACATCACCATCCACCGTAGCAAGACCCTTGGAAGTCTCTTCTTTAGAGGACAAAGTACAATAGTGGGTGGATGAGCAGGGTGAAGAAGGTGATGACATTTTCAAAATGTTATATTTTAATTTTATGCCTATTAGTATAAAACTAGTTGGGGATAAGATCAAGGATATCCCTACAGGTGAAACTCAACAAGAAAACTAGATGCAAATTCTGCCATCTCAACCACAAATCATGGTGGTAGATAAAGGTTTGGTTACTCCTCTACCCCAGAGTTTGAAAGAGTAATAGGTTCAGGAACCATCACATGGGGAGGAGCTAGAAAAAATGGTGATTGATGAAATGTCAAAGGAGTGACAAATGGTCAAATATCCTCAACCACCTTCCCAAGACACAAAGGTGCAAAAATAGAGTCCATAGAAGATGAGCCCTTGCAAAGGGAAACAACTTCAAGGAGGAGCGATAAGGGAAAGGAAGTAGCAAAACATACTCCTTCATCCTTAAGAGGTAGGTATTCGACTGAGCACATCCCAAAATGGCTCCAAAAAGAAATGATGAGGAGCACTAAACCTCAATTTTTTACTGATGAGGAAGACATTTTTGAGATTGCAAGGATTTTGAATAAGCCCGAGTCCCTATTGCATGAGGCAAGACCGTTGGCATTTGTCACCAATACAAGGGACCAAGAATTGTTTGAGTAAGTGGTTGTCCTTCCTAAAGACACAAATGTAGAAAGCCTTGGTCTCCAAGATTATCAACTCAAAGAGGTTATGTTGGGAAGACCCACATGGGATATATCTTGATTGATGGTTACCATGGGAATCAAAGAAATCCTCAAGAGCATGGAGCAGGAAGAGGTTGAACTCTGAACACTTTGAAGGTAGAACAAGATAATAAGGGGATATTTGGCCAAAGTGGTTGGTCCTCTTGATCCTAAACACCCCAAGGAAACATTGAATACTATTCTTAGAGAAGGGGGAGCTATGCATATGGATCCATTTTTGAAAACTTGTCAATAGTGGTGGGAAAGTTTTGAAGAAAAGGGAACTTTGATAATTTAGGGGAATCTAAAGTTACTGCATGCTACACAATAGAATGTGAATAAAATGGTAGCAATTTTGAAGCAAGAATTTAGCATCATGAATGAAGTAAGGGCCTAGAGCAAGGACTTACAAATTTTTTAGACAATAAAGGGGAAAAGGTATAGAATTTTGATAGATGTATATACAAGGGAAGAGTTCGATATGATTGATGATTGGATAGAGAAAATTGTAGATAGTAATAAAGTAATGGAAACATTACATGCAAAGATTCATCAGCTCAATGACCAAGCCCAAGAGTAAATTTTGAAAGTAGAGAAGCATTACAAAAATGCTTGTTTAGATATTTTTGAGGATGAAGAATGGGAGAAGTTATTACCTATAGAGGCAGTGGTGGAGAATTTTAAGAAGATTTTTGTGGAAGCTACTAATGACAAAGATATCCAGCAAGCCTTTAGAAATGAAGAAGCTTTGTTGGAATTGGATACCAAACTCGAGGATTTTTCTGATACCCAAATTGAGGTAAATAATTATAGATAGAAGGTCAAGGAAAAATATGAGGCTTTAGATTTACTGGATGCAGCTAAAATTATTGAGATTATAGAGAAATTCAAGGGCAAACATCCAAACATAGCTTTGGGATGAAGAAGAACAAAACCTAGATGCCAGAATTTCAATTTTGACACTTGATAAAATTTTGAGATTTCAAACCTTTTTGAGGTGTGTAGGTCTATAGGTACGCAAGTGCATAGCTCTGTAGGTGCACATTTTTGAAAGTTCCACTAATAGTTAACTGCCAGTTCCAAAAATAGAGCTTTCCATGCATCAGAAATGCATTTTGATGGTAGTTTAACTCTGACAAACACCCTATGAAGGATCAACTTCCAATTTTGTCACTTCTAGACACTTCCACTTTGACTCAAAGCTTTCTCCTTCCTTCTTCTCTCGTAATTCTTTGCTTTTCAACATATAAAGGCTCATGCATCCAATTAATGAATATAAAATGGATGGAGTCCTATTAAGCACCAATTAGATAGTTAGTTTATATATAATTAGTTTGTTTCATTAATTTAAAAGCATATTATTGCATGAAGATATCTCTCACTCTCAATGCAAATTGAGGAGATGATTTCTTATAAATACTCCATTGTAACATGCAATTGAGGCCATCATTATTTTGCAATAAGATTATGCTTTTGGTGCTGACATTTGGAGTGTAGTGATTCTTGCCTGAATGTGTCATATTTTTGTGAATTTTGTTCATGGAATTGTGATTGAGCCAAAGGTTTATTGCTTTGTTTCTAGTTGTGTGATCTTTTAGTTTTGGTGTTTGCTATAGTTTAATGAATTCTGCTGACATATCTAGCTTGAGAAGAAATCATCGAATTGTGCTTGCATAACTCTTTGTCTCGCATAAGCACACTTTCCATGGCCTTACAATTTGATGAAGAGTGAAATATCATACAATCATTAAAGTTTCTCATCGATGATTGCATCAATAAAATTGAGGAAGCACTGCTCCTACTATCATTAGTTACCTACCAATCTCTTCAAAAGCTTAATTCGTAGATGTGTTGGTTTTTGTAACTTATGTTTGTTAAGATTTCAATTTCATGTTATTTTCTTTAAATTTCATGTTATTTGTTTCAAAGTTCTTTTTATTTTCTTTATTAACCCCATTGTTAGAATATGATTTCATAATAGCTACACTATTAGATTGCATTCATAAAAAACATTAAAATACAAAAACATAGTTCTTTTAGTGTTATTTTTGAAACAATGTGCAAATTCTTCATTTTATCCAAAACCAAAATGAACCAGAAAAGGCCTCCTCATCAACATTTATCTTCAACTAAGTGACTTCCATTAGGTCACAAGATCACCCAAAACCTTGGAGTCAATTCACAAAATCAGCTTTTCAAGAGAGAGATTTGCAAGAATTCCTATCGTTTAGCATCATGCAAAATGACAGCTCAACATGCACATGATCAGATCATTGGAGACAAATCTAATGGAACAATTATAAGAAGCAAATTAAAAGGTACATGTTTACATGTTGAACATAGAAATGTTAAAGATGCTCTAGATAATGAAACTTGGGTAGAAACAATGAACTAAGAGATTGAACAGATAGAAAAGAACAAAACTTGGTCTCTTGTTCCTAAACTTAAGGATAAAAATTTAATTGGCACAAAGTGGGTGTTCAGAAATAAGCTAAATGAAGATGGGAAAGTTTCTAGAAACAAGGCAAGGCTGGTATGTAAAGGTTATTCTCAAGAAGAAGGTATTGATTATGGTGAGACTTTTTCTCTTGTTGCAATATTAGTATTAGAACTTTACTAGCATATGCAACACACAAAGGATTTAAAGTATATCAAATGGATGTTAAATCTGCATTCTTGAATGCAATTCTTGATGATGAAGTCTACATTGATCAATTAGAATGTTTTGTAGATCATAGGAAAAGTGACATGGTTTTCAAGTTACACAAAGCATTATATGGTCCCAAGCAAGCTCCCAGAGCTTAGTATGAAAGACTTCATAATTACTTGGTATAGATTGGCTTTCAAAGAACAATTGATAACAATAGTTTATATATCAAAGGACCAAACAAGAAGATTGTGTTGGTAGAAATATTTTTTGATGATACCTTATTCATAGGAAATGATGAATTGTGCAAAGTATTTTAAGAAAAAATGAGTAAAAAATTTGAGATGTCCATGTTTAGTGAGATAAAATTCTTTGTTGGGTTACAAATATAGCAGAACAAAAATGGTATCTACATCACTCCATCTAAGTATATCAAGTAGATACTAAATAAGTTTGGAATGGAAGATTCAAGACTAGTTGAAACCACTATGTCTACTAGACATAAGCTTTTCAAGAATGATGATTCCAAAGAAGTAGATCAGACCACATACAAATCAATGATTGGAAAATTGCAGTATGTAGTACATACAAGGCATAATATTGCATTAGCAGTTGGAATGGTGGTAAGATTCTCAAAAAATCCTAGAGAAAATCACATGATGGAAATCAAGAGAATCATGAGATATCTAAAAGGTAATAAAGACTATGGCTTATGGTACAAACATGGAGGCAATTTGGACATGAAGGTGTTCACTGATGCTCATTGGGTAAGAAGTATTGATGACAGAAAAAGCACTAGTGGTGGGGTATTCTTTCTGGGTAAAAGACTAGTGTCTTGGACAAGCAAGAAACAAAATTGGATCTCTCAATCCATAGCAAAGGTAGAATATGTGGCAATAGTAGTTAATTGTTCTAATATCATTTGGTTCAAACTATTATTGGAAGGAATGAAGATAGAGATCAAGGATCCAATAGTCATATACTATGATAACACTAATGCAATCAATAGGTCAAAGAATCCAATGATGCATACCAAAAAAAGTACATTTCTAAAAAATATCACTTTTTAAGAGAGTTGGTGCAGAATAAAAAAAGTCAGATTGGAATACGTAAATACAAAATAATAGATTGTATACATATTCACCAAGTCCTTACCTAAGGATGCATTTCTGTATCTAAGAGGTAAGCTAGGAATCATTCCCCTATCTGAAGCTCACTAAATAAAGTTTAGTTATGCATCAACTAGAGTGAGTTGATGATCAATTAGTTGGTGTAGAATTGACAAGGGTATATTGCAAATGAATTAGTACTTGAGGTACATTGATATTAATAGAGTTTTTTTTTTTGGTATGTGTTGTCAAAGAGGGAGAAATTTACTATCATATCTCATAGAAATTTTCATCATTCCAAAGAAGGAGAAGTTTTTTGTAAGAGGAAGAAGTTTGCTATCATAGAAAATTTATGAAGAATTATCTATGAGGAAGAATGAACTTGGCAGAAATTCTTGTAGACAGAGGGAGAAACTAAAGAAAGGAAGAACTCACACTAATAGAGGGATTTCTCATGAATAAAACTAAGGATATGTTCCTTACTTTATTCTTGTTCCAAAATTTCATTGTTTTATGACATGTTGTGTTGCCATCAATGCCAAAGAGGGAGATTGTTGGATACAACTAATTAATTGTGTATTGTCTTTGATCTTACATAAATGTCATATCATTATCAATTAGTGTATTTCAAGCTCACTTGAGCAGTGAATACAATTTTTTGTGTCTACCAAGCATTCCTATATTTGCCTAGTTTAGAAGGCAATGTCTACTAAGCTCACTCAAGTGTCGAAGGATAGTCTATAGAAAATGAGTGTTAACTGAGCTCACTCGATTAATGAAGAAAAGTTGGATGGAACTAGTGTTAACCGAGCTTATGTTGGTTAACACAACAAATCATTTCTAAGGTAGTGTCTATCGAGCTAGGTTGGCTAACGAAGGATTTTCTTGTTTTGGCATACTAAGCTTAATTTATTTATCCATTGGTTATGATGATGAATATTAGTTATTCTAAATTGCATATGAGTAGACTTGACAAAAAAGAAAGACATAAATATAAGATCAAGTCATGGATTCAAAAAGTGTGTGTGAAGAAGCTATGAATGAATTGAAGATTTAATGATGAAGAGAGGAAGCAAATTTGAAGGATAAAATTAATATCCTTATGGAGAAAAAAAGATATATTTGATTAGGAAGGATCAAGTACAAGAAAAAATAGAGATCTATAATTATCAATTAAGTTGCATTCAAATTAGGTCATCTCATTGTTACTCTCTAACCATTGTAGCAATGATCTAGATCTCTCAATAGAGTTGGCTTAATAGTTATTGGTAAATCCTCTAACAATGTGGAAGTTATATTAAATTGTCTTAAGGCCTCTAACAATGCCACTCCTAATAGGTTGATAAATCCTTTAACAAAGTTACACCTAACAATGTGTTTTTTAACCTTTAGTAGGGTTGGCTCCTAATAGGAATCACTTCAGAAGAGTGAAAATAGTAACTATTTGCAAGTGGTGGTTTTTCCCAAATTGAGTTTCCACATTAAATTTTGGTGTCAAATGTGTTCATGATATTTTCTTTTATGTGTTTGCAACTAAGTTAAAGTAAGAGATAACATTTAAAGATTTGCATAATTAGTACTTACTGAGTTATAGCATTTTATATGTGTTTACTGAGCATCAATCGTATTCAATTTTTAGGCTTTATTTTGTATTGACATCTAAGGGATTTGGGATTTATTTTAGTAGTAAGTGATTCACCCCTCCCTCTCAATTAATCATTTTATATTTCCAACAGCTAATAGATTACAACAACCTAATATAAACATTGAAGATATTGAGGATGGGTTGTAGAGAGTTCATGATGCCATCAGGATCAGTGAACTAGAAAAAGAAAGTGTAATCAAAATATTTTCTATACTTAGAGAAAATATACCCCAAAAGATTAGCATGCTATAGAAGCAATTGGAAGAATATCTTGCTGCTAAGACATCTTATGAGAAATTTGTGTATACTAACTTGAATGCAATTAAAGTGGCATCCTATGCACTATGTGATCTTTTGAGCACTACAAAGGCATTGAGAAAATGATGGAAGTAATAGCTTGAGAGGTTGAAGATAGATTTTGTAGATTGAATCTCCAAAATATCAAGTTAAGCCACAAGAGGTAACTCAAATTTTGACTTGTAAATATGTATTGACACCTTTGTCATTGATGTCAAAGGGGGAGAGAAGTATGAAAAATTGTATAGAAAAATGTATATGTTTAAGATATGTATAAAGAAATGGGGGGATTATCTATTGTAATAGGATTTATAAGGAGAGATGGTTATAAATGTAATGATCCACAAATTTTGTAATGTAATTTTAAATTTTGAAATTTTGTAAAGTTCTGAAGGCCAATTATGTTGCCATCAATGCCAAAGGGGGATATTTTTGTAAATATGGATAAGTAAGACATGTTGGAGTTTTCATTTATTGAAACCTATATCTTAGTAATGGAAGGCATAGTCTATAGATTAAGACCTTACACTCAGAGATAGAAAATTATTTAAGTATAAGACAGTTTTGCTATCAGGACAAGAACAGGTTCATTGTGTATGGATATCAATATGACATTTGGAACATGCATAGTCAAGGATAGGTAGAAGGTAGTTTTAGGATGATGTATGTAATTGTGTGAGTCTATACAGATTATATGGAATTAGTTATGATAGATTTACCAATAAAGGTAGTAAATAGAGCATGGTAGGAAAGTGGTAATTATGGGTTGAGGAAGTATTTTGGGAATAAAATAATTTCTTAACTAATTAGGGATGACATCCTTGATATTAACCTTAAGATAGAATAATCTAATTTTCTATTTAATTAAATGTGTGAAAGTATTTAATGCAAGAAGGGTAACAAATAACCAAGGCCTAGGGCACACCTAGCTATCTAGACCAACCTGCAAAAGATAACACAGTGGAAAACACAACACAAATACAACACCAAGGAGAGAGAATAAGGTATCTTTTATTGATTCATCAAGTAATTAGCATACATGCCCAACTATAAGGCCTTCTAGGTTATGGCCAATTACAAATACATCCAAATCCAAATTTGCGACCCAATTTCAAGTTTGCATTTTCTATTCCCTCCTCTAAGTTCTTCTACCCCTTAAAATTTGTTGAAGACTCAATCCTAGACCTCCTTAAATACTTTCCAAAATGTCTTATAGAAGATTCTTGACATAGGAAAGCCACAAGTTGAGTCACAACAAATATTAACTACTTATACCAAAATTAAATGTAAGCAAAGTTGGCCCAAACTGGAACTAGACACGGACTACTCAAAAAATGAAAGCTTTTCCTAAAAACTAGCACTTAGCATCCACATGAGCTCAACATCCAAAGGAATCACTTGGCATCCACTTAAACTTGATAACCAAAGGAAATCACTCAGCAACCAAAGGAAATCACTCGACAACCAAAGGAATGACTCAACATCCACTAAGATATCAATAGCAACTAACAGAATGAAAAAAAGTGCAAGATTACAAGGAAACCCAAGATGCTCTTGCATTAGACAACTAGGGTTGGAGAAAAATGATTCTCTTGAATCATGCAAGTGTCACAACCTAAGCTGAATCCAACTCAAATTGAGAAATCCATGTAGCATCTTCAATTGGTTTGTTCCTCCACTTCACCAAATATTCATAGTAGTCTTTTCCTTTTGTGCTCTTGCCAACTCTCTAATCCAATACCTATTCAGCTTCTTCAATTTTCTTCTTAGAATGATCTTTGGATACAAAAAATTCATCATCTAATTCATGATACTTATACAAATCAGCAATATTGAATATAGGAGATATATCCATGTCATTAGGTAACTCAACTTCATAAGCATTACCACTGTCCAACTTCTTCAAGATTTTAAAAGGTCCAAATCTCTTTATCTTTAGCTTACTATATGTTCTAATAGGAAATCTTCCTTTCTTTAAATGAATCATCACCTCATCACCAACTTCAAAATCATGATATCTTCTAGACTTATCAACATTCTCCTTTTAATTATGATTACTTTATTCCAACCTCAACTTCACTTCCTTATTCAAAGACTCCATAAAATCAATGAATTGTTCTCTTGCAACGCTTCTCTTTTCTTCACCAAGAACATCTCTCAAATCTGATATACCTCTAGGCTAAATTCTAATAACAATCTCAAAAGGTGTTTTCCCTGTACTCCTATTCACAAAATTTTTATATGAAAACTCAGCTTGTGCAACACTACTTCCCAATTACTTGGCTTATCTCCAACTAAACATCTCAGCAAATTACCCAAGCTTTTATTCACAACCTCTTTCTAGCAATCCATTTGTGGACGGAATGTGGAACTAAACTTCAACTTAGTACCCATCTTCTTCCACAAAGTCTTCCAAAAATAACTAATAGAATTACTATCTTTGTTAGAGATAATACTTCTTGGTAATCCATGCAATCTCACAATCTCTTTAAAGAAAAGTTTAGCAACATGCTTGGCATCTGATGTCTTCTTACATGGCATGAAATGAGCCATCTTAGAAAAATTTTCCACTATAACAAATATGGAATCATACCCCTTCACTGTCTTAGGTAATCCAAGAACAAAATCCATACTAATGTCACTGCATGGTTTCTCAAGAACATTAATAGGTGTATACAAACTAGTATTTTGACTTCTCTTTTGCAATTTGACAAATTTCACAACTCTTTACAAATTTTTGAACATCCTTATACATTTGAGGCCAATAATACTTATCCTTCAGTAAACTCAATGTTTTATCAATTCCAAAATGTCCAGCCAATCCACCACTATGCTTTTCCTTAATCAGATTCAACCTCATATAACTTCTAGGAATACACAACCGAAAGCCTTTGAACAACATACCTTCTTTAATGAGATACTCATCATACTTTCTTATGTTATCTATTAGATTTGGTGCTCTACACTCTATCCATGCCTTAGAAAAATTAGGATCAACATCTTACAACTCTTTCATTTTATCATTACCAAGAACTTCAACCTTCATTTCACTTAGCAAAGAACATCTTCTACTCAATGCATTAGCAAATCTATTAGTAACTCCTCTTATGCTTGATAACAAATGTGAAACTCTATAAATACTCAACCCACTTCATATGTCTTTGATTCAATTTATGTTGACTTTCCATGTATTGTAAATCTTTATGATCAGTATACAACACAAACTCCTTAGGAATCAAATAATGTTTCCACTTTTTCAAGGCTTGAACAATAGCATAAAATGCTTGGTCATACATAGAATATTTCCTTTTAGCATCATTCAACTTTTCACTAAAGAAAGGAACAAGTTTACCTTCTTGACTTAATACATCTCCTATTGCACTACCACTTGCATCACATTCAACTTGAAATACCTTATTGAAATTAGGCAAAGCTAAGACAAGCAATTCAACAATATTTTGTTTCAAAGTCTCAAAACTTTTATCAGTTCCATGTGTCAAATTAAATTCCTTTGTATCTCCTCTCATTATCTATGTCATAGCATTACAAATAGAACTGGAATTCTTTATAAACTTTCTGTAAAAACTAGCCAAACCATGAAATGATCTTACCTCACCTACATTCTCAAGTGCAGGCCATTCCAAAATTTCTTTAACCTTCTCAGGATCCATCTTCAATCCATCAACTGAAATCACAAATCCTAAATACACAATCTCCTCTAGCATAAAAGAACACTTTTTCATATTAATCAACAACTTTTCTTCTTTCAATCTCTACAATGCTTGTCTAATATGGTCAAGATGTTCTTTCTTAGTCTTGTTGAATATTAGAATTTCATCCAAATAAACAATCACAAACTTACTCAAGAATATTTTTAGAACTTCATTCATCAATCTCATGAAAGTACTAGGTGCATTAGTCAAACCAAAAGGCATAACCAACGATTCATACAAACCATCTTTTGTCTTGAAAGAAGTCTTCAATTCATCACCTTCTTTAATTCTAATCTAATGATAGTCGCTCTTCAAATCAATCTTGGTAAAATACTTTGCTCCACTCATACAATCCATTATGTCATCCATCCTCGGCATAGGAAACCTATATTTCACTATTATCTTGTTAATAGCTTTGGAATCAGCACACATTCTCCATTATCCATTATTTTTAGGTGATAATACATTAGATACAACACATGGACTCAAGATTTCTCTGATCAAACCTTTCTACAACAACACATGCACTTGTCTATTAAGTTCTTCATTCTCTATAGGTGTCAATCTATATGGTGCTTTGTTTAGAAAACTAGCTCTAGGAATCAAATCCATACAATGACTTATACTTCTCATTTGAGGTAAACCATTAGGTATATCCTCTACAAAAATCTCTTTATACTCACTCAACAATTTAGCAATTTCTTCTAAAACTCAGTCAATACTACCAGTTGTACCTTGGTCACTACTGACTGGCACTCAATTAACATTGTTTTCTGGCACTTTGTTACTATTGACACAACTTGGGTTCTTTGGAATTATAGAAAAAAAAACTTGATTATTTTTCATTTCCTTTTCAAATTATTTCTCATTAACCATGCAAATTTTCACTGTAGTACAATTAACCTCATCTGGACTTTCAATTAAAGGCAACAATATTTGTTTCTTCCCATTCACCTAAAGAGTATATTGATTTAACCTTCCATCATGCATATCATATCTATCATATTGCCAAGGTCTACCCAACATAATATGACAATAATCAATAGGCATAATGTAATTCCCCAACTTGAGATCCTTAGAACAAGGATAAAATACAAGCAAGATAAAAAAAATAATTTTAAACCAAGTGTAAGTGCACATGATAACAACCTACATAGATCAAAAGATAACAACAGAAGAATAACAAACATCAAACACCAATGGATCCCCAAACATCACCACTAACCAAAACATAACCAATAAAACATAAGAGATCAACCAAGCTAAAAGACAAAAGAGGATTCCTAAAAATAGGCTAAGGCTGAAATCTTGAAGCCCTAAATTTTGGCTAAGTCTGAATTTCTAAAGCCCTAAAATTTCCTAGAATCTTTATCTTAGCCCATAGAGATCTAGAGCCTATCTCAAAAGAATCATCACATATATTAAAATATATCTTAAGTATAAGAAATTATACTTAAATGATATATTTTAAACCCCTAGGAAAACTATTTTGAGCTAGGAAGGTGTAAAACCTAAAAGGGTGTCCAGAACCAATTTCCAAACTTTTCTCTGACAACCCTAGATAGCCCCTATTTTTTGTACGAAGACAAAGAATACCAAATTCTTGTGTGAAGAAGTGCCTTCTTGCATGAAGAAGTGCATTTTTGCACAAGGAAGTGCATACCAACAATAAAAACTAATGTTAGGTTTCATGTTAAGAAGTGCAAAGCTATGTGAAGAAACCCACCGTGTCACGTGAAGACTTGCATTCTTGTGTGAGAAAGTGAAATCTCATGCGAGATCTTAAATTAGAACACAAACATGGAACACAACAAAAATATAAGGAAACTACGAAACAAAGTTCCTCCACACCGGGGAGTATCGGATCCACATTGCAAGGCAATAAGACTCGACATAAATAGAAAGATGAAAAGATAGAACCTAACCATCTAATTGACATTGAAGGAAATAACAGAAAGAAACATCGTAGTATACTAAAAGCAACATTTCAAAAAAATAAATAACATTTTAATGAGAAAAATAACCAAACTAAGTATGCGATTCCTCCCAACCATAATGGCATCATCATACCATCATGGTTCCTAGCCATCCCCCACATGTAACATTCCCAAGCTATTGATTGGATTATTGGTACTATCTTAACAGAAATTTCACTACTAAACATGCTACAAAATCAAAGGAAATCTAACATGCTAGTAAAAGAGCATAAGATAATCCTAGTGTTAGATACATCATCTATCATATGCTAAACATCATAATAAGGAATGCATCAAAACTAACATCATCTAAGATGATAAAGAAACATCTCCAAAGAAGCATAAATCACAAGAAAGCATACTCCAAAACCCAAAGAACCAAGTGAACACATCTAGCAACAGTCATAATAGGACAATAGACCATCTCTGTACATTGGTCCATAGTAGTGGTGAAGGTAGCTATGCCTCCCAACCATGTGGCACCTATAGGTCCACACCCACCGTGCTAATGGAGATAATGATCCAACCACAAACACACATAGAACAACATCCATGGCTAACACACACGCCAAGTAGTATGATGACTAAATTCAAGACAAAGACAATGCATAAACTATAGGTCCTAGTCAGACATCTCAATGGGCTACTATGTAGGGACTAACATCATTGAGAGTCACTTGGCATCAAAAAGCCCAAGATAGGACTTGTGCAAATTCAACATCCCTCAGCAAAAAGGCTCTAGCACCCAAATCTTTTATTATCTTAAGTTTATTACCACCTAGTATTTTATTTAATTATCACTTAATTAAATCTTCCTTTGCCAACCCTTTGGGCACAATGATCACTAGGTTGCAAGGTAGAAACCCCCTCCATATGCTACCCTACCCTACCCATGCTCATCCAATAATGAGTGCTCATAGGCATGAAATGTTAGAATTCTTTAGAATAACTAAGAGGGGGGGTGAATCAGTTATTCAAGGTCCAAAATTCCCTTTTAATTCCTTTTTACTACTTTTAATGAATCCATCTACCTTTCATCCATCCAATACTTAAATCAATCATATAAGCAAGTTACTGTAAATCAACATGCAAAGATAAAACATTCAAGATCAACACATGACACAATGATTTGCGTGGAAACTCAATTTGGGAAAAACCAACAGTAACATGCTACTTGATTCTCACTCTTCTGAAGTGATGCCCTGTTAAAAGCCTACCCTATTAAAGGCTTACAACACACTGTTAAATGTGACCTTGTTAAAGGATTTCACCAAACTATTAGGAATGGGCCTGGTTAAAGGTCTTTAGAACATTCTCTTGGAATGTCACCTAGTTAAAGGATTTATCTAATGGCTATTAAACCACCCTAACTCCATAAGATTTAGACTTATTGTTACAATTGCTAGAAAGTAACAATACTAGTCTTTTGATCTGATATAACTTACAACATACTTTGCAGATTTTAGATCACACTTTTCAATTCAATCCTTATGCTTGGCTTTAATCACTTCAGCTCTGATTGCTTGTCTTCCTCTCAAGATTCGTCTCCTTGGGTCTTCTTACTCATTCTGCCAATGCAATCATCCTTGTGGTCGCTTGTCCAAACAGAGTTTCTGTGCTTTCTTCTCCTTAGCACCTTCTTCAATACTTCATCCTTTTTATGCTTGACCAACTCTCTCTCTATATATCTTCTTCATTAACTTATGTCTCCTTAAATAGAAGTCTGATTTACCTTTGTCGCTCAATTCTCCCTCTCCAATTTTAGGGTTTCAAGATGGATTAGGTAGGATACTATTTATCTACCCCATATCTTGTTTTCTTCTAGGAACTTTGCCAATTGTGAAAGAAAAATGTTCTACATGGTGTTCTGTGCCACCAGATCATCATTCTTATATTCCTTTTAATTCACAAATTTCTAAATAACAACCTTGTCGGCTTAGATCTAGCGAATCTTTGATTTCAAAAATAATGCAGCAACTCGGCATTTGTCATGCCCAAATTTTACCAAGGCAAAATACAATAATTTTATTGTGTTTATTTATTTATTTATTATTATTATTATTATTATTTATTATTATTATTATTTTTTAAAGAAACCATTATCATGAGACCTGATATTAATTCATTTGATAAAAGAACGAACTCACATAACATTATTCAATTCCAAAATTGACTCAGTATCATATTGATACTTAATGAATTATCTATATATATAATCTAGCTTGCCATAATGTAAAAGATATTCCATAAGAAAATTAATTTTATTGGTTCCAACTTATTACTAAATGTCATGCCCAAAAAAAATTTGCTAAGCAAAATTACAACAAATTTTATTTTTATTTATTTATTTATTTTTTCTCTTTATTTATTGTAAATATTATTATTATTAGCTCTCTATTGAGTTTTCTTCTTCTATTAGTGTACATCTACTGCATTCAATTTTATCTCTATAGTGCAAGACTAGGTTATCTCATGATTTAGTTTTATATATATAATTATTAAATTCACTATTATTTACTTGTTACTTTATTGCCATTGTTTTATACATGTGTCCTTGTGATGTAGAATTTACCAATGATAATTTAAATACATCTTAACATCACCGGAAGCTAGTGTTCAACTTACTTGACAAGGTATTCTTTTAATCGGGTTTACTAAAGCTTCATTATTGTCAAATGGTTTAGTGTATTGATTTATTAAAATATTGTTATTACAATACTATTACAAGCTTATATTTAATATATGTATGTATGTACTTCTTTTCTTTTCTTTAATGATAATGTCAATTTCAATTCTTATATAGTTTCTAAAGGAACACTATTACTACCACATACTATATATTCCTTAATTGGTAACAAGACATGACTTTAAAAAAACACTAATTGAACACTAATAAAATTATTATTTTTCTTGAAAATGCAAATGATCAAGTAGCAATTAAATTTACAGTTTGTTAACAAATAATTTAATAAAAATCAAGTAGAGCACTAAACTTTAACTAAAATGATTTAATAACAATTAATTTATCCCTAACGACCTAGGTTCTATTAAAACATGTACCCCAAACTATAGGCATTTTCCTTGAGGCGCTCAAAGGGTGGGGATCTGACATGGGTCAGAATTACTTCCCATCATATCCAATGGCATCGTTTTGCGCAAGGGTCTTGTCTAGCGCTAGGTGCAAGTTTTGATTTTTGTTATTTTTTTTTTTTTTGAAAAGGACTAAGCATGTAGGTATTCCCTTTTTAAGGTGGGGGCCACAGTCCCATCCCAATGAGGGTGCGATTTCCTTTGCATGCCTAGGCGAGATAATGATTAGGCTTAGTAATGTTTAATGTGAAAGGATTTTCTAGGTAAATGCTAGTGTTTGGGGATTGGTGTATATTGATATTAGTTATATTTAATTGTTTCTCTTTTTGATTTTGACCTCCCTTTACTTTGATATATGAAATTACTTTGTAATTTAATTTATAAGGCCCTATAGTCACGTGAATCATTTTTTATGTGGATTTGTTCCTTGTCTATCAAGGTGAGAGGTCATAGGCATAGATTCCTAGTTAGGTCCTAGGGTTAGCTTAAATCACAATGCTTCTCTATCTATTGCACATTAAATTTTTTTTTTATTTAATTATTCCTTTATGACTAGGTTCTGAGTATATTCCCTCAATATTTTATGGGACTGTATTCAAGAAGGTTATTTAGTCATTCCTCATACATTTTCCAGAGAGGAAAATGTAAAGCTTCAGCAAGATGGAAGTATACAATTTCTTTACTCATTTACAACTCCATTTCATTCCTCCTGAATTTTTTTTTTTTTTTTGCACATAATTACTAGTAGTGTGATTTTATCATCCTAGGACTTAAGAGCCAAATACTTAATACTTATGGAATGATTTAGCACCTCAAAATTTATCCTAAGTTTGAATATCATATCTATTCATCCTAATCATAACATTCATTTCTTTTCTTAATATGAAATACATAATTGCTATTGCATTATAGGAGAGAAAGCACACATAATACCATTCATAATTCAATGAAACTTAACATAGAGATCCTATACAAACAACACTATATGCATACAACTTTTCAAACTTCCTTTCATTATTACAATGGTAACCATGATAACAATAAACTTTAAAATTCTTACACTATATCAAATGGACATTTCCTTACTAAAACACATGTGCACACTTCTCAAGTCCTTTCCTCTACAGATTTACATGGTGCCAATGACATAATCCTTTTTCCATCACAATGTGGCAACACAATAAGGACTTTCCAAAATCAAGAAATATTGAGAAACATGAACATTGAAGTACTTGCACATTGAAAGGCATAAACATTGAGCCTTATTTACACATTTGGATCTTTCCCACTTGACAAGGGTGAAACTCTATTTCCATAGCATGAGTCTTCACAAAACCTTCACAAAAACACACCCAAAATAGGAACCATGGAGGCTCACCTCCCAACCTAGGCTTCTTTGAAACCACCCACCAAGCAGGGGAAACAAGGACCAAACAGGTTACACACATACATGACAAGATTTTGCATGAATACACAACACAAACACAATCAAAACCCTTCCATGGCTTGCACAATGATTCACCATTGGAATCATAAAATGTTGGGTGAAGGTGGGCTCTTCAAGGAGGATAAATTCTAACAACATATATATCATATTACCAATGCATTTTGCCTCTCAAGGCCACCACATCATAAACAACATATTGCCACTGCATTGCCTCTCAAGGCCTTCAAAACAACCATCTTCTCCTCATCCACCAAACCTCCTTATTCCTCCCAAACATCAAGTTTCATGGCCATGATGGAGCCGATGCTCCATGATAATAAAAAACCTCATCATGAGGTAAAAGAACAAGATTTCTTTTCTCACCTACAATGTCAAGCCCAACTTGTGCCCTTTACCCAAGGCTTCTCTGCCCTCCCAAGGGTGAGTGAAGCCTTCACACCCAAAATCACAAATCAACATTCACATTCAACAAGAAAAAAAAAAAAACAAATGAAGAACAACAAAACAAAACTAAGAAAGGATCTCCATCAGCACAAAACACATTCACTTCTTCCCAACACAATGACAAGCTCATATCACAAGATTCACAGTGCAATGCATACTCCATTGATAACTTTCCAAACTTGCAGATTTTCTTATCCATACTAAAGAAAAAGGAATAAAAGAACATGTTCAAGTCACCAAACTTGGTCCAAGCTAGGGTAAGGATAGTTGTAGAAGAGCTCCCTTAATCTCCCTCCAAAACTCAGCTATCTCTAAAATTAGAGAGTGGGTGAACAACCCACTAACTTGTCACTCCCCCCCTTAAAAGACTCTCCACTAACCCTATTTTTTTTTTAGTAAGAAACATCAAGCCTCCCTATCTTACATTGTTGCTCCTCCAAAATTAAAAGGTTGACCAAGTGGGGTTGAGAGGGTTTTATCATAGAAAAACTCAAATTTCGAATTGGTTCAAGTTGGCTTTGTTTAAGGGGTTCCCAAAGCTAGGAAAATATTAAAATACTTAAATTTAGGCCCCTAACCTACTATACTACCATTAGGGTACCTTTTTAGCAATAAAATAACACATTAGGATCCCATTTAGACCCCCTAAAATCCCTATCAAGTTTGAATTCGAATTGCAACATGATGTGACCCATCCAACACTCTCTCCCAAATGGGTGTACTCAAGCATTAATTTGAAAAGAAGGAAGAGGACCAAGATTGAGTAACCTTGAGACCAACACTATAGGTGACACATAGACTATACAAGTGTCAAGTGACACACATAAAAATACATTAAATTTTTCCTTGGCATGCCTTTAATGCATCTAATATATGATTAAACATATCCACAAGCAAGCAACCTTACAATTATGAAGAGGAAAAAAAAAAAAAAAAACTTTCACAACGAGGCTTTTGAATCTTTAAAAGATTCACCTTGGTTAAACTGTGTTCACAAGGTTTGGAACTTGTTTCCCCAAGAATTTCCATGGTTCCACTTTCCTGCACACTTAGCTCAATGTCAGTAGTCCAATGAAATAATATAAAAATACATGTAGATAAGTGCAGAATAATTCAATATCACTTAATCCACACTAACTTATTTAGTTAACTTCCATCTAATTATTTCCATAAACTATTCAAAACATTTCAATATCAAAATATGTGTATCAACATTTATCTTTCTTATCATAATGAAATTACCATTCTATACACTATCACAATACTTATCTATCATAACCATGAACACTAAGGTCATATCTATTAAATTATTTAAGCAAATAAATGGATCCTAGTATATGTATTTAAATGGAAATCACTAATATGTGGACTTGTTAACTAGTATCTTTTCAATCAGGTTAAGGATGATGACATTCCTAGCAATATCCCTTCATCACATAATGAGGGGTTTGTGTGTGAGTTTCTAGGGTTAATTCCTCAGACTGTTAGAATGTTTCCATAATTATGTCATCACAATATAAAACCAATTTTAAAATGTAACCATATGTCTTGTTGTCCTCATTATCAAATTACATTTATTTGCATATCACAATCCTTCATCTTATAAAGCATCATAATTAAATTAACGTTTAACTAAAAATCATAAATCATCATAGTATAATTAATGTTTCGCATCGCATCAAAATCTAATAGTATCAAGTCATAAAATTGTATCCATATGTGTTCAATCATTTCATACAAAATAATAGGTTCTTATGTAACATGATCAAATTAACATTCTGAACAACCTCATAAGCTATTCTCTATCATGGTAATAAGATATTAAATTCATGACTATTAACTTACAGGGTATGTGAGTTGGGTTCATTTGCATATCTAAATCTATCCTTTGGTGCTAATTTTCATTTGAACATTACAATTTGACATTCAAGTATTTAAGTAATTCAGTTTCCATTAAAGCAAATTGAAATAGCTTAGAACATGAAATAAAATAATTAAATATAACAATTAGGTTCTAATAAGTGTGAATCGTCAAAATGTTGATATTCAAATGGCATAACCCTATAGTCTCAAAACTATATCAAAACATCAAATTAAAAGTACCATGATGTAATTATGTCATCTATACTATGGTGGATTAGGTGAGGCCTCACAGCATTATTGGGTTACTAGTGCTTGGCACCTCTGTGTTACATGGTACCTATACCTGCTCGGCACTTGGTTCTGCTCAGCACTTGATTCTGCTTAGCACTCGGTTCTGCTCGGCACTTGATTCTGCTCGACACTTGGTTCTGCTCTGTGTTACTTGGCATCTGAAGTTTACTTGGCATCTGGAGTTTACTCAGCATTTCGAGTTTACTCGACATCTGGAGTTTACTTGGCATCAATTAGGAATTTTCTCGACTCTTACTAGCTTGCTTGGCTCCTTCTCTCTAATGAACTTAGTTTGAGCTTTACAAAAGACTTAGCTAAAACCTTAAATCTTTGATATGTTTTAGTGTGCCCATTCTTTGTATCTTATAGTATGTCATCAAATACACTTTTTCATCAATGGCTTAGCTGATCCTTGTACTTCATTACAACATCATAACTTCAACCTTTCTCTAGGTGTTCTAGTTACATCTTATTGATTGCCTCCACCTTGACAATCAACTAATTGATAGTATTTGGATCACTAAAGCAATTGACATTCCTACAAGTAGCAAGTTTGACATCAATGACAAAACAATGATTGAGGACATTCTTTACCAATTCCATATATTATGCTAACAACTTTTCTCATGATCATTTCAATCATTTCCAACAATCTCCCTCTTTGGCATTGATGGCAAACCAAACTGATCAATTGATCAACTTAGTTACCACCAAGATTGTATACATTGTCTCGTTGTATTTTTACTCCTAATCTTACATATCTCCCTCTTTCATATATATCTCCCTCTTTCTTTGTATTGGTCATTTTTTTGCATATTTCTCCCTCTTTGACATAAATACCAAAGATGTAGCATCTTTATCATGCAAAATATAAGCTTTGGCTTCTTGTTTTTTTTCTCCCTCTGTCACCATGCTTGTGACTAATTTGGAGTTTATGCTCCTGCTGTCATCCTTTGCATCAACCTGTTAATATTTCAATGATTAATTTCTATTGATGCAGGACAGCTTCTTTGTTGTTTTAAACTGCTTGAGTTAGGGGTATTACCCCCAACTTGCCTCTAAGATATTCATAGGCATCCTTGGGAAATGGTTTGGTAAAGATATCTACAATTTGTTCCTTTGTGTGAATGTATTCTAGCTTTACTTGTTTGTCTTCTACCAATTCTCTGACATAATGATACTTGATTTCAATATGCTTGGTTTTTGCATGCATTATTGGATTTTTGGATATGTTTATAGCACTTGTATTGTCACAGTACAATATCACAGGTTTTGTTACCTCTTCTTTCATTCCTTCCAATAGATGTGTGAGCCATACAATGTTTGTGCAATTGACTGCAACTGCCACATATTCTGACTCTGCAGTGGATTGGGATGTACATGTTTGTTTCTTGCTAGTCCAGGTGACCAGCCTTTTGCCTAGAAATAATGCACCTCCACTTGTGCTTTCTCTATCATCAATGTTTCCTCCCCAGTCTGCATTTGTATATGCATTGAGCTCAATTTTTTTGTTCTTTTTGTAGTATAGACCAAAGTCATCAGTTCCTTTAAGATATCTCATTATTCTTTTTACTGCTATGAGATGATTTTCTTTAGGATTAGTAGAGAACCTAGCCACTATTCTAACTATTAATGCTATGTCTGGTCTACTATGTACAACATATTGTAGTTTTCCAATCATGGATCTGTACATTGTTTGATTGACTTTAGCTGACTCATCATTTTTGGACAGCTTATTTCTTGTGGCCATTGGTGTGTTGACTGGTTTGGATTCCTCCAATCCAAATCTTTTGAGAATTTCTTTGATGTATTTTGATTGTGTAACAAATATTTCATGTTTGATTTGATGTACTTGCAATCCAACAAAAAAATTTATTTCTCCAAACATAGACATCTCAAATTCATGTTTCATTTTTTTAGCAAAGCTTTTGCAAAGTACTTCCTTACCACCAAACACTATATCATCCACAAAGATTTTAGATACAATAATGTCTTTACCTTCTTCTACTTTGATGTACATGTTGATGTTATCATCAGTTCTTTCAAATCCAATTTGCACTAGATACTTGTGAAGTCTCTCATACCATGCTTTAGGTGCTTGTTTCAAACCATAGAGTGCTTTATGCAGCTTACACACCATATCCCTATTGTTTTCATCAACAAATCCTTCTGGTTGTTCAATGTAGACTTCTTCTTCTAGTATACCATTTAAGAAAGAAGATTTTACATCCATCTGATAGACTTTAAAATCTTTGTAGGCAGCATATGCAAGTAAAGTTCTTATCCCTTCCATTCTAGCAATAGGAGAAAATGTTTCTCCAAAGTCTATTCCTTCTTCTTGAGCATAACCCTTGCATACTAGTCTAGCTTTGTTTTTGGCAATCTCACCATTCTCATCTAGTTTGTTTCTGAATACCCATTTGGTGCCAATCACATTCTTGTCAGTTGGTCTGGGAACCAAACTCTAGGTTTTATTTTTTCTTATTTGATCAATTTCTTCTTCTATAGCTTTATACCAATCATCATCTTGTAGTGCACCATATACTGTCTTGGGTTCAGATTTGCTGATCAGACATGATTCTTGTCTTAGTCTGTTCCTTGTCATTGGTCTTGCATTTTTGTCACCAATTATCTGTTCAGCAGGGTGATATCTTTTTACATATTTGAATAACCTTGGCTCTATCCTTGTTTCCATGTTTGATCTTTCAAATTCAAGATCACTATGCACTTCGTTGCTAGGTTTTTCTTCATCATGTGTACTATTTTCAGAATTAGATTGTGCATTTTCTTCATTCTGCAACTTGGCTTTTGAATGCAACTCAACATTCACTAGTTGAGACTCGGATGATACTGAAATTTTTTGTTGGGTTTCAATTTGATTGACATCATCCTTATCATCAGTCATTCCTTCATAAGAATACACAAAGGTTCTGTACTCTTCCATTTTCTTTGGTACTTCAACTTGGACTTCTGTGTGCTCATCAAAATTTACATTTGCACTTTCCACAATTTTGTTAGTGTTAGTATTCAAGCACTTATATGCCTTACTTCTAGTGGAATAACCAAGGAATATGCCTTCATCACGTTTTGCATCAAATTTTCCATTTCTAGCATCTTTAAGGATAAGACATTTGCAACCAAACACTTTGAAATGTTTTACATTGAGTGAGTAACCATACCATAATTCAAAAGGTGTTGTATTTGTACTTTTCTTGACTTGTACTTGGTTCAGTGTATGAATAGCTACACTTACAACTTCTCTCCAGTATTTTAGAGCAACATTCTTTTCCATCATTAATTTTCTGGCACAGTCAATCACAGATCTGTTTCTTCTTTCAGCAATTCCATTTTGTGGGGGAGTTCTAGGAGCTAACATTTGTCTTTTGATTCCTTTGTCATTGCAGAATATTTTGAATTCATTTGATGTAAATTCACCACCTCTATCTGATCTTGGCATTTCAAGCTTTTTCCAGTTTCCTTTTCAACTCTAGCCACATACCACTTAAACATTTGAAAAGCATCAGATTTTTGTTTTAAGAACATAATAGTCATCATCATGGAATAGTCATCAAAAAATACCATTATGTATTTATCTCCTTTATAGCTTTGTATTTCCATTGGACCACATAAGTCAGTGTGAACTAACTCAAGTATCTCTTTAGATATATAGTTTTTTCTTTTGAAACTTGACTTTGTCATCTTTCCTAGCTGACATTATTTGCACATGATGTTATCAGGCTTCTTCAATTTTTGTAAACCTCTGACTTTCTTCATTTTACTGATGTTGACTAGATTGTCAAAGTTGACATGACATAATCTTCTATGCCATAACCATTCATCTTCAAATTTTGCAAATAAACAAGAAACATCATCCATATTAAGGTAAAACAAATTACTCTTTATCTGATCTCCTTTTCCTATCAGTTTACCATTAGTATCATAGATTTTTGCAGTTTTGTTTCCAAATTCCACTTTGCAACCTATATTGCCTACCTGTGAGACACTTAGTAAATTGTAGTTTAATCCTTTAACATAGTATGCATTGTCACATGAAATTTTTTCTGTGAGCTTAATGGAACCTTTTCCTTTGATTTGACATGGAGCATCATTACCAAATCTAACACTATTTCCATCATATTGAGTAAAGTTAACAAACTTACTTTTATCTCCTATCATGTGATGTGAGCATCCACTGTCTATGATCCATCTGTCATTCTTTTTTATACATGTTACCAGTGTTGTGGTCTCTTCTTCATCAGATTGGTCCTTCATGGCTACATAAACAACTTCATCATCATTGTCATCAAAATTTTCTTCAACAATATAACACTTCTTACCTTTTTCTTTGTAATATTTCTTGTCATCATCTCTTTTGTACTTGTATTTTTTGCCTTCCTTGGAATCCTTTTTCTGTGGAAACCTTGCAGCAATATAACCTACTTCATTGCAATTAAAAAAAACAATAGGCATCTTACCTTTGAATTTTCCTTTGCCCCTGTGAAATCTTCTAGCAAGCAATGCTTCCAATTGTTCCACATCTTCTTCATCAGTGCTACTGTCACTGGATACATACTTCATTTTTCTTCCTTTCTTTGATTTCATCTGTTCAGCATCTTTAAGTGATAACTTGGCCTTAAAAGTAGATTCAAGATTTTCAGGTCTGTAGTTGTCAAAGTTAGATAACTCAAATGTAGTGAGTCTACTGATTATACCTTCAAAACTTAGATTATTTCCTGGTATACATCTTAACTCTTGTATTGCTGATACTCTTATAGCATAGATAGGGAGCAAGGTTCTTAAGAACTTACTATTAATAGTATCTTCATCTAGTTGACCACTTAAGCATCTTATGCACACTTACCACTTCCTTTATTCTTGCACCATATTGATCAGCATTCTCATTTTCTTCCATTTTCATGTCATCAAACTTTCCTCTGAGACTTTCTCTTTTTGCTCTTTGTACATTCTGATCTCCTCCATAGATTTTTGATAGGGCTTTCCACATTTTGAATGCAGTATCACATCCTTTGATATCATCAAATTTAGCATAACTAAGTGCAGAGGCAATTTCCAGCATCGTCTGATTGTGTTCTTGCTTGTTTTTCATGTCTTCTGTAGTAGGAACACTTGTTGGATCTGCATGTTCAGTGACAATTGAATTTTGGGCATAATCTCCTATGGATCAAAGATGTAGCTTTATCAAACTTTGCCATGCAACAAAGTTGTTTTTGTTAAGCTTGGGAACTTCTCTTTTTGCCATTTTGATCTTTTCTGCTTGTAGTCCTTTTAAACTGAATCAATAGTTAGGCTCTGATACCAATTGTTAGAATTCTTTAGAATAACTAAGAGGGGGGGTGAATCAGTTATTCAAGGTCCAAAATTCCCTTTTAATTCCTTTTTACTACTTTTAATGAATCCATCTACCTTTCATCCACCCAATACTTTATCAATCATATAAGCAAGTTACTGTAAGTCAACATGCAAAGATAAAACATTCAAGATCAACACATGACACAATGATTTACATGGAAACCCAATTTGGGAAAAACCACTAGTAACATGCTACTTGATTCTCACTCTTCTGAAGTGATGCCTTGTTAAAAGCCTGCCCTGTTAAAGGCTTACAACACACTGTTAAATGTGACCCTGTTAAAGGATTTCACCAAACTGTTAGGAATGGGCCTGGTTAAAGGTCTTTAGAACATTCTCTTGGAATGTCACCCGGTTAAAGGATTTATCTAATGGCTATTAAAGCAACCTAAGTCCATAGGATTTAGACTTACTATTACAATTTCTAGAAAGTAATGATAATGGTCTTTTGATCTAATATAACTTACAACATACTTTGTAGATTTTAGATCACACTTTTCATTTCAATCTTTATGCTTGACTTTAATCACTTCAGCTCTGACTGCTTGTCTTCCTCTCAAGCTTTGTCTCCTTGAGTCTTCTTACTCATTCTACCAATGCAATCATCCTTGTGGTCATCTGTCCAAACAGAGTTTCTGTGCTTTCTTCTCTTTAGCACCTTCTTCAATACTTCATGCTTTTTATGCTTGACCACATCTCTCTCTCTATATCTTCTTCATTAACTTATGTCTCCTTAAATAGAAGTTTGATTTACCTTTGCCGCTCAATTCTCCCTCTCCAATTTTAGGGTTTCAAGATGGATTAGGTAGGATACTATGTATCTACTCCATATCTTGTTTTCTTCTAGAAACTTCACCAGTTTTGAAAGAAAAATGTTCTACATGGTGTTCTATGCCACTAGCTCATCATTCTTACATTCCTTTTAATTCACAAATTTCTAAATAATAACCTTGTTGGCTTAGATCTGGTGAATCTAAAAATTTCCAAAATAATGTAGCAACTCAGCATTATTGGGTTACTGGTGCTTGGCACCTCTGTGTTACTTGGCACCTATACCTTCTCGGCACTTGGTTCTACTTGGCACTTGATTCTGCTTAGCACTTGGTTCTGCTCGGCACTTGATTCTACTCGGCACTTGGTTCTGCTGGGCACTTGGATCTGATTTGTGTTACTCGACATCTGAAGTTTACTCAGCATCTGGAGTTTACTTAGCATCTGGAGTTTACGTAGCATCTGGAGTTTACTCGACATCTAGAGTTTACTCGGCATCAACTAGGAATTTACTTGCCTCTTACTAGCTTGCTCGGCTCCTTCTCTCTAATGAACTTAGTTTGAGCTTTACAAAAGACTTAGCTAAAACCTTAAATATTTGATATGTTTTAGTGTGCCCATTCTTTGTATCTTATAGTATGTCATCAAATACACTTTTTCATCAATGGCTTAGTTGATCCTTGTACTTCATTACAACATCATAACTTCAACCTTTCTCTAGGTGTTCTAGTTACATCTTATTGATTTCCTCCACCTTGACAATCAACTAATTGATAGTATTTGGATCACTAAAGCAATTGTCATTCCTACAAGTAGCAAGTTTGACATCAATGACAAAACAATGATTGAGGACATTCTTTACCAGTTCCATATATTATGCTAACAACTTTTCTCATGATCATTTCAATCATTTCCAACATGAAAAATTCCCAACCCATCCCATATGATCACAACTTTTGAAAGTACCACAAAAGATTGGGCCCCATAGGTCACCCGACAATGTACTCATTTGTGGTGCACCACCATCACAAAGATCATACCAAAAGGATTGGATGAGAACACAAATAGAAAGTTAATAAACCAAAAACATAATCAAGATAAGGGATGCTACATACATCTCAATGCAATAAAAAGTGCAGAAGTGGTTTTATGGATATCCAAACAAATCATCCAAGTCCACAACCCACATTGTGCCAAGAAAACTTGAGAAAACAGGGCAATAGGCAAAACAAGGTAAAAACCCCAAATCTTGGAAAAATTCTAAAATTAAAACCCATTTGGCCTTTGGGTGCGAAAACCCCAAAAATTTAAAAATAATTGAAATTAGACATTGTATGCAAAAATGACCAGCATAACGGCTCAAAAACCCAAACCCCCATTTCAAAAATTGGGAAAACATTCATACCTAACCAATCGGGTAGAACCAACATACATAAATAGAGGGAAACACTAGTTCTTAGCCTTCTAACATACTGCTAAAAGAAACATAAGCTGAAATGGAGTAAAAGCAATAAAATGAGAAAGCCCAACCTATCAACAAAGGGGAAAATACTAAAAAAAACCAGATAAAACAAATACCCCACCAAATCTTCCAAAAGTGATAGCAAAGCAAGGTCTTCCTGAGCTAGATCCAACGAGACCAATCTTGTGAAATTCCCATGCTCATAGCTCCTAGAATGAGTTTTTCTCAAATTTTCTCTCATTCTCTATTTCTAAAATGTGAGAAGTGAATAATAAAATCACTTGTCCAATACTTATTCACCTTTCATAAGGTTCTTCTCACCATCAGATTTTCTCCAACTTCAGGTCTTCTTGGTGAACCCTCATCATCTCCTTGAATCATAGAATTTATGTTACCTTGCCCACTTTCAAAGGATTTGCATTCAAAATATCTATGTCTCTCTTTACCACATTTGAAACAATTACCTTGAAATCCACCTCTAGAATAAGAATTACCTCTTCCTCGTTAAGAATTAGTACCTCCTCGATAAGAATTACCACTTCTCCATTCGATCTTGCCTTTTTCATCATTCATCCACTCAATTTTTCCTTTATCATGTACAAAATTGTCAAATCTACCACCTTCACCATAAGATCTACCTCTTCCTCTATGGAATCTACCACCTCTACCTCTTTGTCTTTGTCCATGCTTCTTTGTCAAGATCTCCTCAACTTTCAAGGAATATTGATATGCTTCTTCCACACTTTCCAACTTTAGAAAACTTATTTCATCTTAAATTCTAGATATCAATCCATTAGTGTACCTTGCAATTTTCTCACCATCATCATCCACATGTCAAGATCTGATGTCCAATCTATAGAATTCTTCAGTATACTCCTTCACACTCATGTCTCTTTGTCTCAAATTTTACATCTTTCTCAACAAGCTAACTTGGTAATTAGCAGCAAGGAATTTGTTCTTTACCTTGTTCACAATCTTTGGCCAAGTTCTAATCTTCTCCTTTCCTCTCCTTTGTCTATAAGTTTGCAAATGCTCTCACCACAATGAGGCATGACCTTTCAACCTGGTAACTACAATCTTCACCTTTCTATTATCAAGAGTGTTTTCATACTCAAAGAATTTCTCCATTTTAGAGATCCAATCTAACATAGCATTGGTATCCAATTTTCCATCATAAGGAACAACTTTTACAACAAGCTTGGAATTTTCCTTAGATAATACTCTCAACAACCTTGCTTCATCCTGGTCTTCTTTAGGTTTTCAATTAGGATTTGGTGCTACTACTTCATCATCATCTCACATCATCTAGATGTGCTCCTCTCCTCTGGTCTATCTCCATAGCATCTAATCTAGCTACAATTTATCTCAATGTATCCAATATTGCATTATGAGCATTTCCTCTACCTTGAACCATCTTTTCAAATTAGGTTGCTGCAAGATTGTAGCCCTCTGCAACTTATAGGTCAAATCTATAGATCCACAACCCTACAACCCAATTCACTCAAGGTTCTACATGATCCAATTACCACAAGGATTAACCTTAGGCTCTAATACCAGCTAATGCAAGAAGGGTAACAAATAACCAAGGCCTAGGGCACACCGTTTTATCCAAACTAACCTGTAAGAGATAACACAGCAAAAAACACAACACAAATACAACACCAAGGAGAGAGAATAAGGTATCTTTTATTGATTCATCAAGTAATCACCATACATGCACAGTTATAAGGCATTCTAGGTTACGACCGATTAAAAATACATTCAAATCCAGATTCATGATCCAACTTCAAGTTTTCATTTTCTATTCCCTCTTCTAAGTTCTTCTACCCCCCAAAATATATTGAAGACTCAATCCTAGACCTCCTTAAATACTTTCCCAAATGGCTTACAAAAGATTCTAGACATAGCAAAGCCACAAGTCAGGTCACAAAAAATATTAACTACTTATACTAAAATTAAATGTGAGAAAATTTAGCCCAAATTGGAACCAGACAAAGACTACTTAGAAAATGAAAGTTTTTCCTAAAAACTAGCACTCAGCATCGATATGAGCTCAACATATAAAGGAATCACTTGGTAGCAATTGGGAACTCAACATCCAAAGAAATGACTCAATATCCATAGGAATCACTCGACATCCACTCAAACTCGACAACCAAAGGAATGACTCAATATCCACTAAAAACTCAAAAACAACTAGTAGAATTAACAAAAGTGTAGGATGACAAGGAAACCTAGGATGCTCCTACATCATTATTAAGGCCAAATAGATAGAGTTTTGTAAAAAGGAAAGGTATAAGTAAGAAATCACAACTTGCAAAGTTATGTGTACTAATGAAAATTATGTATGTGATATGAAAACATATGTGAAAGCTATGTGATATGAATTGCTATTTAATATTAGAGAGATTTGAATTATATCAATTAGTAGTAAAAAGTTTATTATATCTATCTCTTTTGTATAAAGGCTTTACATTGTATAATTGCATGTTTGGGTAGTGGGCTCTTCTTGCATAAATTTTGTAATACCAACTTCTAACAAGGTTGAGGATTTCAACAGGACCTAGTCCTCTAACAAGGACTAAGATACTAAATGTCTTTCATAGACTCCTAATGGGATCAATATCATTAACAAGATTCTTTTGTTCAATGGCTCATTTTGGGGGTACCATCCCCACTAGGGTTTTTCGTTGGCCAGGGTTTCCCTAGTTAACAAAATATGTTGTTATGTGTTCTCTTTGTGTATGAATCTATTAATTTTCATCATTGTTGGTTTACTTTCATATGCATGTTATAAAGTAATTAAAAATATTCAATTGTGGGAAAAAGTTTGTAGAATGTTGACTCACACCCCCGCTAGTATTATCTATTTCTAACATATTCTAGTCTTACTTATTAGTCTTGCACTAATTCCCTTAAGTAATGATACTTAATTAAAATATTCTTTGTCTTCATGTGCATCACAAGATTTTTGGATATGTTTATAGCACTTGTGTTATCACAATATATCACCACAGGTTTAGTAATCTCTTCATTCATACCTTTCAACAATTTCTCGATCTACACAATGTTTGAACAATTAACTATTGTTGCAACATACTCAGCTTCTATTTTGGATTGTGAAATATAATTTTTCTTCTTACTTTTCCATGAAATAAATATCTTACCTAGAAATAAAGTGTTTCCACTTGTACTCCTTTTTTCATCAATGTTTCTATCCTAATCAACATCTGTATAAACTTTCATCTCAAACTTGTCATTCTTCTTGTACCATAAACCATAGTCTTTTATACCTTTTAGATATCTCAATATCTTTTTTCATTTCATCATGTGATTCTCCTTAGGATTAGTAGAAATTTTTCAATAATATCAATAGCTAATACAATGTCAAATCTACCATGAAAAATATATTACAATTTTCCAATCATTGACATGTATAATGTCTGATTTACTTCAGCATAATTGTCATTCTTTGAAATCTTATGTCTACTAGGCATAGTTGTTTTAACTCGTATTGAATCATCCATTCCAAAGGTTTTCAGTATCTCCTTGACAAACTTTGATTGTGTAATGTATATACCTCCTTTCATTTGATAGAATTTGAAGAATTTTATCTCTCCAAACATTGACATCTCAAATTCTTTCTTCATCTTATTATAAAATTATTTACACAATAAATCATCTCCTCCAAATATGATATCATCAATAAATATTTCATCTATTAATATCTTATTCTCATATCCTCTCTTCAAATAGAGATTTTTTTTTATCATTAGTTCTTGCAAAACCAATTTTCACCAAATATATATGTAACCTTTCATACCATGCCCTAGGAGCTTATTTTGAACCTTACAATGCTTTTTGTAACTTACATACCATGTTCTTCTTGATAGGTTCAACAAATCCTTTAGTTTGTTCAATCTAGACTTCTTCTACCAATATTCCCTTTAAAAATACATGTTTGGCATTTATTTGATATACCTTGAATCCTTTGTAAGCAGTATATGCAAGTAATGTTCTTACTCCTTCCAACCTTGCAACTGGAGAAAATTTCTCTCTATATTCAATTCCTTCCTTTTGTTTAATCCCTTACAAACTAATTTTTCTTTTTTCCTTGTGACTTCACCTTTCTAATTTATCTTTTTTTGAATACCCGCTTTGTTCCAATCACATTTTTATCCTTTTGTCTTAGTACCAATATCCATGTTTTATTCTTCTCTACTTGATCAATCTCTTTATTTATTGTTCTAAGCCAATCCTCATTCTCCAATGCATCTTTAATTCTTCTTGGATCAAAATCACATAGAAAACATTCATCATTATTCAATTTGTTTCTTGTCATGACTCTTGAATCTTTGTCTCCAATGATTTGAACTAGTGTGTGGTATCCTCTCACATATTTTGCTAAGATAGGTTTAGGTCTTCTTTTTCCTTGTGGTAATTCATGTTGTTTGACTTTCTCATCTTCTCCAGATATCTCCTACAATAACTTGGCTTCCTTTTTCTAGTGTTCGATTTCCTCTCTCTATGACTCAACTCATACATCTTGATACTTTACAACTTGTAGAGGCTCGACAAAGGTTCTCTTTTGTGACTTGATAGTGCCTGTATGTTCATGCTTAGTAGTCTCTTTCTCTGGTTTGATTAATGTACTTGGTTCTCATTCATCGATGTATACAATGTTTTTGTAATCTTTATATTCCTTCTTTAATTCTTCTTCATTCTTTTATACAAATTCATCAATTCTAACATTTGAACTTTCCATAATTTTGTTAGTGATAGTATTTAAGCACTTGTATGCCTTGATTTTAGTTGAATATACCTTCATCACTCTTTGCATCAAATTTTCATTTTCTTACATCTTTCAATATGTTTATTTGCTTCAATATACTTTGAAATATTTTACATTAAGTGCATATCCATGCCATAGTTCAAAATGGGTTTTTCTTGTAGCTTTGTTGATTTGAACTCAGTTTAGTGTATAAAGAGAAGTACTTAAAGGTTCTCTCTGGTACTTTTTTGAAACATTCTTACTTATAGGTTCTCTATAGTACTTTTGTGAAACATTTTTCTCCATCATCAATGTTCTTTCATAGTCCATGATTGATCTATTTCTTCCTTTAGCTATTCTATTTTGTGGTGGAGTGCTTAGTGTTGATATTTGTCTTTTGGTTACCTTGTCATTGCAAACTATATTGAACTCCTCTTATATGAATTCACCTCCTCTATTTGATCTCAAGCATTTTATACTCTTACCTATTTCCTTTTCAAATCTAGCCAAAGACCACTTAAAAATTTGAAAAGTATCATATTTTTATTAAAGAAATAAGAAACATCACAATCATAATTCTAGAGAAATCATCAAAAAATAAGATAAAGTACTTGTCACCATAAAAACTTTACACTCCAATAGGACCACATAAATCAAGATGAACCAACTCCAAAATATCATCAAAATAATAGTTCTTTCTCTTAAAATAGACTTTTTCATTTTTCCCATTTAACATTGTTTGCACATCACTTTATTAGGTTTCTCAATCTTGCTAATCCTCTTACTCTTTCCATCTTACTAATACTTACCAAGTTATCAAATTTCACATGACATAACATCTTATGCTATAACCAAATATCTTAAAATTGTACAAATAAACATGTATTTCATATAAGTCTAGATAAAATAAATTACCTCTTGTTTTCTCTCCACTTCCAATCATTTCATCGGTAGCATAATAGATTTTTGCCTTCTTATTTTTGAAATTCAACTTGATAGCCTAAATTGTTTAGTTGTGTCACACACAATAGATTATATTTTAGTCTATAACTCAATATGCATTGTTACATCTAATCTTGGCATTCAATATAATAGATCCCTTATCTTTCACATAACATGGTGCATCATATCCAAACTTAACACATCTTCCATTATAATGTTCTATCTTTTCAAAATTACTTGTATCACCAATCATATAATGTGATCAACCACTATCAATTATCCATTTATCATTGTTACTTATGTGTGAAATAAGGGTAGTTTTCTCAATCTTTTCATCTTTATTAGATCCATCTTTCATTGCAACATAAACAACTTCTTCATCATGTTCAAAGTAACCACTTTAGGAACCATCTTCTTAAGTAATGTAACAATATTTCTTACATTTTCCTTTGTAGTCTTTATTACCTTATTTATCTTTATTGTCTATCCTTTCTTGATATTTTTTCTCTTTCCTTTCCTCCTTCTCATCTCTATCAAGACATTTTGCACCAATATGACCAACTTTGTTACATGTAAAAAATATTATAGGAAGTTTATATTTGTATTTGCATTTTCCATTTAGTAGCCTTCTTGCCAATAATGCTTCTAGATCATAAAGATTATCATCTAATTCACTATCACTATCTATAGGCTTACTTTTTTATCTTTTATTTCTTTTAGATCCATCAAGGGTTAGTTGAGACTTGAAAGAACATTCAACAATAGAAAGTGTATAGTTATCAATATTTGACAATTTAGATACAGTGAGTCTACCAAATTGACTATCCAATATCATATCATTACCATGTATACATCTTAGTTCTTTTATAGAAGATACTCTAATTGCATGGATAGAAATTAAGGTCCTCAACACCTCTTTGATTACAATTTTTTTAGATATTTCTACTTCATCACCTTTAATTACATTGAAAACTTCTTTGATTTGGCCACAATACTAAACAAAAATTTCTCCTTCTTTTATACTCATGTCATCAAACTTTCCTCTAAAACTTTCAACTTTAGCTCTTAACACAACTTTATCTACTCGATCAATTTGTGCCAACTTATCCCACATTTTCTTTGTGATAGTGCAATCCTTCACATCATCAAACTTAGCTTAACTTAGGGAAGATGCTAGATCTATCATCATTTTTTTGTGGTCCTACTTCTCTTTTTTTTTTCTCAATTATCATAGGTTTAGGCACTTCAATATATTCATTTTCCAAGTACTACAATGCAAAATCTACAACTCAATATAAATACAATCTCATCAAATGTTTCAATGCTCAAAAGTTCTCTTTATTTATCTTTGGTACTCTCTCTTGTACATATTGATCTTTGGCTTAAGTCCCTTCAAAATTTCCTTACAAGAAAAAAATCTCTAATACCAATTGTTAGAATGATTAGAATAACTAAGAGTGGGTAAATCAACTATTCTTAGGTCCAGATTTACCAATTCAACTTATAACAACTTCAAATAGCTTAATCAAACTCATAAATCTACTTGACCAATATCGCATTTCAGAAATAATCCAACTTATTCATCTCATCACTTATCTCTTTGTTTAGTATATGTTGAATAACAAAAACATATAATAGTAAATAGCATGAAACATAAGAACAACATTCACACAAGTATAACACTATGATTTAACATGGAAAATCAATTTGGATAAAACCACCAAGTAACATGTAACCACTTTGCACTCTATTGAAGTGAGCTTGATAAAGAGCCAATCTTGTTAAAGGTTACAAAATAAATTGTTAAGTGTTTCCCTATTAAAGGATTTAATCACCATGCTAGAAGTGGCCTTGTTAGAGGTCTTTAGAACATTCTATTAGAATCACCTTGAATAAAGGATTTACAATATGATTGTTAGGTCAACCTTGATTAAAGGATTTTAATGCCACAATGGTTAGAAAGTAACATCTAGGTTGATCTAATAAAATAAAACTCTTTTTTCAAATTCAAATATCCATTTGGCTCATTCTCAATTCATTGATTGGAATTCATCACATTCTCCATCTCTAATTTTCTTGGAAACCCTTCAACCAAAATTGCTTCACCAACTTCTCACTTTACCTCTAAAACTTTGTTCTTCACTTGTTCTCCATAGATTCACCAGTCCAACAACCAAAAATCATCTCCTATGTCTCCTTAAATAGATAGGTTTAAGCATTTTCTTCTTAAACATAACCATAGATCTTAGGGTTTTATCATATTCATTAAATATATTCATCATTTTTTCCTTCTACTTCTTTCTTGAAACTTCTAGAAACTTCTAATTAAGTCCTTACATTATATTTCTTAACAAACTCAATTCATGCTTTAAATACACTAGTGCATCAATCCTTATCTTTTATGCACCAATTTATAAAATTTAACTATGTCACCCTCCAATATTGATTCTTTTAGAAATAGTTAATTTGTTGACACTCGTTCATCACTATGTTCTTTAGCTTGGTCATTACTATGTAGCCCAGTCACTACTGGTATATCTTCTTGCACTATCTCACTCAACCATCTCTATGCTTGGTCGTTACTATGGTTTTCTATTCATCTTTCTTGAACATTACCATTACTTAGCTAATACTATTTTTCTCAACTATTACTTAAGTTCCTTAATCTTTTTCTTCAACTTCTTTTTTAACCTAGCAACGTGTCACTTGGTCAAGCTTAGTGTTTTACTCAACTTATTCATTTCTATTAATCGTCTCTTCTACACTTCAAATCATCTTTCTTCTTCACTATATCTAATGATCAAACAACACATTATCTTGTCAAATAATAACTGATCAAGTGCAAATTGTAATTCCATCAAACTTACTCTTCTTTACTAAAAAAATTTACTAGTTCATCTTTCTTTCTCTCTTTTGAAATCATCTTAATTAGTCAACTCATATGGCACTCTACACTTTTATAAAATATCTTACTAGTAAGGTTTGACATCAATGACTACATAATAATTGTTTGAATTGTATTTTCCAACAATCTCCTTCTTTGGCATTGATGGTAATACCTTTAGTTACCATGCAATGGAAAATTTGTTCTCTTGATTTTCACTATCAACTCCCTCTCTATTTTTATCATATCTTCATTAATATCCTTAGTTTCATTCAGTTCTCATCCATGAAATCTCTTATATTCTCCTTCTTTTCTTCTTTACACTTATCCCTCTATGATACCAATTGCAATAACTCCCTCTTTGACATATCTCCATGATTTGTAACTTGTATTGAATGGTAACTTGATATACTTCTCCCTCTTTGAGAACAATGCCAAAGACATCATCCACTATAAAAACCATGCTCTTTATCACTATATGTATTGATTGATCTTTGAAACATCATTCCCTCTTTCATATTTCTCTTTGATTGTATCACCATGTGTCAACTTGTTGTTTTATCAACTTATGTCCTTCTTTTCACAACTTTAGGAAGTTCCTAAAGTGTTATCTCCTACATCAATCTGTAAGATATTCTGATCATAAGAATTGATGCAATATTTCATTTCCTTTTAGTTTTCTTTAGAGGTTTAATGATCCCTAACTTACCACTTAGGTACACAAATGAATCCTTAGGTAATGGCTTAATGAATATATCAGCTATCTGCTCGTTTGTGTTAATGTATAGATTAGTTGGAGAGTTATTCATAACTCTTATAATTATACTTATGTCATCTTATGAGATATTTGATAATCTTATATGTATGTGTGTGTGTGTTTGTGTGTGTGTGTGTGTGTGTGTGTGTGTGTGTGTGTGTGTGTGTGTGTGTGTGTGTGTGTGTGTGTGTGTGTGTGTGTGTGTGTGTGTGTGTGTGTGTGTGTGTATAGTTATTCTAAATATAAACTAAAGGCATAAGTTACAATTATATATCTATTCACATTAAATTAGAGGTTCATCAGTATTAAATATAAATCTAACTTATCATTATTGGGTGTCAATTTATATTAGTCTCGGTATATGTTATTGAACATTTGCATTAGTCTTCATATATGTTATCTAGCACATGTCTCAATAATATCAACTATGTTTAGATATGTCTCTTATTAATAGTCATGCCTAATAGACATGATTCAAATATGAGTCATGGCTATTAGTCAAGACTCCCCTATATACTGCCCCCCCCCCCCCCCCCCCCCCACACACACACACATATCAATCTCGTCTACTTTAATATACATTGAACACAAAAATATAATAAGTCTTCAAGTTATTTAAAGAAGGAAAATTATGAATATTGACTTCTAGGATATTATAGTGCTGGAAACATTTCACACCTTATGCAATCCATTATTATATTCTGATCTTGAACAGTGATTTAGTATAATATAAGAATTAAGTTTGATACTTTAACATGGTATCAAAGCAGGCTTAAAATAAGTATCTTGATATCAGACTATAATTTTCTAGGTTATAGAAGCATCAGATATTGTTAATAAAATTGTGTATGGCATGAGACTTGAAGATAGGCTAGAAGGTGATTTAGATTTTACAAGCTGGAAGCTACATCTAAAACTTATACTTAAAGAACATGGTTTAAATAAGTTTATTGAAAAATCTAACCCATCACCTAAAGGAAATGATGAAATAGAAAAATGGTAAAGTGATAACAATAAAGTTATGAAAATTATTGTGGATGGTGTTAAAACTCATCTACTTCCTATGATCTTAGAACTAGACACTGCACATGAGATGTACAATGCTCTTGAAAATATGTTTGAGATAAACAATACTGTTCGGATTATTACATTAAAAGATAGAATGTCAAATATTAAAATGAATAAAGGAGATAAAATCTCATCTTACTTTATGAGAATAACTGATCTTCAAAATCAACTTTCTTCCATAGGACACATCTGTGATGGAAAGGAGTTAACAATAATGGCTCTAAAAGGTCTTCCATCATCATGGGATACCTTCAGACAAGGGATATGCTCTTAGTCTAAGTTACCTAAATTTGAAAGACTAAAATCTAACTATATACAAGAAGAGTGTATGCAAGTAGCTCGAGGTCAAAATGTTTCCTCCTCAAAAGAAGAATTACATGCTCTAACCACTCAAGTAAATAAGAAGAAAAGAAAATTCAAAGTAAGGAAAAAGCACACTGACTTCTCCAAAATGCAATGTTATAGTTGTGATAAATTTGGAAATCCAGCATCTAGATGTCTTGATAGAGTTAAGACTCAAGCTTCATTTGCAACCACTCAAAACTCTAATGGAAATTCTAAATATAATGCCTTCTATTCAGCACTCTCTAGTGAAGCATCAACTAGATCAAGCACTTGGTTAATTGATAGTGGAGCCTCTTGATATATCATAGGTTTTAAAGGGTAGTTAGACTCTCTATAAGAAGACTATGTTGATGAAGTAACCATTGGAGATGATACAAGCTACCCCGTAATGGGAATAGGAACATGTACCATTCATTTAAAAATAGGGAAAACAATTGAACTTACTAAGGTACTATATGTACCTGACATAAAAAGAAACTTTCTTTCTATCTCTGCTCTTGAATATGAAGGACTCAGGATTAAATTTATGGAAGGAAATTTCTTAACTTGGCCAAAGAAATCTAATATAAAAAATGCATACAAAATTGGCTCAAGACATGGATGTCTTTATCAAGTTAACTCTATCTCTCATTCAGCTCTAATTCATGATTCTTTCAAAGAAAATGAAATCTAGCACAGGAGATTAGGTCATCTTGATTTTTGAGGATTATCTTCTATAGGAAAAATGGTAACAAGTATATCTAAGCTTAATCCATATCATGAAGGAACTTGTAAAGGTTGTGCTCTAGGGGAGAATATCAAAACTACATTCCATAATAGTCAAACAAAATCCAAATATATTCTAGAACTTTTTCATTCAGACTTATGTGGTCATATGTTAGTTCCATCTCTAGGAGGGTCTCTATACTACATCATATTAGTGGATGATTTCCCTAGGAAGACATGGATCTATTTTCTTAAAAGTAAAGAATCTAAGGAAATCCTTTCTAAATTTAAAGATTTTAAATCCATTGTAGAAAACATTTCTAGAAAGAAAACAAAAGTATTAAGAACAGACAATGGTAAAGAGTACATTTCTAATATCTTTATAGACTATTGTAAAACTATTGGGATCAAGAGGGAGTTTTTTTTTCCTTAGAATCAACAAAAAAATGGAATAGTTGAGAGAAAAAATAGATCTATAGTTCATTCTGCCAAAGCAATGCTTCATGATCAAAGTCTTGAAACTTTTATTTGGGGTGAAGCTTCAAATACTATTGTTTACCTTCAAAATAGATGTCCCTACTCTTATCTTGAATTTAAGACCCCTAAAGAAGTATTTACCAAGAAGAAACCTGATCTTAATCACGTAAAATTTTTTGGTTGTCCTGTCTATGTACATATTCCTAAAGAAAAGAGAACCAAATTAGAGCCCTCAAGAAAGAAAGGAATCTTTGTAGGTTATAGTGAAACCTCAAAAGCATATCGCATCTATATCCCTGGTCAAAGGAATATTGAACTAAGTTGAGATGTAATATTTGATGAAGATTTGGCCTACAAAAGATCTAAAGATGAATCAAATTTAGAAGAAACTCTAGAAGAACAAAACCTTGATAATGAGAGGGAGTCTCTAATGGAGGAAGATAAAATAATTGAACCTATGGACATTACTCACACCTTCGAGAAAAGGAAAAGACCATTATGGGCTAGAAAGCTAATTGAAGAAAATAATTCCATTCCTTCATATTTCATTAGGGAGAGGAAATGTCCTAATATATACTCAAGTTGCATTGCATTAATGAGCAAAATTTCCAAATCTAAACCATCTGATGTAAAAGAAGCCATAAAAAATCAACACTGGAAAGATGCCATGATAGAAGAATATAACTCTATACTTAAGAATGATGTTTGGGATATTGTTCCTAGAACAAAAAATAAATCATTTGTCTCCTCCAAATGGCTATTTAAAATAAAGCATGTTGCAGATGGAAATATTGACAAATACAAAGCTAGGTTTGTTGCTAGAGGATTCTCTCAAAAGGAAGGAATAGACTATGATGAAACTTTTGCTCTAGTAGCTAGATATACCTTAGTCAGAACTGTTTTATCCATTGCTACATCCAAGGGATGGAAATTCATCAAATGGATGTAAAAATTTCATTTTTGAATGGTGTTATAGAAGATGAAGTTTATCTTGAACAACCAGAAGGATTTGAAGTATACAATAAACAAACTCATGTATGCAAATTGAAAAAGGCTTTATATGGATTGAAACAAGCTCCCCAAGCTTGGTATGAATGGATAGATCAACATCTAACTAAACTTGACTTCTCTAAAAACATTGCAGATCCAAATTTATATTACAAAGTAATACAAGGGGATATGTTAATCATGGTTTTATATGTTGATGATCTTTTGATTACAAGAGAAGATCATTTAATTGAAAAATGTAAACAAGCTCTCATATCTAAATTTGAAATAAAAGATCTAGGAATACTACACTATTTCTTAGGACTAGAAGTATGGCAACATTCAAAAGGGATCTTCCTACACTCTGGATCTACTTAACAAATTTGGCATGTTGGATAGCAAGGCAATGCAAACTTCTATGAAATCTCCTAAAACTAAAAGAAGAAACTAAAGATTCTAAAAGTGTTGATCCTACTCTATCTTGATAGATAATTGGTTCTATAATGTATTTTGTAAACACAAGACCTAACATTTGTTATGTTGTTAATGTTCTTAGTCAGTTCATGTGCAAACCTGAACAAACTCATTTGGTGGTAGTAAGGCACATTCTCAGATATCTTAGTGGTACTATTGGATATGGTCTCAAATACTCTAAAACTAAATTAAATTTGAAGGGATATATAGATTTTGATTGCGCAGGAAATTTAGAGAATCGTAAGAACACTTCAAGATGTTGTTTTACTTTGGGCTCAACAACGATATCTTGGTTTAGTCAGAAGAAGTCTTTAGTAGCACAGAGTTCTATAGAAGTTGAGTACATAGCTACATCTACGGGAGCAAGAGAAGTTGTATGGTTGAGGAAACTTATATTTGAATTATTTGGGAAGCCACTTCCACCTACTACTATTTATTGTGACAACCAGAGCTACATCAAGCTATCTCTTAATCATGTGTTTCATAACAGATCAAAACACATTGAGATACCTTACCATTATGTTCAAGACATGGTTGAGAAGGATGTAGTCAAGCTAGAATATATTAGTACAAAGGATCAAATTGAAAACATTCTTACCAAACCACTTGCTAAGCCAAAGGTGGAACTTTTCTGCAAAGAACTTGGTATGATTGTAAAATCTGAGGACATGTCTCAAAGAAATTGAATTTAGAAAAAAAAAAAAAAAAAAACCTATGTTAATCTTTAAGAAGTGATGACTTCTAAAGGGATTTTACTTGTATTAGGAAGAGTTGTTGTAAAGTGACTTCCTTACAATAACTTGTAGCATGATTCATTTTTTAAAGTGTTTTATGTAAGGGCTTTATCTTGTAAATCAACAACTAGGCAGTTGATATCATTAATTTGATTATCTACAAGTTGTTTGTATAGATATTTTTTGGTACTTGGTGTATATCATGCCCTAATATTTTGATAGGCCATTACCACACTAAGCATTTGGTGATCATCATTAAATTGATATTTTTGAGAGGCCATTGCTTTTGAGAGATTGGTGAATATCACGAAATTGATATTCTTGTAGGCCAAACTCTCACATGTTACAATGTTTATATTTGACATTGGGTAAAAGAAGTCTTCTAATCAAAGACCTCTAATACGTGTTTTCCCTACTAATCTAAGAGGGAGTGTTAATGTATAGATTAGTTGGAGAGTTATTCATAACTCTTATAATTATACTTATGTCATCTAATGAGATATTTGATTAACTTTATATATATATATGTGTGTGTGTGTGTGTGTGTGTGTGTGTGTGTGTGTGTGTGTGTGTGTGTGTGTGTGTGTGTGTGTGTGTGTGTATATATATATATATATATAACATTTGCATTAGTCTTCGTATATGTTATCAAGCGCATGTGTAAACAATATCAATGCAATAATATCAATTGTGTTTAGATATGTCTCTTATTAATAGTCACGCCTAATAGATGTGACTCAAATATCAGTCATGGCTATTAGTCGTGACTCCCCTATTTACTACCCACATATATATATATATATATATATATATATATATATATATATATATATATATATATATATATATATATATATATATATATATATATATATATATATATATATATATATATATATATATATATATATATATATATATATATATATATATATATATATATATATATATATATATATATATATATATATATATATATATATATCGATCTCCTCTGCTTTAATATTATTAGTTGTGACTCCCCTATATACTACCCACATATATATATCTATTGATCTCCTCTACTTTAATATACAATGAACACAGAAATATAATAAGTCTTCAAGTTATTTAAAGCATGAAAATTTTGAATATCGACTTCCAAGATATTATAGTGCTAGAAACATTTTATTCAGTCCATTATTATATTTTCATCTTGAACAGTGATTTAGTATAATATAAGAATTAAGTTTGATACTTTAACAAATTGAAATATGATTTGTCTTTGTATGAATCACAAATTTTTTTGATATGTTCATAGAATTTTTGTTATCACAATATATCACCATAGTTTTAAGAATCTCTTCATACCTTTCAACAATTACTTGATCCACAGAATATTTGAATAATTAACTATTGTTGCAACATACGTAGCTTCTATTGTGGATTGTGAAATATAATTTTTCTTCTTACTTTTCCATACAATCAATATCTTACCTATAAAGAAAGTGCATCTACTTGTACTCTTTCTATCATCAATTTTTCTAGTGTAATCAAAATCTATGTAAACATTTACCTAATACTTGACATTCTTCTTGTACCATAAACCATAGTCTTTTGTACCTTTCAAATATCTCAATATCCTTTTCATAGTCATCATGTGATACAACTTAGGATTACCAAAAAATATTGCAAAAATACCAACATCTAATGCAATTTCAAGTATTCTATGAACAACACATTGCAATTTGTCAATCATTGACTTGTAAAATGTTTGATTTAATTCAGTGGAATCATCATTCTTTGAAAGTTTATGTCCAATATCCATAGGTATTCCAAGTAGTCTTGAATCTTACATTTATAAAGGTTTTTATTATATCCTTGATATAATTTGATTGTGTAATTTATATACCTCCTTTCATTTAATAGACTTGCAAATCAACAAAGAAGTTTATCTCTCTAAACATTGACATCTCAAATCCTTTCTTCATCTTATTAGCAAATAATTTGCATGATAAATCATGTCCTCCAAATATGATATCATCAACAAATATTTTAGTTATCAATATCTTTTTCTCATATTCACTCTTCAAATACATATTGTTGTTATCATTAGTTCTTGTAAAATAAATTTTCACCAAATAGGTGTTGGAATTATGATATAGTTGTCATTAGTCACAACACTTATTCGATTATGAATGCTTACTGAGCTCATCACCTAGTCTACAATTCACACTGAGCATTCAGAAGTTACCTTATAAATTCTGCAGGAAAACAGTTGATACTGAGCATTCCTTTGGAAACTGAGCATATGGGAAGTTCAGCAGTATTTACCAAGTTCACAGTGGTTACCGAGTGAAACAGTATTCCCCAAGCAGTCAGTGCTCACCGAGTCATCAAAAGAACTTAGTGTTTACCGAGTGATCAAGGTAAACAAAGAACTTAGTATTTATCGAGTGATCAAGGTAAACAAAGAACTTAGTGTTTACCAAGTGATGAAGGTAAATGAAGGAATCAGTGACTACCAAATAATTAAGGTAAATGAAGGAATCAGTATTTACCAAGTGAAGAATGTTATCAATGGATTTAGTTTTTACCGAGTGACACAATATTCACCGAGTCACCAATGGTTACCAAGTTCTAAGCTATTTAGAATGATTAGTATGTACCGTGCCTCTACTCTTACCAAGTCCATGACGATGCAGTGTATTGTAGTGGATGCCGAGTATCAAAAGGTCATCGAGTCAGTTTGTGGAATCCAAGTTTTCTACCACTTGGCCGACTCAATAATACTTGTTCACTTGTATTTGGCCAACCTTGCCAATGTAAATATTAGATTGGTATATATCATGTGAAATGATGAAATGCTAAATAGTTGATGATGATGTGTTGCAAAATTTTGAGAAGAAGGAAAGTGAATCACCAGAAGAACAAAAGAATACATCAAGGTCAACATTGATGCAGAAAGGATATATTCATCACATTAGGTTATCAGAGTGCAAAGGATCTTACCAGTAATCAGTTGCAATCAGATCCACTACTTCATCCTAATAGGTGAATCAGTTTGCTAAATCCTTTAACAAGGTAGACTTAACAGTCTTTTGTAAATCTCTTAATAGAGTGCATACTTCATTGTATGTTTGTAAATCCTTTAACAAGGTGGATCTAGCAATCCTACTTGCTCCTAACAGGACAGATCATCAGAAGTGATCATTGTAAGCCTTAACTGGCCAACTTTATACTATAGTATTAAAGTTTTATGGGTATCATCCCCACCCCAGTTTTACTTTCTAATTGGAAGGTTTCTGGGTCACCAAATATGTGTCTTCATGTGTTACAAATGTTTATCTTTTCATGCATACAATAGTTTAGATGGATGAATGGTAAAAATATTATTATGTAGAATAGAGTTAAAGTTTTAGAGTTACTAATTCACCCCTCCCCTCTCAGTAACCTTGTTATTCTTGATTATTTCCAAAAATTGGTATCAGAGCATTGTGGTTCTCAGGATAAATCTTGACAAATTGAAGCAAAGATCAAGAACAATGGAGATATTTAGACTTGACAAATCTATTGAAAATGAAAAGCTAGATCTGGAAATGGCCATGACTCAACTCAAAGAAGCAAAAGAGCACCTTTCTCAATCTCTGAAAAGAAGGAAGGAACTTGCAAGACAAATGAATGATCATCAGTATATTGAAGAAAGGATTGAAGACCTTTTACCATCATGCAGTTTAAATGAAGCTAATGAAGCAATCAAGAAACTTCTAGCAAAGAATGGTTCTCTGCAGGAAGAAGTAAGAAAGCTCAAAAGAGAACAAGAAGTCCAATCCATCAGGTTATGTGAAGTTTTGGAATAGAGAAACAAGGAAAATGAAGACTTAGAGGTAAGAAATAATCTATCCCTTCAGCATGAAGATCTTATAGGAAAACTATCTAATGCAAATGAAGAAATTATGAATCTAAGATCTGAGAATGAAAGTTTGAGAAATAATTTAATTGCTGAAAAAAAAATCAATGCAAGTTTGCAAAGTGATCTAAGAACTGAAAGACAAATCAATGAAAGTTTTAAAAATGACTTAAATGTTGAAAAACAAGTCAATGAAAGGATGATAAAATCTCAAGCAGATATGGATCAATTGAATTTGCAAAATGAGTAGAATCTTCAAAAGGTAAAGCAGGCCTTGGATACAATGAAGAAGGTGAATCTTCCAAACAAGGTACCCAAAAGAATCAAAGACCTACTTGCAATCACTGTGGAAAGTTAGGTCATACATCCAATAGATGTTGGAGCAATGGTAAAAGAAAATTCAATGGTAAATGCTACAATTGCAATCAACATGGTCACAAAGAAAATGAATGCAAGGAAAAACCAAAGTTTGAAGGCAAATGTCACAAATGCAAGAAACAAGGTCACAAGGCATCTGAATGTAGATCAAATCATTCAATCCAGCAGAACAAGTTATCAAAGCATTATTTGGTTGGTACTACAATACTTGGTGTAGATGTCACTATTGTGGAGAATATGGACACATTGGAATAAACTGTGCAAGGCATCACCTAAGGAAGGAAGATACTACTATAAGATGTTATACATGTATCAAAATTGGTCATATATCCAAGAATTGCATGAATATAGGAAGAATTGAAGATGAAAAGAAAGCCAGAGCTGAAAACATTCGAAAGCAGATGAGACAACAGTGGATTCCAAAATCTACCGAGCCAAAAAATTCAAATAATGGCTATGTCACTCAAGAAGTGGGTGACTCCACCATTTCTAATTAGACTTATCAAAAAAAAGATCAAGGACTGCATCTTCAAACAATATCCTAAGCAGTTCTAGAATATAGAAGTGCAAAAGACAAATCAATATTTTAGATACTAGACATATTTCACTATGATGCATCTACCGAGCAAGGTTGATTTTAGACTTAATCGAGCTAGGTCGGTAATGTGAAAGGTTTTGTTTATTTACCAAGTTGCAAGGTTTATCGAGTAATTCGGTGACTATCTGACAAACCCTAGGTCATATTAGCTACCTTTGTACCCGAGAATTAATGGTAGATTTTTCATCAAAAAGGAAAAATTTGATCTCATTTTTCATCGCAAATTCAGAATATATAGAGCGAAGAGTTTCCAAGAGTGTGAAAGAGAGTTCAAGAAATTTGAAGATTTTCTAATGAAGAATTTTTTTAATGAAATCATTCACTCACCAAGAAGAAATGGCATCTGCAACCACCAGCAGCAGCAAGGCAAAAAGAGGCTCTAAAATGCTTGTGAAGGGAGCAGAATGGAAAGCACCCAACTTCAAGCTCGTTCCTACCATAGCTGAATCGCTCGACCCACATGGAGCCCAATCAAAAATTCCACCAAAGGTACTACTCATAAATGACATTCGCACTCATTTCAAATGCACTATTCAAGAAATAGTGACACTAGATATGGATAATGCCCTAGCCGAGTTGTGTGTGGATGGAACCCTCAAACCTGAGTTCAAACATCTGGAAACCAAAGGTTTGACCCATATCCCGCACCTGCCAAGGAACTTCCAAATGAAATGGATAAGATACATTTTAAGTGATGTGCATAATGGTCAGTTGTGGTTAGAGAAACCTGTCTTGATAATGAAAAAAATGATTCATAAGATCACAGGTTTGCCAATGTTAAGTAAATCAAAACCCACCAAAACCCTAAGTCGGGAACTCCAGAAGTTAACCCTAGCTGAATGGGATGGCAGAGGATTAAAACTTAATAATGTATTTGATGCAGAGTTAAGATTCAAAATTTATTTAATTGCATATAAGATGTATAGTTCTAGTAGATTGAATAGCATGCCCTATGAGGCTGTAGATTTAGCCTATAAGGTTGTGAAGAAAAACATGGAGTTTGACCCAACAGATGTGCTGCTAAAACAACTTAATAAGAACATGGATAGTATAAGGACCTGAAAAACTAATTCTTGTAAATTTGGTTCTTTGTTAGTTTGTTTATTTTTCTATGTACAAATTTTTTTCCCTTCAAAAGGTACAGTTGCATGGAGGAAAGATATTCCAGTTTTGTATCAAATAAATGAGTTTGTAGCAAAGATGGGTGAAAATTTTGATAGTATAATGGATAATTATTTTGAAGACTTCAAGGAAAGAATGAATAATAGATTTAGAATCCCTCCTAAGCTTGTTGAGGATTACAAAGATGATGTGTGCTTCATGGTTGACTGTGACAAGGTATACATTCACGCAGTTAGACCCCAAGTTGCATGGGTAAAACCTCTTCCTTATGAGGTAAATATTGATGAAACTAGAGACATCATAGAGGCACTGGTAAATGAGCTAGTAGACCCAAGGCAACCAATTTTTGGAACCTATGAAGAAGTGAAGGCTAGAATTGAGCTTGAAATCAAGCTACCATAGGCCATAAGCAAGGGCAAGAGGAAAATAGAAAAATTGAAAACTTCTACCGGTTCTCTTATGCTCACCGAGGGAAAAGGTGAAGATGAAGAAGGAGAAGAAGAAGAAATAGGAGAAGAAGAAGAAGGTGAAGAAGAAGGAGAAGAAGAATCTGTAGAGGAACAACCAAAGAAGAAAGGTAAGGTAATTATTACCAAACCCAAAAAGAAGCCTACTGCAGTATTCACCAAAAGAACTAGGAAAGGTAAGCAGGAACCTATACTAGTTAGGCCTGCACCCACATTCAAGAAAAGGCTCAAACAATTGGAGGAAGGAGCTGGCATCACAAATTTCAAGGCATTGAAATTTGAAACTAGAACTAATGGAGAGAAAATGCAGATTGAGGAACTGGTACTCAACAAGATGGGTAAATGGAAATACTCCCCAGACCAAATTGCCCCTCAAATCTCAAAAGAGCTACTGGAGAGATTGCAACCAAGATGGGATTTAGCCACCCAAATGGTAAATGATATTTATGAGCAATCTCTAAGGAATCTTCGACCAAGTCTCACTAGAGCAGAAGTAAAAGCTGAAATGAAAAACCATGAAGGTAAAATGATGATCAGATTCCACACTTGTTTGATTTTGATTAAAGACATTGAACATGTTGTAAATGATGCTACAAACATGTGGAAAAACATCTATCATCTACATAAGCCCAATGTAGACCCAGTAGAAATCAAAGATGATGACAGTGATAGTGATGATGAGCTTGATAGCACTCTATCCATCCCAGTCTCACCAGGAGAGCTGCATGCACTGATGGAAGATAAGGAGGAAGAAGACAAGGAGGAAGAAGCTGAAGAGGTAGACAAGGAAGAGGATGAACCTGTGAAAATTGTAGCAGCAGTTATTGCATCCCTTCCTCACTATCCACCTAAAACTGTGATATCATCAAGGTTGGAGTCAGCTTCAGTAGGTTTGGTCATAACTACATCAGATATATCATCTGCACCTGCCACATCTCAACTCCAGGTATCATCAATGGAAGTGTCTACCACTTCATCTACCAAGTTGCATACCTCCACTTCATCTACTGAGCTACAGGAAACTTCTTCAGTTACCAAGTCATCCACTATAGCAGTCACCACATCAGAAGTATCTATTACTCCTGCAGTATGTACAGTAAGTTTTCTTGTTTTCTCTCCAATTTTGTCAACTTCAGCTACATTAGCACCAATTTTTGCACCTATGAGTTCTTCAATTGTAAATATTCCGGTATGCACATCAATTCTGGGAAGTATATGAATTTTGGATACATTTAGCCCCTCTCTCAGTCTTCCTTTAGTTGGTCCTATTCTAGTTTTGACAGCCAATCCAACCTCATCAATCATTGTCTCTGTTTCAAAAGGCAAAGATGTTAGTACAGCAGAAAAACCAAAGACTCCATTAAAAATTTTGCTTATAGGAAAGACAACTGATGATGATGTAGACTTGGATACTGAAATTTTCATTCCAAAGATAGATACAGATACTACTTTAGTTGATGAACTAAGACTACTTAGTCAGTGAATAGAACTGAAGGCAAAGCAGAAACAACTAAGGAATGAGAGAGATAGAGAATTTATAATTATTGATGAAGTGAAAAATATAATTACTAAGGCTATAGGTGTTGATGTTGATACTTCTCAACACATTTTGCTACAATTAGAAGAGGCAGTCAATAAATTCAATGAGGACACCTCCGATCAAGAAAAGTTGATAGAGAAGGTAGAGAAGAAATTTGATTATAAGGTGCTCAAGCACATTGCTCAGCATATAGCAATAAAACAGGTTGAATTAACCTTAGTTTTGGCCAACATTGAAAATTATTTTAATAATGTAACATCTCTTTTTGCTAAGCTTTGTGATGTTACCGAGTATACTAAAGAAATAAGAGAGCAATTGAATAAGATAGATGAGGATCTGAAGACAAGCACACAAAATCTGAAGCTTGACCCCAGTTCAACCTCATCTCATCACCTCAGAATCAAATTTTTGTCAGAAAAACAAGTAGAATTGCTAAGAGAAGAGTCAAGGATCCAATCTACATTGTTAGATATTTAGAATATGATCTTTTCCATCATGGACACAATGCAAAAGCACATTGCCCATTTAAAAACATTGATCCATGACAACAATTTCTCCGTTGTAGACCATGTGATTGAACTCTCTGCAGAAGTTCAAATAGCTCTATCCACATGCAAAATCCTGCAAGAGAATTGGGACAAGACTCTACAACTCATTCTTTAGGTCCATTCAGAGTTTATCTCACATTTTGGTGTTTCTATGTAAATACATTTTTCTTTATTCTTTGGCATTATTGTCAAAAAGGGGGAGAAAGAGATACTCAGAAAGAGTTATTTGTGAGATAAATGTACTAAACAGACAAAGAGATACTATAAATAAAAGTCATATAAATCAAGTAAATACCTTGTGTATATTATATGGGGGAGTCATATGCAAGGAAGCCATGTATATTCAGCAGAATCAGTTGTCAGTATGTCAAATATTGTATATAAGTTTTGACTCATAAGTGTTTTTGTCACTAATGTCAAAGGGGGAGATTGTTGGAATTATGATATATTTTTCATTAGTCACAACACTTATTCAATTTTGAATACTTACCGAGCTCATCACCTAGTCTATAGTTCACAACGAGCATTCAGCGGTTACCTTATAAATTTTGTAGGAAAACAGTTCATACCAAGCATTCCTTTGGAAATTGAGCATATGGGTAGTTCAGTAGTATTTAATAAGTTCACAGTGGTTACCGAGCAGAATAGTGTTCCCCAAGCAGTCAATGCTCGCCGAGTCATCAAAAGAATGTAGTGTTTATCGAGTGATCAAGGTAAACAAAGAACTTAGTGTTTACCGAGTGATCAAGGTAAAAAAATAACTTAGTGTTTACCGAGTGACCAAGGTAAATGAAGGAATCAGTATTTACCAAGTGAAGAAGGTTATCAATGGATTCAGTTTTTACCGAGTGACACAATATTCACTGAGTCACCAATGGTTACCAAGTTCCAAGATACTTAGAATGATTAGTATGAATTGTGCCTCTACTCTTACCAAGTGCATGACGATGCAGTGTATTGTAGTGGATGCCGAGTATCAGAAGGTCACCGAGTCAGTTTGTGGAATTTGAGTTTTCTACCACCTGGCCGACTCATTAATACTTGTTCACTTGTATTTGGCTGACCTTGCCAATGTAAATATTAGTTTGGTATATGTGAAATGATGAAATGCTAAATAGTTGATGATGATGTGTTGCAAAATTTTGAGAAGAAGGAAAGCGAATCACCAGCAAAATAGAGGAATACAACAAGGTCAACATTGATGTAGAAAGGATATATTCATCACATTAGGTGATCAGAGTGCAAAGGATCTTACCAGAAATCAATTGCAACTAGATCCACTACTTTATCCTAATAGGTGAATCAGTTTGCTAAATCCTTTAACAAGGTAGACTTAACAGTCTTTTGTAAATCTCCTAACAGAGTGCATACTTCATTGTATGTTTGTAAATCCTTTAACAAGGTGGATCTAGCAATATTACTTGCTCCTAATAGGGTAGATCATCAGAAGTGATCATTGTAAGCCTTAACTGGCCAACTTTATACTACAGTATTAAATTTTTGTGGGTATCATCCCCACCCCAGTTTTACTTTCTAATTGGAAGGTTTTTGGGTCACCAAATCTGTGTGTTCATGTGTTACAAATATTTATCTTTTCATGCATACAATAGTTTAGATGGATGAATGGTAAAAATATTATTATGTAGAATAGAGTTAAAGTTTTAGAGTTACTGATTCACCCCTCCCCTCTCAGTAACCTTGTTAGTCTTGATTATTTCCAACAATAGGTATGTAACCTTTAATAACATGCCCTAGGAGCTTTTTTCAAACCATACAATGCTTTATGTAACTTACATGCCATTTTCTTCTTGCTAAGTTAAAAAAAACCTTTAGATTGTTTGATGTAGATGTCTTCTTCCAAAATTACATTCAAAAATGCAGATTTTACATCCATTTAACATACCTTGAATCCTTTGTAAGAAGAATATGCAAGTAATTTTTTTAATCTTTCAAACCTTGTAACTTGGGAAAATGTTTTTCCTTAGTCATTTCCTTCCTCTTATCCATATCCCTTACAAACTAATCTTTCTTCATTCCTTGTGACTTCACCTTTCTCATTCTTCTTGTTTCTGAACACCCATTTTGTTCCAATCATACTTTTATCCTTTGGCCTTGGTACTAATGTCTGTGTTTTTTTCTTCCCTATTTTATCAATATCCTCATTCATTTCTATAATCCAATCTTCATTCTCCAATACATCTTTAATTGTTCTTTACTCAAACTCACATGGTAAACATGTATCATTCTTCAATTTGTTTCTTGTCATGACTCTTGAATCTTTGTCTCCAATGATTTGATTTGGTGTGTGGTGTCTTCTCACATATTTTTCTAAGATAGTTTTAGGTCTTGTTTCTCCTTGTGGTAATTCACTTGGTCCATATTTCTCATCTTCTTAAGGTATCTCTTGCTATAACTTGACTACCTTTATTTGGTGTTCGATCTCCTCTCTTTGTGACTTTGTTCCTATATCCTAATGCTTGATAGCTTATTGAGGCTTGGCATAGCTTCTATGTTGTGACTCTATAGTACATCTCTATTTATTCTTGTCAGTCTCTTTCACTAGTTTAGGTAATGTACTTGGTTCTCCTTCATAGATATATACAAATTTTGTGTACTCTTTTGGTTCCTTCTTAGACTCTTCTTCTTTCTTTTCTGCAAATTCACCAATTCTAACATTTACACTTTTCACAATTTTGTTATTATTAGTATTCAAATTGATGCAAGAGCATCCTGGGTGTAAGGAAAATCTTGCATCACCCAAAAATATTTTATTTTTAGTCTTTTCTATTTTAATAAGGACTAGTAGAGAGGGTGGTTACTATTTTATGGGAAATTGCTATTTTTAGTAAGTTTGTCATATGAGCTTGAAATATTCTCATTTTCTATAGAAAGGTTAATTTTAGAGATATAAGTCTACTATAAAAATCTCATTGCTTTAGTTTAAGTATTGGAGAAGTTATTGCAGATTTTTGGTGGAAAAATTTGTAAAAAAATCTTCAGGCTCACCATTGGAGCCTTAGAGTGCCTAAATGAGGTCTGAAAACTCAAGAGAATGGAACTAGCACCATTCTAAGCATGTAGATCAAGAGCTACCATTTCTTAAAAGTGGTTATAATATCCAATCAAAGAAACAATTTGTGAGTTATGGCCTTCCAAAGTTGGGCTACCCAAAATTTCTAAAATAATTGTCAAAGATGTATTTGGCCAACTCTATATGTTTTGTTAGGGTCTGTCAGCCCTAGGTGTTAAGTTTGAGCATCTAGAACCTTCCCAGGCAGCATAAAACTACTATTTAAGAAAGGCTTGAACATTGTCTAGGATAGCTTAGGGTGATAGTTTACAGCTTTTCTCGCAAATTATTGTAGTGAAGGCACCCATGTGGGTTAACATATTGTACTTATGAATTCTATAATTCCACATTTGTGGCACAAATAAGAAGTTCATATTTTTTTCTCACATTTTTTATTATTTCCTTGTTTCTATTATGAGTTTATGGTATTAAGGGGAGCACCCTGCATCAAGTGGTATTATAGCTAGAGTTCTTGAGTGTGTGTATAGATCACTGACTATGAGGTAGTTCACACCATGACCATGGTTTAAGCTGAGCATGTAGATAGATTACTAATTGTGAGGCAATTTACACTAGGGTTTCAATAGAAGCATGAAAAATGACTCCACAAAGAGTGTACGGATGAAGAATTGTAGGTGTTATACCTAAAGGTTTTAGATCCCTCCAAAGACATATGCAAGCATTGGAAGAACAAATGTGCAGAGGAATAAATCTTCCTATAAGAGATGAAAGTGAGGATGAGGATGAAGTAGAAGAAAATGCTAGAGTAGAGGTAGTTCCAAACCTAAAGGAAGAGAGGCTTTTTAGGGCCATCTCCAAGATTGGAAAAAGACCTAAGTTTGAAATTCCCATATTTTTAGGAAATATTAATCCAGAGGAGTTGATCAACTGGAGCAATGAACTAGAGGAGTACTTTGAATATGAAGATATTGAAGATCCTGATAGGGTCAAGTTTGCAAAGGAAAAACTAGAGGGACATGCAAAGATTTGGTGACAAGAGGTTCAGTTAGAGAAAAATAGAAAGGGAAAGGATAAAATTGCTAGATGAGAATAGATGATAACTAAACTAAAGTGGCAATTCATTCTTGTGGATTATGAACTTGATTTGTTGAAGAAAATGCAAGGGTTGAAGCAAGTGAGAAAATCTTTTCCAAGAGTATATCAAAGAGTTCTACCGAGTTTTCATTAGAACTGGCCATGCAAAAGATGATAAGGAGAAAGTCACCCATTATCTTAATGGGTTAAGGCCAAGCATTCATGATGAGTTGAGTCTAGTTCAAATGAGAAGTATTGAGGAGGCATACCAATTTTTCCTAAGAGTTAAGGAGAAACTGAGCAAGAAGTTTGACAATAAGAATAATGGAAGAGGTCATGGTGGAAGATCTGATGGATGATCTTATGGTAGTTATAATGATGATCAAAAGAACAAGGATGAGGCTGGAAGTAGCAATCAAAACTAGAGGGGAAACAATTCCAATTATTACCATGATCAGAACAATAGAGATCAGGAAGATGCAACGGACAAGGATTTGGAAGAGGAGGCTTCCATGGGAAATGTTTTCACTATGAAGAAGAAGGGCATAGAGCATTTGAATGTACCTAGCACTAAGGAAGTATAGATCAAAGAATAGAATGCCAAGCCAAAGTTGCACATGTTGATGAAGATGCCAGATCCTCAAATTTTGAAGATGTTGAAACAGGAGAAGTTGTAGTCAACCAAAGAGTCCTACTAAGTGGTGAGAATAAACTTGAGAAAAGAAGGAGCTTGTTTCACAAAAGGTGCAGATGTGAAGATAATTTTTATGATGTGATCATTGAAGGTAGAAGTACTAAGAATCTGGTGTCAAAGACAATGGTCACAAAGTTGAAGTTGACAAGGAAAAAATACCTACATCCATACTATATTGCTTGGGTGCAAGATGAGCACAAGGTCGTGGTCAATGAACAGTGCTCAGTGAAGTTCAAGATCGGAAGCTACTAGGATGAGGTACTATGTGGTATCATACCTATGGACATATGTCATATGTTGTTGGGTAGACCATGGTAGTTTGACAAGCATGTTGTATACGATGGCCGAGAAAATACCTACACTCTAACTAAGGATGGAATGAAACACAAGTTGAAGTCATTAAAGGATAAAGAAGAAAAGGTATTTAGTGCTACTAAAATATGTTTTGTTGATGGAAAAGAGTTTTATTAGAGGTATTAAGCATAAGCATGTGTTTTGCTATAATTCCTAAAGATAGTGAAGAAGAAGTAGAGGAGGTACCTGTAGAAGTTGCAGATATGTTGGGAGATTTTTTTGATATTGTATCAGATAATGTACCTAATGGATTTTCCCCAATGAGGAAGATCATTCACTAGATGGATTTGGTTCTAGAAGCCAATTTGCCAAACAAGGCAGCCCACAGAATGACCCCAACAGAAAGTGAAGAGTTGAATAGGAAAGTTCATGAATTGTTGTAAAAGAGGTTGATTTGAGAGAATCTAAGTCCATGTGTTGTACTAGCATTATTAGAACAAAAGAAGAATGGAAAATGGAGGATGTACACAAATTCTTGTGCTATCAACAAGATCACAACAAAGTATAGATTTCCTAGTAAAAGTACAAAGTTATGTCACCTTTCAGGCTAACTTATTAGAATGGCTAAATTTGAGTATTTCTATCTAAAATTCAATCTTGTTAAAACATATGATTTAGATAAATTTATTCTAGCTAACTTATATATGGTCTCACACTTTTTCAATTAGAAATGACTGTTAAATGCATGTTTTATACTAGTTTGTATCCAATTACTAAAGAAATAAAATTATTTCATAAAAGTGGCGTTTCAATAACTTGTACTACTTTTTATGATTTTTTTTTATAACATATAAACACCATTTTTTAGATCTCAGAGTTAAGAATATTCTCATATAGAGTTTATAGTGTTTTAATTAGATATAGTATATTGTAATTAAAAAATTATACAAACACGTATTTTAACACTTGAAAAGATGTTAGTTTTGAGAAAGAAAAAATTATTAAATCATATAAAAAAGTATAAAAAAATATATGATGTTCTAAAGGAGAGAATCCTCTTCTAGAATGAATAATTTTTCTCTTAGTTAGAATAGAATTTTTTTGTAAAATGTGGTGGGAGATGAGAACTATTGATTTTAGGTGAGTTGAAATTTGAATCATTATAAAAAAGAAAATATAGGTCTAAGGCTGATTTTTGTTTTTTATTGTTCTAGCAATATATGTTATCTATAACATAGTCTGAGATCAAAAGGAAATAAATTTATTTCCCTATAGTTTTGTGGTGGGAACTAGACCCCCAATTTTCAGTATTTTTCAGCAATTAAAAAATTGTCTATAAAAATTAGGAAAATATATCAATTCTTGTTCCAAATAATTATTAAAAATTATAATCCTAAACTTCATTCATATCTACACATTTGATTAGTTTACTTAATTTTCAAATTAAAAATAATAATACCAATTTTATGTCATTGAAGGTGAATGGTTATACTTTTGTTAGCCTTTTCCTTTACAAAAGGGTGACATAGGTTTGCACTTCCACCCTTCCATTTCCAAGGACGGATGATATTATGGATTGTTTTAGTGGAGCTGAATATTTCACAAAGATAGATCTAAAGAGTGGGTACCATCAAATTCATATCAGAGATGATGATGAGTGGAAGACTACTTTCAAGACAAGGGAAGGATTGTATGAATGGTTAGTCATGCCTTTTGGGCTAACCAATGCACTAGACACTTTCATGAGGCTCATGAATGAGGTATTGAAGGAGTTTTTAAGAAATTTTGTCATCATTTACTTAGATTATATATTGATCTTTAGTAAGACATTGGAGGAGCATTTGATTCATATTCGACAGATGTTTGATAAGTTGAGGGAAGAAAAGTTGTTGATAAACCTAAAGAAGTGTAGTTTTGTAAAGGAGTTGGTGTACCTAGGATTTGTAGTCTCAATAGAAGGTCTAAAAATGGACCCAGAGAAAGTGAAGGCTATCCTCAAATGGCCTACTCCAAGGAGTGCAATAGAGTAATATATTTTCATGGAGTGGCTACATTTTATTGAAAGTTCATAAGAGGTTTTAGCAGTATTTTTGGACCCCTGACTAAAACAATGAGAGGAGATAGGAAAGAGTTTAAGTGGACTATAGGAGTAGATAAGAGTTTTAATCTGTTGAAATGAAAAGTTACTGAGTAGCCTATTTTTGTACTTCCTAAATTTAACAAGGTGTTTCAAGTAGACTGTGATGCTAGTGGTACTGCAATAGGAGCTATTTTGAGCCAAGAAGGTAGACCTGTTACTTATTTTAGCGAGAAGTTGAATGATGCAAAAAGAAAATATTTTGTTTATGATTAGGAATTTTATGCTATAGTTCAAGCATTAAAGAAATGGAGACAATATCTTCTTCCTAAGGAGTTTGTTTTGCATATTGATCATCAAGCTTTGCAATATTTAAATAGCCAAGGAAAATTGAACCAAAGGCATTTAAAGTGGGTTGAGCTTTTGCAGAGTTATACATTTATTTTAAAACATAGGAGTGGGAAGTCTAACATAGTTGCAGATGCTCTTAGTAGAAGACAAATTTTGCTGACAAAAATATAGATAGAGGTGGTTGGGTTCAAGGAACTCAATACTTTGTATCTAGATGATCCTAATTTTGGTCAAGCAAGGAAGGCTTGTACAAAACTTGTTACACTTGACAAAACAAAGTGGTTGGATGCCAATTATGCATTCCTAAAAGTTCAATGAGAGAGAATATCATCAAGGAGAAGCATATTGGAGGATTGGCTAGACATTTTGGTAGAGAAAACCATAGCTTTGGCTACTGAAAAATTATTACTAGCCATAGTTGCATCAAGGTGTGATGAAGTTTGTCCAAAGTTACAGAGTATGTCAAATGGTTGTATTAGCCATTACCTCTACCAAAGAAGTTGTGGGAGGATGTTAGCATGGATTATTTTCTTGGATTATCAAGGACACAGTGCAGGCATGATTCTATTTTGTGATGGTTGACAAGTTTTCAAAGATGACACATTTTATTCCTTGCAATAAGACTAGTGATGTTGTTTATGTAGTAGAGTTTTTTTTTAGAGAAGTGGTTAGATTACATGGTTTGCCAAAGAGAATAGTTTCAAATTGAGATACAAAATTTTTTGGGTATTTTTGGCATACATTGTGGAAGAAGTTGAAGACATATTTGAAGTTCAGTTCATCACATCATCCACAGACTAATGGGCAGATAGAAGCTATGAATCACAGTTTGGGAAACTTGTTGAGATGCTTGGTTGGAGATAAACCAAAAGGATGGGATATGATTTTTTTGTAGGCATAATTTGCATATAATAATTATTTCATTAGGAGTACTGATAAATCACCATTCTAGAATATATATGGGAGTAGTCCTAGGAATGCTTCTGAATTAAGGTAGTTGGATAAAGGAGAGATAAGTAGTGATGAAGCATAAGATTTTACTGAACATTTGAAGAACATCCATGAGGAGGTGAGGAAGCACATCATAAAGATAAATACATAGTATAAGGATAAGGCAGATGTGAAAAGGAGATATAAGGAATTCAAATTGGAGATGAAATCATGGTTCATTTAAGAAATGAGCATTTTCCAATGGGTACATATAATAAGCTGAAGATGAAGAAGTTTGGACTATGCAAGATAGTGAAAAGGTATGATTCTAGAAATGCGTATGAAGTAGAGTTTCCTGTTGAATTGAATATTTCACCATTATTCAATATTTTTGATTTAATAGAGTATTATGAAGGAGGTGATGGAGATTAGGGAGATATTGGATAGTTATGTTGACAAAAGTACTAGAAACAAAACTTATGAGGAATATCTAGTCAAATGGAAAGGGAGGCCAGTTGAGGATTCATCATAGCTAGCAAAGAAGGAGGTTATCCATCTTGGTTTTCCTCTGAACACTTGAGATGTGAAGGGGTCACTTCTCAAATTACCCTAGGTGTCTAATGCAAGAACATCTTGGGTGTAAGGCCAATCTCGCATCACCCAAAAATATTTTTTTTTTAGTCGTTTCTATTTTAATAAGCACTAGTAGACAGGGTAGTTACTATTTATGGGAACTTACTATTTTTAGTAAGTTTGTCATATTAGCTCAAAATGTTCTCATTTTCTATAGGAAGGCCCATTTTAGAGATATAAGCCTACCATAAAATCTCATTGCTTCAACTTAAGTATCAGAGAAGTTATTGCAGATTTTTGGTGGAAAAATCTTTAGGCCCACTATTGGAGGCCTTAGAGTGCTTGGATGATGTTTGAAAACTTGATGGAAAGGCACTTGCACTATTTTGAGCCTATAGATTAGGAGTCAGTGTTTCTAAAAAGTGGTTATAATAACCAATCAGAGCAACAATTTGTTAGTTATGGCCTTCCAAAGTTGGGCTACCCAAAACTTCCAAAATAATTGTCAAAGATGTACTTGGCCAACTCTATATGTTTTGTTAGGGTCTATCAACCCTAGGTATTAAGTTTGAGTGTCTAGAACCTTCCTGAGTGGCATAAAACTGCTTATTTAAGAAAGGCCTGAACATTTTCTAGGACAGCTCTGGGTGATAGTTCATAGCTTGTCTTGCAAATTATTGTACTAAAGGTGCCCATGTGGGTTAGCATATTGCACTTATGAATTATGTAATTCTAAATTTTTGGCACAAATAAGAAATCCATATTTTTTTGTTGTTTCTTTATTTTTGTTATGAGTTTATATTATTAAGGGGAGCACCCTACATCACAAAAATGTTTATGACTTGAATTTAATAGAATATCCTAAGCATATAGCTCATCCCTCTTTGCATCAAGTTTTCCTTTTCTTTCATATTTCAATATATAACACTTTCTTCCAAATACTTTGAAATATTTGGCATTAGGTGCATATCCATACCACAACTTAAAAAGGGTTTTGTTTGTACCCTTCTTGGCTTGGACTCTATTTAGTTTTAAAGAATAGTACTTACAACTTCTCTCCATTACTTTTGAGAAACATTCTTCTCCAAAATTAGTGTTCTTGCACAACCCATGACTGATTTATTTCTTCTTTTAGCTATTTCATTTTGTGGTGGATTCCTTGGTTCTAAAATTTATCTTTTTATTCCATTACCATTGCAGAATATATTGAGCTCATCTCGTATGAATTTACCTCCTTTACTTGATCTCAAGATTTTAGACTTTTACCTGTTTCCTTTTCAACTCCAACCTAATACCACTAAAACATTTGAAAAGAGTCATATTTTTCTTAAAGAAACATCACAATCATCATTCTTGAAAAATCATCAACAAATAAGATAAATTACTTGTCACCATAATAATTTTGCACTCTAATAGGACCACATAAATTAGTATGAACTAGCTCCAAAATATCACCAGAAGAATAGGTATTTCTCTTAAAACTAGACTTTGTCATTTTTCACATTTGACATTGTTTGCACATCACTTTATTAGCTTTATCAATATTGCTAATACTTACCAAGATATCAAAGTTCACATGATGTAACCTCTTATGCCATAACCAAACATCTTCAAATTGTGCAAATAAATATGGATTTTTAGATAGCTCTAGATAGAACAAGTTACCTCTTGTTTGCTCTCCTCTCCAATCAATTCACCAGTAGCATCATAGATTTTTTCCTTCTTTTTCCTAATTCAACTCAATAGCCTAAACTGCTCAATTGTGCCACACTCAATAGATAATATTTTAGTCCATCAATCCAATATGCATTATCGCATATGATCTTGTCATTTAATATAATATATCATTTACCTTTCACATAACATGGTGCCTCATGTCCATACTTAACACAACTTCCATTATAATGTCCTACCTTTTCAAACTTGCTTCTATCACCATTCATATGATGTGAGAAACCACTATCAATTGTCCATTTATCATTCTTACTCACATGTGAAATAAGAGTAGTTTTATCAAGATTTTGATCTTCACAAAGTTCATCTTTCATTACAACATAATCAACTTCTTCATAATGTTCAATAGCTTTACCTTCAAAACCATCTCCTTTAGCAATGTAACAAGATTTCTTACCTTTTCCCTTGTAGTCTTGGTTACCTCGATTGTCTCTATTTTCTTGCATTGCTTAGAATTTTTTGTCTTTCATTTCATCCTTCTCATATCTAGTAGGACATCTTACACCAATATGACCAAATTTTTTACATGTAAAACATATTATAGAAAGTTTACCTTTGTATTTTCCTTTTCCTCTTGGTAGCCTTCTTGCCAATAATGCTTCTAGATCACCAAGTTCATTATTTGATTCACTATCATTGTCCACAAGCTTATTTTTTAAGCTTTTATTTCTTTTAGATCCATCAAGGGTTATTTGAGACTTCAAACCACATTCAACAGTAGAAGGTGTATAGTTATCAAATTTTGACAATTCAAATGCCATGAGTCTAGCAATTAGACTATCAAAGGTCATATCATTACTAGGTGTACATCTCAATTCTTGTATTGTAGTTACTTTAATGACATGCATAAGAATTAAGGTCTTCAACACCTTTTTCATTTAACAGTAACAGATTTCCACAATCCATTTGTAAAGTACTGAGTTTTCTGGATTAGATTGTGTTTGTTTATTTCATCTTTTTCATTATAGATTCTTCAAATATGTCTACTCTAGCACCTCGAATTGCATTGACAACTTCTTAAATTTAGCCACAATGCTTAGCAAAAAATTTGTTGGAATTCTTTAGAATAATTGAGAGGGGGGGATGAATTGGTTATCCATGGTCTAGATATACAAATAAAAAAATTCAAATCTTAGTAAACCCTTATCCATAAAACTTAAATATGCATGCATCCATTAGATCATACAATATTTAAACTTTGTAGGTTACTATCCTAGGTCAAAACAACTTTACAGAAATGTAAACATGAAACACCATAAGAATATTTTCATAATTTGACACAAGGGTTGTACGTGGAAACCCAATTTGGGAAAAACTACCAATAACATGCTACTAATTCTCACTCTTTAAAGTAATGCCTTGTGAATGCCAACCCTGTTAAAGGTTATAATACACACTATTAAATGTGACCTGGTTAAACGACTTCAATCACCCTATTAGGAGTGAGCCTTGTTAGAGGACTTTAGACCATTCTATTAAAATGTTACCCAATTAAAAGATTTATGAATTATTTTTAGGTCAACCTTAATCTAAAGGATATATCCTAGACTAATACAATGATTAGAAAGTAATAGTAAGGCTTGATCTAGTAACAAATTATAACTTACTTCCATATTACCAATCTTTGTTTTAATCCTCCATTCTACTTGGCATTCATACTCTTAAGCCTTCTTTCTTTGTATGCCAACTATAGTCACCTCTATTTAGCCACCAAATGAAGCAATATCCTAATCTCCTTGTCTTCCTTAGGTTCTCACACATTACAACTTTTACTTCTAACCAGTTATCTCTTTAAATAGAGATTTTATATCTTTCACTACTTAACCATAATCATCCATTTTAGGGTTAGGTAGTATTAGGTAGGATTCAATGAATCTACCCATTTTTCCATTTAGTTCCTCTAGAAACTTCTTCTACAATCTTCCTTGAATTTTCCTCAAAATGGTTTACCTTGAATTTTGTGCCACCATCTCATGATAGTTATCTTCCACACACTTCACATAATTCAAGAAAATAAAATAGTCAACTTAGATTCGTCAAATCTTTGATTTAACATTGTTTTTTGTCACTCAGCATCTATAATGTTATGTTACTCAGCCAACACTAGTTCATCTAAAAAACACTAAATTTTAATGATTCTGGGCACAAACTAAACATTACTCGGCATATACTAACAATCACTCAACTTGCACTTTATTCCATATTTTCTTGACATCTCTTATTTTTCACTCGGCTTCTACTAATTTCTATTCGGCTTGCACTGACTGCTCGGCAAGGCTTGGTAAACACTTTTCTTACTTGATCTTCTTTTAGTCTCAACTTGAGTAATTTTTCATTTCAGACATTAAGTAGATAAATAATACACTATTATCAATGTCTTAATTGGTCTTAGTGCTTCTTTTACATACCAAATAACTCAATTCTCAAGGTGCTATTGTTATCTTCTCTTTTCAAATCCTCTTCATCAATCAACTAAATGATAGATTTTAGACCAAAAAGAAATTGTTTCACTAGCAGGTAGTAGGTTTGACATCATTGACAAAATAATTATTGTTCCATTATAGGTTCTCCACTTCAAAATAGTATCATGTCAACCATCTCCCACTTTTTCATTGATGGCAAACCAATACTAAGAAAAATACCAAAAAGAAAATAATATCTTTGAAGTTTCTCCCTCAATTAGTATATGTCCTTCCTTTGTATACGGTAATATAAGCTTTTTCAATCTCCTTCAATTCTCTATCTCCCTCTTTAGAGTATCTCTCCATCTTTCTGATTTGCAAGTATCTATCTCCACTTATTTGTGTTAGTACTTATATCTCCTTGTACTTATTTCTCCCTCTTTGAAAATAATGTCAAAGACTTGTCATCTCTGTGTGCATATATAATCAATTACAAGTTCTCCCTTTGTCACCTTACATGTGACTATAAGTCTTCTAATTCAGCTCCTTCATTTCTTTAGGTAGCTCTTAAAGTAAGATCTATTACATCAATTTGTAAGATACAACATTCAGCTCATTTTATGTAGGGCATTACTCATGTTTCTTAAGTAGTTTTAGATAAGGCGATCACCCCTATTTTACCTCTAAGCTATTCATGTGCATCCTTAGGTAAATCTTTTGTGAATATATCAGCTATTTTTTCTTTTGTATTCACATATTCCATCCTTACTTCTTTGTCTTGAACCAACTCTCTCAAGTAATGATACTTAATTGCAATGTGCTTAGTTTTTGTGTGCATCATAAGGTTCTTTGATATGTTTATAGCACTTGTATTATCAAAATAAAGTACCATAGGTTTAGTAATTTCCTCCTTCATGCCTTTGAGTAATTTCTTGATCTATACCACATTTGTATAATTTACTTTAGAAGCCACATATTCAGCTTCAATAGTACATTGAGATATACAATTGTGCTTCTTACTGGTCTAGGTGACCAATCTCTTTATTAAGAAAATGTTCCACCACTTGTGCTCTTTTTTTCATCAATGTTTCTAGCCCAATCAACATCTGTATAGGCTCTTAACTCAAGTTTTTCATTTTTATTGTAGTATAGACCATAGTCTTTTATTCCTTTCATATATCTCATAATTCTTTTAATAGCCATCAAATGATTCTCCTTAGGATTTGCAAAACATCTTTCAAAAATCCTAGTAGATAATGCAATGTAAAGTCTACTATGTATTTCATATTGCAACTTCCCAATCATAGACATGTATAATATTTTATTCACATCACCAGAATCATGATTCTTTGACAATTTTTGTCCTATCACTAGAGGTGTGCTAACTGGTTTTGAATCATCTAATCCAAAAAAAATTAATATTTCCTTCACATACTAAGACTAAGTGATGTATATACCATATTTCATCTAATATACTTTCAAACCAACAAAGAACTTGAACTCTCCAAACATAGACATCTCAAATTCTTTCTTCATTTTATTTGTAAATGCCTTGCATAATGTATCTTGACCTCCAAATATGATATCATCAACAAAAATTTCAGCTAGTAAAATACCTTTACCTCATTTTGTCTTTAAGTATAGATTGTTCTTACTCCTATGGGGGAGTACTACTATGATGATATGTTACATTCATGCCCAAGTTTTTCATTGATGTCAACATAGCAATTTTCATTAGTATCTGACAAAAGAAAAATGGAAAGATCAAGTTGGTACAAATGGCTAGTTGAGCATTATGACCACCCAAGGTTATAGGAGATACTTCCAAGTATCTATCATATGCAATTAACATTGGAAGAAGAAAAGATAAGTCTAGAAGAAGTTATGTAAGTTTTGGTGATGTGTTCTGAGATAGAGTTTATAGAGGTATATTATGGTAAACTTGTTATATCTCTTAGCAAAGTTAATATATTGAGGATCAAGGTTGAGGACATGAAGAAGACATAATGGGCATGATGTGGATAAGATTTTTCATCATAATATTGCACATACAAAAATTTATTCAAGTTACAAGGCAGAAGATTAATGGTATCACTAAGTGTAACATGTTCTTAGTGTGGTCCTATAATAATTAATTGAGAAGGTATAATAGTCAACTCAAGGAGTTGTTTTATGGACTCAATATAAAGGAATGACATTTATCTTTATCATGCTATTGAATAAATGTAATGTGAATTGATGATAAGTAGCAGAGAGTGTGGAATGCGAAGTTGACTAAAGCAGTGCAAAAGTGAAGGAAAAATCATTTTCAAGTTTTATTGAGTGATCTGAGGTTTGGTATTTAGATTTAAGGTTCATGACCTGGTCTACAAGTTCTGATAGTGATTGGTCTGGTTGACAAGGCAAAGGAAAGAGAAAAAAGAAAAAGGAAGATAATAGTAAATTACTTGTTTGATCAGTTAGCTCTTCTTTTAGTTGAAATTATATGTTTGGGTAGTGGGCTCTTCTTGCATACATTATATCATAGCTCATAATAGGGTTGGAATCTCCTAACAGGGAGTCAAAGTCTCCCAATAGAGACACATTATACTAAATGTTGTAATAGACTCCTAATAGGGTCCATCCTCTAACAAGGAACATTTATATTAGTACATCATCTTGTGGGCATCATTCCCACCAGGGTTTTCCCTCTAATCAAGGGTTTCCTTAGTCAACATATCTGACATAATTATCTATGAGCATTTTATTATGGATTCTATTTGCTTTGGTTGAATGGTTAGTTTGTTTAAGAAAGATAAATAATTTAATTGTTGGATAACTAATTCACACCCCCCCCCCCCCCCCCCCCCCCAGTTATGTTGGTGGACTATTATTTCTGACAATTGGTATTAGAGCCTTAGGTCCTTCAAGAAAAAGTCTAAAAACTTTGGGAGATCCATGACAAACATGTTTAGGAAAGATAGTCTAAAAATTGAAGGAACAAATTATGAAAGCTGGAAAGAAAAGATGAAGACACATTTTTTGTGTGTGGGTCTGGGATATTGGATGTTGACAAAATCAATGAAGACAATCATTAAAGAAATAGATTTGAAAATTTTCACCAAGAGAGAAAGAGATATTTTCATGTGTGACATGAGTGCTAGAGAAGACTATTGACTGCACTTTCTAAAATTGAGTATAATCGGGTAAAATCACTTGCTACTTCACATTTGATTTGGAAAGCTTTGGAAAATAGTTTTGAAGGTGATGCACATTCTAAGAAGTTGAGGTTAAAAAGTTAGATTTGGGCATTTCAAGATGCTAAAATGATGGAAGATGAATTTGTAAGAACATATATAGGTAGGATATCAGAAATTACTATAGGTATTAAAGCTCAAGGAGGAATCAAAGAAGATGATTAGGTTATCTAGAAGATATTGAAGACTCTAACACCACCATTCAAGGCAAAAATTTCGAAGATATAGTTGTTGATATGATGTACCAAAGATTTCACAAAGGAGACATTTCTTGGAAGACTTGAAGTAGTTGAGAATGAATTTAGACAGTCTAGAGAATTGACTAGAACTAAGACAACTTTTAATGCCTTGAATATTCAACCTAACCTATCAAGGAGCACAAGTGCTAGAAAAGATTTTGCTAGCAGTAGCAGATCTGAGGAAGACAAAAAGATTGAAAGAGTAGCCCTTCTAGTAGGAAGAGAAAAAGGAGGTAAGAAAATCTTTATTGGACTTGTGATGAATATGCTCATTATGCATCTAAGTGTCCTATAAGGGAGAAAAGGTATAAGGGAAATCATAAGCCCAAAAAAGATAGAGAAAGTTTGTATGCTAATGAAGATAATGATTTTGATGATCAAGCATTAAGTTCTAGTGATGATGAAATTGGATTTGTGGCAAATAAAGAAGAAAGTCCAAAGAAGGTAGCTTTGCTATCACAAGTTGAGAAGAAATCTAATTATTTAATTGATAGTGGTTGTTCACATCATATGACTACTGACATGAACAATTTTTTTGACTTCAAAAGTTAGGATGGAGGAATTGTCAGAGTTGGAAATAATGCAACATGCCAAGTAAAAGGCATTGGATCTATGACTCTTGATGGTAAAACTAACACTAAAGATGAATACTTTGTTGATAGTTTAAAGTACAATATTTTTTGTGTTGGACAACTAGTAGACAAAGGTTATTAGATGTAGTTCATAGAAAAGACATGCATGATCAAAGATAAAGATGGAAAGGTAATTGGAATAGGAATGAGATCTAGAGGTAATGTATTTCAATTGAATCATACTGAAATGAAATTTTTGGTTGCAAAGGTAGATGATAGTTGGCTATGGAATAAGATATGTTTTCATATAAACTTTGATAATTTTGTGAGGACTAGTAGAACTTTTGTAGTTAGAGCTTTGTCGAAGATTGTAAGGCCTACTAACACAATTTGTAAGGAATGTGTTTTTGCAAAGCATAATAGAATTTCTTTTCCTAGCAAGAATTTTACTACTACAACAAAGTTGGAGATTGTGCACATAGATCTTAGTGGTTCTACAAAGACTAAAGGATTCTATGGTGAAAAGGTATTTTATTATTCTAGTTGATGGTTTTTCTAGAATGATATGGGTTGCATTTCTTATACTCCACTGGCTAGAAAAGAAGTAGTAATTTTATTCTTAGCCTATACAACAAAGAAGAAATTTAAAGTATATTTGATGGATGTCAAGTCAGCATTTCTAAATGGAGAACTTGAAGAAGAGGTATATATTAAGCATCCTAAGGGATATCCTTTGAAAAATGACAAGGACATAGTATTGAGACTAAGGAAAGCATTGTATGGATTGAAGCAAGCACCCAGAACTTAGTATGCAAGGTTGGACAAACATTTGAAAAAACTTGGATATAGCAAAGGTATGGAAAATAGTAATCTATATTGGAAAAAAACTAATGATGGTTTGATGATTTTAGTAATATTTGTTGATGACATTATTTTGGAGGAAATGATGAAGAAAGTAAGAAGTTTGAAGAAGAGATGCAGAAAGAATTTGAAATTAGTATGATAGGAGAGATGAAATATTTTCGAGGATTGCAGATTGTACAGAATAAAGAAGGAATCTTTATTTTGTAGACTAAGTACTTGAAGGATTTATAGAAAAGGTTTGGTTTGGAAACATGTAAACCCATTAGAACACCTATGGTAACTAGACACAAGTTATCCACAAAGGATGAGACACCTACTGTTGAGCAAAAAAAGTACAAATCTATGATTCGAGGATTGCAATATCTAACTCATATAAGGATGGATATAGCAAATGTAGTTGGAATTGTTGCGAGATTCTAAGTTGATCCTAGAGAAGCACATTATATAGTAGTGAAAAGGATATTTAGATATCTAAAGGGAACATGTGAGTTTGGATTATGGTATGATAGATCTAATGATTTTACTCTGAGTGCTTATACTAAAACAAATTGAGTAGGCAGTATGGATGATAGAAAGAGCACTAGTGGAGGAGATTTATTTCTTGGAGGAAGATTGGTTTCTTGGTTAAGCAAGAAGCAAGGTTGTACATCTCAAATTACAGTAGAACTAAAGTATGTTGCAATAGAAAATAATTGCAGTCAAGTTATTTGGATGAAGTAGATGCTAAAGGATATAAGGATAGAAATCAGTGAACTTGTTGTTATACATTGTGATAACACAAGCACAGTAAATATGTCTAAGAATCAAGTATTGCATTCGAGGACTAAACAAATTTCTATTGAGTATCATATGTTGAGAGAAAAAGTTACAAAAAAGTAAATCAGATTGGAGTATCTAAGCACTAAAGAGAAAATTGTAGATATATTCACTAAGCCTCTTCCCAAAGAAACTTTTGAGTATTTGTGAGGTATGCTTGGGGTTATGCCCCTTCCTACATCAGAGTAGAAGATGCAAGAGTACACCAGTCTAGGGTAATAGAGCACCATTTTTGTTTGGACTAAATGTTGATGCTTCCTATATGTGGGAGTATCTGTGATGGATATAGTCATTTAGGACTCTTGTTGATGTTTTCTTGAATAGTGTCTTTTGACACTCAAGCTAGTAAGTTGTTGCAGAGTTTGATGCAGTAGAAGTTGGTTACCTTTGACATTGATGTCAATGGGGGAGAAGTTTGGCATGAAAAACACTATGCTGAGGGGAGAAGTTTGGCATAAAATATAGTATGTTGAGAAATAAATTTGGCATAAGCATAGTATGTGGAATGATAGCTTAGTATAGAGCACATTGAGGTATATCAATGGGGGAGAATGATTGATGAAGAGGATTTGAAGATGAATAGTCTTTTGTTAGTATTCTTGGAACTAGATGTTTTCATCTATGTTGTCATCAATGACAAAGGGGGAGATTGTTGGAAGACTGTTGGAAGATTTTTTGGAAGCATGAATGTTGATGATATTCTTATGGGGGAGTACTACTATGATGATGTGTTACATTCATGACTGAGTTTGTCATTGATGTCAACATAGTAGTTTTCTATAGTATCTAATAGAAGAATAGTGAAAAGATCAAGTTGGTACAAATAGCTAGTGGAGAATTATAACCATCAGATATTATAGGAGATACTTCTGAGTATCTAGTATATGTAGTTAAAGTTAGAAGAAGAAAGGATAATTCTAGAAGAAGTTATGTAAGTTTTGGTGATGTATGTTCTCAAATAGAGTTTACAGAGCCATGTTCTAGTAAACTTGTTATATCTCTTAGCAAAGTTGATATCTTGAGTATCAAGATTGAGGACATGAAGAAGACATGATGGGCATGACATGGCTAAGCTCTCTCATCATAATATTGTGTGTATGGAAAGTTATTCAAGTTGAAAGGTAGAAGATTAATGTTATCACTAAGTGTAACATGTTTCTAATGTGGTCCTATAATAATTAATTGAGAAGGTCTAATAGCCAACTAAGGGAATTTTTTTATGGACTTAGTATAAAGGAAGGACATTTTCCTTTATCATGGTATTGAATGAATGTAATGTGAATTGATAATAAGTAGAAAAGAGTGCAGAATTCAACGTTGAGTAGAGGAGTACAAAAGTGAAGGAAACTTCATTGTTGAGGTTTTTCTAAGTGATTTGAGGTTTGGTATTTGGATTTGAGGTTTGTGACCTAGTCTACAAGGTATGATAGTGATTGGTTTGGTTGATAGAATAGAGGAAAGAGAAAAAAGAAAAAGGAAGATAACAATAAATTACTTGTTTGAGCAATGAGTTCTTCTTGTAGTTGAAATTGCATGATTGGGTAGTGGGCTCTTCTTGCATACATTATACCACAACTCCTAATAGTGTTGTAATCTCCTAATAGGGATTCAAAGTCTTCTAATAGGGACTTATTGTACTAAATTTGTAATAGACTCCTAACAGGGTCCATCCTCTAATAAGGAATATTTATATTAGTACATCATCTTGTGGGCATCATTCCCACCGAGGTTTTCCCTCTGATCAAGGGTTTCCCTAGTCAACATATCTGGTGTAATTGTTTATGAGCATTTTATTATGGTTGTTGTATGGTTTGGTTGAATGGTTAAGTCTACCTAAGAAAGATAAATATTTTAATTGTTGGATAATTGATTCACCCCCCCTGTTATCTTGATGGATTATTGTTTCTAGCAAGGTTGTTCTATGTAAACCTCTTCTTCTTATATACCATTCAAAAATGTTGACTTCGCATCCATTTGATAAAATTTGAAACCTTTGTATATAGAGTAAGCAAGTAGAGTTCTTACTCCTAATCTTGCTATAGGGGAGAATGTTTCTCCATAGTCTATTCCTTCTTCTTGTGCATATCCCTTACAAACTAATCTTTCCTTATTTCTTGTGGCTTCACCATTTTCATCTGCTTTTTTCTATACACCCACTGGGTTCCAATCATATTCTTGTCTTCTAGTTTGAGAATTAGAGTCCACATTTTTTTCTTCTCAATTTGATCAATCTTTTCTTTCATGGCTTTACTCCAGTCCTAACTTTCTAAGGCATCTTTCACTATCTTAGCTTGTTTATCTACAATGATTTGTGTGGTAGGGTGATGTCTTTTGACATATTTGGACAATCTTGGATCTACTCTTCTTTCTTCAACAGGTCTATCAACTTTAGAATCATTATTTACTTCTCTCTCACATAGGTCAACATCCCTTTTATGTACACTTATCTCAAAATTACAATGTGCCTTAGCTTTTGTCTTATTTTTGGCTCCTAAAGGCAACTTGGTTCTTGAATGTAACTCAACATTCATTGTATGTGACTTGGGAGCCACAAAAACTTGCTATTAATTTCTAACTTGTTTTATAACATCATCATCAATAGGCATATCTTCATAAAATTTGATGCAATAGCATCCTAGGTGTAAGAGCAATCTTGCATTACCTAAAAATATTTCCTTTTCAACCTTTTATATTTTAAAAAGAGCTAGTAGATAGGGTTGTTACTATTTATGGGAATTTGATAATTTTATTAAGTTTTTCATTCGAGCTTAGAATGTTCTCATTTTCTACATGAAGATTTATTTTGGAATTATAAGCCTACAATAAAAATCCCATTGCTCCATCTTAAGTATTAGAGAAGTTATTGCAAATTTGTGGTGGGAAAAATTGTAAAAAAATCTACAGGCTCATTATTGGATGACTTAAGGTGTCTAGATGAGGTTCAAAAACTCAATGAAAGGGTTCTTACACCATTTCAAGCATGTAGATCAAGAGTTGGCATTTTCCAAAAGTGGTTATAGTAGCCAATCAGAGCAACATTTTGAGAGTTATGGCCTTCCGAAGCTAGGCTATCAAAATTTCTAAAATAATTTCTCAAAAATGTATTTAGCCAACTCTATATGTATTGTTAGGGTCTATCAACCATAGGTATTAAATTTGAGCATCTAAAACCTTCTTGTGAAACATAAAATTGGTTATTTAAGAAAGGCCTAAAAATTGTCTAGGATAGCTTTGGGTGGTAGTACACAGCTTAGTCTTGCAGATTTCTGTAATGAAGGCACCCATGTGGGTTAGCACATTGTACTTGTGAATTCTATAATTTTATATTTGTGGTGCAAATAAGAGGTCCATATTTTGTTCTTACATTTACTATTGTTTCTTTGTTTCTGTTATGGTTTATGGTCTTAAGAGGAGCATCCTTTATCAAAAGTATATGAATGATTTGTACTTTTTAGGTTTCTTCATAGGTTCAACTTCATGCACCTCTATATATTAATCAAACTTTAAATTTGGACTTTCCACAACTTTTTTAGTCTTAGTATTTAAACACTTATAAGCTTTACTTCTTATGGAATAGCCAAGGAATAGACCTTCTTCACTTTTAGCATCTAATTTACCATTCTTAGAATCCTTAGGAATGTAGCACTTGCTTCCAAATACCTTAAAATATTTTACATTAGATGAGTATCCATACCATGATTCAAAAGGTGTTGAATGAGTACCTTTCTTGACTTGTACACAATTCAAGGTATAGATAGTTGTACATATAGCTTCTCTCCAGTATATCAAAGAAATATTCTTCTCCATCATGTGTGTTCTAGAATAATCCATTATAGATCTATTCCTCCTTTCAAAAATCCCATTTTATGGAGGGGTTATAGGTGCAGAATTATATCTCTTCATTCCTCTATCATTACTAAACATCTTAAACTCATTTGATGTAAATTCTCCACCTCTGTCAGATCTTAGACATTTATAGCTTTTTCTTATCTCATTCTCAACCCTAGCTAAGTACCACTTAAACATTTGAAAAGCATCAGATTTCTATTTGAGAAACATAACTGTCATCATCCTAGAATAATCATCAACAAATAGGATAATGTACATGTCACCTTTGTAGCTAATGTAGGAGTGTCCTGGGTGTAAGAGTAATCTTGCATCACCCAAAAATATTTTTTTTTCAATCTTTTTTATTTTAATAAAGACTAGTAGATAGGGTGGTTACTATTTATGGGAACTTGCTATTTTTAGTAAGTTTGTCATATGAGCTTAGAATGTTCTCATTTTCTATAGGAAGGTCCATTTTAGAGTTATAATCTTATCCTAAAAATCTCACTACTCTAGCTTAAGTATTAGAGAAGTTATTGCAGATTTTTGGTGGAAAATTTTGTAGAAAAATCTTCAAGCTCACCATTGGAGGCCTTAGATTGCCTAAATGAGGTCTAAAAACTTGATAGAAGGGCACTTACATAGTTTTGAGCCTATAGATCAAAAGCTGACATTTTTTAAAAGTGGTTATAATAGCCAATTGGAGAAATGGTTTAAGAGTTATGGCTTTCTAAAGTTGGGCTTCTAAAAGTTCTAAAATAATTTGCCAAAAATGTAATTAGCCAACTCTATATGTTTTGTTAGGGTTTATAGGCCCTATGTATTAAGTTTGAGCATCTACAACCTTCCTAGGTGGCATAAATATGTCTATTTAAGAAAGGCTCAAACATTGTCTAAGACAGCTTGGGGTGATAGTTTACAACTTGTCTTGTCGATTTATTGTAATGAAGGCACCCATGTGGGTTACCATATTGTACTTATGAAGTTTATAATTTTGCATTTGTGGCACAAATAAGATGTTCGAATTTTATTCTCGCATTTACTATTGTTTCTACTATGATTTTTTGGTATTAAGGGGAGCACCCTTCATCAAGTGGTATTAGAGCTAGAGTTCTTGAGTGTGTGGATAGATCATCAATTAAGAGGAATTTCACACCAAAAACATGGTTTGGGCTAAGCATCTAGACAGATCATCGATTGTGAGGTAGTTTGCACTACGATTTCAATTAAAGTGTGAAAATGCCTCCACAAAGAGAGCATAGTGAAAGAGTTGTAGGTGTTACATATGAGGGTTTATGAGCCCTCCAAAGAGAAATGAAAGCATTGGAAAAATAAACGTGTAGAGGAATGAATCTTCTTGTAAGAGATGAAATCAAGGATGAGGATGAAGTAGAAGAAAATGATGAAGTAGAGGCAATTCTAAACCTAGAGGAAGAGAGGTTTTTTAGGGTCATCTCCAAGATTGGAAAAAGACCTAATTTTGAGGTTCCCACATTTTTGGGAAATCTTAACCCAAAAGAGCTATTTGATTAGATCAATGAACTAGAGGAGTAATTTGAGTATGAAGATATTAAGGATCTAGATAGGGTCAAGTTTGCAAAGGAAAAATTGAAGGGACATGCAACGATCTATTGGCAGAAGGTTCAGTTGGAGCAAAATAGAAAGGGAAAGGACAAAATTACTAGATGGGATCAAATGATAGCTAAATTGAAGTGACAATTCATTCTTGTGGATTATGAGCTTGATTTGCTGAAGAAGATGCAATAGTTGAAGCAAGCAGAAAAATCTATTCAAGAGTATACCAAAGAGTTCTACCGAGTTCTCATTAGAACTAGCCATGTAGAACCTAATAAGGAGAAAGTTGCTCGTTAGCTTAATGGGTTAAGGCCAAGCATTTAGGATGAGTTGAGTCTAGTTTGGATGAATTTTATTGAGAAGGCATGCCAATTTTCTCTAAAAGTTGATGAGAAATTGAGCAAAAATTTTGACAACAAGAATAGCAAAAGAGGTCGCGGTGGAAGATTTGACAAACAATCTTATGGAAGTCATAATGTTGACTAGAAGAACAAAGATGAGGCTAGATGTAGTAGTTAGAACCAAAGGGGAAATAATTCCAATCATTTCCATGATTAGAACAATAAAGATCAAAGAGGAAGAGGTAGAGGACAAGGATCTAGAAGAGGAGGCTTTCATGGGAAATGTTTTCACTATGGAGAAGAAGGGCATAGAGCATTTGAATCTATTTTGTGATCATTGATGGTAGATGTACTAAAAATCTAGTCTTAGAAATGATGGTCACCAAGTTGAAGCTAAAGAGATAGAAACACCCGCATCCATATCGTATTTCTTGGGTGCAAGATGACCACAAGGTCATGGTCAATGAGTAGTGCTTTGTGAAGTTCAAGATTGGAAGCTACCAAGATGAGGTACTATGCAATATCATACCTATAGACATATGTCATATGTTGTTGGGTAGGCCATGGTAGTTTGAAAAACATGTTGTACATGATGGATGAGAAAATATCTACACTTTGACCAAGGATGGAGTGAAACATAAGTTGAAACCATTGAAGGATAAAGAAGAAAAGGTATATAGTGCTACTAGAATATGTTTTGTTGATGGAAAAGAGTTTCTAAAAGGTATGAAGCTTGAGCATGTGTTTTTTGCTATAATTCTAAAAGATAGTAAAGAAGAAATAGAGAAGGTACCTTAAAAAGTTATAGATATGTTGGGAGAGCTTTTTGATACTTTATCAAGTAATGTACCTGATGGATTACCCCCAATGAGGAAGATCAGTCAGTAGATGGATTTGGTTTTATGAGATAGTTTTCCAAACAAGGTAGGGAATAGAACAACACCAGTAAAAAGTAAAGAATTGAAAAGACAAGTTCATGAGTTGTTGCAGAAGGGGTTGATTCGAGAGAGTCTTAGTCCATGTGTTGTACCAATCATATTAGCACCAAAGAAGAATGGAGGATGGAGGATGTGCACATATTCTCATGCTATCAACAAGATCACAATCAAATACAAATTTTCATTGCCAAGGATGAATGATATTATGGACTGTTTGAGTGGAGCTGAGTATTTTATGAAGACTGGTCTGAAGAGTGGTTACCATTAAATTTGTATCAGAGAAGTTGATGAGTCGAAGACTCCTTATAAGAAAAAAGAAGGATAGTACAAATGGTTAGTCATGCCTTTCGGGCTAACTAAAGCACCAAACACTTTCATGAGGCTCATAAATGAGGTACTGAGGGAATTTTTGGGTAAGTTTGTCATTGTTTACCTAGATGATATTTTTATCTTTAGTAAGAAATTGGAGGAGCACTTGGTCCATATTCACAAGGTGTTTGATAAGTTAAGGGAAGAAAAGTTGCTAATAAACCTGAAAAAGTGAAGTTTTGTAAAGGAGTTGGTGTACTTGGAATTTGTAGTCTCAGCAAGAGGTCTGAAAATGGACCAAGAGAAAGTAAAGCCTATCCTTGAATGGCATACTCCAAGGAGTGTGACTAAAGTAAGATCTTTTCATGGGCTAGCTAATTTATTTATTTTTAAATCAAAAGAGGTTTTAGCAGTATCTATGGACCCCTTACTAAAACAATGAGAGGGGATAGGAAAGAATTTAAGTGGACTATAGAAGTAGATAAGAGTTTTAATCTATTGAAACAAAAAGTTACTAAGCAGCCTCTTTTAGCACTTCCTAATTTTAACAAGTGTTTCAAGTAAATTGTGATGCTAGTTGTAGTGTAATAGGAGTTTTTTGAGCCAAGAAGGAAGATCTATTGCTTATTTCAGCGAGAAATTGAATGATGCAAAAAGTAAACATTTTGTTTATGATTAGGAATTTTATGATATAGTTCAAGCATTGAAGAAGTGGAGACACTATCTTCTTTCAAAGGAGTTTGTTTTGTATACTTATCATCAAGCTTTGCAATATTTGAATAGTCAAAGAAAATTGAACCAAAGACATTTGAAGAGGGTTGAGTTTTTTATATTTTTTTTTTTGAAACACATGAGTGGGAAGTCTAACAAAGTTGCAGATGCTCTTAGTAGAAGACAACTTTTGCTAGTAGAAATACAAATAAAGGTGGTTGGGTTCTAGGATTTTAGCACTTTGTATCTAGATGATCTTGATTTTGGTTGTAAAGCAGAATATAGGGTTGTATCAGCCATTACCTATACCAGAGAAGCCATGGGAGGATGTCAGCATGGATTTTGTTCTTGGATTAACAAGGACACAATGTGGGTATGATCCTATTTTTGTGGTGGTTGACAGGTTTTCAAAGATGGCACATTTTATTCCTTGCAAGAAGACTAGTGACATTGTTCATGTATTAGAATTATTTTTTAGAGAAGTGGTGAGACTACATGGTCTAGCAAAGAGTATAGTTTCAGATCAAGATACCAAATTTTTTGGGTATTTTTTGTGTACATTGTGGAAGAAGTTATTGATAGATTTGAAGTTGAGCTCACCACATCATCCATAGACAAATGGACAAATAGAAGTTGTGGATTGTAGTTTTGGAAACTTGTTGAGATGCTTGGAGATAAACCAAAAGGATGGGATATGATTTTACCACAAGCAGAATTTTCATATAATAATTTTGTCAATAGGAGTACTGGAAAATCATCATTCCAGATTGTATATGGGTGTAGTCCCAAAAATGCTTTTGAATTATGGCAATTGGTTAAAGGTGAGATAAGTAGTACTGAAGTAGAAGATTTTTTTGAACATTTGAAGAACATCCATGAGGAAGTGAGGAAGCACATCATAAATATGAATACATAGTATAAGGCTAAGGTAGATGTGAAAAAGAGGTATAAGGAATTTTAGATTGGAGATGAAGTCATGGTTCATTTGAGGAAGGAGCATTTTCTAGTGGGTACATATAATAATTTGAAGATGAAGAAGTTTTTTCTATGCAAGATAGTGAAAAGACATGATTCTAGAAATGCTTTTGAAGTGGATTTACTTTCTGAATCAAATGTTTCACCAATATTTAACATTTCAAATTTGATAGAGTATTATGAAGGACGTGATGGAGATGAATTTTTAGAAGCGCAATGGAGTATTCTAGTAGCTATTTTGGCTCCAAAGGAGATTGAGGAGATATTGGATAGTCGTGTTGGCAAAAGTATCAGGAACAAAACATATGAGGAATATCTAGTCAAATGGAAGGGTAGACCAATTGAGAATTCATCATGGTTAGCAAAGCAAGAGATTGACCATCTTGGTTTTCCTCTACACACCTAAGATGTGATGGAGTCACTTCTCAAATTACCTTAGGTGTCTGATGGAGGAGCATCCTAGGTGTAAGAGTAATCTTGTATCACCCAAAAATATTTTATTTTCAATCTTTTCTATTTATAATAAGGACTAGTAGATAGGGTGCTTACTATTTATAGGAACTTGCTATTTTTAGTAAGTTTTTCATATGAGCTTAGAATATTCTCATTTTCTACAAGAAGGTTCATTTTAGAGTTATAAGCTTACCATAAAAATCCCATTACTCCAACTTAAGTATCAGAGAAGTTATTGCAGATTTTCAGTGGAAAAATTGTAGAAAAATCTTCAAGTTTACCATTGGAGGCCTTAGAGTGCTAGGATGATATCTAAAAACTTGATAGAAGGGTGCTTGCACATATTTAAGCCTATAGATTGGGAGCTGGCATTTTAGAAAAGAGGTTATAATAGCCAATCGTAGCAACGGTTTGAGAGTTATGGCCTTCTGTAGTTGGGCTGCCAAAATTCTAAAATAATTTGTCAAAAATGTATTTAGTTGACTCTATATGTATTGTTAGGGTTTTTCGGCCATAATTATTAAGTTTGAGCATCTAGAACCTTCCCAAGTGGCATAAAATTGCCTATTCATGCAAAGCTCAAACATTGTCTAGGATAGCTTTGTTGGATGATGTGACGCGCTCCCCTACCCACAAGTGGTTAATTATGTGGTGTTCCATGTTCACTAATAGTCATGGCTTTTGGTGCAATAGAAAATGGGCCCTGCAATTGGTATCAGAGCCTGGTTTTGGCTTGGTCATGGGTTCAAATCTCCCCGGTGTCTTCCTGACCCGCGTAAGCACTTGGTATGCGCGTCGAGGGGGAGATTTTTGGGTGATGTGATGCATTCCCCTGCCCACAGGTGGTTAATTATGTGGTGTTCCATGTTCACTAACAGTCATGGCTTTTGGTGCAACGGAAAATGGGCCCTGCAAGCTCAAGGTGATAGTTTGCAGCTTGTCTTGCAGATTTACTGGTTAGCATATTGTACTTATAAATTTTGTAATTCCACATTTGTGGTGCAAATAAGAAGTTGATTTTTTTTCTTGAATTTTCTATTATATCTTTGTTTCTATTATGAGTTTACAGTATTAAGGGAAGAACCCTTCATCAATAGCTTTGCACATCAATTGGTCCATACAAATCAATATGAACTAATTCTAAAATTTCTTTAGAGGTATGAGTCTTACTTTTAAAACTAGATTTTTCATCTTGCCTAACTAACATTATTTACAAATAATATTGTCAAGTTTGTTCAGTTTAGGCAAACCTCTGACTCTTTCATGTTACTAATACTCACTAAGTTATCAAAGTTGACATAACCTCTTGTGTCATAGCAACACATCATTGAATTCTACAAAAGGACAAGTAGCATCATTCATATCAAGATAAAATAGATTACCTCTAATCTAATCACCATTTCCAATTACTTTCTCATCAATGTCATAGATCTTTTCTATCTTATTCTCAAACTTAACTTTGCAACCTACATTATTCAGTTGTGACACACTCAACAAGTTATAGTTAAGTCCTTCTACATAATAAGCATTGTCACACATGATCTTTTCTATGATTTTTATTGACCCTTTTCCTTTTATCAAATAGAGTGCATCATGACCAAACCTTACATTATTTCCATGATAATAACCAAGAGTAATGAACTTACTTTTATCTCCAATCATGTGATGTGAACACCCACTATCAATGATCCATCTATCACTCTTGTTCACATAAGATACTAGTGTAGTTTCGTCATCCTCATCAAAATCATCCTTCATTGCAACATACACCACTTCATCATCATGGTCATCAAATCCATCTTTGGTTTCCTCTTTAGCAATGTAGCAATACTTCTTTCCTTTATCTTTGTAATCTTTTTTGTCCTCATCTCTTTTGCTTGTTCATTTGTCTCCACTTCTATTATTCTTCTTTTTTGGACATCTAGAAACAATATGACCAACCTCATTGCAATTAAAGCACATTACAGGTGGGTTAACTTTGAATTTGCATTTGCTTCTATGAAATCTCGTTGCCAATAATGCTTCAAGATGTTCTACATCCTCCTCATTTGTATCACTATCACTAGAGATAAATTTTACCTTTTTCTCTTTCTCTTTAGGTTCCTTTAATTATAGTTTAGCTTTAAAAGTAGATTCAACATTCTCAGATTTGAAATTATCAAAATTAAAGAGTTCAAAGGCAGTAAGCCTACCTTCCAAACCTTTAAGGGATAGATTAGTACTGGGTATGCATCTTAGTTAATGGATGTTAGAAACTATAATAGCATAGATGGGTAGAAATTCCCTCAATACTTCACTCAATATAGTATCATCATCAATAATACCATTAGATCCTATAATAGCATTAACATCATCTTTATTCTAGAGAAATATTGAACAATGTTATCACCTTCTTGCATTCTCATGTCATCAAACTTACCTCTTAGACTTTCAAATTTGGCTCTCAAAACATTTTTATCTCCTACATAAATTGTGTGTAGAGAATCACACATCTTCTTTGCACTATCACAACTCTTGATGTCATCAAACTTAGAGTAACTTAGGGTAGAGACAAACTCCAACATTGTCTGAATATGTTCTTTCTTCTTTTTTAAACCCTCGGTAGTTAGGGCTCTAGCAGGATCAACCTGCTCAATGGTGATAGTAGATTATGCATGATCACCAAGACCTCCTAGCTACCACTTCATTAGACTTTTCCATGTAGGTAATTTCTCCTTGTTAAGCTTGGGTACCTCTCCTTTAGCCATCTCTAATATTTTTCTTCTAGTACCTTCAAACTAGTCCTCTCAAGCACTATGGCTCTAATACCAATTGTTGGAATTCTTTAGAATAATTGAGGGGGGGGGGGGGGGATTGGGGTGAATCAATTATCTAAGGTCCAGATGTGCAAATAAAAAATTTCAATGCTTAGTAGACCCATAAAACTTTAGATTATATAATACTTAAACTTTGTAGGTTATTGTCCTAGGTAAAAACAACTTTGCAGAAATGTAAACATGAAACACCATAAGAACATTCACACAATTTGACACAAGGGTTTTATGTGGAAACCAAATTTGGGAAACCCACTAGTAACATGTTACTAATTCTAACTCTTCTAGAGTGATTCCCTTTGAAAGGCCAACCTTGTTAAAGGTTATAATACACACTATTAAATGTGATCTAGCTTGAGGATTTCAACCATCCTATTAGGAGTGAACCTTGTTAGAGGACCTTATACCATTCCATTAGAATTTCACCTAGTTAAAACATTTTAAAATGACTATTAGGTTAACCTTCATCTAAAGGATTTACCCTAGACTAATACAATGATTAGAAAGTAACAATAAGTCTTGATCTGATAACAAATTACAACTTACATATTATAGATCTTTGTTTTAGTCCTCTAGTCTACTTGTCATTCATACTCTTCAACTCTAATAGATTGTTCACCCTTCAAGAATTTATACTTTTAACCCTTCTATCTTTGCATGCCAACTACAGTCACCTCTGTTTAGCCACTGAATGAAGCAATACCCTAGACTCCTTTTCTTCCTTAGGTTCTCACACATGAAAACCTTTTCTTCTAACTAGCTATCTCTATAAATAGATAATTTGGATCTTTTTCCAATCATCCATTTTAGGGATAGGTAGGATTAGGTAGGATATAATGAATCTACCCATTTTTCCATTTGGTTCCTCTAGAAACTTCTTCTACAATATTCCTTGAATTCACCTCAAAATGATTTACCTTGAATTCTATACCACCATCTCATCATAGTTATCTTTTATATGCTTCACATAATTCAAGAAAACAAAATAGTCAGCTTAGATTCATCAAATCTTTGATTTAATATTGTTTGTTGTCACTCGACATCTATATTGTTCTATTACTTAGCCAATACTAGTTCACTTGGTAAATACTAAAGTTTACTAATGCTTGGCACCAACTACACTTTAGTTACTATATCCTAACAATCACTCAACTTGCACTATTTTTCATCTTTGCTTGACACCTCTTATTTTTCACTTAGCTTCTACTAATTTTTTCTCAATTTGCACTAATTGTTTGGCAAGGATTGGTAGAAACTTTTCTTGCTGATCTTCTTTCAATATCAACTTGATTAATCTTTCATTTTAGACTTTGAGTAGATAAACAATACACTATAGTATCAATATCTTACTTGGTCTTAATACTTCTTTTACAGACCAAATAACTCAACCTTTCTCTATGTGTTATTACTATCTCCTATTTTCAAATCCTCATCATCAATCAACTAAATGATAGCTTTCAGACCAAAAAGAAATTGTCTCACCAGTAGGTAGCAGGTTTGACATCATTGACAAAATAATGATTGTTCTATTACAAGTTCTTAATTTCAAAACAATCTCATATCAACAAATGTATCCTTCTTCCATTCTCATGTCAGCAATCTCGCCTCTCAAACTTTCAACTTTAGCTCTTAACATATTTTTGTCTCCTCCATGTATTTGTGCCAACTTATCCCACATTTTCTTTGTATTAGTGCAATCCTTCACATCATCAAATTCAACATAACTTAGGGAAGATGTAAAATCTATCACCATTTGATTGTACTCCTACTTCTCTTTGATTTTCTCAATTTTCATGGGTCTAGGTACTTCAATGTATTCATTGTCCACATAATATAGTGTAGAATCTCCAACTCCAAATAGATACAATCTCATCAAACATTTTCATTATAGGAAGTTCTCTTTTTTCATCTTTTGTATCTCTCTTGTACATCTTGATCTTTGGCTAATCCCTTCAAAATTTCCTTACAAGAACCAAAGCTCTAATACCAATTCTTAGAATGATTAGTATAACTAAGATGGGGGTGAAATAGTTATCCTTGGGTCTAGCTATACCAATTCAACTTCAAATAGCTTAATTGATGGGGACACAACCCAAACACAGAATGGAAACAATAGGAAAGGGAAATTTTATTAACTTTGTAAATAAGCTAATACATTTAGTACAGAGAAAATAGACTTCAAAACATGCTCTATGGGCTTACAATAGCATAAATCTAGAGAAAATTTCTCCTTTCAGTACCTCCTCTCAAACTCCACTCTGAACTACCTTTCACAATGCCAGAAATGTTCTTAAATAGACCTCAGAGAGTTAAGGATTAGGAATACATTATAGAAAGTGCTATTTGGCATCCATCGACCAAATAGAAAGCTCCAGAAGCTATGTTAGAAGTCAGCGCAAAACTAGAAGAATCTACAAACGGTAACCAAACTTTCGGGAGGCATAACTTTTGAACCGTAGCTCTGATTGACAAACTGTTTACATTTTCAGAAAGATCTCAAAGTGATCTATAGCCATATAGAGAGATTCACTCATCCCCCATTTTTTGGCCTATTCGAGGTCATTTAATGCCTCTAACCTGACTTTGAAGCATTCTTAGGAGGTCTCCAAAAATCAAAAAACTGCAATAACATTCAAACCGTGGGGCCTTTTGACCTGATTCTTTTTCTAGAATGCTCTAAATTATAATGAAAATCTTTCGAACAATTTACACTTTCTAGTTCACCAAAATGATGGCTCAATTACATACTCCTTTTTTTGACATTTACACATATCCCAAGGTGTTCAAATACTCTATCCTAGAACACTGATAGTGGAACTGTGAGAGTTGGAACCTTTATTTGACCCAAATGGGTATCCAAAAATGAAAACACATGAAATAGAAACTAAGTCTAAGTACATTTTTTTGGTGACACAGGATTGCCCTTATACCTATGGATGCTCCTACATCAGACACCCAGGGTAAATTGAAAAGTGACCCTGTCACTTTATGAATGGTAGAGAAAATCCCAAATGGGAAACCTCAACTGCTGAAATCCAAGTTGAGTCCTCTATCAGCCGTCCTTTCCACTTGACCAAATACTCTTCATATTGCCTATGTCTGGTACTCCTACCCACACGATGATCTAGAATGTCTTCTATCTCCTCCTTCTTAGAAGCAAGAATTAGACATGGCTCTAACATCAGCTCCTCATCTGCACCATCATCATGATACTCTGTTAATTCTAAAATGTTCAAAATAGCAAAAATGTGAATTCCATCTGGCAACTCTACTTCATATGCATTTCTTGAGTCATGTTTCTTCAAAATTTTGCAGGGGCCAAATTTCTTCATTTTCAGCTATAAGTACTGGCTGGAAATCTTTCTTTTCTTAAGTGTACCATGACTAGATCCCCTACTTGGAATTCCTTATGTCTTCTCCTTTGATCAACCCTAGCTTTATTCTCTTGATTCATCTTGCTAATGTGTGCCTGAACCTCCTCATGTAGATGCTTGATATGTTCAACAAATTCTTCAGGTTCAACACTTGTCCTCTCCCCTTGCTCTATCTTCCTCAATTCTGGTGCAGTCCTTGGGCTACTTCCATATACAATTTGGAATGGTGATTTACCAGTACTCCTATTTATAGAGTTATTTTAAGAAAATTCTTCCTACAGTAGAATCAAATCCCACCCCTTGGGCTTATCCCCAACTAAACATCTCAACAAATTGCCCAGACTTATGTTTACCACTTCTGTTTGGCCATCAATCTGCAGGTGATGTGTGGAACTAAATTTTAAATCTGTTCTCAACTTCTTCCACAATGTCCTCTATAAATACCCCACAAATTTTGTATCTCTATCAGAAACTATACTCCTTGGGAGACCATGTAGTCTTACCACCTCTCTGAAAAAAAAAGTCTGCAATATGTATAGCATCATGAGTTTTGTGGCATGGAATGAAATGTGCCATTTTGGAGAACCTATCAACCACCACAAATACTAAGTCATTACCCCTTTGTGTCCTCGAAAATCCAAGAACAAAATCCATACTTATGTCCTCCCATGGTTTTGATGGAATAGGAAATGGCTAATATAGTCTAGTATTGTGACTAAATCCCTTGGCCACTTGACAAACCTGGCAATTTTGTACAAACTTCTTCACATCCTGTGAAATCTAAGGTCAAAAATAATGTTCTCTAAGAATGGAAATCATCTTATCTCAACCAAAATGTCCTACCATCCCTCCATTGTGTTTCTCCTTAATTAGATTTTCCCTCATGGAACTCCTTGGAATGCACAATTGACTGCCCTTGAACAACATATCATCTTGAATCAGATAGTCTAACCACTTAGTTTTGTCTACAGCAACATGCTCTTTACAATCTTTCCACGCTTTAGCAAAATCAAGATCCTCAAGGTATAGATTCTTGAGTTCATCAAACCCAACTACTTTAACCTGCATTACTGTAAGTAATAACTTCTCCTACTTAGTGCATCTGCAACCATGTTAGATTTTCCACTTCTATGCTTCAATGCAAATGTGTAGCTCTGCAAGAACTCTACCCACTTCATATGCCTCTTATTCAATTTGCCTTGGCTACTTAGGTACTGTAATGCCTGATGATAAGTATACAAAACAAATTCCTTTAGCAAAAAATAATGCCTCCATTTCTTTAAGGCTTGAACTATTGCATAGAACTCTTGATCATAAACAAAATACTTCTTCTTCGCATTATTCAATTTTTCACTAAAATATGCAATAGGCTTACCTTCTTAGCTCAATATAGCTCCAATAGCACTACCACTAGCATCACAATCCACCTAGAACACCTTTCTAAAATCTGAAAGTGCCAACATAGGCTGTTTTGTCACCTTCTTCTTCAGTAATTCAAAACTTTTCATAGCTGTTGCAGTCCATTTGAACTCTTTTCTATCCCCTCTTATTGTGTCAGTCAGGGGTGCACATATTCCCCTGAAATTCTTAATGAACTTTTTGTAAAAACTAACCAGACCATGAAATGATCTTACCTTAGTAGTAGACCTTGGAGTAGGCCATTCCAAAATGGATTTTACCTTCTTTGGATCCATTTTGAGACCTTTAGGTGATATAACAAACCCCAAGTAGACTAATTCCTTCTTAGCAAAGGTACACTTCTTCAGATTAATTAACAGTTTCTCTTCCCTTAACCTCTCAAGAACACTATGAATATGCAATAAATGTTCTTCCAAAGTCTTGCTGAAAATTAAAATATCATCCAAATAAACAATAACAAATTTTCCCAAGAATTTCTTAAGTACCTCATTCATGAGCCACATGAAGGTGCTTGGGCGTTCGTCAATCAAAAGGGCATGACTAACCACTCATAAAGACCCTCCTTGGTCTTGAAGGCTATTTTCCACTCATCTCCTTCTCATATTTGTATCTGATGATAGCCGCTCTTGAGATCTATCTTTGTGAAGTACTGAGCTCCACTCAAGTAGTCCATAAGATCATCCATTCTTAGCAAAGGAAACTGAGACTTTATGGTTATCCTATTGATAGCTCAAGAGTCTATACACATTCTCCACTCTCCATCCTTCTTTGGTTCTATTACTGTAGGTACTGCACATGGACCCAAGCTCTCTCGAATCAAGCCCTTCCTCAATAACTCTTGAACTTGTCTGTTTAGCTCCTCAGTTTTAGTAGGAGTCATCCTGTGAGCAGCCTTGTTAGGAGAACTAGCTCCTGGAATTAAATCGATCTGATGACTAATTTGCCTTACCAGTGGAAATCCTTCTAGAACATTATTAGAGATTATATCTCCAAACTCACCTAGTAAATCTAAAACTTCAAGTGGTATTTCACTACTACCTTCTTTATCTTTCCTAGGAATCAAAGCATAACACATACATTGACGTTTCATTCCATCTAAAAACCTCCTTCCATCAACATGACAAATCCTAGCACTGCTACACACCTTTTCACCTTCCTTTTTCATGGGCTTTAGTTTGTGGTAAACTCCATCCTTTGTTAGAGAGTATGTGTTTGCATGACCATTATGTACTGCATGCCTATCAAACTACCATAGTCTTCCCAACAATAGATGGAAAACATCCATTGGAATAACATCACATAAAACTTCATCATGGTAACTCCCAATTTTGAACTTCACTAAACATTGTTCACTTACTAGGACCTTATGATCATCTTTCACCCAAGCAATCTGATAGGGCTGGGGGTGTTTGTCCCTCTTGAGCTTCAGCTTACAGACCATCTCCTCTGAGACCAAGTTATCAGTGCTACCACCATCAATGATCACATCGCAACATTTATCCTCACACTTGCACCTAGTATGAAATAAACTCCTCTTTTGTCCTGGTTCAATCTCACCACTTAGTAGGACCCTTTCATTTACTAAAGTCTCTCCTCTTTTTGCATCTTTTGAATGTGATGATTGTGCATCCTCATCCACATGAGCAACCCTAGCTTGATCCTCAGCTCTCCTATCTGTCCTTCCTTGTCATTGAGGGCATTCAAAGGAACGATGACCTTCTTCATTGCAATGGAAATAGATACCATGAAAGTGTCCTCTTCCTTGTCCATGTCCTCTACCTCTTCCTCTCTGATTTCCAAAGTCTTGACCATAAGAGCAGTTAAAACCCTCGTTCCTTTTGTTCCTACTAGTACCCACATCTTCATTTTTCTTTTGGTTTCATTTCAGCCTCCACATGACCTACCACTACCCCTTCCTCCTTGACCATGCCCTCTTTGTCTCCCTTCAAACCTCTTATTTAGCTTCTCTTCAACTCATAGGGCAAATTGGTATGCCTCTTCAACACTGGTCATTCTTACTAGACTTAATTCCTCCTGGATTCTAGGTCGCAACCCACTGATATAATGAGAAACCTTCTCCTTATTTTCTTCTACATGCCCTACTCTAATCAAAAGTTGATAAAAATCCTTTGTATATTCTTGGACTGATCTTCCTACTTGCTTTAACCCATGCATCTTCTTAAACAAATCAAGCTCGTAGTCAACAAGAATGAACTGCTTATTCAATTTGTCCACCATACGATCCCACCTTGTGATCTTCTCCTTTCCTCTTCTATTTATTTTCAATTGAACCTCTTGCCACTAGATTTTGGCATGGCCTTTCAATTTGGCCTTTGCAAACTTAACCCTATCTGGATCCCTCATATCCTCATACTCAAAGTATTCTTCCAGTTCATTGATCCAATCGATCAACTCATCTGGTTTCAAATTTCCTAAAAATACACCCACATCAATTGTAGGTCTTTTCCAAAACTTAGTAATGGCCCTAAAAAGCCTTTCCTCTGCCTGATTCAGAATTTCCCCTTCTGGTTCAATTTCTTCTTCTTCATTATCATCCTCACTTCCGTCACCTATGGCAACATTTGTTCCTCTATGGAGCTCCTCCTACAATGCTTGTACCTACCTTTGGAGGGCTCTAACCTCCTTAAGATTAATAGCTCTGACCCTTCCACCACACTCTCTTTTTGGAAGCATCTTCTTAACTCAAACCCACAACCACACAGTACTGGTGCAAACTGCCTCACAATCGGTGCTCTGTCTACACACTCAGGAAAATCAGCTCTGCTACCACTTGATGGGGACACAACCCAAGCATAGAATGGACAAAATAGGAAAGGGAAATTTTATTAACTTTTTAAATAAGATAATACATTCAGCATAGAGAAAATAGACTTGAAAACATGCCCTATGGGCTTACAATAGCATAAATCTAGAGATAATTTCTCCTTTCGTTACCTCCTCTCAAACTCCACTCTGAACTACCTTTTATAATGCCATAAATGTTCTTAAATTGACCCCGAAGGGTTAAGGATTAGGAATAAATTCTAGAAAGTTCTATTTGGCATCCACTAACCAAATAAAAGGCTCCAGAAGTTGCATTAGAAGTCGGCACAAAACTAGAAGAATCTAGAAACGGTAACTGAACTTCCGAGAGGCATAACTTTTGAACCGTAGCTCTGATTGACAAACCGTCTACATTTCCAAAAAGCTCTTAAAGCGCTCTATAGCCCTATGGAGAGATTTTCTTGTCCCCCATTTTTTGGCCTTGTTCAAGGTCATTTAATGCCTCTAACCTGACTTTGAAGCATTCTTAGGAGGCCTCCAGAAATTGAAAAACTATAATAACTTTCAAACTGTGGGGCCTTTTGACCTAATTCTTTTCCTAGAATGCTCTAAATTACAATGACAATCTTTCAACCAATTTACACCTTCTAGTTCACTAAAATGATGGCTCCATTACATACTCCTATTTTTTTAGCATTTACACATATCCCAAGGTGTTCAAATACTCTAGCCTAGAACACTGATAGTGGAACTGTGAGAGTTGGAACCTTTATTTAACCCAAATGGGTATCCAAAAATGAAAACACATGAAATAGAAACCAAGTACATTTTTTGGGTGACACAGGATTTCCCTTATACCTCTAGATGCTCTTGCATCATTAATCAAACTCATAAATCCACTTGATCGATATAGCAATTCATTTGTATTTCAACTTATTCATCTCATCACTTATCTCTTGGTTTAGTATATGTTGAATAACATAAAAATACAAGAGTAAATAGCATGAAACATAAAAACAAAATTCACACAAGTATGACACTAGGATTTAATGTGGAAATCCAATTTGGGAAAACAACCAAGTAACATGCTACCACTTTCACTCTTTTGAAGTGAGCTCAATTAAGAGCCAACCCTATTAAAGGTTACAAAATACATTGTTAGGTGTGACCCTATTAGGCGTGGCCTTATTAGAGGTCTTCATAATATTCCATTAGAATGTCACCTTGATTAAAGGATTTATAATATGATTATTTGGTCAACCTTTATCACAGGATTTTATTGCCACAATGGATAAAAAGTACTAGCTATGTTGATCTAATAAAATAGAACTCTCTTTTCAAATTCAAATCTCCATTCATATTGTTCCTAGTTCATTGACTAGAATTCATCACATTCTCCCTCTCTAATCTTTTTGGAAACCCTTCAAGAAATCTTGTTTAACCAACTTCTCATTTTTCCTCTGCAACTTTTTCCTTCACTTTTTCTCAACAAATTTTCTAGTCAAACAAACATAAATCATCTCCTATGTCTTATTAAATAGATAGGTTAAAAAAAAACTTCTTAAACATAACTATAGATCTTAGGGTGTGATTAGATTTATTGAATCTATTCATCATTTTTTCCTTCTACTTCTTTCTTGAATCTTCTGGAAACTTCCCATTAAATCCTTGCATTAGATCTTTTAAAAAACTTAATTCATGTGTTAAATATACTAGCTCACCGATCCTTATCATTTACATGGTTTGACCAATTCATAAATTCAATTGTGTTAGCCTCCAATCTTGATTCTTTCACAAGAAGTTAATTTTTTGACATTCGGGCATCACTATGTTCTTCTGCTTGATCACCATTGTGTAGCTCAATCACTATTGATCTATCTCACTTGGCTTGTATTACCTTGCTCAACCATCTTTGTGCTTAGTCATTACTATAGTTTTCTCTTCATCTTGTTCAACCATTACCATTACTTAGCTAAAAAAAATTTCTCAACTATTACTTAAGTTCCTTAATCTTTTGCTTCAACTTCTTCATTGACCTAGTAACATGTCACTTAGTTAAGCTTAGTGTCCTAATCAACTTCTTGGTTTCTATCAATCCTCTCTTCTAAACATCAACTCATATTTTTCTGTGTTGTATATAATGATAAAACAACACATTATCTTGTCAAATACTAACTAATCAAGTGCCCATTGTAATTCCATCAAAATTACTCTTCTTTACTCAACAACTTTACTATTTTATATTTATTTCTCTCTTTTCAAATACTCTTCATCAATCAACTGATATGGCACTCTACATTGTTAGCAAATATCTTATCAATAAGGTTTGACATCAATGAAAACATAACAATTATTTCAATTTTAGTTTCCAACATTATATTATCTTGGTAGGAACACTCAAGTCTATGTGCACAATCTCCAACTTTGTTGATGTAGGAAATTTCTCGCTCAAAATGAGGTTTTCTTCTATTTTATCATTACACATTCCTTACTCATCATATTGGTAGATTTCACAATCTTAGGTAAATCTCTTACTAAAAATGTTATGTTGACCTTCAAAATGTTGCCAAAGTTTATATGACAAAATCTTTTATGCTACAACCAACTATCATCCACCTTAGCAACTAAGCTTTTCATCTTAGTAGGATTCAATTAAAATAAATTACCTCTTTTAATCAATGAACCATATCCTTTTGATGATGCAATTCTTCTCTATAAATTGCAATTTATATCCCTTGCCCACTAGTTGTCCAACACTCAAAAGATTATGTTTCAAACCACCCACAAAGTAACCATCATTAGTGTTTAACTTTCTATCAAGTGTAATAGATCTTTTTCCTTTTATATGACAGGCTACATTATTTCCAACTCTAACTATTCTTACATCATAGCTATTGAATTCAACAAATTGTTTCATATCTCTAGTCATGTTATGGGAACAACCACTATCAATAATGCAATCAAATTTATTCTTTTCAACTTGTTATACGAATGTTTTTTCTTCACTAACTCTTTTTTAGGGATTTATTCCTTTATAGAAACAAATCCTATCTCATCATTCTCATCATAACTTTCACTCAAGAATTCTTCTAGTATAGCATTAAATTCCTTGTTATTATAATAAAAGGAAATCCTTAGTCATTCTTGATTTTTAGGGCTTCTTATACTTCTTTACTCTCTTAAGAAATTTAGATGAATAATGGCCATATTCATTACAAGTCCAACACTTTAAAGGTTTTTTTTACTTTTAGGTTCTCTCTTCATTAGTAGGGAAAGTCCTCCCTAAATCTTCTTATCTTCATCCACTTTTTTTTCTGTTGGTACTAGCATAACCTCCACTTATACTAAGACTCCTTGTCAATGTAGGTTGAACACTCAATATGCTGAAAATAGTTTCAACTCTAGGCAATACTTCACTTTGTCTCATCCACATTTCTACTAACTATATTATTCCAAGAAGAGTCTCTCTTATAAAATAAATTGTTAAGGGAATAACATAGTCAATCATTTGTGGTGTTTGTTCATATGAAAGTGTCAATGTTTTCAATATCTTCCATACAACTTCATGTTCAAACTTATCTCCTCCACAAGTTTTAAATCCTATAACAATCTTAGATATTATACCAAAATAATTACTCACATATTCATCTGTCATCATTTTATTATCATGAAAAAGAGTATCCAATTCCATAAACCAACCTTTTGAGCATGATTATCACCTTCAAATGTAATTTGGAAAGCTTTCCAAAATTTATTAGCTAATCTTAAATATTTTACCTAAGCAAATTCAATTTTAGGAAGAGCTAATAATAGTGCTTCTCTAGTAAGCATATTGAGCATGAATGTGTCTTTCTCTATTTCATTACAACCTTCAAGATTATATTCTTCAATCACATCCTTTCGACTCTAAGTAGTCAACTAATAACCAAACCCATATGTATAATATGTCTCTTCATGTTCTCTTTTCAAATGTCATTCTTAATTCCATCAAACTTCAAACTTTCTTTTTTGAATTGCATCATAGATCTCCCTAAGTTGAACTAATGATCTAATACCAATTGTTAGAAAGTAAAGTCCACAAAGATAACTAAGAGGGGGGAGTGAACTATTTATGAAATTTTAACAACTCTCAATATCTTTATTAATTCTAAAATATATAAATAGTAGATGCAATAACTATAGAAATATAATCATACACAATAACACCAGATCTATTAACTAGGGAAACCCTTGATTAGAGGGAAAACCCTAGTGGGGATGGTACCCACAAGATGATGTACTAATATAAATATTCCTTGTGAAAGTATAGACCCTATTAGGAATCAATGAAATACATTCAGTATATGATTCTTTGTCAAGAGACTTTGAATCTTTGTTAGGAGATTCCAACCCTATTAGTAGTTGAAAGGGAAGACAGATGTACCCATTGTCTGAATAGCTTTAGTACTATCCTTACTAAACAATATAAGTGTACATCAACACCATCTAACAATGACTTCTCTTCCAAATATAGTTTTATGTAAGCTCACTATGCCTCAACTACACCAATCACTTCTCTGATCCAAAAGATATTCGCATGTAATTTTGCATAATGTAATATCCCACCGATTACATAATATTCACACTTGATGATTACAACCATGAAAAAAATCTTTCCTTTATACCATGTACTAGAATAATTTATTGAGTCATCCTTGTGGATTTTCCAATTTACAATAATAATATAGGACAAACTTAAGATATTACATTACACAATTCATTACAATATTACATCATTTTACAATTACAAACAATCTATTAGTTCACAGTCTTCATAACTCTTCACTCGTTGATCATCTAAATGTTTGTGATTAACCAAAGCATCTTCAGTGTGTTTTCAACCTTGATCCAAGTCTTCTTGACTAGATTTTGTCTCTATTAGGAAATACAATCAAAACAATAGTACTCGCTTTCCAAAAACTTTGTCTAAAAGCCACATTCACTAAATCTATCATAACTTTTTCCATTCTTCATTTTTATGTACATGATCTTAAAAATATTATCTAGACATACTATATAACATTATTCCAAGTGCACATGATCTAATCTTCAATCCTCAAACTGCATGAATCCAAACTCTATTTTTTGTTATGTCTATCTTCTTTGAATAATTGGTATGTTGACATCAATGAAAAATGTTTTCGTGAATGCAATACAAAACCTCTAAATCATTTCTTCAATGATGCTAGGATACTCCCCATATGATTACCATCATCATTCATGCTAAGATATCAATGGAGTCTTTAAGAGGAGGGATTTGGTTTCTTAGTCTAGAGAGGGGTTTAAAGGCAACGCACAAACTAGAGGATGTTATAAATCTAAAATTGTTTAAAAGAGTGTGATGTAGATTTTTCATTATTCTTAATAATTTTCACACATAATAATCCATGTATAGTACATCTATATTCAAAATTAAGTTAGATTTCGAATTGTTAAGATTAGAGGGTTCATTCTTAGTAATAGATAGGTTTATAAACTCTAAAATTTCTCCACAATAAATACATGTGGTAGAGTAATGTTAAATGGGATGAGAAAAGTCTTTGATAAATTTATTTTTTTAAATCATGCTTTATAGTTTTATTGGAGAACTTTATATTCTCCTCTAAAAGACAATGCAAAGTCTAAAGCACCCCAATTATCCTTTATGTAAGCATCATCAATTAAATATTGTGTTATATAAGGAATAATAGTATCAAATAATGATACTACTTCTTCTTAAATTTTATTAAGTTGTGAAAATAGAAGAAAAATTTAATAGTATAAACTAGGTGAGATAAATTCATCAAAAACACACTTTTACAGAATACAATAGAAAGAGGGGCTTCAAAACATAACTCTCAATAAAATCAAGATTGATTAGAAAAACTCAAATAAGATAAGGGGATTACAATCCTAAACCCAAAGTATACTAAGGAAGTACACAATATAATAATCTTTCATGCAATATTCATTTACTTGATATGTGTAATGTGAATATAAATTGAATCAATTGACTAATATGTATACAATCATCTAAATAAAAATAAGTAAATAGGTTTATGCTAAGTGATAAAAAGAAGGATGGAAAACTAATATTGATATGTAGAAAGTAAAATAGTTTTCCCTCCAAAACCTATTAACAATTGGCTATATGTAGTGATGTAATTTTTGTCATTAATAGCAACACATGTTGAAAATGTTGTAGAAAAGCTTAGAAATAAATATACTTAGCTTTTGGTACTCAAAAAATTGTCTAAGTATGAAAATGGTTTACAACAGTACATTGTTTTATATGTAAAATGTTTCTGACATCATATTATGACTAGTGAAGATAGATGGAGATAGTATACATGTTGATGATTATGTGTATAACCTCAAACATTAGTACAAATAGTACAAAAAAGAGATATTCATGATTAACTAATAAAAAGGATAGCAGAATTAATAGCAAAGGAATTATTTTGTTTACAAAATAATTACTTGACCAATTAGGGCCAACATCCTACATGTTTACTCTAAGTTGGAAACGTATATTGTGGTCTTAGCTGACCGTGCAACAATTTGTGAAAAGACATGGTATTTATGCAAACAATATCTTGTGAGATTAAGTAAGTATTTTTTAATGAGAAAGTGATATGCGTACTTTTTGTGAAATGATATATGCAAAGTTTTTGAGAAACTAATTTTGTGATATGAGATTGAGTTCAGGTCAGAGATTAGCTAAGAACAAGTTATAGCATCTATACATTTATATTTGAGGAGCTTAAAGTTTAGTTACTTATTTGAGCATTGAGCTCTTCTTGCATCCATTGTACTACAACTCCTAATAGGGTTGGAATCTCCTAACATGGATTCAAAGACTCCTAACATGGACTCCTATGTACTGAATGCTTTTATAGACTCCTAACAGCATCCATCCTCTAACAAGGAACATATATATTAGTATATTATCTACTGGGTATCATCCCCACCAGGGTTTTCCCTTGTCCAGGGTTTCCCTAGTTAATAAAATATGGGTTTCCATAATCTTATTTTCATTCAAAAAGGTTGGTCATATTGCTGCTAGGTGTCCTAACAAAGAAGACAAGGATTAAAAGAAGGAGAGAGAGTACAAAACAATAAGAGATGAGTGAGACTTCAAGAAGAATAAGGACTACAAGGAAAAAGGTAATAAATCTTGTTGCATTGCTAAAGAAGAAATTAACACTGAATCTAAAAGTAATGATGAAGAGGTATTCTATGTTGCTATGAAAGAAGATTATGATGAAGATGAGAAAAGTGCTTTAATTTCTTATGTGAATAAAAGTGATAGATGGATAATTGATAGTGGTTACTCTAGTTACATGACTGGTGATAGAAGTAAATTTTAGGACATTGGACCATACAAGGGTGGTTGTGTTAAATTTGGTAATGATTTTCCATGTCTTATGAGAGGTAAAGGGTCAATTCAACTTACTAACAAGATCAAATGTGATGATGTTTATTGGGTTGAAGAACTTAACTATAATTTGTTGAGTGTTTCACAGTTAAACAAATTAGGTTACAAAGTTGAATTCAATCATAGGAAGGAAAATTATTTGATGATTATGTTAAACTAATTGGAAGTGGTGATCAAACAAAAGGTAACTTTTTCTATCTAGATTTATCTAATGAGATATGTCTATTTGCACAACATGATGATATTTGGTTATGACACAAAAGCTTGTCATGTAAACTTTGACAATTTGGTTAGTGTTAACCACATTTGCCTCCTACCAAAAATTTGAATTCAAATACTTGAGCCCACCCAACAGTCACTTTCCATATTTAAGTATTCAAAATGCCATGGAAATACAAAAATAAATGAAATAAAACCTTAATGTATTTCCTTGTTTCTAAGTGACTGTGCACTTTAATATTTTCACTTGCCCACAATTCCCTCACCGTTAGATCTTTCATGATCTATGGTGGGCACTTTCCCACTTTCTCAAAATGCACTACCTTTACCTAATGTGAGAAAGTGCCTTAACACCATGTAGCCCCCACTAATGTTCAAACCTTAGTTCACCACAAAAGTTCTTGGTTGTGTGCAACAAGATCCACCGTCCAATGCAAATATTTCTATGGTGGGTGCTTCCCCGCATTATGAAGATGCAAGGATGTTAAGGAATGTAGGTAAGTGCCTCACTGCCACATGTCTTTGTGAAGTCAGGTTGATTTCATAAGCCGCAGGGTGATGCCAAGTGGGGCCAGGTCATGATGAGGTGTATGTTGAATAGTTCATGGGCCCAGAAGTATTAAGTGAAGGCGCAGTATAATGAAGATCTTTCATGATCGTTGATCTTATGGAGATCAATGATCAGTGCTTTCCTCCATTATGAAGATGTAAGGTAATTAAACAATGCAAGAAAGTGCCTAAAGGACACGTTTCCTTATGGGCCTAGCTAAGGCATTAATAGTTAAGGCTGACAGTTATGTCACATCATGGTTAATTTGGGAAAGTGGCTCAGTTAATTGAGAACATGTGGTCAACCGCGTGGAAACTTTATGGGGTGGCAAAATGAAATGAAATTATTGGCCCGCGTGGCCCATTTTGTTTGCAAGATTTAGTTGACTTTTGGCTTTGCTGACTGATGAGCTAGAAACAAAGGAAATCAAGTTTTCTTGCATGATTTGATCCTCATGATCAATTCCAACTACTCTTGAATGAATTTTGAACCTAGTAAATAGTAGGAGAAAACTCCACCACACCAGTTTATCCATCTACTCAATCAGAATGGTTTAATGGCTTTGTTTCTATCAGGGCCCTATTTCAACAAAATATTAGATTTCATTGTATCTAAATTTGTGCCCAGATCAAATTTTCTCCAGATCTCTAAAGAGACTTAATGGCAATGGTTGTGGAGTAACTTTAGTTAGAGAACATCTCAATTATGCCTAAGCTATAAAGGCAATTTTTGTAGATTTTGTTGAGGTCGACTCTTCTTTGTTTTCTCTGATATTGCTCTATAATTTCACTATAAATCCCCTTTGACTTTGAATTGTATGGCATTCTTATCTCCTTCATCCATTGATGTGAAGTGCAAGAACTATTTGCCTCTCATTGGTGTATTGTAGATATCTACAATCTTGCATGATTCTATCTCTTTTGGCCTATGAATGGTATATAAGTGAATCATCTCTTTCCTTGTGTCATTCATTTGGGTTTTTCTGATCTGCATGTGATTGCTAGATTAAAGCAAGTCTAGATGTATATATCTTTTGGTGTCATGATGGTTCAATAGTGCATGTATGGGTGGAGATTGGTTTGAAAACTCTATTTTTGGTGCATCACCCCCCTTAGGTTAGAATAGGTAGAGTTGTTTCTATGCATTCCTTCTCCCTTTTTCTCTCCAAGAGTAGTTAAGTGCACCCTAATAACAAAGGAAGTCAGCCTTCTCTGAAGACTCAACCTCACAATTCAAGTCCCATAGCTTGGAGGTTTTTTCCATGTTTCACAAGGTTGTCCTTAGGTAAAAACTTTGGACAAGGGTGAAAACTTTTGTGACAACAATTTTTGGCATGCCCAGTGGGACTGTATTCAGAAAATTTTGAGTCTACTGGTGTCAAAACAAAGATTTCAAGATTAATACAAAGGAGATAGTACTAGGTTTGATGTTCAAGCCTTCAAGGGATTCATTCTTCAAGTACTTGGTGACTTTGAGCTTCAAATACATCTGGTTCCAGACCAAAGTTGCAGGAATTCATTCCCAAAGTTGAAACAAGGGCATCTTCTAGAGGTAAATTCCAGTACCAAGAGCTTTCATTTTCAAATCCTAGAAGAAGGAAGACTAGAGTATCTTTATCACTAGCTAGGAGTGCAATAGTAACAAATACACCTTCAAGATCCATCTCTACTCCTGTTGATGTTAGATCTCAGCCTAGATTGCCATCAATGCATATCAATAGATCACTTGTCTATATGGAACAGCCTAGAGCTCATTCTTTTGCCGCCTTTAATGGTGGAAGTCCTCTTTTATTGGCCCAAAGGAATGACATACCAATAGCTACACTCAAAAGTATACCAGAATTTACTGGTGAAACTTCTATCTCTCCTTTGGAACACATTCAAGAAGTTGCAAATATCTGAAATATCCATGGTATTACAGAAGATGATGTTGCAATTAGGCTTCTAGCCTCATCCTTGAAAGGAAAAGCATTACAATGGTATAGAGGTTCGGCTCATGGTTCTATAGTAGATTGGGATGGATTAGGATTAGGACTGTTCAAACACTTTGAGGACAAAAGTGACCATTTGTCACTTTTAGAATAGCTAACTACTATAAAAAGAGCCCCCCATGAATGTATGACTGATTTCAACTATAGATTTCAAAAGACATGGGATAGAATACCTACTTCAGTAAAGCCTACCCTTGGTAATGCCTTCTTGCATTACGTTAGAGCTTTTAACAGTGACATTGCCACTACAATCAAAACTATGGGAGGAGATACCTTGCCTAATGCTTATGACATAACAATAAAGTCAAAAAACAACCTAATACAAGGAGGTAAGCTAGCTCCAAGGCCTCATATGCCTTTCTTCCCTAACATTCCAAATCACCAACCAGCAATGGCTCCTCTTCCCACAACTTTCACATCACAATCCCTTTCTCTAGTGACTCAAGCTTCCACATCTTCAAATGGAATAGATGAAATCAAGGAGATGATGCAATCTATGATGCTGAACATAAAGAACATAGATAAAAGATTGTAGGGCCAAGAGAAGAAGCTGGAGGATAACTTTTCTGTGATGTAGAAAGTGAGCAACAAGGTGGTGACTTTAGAGAGACAGAAAGCTCAAGGTAGTAAGGCTCATCAATTGCAATATCAAACTCTGAATAGTGGTAGGCCTCTAAATCATAATCATGTGAACAATTCTTTTGATCAAAATAGGCAAAATAGCCATGCTTCAACCTCAAATGTAAACCAAAGCAAGGCCATAGTTCCTCAAAACAACATGGGCCAAGATCAAGATTTTTTTCCCTCCTATAACTACTCCTATGCCTGTTGCATGTGTTAGAAGGCTGAATCTTATTTGGCTTTGACCATCCAAGAGCCTGCAACAAGACAATCATATAAGGAGGACCAATTTAAAGATGCCTCATATGTGCAAGGACAAGGTGATTGCTCCTTTATGAATCATCAAGTGGAGGAACATTGTAATGTAAACTAGGATTCCATTGTTCACAACAGTAGAAGAAAAAGAAGAGCTATTGAAGATGCTACCCCTCCTCCTCCCAATCATGCTCCAACTTCAAATGCAATACCTCATGAACAAGCAGTAAATGATCAATCAAATACCTTTCAGCAGCAAAGGTAAAATAATGGCAAAAAAGATGTAAGTGATCCTTAGGTTGTTCCATCTGAACCTCCTACAAATGCATCTCCCAAGGCTTCTACCAAAGTACCTACTATGTCATTCAGTGTGGTAGAAAAAGTGAAGAAGACAAATGTAAATATTTCCATGTGGGATGTTGTTGCTACTATACCCATGCAAAAGAGGTCGCTACAACAAGAATTGGAAAGTATTGAACCAAAGGGTCAGCCACCCAGCATGGAAAGTGCCACAAGACTAGTACAACCATCAAAGGAGGTAGAAACAAGTAAAAATGTTAGACCCCCTCCATTTTATATTTCCTTAATTATAGGGGGTAAACTAGTCCACAATTGCATGATTGATTCAGGGGCTAGTAGTTCAATGATGCCTAGGTGTGTTGTTGATCTTTTGGAAATAAAATATGAGCCCATTGTTAGAGATGTATTACAGTTGGATGGTAGTACTGTCAAGACTATAGGGATCCTTAGGAATGTGGAAATGGCCCTACATGCATGCCCTAGTTATATTGTAACTCAAGATATATCCATTGCTAAAGTCAAGCCACATTTTGTCATCTGTCTATCAAGAGACTTCACTGCCCAAATAGGTGGTTACATATCTTCTGATTGGTCATATATGTCTTTTAAAACAAGATATGGGACCAAAGCTTCAATCAAAGCAAAGCCTCTAGCCCTCCATCATACTAAACCCTACACCCCCAATCTCATCAACATGAATTGCACTATCCTAGAAATGGATGAGAATGACATAATGAATGAGCCTACTACTTCCCTAGTAGAGATACTTGATTTTCTCTTAGCTGAATGGGCTAATGCGTATAAATTTGATCCTATGTCAGAAACCCTTGAGACAGGCCTCAATACATATTGTATATTAGAGAAGGATGCTCTGGTTCCCAATCTTATGGAGACTAAAGAAGATGTGAGTGAGATATGGAGTATGTACTTTGATGGATCAAGGAATAAGAATGGATCAAGGGCTGGTGTGATGTTGATTTCTCCTACACAAGAAAGGTACTACGTTTCCTTTAGGCTCTTGTTCAGTTGCACTAATAATGTGGCCGAGTATGAATCCTTGATTTAGGGTCTCCTACTACTCAAAAAAGAGGAATTAAAGCCTTAAGTGTATATGGAGATAGTGAGTGTGTGGATAATCAAGTAAGAAATCAGAATATCACTAAGAATAGTTTTCTCAAGTCCTATAAACATAGGGTATGGGATTTTCTTGAGAATTTTGATGCATTTAATATTCAAAGCATCCCTAGAAAAGAAAATAGATATGTTGATAGACTTGGAACAATAGGTGCATCTCATGATGTGCAAGGGAATCTTAAGGAGAAGAAGAAGCAAAAAATAAAAATGGTAGTAAGGCCTACCATCCCTAAAAACAACATCCATTGGCAAGTGTTTGAATCTGATGAACAAATTGTAAGCTTCTTGCATAATGAAGCAAAATTTTTAGATAGAAACTAGTCAAGACTGCAGGATCAGTATTGTGATCAAATCATTAATCTCAGTTCCAAAAAATTTCCTTAGGGTCTCATTACCTTAGAGAGTGTTTTCAATCCTGATGACCAAGCAAGAGGTAGATTCATGAACCTAGTTGTTGACGAAGATGATCACACCCCAATCACAGTTGCTAATGGAAAATTCGTAAACATGGGGAAGGTATGTTATGATATTGAGCAAGAAAGTTTTATTCATCTATGTCAAGAATTTAATAATATATTTTCTTGGATGTATGATGATTTGAAGGGTTTTGACCCAAGGTTGTTTCAGCATACCATAGATTTAATTGATAATGTCAAACCAGTAAGACAAAAATAGTGGCCAATGAATCCCAAAATTGAACCCTTAATGAGAAAAGAGCTATCCAAATTGATTGAGGCCAATATAATTTTCCCCATCAAGCACTTGTCATGGGTAGCAAACCTTATCCCTGTTAGAAAGAAGAATGGAGAAATTAGATTGTGAGTGGACTTTAGGGACCTTAACCAAGCTTCCCTTAAAGATCACCGTCCTCTCCCTTCCATGGAGGAGATTTTGTCCAAGGTCAGTGATTCAAAGAGATTTTAATTTCTTCATGGATTTTCTAGCTACAATCAAATGTTGGTCAAAGAGTCTGATAGGTACAAGATTGCATTTACCACCAAATGGGGTACCTATGCTTATTTTAAGATGCCATTTGGACTAACCAATGTAGGTGCTACATTTTAAAAGGCAATGGAGATGGCCTTCAAAGACGTGATTGAAAAGTTTGTATTAGTTTACCTTGATGATATCATAATGTATTCAAAGAATATAGAAGATCATTTTGATCATTTGAGACAGGTGTTCTTAAGGTGTAGAGATTTTGGGGTATCCCTTAACCCAAGGAAGTGTGTCTTTGCTACCAATCAAGGAAAATTATTAGGACACATTGTATCTAAAGATGGTTTAACCATTGATCCAGAAAGAAAAAAGGCAATACTTGTTCTCCATCTTCCTAAACATAAGAAAGGGTTGCAAAGTTTTCTTGGTAGGATAAATTTTGTGAAAAGATTTATACCTAATCTTGCTACCATGGTAAAACCCCATACAAATATTCTCAAGAAAAGCATGGTCTTTGCATGGACCAAGGAAGGGAAGGAAAGTTTTGAAGAGATCAAGGTAGCCATAGCCTTAGCCCCTCCTCTCATTAATCTAAATTTTGAAAAGGATTTCTTCCTTTATTCCCTAGGTGGTGACTCAAGCATTTCCACTGTCTTGATGAGAAAACAAATGATAAAGATGAAGAGCATCCCATAGCCTTCTTTAGTGAAGGGCTCAAAGAGTATGAAAATAAATACAACTATGTAAAGAAGCAAGCCCTTGTAGTCATCAAAGCTTTAAAGAAATTTAGACACCTCCTATCTCATAATAAAATTCATTTGTTAGTACCCCATGCAAGTGTGAAGGATTTCCTTTTGAGCAAAGATACTAGTCAGAAGAGAGCTAGTTGGATTACTAAAGTAATAGAATATGATGTTGACATCCAGATCACCAAGCTGGTAAGAGGGAGGGAGTTGTGTAAAAAGATGATATCATATCAGGAATCAGATGAGGAAGTCACTATGATACTAACAGAACAACAAGAGATAGGAAATGATGACCCAAGGAATTGGATGGATGATATGAGGAATTTCTTATTAGGCAACATATATCCTCAAGGATTAGATAGAACTAAAAGGAGATAGTATAGATTACAGTCAATTCCTTATGTCATAGTTGATGGTATCCTTTTCAGGAAAGATTTTAATGGAGCCCTATTAAGATGTATTGACATAGACCAAGCTAAAAGAATGATCAAACAGCTTCATGATGGTCCTGATGGTGGTCACTTCTCAGCAAGGACAACTGTAATGAAGATCATGAGGGCTAATTACTATTGGCCATACCTATTCTATGATTTTCATAGGTATGTGAGGAAGTGTGAAAAATTTTCCATCTTCTCTAGTAAGCAAAATCTTGTAGCTCTTCCTCTTCATCCCATTCAGGTGGACTAGCCTTTTGCTCAATGGGGATTGGATTTCATAGGCCCTATCAATCCTTCTTCTAGTTTTAGTCACAAATAGATTTTAGCTGCTATAGATTACTTCACCAGATGGATAGAAGAAGTTGCATTAAAGGACACCACAAAATCTTTAGTTTTTGAGTTCCTTGATGGAATTGTGACCAAGTTTGGTGCCCCTTCAACCATTATTTCAGATAATGCAAAATCTTTTGTAGGAGCTCAAATTTGTGCATGGGCAGTTGAACATAATATCTACTTGAGCACATCCTCAAAATACTATCCTCAAGGCAATGGTTTGGCTGAGTCGTCCAACAAAACCCTGATTATGATTATGAAAAGAACTATAGAGGATAACCAAAGGTGTTGGCATCAAAAGTTAAGGACTGCACTATGGGCTAATAGAATAACACCTAAGAGGTCAATAGGAAATTCACCATTTATGTTGGTATATGGTAGAGAAGCAAGCCTTTCAATTTCCTTAGAATTTCCATCCATAGAACTAGCTCATTAGCTAGAGCTAATTGAAGATGATTTCATGACAGTGAGAATGCAGAGCTAATGGAGTTGGAAGAGAAAAGAAGTTAGGCCATGTAGACCCTAGAAACACATCAACAGTAGGTGAAAGGGAGCTTTGACAAGAAGGCTAGGGTCAAAATCTTTAGAGAAGGTGATTTGGTTTTGAAATGGGATGCAAATAGGGCAAAGCTAGTGAGACACTAAAAATTTGATGCACTATGGAGTGGTCCTTATGTGATTGTTAGTTGCAAGCAGGCTAATGCTTTTCAATTAAGCAAGCCTAGTGGTGAAATTTTGCCTATTCCAGTCAATGGGATCTATCTCAAACCATGTTTTAGATAGGGGTTGAGGTTTCATTTACATAGGTAGCTTAGTTTTCTTCCTATTGGTTTTTAGCTTTCCAAGAAGTACACGAGCACATTTGTTTTGCTGAGTTTGTTGAGGAGTAGAGATAGAGCTTTCAATGTTTTACTACCATAGAGGTAGGGTTAGGGTTTCATAATGCACAAGATCCACCCTTTTTATGACTCTATGGACCAATGGATACATAAGGTCACTAGTCATATGCATTGAGAGCTTGCGTCCCCTCTAAGTCACCAAAAATGTTAACCATATTTGCCTCCTACCAAAAATTTGAATTCAAATACTTGAGCCCACCTAATGGTCACTTTCCATATTTAAGTATTCAAAATGCCATGGAAATATGAAAGTAAATGAAATAAAACCTTTATTTATTTCCTTTTTTCTAAGTGATTGTGCACTTTAATGTTTATGCTTGCCCACAATTCCCTCATCATCAGATCTTTCATGATCTATGGTGAGCGCTTTCCCACTTTCTCAAAATGCACTACCTTTACCTAATGGTGGCAAGTGCCTTTACATCATGTAGCCCCTACTAACAGTCAAACCTCAATGCACCATGAAATTTCTTAGTTGTCAAAAGCAATGAGACCTATTGCAGATTTGTTAGTGTTCCTCATGCACATTTTGAATTTCTTGCAATGTCATTGGTCTTTTAATGATATTAATACTTTACAGTTTAGGCATTGTGATCATTGATTTAGCAAATATCAAGGGCTAGCACTTGCTCATAGTATGAAAGTGCATGAGTTTTAAGTAATGCGGGCAAGCGCCTTCATGACACATAGCTGATAATGACATCATGCATCCATTCTTCTCAAAGGTAATAAATGAATTCTCTATTGTGGCACTTGTCAGAGCATGTGGGTTTGAAAAGGTGATACTCTATTTGTGTAGCAAGATCCACTATTCGATGTAAAAAAATTTGCGGTGGGTGCTTCCCCACATTATGAAGATGCAAGGATGTTAAGGAATGCAAGCAAGCACCTTTCTATCGCATGTCTTTGTGAGGTTAGGTTGATTTCATAAGCCGCAGGGTGATGCCAGGTTGAGCCAGGTCATCCTAAGGTGTATGTTGAATAGTTCATGGGCCTAGAAGTATTAAGGGCAAGCACAGTATAATGAAGATCTTTCATGATCATTGATCTTACAGAGATCAACAATTAGTGCTTTCTTACATTATGAAGATGCAAGGTAATTAAACAATGTGGGAAATTTTCTGAAGGACACATGTTCTTATGGGCCTAGCTAAGGCATTAACAGTTAAGGCTGATAGTTATGTGATGTCATGGTTAAGTTGGGAAGGTCGCTTAGTTAATTGAGAAGATGTGGTCAACCATGTGGAGATTTTATGAGGTGGCAAAATGAAATGAAATTATTGGCCCGCATGGCCCATTTTGGTTGCAAGATTTAGTTGACTTTTGACTTTGCTGACTGATGAGCCAAAAATGAAGGTAATCGAGTTTTCTTGCATGATTTGATCATCACAATCAAATCCAACTACTCTCGAATGAATGGTGAACCCAATAAATAGTAGGAGAACACTCCACTACCCCTAGTTTATCTGTCTACTTGGTTAGAATGGTTTAATGGCATCATTTCTGTTAGGGCCCTATTTCAACAAAATATCAGATTTTATTATATTTGAATCTGTGCCCAGATTAGATTTTCTCTAGATCTCTAAAGAGACTTAATGGTAGTGTTTGTGGAGTAACTTTAGTTAGAGAACATCTCAATTATGCCTAAGCTATAAAAAAAAAATTTGTAGATTTTGTTGAGGTCGACTCTTCTCTGTTTTCTCTGATATTGCTCTACAATTTCACTATAAATCTCCTTTGCCTCTAAATTGTATGATATTCTTATCTCCTTTAGCCATTGATGTGAAGTGCAAGAACTATTTTTCTCTCATTGGTGTAGTGTAGATATCTACAATCTTGCATGATTGTATCTCTTTTGGCCTATAAATTGTATATAAGTGAATCCTCTCTTTCCTTGTGTCATTCATTTGGGTTTTTCTAATCTACATGTGATTGTTAGATTAAAGCAAGTCTGGATGTATATATCTTTTGGTGTCATGATGGTTCAATAGTGCATGTATGGGTAGAGATTGGTTTGAACACTCTATTTTTGGTGCATCACCCACCTTAGGTTAGAATAGGTAGATTTTCTTCTATGCATTGCTTCTCCCTTTTCCTCTCCAAGAGTAGTTAGGTGCACCCTGATAGTAAAAGAAGTCAGCCTTCTCCGGAGACTCAACCTCACAGTTCAATTCCCACAACTTGGAGGTTGTTTCCATGTTTCACAAGGTTGTCATTAGGTAAAAAATTTGGACAAGGCTACAAACTTTTTTGACAACAGTTAGCTTTAGTAAAATGAAAAGAGTAAGAGGTTTGGAAAAATTGAAGAAACTTTACAATGCTATCTGAAAAAAATGTCAATTGGAAAAAATGACAAAGTCTAGTTTCAAGAGAAAATCATATTTATTTGATGATATTTGTGAATTGGTTTATACTAACTTATGTGGACCTATTAGAGCTCAAAGCTATTATGGATAAAAATATTTCATTCAATTTTTTGATGACTATTCTAGGATGATGACTATGATGTTTCTTAAAGAAAAATCTTATGTTTTTTTGTTTTTTAAGTGGTATTTGGCCAGAGTTGAAAAAGAGATAAGGAAGAGTCTGAAGTGCTTGAGATCTGACAGAGGTGGTGAATTCATTTCCAATAAGCTTGACATATTATACAATGACAGAGGAATCAAAAGACAAATTTATGCACCTAAGACCCCTCCTCAAAATGGAATAGTTGAAAGAAGGAATAGATAAATAATGGATTGTGCTAGAATATTAATGATAGAGAAGAATGTTTCATAGAAATACTAGAGAGAAGTTGTAAGTATAGTTATTTATACTCTAAATAGAGTGCAAGTCAAGAAAGGTAAAAATGCTACACCTTTCAAATTGTGGTATGGATATGCACCTAATGTAAAATATTTCCAAGTTTTTGGACAAAAATATTACATACTAAAAGATAATGGAAATGGAAAACTTTCTGCCAAAAGTGATAAAGTTATATTCCTAGGATATTCCACTAAGAGAAAAGCTTATAAATGTTTGAACTCTAACACTAAAAAATTGTGGAAAGTACAAATGTGAGATTTGATGAATATATAGATAAACATGAAGTTGAATGCAAGATAGAACATGAAGATTGTAACTCATTCATATATGTGAATGATAGTGCTCCAAGCACTCCACCTGAATAAGAAAACAAAGTTGTAGTTCCTCAACAAATAGGGAATGTCAATTTGCAATAGTCAATTGTTGAGCAAAAAATTGTGGATGTCAAGAAATATATAAATGATGTTGAGTCATAGACAGGGTAAGCCAAACATCAAGAAGATGATGTTGAGTGTGCAAAACCTGAACTTGAACCTAAACAAGAAAGTGACAATGAACTTGAAATTATTTTTCAAGATGAACCTATTGAAGAGTAAGGAAGAAAAGAGCATGTGTTAGAAAAATATGTAAGAAGGCACCATGTACCTAAAAATATCATTGGAGATCAAGAGTTTGGTGTTATGAAAAGGAAAAGAATCAAAAGTGGTGCATGCTTACTTTGTGAGTTTGAGCCAAAATATGTGAAAGATGCTTTAGGGAATGAAGACTAGATACAATCTATGAATAAAGAAATTGAATAGATTGAAAAGAATAAAGCATGGTCCCTAGTAACTAGACCCAAATACGAAAATATTCTTGGAACAAAGTAGGTATCTAGGAATAAGTTCAAAGAGAAAGATGAGGTCACAAAGAACAAGGCAAGACTGGTATGCAAGGGATATGCACAAGAAGAAGGTGTTGACTATGGGAAAACATTTTTCCTTGTAGCAAGATTAGAAGGAGTTAGAACATTGCTTGCATATTCTTCTTAAAAAGGATTTAAGGTATATCAAATGAATATCAAATTTTCATTTCTAAATGGGATACTTGAATAAGAAGTATAAATAGAATATCTTAAATGATTTGTGGATCTAGAAAGAAGAATATGGTGTGCAATTTGCACAAATATTTATATGGTACAAAATAAGCCCCTAGAGCATGGTATGAAAGACTGCATAATTAATTGGTGAAGATTGGTTTTACAAGTGTTGGAAAAATAAGAGGAGTAACCAAGAGGGGAGGTTTGAATTACTTACCACAAAAATAAATCCCATATCTCTTAGATGTCAATACCAAACATAAACTCTATTGAAATTGTTAGTCACTTAGTTAACACACAGGCACTCAGTTAACACTAACAATATGTTGAAACTCAGAAAGTACTATAATATCAATTTTTACTCAATAAATACTAAACATAAAAATATTAAGATATTAACTATGATTAAATTTAATTAAATTAGTTTCATACACTTTTAATAAATAGCATGAATGCAAGTGACACCAATATTTAACATGGAAACCCAATTTGGAAAAAACCACCAATTACAACTAGTTATTATTTTTTACTCTTCTAAAGTGATCCCTATTAGGATCCAACCCTATTAAAGGTTACAAAACACACTTTTAGGTGTGACCCTATTAGAGGATTTAATCACTTTGTTAGGAGTGGCCTTGTTAGAGGGCTTTAGACACTTTAATCTAGAAATGCCACCTTGTTAGAGGATTTACAAATAGTTATTAGGCTAACTTTATTAGGAGATTTGGTACACTACTAAAATAATTAGAGAGTAACAATGAAATGACCTAATTTCTGATGCAATTGTATTGTTGATTTCAGATCTCAATTTTGGCTCAAATACTTGATCCTTCCTAGTCAGATCAATCTTTGCAATCCAACAAGGATATTTTGCTTATCCTTCCAATTCACTTCCTCTAAGTATCTTCTTATCTTCCACACATTCTCACACATCTTAAATCCTCAACTTGACCTTATACTTATATTATACACATTTCCAAGTCAACTTGAATACAACTTAAAACAATAATTCTTTATTGCTTTAGTCGGCTAGAACAAACAAACAAATCTATTAAACTAAATATACTGAAACAAGAAAATCCTTTGTTAGCTGACCTAGCTTAGTAGACACTAACATTGAAATTATTTTCCTATGTTAACCAAGTGAACTCGGTTAATACTGCAACTTCATTAATTTCCTTTGACAACCAAGTGGGCTCAATTAACACTGGTTCATCCAACTTTTCCTTTGTTAACCGAGTGACCTTGGTTAACACTAAACTTCTATGAACTTCTCTTTGGCACCCAAGTGAACTTGATAAAAATTATCTTCTAAACTTGGCAACAACTGGAATGCTCAAAAGACAAAGGAAACTATCTTCATTGCTTGAGTGATCTTGGCATACACTAACTAGTAAAGATATGACATTATGTGTAACATCAAAGATAATATAAAATGAATCAATTTTTTTCAACAGTCTCCCTCTTTGGCATTATTGGCAACACAAAATGTCATAATTCAATGAAATTTTAGAGAAAAATAAAATTAATGCTAATATTCTCAGTTTCATTCTAATTCTCATCCATGAGAACTCCCTCTATTAGTGTGAACTCCCTCTGACATTAATCTCTCCCTCTAATTTTAGTTTCTCTCTCTATTAGCAAACTCTCCAAGTTTATTCTTTATCAAACTCTTCCTCTTTGAAATCTTCGAACATTCAAAAAAAATTCTTTTATATTTTTACAAAAAAAAATTGATATGACATAGTAAACTCTCCCTCTTTTATATCTTATGCCAAAGACAATATTTGGTGAATTTCAATATACCTGATGTACTAATTCATATGCAATATATTCTTTTATTATTGTATCAACTTGACTAATCTTCAACATGCCCTAGTTGATGCATCACTAAACTTCATTAGTGAGCTTAAAATAGGGGAATGACCCCTAGCTTACCTCTTCAATACAAAAATGCATCCTTAGGTAATGGCTCGATGAATATGTCTACAAGTTGTTCTTTAGTATTCACATATTCCAATCTCACCCCTTTTGCTTGCACCAATTCTTTTAGAAAATAATATTTTATTGCAATTTGCTTGGTCCCAGTATGCATCATAGGATTCTTTGATATATTAATTGCACTGGTGTTATTATAGAAGATAACCACTAGATCCTTGATTTCTACCTTCATACCTACCAATAGTTATTTCAACCAAATAATATTGGAAAAGTTGGCCATTGTTGCAACATACTCTTCCTCTTCTATAGATTGAGAGATGCAATTCTTCTTCTTACTTGTCCAAGAAACTAATCACTTACCAAGAAAGAATGCTCCACCATTGGCACTCTTCATATTATCAACACTTCCTACCAAATCTACATTAGTGAAGGCTTTCAAATCTAAGTTGCCTCATTTCTTGTACCATAATCTATAATTTTTAGTACCCTTCAGATACCTCATGATTCTCTTTATTTCCATCAAATGATTTTCTTTAGTATTAGCTAAAAATCTTGCCACCATACCAACTACAAGAGCAATATTAGGCCTAGTATAGACTACATGCTGCAATTTTCCAATCATAGATCTATATGTGATCTAATCTATCTCCTTGGAATCATCATTTTTGGAAAGCTTATGTCCGGTAGACATAGGTGTTCCAATTGGTCTTGAATCCTCCATTGCAAATTTCTTCAGTATCTCCTTCATATACTTAGATTGAGTAATGTAGATTTATTATGTTGAATTTGAAAGCCAACAAAGAATTTGATTTCTCAAAATATTAACAACTCAAATTCCTTACTCATTTCCTTTGAAAAAGATTAGCAAACAACATCATTTCCAGTGAGAAATGTATCATCCACAAAGATTTCTGCCAACACAATCTTCTTGTTTGGTGCTTATTTGTTATATAGGCTATTGTTATCATTTGTCCTTTAAAAATAAATCTTCATCAAATAATTATGAAGTCTTTCATACCAAGTTGTGGGAGCTTGTTGGAGACCATATAATTCTTTGTGTAGTTTATAAACCATATCCTTTTTGCTAGGATCTACAAAACCTTCAAGTTTCTCTATGTAGACTTATTTTTCTAGAATTCTATTCAAGAATGAAGATTTCACATCCATCAGATACATTTTAAATCCTTTATGTGTAGAATAAGAAACTAAAGTCCTAATACCTTCTAATCTTGCAACAAGAGCAAAATTTTCACCATAATCAATACCTTCCTCTTGAGAATAACCTTTGCATACTAACCTTTCTTTGTTTCTTGAAACTTCTCCATCTTCATTTATATTATTCCTGAATACCCACTTTGTGCCAATTAGATTCTTATCCTTGGGTCTAGGAACAAGAGTTGAGGTCTTATTCTTTTCTATCTATTCTATCTTTTCATGCATTGCTTTAATCCAACTTTCATTATCCAAAGCATCTTTAACTATTCTAGGTTCAAATTCAATAAGCAAACATGTACCTTTGAATTTTTTCCTTATCATTATACCAATTGATTTATCTCCAATGATTTTCTCAAGTGCATGGTGCCTTCTAACATATATTGCAAGTACAAGTACTTTAGATTTAGAGCTTGTTCCACTTGCCTCACCATAATCTTCTACATCATGCTTAGGTGCCACTATCTATTACTTAGGTCCTTCAAACTCAAACTCGAGTTGCACTGGCTACAACTTGGTAGCTTTTGACTATGAATTGAGTCCTTCAGACTTGACTCGGGTTGTACTAGCTGCAACTCAAGTGATTCTAGAGATTTTGGGGACTCCGAAGGTGAATTTGTTTGACTTCCAATTGGATTAGGTAATGTATTAGGTTCAAAGTAAATAAACTTTATGTAGTCTTCATGTTCTTTGTTGCTCTCTTCTTCACTCTTTTCTACAAACTCATCAATCCTCACATGTGCACCTTCTATGATCTTATGAGTAGTTAGATTTAAACATTTGTATGCTTTACTTCTATTGGAGTATCCTAGGAATATTCCTTCATCACTTTTGACATCAAGTTTACCTTTCCTAGTCTCCTTCAAAATATAACATTTTCTACCAAATACTTTGAAATAAATTACATTAGGTTTGTAGCCATACTGTTGTGGTTTCATAATGCACGCCCCATTTCTCCTAAAAATGGGGACCCCCTAGTAGAATTTTTTACTTTCCAGACCCTAGTCTAGGGTTAGAGTCTTTTTTAGGGCTTCCTATGTTGTTTGAGTCTATAGCTTGGCCTTCTACCTGAAAAACCCAGTTGTTAGAAATTGAGGATTTTAAAGTGTAAATATGACTTGAGAAAGGAAAGGTGCATGCTAGTGCACCTAGCACACATGCACACCCTTAGTTTTTAGTTTGCTTAGTTGGTTAAGCACACCTAGTGCACCTTTAAGGTGCATAAGGTGCACCAAAAATTGCATATCATAGGCTAAAATGAGGTTTTTGAGTGTTTTGCGATGCTTTTGTGTTCTTTATCTAATTTTTAAAATATAACTAGGGTTTTTTTAGGGTTTTATTTTTCAACTCTCTAGACTAATGTTTTCTTCTTTATTTAAATTAAAAGGCATCCTTAACTTGTTGAGGTCATAACTTTTGACCTAGAGCTCAGAATTCAAAATTGTTTACATCATTGGAAAGAAGAACTAAAAATCTAATTTTAGACCCTAAAATAGAGATCCTCCAACTGCTTAGTTTTAGGGACCAAGGAAGGTTTCCACTTGAAATTTTGAGTAGAAGACCTCTAAAAAAGCCAATTAAAAAGACCTAGAAAAACATGTAAAAAAGTATGAAAAAGTTTGAAACATTTGATCATTTTGGATAATTTGGATTGTTTGGTCTCTAACTATGAAGGATTGGGTAGTCAAAGAGAAGAAAGAATCAAGCAATTTACACTAAAGATCAAAGATACAGAGGTTGGATACATGAAATAGAATAGGTTCTTCATCTTATGCAACTATTAATGACAAGATTCAACACAAGTGCCTTAGGATTTTAGAAGCAGGAGAAGTTCAGGTCTATGAAATTTTTTGGCTATAAAGAGGGTATAAATCATCAAAAGGATCAAAGTAAGTACACAAAAGTTATCTAAAACCCCATTTGAGAAAAACCCAGAAACCATTTTCAAAACCAAGAACTTTGATTTTTTGGTGAACTAAGCACCTTGCACAAATTTCTCCCAAGGTGCACTTCTACCAATGTGTACTTCTTGAGAGGTGTGATTCTTTAGAGGTTTGTTGATAGTTAACTACCAGTTCCAAATTTAGAGCTTTCCATGTACCAAAAACACATTTTGAAAGCAGTTTAACTCTTACAAACATCCAAAGAAGGTTGAGCTTCTATTTTTGGCATCTCCAGAAACTCCTACATAATTTTTTATTTTTATTCTTCTTATTTTATCATGTTTCCTTATTTTTTAGACATGTAGAGGCTCATGCACCCATTAATTGATATAAACAAGGGTGGAGTCCTACTTAGCACCATTTAGAGAGTTAGTTTGTATATATTTAGACTTGTTTTATTAGTTTAGAAGCATATGTTTATATAAAGAGATCTCTCATTCTCAACATAAATTGAAGAGAGAATTTCTTATAAATTTAGGAATGTAATATGTATTCTAGGCTATCATTATTTTGATGCAATAATATATGTTATTGGTGCTCTCATTCAAAGTGTAATTATTCTTGCCTAAGTGTGTTATATTTTGTGAATGTATGTTCATAGAGTTTAATTAAGCTAATAGTTTTATTCTATTATTTTTATTGAGTGATCTTTCAGTTTTGGTGTTTTTCATGTGTTTACAAATTTTGCTAACATATCGAGTTGAAGAAGAGATCACCATATTGTTCCTGCATAGCTTTTTGTCTCACATGAGTACACTTTACATGGCCTTGTAATCTGATGAAAAGTGAAACATATTATGGTTACTAAATTCCCATCGACGATTGCATCAGTGGAATTAAGGAATCATCACTCCTATTTTAATTGGTTACCTACCAATATTTTCAAAGGCTTAACTTACAAACATGTTGTTTCCATGGCTTATGTCTATTAGAAATTCACTTTTCAAGTTATTTTCTTAAACTTATTATTACCCTATATTCTTTATTTGCTTTTATAAGCACTTGTTTAAATTATGAATTCATATAGTTGCATTTTTAGATTGCATTCATTAAAAAATAAAAAAATAAAAAAAATATTTCTTTTTGTATGGTTTTTCTTTTGAGATACCAAGCAGATAAAATCTTATCCAAAATTAGTCAAAACCAGTAAAAGCCTCCTCTTGAACACTCACATTTATCTTTTACTGAGTAGATTCCAATAGGTCACAAGATCACCCAGAACCTTGGAGTTGATTCTAGATCAACTTTTCAAGAAAGGAGTTTGAAAGGATTCCTATCATTAACCATCATGGAAAATGATAGCTCAACACATACCATAGTTCATAAGGAGTCTAATTTGAGTCTTTCTTTAGTTGTACTCTATTTAAGGTATGAACTACTATACTAATTGATTTCTTCTAGTATTTGATTTCAACATTCTTTTCTATCATTAGGGTTCTTGCACAATCCATGATTGATTTGTTCCTTCTTTCTACTATACCATTATACTAAGGTGTACCAAGGATTGATAATTGTCTTTTGATTCATCTTTCAATATAGAATACATTGAATTTATTATAAATGAATTCACTACATCTTTCTGATCTCAAACATTTTGTTTCTTTCTTGTTTCCTTCTCTACTCTAGCTAGATACCATTTGAACTTGTGAAAAGCTTTAGAGTTATCTTTCAATTACATTACTATCATCATCTTAGCATAATGATCAACAAATAAAATGAAATACTTATCTCCATTATATCTCTCTATGCCAATAGGTCAAAAAAGTTATATATGAACTAGCTCCAAGACTTCTTCAGAATGATAGTTCTTTCTCTTGAAACTTGTCTTTCCAATCTTGCCAATTTGACAATTCTTGCACATGCCCATGTCAGGTTTCCTCAAACAAGGAATACATCTCACTAGTTTTTTTTTGCTTATCTTGGTCAGGTTATCAAAGTTCAAATGACATAACCTATTATGCCATAACCAACTTTCTTCTACTTGAGAAATGAAACATAAACTTTAACTTAGATCTAGGTAGAATAAGTTACATTTTATTTGATTATCGGACCCAACTAGATTTCCTTTTCCATCTAGCAGCTTGTCCTTCCCATTCATGAGTTCTACCTTGAATCCAATGTTATTCAATTGTGTTACACTTAGTAGATTATGTTTCAGTCCTTCAACCCAATAAACATCATCACATCATTGGTTAGAGAAATAAAACATTTTCCTTTTATGCAACATGATTCATTGTTTCCAAATCTTACACTTCCACCATCATAGTGTTCCATATTTTCAAACTTTGTTTTGTCACTAGTCATATAATGAGAACAACCACTATCAATAATTCATGTATCATTTTTTCTAATATGAGAAATAAGTTTCATCTTATCATCTTCATTATTTGATTCATCTTTTACAGCAATATAAACTATTTCATCATCATCACTATTATCAGAATCTTTAGCCATGAAACAGGACTTCCTACCTTTTATCCTTGTAGTCCTTGTAGTTTTTAAAATCCTTCTTGCCTTTGTACTTTCTATTTTTCCTTTCTTCATTGTTTGGACACCTTGCAACAATGTGATCATCTTCTTTACAAGAAAAGTAGATTAGAGGAATTTTACCTTTGTACTTTCCTTTGCCTTTGAGATATCTTCTTGCACGCAGGGCTTTAATGGCTTCAAGATCACTATCAAAACTATCTTCTTCTTCAATTTTAGATTTTTTTCCTTTAGACTTTTCATCTTTCTTCTTGAGTGACAACTTAGCTTCAAATGCAAACTCAAGATTGCTAGAACTAGGAACATAATTATCATAGTTATCTAGCTCAAATGTTCTTAAACTTCCCACTAGAGCATCCAAATTTATCTTATTATTGGGATCACACCTCATCTCTTGAATAGCTAACACTCTAATTTCATAGACAAGAAGAATGGTTCTAAGTACCTTTCTTACAATTATGACATCATCAATTTTCCATCTAGAGGCTTTGATTACAGTTACACTAGCTTCGATTTTGTGAACATATATTGTAATGTTTTCATCTTTCCTCATCTTCATCTAATCGAGCTGACCTCTTAATCTTTATGTATTGGCTCTTCTCACATTATCATCACCTCCATAGATATCTTTTAGCTTTGTCCACATCTCATTAGTAGTAGCACACCCTTTGACTTCATCAAATTTAGCATAGTTAAAAGTGGATGCAATGTCAATCATCATAATTTTATGATTCTTGTTTTTAGTAATATCCTCCATAGTCAATGTTCCAATAGGATCTTTATGGTAATTATTCAAAATATTTTAGACCTAAATCAATTATGGTTGCTAGATGTAGCTTCAAAATTTCTTGTCATGCCTCAAAGTTATCCTTGTTGAACTTGGGTATCTCTCTCCTGTAAGACATCTTAATCTTTAGCTTAGGTCTTTGAAACCTTCTCTGCAAGAACTAGAAGCTCTGACACCAATTGTTGGAAATATAAGAGGAGTAACTAAGAGGCGATGGGTGAATTAGTTACTACAAAAATAAATCCCAGATCTCGTAGATGTCAATACAAAATAGAAACTATATTGAAATTTTTGTCACTCAATTAACACATAGGCACTCATTTAACAGTAACAATATGCTAAAACTTCAAAGTTACTATAATATCAACTATTACTCAACAAATATTGAACATGAAAATATTAAGACATTAACTATGATTAACCTTAATTAACTTATTTTCATACACATAAAACAAATAGCATGAACACAAGTGATAACAAGATTTAACATGGATACCCAATTTGGAAAAAACTACCAATTACAACGAGATACTATTTTTCACTCTTTTGAAGTGAGCCCTATTAGGAGCCAACCCTATTAAAGGTTAAAAAACACACTATTAGGTGTGACCCTCTTAGAGGATTTAATCACCTTGTTAGGAGTGTCCTTGTTACGGGTCTTTAGACACTTCAATCTAGAAATGTCACCTTGTTAGAGGATTTACAAATAGTTGTTATGCTACCTATGTTAGGAGATTTGATACACCACTAAAATGGTCATAGACTAACAATGAAATGATCTAATTGTTGATGCAACTGTATTACTAATTTTAGATCTCAATTATGGCTCGAATACTTGATCCTTCTTGGTCAAATTAATCTTTATAGCCCAATAAGGATATTCTGCTTATCCTTCGAATTCACTTCCTCTAAGCATCTTCTTATCTTCCACACATTCTCACACATATTCAATCCTCAACTTGACCTTATACTTATATCATACACATTGTCAAGTCAGCTTGAATGCAACTTAAAATAATAATTATTTATCTCTTTGGTTGGATAGAACCAACAAACAAATCTATTAAACTCAATATGCCAAAAGAAGAAAATCCTTTGTTAGCCAACCCATCTCAGTAGACACTAACACTATAATGATTTTTCTATGTTAACCAAGTGAACTTGGTTAACATTGAAACATTTTAAACTTTTTTTGGTAACTGAGTGAGCTTAGTTAACACATAATCGAGTGATCTCGGTTAACACTAAACTTTGATAAACTTCTCTTTGATGACCAAGTGAACTTGGTAGACATTGTCTTCTAAACTTGGCAAACACTGGAATGCTCAGAAGACATAGGAAACTATCTTTATTACCCAAGTGAGCTCAGCATATATTGACTAGTAAAGATATGACATTTTGTGTAACATCAAAGATAATATACAATTAATCAATTATTTTCAATAGCAAGAAAAAATGATAATAGTAATCCATATTTGAAGGCTAGTAAGAATAATGAGGTATTTTTATCTGACATTTTTGTTGATGAAATCATATTTGGAGGTAAGGAAGAATTATACAAATCATTTGTTGATGAAATGAAGAAGGAATTTGAAATATCAATGTTTGGTGAGATCAAATTCTTTGTTGGTTTACAAGTATATCAAATTAAGCAAGGTATCTTCATTACTCAGTCCAAATATATCAAGGAGAAACTGAAAAAAAATTGAAATGGAAGATTCAAAACCAATGTGTACACCTATGGTTACTGGACACAAACTATCTAAGAATAACAATTTTGTTGATGTAAACCAAACACAATATAAATCAATGATTGGTAAATTGAAATATGTTGTTCATAGCAAACTAGATATTGCATTAGTTGTTGGGATAGTTGCTATTCTTTTAGTAATTCCTAAGGATAATCACATGATGGCAGTGAAAAGAATACTAAGATATGTAAAAGGAACAAAAGACTATGGATTGTACTACAAGAAGAATGAAAAGTTTGAACTGAAGGTATTCATTGAATCTGATTGGGCAAGAAATGTTGATGATAGAAAAGGCAAAAGTGGTGGTGTAATCTTTAGAAGAAAGAGATTTATTTCATGTACAAGCAAGAAGAATAATTGCATTTCCTAATCAACAATTGAAGTCAAGTATGTGGTAGTAGTAGTGAATTGTTCAAATATTAAATGGATCAAATAATTGTTGAAAGGTATGAAGGAAGAGATTATTGATCCAGTGGTTATTTATTATGATAACACAAGTGTTATTAACATATCAAAGAACTATATAATGCACACAAATACAAAGCACATTTCTATCAAGTATCATTATTTGAGAGAGGTAGTTTAAGACATAGAAGTGAAATTGTAATATGTGCACACAAAAGAACAAATAGTTGACATAGTTACTAAATCTTTGCCTAAGGATGCTCATGAATATCTTAGAGGTAAATTGGGAGTGATTCCCCTAGACAAAGCTACTTAAGTCATAGTGAAGCATTGCATCAAATGTGTTGATCAAACTATCCTACACATTGATGTAGACAGTTTTACTTTAGGATTTTCCTAAGGTAGAAGTGAAGAAGAAGGAAAAAATAAAAAATCAATCAAATCAAAATGACAAATGAAGAATTAAAAACTAATATGAAATTATCTACATGATCAAGATGTTTGAGAAAGAGATAGTTTCTTTGGCATTGTTGTCAAATAGGGAGAGATTGTCTAAAATATAAAGAGGGAGAAAATATCTAAGAAACCATAAAACAGAGAGAAAGTGAAAGCTAGTAGAGACATGCTAAGTAAGAGGGATTGATTACTTAGAAGGAGTTCAAAGATCTATATGAGGTGTTTCCAGATCAAATATATGAATCAGAATAAAACTAAGGATATTAATGAAGATTTGATACATTAAAAGTGTTGCTTGAGACTATACAAGTTTTAGATTATATGGTAGCCTAAATTATTTCTAAAATATTTCAAGAGGTGTTGCCATCAATGTCAAAGAGGGAGATTGTTGGAAACTAATTGGAACAATTGTTATGTTTTCATTGATGTCAAATCTATTTAATTGATGAAGAGGATCTGAGAAGTTCTTCATAACAAAAGAATATAGAGGATGGGTTGAGTTGTGACGAGGAAAATATAAATGGAAATTTGATTAGTTGGAATTTGACAAGAAAAAGTGATTTTTTAAATCATGTTGCAAGAGGAGAAGATAGTAATGTTCAAGTCTTGAAAGTGTAAGAAAATATAGATCAAATGTATAGGCTTGATCGAGTAATAGAGTAAAAGACTAAAGAATTTTGATGAACATATCAAATGATTCTACAGTCAACCAAGCCACAGTATGTGCTAAGAAAAGTTAGTGTTGACCGAGCATTAGTATTGATTGAGTGACAATGTTAATGCCAAGAAAGAAGTTTCTGTAGCGATCGAGTAACCCAATGATGACTAAGTGTCAAAACACAGTGTTGACCAAAGAACAACATTATAACTATTTGTGAGGAATCTTAATTTCCAGATGACAAAGTTTGTTTCTTGAGATATGAAAAGTGTGTTGAAGATAAGGATTGATGAGTTGGATCATTTAATTCAAGTAGAGGATTAGGCAAATGACCTAAGATATGGATTCCAAGAGAAGTTCCCAGAAAAGAAAAGACAAACATAATGGTGAATAGATACAATGTATTTGATGGATTAAATCGAGAACCCTAAGATCTATGGTGTTGATTAAGAGGCAAAAGATCAAAATTACCTATTTAAAGAGGTACAAAGGAAACTTTTCTATAGAGAGAATGTAAAGTTTAGAGAGGCTATGCACATGTGAAGAAGTTCCTAAGAGTTAGATTTGTTATTGATTTTATTGACTGGAAAATCTAAGCAAAAGGCTTAATTGAGTTGAGAAGTAGAGGATGATTTCTTGAAGGGTTGCCAAGTGAACTAGAGTTTGAGATGACAATGGAGGCCAGATAGTGATTTAGTACATGAGAATTGAACAGAGATTTGTACATGAAAAATAATGTGTACTTAACAAATAAAACCTATTATTACTTTCTAACCACTTTGAATAGTATTTGAAATCCTTTAATCAAGGTTAACCTAACAATCATAAGGACTTAAAAGTTTATGTAAATCCTTTAACCAAGTAAAATTCTAATGGAATGTTCTAAGTTCCTCTAACAAGGCCACTCCTAATAAGGTGATTAAATGCTTTAACAAGGTCACATTTAACAGTGTGTATTGTAACCTTTAACATGGTTGGCTCCTAATAGGGCTCACTTTAGAAGAGTGAAAATTAGTGACATGTTACTTGTGCTTTTTCCAAATTGTGTTTCCATGTTAAATCCAAGTGTCAAACTTGTGTGAGTGTTATTGTGATGTTTTACGAATTAAATTTTACATTTTGTGAGTCTATTATTTTTAGAATAGTGGACAACTAGTTGATGTTGATAATAGTTTATAGTAGAGACCGAATAATGGAATGATAAGATCTGAAGTTTTTTAAGTGTTTATTTGTTTAATTGGTACATATGGACCTTGGATAATAGATTCACCCCCTCCCCTCTCAATTATTTATAAATATTCTAACACTTGGCATCATGTTTAGCATATACCTAGGTTTGTATCTTGATATGTTAGTTCTCAAGTGACATCTATTGGATTCTTGGTAGGACTTATTTGATCTTCTTTTGTTTGATTACTAGTCTGTATTTTCTTATCATAAATGTATTTTTTTATTGGGGATGCTTCTTGGATCATATCATGATGTCTTAGGTCCTTGGCCAATATATGTCATTTATTATGTCTCATTTCAGACATTCTTGATGGATTTATTCATGATTTGGGTCCCAATATATATCTTGTAATATGTTTTCCCTATCTTGAAGAATGTGATCTATCCAAGATGACTTGATGTGTGTAAAGGCTCTATAAATTAATATAGTTGATCCTTTGTAGGATTTTTTTAATAAGATTATCTCCATTAGGTTTTATCTAAGATTTTAAGGAATTCTATCTTTAATCAAGCCTAATGGGTAGAATGTAAGACTAAATGTTGCAAGTTAATTATGTTTGGTATTTTATAATGGAAAGGTTGGTCTTGTTTTTTTATGTCAATAGATTCTTATTGATTATGTTGTGTTTTTCTTTGTGCATGGATTGGAAAAATCCCTCAAGGTCCCTCTCTTTATTCATATACCAAGTTATATTAGAGTTATGGTTCATTAATTTCTATTTGAGAGGTTGTAAAGCCCTAGATTTTTTTTTTTGTGGGGTAGTAAAGTGAGAATCTAATCCATAATTATAGATTATTTGCATAACATGGTTCATGGAAGGAGGGATGAAAATCCATCCATAAAAGACATGCTAGGATAAATGGAAGTCAAATTATCTATTTTGTAGAAATGGCTTAGAGAAGAGTTGGACACATTGATGATGTTGGTGACAATGAAGCATAATGGTTGTATTCAATTTACGATAAAGAAATGTTGGCCATCGTACATGCACTAACCAAGTTCTAGCAGTATCTGGTTGGTGCCAAGTTTGTTGTCTGTACAAATCACAATAGCCTAAGATATTTCCTGGAGTAGTGGGACTTGAACAAATGGAAATAAAAATGGGTAAGCAAAGTTTATTCTTTTTATTTTGACATTGAATATGTAAAAGGGAAGAACAATGTTTTTACAGATGCCTTGTCCCAAAAACCCACCATTTGCTCGCTAGATCAAATCTCAGCTAACTGAAACGCAAAACTATTGGTAGAATATTCCAACAATATATTTTCCTATGAGATAATGGATGGTCACATCCATGATGATTGGTACAAGGTAGTGGATGACATTATCTATTATAAAGATTAGATCTTCCTAGTGCCAGAATCCAAATTGAAGTAGAAGATCCTAAAGGAAGTGCACAACTTTCCTCTAGCTAGACATCTCGGCTTCCTTAAGACTTACAGAAGTATGCGAGAGAGATTTTCATGGAAAGGACTAAAAGGTGATTTTTGCAACATGTGAGAGAATGTATAGTTTGCTAACAGAACAAATCTAGGCACACTCTTCCTACCAGACTATTATAGCCTTTGTCGATTCTCGAATAGAAGTGGGACAGTATATCAATGGACTTCATAATAGGTCTTCCCAAGGTGAATGGAAAGGACTACATCTTCATGGTGGTTGAAAAATTGACAAAGTATGCTCAATTCTTCACCATCCCCTTAGACCTTTAGGCTGCACAAGTTGTTGAATTATTTTTTAGAGAAGTATTTCACCTGCACAAGTTATCCCTGAACATCATCACTGATTTGGATGGACAATTCATCAATATCTTCTAGATAGAACTATTTCAAGGATATAATTAACACCAAGCACAAGTTATCATCTATAGATAGATGGCCAAACTAAAATTATGAACAAATGGTTTGAAGTCTACCTTTGAAACTATGTCTTGGCACAACAACATGCGTGGGTAAAATGGATCCATCTTGGGGAGTATTGCTACAATACCACATATCACATGTTAATTAGGATGGTGCCATTCAAAGCTCTATATAGGCATGAACCTCTCTCCTTCATTGATACAGTTCTAGGTAACAGTCACACACCAAGGGCAAAGGATTGGCTTCAAGAGGGGCAAGACATACTAAGGAGCTTGAAAGAAAACTTGTAGCAAGCACAAAATTGACAGAATGTGTACACTGAAAGACACCAAATAGAGAGGAGTTTTGAAGTAGGGGATTTGGTCTATCTCTAGCTTTAGCCATACTGACAATCTTCATTGAAGGGGATAGGAAAGGAAAAATTGAAGCCACATTTTTATTGCCCCTATCACATGATCTATCACATCAGTGAGGTGGCATATGAACTGGAACTTTTGGAGGGTAGCTACATTCACAATTTCTTCCATGTTTCCTATCTAAAGAAGGTTATCAGGAAAAACATCATAGTCGCTATTGACCTTCCACCACTCTGTGAGGAAGGGAAAATCATTCTAGAACCTGTTGAGATTCTTGAAGTACATGAAAAGGTCCTACGAAACTACACTATGAGGGAGTACTTGGTATGTTGGTGACACCTACCATTGGATGACACAACATGGGAAGCTGAGCACATCCTCTAGCACCCAGCATTGCACTTGCTTGAGGACAAGAAAATTTTAGGATGGGAGGACTGTAATGTCCTTATTATAAATCAAATAATTATTTAACCTTTGTAATGGGCTGATTGGTTTATTTTATCTCAAACCCATTTTAATTTTGTTTTCATAGTTTGTGTCACCATTGGCTAATTTTGAACACCCTCCAAAAGCTTTTTTTTGACAAGTATTTAAGCACGACTCGTAGGTAGTCTATAGGCATGCTTTGGATTATATTTCTTTGTACTATGAATTCCTATTAGGGATTCCTGTTGTTTGCCATTTCAGAAGTGGAAGACCTTCCCTATTTGGCTCAAACGGTTTCGATGGGATTCAACCCTCACCCTACTCCGTATGTGCATGTATTACTTGTTTGAATCTAGAAAATTGGAGTGCTCTCCTTATTAGAAATTCTTATCCTTTTGGTGAATATTCTTCCATACATGTTTTGGTGTTATTTAGTGTTCAAAATCTTCAGTGTTGTGCCATTAACATTCTATGTTTTGAATGCATCATTGTACACTATATGGCTTCATCTCAGACAACACCCTTCCAACTCCCTCCTCATCTCTTTGTACAAAATCCTATTCCCACATAATTGCACCATATAACCATATAACTTCACCCTCCATACACTCTAATTCTCTTGTCTCGTGCACACTTTCCTAAACCAACGGTCACCTTATCATTCCTGTATGGCATCTTAGATAATCACAGTACACCTTCATCGTACATTGTATGGATTATACTTCTCCCTCACGATACAGACATATGGCTATCATTCAGTCCTTCTTCCTTGACATACAGCCTGCTCTATTGCACCTACTCCTACCATACAGCCTTTATCCTGTATGGATCTACACCACTCACTCTAGAATACAAATTTTTCTTCCCTATCTTTTTCCCACCATAGAGCTTCTTTTGGCACCTACATGCCATTTCCATTTCACTATATGCCATTTCCATTTCACCATAATGCCCTCTCAGAATTGCAGGGGAGATCATTGGTATTGTTCCTAAGGCATCTTCATAGTGATTTTCTTGTTAGAAATCTGTTCACCATAGCTTGGTGCATTACATCTAAATAATTCATTTCCAATCCTTCCTTTCACTTAACTACTAAGAACGTTATCTAACAATAACCAACACCATATAATAACTCTTATCCCTAAAACAACTTCGACATCCTACACCAAAATATATACTAATTAATAATTATTATTATCCATTAACATAATTTCTATAATAACAATTGATTCTTGAGATAAATTTACCCTTTATAATTCAATGTAATAAATTGAATAACTAAAACATGATAATAACACCTTAACTACAATTCTAAACTAAAAACAAACATTTATAAATATTTAATATAATTTAAATAAATAATCAAAATAACATTACAATAAACTAATTTTTTTAATTTATACTTGCTAGCATTTATAACTAACACATACAAATTAAATCACTAATAAAAAAAATACACCAACTACACATCTAACATCTAACACTAAAGTTTAACAACTCACTTCAACTTACTAATTGAAACTAATTAAAATCTAATACTAATACTTGTTACTAAAATTTTGCACATGTGGAAAATTTAAGTATACATGCAATGAAATTACAAAAGTGCCTTTCATTTCATTAAAATAAAATAGAAACGTCCTTGTATTATTCATGTTCAAATATACAATTGATGTTTTTAAAAACTAAAATGAATTGATATGCTGAAAAGAAAAGATCTCACACAAGCCATGAGTATAGCTTATTCTACTAAGTTTCTTTCATAAGGGAATACACAAACAAAAGATACATATGAATGAAAGAAATAAGGGTAGAGATAACCAGTCATTGCTTGTTGCTTTGACTAGTTATGGATTCCCTATCGTACTCATCCAGTTCCAAGCTCCACGTTCTCCAACAACTACAAAAAAGAGGGAAAATAGATGTTAGATCCCAAAGGATCTAAGCAATGACTACATATCTCTATTCCTACACATATTCTATCTGTTGATGCATTTCATCATAAAATAAAATTAGCCGTGACATTGAAATGAAATGGTGAAATAGATAAAAGTCATTTGTGAGTGTCACGAGCCCATGCTCAAACCTCATAAAACATGCAACAGGATAGAAAAGCTTACAGAAAAAAAGAAATGATCGATATCATGATGAAATATAACAAACTCTAAAATATTAAGCATGCATATCAAAGGACAAAATGGTGATATAATGGCAAGAATGACTATTTTATAGGTAGAAATGGGCACTAAGAGCATACACAATTATTATCTATACCAAAACAAAAAAAATTGGCATTTGAAAAGATAATAGAACTAAAGAAAATAAATGATGCCATGTCTTTGGCATAAAATACAAGGGGGCATGCGGAGAGATTTCTATTATATGCCAACCATAACTAGGTGAAATGCATATAATCTTATCACATCATTGTTGATTTTGCAAGTTAATTCTAAGGATGAAAAAATATGCAGTGTCTCTATTCCTACAAATCCTTTATATTGGTGACATCATGCTTATAAACTCTAAAGTTATCTTGGTTTTCAAAGGCAAGATTCAATGTTTGCATATTGGAAAATAGCCTTGTAGTAAAAACACCTTATAATAATTTGTATCAGTCAAACTCAGTATTTCAACAATCTAGTGGTCTCAAACGACATTAGACCACTAGTTAAGTTTTAAATACAACTAGGGAATACATTGATAGAAGAAAATATAGTTTCTTTCATTAGTGCTGATATCTCTACATCATGTGGTAGCTGATTTGAGGATTTGGATTCTTCAGCATAAAATTCACCTTTATGAACATTGCCAATGTGGAGTTACAAAATTGGGAAGACTTACTGTGAACAAGGTATAAGGGTTGGAACACTAGTTTGTGTAAATGGAAAAGAATTATCTCCTATAAATTCATTAGTAGAATTGAATGAAATTGGGAAATGAAAGAGTGGGTTTCAAATGTCCATCTCATACTTTAAAGGCAGCAGGATACTCTCAAGATTTGCAATCAAAAACAAAATTTCTATTCAGATCTTTCAAGATTTACATCAGTTTTTACTAAAACTTCAAAAGGAAGTGAAAAATCATGGTAACAGCATGGAGATCTAGCACAAAGAAAATTTGATTGTGAAAGTTGTTACAAATATTTCATTTTAATATAGAGGACAGAAAACAAAAAAAAAATGTCAATGAATCAAATAGTTCATCCAATGGTGAGGGTAGATTTATGGTTGAAGCAATTACCAATAAAGTATAGAGGATGGGGCAATTACAATCATATACAACTGCCATGAATAGTTGATTCACTACAATGCAAACAATCATATTATTGCTTTCTATGCTATTGATGAAGTTACTTATGGCCCTTACTACTATTGCTATTCATTGTTGCTTTGAAAGCTTTATTCAAAAGCTAAAAAACTTTTTAAAAAACTTAGAGGAAACCTCTTTAAAGGAATCGGCTTTAACTGGCTATTCATAGATTTCCTTCTAGTCGTGGCAGATTCAAGCACAAGCAACCAACTCAAGTTTTCTAAAGAATACAACTTGCAAATTCTTTCACAAGAAAAGACCCTCACCAATTTTATATGCAAGTGTAATAAAGGAAAAAAGAAAAAGAAAATATCAATCAAAGCCGACACCCACATTTTATAAAGGAAAAGAAATTATACTTGTTGTTTCAAACTTCAAAGACATCAGATGTATCCAGTCAAATCGCATAGTTATAAGGGTATGAACTAGTGAAACCCTATATGAGTTTTGAATATAAATCTGATAGTAATAACCCATGAGAAGTTTCTCAGCAAGAAGGTTCCAGCAAATGAAATCTCAGTAAAACCCAAAATGAGTTCCATATATGTAGCAATCTCTAGCAAGTTATCATGGCAGCCAATGAAAAATAATTTGCAAGTTCAAATACATAAAAATGTAACTAGGATGTATTTATACAATAGATACATCAAATATTCCATGGTATTTCAGCATTAATAATGACATCTACAGGGGGAAAGAAGGAAATGTAAAGTTTATTACATACATACAATGAAAAAAGTTAATTTTTGTTGCATTCGACTACAATGAAACCCTATTTGGATAGCCAACTAGATGTGCATTTAAGTTTTAAAATGATGCATTATTCCTCATGTAACATCAAGTAAAATAAACCCAAAATTTTTACCTTCATTGAGTTCTCATGGCGGCCAACTCAAAAAAATGGAAGATATTTTGAGTAGCAACATACATCAAAAGATCTCCTTCACAATGGTGGGAAAAACTAGTAAAATCATGCAAAGAATGAGCAAAATCTCAACAAAAACTCCCAAAAACCCTCCTAGTTGTAGCTTCAAAAGCTTCTAGAATGCAAACTATGCAAAAATGACAACTTAGGGTATTCAAACTAATTCTATGCCCTAATGAAAATTTGGAGTCCGCAGGCTTGTGAATCGGATTTAAATCCCTTTTATTTATTTGTTTTGAATCGGTTGATTTAATATGTTCTACTTTAGGGGTTCTTTTTAGGTTTTATAAGTGTGATATTGTTTATTTTTGCATAGCTTATTGTAATGAAGTAATATTAAAATGATAATATCAATCATTTAAAATTATTTCTTATTTTAAAATGCAAAAAATAAAGGGGGGTTTTTATTTTAATCATTTCTCTTTGCATAAATACTCTTGTAAAGGATAAATATTTAAATGATGAGACTTTTAAATCATTAAATATTTTCCTATTTTAATGCAAAAGAAAATAAGTCCTTTTATTCCCATTTCATGATCTTTAAGTCAAAAATTAGTTGGGAACATCTGGAGGAAATATAGGCTTTATAAGGTCGAGTTTGGCTTTACCATGATAGTTAAGAGACATTTGCTAACTGTTAGATCATTTTTAGAGATGTTTTGAGTGAGTCATAAGGTTCTTTATGAATTGATGGAGCTTTTTGAGGGAAAAAATCATTATTTTAGAAGTTTCGAAGCCCTAATTTGGATGCTATTATTTTGCATACGACCCAAGGAGCTGGGTATTGTACTTAATAAGTTTTGTAACCCATTTTGCGGAGAGTTCTGATTTTATGATAGAGTTTTGAGACTTCTTTTCTAAGTCCTGAGCTTTGTTACAAAGTCTATAATTCATCATTTTGAAGACATAATACAACTGACAATATCGTGATGATGCTTTGTTGTGTTCAATACAAACCGTCTTCCTTTCTACAAGTTCTGTGTGCATCTTTTTGAATAATTTGATACATTAACTTGAGAATTTTCATTATTCCTTGTCTTTTTGTCTTGTTCCAGCACCTATTTTTAGGAAAGTAAGTTTATTTACAGGTTATGATATGTGTTTAAAGGTGAAATTGATTAAAGTGAGGTGTTAATTTCCTCCTTTTGTTGTTTCATTCCAGAAGCCTTATCATAAATTATTTATGCAAATATTTACATTAATATGTGCTTTGTTTGCATTTCATATAGCTATATGGTCCTCTCTGTCAAGTGTCTTTGAGTCTTTATAATCACTTTTGGTGTATCACCTCCTTTTCTTAATTTAAGCTTTAGGTTTTAGGTTTATTTTTAGCATTTTCCCACCTTTTCCCCTACAAGTTTACATTAAGTATTTTAGAAATTTCACTAAAAGATCCAATAGGAGCTGGCCTAGAATCTGGAGGTTTCATTTCATTTGCAAGTCTCACAAAGTGAAGTGATTCCCATGTTAAGTAAGGATTACTGAACTCTAGCAGTTTAGTACTCGGTGCAAATCCTAAAACTTAACAGTTTTGGCACGCCCAATGGGACACGAGCACATTTTCCAACTGTGCTCGTACAACTAAAAGTCATTTTTCAACCAACTAGTGGGGTATGATAAATTTATGAGAAAGATTCAAACATGCAGTTCTAATTCTTTTGAATATCTGTAGTTAGAAACTCCAAAAGACGTGGAAGGAGTCTTGCTAGAATGAAGCCACCATCAAGAAAGAAACTTTCAGCCCTTGGTCTTTGTGTGTATAGTAGAACACATCAAAGGAAAGTCAAGCATTCAGCAAGTCCATTAGTAAGGGCTAAATCATTTGACATATCTTCTAACTCAACTAAAAATTTAGTAAGTACTAGTATTATACCAGCAAGTACAACAAATATGAACTTTCAGCAGAGTGTTCTTGTTCAACAGCCTATATAGAAACCTCCACCAATGGTGAGGGCATATGCTTTTGTGCCTTATAATCAAGGGAGTCCCTTAAATTTTGCTCAACATCATGATATGTCACTTGCTGCATTGAAGAGTTTACCAAATTTTACTGGAGAATATTAGACTATAACATATGAGCACATAAGGGATGTTGCTACTCTATGTAACGTACATCATGTTATAGAAGAAGATGTTGCTACCAAGTTACTTGCAGCATCTTTAAAGGGGAAAGCACTTCAATGGTTGAGAAGCTTGACTGTTGGTTCCATAGGTTCATGGGACACTTTGGGTGATGCTTTGATAAGACACTTTGAGGATAAGTCAAATTTCTTATCTCTTGTAGAGTAGCTCACAATGACAAAGCATGCACCACAAGAACAAATGATGGATTTTAACAATCAATTTTAAAGACCTAGACTAGAATAGCCATTATGGTAAGACCTTCAGTAGATCATGCTTTTCTTTATTATTTGAAAAGCTTAAATAGTGATATTTCTATGATGATTCAATCCATGGGAGGTGTTTCTCTACCTCAAGCTTATGATATTGTTATTAGAGCTGAAAATAGTCTTATTCAGGCTGGTAAAATAGCCCCTAGGCCTCCAATGCCCATTTTTCCAGACATTTAGCTGAATATGCCATTAATAATTCCACCATTTAACCTATTACCTATTGTTCCTAGCCAAGAAATTACCATATCAGGCCCTTCAAGTATTGTAGGTCCTTCACTAGAGCTACAAGAAATTAAGAATAGTCAGCTCAAAATTGAAAATATGATGCAAACTTTTAGTAATGAGCTGGTTAGCCTTAAAAAATAGCAATTTCAACCTAGGCCATCTTACCAACAATAGAATCCAATGGTAAATCTGCCTTACTAGCAAAAAAATCAAAGCTAACCTCAAGGAAATAGGCAACCATTTCAGGGTAATGCAATGGGTTATAGGAAAAATATCAATCAAAGACCTTTTCAGCCTTATAATCCTAATTCTACTAATCCAGTAAGAGACATTGTGCCCATGCAAAATAGTCTTGCAGCAGACTTTGAGTGGTGTTATCCCTATAATGAACCACATAATTAGGCCACATGCACAAATGGAGTCATAAATCAAACATTAATGGTACAAAATATAGTAGTGGGATAGAAAAATGTCACAAATGATGCACCTAAATAGCAGCATGATGCACCTACTCCTGAAACCACTTTCCTCAATTGGCACAGAGATGAGTTTTGTGCAGTTAATAATGACTCACCAATATCAGCTAATACCCAAGATAAGAAAAGAGCCCTTGAAATAGAGCAAAGAAAAAACAAGGGTAAATCACCTTATACTATTGAACCATCATCAAGTTCTACAAACACGGTGGGTGATACTCATGTCCCTGTCACCAAAGAAAACATTCACAAGCAAGAAGAACATGGTGTTGTTAAAGCACCTCAAAAATCACACTTTGTTGCACCATTTAATATTGTGGAGAATATGAAGAAGATGAATGTGTCTATGTCAATGTGGGAGACTTTGGCTATTCCTGGTCAAAAGGATATCTTGCAAAAAGCTCTCTTGAATGTGTATATGAGCAATGTTAGTATGCTAATAGAAACCAAATTTAAATAAAGCTTCTACAAACTAAACAAAATTCATAAACTTCAAGATAGACTAAGATGAGCTCTCAATTGAGAATATGAGCCATTAATGGGCTCTCTCAATGAGAAGCTCTCTTGTTGAGTAGCTTTGTCTAAATAGATAGGATGTATCCTCAAGCTTTATGCTTCAAAAAGGGCTTCAAATGGAGTTGGAATTTGGGTGTGAGTGTATAGTTTTGATGTAAAATGGCTTCTCAAAATGGCATTATGACTTTACTTCATGGATTTTGTTAAAATGACTTGGGAGAGGATTCCTTAAATAGGCAAAGGGCTTGAGGGATCAAGGGCTAGGATGCAAGGATGTGAAAAAGCTTATAGAAGGCTCAGATTACATGAGAGGAGAGCACATGGGTTGTGCTTCCTTACAACCAATCAGAGAGTGACACATGTCACATGGTGAGAGGATGGAGGAAAGGGGAAGGATGAGTCAACAAAGGAGGCTCAAGGGATAAAATCTTCATAAAGACCCTCATAATGACTTGTAAGAGCAATAAAAGGGCTTGGAAGAGTCATTTATGGCCTAGTGGGCTTCATAAAGTTTTATGGTTGAGATATTATGAGGGTGATGAGATCAATTTCGACTTGGACTTGATTAGGAGGGTTTTAAGCTTGCTTAGGCTTGTGCAAATGATTAGAGGATGGATTAGGATGGTTTAGGATTAGCTTAGGGATAGGCAAGTGGATGGCATTTAATAAGGGTGGGTGAAGGAGGAGATATTTGTTAACTTTGGCTTGGGTTAGTAAGTATTAACCCATTTTTAGGGAATGTGACAAGGTTAGGAGGGGATTAGGATTAGGTTTAAAGACATCTTCTAGAAGAGTCTAGACTTTGGATGAGGATAAAGACTTTTTAGAATAGTCTAGAATTTCCTAGGATGAGGATGAAGACTTTCTAGAAGAGTCTAGTACTTCTTAGGATGAGGATAAATTAGATTTTTAGGAAATAAATAAAGTTTTATTTATTTCAAGGGTTTGGGTTGAGGAGATATTTATTAAAACTTTTTAAATAAACATGAGGATTAATACTTAATCTTAATTAAATATTTTGAGTTGGGATTAGGGGTAGGAAATGATGGGATTAGCCTTTAATTAAAATTAAAGAAGGATTAGAAGATTTTGGAAGAGGTTAGTGGTCTTAAGGAAATTGGCCAAGTTTTGGGCAAAAAATTAAATTTTTTATTTATTTTGGTTTTTTGGTCAATTTATTAATTAAATAATTAATAAATAAGGAAATAATGTTTAAATAAGATTTAAAAAATTTTGGGAGGGATTCCTTAATTAAATATTTTTAATTAAGATAAAGGGATTTAATGGCATAAAAATTAATTAATTAATAAATGATGATGTCATCAGGACTTTTTCAGAAAATAAAAATATTTTATTTTCTAAAGGTTTTTAGGTGTCTACAGAATGAAGTCAATCCCATGAAGGTAACGGAGGAACTAGCAAAGGCTATATTAACCAACACTGAAGAAAAGAAGTAGGACAACGATAAGACTACCAAGGAATCAAATAAGATAATAAAATCACCTCCTTTCTACCTTTCCTTAATCATTAGTGATAAGTTGGTCCATAATTTTATGGTCGATAGTGGAGCTACAAGCTCAGTCATGCCCAAAAAGATAGCTAACTAGTTAGGACTAAAATAGCAGCCCATTGAAAGAGTTGTTGTCCAACTTGATGGGATGTCTATGGGTACTATAGGCATGATTAAAGATGCAAGTGTCACCCTTCATGCCTATCCTAATTTTTCCATTCAACAAGATATCTATGTCATAGATTTACCCCCATACTTTGCTATCTACTTGTCTAGGGAGTTCACTGCAAATATTGGTGGTTATTTGTCATCTAATTGGTCCCATATGCTTTTTAGGACTAGATATGGCACTAAAGTAATAATAAAGTCTAAGTTACTTGCAAAAAATACATAGAACCCTATGTATCTAGTGTTGTCAATTCAAATTTGCTTGCATTTGACGAGGAAGAGTATCATATAGCTACTAAAAATTGAACCCAGCTAGACAATGTCCCAAATATTCTTCTTGATGAATGGGCATCTAGTCAAACCAATGAAAACCAATTCTATGATATGAGAAATGCTGACTTAGGGACCTATATTATAGATGAACAAAATGAAATCATTCCCAATCTAGTCAAACTAGAGAATCAATTGGGAAAGTCCCACAATCAGCTATGGAGCATGTTTTTTTATGGTTCAAGGGGTAAACAAGGTGCTGGTGGGGGTGTCATGTTAGCCTCACCTAAAAATGAGAAGCACTATGCCACTTTCAGATTTAGTTTTCCTTGTACCAATAATATAGCAGAGTATGAAGGGTTAATTTAGGGATTAGAATGGGAAAGAAAATGTGGTGTTAAGTGCTTAAAATTATTTGGTGATAGTGAATTAGAAGTGAATCAAATTAGATGTTTGAATGCTATTAAAAATGACATTCTTAAGTCCTACAGACATCAGTATGGGATTTACTTGAAAATTTTGATGCTTTTAACATACTGGTTGTTCCTAGAAAAAAAAACCAACATGTTGATAGGCTACCAGCTGTAGGAGCTCAGTATGATATTGTAAAAAGTGGTTTAGCACGTATTGATCAGTAGCATATCAAAACTATTACCAGGCCTCCAGTTCTTGATAATGATATTAATTGGCAAGTTTTTTATAGCGATGAGCAAATTTTGCAATTTTTTCTTGAAGAGGATGTTTTTGCCAATTCTAACCAGAAAATGTATAAACATCAGTATGGTGATCAGGTGATATAGCTTAAAAACAACAAGTTGCCTAAAGGATTAGTAATGCTAGAAACCATCTTTAATTTTGATGATCAGTTCAAACCTAGTAAAGCCAACTTGTTGTTCAAAGAAAACCAGTATGCAGATCTGGAAATTGCACCAAGTAAATGTCTTAAAGTTGGTAAAGTGAATTCTACTAAAGAAAAAGAATCTTTCCTTTGTTTTTTCCAAGAATTTAGTGATGTCTTTGCTTGGCAATACAGCAATTTGAAAGGATTTAACCCAAAACTTGCACAGTAGAACCAACAGCTAAACCAATTCGGCAAAGGCAAAGGCCAATCAATCCAAAGTTGGAACCCTTGATGCAAAAAGAAGTTCTCAGGTTGATTGAAAGAAAAATTATTTTTCCTATCAAACACACAAGCTGGGTTGCTAATTTGGTCCCAATAAGGAAGAAGAATGGATAGTTACGACTATGTGTGGATTTCAAAGACTTGAATCGAGTCTCTTTGAAAGATAGACACCCACTTCCATCCATGGAACAAATTTTACAAAGTGTATCAGGGGTTGAACAGTTCTCTTTATTGGATAGCTATTTGGGTTATAATCAAATCTTGGTAAAGGAAGAGGATCAATTTAAAATAGTGTTTACAACAAAAAGGGGAACAATGGTGTACAAAAGAATTCCATTTAGATTGTCCAACATTGGAGTTACCTTTCAAAAAGCCATTGAAATGTTCATCTTGGTTTATTTGGATGATGTCATTGTTTATTCATAGAGAATAGCAAATCATATTGATCACTTAAGACAAATTTTTGAACATTGTAGAGATTTTGGCATCTCGCTAAACCAAAAAAAAATGTATTTTTTCTATGCATGAGGGAAAATTACTCGGATACATTATGTCTAAGTCAAGCATCATGGTGGACCTTGAACAAGTTGTAGCAATTCTGGAGCTGCCTTTACCATAGCACAGAAAAGGCCTTCAAAATTTCATTGGCTACATAAATTTTGTGCTAAGATTTTTGCATAGCATCATAGCTCTTCTCAAGCCATTAATAGTCATGCTAAAGAAGAATGCAATTTTTTTCATGGACAAAAGAAGCCAAAGAGAATTTTTAGGCCATTAAAGATGCATTAGCAGCAGCCCCAATGCTAATAAATCCTAATTTTGGTAAAGATTTCATTCTTTATGCATATGGTGGTTATGAGATGATTTCAGCCATGCTGGTACAAAAAAATGTAGAAGGATTGGAACAGTCAATCGCATTCTTCAGTAAAGGACTTGAAGAGTATGAATAGCAGTATAGTTTTGTTGAAAAACATGTCCTTGCAATTGTCAAAAGCCTCAAAAATTTTAGACACTTGTTGACACATAATAAGGTCATTTTGCATGTCACGCATCCAAGTGTTAAGGAGTTCCCGATGCAGGAGCATCCAGAGGTATAAGGGCAATCCTTTGTCACCCAAAAAAAAATACTTAGACTTAGTTTCTATTTCATGTGTTTTCATTTTTGGATACCCATTTGGGCCAAATAAAGGTTCCAACTCTCACAGTTCCACTATCAGTGTTCGTGTAAATCCCAAAAAAATAGGAGTATGTAATTGAGCCATCATTTTGGTGAACTAGGAGGTGTAAATTGACTAGATGAATGTAATTGTAATTTAGAGCATTCCAGAAAAAGAATCAAGTCAAAAGGCCCCACGGTTTGAAAGTTATTGCAATTTTTCAGGTTGTGGAGACCTCCTAAGAATGCTTCAAAGTCAAGTTAGGGGAATTAAATGACCTCAAAAAGGGCTGAAAATGGGGGACAAGTGAAGCTTTTCCATAGGGCTATAGAGCGATTTGAGAGCTTTTTGAAAATGTAAACGGTTTGTCAATCGGAGCTACGGTTAAAAAGTTATGCCTCCCGAAAGTTTGGTTACCATTTCTGGATTCTTCTAGATTTGCGTCAACTTCTAACACAACTTTTGCAACCTTCTATTTGGTCAGTGGATGCCTACTAGCACTTTTTAGAATGTACTCCTAGTTCTTAACCCTTCAGGGTCTATTTAAGGAGATTTTTGGCATTGTAAAAGGCAATTCGGAGTGGAGTTTTAGAGGAGGTACTAAGAGAAGAAATTATCTCCAGATTTATGCTATTGTAAGCCCTTAGGGCATGTTTTGAAGTTTATTTTCTCTGTATTGTTTGTACTAGCTTATTTTCTCAGTTAATATAATTTTCCCTTTTCTGTTGTGTCCATTTTGTGCTTGGGTAGTGTCCCCATCAGTTCCTCCTAAGTAAGGATCTAAATGAGAAGAGAGTTGGTTGGATCACACATGTCATGGAGTATGATGTGGATATCCAGATAACCAAGATGGTTAGAGGGAAGGGTTTGTGTGCACTAATCATAGATAAAGACATTTCAGAGTTGGAGGAGCAAGCTAATATAGTTTTGTTGATTGGTGTTGATGGAAACAATGACAGAACAACAAGCTAGTTAAATGATATAGTTCATTTTTTGAAAACCAGTCAATGTCCAACCACTTTGGATCGAGAAAAGTGCAGATATTATTGCTTGCAATCAGTTCCTTTTGTTCTAATTAATGATGTTCTATACTAGAAAGACTTCAATGGAGTCCTTCTTAGGTGCATTGATTTAGATCAGGTTGCTTAGATATTGTGTGAATTTCATGATGGACATTTAGGAGGAAATTTTTCTCCTAGGACAATAGCCTATAAGATTCTCCAAGCTGGCTATTATTGGCCTAATTTGTTTAATGATTGTCATGCACATGTTAGGAAATGTGCCAAATGTGCCATGTTTGTGGGAAAAGAGAGGCTGCCAGCTTTGCCTTTGTAGCCAATTAAAATAAAAAAGCCCTTTTAGAAGTGGGGCATTGATTTTATAGAGCCCATTAACCCTCCATCAAGTGCAAGCCATGAATGGATCATTACAGCTACTGATAATTTCATGCACTGGACTGAGACAACAGTGTTAAAGGATGCAAATGAAATAGCAGTTCTAATTTTTTATGATGACATTGTAAATAGGTTTGGAGTACCTGATTCCATTATTTCTGATAATGCACTTGCTTTCATTGGAATGAAAGTCACTGATTGGGCCTTTAACCATGGGATATATCTTAGTACAAGTTCTAATTATTACCCACAGGGTAATGGATTAGCAGAGTCTTCTAACAAGAACCTCATAAGAATTATCAAGTGCACTTTGCAAGATAATCAGAGAGATTGGCATTCAAAATTGAAGGCTACCTTATGGGTTGATAGGATCACCCTAAAGCAAGTTATTGGGAACACATCTTACCAACTTATATATGGGAAAGAAGCCAGATTGTCAATTGAGACAGAACTACTAGCTCTTGATCTTGCTATATAGTTGGTTCTATTTGAGGCAAGTGACCCTATTCTAGTGCGGTGTGCCCAGCTGATGGAGTTGGAAGAAACCAGGAAAAAGGCCATGGAAACCATAGAGTATCAAAAAATGAAGATAAAGAAGAGCTTTGATAGAAGAGCTCAAGCTTGAGAATTCCATGTTGGTGACATGGTATTGAAGTGGGATGTTCTCAAGAGTAGGCCCAGCCAGCACAATAAATTTGATTATAGGTGAGTTGGGCCTTTTGAGATTGCTGAGTGTAAATAGCATAATGCTTACCAGCTAGCTACCATGGAAGGAGATGTACTATCAATCCCTATGAATGGGGTCCACCTCAAACCATGCTTTGAGGTATGAGTTTTAGTCCTACCTTACACATACTAGGTTAGTTTCCTTTTTTTCAATAAATGTGTCTACATTTAGTTTAGTTTTATTTTCTATTTAAGGCTACTTTCCTATTTTGTTTTGTAGTTTAGCTTAGTTAAGTTTCTGGTTTCTATTGTCAAGAAATCCTATCTACTTATTTCATTCATGCATGCATAAATATGTGTGCTTAAACACAAAGACATATCTAGCATATGCACACATACATATCACTGCAAATAAAATGTCTGGCTATCAGCCATACATATCAGCATACCCATGCATATGCTGCATACATGCATTCATTTAAGCCCATACATCTACCTATACGCAAACCAAATGGTCCACTATGACAGTCTCAACTCCTAAAGTTGATACTTGAGTTCTGACCCTGCATATCCGTCAATTTAATAAGAGTTTCAAGTCTTACTAAACTCACATGCATGCATTCTAAACTGAACTAGCAACTTTAGAAGTCACTTTGTGTCAGGTCTAGGTGCTAGGAATGCATAATTAGACTCTATGCCCAATAAATAAGAAAAATTGGTCAAATGCGAAGTAGGCAGAAAAATAGCAAAGGTCGCCAAAAAATGTTACTAAAATTTTGCACATGTGTAAAATTTAAGTATACATGTAATGGAAGTACAAAAGTGCCATTCATTTCATTAAAAAAAAATAGAAACATCCTTGTATTATTAATGTTCAAATATACAATTGATGTTTTTAAAAACTGAAATGAATTGATATGTTGAAAAGAAAAGATCTCACACAAGCCATGAGTATAGCTTATTCTACTAAGTTTCTTTCATTAGGGAGTACACAAACAAAAGATACATATGAATGAAAGAAATAAGAGTAGAGATAACTAGTCATTCCCTATTGCTTTGACTAGTTATGGATTCCCTATCATACTCATCCAGTTCTAAGCTCCATGTTCTCCAATAGCTATAAAAAAGATGAAAAACTGATGTTAGATCCCAAAGAATCTAAGCAATGACTACATATCTCTATTCTTACACATATTCTATCTATTGATGCAATTCATCATAAAAGAAAATTAGCAGTGACATTGAAATGAAATGGTGAAATAGATAAAAGTCATTTGTGAGTGTCACAAGCCCGTGCTCAAACCTCATAAAACATGCAATAGGATAGAAAAGCTTACAGCAAAAAAGCAGTGATTGATATCATGATGAAATATCACAAACTCCAAAATAGTAAGCATGCATATCAAAGGACAAAACTGTGATATAATGGCAAGAATGACTATTTTATAGGCAGAAATGCACACTAAGAGCATAGACAGTTATTATTTGTATCAAAATAAAAATGTTTAACATTTGAAAAGATAATATAAGTAAATAAAATAAATGATGCCATGTCTTCAACATAAAATACAAGGGGGCATGTCGAGAGATTGCTATTATATGCCAACCATAACTACATGAAATGCATATGATCTTATCACATCATTGTTGATTCTACAAGTTATCTCTGAGATGACAAAATATGTAGTGCCTTTGTTCCTACAAACCCTTTATATTGGTTACATCATGCTTACAAACTATAAAGGAATCTTGGTTGTCAAAGGCAAGATTCAATTTTTGCATATTGGAAAATAACCTTGCAGTAAAAACTAGATCTTTCATTTCACAATTTCCTAAAAGTGTGAGCATGGTTTGTACTAATGAGTAGGGGCCCATAACACTCTACTCTCTCCCTCTCCTCAGCATGAGGAGAGACTCTGCACTATTGGATTCAAACTAAAGCCCTCCTCCCATACATGGCCACTTCTTCCCTATCTGAGGGTGAGTAATGCCAACACAACCTATACAATCCCTTTAAAAATCAAAAGTAAAATACTAAGAAAAAAATTTAAGGAAACCCATTTCAATCCCTCCCAAATATGTTCATCAAACACACAAACATACCTATGCAAAGAATACTACTTAAGAATGAAATATAGCATGAACAAAATGAGATTAAAGGATTCCTACTTTCATAATAAGGTTATGGCAATTGAAATTTGAAATGATTTTCCCTTCCTTCTCTTTTAATCTTGAATTGCTCTGTAAAACTAAAGGTTGGGTGAACAACCTTTCACCCTCAAATCTACCTCTAAATAGACTCCTAACTCAACCACTTACAAAATGCAATAACTCCCCCACTTGACTAAGGTTTCTAGAAACTTCTAACTTAAACTCACAACTAAAGAAAACTTTAAGGTGGAGTCTATCTTGTCAAACTCGTGATGAAACTTTAATTTTTGCAATAAAGCAAAAATAAGATATCTAGATGGTCACCAAAGTCAACGAAAGGGGCTACAGGGGTGGAAAATGCCCTCAACCCATACGTATACCCCCTAGGTACTTAGTTTTCATAATTTTTGGCCTCTAGGATTATTTAGGGACCTATTAAAATGCATGAAATATTTGGACCTTCTAAAAACCCTAAGAATGCAAATCTATCACTAAACCCTAATTAGGACAATTAAGCTTGATTATCCACTAATTAGTATTAGGTCACTAACCTAGTCAAACCTAGATCTTTAGGTTACTCTATTAACCCTAACTATCATGCTAAAATGCATATACAAATCATAAGTGTCAAGTGACACTATAAAATCATTGTTAATAACATTAACACTTAATTATTATAGAATGATACATATATTCAATTCACAATACAAAATAAAATATGAAACAACAGGGTCTACATCTTTTATTATACTCAACCCTAGTTTTCACAAATGGTACATAGGATTTAGTTCTGATTCTCTGTTAGATTCTCTGGCTAATAAATCTTGCACACTCATTTCACACATCGGTAGCTTGAGAAGGATTACATACATGTATTCAAAACTTATCTGGATAGCCACATCAATCAAAACATGAATATTTCATATAATTAACTATTTAGTTCATTTTTTATCACATTTAATCATCAGTAATTACATAATAAATATCACATAACTTATTCATTAGTTCAAATTAAAATACTAGAATAATCATCATTAGGCATGAATATACCTAACATCATAAACATCACCAATTAAGGAATACTAAACTATCTGAATGCGTATAACCTAATCATCAAGGTACCATAATCAACATCATCATCATTAGGTGACAAAACTGTGTATCATCATTAGTGAAATTTTAATGTTTAAATAGTCGAGATAATGTAGTAGCTCTCAAATCATTGAGTATTAAAACATGGATGTATCAACTGCTCTCAATTTTCATTAGGGCATTCAAAACATAAAACATTACTTCATATCCCTTTCAATATCCTATAATGGTTTTAACAAAGATATTCATATTTGATAAGTACATATGAGGAGGGACCTTACATATTAATACATGACATGAGGTTTTTGGTCAATTTCTAGAGTGTGAAATAGGATCATTAATATGCCATAAATGATGAATAAATTTTGAAAAAGAGAGAAGAACAAAGACAAAGAGGAAGAGGTTGAGTATTTAAGGGTGGAAGAAAATTTTCTTGATCAACAAGAACTTGTGGGGATAAGAATAATGGAAAGGCATAATTCAAGTAGGAGAGTTCATACCAAAGAAATGACAAAAAAATTATGGAAGTGGAAAACAAAGTAGGTATTGGAGAAATAATAGAAGAATGTTTAGAGGAACATACTTCAAATCTGAAAGATAAGGAGATAGATTTTATTTTATGGAGGAAGATCCCACTAAATATTCAAAGGAAAAAAAATATGGAGAAGTGTGATGGTGAGGAGAAACCTATGTCATGAAGAAATGGATCAAAATCCATGTTGTAGTGGAAAAGTTTGTTCAAGAAAAGATGTGAAGTTGAAGCTAAATATTTCAAGTTGATTATTTAGAGTGGTAGTTCAAATAACTTAGTCTACAAGGAGTTAGTAGAAAAGTTGAATTCTAAAATATTGAAGCATACTAAACCCTATCAGATAGGATGGATACATATATGATGTAACTTCCCACCTGGAGATCCTTAGAAACAAGGATAAATAAATACTAACATATTTTTTTAATCATTTTATAAGATAAAGCATAGATACATGCAACTACAAACATAATAAAGATTACAATAAAAGACAAATAACCAAACCACAAAATATTTCAAAGCATTCATCACATACAAACGCAACCAGTTCCACAACAAGAATTACTCATACAAGTTTCATCTCAAGATCTAATCTAACATCATAATCAAGGTTCATTTTAAATCCCAAATCTAATTTTCCTAAGTGACTAACCCATAAAATTTCAATTTACCATTAATAACATTAAGAATGTCCAGAACTGACATCTAAATCTAGCATAGGGAGGTTTGCAAATAAACTAGGGCCAAAGGCACACCTAGCTATCCAATCCACCTTACAAGAGTCAGCATAGAAAAAACAACAACAAATATAACCAACATGGGAGATAGAGGAAGAAAATGCCTTCATTCATACATGCATTCAAAACTCTTATTGCATGGCTAACTGTAAGGCCTTCTGGGTTATGGCCAAATAAATCTAATTAAAATCATCAATGATCCAACTTTGCATGTTGCTTCTTACTCACTCTAAGTTCTCTATGTTCTCTCTTTGAGTTTTTTTTTTCTCTAACTTATTTATGCTCCATGCAATCTCACAATCTCTTTGAAGAAAAGTTCAACAATATGCTTAGCATCTAATGTCTTCTTACATGGTATAAAATGAGCTATTTTAGAAAACCTATCCACAACAACAAATATAGAATCATACCCCTTCACTATCTTAAGAAATCCAAGAACAAAATCTATATTAATGTCACTCCAAGGTTTCTTAGGAACAAAAATAGGTGTATACAAACTAGCATTCTGACTTACTCCTTTTGCAACTTGACAAACTCCATAACTCTTCAAAAATTTCCTTATATATTTTTGGCCGATAATACTTATCCTTCAGCAAACTCAATGTCTTATCAATTCCAAAATGTCTAGCCAATCCACCACTAGTTAACTCTCATAGAACTTCTAGGGATGCACAATTGAATTGCTTTAAACAAAATATCTTCTTGAATGAAATATTCATCATACTTACTTATGTGATCTATTAAATTCGATGTTCTACACTCTCTCCACACCTCATAAAAATTAGGGTCAGTATCATAAAACTTATTCATATCATCAAAACCAAGAACTTCAACCTTCATTTCCATCAATAAGGAATGACTTCTGCTCAATGCATTAGCAACTTTGTTAGTAACTCCACTCTTATGTTTGATAACAAATGTAAAATTCTAGAAGTACTCAACCCACTTCATATGTCTTTAATTAAATTTATGTTGACTTCCCAAGTATTGTAAACCTTTATGGTCAATAAACAACACAAACTCCTTAGGAATCAAATAGTGTCTCCACTTCATCAAGGCTTTAACAATAGCATAAAACTCTTGATCATACACAATATACTTCCTTTTAGCATCATTCAACTTTTCACTAAAGAAAGCAATAGGTTTACCCTCTTGACTCAAGACAACTCCTATTGCACTACCACTTGCATCACATTCAACTTGAAATACCTTATTCAAATTAGGCAAAGCCAATATAGGTAACTCAACAACCTTTTTTTTCAAAGTCTCAAAACTCTTATCAACTCCATGTGTCCACTTGAATTCCTTTTTATCTCATCTTATTGTCTCATTCATAGCATTATAAGTAAAACTAAAATTCCTTATAAATGTCATGTAAAAACTAGCCAAACCATGAAATGATCTTACCTTGCCACATTTTGGGTGTAGGCCATTCCAAAATTGCTTTCACCTTCTCAGGATCTATCTTCAAACCATCAGCCAAAATCACAAATCTAAAATAAACAATCTCCTCTTGCATAAAAGAACACTTTTTTAGATTAATCAACAACTTCTCATCTTTCCATCTCTAGAATACTTGTCTAACATGCTCAAGATGTTCTTCCTTAGTCTTACTAAATATCAAAATGTCATCCAAATAAACAATCGCAAACTTATCCAAAAATCTTTTCATAACTTCATTCATCAACTTCATGAAAGTACTATGTGCATTAGTCAAACCAAAAGGCATAACCAACCATTCATACAAACCATCTTTTGTTTTAAAAGTAGTCTTTCATTCATCCCCTTCTCTAATTTTGATCTGATGATAACCACTCTTCAAGTCAATCTTTGTAAAAATACTTTGCTTCTCTCAAACAATCCATTGTGTCATCAATCCTTGGCATAGGAAACCTATATTTCACTATAATCTTTTTAATAGTTTTGAAATCAGTATACATTCCCCATTCTCCATTCTTCTTAGGTGCTAATATGGTAGTTACAGCACATGGACTCAAGCTTTCTCTGATCAAACCTTTTTGCAACAACTCATGCAATTGTCTATTAAGTTCTTCATTCTCTATGGGTTTTAATCCATATGGTGCTTTGTTTAGAAAACTATCTCTAGGAATTAGATCCATACAATGACTTATACTTCTCATTGGAGGTAAACCATCACATATATCCTCTACAAAAATCTCTTTATACTCATCCAATAACTCTACAATTTCTTCTAGTACTCAATCAATACTACCAATTGTCACTTGGTCACCACTGACTAGTATTTGGTTAACACTATCTTTCGGCACTCAGTTACTATTGACATAACTCGGTTTTCTAGTAATTATAGCAAAAAAAACTTGGTTCCATTTCATTTCCTTTACAAATTTTTTCCCATTAACCATGAAAATTCTCACAATAGTACAATTAACCTTATCTGGACCTTCAATCAAAGGTAGCAATATTTTCTTCTTCCCATTCACCTAAACAGTATATTGATTCAATCCCCAATCATGTATAGCCTATCTATAATATTGCCAAGGTCTACCCAATAGAATATGACAACAATCCATAGGCATAATATCACAAAAAAATTCATCAAAATAATGTCCAATCTTGAACTTCACAAGACATTTCTCACTTACCAATACCTTGTGCTCATCTTTGATCTATGAAACATGATAGGGTTTAGGATGTTTCAGCTTCTATAATTACAACTTTGTAACCAACTCTTATGATGTCAAATGTGTAGAACTTCAACATTTCCTATCCATCTTACATCTTGGCTTGAAAAGACTTCTCCTTAAAATAGGTTCATCATCACTTCCCTTATTACATAAGGTTCTTCTCACCATCATATTTTCTCCAGCCTCAGGTCCACTTGGTGAACCATCATCATCTCCTTGAATCACAGTGCGTATGTTACCTTGCCCACTTTCAGATGATCTACATTCAAAAGATCTATGTCCCTCTTTACCACATTTGAAATAATTACCACGAAATCCACCTCTAGGATAAGAATTACCTCTTCCTCAATAAGAACTAGTACTTTACAATATAAACTACCTCTTTCCACTCGATCTTGCCTTTGTGATCATTCTTCCATTCAAATTTCCCTTTCTCTTGCATAGATGATGCAGGAAGCTCCCCTTAATACCATAAACTCATAAAAAAACATAGAAACAATAGAAAAAAGTGAGAACAAAATATGGACTTCTTATTTGCACCACATATGTGGAATTACATAATTCATAAGTACAATATGCTAACCCACATGGGCACCTTCAATACAATAATTTGCAAGACAAGCTATCGACTATCATCAAGAGTTGTCCTAGAAAATGCTTGAGCCTTTCTTAAATAGGCAATTTTATGTTTCTTGAGAAGGTTCTAGATGCTCAAACTTAATGCCTAGGGCCGACAGACCCTAACAATACACATAGAGTCAGCTAAATACATATTTGACAAATTATTTTAGAAATTTTGGTAGCCCAACTTTCAAAGACATTAACTTATGAACTGTTGCTCCAATTGGATATTATAACCACTTTTCAAAAATGCCAGCTTTTGATCTACAGGCTTGAAACTACACTAGCACGCTTTCATTGAGTTTTCAAACCTCATTTGGGCACTCTAAGGCTTCCAACAATGAGCCTGATGAGTTTTTTGCAAATTTTTCCACCAAAATTTTTTTTAAACTTCTCTAATACTAATTCTTGAGCAATGAGATTTTTATGGTAGGTTTACAACTCTAAAATGAATCTTCCTATAGAAAATTAGAACATTCTGAGCTCGTATGACAAACTTTCTAAAAATAGTAAGTTCCCATAAATAGTAACCACCCTATTTACTAGTCCTTATTAAAATGGAAAAGACTAAAAATAAAATATTTTTGGGTGATGTAAGATTGCCCTTGCACCTAGGATGCTCCTACATCAGATACCTAGGGTAATTTGAAAAGTGACCCCATCATGTCTCAGCTATTTAGAGGAAAACCAAGATGGTTAACCTCCTCCTTTACTAGCCATGATGAATCCTCAATTGATCTCCCTTTCCATTTGACCAAATATTCCTCATAAGTTTTATTTCTAGTTCTTTTTCCAACATGACTACCTAGTATCCCCTCAATCTCCTTTGTAGTCAAACTAGCTACCGAAATGCTCGACTATGCTTCTACAACTTCATCTCCATCACTCCTTCATAATACTCTATCAAATCTAAAATATTAAATACTTGTGAAATATTCAATTCAGCAAGCAACTCCACTTCATACGCATTGCCAAAATCATGCCTCTTCACTATCTTGCATGGTCCAAACTTCTTCATCTTCAACTTATTATATGTACCCACTGGAAAATGCTCCTTTCTCAAATGAACCATGATTGCATCTCTAATTTGAAATTCCTTATATCTCTTTTTCATATTTGCCTTAGCCTTATACTATGTATTCATGTTTATGATGTGCTTCCTCACCTCCTCATGGATGTTCTTCAAATATTCAGGAAAATCTTCTGCTTCAACACTACTTATCTCTCCTTTAACCAACTGCCTCATTTTAGAAGCATTTCTTGGACTACTCCCATATACAATCTAGAATGGTGATTTACCAGTACTCCTATTAATAGAATTATTATATGAAAAAATTTCCTGTGGCAAAATTATATCCCATCCTTTTGGTTTATCTCCAACCAAGCATCTTAGCAATTTTTTTGAATAGCAATTCACAAATTCTGTCTATCCAACAATTTTTGGATGATGTGATGAACTAAACTTCAAATCTATCTTCAACTTCTTCCACAATGTATGCTAGAAATACACAACAAATTTGGTATCTCGATCTGAAGCTATACTCTTTGGTAGACCATGTAATCTCACTACTTCTCTAAAAAACAACTTTGAATGAACAACATCACTAGTCTTCTTGTAAGGAATAAAATGTGCCATCTCTAAAAACTTGTCAACCACCACAAAAATAGAATCATGCCTACATTGCATCCTTGGTAATCCAAGAACAAAATCTATGCTGATACTCTCTCACATCTTCTCTGGTATAGGTGCTGGTTGATACAACCCTATATTATGCTTCACTCCTTTCACCATCTAACATACTCTACAACTTTGTACAAACTTCATCACATCTTGCTGTAAGTATGGCCAATAGTAATTTTTAGCAACCAAAGCTATGGTTTTATCTTTGCCAAATGTCTAGCCAATCCTCCACAATGCTTCACCTTGATGAGATTCTCTCTCATTGAAGTTTTGGGAATGCATAATTGGCTTCCTTTGAAGAACATATTATCTAGATCATGAAATCCAACCACTTTGTCATGTTAAGTGTAATAGGTTCTGTACAAGCCTTCCACACTTCACCAAAATCAATTTCATCTGGATACAATGTACTAAGTTTCTTGAACTCAACCACCTCTATCTATACTTCTATCAGCAAAACTTGTCTTCTACTAAAGGCATCTACAACTTTGTTAGACTTCCCACTCCTATGTTTCAAAAAAATGTATAACTCTGCAAAAACTCAACCCACTTTAATGCCTTTGGTTCAATTCTCCTTGACTATTTAAATATCGCAAAGCTTGATGATCAATATACAAAACAAAATCCTTAGGAAGAAGATAGTGTCTCCACTTCTTCAATGCTTGAACTATAGCATAAAATTCCTGATTATAAACAAAATATTTTCTTTTTGCATCATTCAACTTATCACTGAAATAAGTAATAGGTTTACCTTGCTAGCTCAAAAAAATCCTATTATAGTACCACTAGCATCGTAGTCTACTTGAAAAACCTTGTTAAAATTAGGAAGTGCTAAAACAGGATACTCAGTAATTTTTTGTTTCAATAGATTAAAACTCTTATCTACTCCTATAGTCCACTTAAACCCTTTTCTATCCCCTCTCATTATTTTAGTCAAGGTTCCACAAATACTATTAAAACTTCTTATGAACTTTCTGTAAAATGTAGCCAATCCATGAAAAGATCTTACCTTTGTTGCACTCCTTGGAGTAGGCCATTTGAGGATAGCCTTAACTTTCTTTGGGTCCATTTTCAGACCTTTTGCTGAGACTAAAAATCCCAAGTATATATTGACACTTTATATATAGAATTACAAATATCTCTACCATAAGTGTAAGTACTTTCCAAATAAATATAAATGTATATATACTATGCTAATAAGGGACATAAAAACTATGATTAAATCATATATGGAAGGGTGTGACTTTACATTCATGTCCACTTAGCATGATATATATATTAGGGTTAGGTTAGATTGAGGGGATAGATGGGAAAAAAGGAAAAAAACAAATAATATAGAATGGCATACAAAAAATAAGAGGGAAAAAGGAAAGAAAAATAAGAAGCATGAAAGCATTAAATAACGTGTGAAAGTTGCATGTTGAATTGTGCTGACATCGGGTGATCATTGCAACATACACTACCTTATGGTGCGTTGGGTCACGATAATACCTTCGGGCAAGTACAGTGGGTATGAAGCTACCAAACTGATATCACTCTAACCCAGTACACCTGCGTATATACAAGTACAGCAAGACTCAACCATGTGACTATGCATTAGAGTACAATAATGTTAATAATATAAAGATCACTATTAACTTTTAATATACAATAGTTGTATTAAAGGATATATGAAAAAGTGTTGTGTGGGCTTATTATGTCTATGAATTATGTAATCCTTAAATTGATCCAAAACTATTCCATGCATAGACTTCATCCGGTAAAGTAGCTCACATGAATATTAGCATATATATATTAAGTGGAGTTAAAATCGATATATGCTATTAAGCATTAGAAAATATGTATCAATATATATATATATATATATATATATATATACTTATTACATTGGTTTCATTCTATTTATTAAAATTTTATGTTTAATAGATTATTGAAGTCCATAACAAAATAATTTGCATGATGTAATAATATATATATATATATATATATATATATATATTTGAATTAAATCGGTATAAAGCAATGGAAACTTATATATATATGATGATAAATATTTCAAAATAGATATAAATGTATGTTATTGTAGATGCACTTTTAGTACACCATTTTTAAAACTTTTAAAGTCGCCTCCCATAAAGAATTTCCTAAAATTGTTCCCAGTATGCTTAATAAAGTTTCTATGAAGGATTGAATTATTTCTGAGTCTAGATATGCAAATGTGAAAGCAAATAGAAGTCAAAGTTCATTTTTCCACCATGGAGAAGCACTTTTTGAATTTTCCACAATGGAGTAGTCAACTTGGGATTTTCCACCAAAGGGAAAAGTAGAGTGGAAAACTCATTTTTCACTGTGCCTTTCATAGTCATTTTCAGATTTTCCATTGGAGAAGCACTTTTTGAATTTTTCACACTGGAGTAGTCAACTTGGAATTTTCCACCAAAGGGAAATTCAGAGTGGAAAACTCATTTTTTCGCTGCACCTTTTGTAGTCATTTTCAGATTTTCCATTGGAGAAGCAAATGTTTCATTTTCCACCAAGGGGAGAAGCATAGTAGAAAACTCATTTTTCGCTACACCTTTTGCAGTCAAAGTTTAGTTTGCCACATGAGGAGAGAAAAGGAAAATCTCAATCCAAAATGAAGATATATGGGGTCTAGCATGAAGATTACTCTAGAAAAATAATTTGTGAATCAATCTACATCAAAATTGTGCCCACTACATGGAAATGGAAAATCCATTTTTCACTGTGCCTTTCACAATCAAAGTTCAATTTTCCACAAAAGGGAGAAGGCAAAAATTAAATTTTCACTATAAGCATTCCAGAGAATTTCTCCCAAATTTTAGCAAAGAATTAACATTGTAAGCATGGAAGATAACATTCTTGCAAATTGAAGACATATGGATTATAGAGCATTGAAAGAAGAGCGGCTTGAAATTTTATTTTATCAATTCTAATTTTGCAACAGTCATATAGACCAGCATTTAGTAGCTCATATCTTTTGACTTAGTGATTACTTTTTTGATCGCTTTAGTCAGAATGCAGAAAAATAAGTTTGGAAGAACATATCTAGAAATGAGCTCAATCCAATGGTGGAATAAAAAGATATTCCCCATGAAAACTGGCCCATTTTTACCTGGCAAAAGTATTTATTTTTCTGTCCACTCAACGAAGGAAAGATTTTGGATATTGATTTAACATATTTAAATGTCAACTGTTAAAATATAATTTAAATATGTTAATATATATATCATTATTAACTTTAAAAGTTAATAAGCATATCAATTTTCAAAAGGAAAAGATGAGAAGTCAAAGAGACAAGATCAATTACAGAACTGAAAAGTCACCAGAAGAAACCAAATGATTGCTAGAGAATGTATTTATTGTAAAACCTTTTTCAATTGCAGGGGTTCTTTTTTGCAAGAGTAGGTATTGCTGGAGTAGAGGGAAGACAATATTTTATTTTATGCATTTCATTTCATGCATTGATTTCTATAATAGATTTGACTAGAGTTGCAGGCAAATAAAAATTAGAGCATTTTATTTGTTGTCTTCAAAACAAAGAAGAGTTTTGCTTCAAATCAAAGGATTTGGGTTTTATTTTTTGAATATATTCAATCAAAACATTGTTGTATTCAGTTTTGGACATTATCTTGCATCTTATGTCAAATAATGAATGTCTTGTAGATTAGAGTATTTGCATATATTCCTATTGCAGAGATCTAAATATTAAATCCTCATTTCTTTATTGCATTCACATAATTTGAATCCATATTACATTACCAGTATCAAGAAGTCATAGGAATTGTGGGTTCTTGGCATTGGATAGGTTTAGGAACTAAAATCTGCCTGAGTTAGTTCTGTCTAGGGCTGGCTTGGTTTTCCTCTTCCGTTCTCAAGTTAAGAATGTACCCAATTAATTTAGGAACAAAAAAATTCATTGAATATCATTGATAAGGGAGTTGTACCTTTCAATTCATAAGAAATCTATCAACCTCATGATAGATTATCCAACTATTGGTATCAAATTGTTTCTCACAGGTTTAGGCATTTAAGAGTTACATTAGAAATAACAATCTATTTACCAACAGTTATATAAATAATAAACATTGCATTTAAGAAATACTGATACATTCTAACAAAGCATAGGTATCCTTAAGATTTTAAGAACATCAAAATGACATTCTGATTGTAGTACAGGGAGTCTATTTCTCATCCCAGTTACAAAATTTGAAGATAGGGAGTTGGTGGAGGGAGAGGCCAAGTAATTTTGAGCACCTAATGGATGTCCTCCAAGGAACTATTGGTAGCTTTTTTCACACTCCCTTTGCACCGTCATTCTACCATCTTGAGATGATCGTAACTAGGAGGGAGAAGATGATATGATACTATGAGAAGAAATCTTCCAAATGGACCAATAAATTAAATTTAAATGCTCAAATCCTCAAATATTTTAATAGCAATAAGGGTCATAGGCTTGCTTAATTTAGATGACTACCTAACTTATGCCCAAATTTGAATATTAGGTCAAATGATTAAAAAGGGGTCATCACAATTGGTATCAGAGCCTGATCCTGCCATCCTAAGAATATAGTAAATGAAAAAAGGAGCAAAAAATGAGCAAACAATTATCCAATGAAATTAGAAATGTCATGGAACAAACAAGCTAAACTTTATTAAAATAGAAAGATCAAACCAAGCACTTCTTCAAGCACTGCAAAACATGGGAAATTCCATAAACAATTTTAAAAATAATAATTCTGGTGGGAGAGACATAAGTTCAAACCATTCAGAAAATAATGGAGCTTCATCATCTCAAGTACCCAAACCCCCTTTCTTACCTAGGGAAAGCCCCTCTATGGAAGAAGAGGGATAGGGAACCAATAATGCTATTGAGAATGCAAGAGCTTATGCCAACCTTGAACCAAAAATCAAAGAGTTAGCAACATTTCGAGAATTTTGTGAAGCCAACAAGCAAGAAACACATAGGAAAGAAAGAAGAATAAAAATCAAGACTTTAGGAGCAAGGTAAACAAAGTAACCCTTCCAAATTTTGATGGATCAGGAAAGTTTACTGCATACACTTGGCTACAAAAATTGAACACCTATCTTAACCTTAGTCTAATGATGGAAGAAGATGCACTTCAATTCATGATCCTTCACCTAGAAAGCATGGAACATGATTGGTGGCATCATGGCCTTGTTACTCAAGGACACCAAAATATTACTTCTTATGAAGAATTTTCTCAAAAACTCATTAAGAGATTTGATAGAAGGAATCCTTAAGAAAACTTTTTAAAATTAACTCAAATAAGGCAACAAGGAATAGTAGAGGATTACATTAAATAATTCCAAAAGATTTCAGTCCAAGTCACAGGAGTAGATGATGAATGCTCTACCTACTTGTTCATAGAAGGATTAAGAGATTCATTAAAGGGTCTAGTAAGTTCCCTAAAACCTTCATCCTTAGATGATGCTTTTAAAACAACATTAAGATTGGAAGTTTCAACCACAAACAACAAATCTTGGAATAAACCCAATATGAAAAATCACAAAAATGATAAATCCTACAAAAAGTTCATTCCTATGAAGCATCGAGAGGAACTAAAGGAGAAGAATTTATTCTTTAAATGAAAAAAATCATGGGAGCCAGGCCATAACTACAACCAAAGATAAGAAACACTTGTCGCAATTGTGGAATAGACTGGGTGCCCAGACATAGATGTGAAAAGAGAGGCTGCATCCAAAGAATGGAAGAAGATCTTGAGGAAGAAAAGGTCAAAAAAAATGCAAAATGTGACAAAATAAATGAAGAAGAGATAGAGGGAGAAGAATATGGAGTGATAGCCACTATGTCTCAACCCTCCAAAAATTGGGTCTTAAGAATTAGATGCACTCTTAATGGACAGAAAGTCATTGCACTGCTTGATAGTGGAGCATCCCATAATTACATTGATGAAAAACTTGTTAACAAAATGAAATTAAAAACTAAGAAGTTCAAAGGTTTTACTACTCCTCAAGCCACAAGATCATTGCTACAATGTATAAAGGTGATTCCACAACAAGAAATCACATTAGGAAGAAAGCACACCATCAGAGAAGACCTACATGTGGTCCCACTAGATTCAGCTATAATTTTTTTTTTGGGGGGGGGGCGCATGGATATTTTAAGTTTGACCTTCCAAATTTGAAAATCCATTTTGAGCACAAAGGGGAAGAAATAACACTGAAAGGAATACCTGATGGTTCTACAAAACTAGTTTCATGCAAAAGAATAGAAAGAATATTACAGCATGGATGAGGAGAATGGGTTGCACAATGTTTAGTATTAAAAAAATCCACTCCATAAGAATCAACCATCCATATAGATATTGAACCCATCATTAAGAAACATCGAAGGGTGTTTGAAGAAATTCCTTCAGGATTACCACCCAAAAGAGGATTTGAATACATTATAGAATTGGAAAAGGATGCTAAACTAGTGATCACCACCCCTTACCAACATCCTCAAAAGTATAAAGATGAAATTGAAAAATCCATTCAAGAACTCCTAGAAATGGGACATATTCAACCTAGTTTCGGTCCTTTTGCATCTCTGGTAGTACTTGTGAAAAATAAGGATGGGACAATGAGAATGTGTATAGATTATCAAGCACTAAATTAAAAAACTATTAAAAATCACTATCCCATTCCTAGGTTGGATGAACTCATAGATGAACTTCATGGAGTAGTGTATTTTTCTAAGATTGATTTACATTCAAGATACCACCAAATTAGAATGAGGAAGGAGAATGTTCCCAAAACAGCATTTAGATGTCATTATGGACATTTCAAGTTTCTAGTTCTACCCTTTGGCCTTACTAATGCCCCGGCCACCTTCCAATCATGTATGAATCATATCTTCTAGAAACAACTCTAGAAATTCCTCCTCATTTTCTTTGATGACCTTCTCATCTATAGCAAGTCATGGGTAGAACATCTCCAACATATTGAAGAAGTCTTGAGCATATTAGAATCTAAATCCTTATTTGCAAAAGCATCAAAGTGTGAATTTGGATTAGAATAAATTCTCTATCTTGGTTCATAAAATTAGTGCCAATGGTGTAAGTGTGGATGAAGAAAAAGTTAAGGCAATAAGGGAATGGCCAAAACCCAAAACCCTAACTCAACTTAGAGGATTCCTGGGCTTATGCAACTATTACAAGCCATTTGTGAAGAATTTTTCCAAGTTAGTATCTCCTTTAACAGACTTAACAAAAAAGGGAAATTTCGGATGGCATGAGGTAGCACATAAGGCTTTTGAAGAGTTAAAAGAAAAAATGAGTTCTTGCCCAGTCTTAGTTGTTCCAAATTTTTCACAACCTTTTGAATTATAGTGTGATGCTTCTAGTGAAGGAATTGGGGCCATACTAATGCAAAACAAACAACCTATTTTTTTTGAAAGCTGAAAAATTTCAAAGATAGAATGACACTACTCAATTTATGATAAGGAAATGTTGGCTATCATGCAAACATTGGAAAAATTTAGACAATACCTAGTATGTAGAAGGTTTAATATTAAAATAAACCATAATAGCCTGAGGTTCTTCATGAATCAAAAAGACCTCAATGATCACCAACAGAAATGGGTTAGTAAAATTCAAGCATATAATTTTGATATTGAGTACATTAAAGGAACCCATAATGTGGTTGCAGATGCTTTATCTAGGCAAGGCCAATTGAATACCCTTACTAGTATCACAGGTGACTGGAAAAGTAAAATTATTGCAGAATATACTAAATATCCAAGAACTAATGAGATTATGGATAGAAATATGCCCAATGATGAATACAGAATTATTGAAGCAATCATCTATACAAGGGAACAATTTTGCTTGCAACAAATTCTAAGGTTAAAGGGAAGATTATGAAGGAATACCATGACAACCCTCTATCTAAACACACTAGATTCTACAAAACTTACAAGAAGATAAGAGAGAGATACTGTTGGAAAGGCCAAAAGAATGATATTATGAAATACGTCCAGGAATGTATAACATGCTAGAAAAATAAGTCTGAGCAGAATTATCCAACTAGTTTAGTACAACCATTACTCATCCCAAACCAAAAGTGGGAAAGCATTTCCATGGATTTCATTATAGGATTACCAAAGGTGCAAGAAAAAGATTACATTTTAGTAGTGGTAGATAGGCTAATCAAATACACACATTTCTTTCCCATATCCATACATTATAAGGCATCACAAATAGCAGAGTTATTCTTCAAAGAGGTTTTTAGACTACACGAGTTACTAAGGAATATCATTAGTGAGCGAGATAGAAAATTTATCAGCTTATTTTGGAGGGAACTCTTTAGATTAGAAGGAACTGAATTAACCCCAACACCAGTTATCATCCCCAAACAGATGGACAAACCAAAATTGTTAACAAATGGATAGAAGGTTATCTCAAAAACTATGTAACGGGACAACAAAATGCATGGATCAAATGGTTATACCTAAGAGAATACTATTATAATAATACCTATCACATGTCAATTGGAATGAGTCCATTTAAAGTGTTATATGGATATAAGGCCACTACATTTGGAGATCTAATCAGTCAAGAGAGCAGGGTACCTGGAGCCAAAGACTTCATCCAACAAAGTATTGACATCATGAAAACTCTCAAAGATAATCTCCACCATGCTCAAAACTAGAAAAAAATATTTGCTGATCTGAAATGAGTGAAAAGGTCATTCCAAGTTAGAGATCTAGTATTCTTAAGACTACAACCCTACAAAAAATCTTCACTAAAAGTTAGTGGAGTGGAAAAACTAAAACCATGTTTCTGTGGACCATATTGTATCCTAAGAAGGATAGGAGAAGTAGCCTATGAAATAGTGTTTCTTGAAAATAGTAAGATCCATAATATTTTTCATATATCCAGACTTAAGAAAGCCCTCAAAAAACATATAAATCCTTGTGATGATCTACCACCATTAGATATTGAGGGGAAGCTCATCTTGGAGCCTAAGATTATTCTTGAAAGGCATGACTAGAGTCTAAGGAATAGGGCTATTCAAGAATACTTAGTAAAGTGGAAAAATATTCCCAGGGAAGATGCTTCATGGGTTGGAGAAGAAGTCATTTCTCATTTAGCTTTGCTTGGGGACAAGCAAATTTAGGAAGGGGGGACTGTCATGAGCCAAAATTAATGTGTTTTTCCCTTATCAAACATGTAATATATTTAAAATTGATATCTTCAATATATTACTATGATAGCATTACTATTGAATAATGTTAATCAAATAATGTACAATTTATAATAAATGGTTTTAATGTTAAATTTATAATCACCGAACCCTATGTAAAAATTCATAATTATAAACATATTATTTATTTCAAAATACATTAATAGCATAAACTACACATTAAGTTTAATCTATATTAACTTACCATTATAAATATTATCAATTTAATAAAATAACTAAACCTAACCCTATTTGTATTCCTTCAATCCCAAACAAACCCTAATCTACTAACTACAAATGTTTCCAATTAATATATTGACACTTTATATATAGAATTACAAATGTCTCTACCATAAGTGCAAGTACTTTCCAAATAAATATAAACTTATATATACTATGCTAATAAGGAACATGAAAACTATGATTAAATCATATATGGAAGGGTGTGACTTTACATTCATGTCAGTTCAACATGATATATATTAGGGTTAGGTCATATTAAGGGGATACGTGGGGAAAATTTTTAAATAAAAAAAAATAGAACGGCATACAACAAATAAGAGGGAAAAAGGAAGGAAAAATAAGAAGTATAAAAGCATTAAATAAGGTGTGAAAGTTCCATGTTGAATTGTGCTGACGTTGGGTGATCGTTGCATCATACATTTCCTTACAGTGCATTGGGTCACAATAATACCTTTGGCCAAGTACAGTGGGTACAAAGCTGCCAAACTAATATCACTGTAATCCAGTACACCTGTGTATATACAAGTATGTTAGAACTTAGCCATGTGCCTATGCATCAGAGTACAATAACATTAATAATATATAGATCACTATTAACTTTTAATATACAATAGCTACATTAAAGGATATATGAAAAAGTGTTGCGTGGGCTCATTATGTTTATGAATTATGTAATCCTTAAATTGATCCAATACTATTCCATGCATAGATTTGATCTAGTAAAGTAAATCACATGACTATTAGTATATATATATATATTAAGTGGAGTTAAAATTGATATATGATATTAACCATTAGAAAATATGTATCAATATATAAATATACTTATTACATTGGTTCCATTCTATTCAGTAAAAGGTTATGTTTAATAGATTATTGAAGTCCATAACAAAACAATTCGCATGATGTAATAAAATGTAGATATTTTAATTAAATCAGTATAAGGCAATGGAAACTTATATATATATATATATATATATGATGATAAATATTTCAGAATAGATATAAATGTATGTTACATAAATAATAAACATTTCATTTAAGAAATACTGATACATTCTAACAAAACATAGGTATCCTTAAGATTTTAAGAACATCAAAATTACATTCTGATTGTAGTACAGAGAGTCTATTTCTCATCCCAATTATGAAATCTGAAGATAGGGAGTTGGTGGAGGGAGAGGCGAAGTAATTTTGAGCACCTGATGGATTTCCTCTAGGAAACCATTGGTAGCTTGTTTCATGCACCCTCTGCATCATTATTTTACCATCTCAAGATGATCGTAACTAGGAGGGAGAAGATGATATGATACTATGAGAAGAAATCTTCCAAAAAAACCAATAAATTAAATTTAAGTGCTCAACTCCTCAAATATTTTAATAGAAATGAGGGTCATAGGCTTGCTTAATTTATATGGCTACCTAAATTATGCCCAAATTTGAATATTAGGTCAAAGGATTAAAAAGGGGTCATCACACCTTGTGGTCATCTTACACCCAAGCAATACGGTATGGATGCTAGTGTTTCTATCTCTTTAGCTTCAACTTGGTGACCATCATTTTTGACACTAGATTGCCAGTACTTCCACCATCAATGATCACATCACAACACTTATCTTCACATCTACACCTTGTGTGAAACAAGCTCCTTCTTTGTTTAGGTTCATTCTCACCACTCAGCAGAACTCTTCAGTTAACTAGGGCTTCTCCTCTTTCAACATCTTTAGAATGTGAGGATCTAGCATCTTCATCAACATGTGCAACTCTTGCCTAACCTTCTATTCTTTGATTTGTCCTTCCTTGGCATTGGGTACATTCAAATGCTCTATGCCCTTCTTCATAGTGAAAACATTTTCCACAGAAGCCTCCTCTTCTAGATCCTTTTCCTCTGCCTCTTCCTCTCTGATCTCTATTGTTCTAATCATGGAAATAATTGAAATTCCTTCCCCTTTCATTTTGATTGCTACTTCCAACCTCATCCTTTTTCTTTTGATCATCATTATGACCACCATAAGATCATCCACCAAATCTTCCACTATGACCTCTTCTACTATTCTTATTGTCAAACTTCTTGCTCAATTTTTGCTCAACTCTTAGGGAAAACTGGTATGCCTCCTCAATACTACTCATTCAAACTAGACTTAACTCATCCACAATGTTGTGCCTTAACCCATTAAGATAACTGGTGACTTTCTCCTTATTAGCTTCTGCATGGCTGGTTCTAATGAGAATTCGGTAGAACTCTTTGGTAATACTCTTGAATAGATTTTCCTACTTGCTTCAACCCTTGCATCTTCTTCAATAGATCAAGCTCATAATCCATGGGAAAGAATTATCACCTCATTTTATCATTCATCTAATCCCATCTAGTGATTTTTTCTGGTCCCTTTCTATTTTTCTCCAACTAAACCTCCTGCCATTGGATCAACGCATGTCCCTTTAGTATTACATTCGCAAACTTGACCCTATTAGGATCATTAATATCTTCATACTCAAATTACTCCTCTAGTTCATTGATCCAATCGATCAGCTCCTCTAGGTCAAGATTTCCCAAAAATTTGGGAACCTCAAACTTAGATCTTTTTCCAATCTTGGAGATGGCCCTAAAAAACTTCTATTCCTCTGGATTTAGAACTGCCTCTGCTTTGACATTTTCTTCTACTTCATCCCCATCCTCACTTTCATCTCTTATGGAAAGATTCATTGCTCTATGCATTTTCTCTTCCAATGCTTGCATTTTTCTTTGGAGGGCTCAAAAACCCTCAAGTGTAAAACCTACAGCTCTTCCACCATGTTCTCATCATGGAGACATTTTCATACTTCCTCTAAAACCCTAGTGCAAACTGCCTCACAATTGACAATTGGTCTACATGCTCAGCCCAAACTACAGTCTTGGTGTGAACTACCTCATAGTTGGCAATATATTCACACACTCAAGAACTCTAACTCTGATACCACTTGATGTAAGAAGCTCCCCTTAATACCATAAACTCATAGAAAATCCATAGAAACAATACAAAAATGTGAGAACAAAATATGGACTTCTTATTTTCACTGCAAATGTAGAATTACATAATTCATAAGTACAATATGCTGACCCACATGGGCACCTTCAGTACAATATTTTTCAAGACAAGTTGCCAACATCACCTAGAGCTGTCTTAGACAATCTTAGGACCTTTCTTAAATAGGTTTTTTTATGCCACCTGGGAAGGTTCTAGATGCTCAAACTTAATGCCTAGGGCCAAAAAACCCTAACAATACACAAAGAGTCAGCCAAATACATCTTTGACAAATTATTTTAGAAATTTCAGTAGCCCAACTTCTGAAGACCATAACTCACAAACTATTGCTCTAATTGGCTATTATAACCACTTTTGAAAAATGCCAGCTCTTGATCTACAGGCTCAAAACCACGATAGCACCCATTCATCAAGTTTTCAAACCTTATCTAGGCAATCTAAGGCCTCCAACGATGAACCTAAAGATTTTTCCACCAAAAATCTGCAAAACCTTCTCTAATACTAATGCTTGAGCAATGACACTTTTATGGTAGGCTTAAAACTCTAAAATGAACCTTCTTGTAGAAATGAGAACATTCTGAGCTCATATGAAAAACTTACTAAAAATAGTAAGTTCCCATAAATAGTAACCACCCTATCTACTAGTCCTTATTAAAATGGAAAAGATTAAAAATAAAATATTTTTGGGTGATGCAAGATTGCCCTTGCACCCAGGATGCTCCTACATCAACAGAACTATCAGATCTACCACCTTCTCCACAAGATCTACCTCTACCTCTCTAGAATCTACCACCTCTACCTCTTTGTATTTGTTCATGCTTCTTTGTCAAGATCTCCTCAGATTTCAAGTCATTTTGGTACGCTTCTTCCTCACTTTCAAATTTCACAAAACTTATTTCATCTTAAATTCTAGATCTCAATCCATTTATGTACCTTGCAATTTTCTCAACATCATCATCCACATGTCTAGATCTAGTGTCCAATCTATAGAATTCCTCAATATACTCTTTCACAGTCATGTCTCTTTGCCTCAAATTTTGCATCTTTCTCAACGAGATAACTTGGTAATCAGAAAGAAGGAATTTTTTCTTTACCTTGTTCACCATCTTTGCCCAAGCTCTAATCTTCTCATTTCCTCTCCTTTGTCTATCAGTTTACAAATGCTCCCACCACAATGAGGCATGTCCTTTCAACCTTGTAACTATGATCTTCACCTTCCTATTATCAGGAGTGTTTTCATACTCAAAGAACTTCTCCATTTCAGAGATCCAATCCAATATAGCACTGGTATCCAATGTTCCATTGTAGGAAATAACTTCTACATTAGGCTTTAAATTTTCCCTAGACAACACTCTTAAGAACCTTGCTTTATCTTAATCTTCTTCAGCTTCTGAATTAGGGTCTGGTACTACTACTTCATCATCACTCACATCCTCAAGATGTGATCCTCTCCTCTAGGCTATCTCCATAGCATCTAATTTGGTTGCAATTTGTCTCAATGTATCCAATATTGCATTATTATCATTTTCTCTACCTAGAACCATCTTCACAAATTAGATTCCTACAAGATTGTAACCCTCTACAATTTTTAGATCAAATTTGTAAATATGTAACCCTACAACCAAATCTAAAATAGGGTTCTACATGATCTAAGGTCCTAATACAAACTACCTCACACTTCGGCAATCTACTTGCACACTCAAGAACAATTGCTCTGATACCACCTTATACAGGGAGGGTTGCAAATAGACTAGGGCCAAAGGCACACCTAGCTATCCAATCCACCTTGCAAGAGTCAACACAATAGAAACAACAAAATATATAACAAACACAAGAGATAGATGAAGAAAATGCCTTCATTCATACATGCATTCAAAACTCTTATTACATGCCCAATTGTAAGGCCTTCTAGGTTATGACCAGATAAATCTAATTACAATCTTTGATGGTTCAACTTTGTATGTTGCTTCTTACTCACTCTAAGTTCTCTATGTTCTCTCTCTGAGTTTCTTTTCTTTTTAACTCAATCCTAGACCTCCTTAATGTTGGAAATATTCAAGACTAGCTAGGTTACTAAGAGGGGAGGGGTGAATCAATAACCTCAAAAATTTTAACAATTTCAACACTTAATAACATCATCCAATTATTATATATAGATCTAATCTACAACATGCATGAGAAGCATAAAACACTTTGAACACAATATTTGGTGACCCAAAAACCTTCCAAATTGAAAGTAAAACTAGGGTGGAGATGATACCCAAAAATCTTCAATACTATAGTATAAAATTGGTCTATTAAGGCTTACAATGATCACTTCTAATGATCTACCCTATTAGAAGCAATTAAGACTACTAGATCCACCTTGTTAGAGGTTTTACAAACATACAATGAAATATTCACTCAGTAAAGAGATTTAAAGAAAAGACTATTAAGTCTACCCTGTTAAAGGATTTGAAGTTGATTCACCTGTTACGATGAAATAGTAAATATCTTACTTAGAATTGAATTTTTGATTGAGATCCTTGAAAAATTGGTCACCTCTATGTGATAGATGTAACTCTGTTGCTCCTGATATGACCTTGCAATACACTTTGCTCTACTGTCAATTCACATTCACATGCTTATCATCACATTCATATTCTCTTTTATCAAAACTATTACACTTGGGTATGATACAATACATTACATATATATCAACCCAATTCCCATAATTAAAAGGTTGGCCAATACACAAGTCAACACCAATATTACTGATTTAGCCCAAATGTAGAAACTTAAGTTCTAAAAACTGACTTGGTGAATTTTTGATACACAACATCCACTGTCATTACTCAGCATCATCATGCACTCGATAGAAGTAGAGGATCATTCCATACTAATCACTTCAATGTAGTTTCAAACTTGTACATTGGTGACTTGATAGATATAGTGTCACTTAGTAGAAATTGAATTCGGCATTTACCATGCCTGCACTCGCTTCACAATTGATAGCTCAGTAGACACTACAAAGTTTGGTAACCATTGAACTGCTTAGCCTAAACTGAACTGCTCGGTTTGAACTATTGGACTTCACACTACCTAAATTCACTTGGTAACCATTGGAATGCTTGGTAGGAACTGTGAAGCTTGGTAACCACTGAATTACATGGTAAACACAGAGACTAATCAAAGAGCTCAATAACCATACAAAATTTGAATAAGTTTTGTCACTAATAACAAACTTGACTTAATGCCAACAATCTCCCCCTTAGGCATTAGTGAAAAAATACTTATCAGCCAAAACTTTTGTACAACATAGTGTGATACTGGCTTGGTATGGCATAGTGATTTTTTAATTTTTTTTCAAAATTTGTCTTTGTTACTCTATTGTATATACATTTTTCATATATCTACCCCATACAATATACATATTGTGTCATACTAAGTGTATCTCTTGGTATGGTATCTTTCTCTCATGATATATACAAATGTCTCTCCTCCTTAAATATATACATGTCTCTCTTCCCCTTTTTGACAATAATGCCAAAGATTTATACACAACATACTTATATAGAGACACCAAAATGTGAGAGAAATTCAAAATGTACCTTGAAAATAAGAGTTAGGGTCTTCTCCCAGTTTTCTTGCAAAATTTTGCAGGTTTGAAGTGCAACTTGGACTTTTGCAGAGAGTTCAATCATATGATCTGCAATTGAAAAATTATTGTCATGGATCAATTGCTTGGAATATGTAATATGCTTCTACATTGTATCCATGATAGGAAGGATAATGTTCTGGATGTCTATGAGTGTACATTGGATCCTTGCTTCCTCTCTCAATAATTCTACCTACATATTTGATAAGAATCTAATCTTCATGTCATGAGTAGAGCTTGAACTGGAGTCAAGCTGCAACTTTTGTGCACTAGCCTTCATATCGTCATCAATATTTTTCAATTTTCTCTTTATTTCTTTTGTATGCTTGGAAACATCACTTAACTTAGGAAAAAGAGATGTTACATTAGTGTAAGAGGTTTCAGGATTTTCCAAAATTGAAGAAAGCTCTACCTATTGAATAGTTATTTGTTGAGCAATGTGCTCAAGCACTTTATTATCAAACTTCTTCTCTACTTTCTCTATTAGCTTATCTTGGCCATTGGAATCTTTATTGAATTTTCTAACTACCTCTTCTAATTGCAACAAAATTTGTTGAGAAGAATCAACATCAACACCTATAGCCTCTGTCAAAATATTTTTAGCACTTTCAATAATTTTGAATTCTATATCTCTCTCTTCTCTTAATTGCTTTTGCTTGGCTTTCTTTTCAAGAAGCTAATTGACTTATCTCATCTAATCTATAAGAGCATTGTCAAAATCCTTATCTAGATATATATCTTCCTCTATTTCCTTTCCACTGATCAAAAGTCTTGGTTGAATCTTTGGTTCAACTTTTGAAATTAATGCTTTAGATTTTGGAATAGAAACAATAGTGAAAATAGTAGGGCTAGAAGTGAAAACTTGTAGAGTGCCTACTGGAGTAATACTTAAAGAATCCAAAATTGATGTACTTACTAGACTTCCCAACATTGAAGTATTTATAGGTGAAGTACTAAAAAAAGTATGCACAATTGAAGAACTTACTCGAGCATGTACAACTAACATAGCCAAAACTGAAGAATCCAAAATTGTACTTACTGGTAGAGAACTCAAAATTGTGGAACACTCAGTATCCATTGTTGAAGTTGGCTAAATGACTAAAGGATTCTGCAACTTGGTGGATAAAGTGGTAGACACTTCTATCTATGATGTGCTAAGCTGAGAGGTAGTAGGGAGTAATTGGACATTTGATGTGTTAATGGTTGTCACAATCAAAGCTACTGAAGTTGTCTCCACACTTGATGATGCTGCAATTTTTGTTGGAGAGTGAGGAAGAGAGGTTATGATAGCCACAACTATCTTAATTGGATCACTCTCTTTTTCTTCTTTCCTAGCTTCCTCTTTAGCTTCATCCTCTTTTTATTCTTCATCATCCTTCATCAATTCCTGATATTCTTCAACATCAATAGTGACAAAAGGAGTATTGTCTTCTTCATTTTCTTCATCCTTGTCACTCTCATCATCATCATCTTTGATATCAATAGGATTTTCACTAGGTTTCTATAGATGATAAATATTCTTCCACATAGCTATTGCATTCTTGACTACATGCTCTATGTCTTTTACCAAAATTAAATAAGTATGAAATCTAATAGTCATCTTGTCTTCATTCTTCTTCATAGCTTCTTTTACCTCGACATTGGTAATGCTTGGTAACAATTGTCTCAGAGTTTGTTCATATATGTCTTTTGTTGTTTGCATGGGCAATTCTCATCTTGGCTTTAATCTTTCTAATAGCTCAATAGAGATTTGAGCTACTATCTGATCAGGGGAATACCTCTATTTTCCCATCTTGGTTAGTACCAACTCCTCAATCTACATCTTCTTAGCCTCTATTTTAGTCTCATACTTTAATTCTTTGAAATTTGTTATACTCTTCCAATTACTTTAGTCTTTCCTGGAAGGTGAGAGGGGGCTTACTAAACACAACTTCACTAGCACCTTTTCCTACTTTCTTCTTGGATCTTCTTGTGAATACTATAGTGGAGGGCTTGGGTGGCTTGGTGATAATCACCTTGCCTTTCTTCCTTACAAGATCTTCTTCCTTTTCAAATTCTTCTTCATTCTCAGATTCCTCCACATCTTCACCTTTTCCCTCAATAATCATAAGAGGGGCACTTATTGTTTTCAATTTTGATATCCTCCTCTTTCTTTTGTTCACCGCTTGTGGAAGCTTGATCTCAAGTTCTATTCTTGATTTGGCTTCATCATAGGTTCCAAAGAGAGGTGACTTTGGATCTACAAGCTCATTTACTAGGGCTTCAATTATTTCTTTTGCCTCATCAATATTAACCTCATATGGAAGAGGTTTTACCCACACTATTCTAGGCCTTACTGCCCAAATGTATACTCTATCACTATTAATCATAAAACAAACATCATCCTTATAATCTTCAACCAACTTCTTTGGTATCTCGAACCTGTTATTCATCTCTTCTTTGAAAGTTTCAAAATAATTTTCCATGATGCTATCAAAATTTTCACTCATTTCAACTATAAACTCATTTAGCTGATATAAGACTGGTGTGTCTTTTCTTCATACAACTTTTCCTTTAGAGGGGAAAAAATTTTGAACATAGAAAAAACAAGCATGTCAATAGTGAACCAAACTTGCATGGGTTATTCTTAGAGGTCCTAATGCTTTCCATATTCTTGTTTGGCTACTTCAACATCAAATCTACTAGGTCATATGAAAAATTCTTCTTAACAACCTTATAAGCTAGGTCAACTACCTCACACGACACACTATTGAGTTGACTTGAGCTGTAAATCTTGTGTGCTATCACATGAATGCCAAATTTGATTTCTATGTCTAATACACTACTAATTTTCATTCCTTTGTCATCCCACTCAGCTAGGGTTTTCTTCTGTAGCTCATCCTGACCTAGGGTTTTTGTGACTTTAGCTTTGGTAAGAATAAGGAGACCAATAATGCAATGAATCATTTTCTTTGTAATTAAAACTCACTACTCTAACCATAATTGACCATTATGAACCTAGCTTAAGATATACCTAATCTGTTTAATCTAAAAAATTTATGGCAGGTGAGGAATATGGGTTAAGCCTTTCTCTTCCAAGTGTTTATGCTCAGGTTTAAGAATTTCATTCACACAGAGTTCACTCAGGGCATTATCCATTTCTAGGGTTCCTATCTCCTAAACTGCACATTTGAAATGAGTTTGAATGTCATTAATAAGAAGTACCTTAGGTGGTATCTGCAACTGAGCTCCATTCAGGTCAAGGGTTTCTGCAATTGCTGGCACCAATTTGAGATTAGGAGCTTTCCACTCAACATCTCACACAAACATTTCAGATCCTTTCTTTGCCTTGTTTCTACTACTACTAGATGCCATGTTAACTTGGTAAACTAAGAAAATTCTTTGAAAAACTTCTGCTGGGAATTCTGCTCAAGATCACTAGTATGCTCTGCAAATCACTCTATTCTCAATATGTTGAATCCATAATGGAAATGAAGTTGATTTCCTATCTTTTGACAAAAAAATCCCATTAATGCTCAGTACGATGAGAGCCATAATGACATAGTGCATAATAGCCTATCATCCACTATCTGTATAGATCACTTGGTAGAAGCTTGTAACTCAGCAACCTAACATAACCTTGTTACTCTTGACTTTGCTCTGTATGACCCAACCTTACTCTGTGATTACTGATGTTGAACTTTGGTTATCCCATTGTATCTGGAATACTAATTTGGATTTTTTCTTCCTTTCAATTGGAACTATTTAAGATGTGACCTTGAGAATATAGTTCCAGTTCTTTCTTAAGAACTTAATTGGAAATGATGGAGTCACCCACTTCTTGAGTGACATGACTATCATCACTTGAACTAGCTTTCTCAGTAAATTTAGGAATCCACTATTGTCTCATCTACTTCTTGATATTATCATCTTTTTCCTTCTTTTCATCTTCAACTCTACCTATATTCATGCAATTCTTAGCTATATGACCAAGTTTAGTACATGTGTAGCATCTTATGGTAGTATCCTTTCTTCTCATGTGATGTCTAACACAATTTATACCAATGTGTCCAAATTTTCCATAGTAATGACATCTACACCAAGTGTTGTAGCCCCAACCAAATATTGCCTTTACAAATTGTTCAGCTAGATTGAATGGTTTAGATCTGCATTTAGATGCCTTGTGACTTTGTTTCTTGCATTTGTGACACTTGCCCTAAAACTTTTTCTTTTCTTTGCATTCATTAGTTTTATGACCATGCTAATTGCAATTGTAGCATTTTCCATTGAATTTTTCCTTTCCATTACTCCAACATTTTTTTGATGTATGACCTATCTTACCATAGTAATTTCAAGTAGGTCTTTGATTCCTTTGAGCACCTTGTTTGGAGGATTCACCTTCTTCTTTGTATCCAAGTCTTGCTTTACCCTTTTGCCTATAAATATTTTTCTCATTTTTCTAATTCAATTGATCCATGTTTGCTTGGGATTTCATTATTCTTTCATTGAGTTTCTTTTCAGAATTTAGATCAATTTTCATCCTTTCATTGATTTGTTTTTCAGTGTTTAAGTCATTCCTTAACCTTTCATTTTTAGATCTCAGACTCATGATTTCTTCATCTACATTGGAGAGTTGATTGATAAGACTTTATTACTAAAGGAATTGATTTTGAATTTCATTTTTCCTTACCTCCAAGTCTTCTTTTGCCTTATTTCTCTATTCTAAAATTTCACACAATCTTATTGATTGAATTTCTTGTTCTCTTTTCAATTTTCTTACTTCTTCTTGCAAGGAGCCATTCTTTTCTAGAAGTTATTTGATTGCATCATTTGCTTCATTTGAACTACTTGAGGGGAAAAAATCTTCAATCTTCTCTTCAACATACTGGTGGTCATTCATTTGATTTGCAAGTTCCTTCCTTCTTTTTAGGGATTGAGAAATATGCTCTTTTGTTTTCTTGAGTTGAGCTATGGCCATCTCCAGATCTAGCCTTTCATTGTCAATAGCTTTGTCAAGTCTAAATAGCTCCATTTTCCTTGATCTTTTCTCAAGCTATCAAACTTTATCCTAAGAATCACAAAGCTCTGATACTAATTGTTGGAAGTATTCAAGACTAGCTAGGTTTCTCAGAGGGGAGGGGTGAATTAGTAACCTCAAAACTTTTAACAATTTCAGCAATTAATAACATAATCCAATTATCATTAATAGATCTAATCTACTGCATGCATGAGAAGCATAAAACACTTTGAACACAATATTTGGTGACCCAGAAACCTTCCAAATAGAAAGTAAAACTAGGGTGGGGATGATACCGACAAAACTTCAATATTGTAGTATAAAGTTGGCCTTTTAAGGCCTACAATGATCACTTATAATGATCTGCCCTGTTAGGAGCAATTAGGACTTCTAGGTCCACCTTTTTAGAGGTTTTACAAACATATAATGAAGTATGCACTCATTAAAAAGATTTAAAGAAAAGACTATTAAGTCTACCCTATTAAAGGATTTGAAGTTGATTTGCATGTTAGGATGAAATAGTAGATATCTTACTTACAATTGAATTGTTGATTGAGATCCTTGAAAAACTAATCACCTCTATGTGATATGTAATGCCCTAACAAGGGACCCAAAAGAAATAAACTAAAGTTTTACTAAGTTTGGTAACATTTTTTTTTTTTTGAAGTAAGAAAGAATAACATACACATCAAACACCTAGTAGTGGAAGCAATAACAAACAATCAATTAAGCATACATAACAAGTTACATCTCTTAAGGATCCCATGATGTTAATTACATTTAAATATAATCTAATACTAAGACTAATAACTACCATATCCATATGAAAGAATAATAGAAAGTCCAAAGTCCGTATTATACATTTATTCTGAATGCCTCTTGGAAAATTAATTTGGAATGCTCAATCATCCAATGTACATGTCACAGGTTATAAAAGGCTAAAAGAATATACATATCTAGAAATAAAAATAAAGATACATCATCCTCCATGAATCCATGATACAAAGTATAGTAAAATAAATGAAACCATCCACCATACATGATACATCCATCCATCATAAAAGATATAAACATCCAACATGAAATACAACTATCCATCATAAAACATAACTAACTAAGTGCGCAGTTCCTCCCAACTATCAATAGCATCATTAGACCATCATGGGCCCTAGCCATCCCCATGTGTAACATCCCAAGCAACCAATAAGATTGTTAGTACTATAAGAATAGGGATGTCACTCGTAAACATACTACAACATAAACATAAGAAAATCTAACATGCTAATCATCAATACAAGGAAATGCATCAGTAAATATCATCACCTAAACATGATAAAAAACATCCCAAGAAGCTCTAGTCATAGTGACTATGGACAGATCTCAATGGTAAGAGTAAAAAGCACTACCACCTGACTGCATGGAACCTAACTAGTCCACTCCCACCACACTGAGGAGATAGTCTCAAGTCCCAAGCAAGATATCAAATCGCATATCACAAGTACTCTCTAAGTCCAAGGAAACCTAAAAGTATACTAACTCAAAGGTTCTAAGACATACTGCCATCTAATTCCTAGAAGCACACAAGAAACATAGGAAATCTACTATGTAAGCTAGCAAGTGTCATCACATGAATCACGTAGAAGTTACCCTGGTAGTTAGCTTAGGACTCTAGGTTCCCTATTGATCCCTATGCGGCCACTAGTATCCTCTCATACTAACAAGGCATACTATGGAATGCATGGTCACTACCAAGTGTTCTCTCTTCTCCCATCCTAGTTTGTACTAGCACTCGAGGCATGGGCAAGAACATACAATTATCTTATTAGGTTCATTTTACTCTCATTTAGTGTAATGTTTTCACTTATTAAAACAACTTACAATGAGTTACCCTAGCAACCTCTTAGGGCCTTGTCCCCCATTGCAAGCCACTTCCTGACACTAAAAGTAGATAACCTACCCTAGGCACATAAAGGCACAAATCCATAATCATATAAAAATCACCTTAGTCCTATATAATTGACTGGAAACAATCATAAAGATAATCATAATAATCACACTAGTTCTCCATGAGAAATTGGAAGCATCAAATGACAAATAATATCCATCGGTTCTCATCGAGAAATCAAAAAGTATACCAAAATAATACTAATAAAAGACTCCAAAATGGTCAAGTCAAACATGTCACAACATGACATCATCAAGAAGAAGCAAACACTTCAGTCCCATCAAGGTGACTAGAAGATAATCCAAGTATAATTGATTGAGGACTCAAAAATGGTTAAGTCAGGTATCTCATAAACATACACCTCAGCTTGTACACAAGAAGATTGGGAAGCAATAACAATAGTAAATACAACCATAACATAGAGCATAGCATGGTTGGGTTAAAAAAATTGAGATCAAGACATTGTAACATTACAATCACATAACCCCTAAGCCTCTAGTAACAACCTAAACTAGTCAACATCTAATCAACCCCAAAGCCCCCAAAGCATAGATTGTACATAGAAAACAAAGCAATCTCATAGTTTCGTTTGTATTGAAAACACGAAGTTGAGTTCAAGTAAAGTTTAAGTTTTCCAGTTTTCCTATATGTTTTCGAGTGATAAGTTTCATAGTTAACCCTTACCTTCAACCCATTTTATTTTAATTTAATGATTTGCACGACTATCCCAATTCGATCAATTTCTAAAATACTCCTAGAAAAAGAATTATTTATTTATTTAATTTATTAAACTAATTTCCATAAAAATCATTTGCAATTTTTGTTAAAATTAAGATTGTTAAATAAATCTCAATGACTTCCATTATTAAATTAATTAATAAAATTTAATTCTTATAAATATATGTAAAATATTCATATTTTATTTAATTACTTAACATTAAAAACATTTAATAAATTTTATTAAAATAATATTAAAATTTAGTAATAAATAATATTAAAATTTAATAATTACTAATATTTAAAAGTTATTAAAAAAACTTTTTAAAAAAATAACATGTTTTAAGCCCGTGTGGCTATTACAAAGACTGTCAGTCGCAGGCCTGCTATTGTCGCATTCTATACTGCAATCAACGCAGCTTTTAAGCCGTCGAAGGTAAGTGGGGGATGGAGTGGGGTAAAACCCCCCCTCCAAATTTTTTTTTTTAATATAAAATTTGCATTGTATTTTTAAAATTCATTTTTTTTTAATAATTAAATTTATTTATACGATTCAAAGATAAATATCTCTTCATTTCATAAAGTGTATCATTATTATTATTCTCTAAATTAAATATTTTTGTTTATTCAAAACAACCCCTCTATTAATATTATTAATTTTCAATAATATATATTATATATTTACTAATATATATATATTTATTTATTTATTTATTTTAATATGTTTTGTAAATATAGTCTGATAGAAGAATTACTATCAACCCTACGAATTTTTCCAACTTAGAATTTCCAAATTTCAATTTCAAATCTTTCCCAAATCATTTGATAAAAGGGTTCGTCTAACATTCGTATTTCTAAATTTAATTTTCTTTTAAATCTCAAACCCTCCCTATTTTAAAACTAATTTCTTTCAATCTTATTATACAGATGAGATAAATATTATAGATTCAGAACAAGAGAGCAATAGTTTCATGCAACAAAATCTTGAGAGTCGATTCAACAATCATGAAGAAGACAAAATTAACATAACTTTAACTGGGTGCATAAAATTCAAGAACCTACCCGATTCTAATGCTAAGATCGCAACCACCCAAAATATTTGCGAGAGAATTCGCTCCTTTCCAAGGTCTTCTCTCTAAAATTTTCCCAAATTTCCCTTCAAGAATTTGCTCTCCAAATTTGCATCCCAAAATCCTCCTACAAAAGTGTCCCCCAAAAATGAACCCTTCAATTGTGATAAAGAGTTCTCTCCTTGAATCGAGGCACTAATTGTGCGTTCACCTTGGGAGAACTCCTTGCTCACAACCCTTAACTCAATATTAACTTTTATTAATCTTTCTTTTATATTGTATTAATCTTTTTCATGCACGTTAAAAGAATTATTAAATAACTTTATTAAATTTCCACTTGACTTATTTTTAATTAATTAATTAAGTTTTAATCTCATGTGCACTTAATGCAATTAAAATATCTTTATTAAATTCACTTATTTTATGTTTTAATTAATTTCTTATATTTCAATTCATGAATAATCTTGCGAACTTAAAACTTTTAATTAACATATTTTCACTTTTTAATTTATTTTTGAAACTAATTGATAAAATATTTATTAACTTAAATAATAATAATATTTAGCATTTATTTCAAAATGCACTCTAAATATATATTATTATTAAATTAAATTAATATTATCACATTCTAAAGTTATCCTTATAACTTTAATCTTCAAATTTAATTCTTTTTATTTAATTAATTTTCAAATTAATTAAATATAATTGAATATTAAAATATCATAATAATTTTCCATTAAATTAAATCATTAATTTATTCTTTTCATTAGACTTAATTAATAGAAAATCATCAAGGACTCATAAAACAACATGCGAAAACCCATCATAGAAGAACACATACAAAATCAAACTAAAGGGTTATAATCACAAATTGACATCATTTGACACATTCAAAGGTTACTCAACTTGGATATTTGTCCTAATTATCAATTAGGACAAATGGCTTAAGGGTTTAGGATTTGGACTTGAGAATTTATTTCTCCTCTCTTACCATTGAGATAATGTGATAGGGTATGCTCATCCTGGAAATTTAGGAAAGTCAATACCTGGTACCTACAAGTTGCATAAAATCTACACATGTACAAACACAATATTTACTAAGCTAAATAGGCAATGGCAGGAAGTGGTGCATCGTGTAGATCTCAACTAGCAGGTGACTACAACTCCCTTCCTTAACGACATCAGAAATGCCATACATAAAGAAAAAAAATACGCACACCATACACATGCAGTATTGGGTAAGTATCCATAAGAAAACACATATGATAATAAACCATCTAACTAATCATCATCAATAACTAAAAATACTGAATAATCATCATGCATACATGAAATATAGAGTACCAAGTAATCTCATCATTCAATCAACTGAATGTAAAACAATATCTAATAATCTCAAGATAATGCCACTAAGCATCAAGCATAAAACTAGCCTAAAAGATTTTGCCAATGATAATAGAAATGTAACTCAGAAGATGTAAACTGGGGCAGGCACCACATGATAGATGTAACTCTATTGCTCCTGATATGACCTTGCAATACACTTTGCTCTATTGCTGATTCACATTTGCATACTTATCATCACATTCACATTCTCTTGCATCAAAACTAATACACTTGGGTATGATACAATACATTACATATATATCAACCCAATTCTCATAATTACAAGGTCAGCCAATACACAAGTCAACACCAATATTACTGAGTCGGCCCAAATGTAGAAACTCGGGTTCTAAAATTGACTTGATGAATTTCTAGTACATGGTGTCCACTGTCATTACTCGGCATCGTCATGTGCTCAGTAGAAGTAGAGGCTCGGTCCATAGTAATCACTTCAATGTAGTTTTGAACTTGGTATACACTAGTGACTTGGTAGATACAGTGTTACTTAGTAGAAAGTGAATTCTACGTTTACCATGCCTGGACTTGGTAAACACTAACTTCTTATCACTTGGCTAACACTAACTTCACTTCACAAGAACTAATAGCTCAGTAGACACTACAAAGCTTGGTAACCACTAAACTACTTGGTCTAAACTAAACTATTCGGTCTGAACTACTAGACTTCACTTGCCTGAATTCACTTGGTAACCACTGGAATGCTTGGTAGGAATTGTGAATCTTGGTAACCACATGGAAAACACTGGAGACTGATCAAAGAGCTTGGTGACCATACAAAATATGAATAAATATTGTCACTAATTAAAAACTTGACTTAATGCCAACACTTAAATACTTGTGTGGCCATAGGTTGGCCTATCACAAGATTTTATCTTACATTAAATTTACGTATAGCCACAAGTTGGCTCACATCAAATATTAACTACCCATAAAAAAATTAAATGTGTGTGAGGTCAGCCCAAACTAGAACTAGACACAAAAAACTTGGCAAACAAAAGCTCCACAAAATACTAACACTCAGCATCCAAATGCGCATTTGAAAACCACATGAACTCGAAAACCAAGGACCACTTGGCAACAATTGGCAACAACATGAACTTGGCAACCAAAAATCCCTTAGCAACCACACGAACTCAGTAGCCAAAGAACACTGGGCAGTAACTATGAACTTGGAATCAACCAGGAAGCTCAACATCCAATAAACACTTAGCATCTAATAAGAACTCAACAAAAATTCAAGCTCAGCAAGAACTAAAAAATAGCACTTGACAATAATTGGAACTAGGTAGCAACTAGTAGAATGAGAAAAAGTGTAGGATTACAAGGAAACCTAGGATGCTTTTGCATCAGAATCCTACACATTATATAGATGAATTTCCAAGGTCCATGGATCAAAAACTCCCAAAAGGGTATCCAAATCACCTACCAGGATTCAATAGACAAGTCAAGAAGTACCTGTTGTTTAGACATATAGGTTTCCCAAGGATTACAGTATGATACTCTACATAACTATTGTATAATAGAATATATAATTATAGTACAATGGGCCATATAATTTTAGTATGATAGACCATATAACTTTAGTACTATACTTCATCAATTGTATTACATACCATATAACTATGGTACTACACTTAACCAGTATCATATGATGTTTCTCTCTATTGGGGGCGATGTGTCACTAGTATTGTCCAAAATGTTGTCCTAATGTCATCCTAGAACAAAAGCAAGGCTAAAAGCTAATATTTTAAGAAAATAGGGTTAGAACTTCCACATTAGGGAGTACCAAAACTACCAAACTTGAGAAGAAAATACTCGAGAGCATCAATAAGTAGAAAGAGAGTCAAGATACCTAACATGTGCATCATACTACTCTAATCCATGATAATCAACATCATCATAAATGACATGCACATAAGCAACATTACAATGAAGGGAAAGTATAAGCATAAGATGTAATCCAAATAAATTAGTTATGTTCATTTCTTCCCAACCATAATAGCATCATGAGACCTCAAGGATCCTACCCATACCCCTGAGCATGAAATCTCAATTTGCCAACAAGATTTTTGGTGTTACCTTATGAGTTCCATCTTACCAATAACCAAATATATGTGATCAATGAAACATGGAACATCCAACATACTAATCTATCAATCACATCACTAATCCATAGCAGTAGTAAGTAACATCAACTAAGCAATAATATCTAGTGTCATGATAAAGGAATGAAACAATTAACATGATAAGAATCATCTAAAATATGATATCAATACATCCAAAGTAAAGCATAAATCACAAGGAAACATACTCTAGATACACCAAATATCTAAGTAAGCATCACCTCTAGCCTCAAACCTAGAAGTAAGCAGTCTTTGTACATTGGTCTCCAATAGTGATGCAAGTAGTTATGCCTCCCAACCACATGGTACCCATAGGCCCACTCCCATCATATTGGTGGAGATAATGACCCAACTGTAATCATATAAGACAATTACCCAAGGCTAACATACATGCCAGTCAAGTATGATACCCACATCTATATGATCATAAAGACAATGCAACATGTCTAGTCACTAGTCAGACCCACTATAGAATAACTATGTAGAGACTCAAGTGGAGTGTAATTTTCTTTACATGAAAAATTTCAAGCTATCTGTGGCACAAAAATTAACTCCCTCAAGAGGCACTTTTCATTGTACCCTCACACTAGCTCCCTCAAGATGTGTGGAGAACATGCATGTATTCACTTATCTTATTATATATTACTACCCATTAGTTATTTTGGTTATCATTTATTAGAACCTCTTCACATTACCTCATTGGCCCTTTTGGTTTGGGTTACAAGAGAGAAGCCACTCCACCACCTACCCTACATATCCATGTTCATCACATGATGAGTGCCCAAAGGCTATGCAAGATCCCAACCCAACTCCCAAATGAACAATCCCTCAACTTTTCCATGTCTAGGAGTTTGGGTCTCACAAGATCTCATCATATGTACATGCATTTTCTCGTGTGTGGTCACAACCAACTTCACAAATATAATCAAGTAATACCAATGCAAGGGTTTGGTGTGAGAAATTCAAAAATGGTACAAGTATTAAAAAAATCACTCAATCAACCTTTATCTAAGAGTATGGATTTGAAATGAATCCTAATAAGGCAAAAAATCACCAAGCATCATGAACTCACTCAACTAGCCCAAATTTGGAAGTATAGATTCTACACGAATCCAATACATGGTAAAGTAAACTATGGCCAGATTGGAAACCTAACATACATTCCAAATCCATGACCAAAATAAATACCAATAAATACCCAAGAAAAATGGGTGACACACAAATGAGGTGATGTAAAAATTGCTGAAAAATCAACATTGTTGAAAATAAATGAAAATAAAACCCATTTCTAAAATGAGGGTCAAACACCCAAAAATAAAATAAGATTTTATTTTCAAGCTTTGGTGCAAATTTGAGCAGCATAACTCTACCAAAAATTCCAATTTAAAACATGAAAACCTACATTTATTCATTCCCATCCAACTAAGTCAAATAAACATATGAAAATAGAGGGGAACACTAGTTTTCAACCTCCAATCAACTAGAAATTGAAAATGAAAGCTTGAACAAAGAAAAAACAAAGAAACAAGAAAGCCCTACCTCATAGCCAAGATGGCAAGAAGGGAAAATGCAATTGTAAAAAGAATTTACCACCAAATTTGATGAAACATTCAATTAATGGAGATTTTCCCACTATGAATCTAATGAGACCACTCTCGTGTTGATCCATTGAGCCAATCTCTCACATTGAACAAAACAAGAGAAGCTCGCATAGAGGGTTTGAGAAATTTTTCTCCAAAAGCCCAATTCAAAAGTGCCTAATGAACTTTTAGAAGTTCTAACCCTATATTATAAGCCATTTTTCCAAATAACCTATAATATAAAATACTTAACAACTTAATCTTTCATTCCCAATTAAATTTGGAAATTTCAATATAATTGGAATTCAACTACGATAAATTAGCCAGCAAATAAAATAAAGATTAAATAAATAAATAAAGTCCCTCTAAGTCATTAAATATCATTTAATTTTATCTTTTCTTTGACAACTTCATAATTCTAAATGCACAAACATGCTCATGAGTATAATCACATAATACATTATGAATCCAAATTTACCAATTTTTAGAGAGTTAAAATAGCATAGTAAAGATACATTACCAATATAGGAATGATATTAGCTCAACGTGAAAGATCTATCACTAACTCCATGTGCTATTTTCGGGTATATAACTCATGCACCCTAAATAAACACAATCAAGTGTAGATTGACAATATATCATAGCCAAAGAAGCAAGCATGCATAATCATGTAATTAAAGCATCTAATTAACCTTGTTTACATAATCATTTAATGATTATTAAACAAGCCATTTTACATAAATTGTTAAAGAGACAAGATGATTATCCATAGCACAATCAACCAATGAATCCAATATGGATAAATCATTTTCTAATTATTTTAAGCTTTTAATACTAGAAATAATAAAAATTACTCAATATCATAAAAAGGAAATATGCATGAATCTCAATTAGTCATCCCGAAGCAACATCATAAAACACTAGGATACAAATATGACCAAAATACCATAAGTCAACATAGTCAACCATATGAGTCAATCACTATCGTAGGAACTCAATGAGTTGTAGTAGACCAATAACACATAGTGCAACCATCATTCCCATCGCAAGGGTAGTCATAGGATAACATCATGATACCATAAGAATCCATGTAACCACTAGCACAAACCTCGATGAAACCATCCAATACATCATAATTTCCAAAATTAGGGGTCATCATAACTTAATCATGTTGATATGATAATACAAATCACCCCAATGGTGGAGGCCACTCATGGTTCCTAACAAGATCACTCACAAAGCACAAGCATCACAACTCCATCCTTCTGAATGACTTATAGAAATCAAATGGGAGAGGTACTACATATGATTACAAGGGACTGTAATGTGAATTTTTTTGGTGGAATTTAAAATTTGATCTTATTGTGACCAATTTCTTTGTGATGTTATCCTTATGGATGTGTGTCATATCTGGATGGATAGAACATAGTAGTATGATAGATAAAATTTACATGATGGGAGGAATGATGGGGATATTATCTTTTCAAATTGAATGAAACAAGTATTATTTCCCTTAGTAAAGACCCCCAAGAGAAATATTTGTACTAGTGCTAGATTTTTTTTAGTTTAAGAAGTGGTTGTACATGTCTTATGCTTTGATATCTAAGAAGTCTATTCTATAACCAAAAGAGGAACACTCTATGGAGATAAAGAAGTTTCTCATGGAGTATGAAGACATAATCTTAGATAAGTTACCTGATGTATTACCACCTCTAAGGAGTATTAGTCATTTCATAGACTTGATCCCTAAATCTATTTTTCAATGAAAGAAGCACAATGAATACCACCTATAGGACGAAGAATTGAATGTAGAAGTGCAAGAATTAATATATAAGGGTTTGATCAGAGAGAGTTTGAAGCAATGTGAGGTGACTTAAGTATTAGCACCTAAGAAATATTGAATATGGAGAATGTGCATTCATTCAAGGAACATAAATAATATCACAGTGAAGTATATGTTTCCATTTTATAGCATGGATGGTATTTTATATTATTTGAGTGGAGCTAAATACTTTACAAATATTAATTTGAAGAGTAGATGCACTAGATAAGAATCAAGAAGGAGATGACTAGAAGAATACATTTAAAATAAATGAATAATTGTATCACTAGTAGTGATGCATTCTAAATTGACCAATACACGTAACATATTCATGAGATGATGAATGAGGTATTGGATAAATTACTAGGTAAGATTGTGGTATATATTTAGATGACATTATAATTTTGAGTAAGGAAAAGGAGGGTCATTTAGTTGCATACAATTCAAAATTAGTAGAGATTAAGGGACTTAGGGAAGAGAATTTTTCTTGATAAACATCTAGAAGTGTTACTTCATGAATGATGGGGTAGAATATTTAGGATTTTTGATCACAATAGATGGAATGAAGAGGGAACCTAAGAAGGTTAAACATTCTTTTATTGGAATACACATGACAGTATTGGAGATGAAATATTTTTTCATAGACTGACTACTTTCTATTATAAGTTAATAACAAATTTTAAATCTTATTGTAGTCTTTTGAATAATACAATGATATAATATAGGAAAGAATCCAAGTGGATAAATGGAGAAAATAAAAGTTTTGAACTTTTGAAGAGGTGATTGGATGGCTAATGCAAGAGAATCTCACAAAGAAGGATATCTCGCATAGCCACCAAGGCATGGAAGGAATGATCCAGGATCTATAAGACTCAATTACCAATCATGGAATTGAAAATATAATGAAGTTGTCAAATTTATTGGAAGTCCTAGGGGTCTTGATAAGGACCATAGGAAAAAAATGTTTGATAAAGGTATAGTTATTTCCAAGGATTCCAATAAGGTATTAAGAGATATAGAAAATTTAATTAGGTCCCAAATAAAGTCATTGTGTTAGTTTAAGTGTCTTAAGATTTGTTAGGAGTTTCAAGTTTGAAAATTTGAATTATAATGGATAATTGGCTTTAGATGGGTAATAATGGTTTGAGTAGTTTTAAGGTGTTTATTTTGGAGAATGTTGTAGTTAGGTATATGATACTAACAAATAAGAAGGTTGAACAAGAGATTTGTACAATAAATTTATTAATAGGAGAACAAGAGTAGTAGATGAAGATAAAAGAATTAGAGAAAACCAAATCAAAAAAATTGTGAAGTAAATAGTGATGAGGATGTGGAGAGGATAATCGAGGGTATTGAACCCTTAATGAGGAATAAGTAAAGAGAAATTCTTTTGATGGGTGGTAATTATGAAGAAGTGAATAAGGAGACAAAACAATCCATTGTTACAATCATGACTCTACACCCAGTCTTGTGCAAATAACAAAAGTTTTAGGGGGAGGAATCCCAATAGAAAAAAAGATCACATTACCAATTGAGTCTATAGTGGTTCCAAAGAAGTCTATAGTGACTATGCCAATAGTCATATCAATGGATGAGGAAGTAAAGGACACATAAATAACAAAGGCTACTTTAAAAATCACCATTAGTACTAACACAATGCAATTTTATAGCACTAATATCACAACTAATACAACAGAGGGTCCATTTAAGGACTATGGCACAAATTGTCACAATCTGGTCAACTACACTAGCTCTAGAAATGAGGAAGAAGAAGAAGATGAGAAAAATAAAGAAGATGAGAATATAAAGAGGAAATAAGAAGAAAAAAATAAGAAAAGATAAGAAGAGATGAAGGAGGAAGAAAGCAAGAATAAAGAAGAAGAAATACAATAAGATGAGAAAAGGAGAAGAAGGAAATAAGAGAAAAGAGAAAGAAAGAAAGAAGACAAGAAGAATAAGATGAGAAGAAAAAAGAGGAAGAAGAGAAGAAGAAAAAGGAGGAAGAAGAGAAGAAGAAAAAGGAAGAAGAGAAGATGAAGGAGAGTTGATGCAAGAGCATCCTAGGCTTTCCTACAATCCTACATGTTTGGAGGGATTTTGGTTAAGTGTTGAGGAGCCTCAAACTTGGATTTTGGTGGAGTTATGTTTGAATTCTTAGGCATGTGTTGGAGACACATTAGGTAACCTTTCCTTATTATTGCATAAAGATTGGATGGATTGAGTGGAAGTTTGAATTGTTTTTACCTTGCTACTAGAATTGTGTTTTTCTATTTTTTGGGTGCCTGTTAATAAGTGTATTACTAATTATCCTTAATGAATGAGAGGTTTTTCACCTCAATAATTGAAGAGGGCCTAGATTAATTCCTTGTATCAAGAGATCAAGTCATAATTTATTATAGGTTGGGAGATATGGAAATTATCCCAGAGTATCAATTTTTGGTAGTTTTGCGTAATAGTTTTTTTATGTGACTTTAGGGATGGATGCACACTTTTCCTTGGGTAATCAACCTTTTCTCATTTAAGAGGTTGTAGAGGACTTATATTTCTGCCTAGAGTTTGAAGCACGAGTTCTAATTCAATCAGAGCTAGGAGATATCACGATTTTACTCAGATATTGATTTTGAGACATTTAATTATTGTTGTAGGCCAACTTGTAGCATTTAATTTATGTATTTTTATTTAATTTGTGTTCTATGCTGACTTGTGGCTTAGAAGAGTTGATGCAAGAGCATCCTAGGCTTTCCTGCAATTCTACATGTTTGGAGTGATTTTGGTTAAGTGTTGAGGACCATCAAACTTGGATTTTGGTGGAGTTATGTTTGCATGGTTAGGGATGTGTTCAAGACATATTGGGAAACCTTTCCCCATGATTTCATAGAGATTGGATGGATTGAGTGGAAGTTTGAACTATTTTTACCTTGTTGCTAGAACAATGTTTTTCTAGTTTTTGGGTGCCTATTACGTAGTGTATAACTAATTATCCTTAATTAATAAGAGGTTGTACACTTCAAGGATTTAAGAAGGCCCAGATTAATTTCTTGTATCAATAGATCAAGTCCTAATTCATTATAGTTAGGAGATATGGAAATTCTCCCAGAGTATCAATTTTTGGCAGTTTCGCATGATAGTTTTTTGTATGTGACTTTCGGGATGGATGTGCACTTTTCCTTGGCAAATTAGAATTTTATTACTTAAGGGTTTGTAGAGGACTTATATTTATACCTGTGGTTTGAAGCACAAGTTCTAATTCAACTAGAGTTAGGAGATATTGTGATTTTACTCAGACATCAATTTCAGGACATTTAATTGTTGTTGCAGGCCAACTTGTAGCATTTAATTTGTGTTCTAGACTGACTTGTGGCTTAGATTGGTATAATTAGGAGTCTTGTGGAATTTTTTATTCATTATTGAGTTTGGGGATGGAATTAAGGATAGATTTGAATTTGTGGAGCTAGAGTTGCAGCTTAGGAACTAGAGGATCTCTTAGTGGACCCACGGGTACAAGTGTGGATTCTTCTTAGTGTTCTTATCTAGTTGTGTATCTAGACTAGCTCAGATTGGTTATAAGTTGGATCTTTTTGGATCTTGTAGAACTAATTTTTTAATTTCTATTTTTATTTTTTCCTAACCCAAAAGGCCTTATAGTTGGGCATATTACATGTAATCGATTATATATCTATGAACCAAGAATTGTAATTTGGTATCAGATATTGCATTGTTGTTTCTTGTTGTTGTGTTTCTATTGTGTGGCTATATTTTTGGGGGCTAGGACATCTCCTTTTGGGATTCTCCTACCTTGCACTACATCAAGTGGTATCAAAGTGAAGTTTGTTCCTGAATATGTAGACAGATTGCCGAAGATGATGCAATTTGCACCGGGACTTGGGTTAAAGAAGGTTGATCTTGTGGTTGATTGATCATGTGGATTGGTGGATTTTTTTCTTAGGGTTTGATAAAATTTGGAAGATGCCTCCAAGAATATTGGACCCTAGGTCAATTTTTGATTTTAGTGATGTTGTAGAAGAACAGATCTCAAAGAAGATGAGAGCAAAATTCAGATCTGACATTGCATTGATGAAGAGTGACATGATTGCTGAAATTGTAAGTGCTTTAGGTGGTGTACCTAGGCATGTGGGTACTGAAGGAATTTATGAGGAAGCTGTTGAAGAATTTGAAGCTGCTAGATCTAGTAGTGAGGATAGAACTGATTGTGTGGAGAAACATATTGGAACTAGGGCTAGTTAGTTTGCTAGACTTGGATCTCAGCTGAAGTTGAAGCATAAGATGGAGGTTTCTAATTTTTAGGTACATTGAATCCTAAAGACCTGACTAATTGGATTGGTGAATTGGAAGACTACTTTTAGCTTGAGGATATTAAGGATCCAATCAGAGTAAGGTTGGCACAAACTAAGTTGAAGGGACATGCTTCTCTTTGGTGGAAAGAACTACAAAGAGATAGAGAAGAGGAAGGTGAAATGAAGATCACTACATGGAAATTAATGGTGATCAAGTTGAAGGCTAAGGTCATTCCTACTGATTATGAAATTGAGTTATTTAAGAAGTTATAGAATCTGAAACAAAAGGATATGACTATGAAAGATTATATAGAGGAGTTCTACAAGTTGACTATTTGATCTAGGCATAGAGAATTGCTAGAGAAGGTAGTGCGGTACATTAATGGTTTGAGATTTAATATTCAGCATGAGGTTGGTATGCTAAATATTTCTTTAGTTGAGGATTCTTAACAATATGCTTTGAGAGCAAAGGAAAAGCTAAAGAGGAAGAATCAAGGTAGTTCCCGAGGGAAGGAGAAGCAAGATAGTTTGGCACAAGCTAAACCAAAAGAAAAAGGTGAACCAAAACCTATAGAATAGAAAAGGAGGATAGGTGGTGGTGTGTTCAAAGGTAATTGTTTCAAGTGTGGTCAAGAAGGGCATAGATCTTTTAAATGTTTGATTGGGAGGACAACTACAGTTATGAATGAAGTTGTAGTCCAGGATAGTCAGCCTAAGCAAGGAGAGAATTTGCTAGCTCAGTGAGTATTGATTGGTGAGAGGAAATTGGATTCTTTTTAGAGGACTATTTTTTTAGGACTTTTTGTAAATCTAGTGTCAAAATCTACAAGGTGATTGTGGATGGTGGTAGCACTAATAACCTTGTTGCTGAAGAGATGGTTCAAAAACTTGGTTTGAAGAGAATGAGACATCCTTATCCTTATAGGATTGGTTGGTTTCAAGGTGAGCATGCTTTGGAAGTGAGGGAGCAATGCCTTGTTGATTTTCATATTGGGTAGTATAAGGATCAAGTGTTGTGTGATATTGTGGATATGAACAGTTTTTATGTGTTACTTGGCAGACCTTGGTAGTGTGATTGTAGGGTTGTGCATGATTGTGTTAGGAATGTGTTTACTATTGCAAAAGGTGGTAGGAAGTTTTCCATAATTCATTTTTAGAATGAAGATCTTAGTAGGAGGAACCTGAGTATTGGTAGCCAAGTTGAGTTAGCAGATTCTGAGAAGGTTAAAAATTAGCATGGAAAGTAGACTTATGGAACACATACGGTGCATGTGAAGAAGAAGAAAAAAAACAAGGGAAAGAGTGTACAATTTGAAAACTTGGAGGATTTTTATGTGAAGAACTAGTTTGGTATTTATGTGTTGAATCCAAAAAGATGTTCTTTTATTCACTAGAACATCTTTTTGAATTTGGGGTGTCTAATGCAGGGGCATCATAGGCTTTCCTGCAATCCTACATGTTTGGAGGGATTTCAGTTAAGTGTTGAGGAGCATTGATATTGGATTTGGGTGGAGTTATTTTTTCATTGTTAGGTATGTGTTGGAGACACATTGGGTAACCTTTCCTCATGATTTCATAGAGATTGGATGGATTGAGTGGAAGTTTGAATTTTTTTTACCTTGTTGTTGGAACTATGTTTTTCTGATTTTTGGGTGCCAATTGAAAAGTATATAACTAATTATCCTTAATGAATGAGAGGATATGCACTTCAAGGATTGAAGAGTACCTAGATTAATTCCTTTTATGAAGATAATATGTCTTAATTCATTATAGGTTGGGAGATATGGCAATTCTCCTAGAGTATCAATTTCTAGTAGTTTCACATGATAGTCTATTGTGTGTGACTTTCAAGATGGATGCACACTTTTCCTTGGGGAATCAGCCTTTGTGAATTTAAGGGGTTGTATAGGACCTATATTTATAACTACAATTTGAAACATGATTTCTAATTCAATCGGGGCTAGGAGATATCATGACTTTACTCGAATATCAATTTCTAGACATTTAATTATTGTTGCAGGCCGACTTGTGGCATTTAATTTATGTATTTGTGTTTTGGGCTGACTTGTGGCTTAGATTGGTATAATTAGGGATCTTGTGGAATATTTTAGTCATTATTGAGTTTGGGGATGGAATGAAGGATATATGCAAATTTGAGGAGCTAGAGTTGCGGCTTAGGAACTAGAGGATCTCTTGGTGGACTTGCAAGTACAAGTGTGGATTCTTCTTGGTGTTCTTATCCAGTTGTGTATCTAGACTAGCTGAGATTGGTTTAATTTGGATTTTGTTAGATCTTGTAGAATTAATTTTTTGATTGTTGTTTGTATTTGGCCTTAACCTAGAAGGCCTTATAGCTAGTCATATTACATGTAATCAGTTATATATCTACGAATCAAGAATTGTAATTTGGTATCAGATCTTGCATTATTGTTTCTTGCTATTGTGTTTCCACTATGTGGTTATATTGCTAGGGGCTAGGACATCTCCTTTGGGGATTCTCCTACCTTGCACTATGTCAAGAGTGCATCTAGTTCTTCATGGACACTACTTACATTGATAAGACCTACAAGATCTGATGATGATGACCAAACTGAATTGATTTGATCACTTAGTAAAATAATTGAGAAGAATAGAAAATTGAAGAGTCTGTAGAACACACCAATAGAAGTAACTAATAGATTATAGAACTGTATATCAGCAAAAATGACTAAATTTGATCTAGAGGATAGAGAAAAAGCTATTAATCAAGATTTTGATTCTAAATTTACTACCTTATCAAATATAGTAGTGATAAAAGCACAAACTCTATATCATGCAAAAAATATTCAAAAAATTTTGTGATAGCATAAGAGGATATCTAAAGAGTCTTGATGAAAAAGTCAAGAAATTGAGATAGTGTCTGACATAAGGAAAATTTGTATATGGGAAGTGTTTTGTGTCACACACAATTATCAAAGACATATCAAATCAATTGAGCACCAAATTCAATGAGTTAGAGACACTTGGAAATGAAGTACAAAATCCCTCTACTAAGATCATTGATCTTGAGAGAAGAATTAGCATAATAAATGATGATATCAGATTGTTAGAGTTGCATAAGGAAATGAAGATGAAAAGATTTTCATTGCTAAGGGAACACCTTGTATTGAAAAATGATCTAGTACAAAGATAGCTAGAAGAATGTCTAGCAGTAAAGGCATCTTATGATAAGTTTTCCTACACATACTTAGATGCAGTGGAAATAACATCATATGCTCTATACGCAATTTTGAGTGAAGTTGATGCAATGAAAGACAAGTGGGACATTGAATTCACTGTGTTGAAATAGAACTTTCATGATTGCATCACTCTAATCTCTAACCAGTAGCAACCATGAAGGTAACACAATTTTTGACATTTACATACATTTTGACACCTTTTTCATTAATGTCAAAGGGGGAGAGAAGGATGAGAAAAATTTTAGAGAAGGTTAAATGGGAGAGGATGATAAGTATACATATGTATATATGTAGAAGGATAAGAAAATTAAATTATATGCATATGTATGAAAGGGAGAATAATCAAAGGGGGAGTTCTATAATATAATTGGGGTATATAAAGAAACATGGTTAAAATTTAATGATCCACAATTTTGAACTTTTGTTAAGGCCAAATTTTATAAAATTTTGAAGTTTTTCATTTTGTAGAAGGATAAGAAAATTAAATTATATGCATATGTATGAAAGGGAGAATAATCAAAGGGGGAGTTCTATAATATAATTGGGGTATATAAAGAAACATGGTTAAAATTTAATGATCCACAATTTTGAACTTTTGTTAAGGCCAAATTTTATAAAATTTTGAAGTTTTCCATTTTGGGACTTAGCTAATTTTCCCATATGTTATCATCAATGCTAGTGGGGGAGATTGTTAGCAATTTGGCTAAGGTAGACATTGAATGTTGTCATTTATGGAATCATATCCTTAGTATGAAGAGGGCAGACTATGAAGAATGAGTTATTGCATCCATACTTAAAAAATTGTCTAAGTATTATATAGTTTATCTAGCAAAACAAATAGGGTTTTGATCAGCATAATACAGAGTATGATGAGTCTATAGTCAAGTCCGCAAGATAGTATGGATAGTATGGAAAAATTTATTGATAGTTTATTAGTTATGGCAGTACATAGGCAAAACTGAGTATAACAAAGAATTAGGTGTTTTGGGTTAAGGAATTATTTTTTTTACAATATAATTACTTAACTAATTAGGGATGAAATCATATATGTTAACCCTAAGTCAAGGAAAGATGATAATGTATTTTTTAAGTGTGTAAAAGTATAAAGGCCAACCGGGCAGTATTATTATAATTGTAAAGGTATAAAAAAAATATTGTGAATGTGAAGTTTTGTGATGCGATTTATGTATTATGTGATGTGTAAAATATGATATATGATCAAAGGAATGTGGATTTTGTGAGTAGAAAAGGTAGTATTAGAAATTGAAGATATCAGTAGTAAAGAGGTTTTTGTATCTATCTCTTTGTGTTAAGGAACTGCATTGTATATTGCATGTTTGGGCAGTAGGCTCATCTTGCATACATTTTGTATTTGTATATTATAACTCCTAACATGGTTGATGCTTCTAACAAGGACTAAGACACTATATGGATGTAATAGACTCCTAACATGGTCAATATCTATCACAAGGTACTTTTGATTAGTGGATCATTTTGAGGGTACCATTGCCACTAATGTTTTCCCTTGGCCAGGGTTCTCATAGTTAACAAAATATAGTCTTATGAGTTCTCTTATTACATAGTTATGTTTGATATTTAGTATAGTTATTTTGGTTTCATACGCAAGTTATAAGGTTGTTAATAATATCTTTTTTTGGGCTAAAATTTGTAAAATATGGATTCACTTCCCCGCCCCCCCCCCCCCCCCCCCCCCCCCACCCAAGAAGTATTTTCTATATCTAACAATTGGTATCAAATAAATTTTACTCAAAAGAGACTTAATAACTATAGTAAGATCCCTATAGATATAGAAATATTACAAAAGAACCTAGAAAAAACTCTTGAGAAAATTGATGTTCTTACTAAAGAAAGAGATGCTTTGAAAGAAAGATATGAGGATGCAAAAGACTACATTGGAAAGATGAAAGGCAAGATTGATCATCTCAAGTCCAAGAAATAGCCTAAGGATCAAATCAAGGATAGTGATGAATTTTCAAGACTAAAGAAAGAAAATGAGATCCTAAAGCATGAACTAAATATTACCTATCTGATATTAAGCCTTCAAAGAAAGATGATAGCAAAGTTGAGTTAGATCTAAAATCTGAGAATGCAGATCTAAAATCCAACCTTACAAAAGTCACATCTAAGCTTCAATTCTCTAAATTATAGGATTTAGAAATTGAGAAATACAATACTATTGTGAAAGGAGAGATAACCTAGACCAAGAAACAACTTGAGAGATTATATTCTACCAATGAAAAGGTTGATGAACAAATGTCTTTTTAGAGACCTTCTTATGATAAGAATGGTCTTGGATATTTCATTGCATAAAATTCAGCTAAGAAGTTTGAATCTATAAAGAAACATAATCCTAAAATTCATCAACTTATGCAAGACAAACAAGATCTAAATAAGATTGAGTCAAATAAATTTGTTAATGCACCTAAGTAGGTTGAGCAAGTCAAGCAACCTAAACCAATTGATGAGCCTAAGAAATCTCATCAAGTTGAATTACCTAAAGAAATGAGAAATCAATTTAAAGGTAGATTTTATGCATGTAATGAAGTTGGTCATATGAAAATAAACTGCACATGTGAGTCATTCAAACTAATTACTGATTTTGATTTTTATAATTGTCATAGCTTTGGTCATAGAGTAGTAAATTGTAAGAAGCCTAAGTCTGATAATAATAATAGAAATAGTAGAATGTTTAGAGGTACTAATCCTACAAGAAGAAGATTTGGTGAAGGAAATAATGGAGCAAGAAACAACATTGTATGTTACAAGTGTAACAAATTTGGACATATAGTCAGAAATTGTAGAGCACCTATAAATTAGCCTAAACCTAGATTTAGAATCAATGCACCAATATGCTAGTTGTATAAAAACTTTGGTCACATAGAAAGATTTTTTAGAATGGGTATGAGGAACAACAAAAGGCTTCCAAACTTCAAAATAAATATGAATAGGAATGCCAAAAGAACAAAAAGCAGCAATGATAGTCAGAAAGATAACATAAAGGAACATGTAGAAGAATTCAAAGAGGTATTTTTCAAAGCTAAAGATCAATCCAATTCACATGTGGTGTTCAAAGAATAGTTAAATAAAGCACCTAAAGGCAGATTGAAGTTAGCAAATTGTATTTGATTCATCCTATTTGAATTAAGTACTTTATATAAGAGATCAAGTATCAAAGAGGTACAAGTGATGATAGAGTGAGAGTTAAGATTTGCACAGTTGGTATGAGGTACAATATCATATGTGGAAGCCATGTTTAAGAGCATAGATGATTTAAAGATTTTATGTGAGTGTACAAAAGAAATCAAGTTGCCTGGTGTTCCCTTAGCAATAATGAATTGAAAATAGTGTAAAGGTTGAAATCAAGTTGTTGAGAACCATTCAATCATGCAAGAGTTGAAGGAGAGATTTGGAGCAAATTTAAGGTAAATTTGAAACCTTCTAAAAGGAGAATTGAAGAAAGCCCTAGTTTTGCAAAATCAAGGTATTTATCACTTCAAGAGTCATAATTTGAGGTTTTAATTTGAAGATATGGAGAATCCTATTGTATGTGATGTAAGTGAGTGTCCTAGGAAGAAGTTTTTGAAGTAACCTTATGTGTCTTTGGAGTATGATCCCCTATGATAATTTTCACAAGAACCACATAACATATTACACATTGAGGATATTAGGGCATACATTCTCTATAATTTTGAGAGAATTGGAGATCGTGACATTTATAAGGATTTAAACCTAGTTTTCAATAATGACCTATCACTAAACCAAGGGTTTGAGCACTTGAATGAGTTGAACATTGTCAAACATAAGTTTTACACAAAGTTTGATAATCATGAATAGACCAGAATCATTCTAAGAAAAAATCATGAAGGCATGTTTTGGGTAGAAGATATGCTTGTCATGTTTAAAACTAATATGATTCACAAACTCACTAATCTAGTCAATGAAGGTTTTAATCCTATTAATGAGAAGAATTTGAAGAAGTGAGTAGATAAATTTTGTGGTTTCACAATGCATGCCCCATTTTTCCTAGAAATGGGGACCCCATACTTTATTTTTTGGCTTTTTAGATCCCTAGTTTAGGGTCTGGATCTTTTCTAGGGTTTTTTCTAATGCCTTTGGTCATATCCGAGTCCCATCTTGAAAACCAGGATTTTGAAAATCATCATCTAAGGGGGTAATGAATTTTTTGCAAGAAAAATGACACACCTAGTGCACCTCATCAAGTGTGCTAGTGCATCAGCACATTTAAGGAAAGTGGTTCCTCTTTGAAGTGTGCAGTAGTGCAATTACACACCTCAAAGAGTTGCGCTAGGTCCCAAGTCTATAAAACCCAAGACTTTCTCACCCCTTCTCACCTTATTCCTTCACTATAAGCCTCCTAGTCACACCAGCATAGCTTTCATAGGTGTGCTACTCAGCCTCCACTCCACCTACACCAAAAAAAAAACAACTTTAAACACCAAAAAAGGTACATAGCTATGTACCTTTTATTTTGCAAAAACATTAAAACTTAAAAAACTAAAACCTAAGTAAAGGTTTGCAACTACACACCTATATTTATTGTGGTTTTACAATGAACACCCCATTTTTCCTAGAAATAGGGAGTCCCTACTTTATTTTTTGGCTTTTTAGATCCCTATTCTAGGGTCCAGGTCTTTTTTAGGGTTTTTCCTAATGTCTTTGGTCAAATCCGGGTCTTGACTTGAAAACTCAGATTCCAAAAATCATCATTTGAAGGGGTAAGTCATTTTTTGAAACAAAAATGGTGTACCTAGTGCACCTCATCAAGTGCACTAGTGTGCTAACACATTTAAGGAAAGCATTTCCCCTCTAAAGTGCACAACAGCACAACTATGCACCTCAAAGAGGTGTGCTAGGTCTTGGTTCTATAAAACTCAAGACCCCCTCACCCCTTCTCACCTTATTCCTTCACTCCAAGCCTCTTAGTCATATCAATACAGCTTTGATAGGTGCACTATTGTGCCTCCACTCCACCTACACATAAAAAAATAACTTTAAACACCAAAAAAGGTGCGCAGCTGGACACCTATCTAGGTGTGTAGCTATGCACCTTTTTATTTTGCAAAAATGTTTAAAACTTAAAAGCTAAAACCTAAGTAAAGGTGCACAGTTGTGCTCATTTATATACCTTTATACTCCATATGCATTTAAAAAGATATAAGGTTATGCACCAAGCACACCCCATGAGATGCACTGGTGTGCACTCTCATATATTAAAGTTTGATAAGGAGAAAGGTGCCCATAGTGCACCTTAGAGGTGGGCTAGGTGCACCCATTGTTTTGCATATCAGGGTTAAATTTAGGTTTTTTAATGTTTTCAGCAATAAAGGGTTTTTTGGGTGTCGTCATTAGGGTTTGTATTAATTGATTTTTCTTTGACTCTAGATTAATAAACATTATTTTTTTGCAGATTTAATGGCTTCTTCATCATCCTCCCTTGCTATAAAGATGGTCCCAAAACTAGTGGTTTTCAAATTTCAAGGTGTTCCTACAAAGTCATGCTTCCAAGATGACTATTTAGAGATTTGGGACACTAAACTTGGTCATACATACTAAAACACATTCGTAGTATTGTGCAACAAACCCACAAAAAGGTCCTTGATGATATTTTCTCTTCTTAGATTAGGGCTAGTTTACACTGCATCACACCCAGTATCAGTATAGTCCTTAGAGCTTATCATGACACTAGTAGAGAACTATGTTTCTAAAGAAAGGGTTGTGAAGAGTATAACTAGATGTTCATACTAGATCTTTGAGCTAAGAACATAGAGAAGGTATTCCATTCTCCAAGGGTAAACTATTTTATCTCATTAACCTATCACCAAGTAGAAAGATGGTACAGAGAACATATAGAGGAAGCATCTAAAATCATCTAGTCTTCATACCTCATTGAGAAGACTCCTCTAGGGCATAAAGTAGGTAAATTGGACATGATAAGGGGTTACATGAAAGAAGATATTAGGTATTCTATAATACTCTTGAGTAGAGTCATGGGGTTGCCAACATCAGGACACCCGAATATATGGATGGTGCACTTTATTGAGAATATCAAGATAGTGAAGATGGAAATTGATTAGTCTTCCATTCTTAGTGAGAACTTGGATGAATAGCTAGTGATGGTTAAGAATAATCATAAGTTCTACATGACATCCTATTTGGTGTACATGTTAGCTTTGAGGGCGATGGATTATTTGGGACTCTTCAAAATGGGCAGTATGCAAAAGCATAGCTCTATATAGTATATTTCCAATTGGTGAAGGAAAAATTTCTAGAGCATAGCAAGGAATGTAGGATAGTGAATGATGCATTTATATTCACAATCATCCAATTCATTGAGGGAGATTATGTGAAGAGGATGTTAGAGGAGGTAGTGGAAAAGATTTTAGATGTCAAAGCCTATTACATCCAATATGGAACATTCACTTATTTGAGGGTAGCGGGTATGACGATCAATCCCAAGAAGCTCCCTAGATATCCAAGTGATAGACTTATATTGTTGGAGATCACTTGATGACTTTTGTCGACCTACGATAGAGTAAGGAAGCAACACAGAATAACTTGGGTATGGCCTATTACTATAGGACCATTTAGTGTGGTCCAAAGATAGGATATTTCATCTTTTGAGCCTAAGTTGGATCAATATACCTTGGAGGAATATAACTCTCCTTACCAATATTTTGATAACGTTGGAAGGGTGCAATATTTAGCTAGCAAGATATTTCAACATGAAGATGCAATTGACGACCACTAGATGAAAGCAATAGATGACTACAATATCTATATAAGGGATTATTGTAGGATGGCTCTCTATCTAGAAAGCAATTCTTAGAAGATAAAGAGTCCTTTGAATATTACACAATAGGATACTAAGGATGTCCTTGATGCATTGTTCATTAGAGACAAGGTTGGTGATCGACGTATTATGAATGTTGAGATTGATAAGGAAGAAAATTTAGATATTAATCACAAGGCCAACCATGTCATCAAACTAACCAAGGATTGGATCAAAAAACCTTTCAAATTGGATCTAATTCCTCAATTAGTAGTCTTTCACACTACAACCTGGCTAGTAAGAGGTCAAGGAGTTGAGGTAATAGTGCCCAATTTTATAGCTTAGTCCATAGTGAAGCTAGAAATAGTGCACCAACTTGATAAAGAAGTTGGGTATTATAGGGCTTAGAAAGGTAAAGGCAAGAGGAAGTGAACTTCTCTCAAACAAGTTGGGCCAGAAGAGGAACCAACTCAAGCACCAGCACAACTTGGGGGTAGAAAATGTACAAGGGTCAAAAAATGCACAAGGGGTCAGAGAATGTTGAAGCTACACAAACCTAGAACAATCCTCAAGTACCACCAACTAAACAAGGGCAAGGAAAAGCTAAAACATAAGTAAAAGAAGTATCTCAACCACAACAAGAGGTACAAGCCTCCCCATCTACTCCTAAGAGAAGAAAGATCAAGACTTTGGTCAAGAGGAGAAAAAAGGTGATTAGGAGAGTTATTCCTTTCCCATTAGTGCAAAAAGTTATCCTAGAAGGAGAGGAAGAAGAGGATGATGAGGATGAAGAAGATAACCTTCCTTTGAATTGAAGGACTTGTCTTGCTAGAGCTAGATAGTTGGAATGAAGAAGAAGCTCCATAATTACACCACCATCCATTCCTAAGTAGCCTATTTAGTCTACTACATCAGAAGATAACTGTAGCAATGAATTGATGAGTAGGAGGGTGAAGGCATTGATGTCTTTCAGATGTTAGATTTTGATTTTATGCCAATTAGCACTAAATTGGTAGGAGATAAATTAAGGGATACTCCAACTAATCAACCTCAACAAGAGGGTTGGAGTTAGTTTCCATCTCAACTAAAAGGACTCGAAGTAGCTCCACCATTGCCAAGTTAGGTTACATTTTTCATGGATAAAGGTTATGCTACTCCTCTCCCTCTAAGAAATGAAGAAGAACATGTCCACGTAGAATAGGAGGAAGAGCCACAACAAAAATTTGTGAATGAAGTGTCAGAGGAAGGGAAAATATGTGAGTATCCTCAATAGATTTCCCAAGACATAGAGGTGAGGATTCTAACTCCATGGATATAGAGACTCCTAATGTGGATCTCTCACAAAAGGAGAAGACTTTAGAGAGGAGAGATAAGGGGAGGAGCATAGCAAAATAGACTCCATTGTCAAAAGGAAAATCTCTAATGGAACATGTTCCAAGATGGCTGAGAAAAGAGGTGATTTGAAATAAAAGGAAACACTCCACTAAGGAAGAGGATATGAGAGAATTGATTGAAGTTCTTAGGAAACCTAAGTCATAGCCAAAAGATGCATGGGCATCAGCCTTTATTATGAGTGATCAGAATAAAGATTTATTTTCTCACATTTCTATCCCTCCTCCACATGTAGATGTTGAGGAATTGACTCCAAAAGATTATCAGATCAAGGAAGTTGTGCTTGGGAAACCCACATTGGACACTTCCAAGTTATTGGTGACAACTGGGAGTAAAGAAGTGTTTAGGCATTTAGAATAGGATGACACAAAATTGATAGCACTTTAGAAATAGAATAAGATCCTAAAAGAATATCTAAATGAAATTTTTGGTCCTTTAGATCCTAAAAATCTCGAGGAGACTTTTCATGTAGCATTGGAGAAAAAGGATAAGGAAACAATGTAGCTTGATCCATTTTTGAAAGCTTGTCAGCAATAACGAGAAATTTTTTAGGAAAAAGGTGTGCAAATTATACAGGTAAATCTTAAGCTGCTACACCATATGTATGATAATCTAGATAAGTTGGTGGCCATTTTGAATCAAGATTTTGGTTTAATGGATGAAGTACATACTTGGGGCAAGGACTTGCAAGCACTATAGTCAATAAAGGGTCAAAGATATCGGATGTTTATGGAGGTATATATAGTGGAAGAGTTCAATAAAATTGATGATTAGATAGAGAAGATTGTAGATGGAAATAAAGTAATGGAAATATTACACACGGAGATTCATAAGCTCAAGGATCAAACCCATGAGCAAATACTTGGAGGCAGAGAAACATTATAGTGATGCATGCTTAGATATTTTTGAAGATGATTCAAGGGACAAATTGATTTTTATGGAAGTAGTTGTTGAATAGTTCTGAAAGACTTTTAAAGAAGTTTCTAATGATGATGATATTAGACAAGCATTCAAAATTGAAGAAGCATTATTAGATTTAGATGTGAAATTGGGAGATTTTGTAGAGACTCACATTGAGGTGGGAAACTATAGGCAAAAAGTGAAGGACAAGTATGAAGCCTTATATTTTCTAGATGTAGCTCAAGTCACTAAGATTATTGAGAAATTCAAGAGCAAATACTCAGAAATAGCTCTTGTGTGAAGGGGGACAAAACCCAGAAGCTAGAATTTCAGTTTTGGCACTTGGTGAAATTTTGCATTTTTTGTACCTACTTCTGAGGTGCACAAGTGCACTACTTCTAAGGTACATTTTTCTAGAGGTGTGCTAAAAATTTTAGAGCAAGTTAGAGGTGCACCAATAGTTAATTGAAAATTATAAATTTAGAGCTTTCCATGCATTGAAAATGCATTCTGACACAGTTTAACTCCTACAAACACCTAGTGAACATGGAGCTTCTATTTTTGGCACTTCCAAACACTCCTACATCATCTAAAAGCTTTCTTCTTCTTAATTTCTCATGATTTCTTTATTTTGAGATATGTAAAGTCTAATACATCCATTTAATGATATAAATATGGATGGAGTCCTACTTAGCACCAATTAGATAGTTAGTTTGTACATAATTAGATTTGTTTTATTAGTTTAGAAGCATATATTAGCATAAAGATATCTCTCTCAAAAAAAAAAATTGAGAAGATTTCTTATAAATTCAGGAATGTAATGTGTATTCCAAGCTACCATTATTTTGATGCAATAATATATGCTATTGATGCTCACATTTGGAGTGTAGTGATTCTCACCTAAGTGTGTTATATTTTGTGGATGTATGTTCATGGAATGTAATTGAGCCAATAGTTTTATTATATTATTCTAGTTGTGTGATCTTTTAGTTTTGGTGTTTGCTACGGGTCTACAAATTCTGCTAACATACTTAGTTCGAGAAGAGATCACCATATTGTTCTTACATAGCTTTTTCTCTCACATTTGCACACTTTTTGTGGCCTTGCAATTTGATGAAAAAAGAAACATATTACAGTTACTAAATTCCCATTGACAATTGCATCAATGGAATTAAGAAAACACTGTTCCTATTTTCATTGGTTACCCATCGATCTTTTTAAAGGCTTAACTTGTAGACGTGTTGTTTCCATGGCTTATGTCCATTAGGATTTTACTTTTCATGTTATTTTCTTAAATCTCTTGTTACCCTATCTTTGTTATTTTCTTTACTAACCCCTTGGTTAAATTAGGAATTCATATAGTTGCATTGTTAGACAACATTCATTAAAAATACAAAAATATATTTCTTTTTGTGTGGTTGTTATTTTGAAATAGCAAGAAGATTCAAAATCTTATCTGGATTGTTTAAAGAACTAGAAAATGTCTCCTCATGAACACTCGCATTTATCTTCTACTCAAAAAATTCTACTAGGTTGTAGATCTCTTGCAACCTTGGAGTTGGTCCTAGATTAACATTTCAAGAGAGGAGTTTGAAAGGATTCCTGCCATTAAGCATCGTGCAAAATGACAACTCTACAAGAAACACCTAAAAACAAAGTCTAATGGTAGAAACATGAGAATATACCTAATAATTTATACTAATATAAGATTTATTAGTAAAATCATTGGGTACAAGATGAACTACAGTTCTAGAGTGAACTTTGTGCCTGCTAGATCCATCCATCTAGCTTACCTTATGACAGATAAGAAAGATAAAGTTATCATGTGCCAAATTGTGGAACAATAGTTACTAGATAACATTTAAAGATTGAAGAAAAGAAAGATTGTAGTATTCAGATTTGAATAATTATTAACACATTTATTCTTTCAAGTCATTAGAAGTTTTCTTGGTATCCCTGATTAGAAATGGGATAGTGATAGATGCACAATGAGTATGATAACTTGTACTACAAAAAGAAATTAGAGGAGATAATTACTAATGATATGACAAAGATGATGAAGAATTTCTAGTCTATTATGAAACAAATATTTAGATTTCCACCTACTTTAGTTGAGAAATACAAAAATGATATTTTCTTAATGGTAGAAATAGATGTTACCTATATGGAAGCAATGGAGCCTAGAGTTAAATACATTGACCCTATGGGTTATGAAATGATAGAAGAATTGATTGAGGGCTATGCAAAGATAATTATGGAATCTGGTAGAGATGCAGAGTGTCCTAGATGGGGCATGCATGAAGAAAAGGTCAATCAAGTTCATAGTGAACTTCATAGGAAAGATATTAAGAAGAAAATTAATAAGAAAATTGCTGCAATGCTAAAGGAATTAGGAATGACAAGCAAAGAATAAAAAGAGGTAGAAAGAATAGCTATGGAAATGAGGGCCAATGGTTAGATAGAAGTATTGATAGCTAAACCCTTACTAGTTTAAGTTGGGACTTTGCAAGGGGTTATAGTAGTAGGACAATCAATAAATGCACCATATGTTATAGTATCCTAGGTTCAATCTAATGTTGTGTGACTAGTACAAAAGGACAAGGATGAAGAGGAAGTAATTATAACAAAATTTTAGATAGTAACCCCTCCCAACACTAGGAAATCTACAAGGTTCACTAAAGTAAAGAGAGAACAATTTGAGTCACCTTCCAAGAAGAGAAAAAATAAGATGGCAAGTGGATCGAGTAAGAGAAGAAAAACATTGTAGATAATTAAATCAAATAAGTTTGATGAAAAGGAATTAGAGGAAAAGCCAATTGAGAATTAATAAATAAAGGTAAAGAAAGTCTCTAGTAAGAAATCATGGAAGCCAAAGGTTGATAATTTGAATGTGCAAATTATCAACAACAGTAACTTTTTACAATTAAATAATTTTTATGATAATTATAACAACATGGATAGAAGGTAGTTGGAGAATGTTTTAATTAGGCATATTATACTAACAAATAAAAAATTTGAAGACATTCATAAGGATATACCAAAATACTTATATAATAGATTGATTAATAGGAGAAGAAGAGTAGAAGATGAAGATAAAAGAATTACAAAAAACCTAATTAGAAAATTTTGTGAAGTAAATAGTGATGAGGATATGGAGAGGATAATGAAGGGTATTGAACCCTTACTAAATAATAAGAAGAGAGAAATTCAATTGATTGGTGGTAAGTACGAAGAAGTGAATAATGATACTAAACAAGCAATTATTACATTCATGACTTATACACCCAACCTTATGAAAACAATTAAAGTTTTAGGGGGAAAATCCTATATCAAAAAAGAAGACATTACTAGTTGAGTCTAAAATAGTGCTAGAGAAGTCTACACTAACTATACCAGTAGTTATATCAGTGGCTAAGGCAGTAAAGGATACATCACCAATGGTATTGACATAGTGCAAATTCATAGAACTAATGACATAATTAATACATAAAAGAATCCATTGAAGGACTATGGCACAAATGTTGGCAATTTGGTCAATTACACTAGCTCCAAAAATGAGGAAGAAAAAGAAAGAAGTTGAAAAAAAAGAGAAAAGAAGAAAAACAAAATAATAAAATAGAAGAAGAGATGAAAAGGAGGAGGAAAGAAAGGAAAAGAGAAGAAGAACTGAAGAAGAGAAAAGAAGAACATAAGAAGAGAAAAGAAGAAGATTGAAAGAAGAAAGAAGCAAAAGATGAGAAGTGAAAAGAGGAAGCATAGAAGAAAAAGGAGGACAAAGAGAAGAAGAAAAAGAAAGAAGAGAAGATAAAGGAGAGTCCACCTGGTTTTCATAGGACACCCTTTACATTAAAATCACTTAAAGGATCTAATGATCATGAAAAAATGGAATTGATCTCATCACTCTAGTAAAATAAGAATAAAAAAGTGAAGAGTTTGCAAAACACACTGATAGAGCTAACTGATAGATTATAGAACTTTATATCAGTAAAAATGACTAAACTAGATCTAGAGGATAGAGAAAAAGATATTATTCAATCTTTTGATATTGAATTTACTACCTTATCAGATATAGCAAAGGTAAAGGCACAAACTATGCATGATGTAGAAAATTTTAGAAAAGTTTGTGACAATATAAGAGGAGATCTTAAGAGTCTTGATGAAAATATCAAGGAACTAAGACAATGTCTAATAGAAAGAAAATTTGTACAGCATGGGAAGTGTGTTGTAGCATACACACTTGTCAAAGACATATCAAATGAATTAAGCACCAAATTCAATGAGTTAGAGACACTTGGAAATGAAGTACAAAATCCCTTGGCTAAGATCATTAATCTTGAGAAAATAATTAGCAAAATAAGTGATAATATCAAATTAATAGATCTATAGAAGGAAATGAAGATGAAAAGATTTGCATTACTAAAAGAACACCTTGCATTAAAAATTGATCTAGTATAGAGATAGTTGGAAGAATGTCTGGAATTAAAGGAATCTTATGATAATTTTTCCTACATAGACTTAGATACAATGGAGATAGTGTCATATTCTCTATGCATAGTTTTGAGTGTAGCTGATGTAGTGAAAGAAAAGTGGGACATGCAATTCACCATGTTGAAATAGAACTTTGATGATTGCATCACTCTAATATCCAACCAGCATAAACCATAAAGGTGACACAATTTTTGACTTGTACATAAACTTTGACACCTTTTCATTAATGTCAAAGGGGGAGAGAAGGATAAGGAAAGTTATAGAGAAGGTTAACTGGGAGAAAAGGATAAATATACATATGTACATATGTAGAAGGATAAGGAAAGTATATTATATGCATATGTGTGAAAGGGAGAATAGTTAAATGGGGAGTTCTATAATATAATTAGGAGGTATAAGGAAAGATGGTTAAAATGTAATCATCCACACTTTTGAAGTTTTTTTAAGGAAAAGTTTCATAAAATTTTGAAGTTTTTCATTTTGGAACTTAGCCAATTTTCCCATATGTTACCATCAATGCCAAAGGGGGAGATTTTTGGCAATTTGGCTATGGCAGACATTTTATGTTATCATTTATGGCAACATATATTCAATATAATGAGGGCAGACTATGAAGAATGAGTTATGACATCCATACCTGGAAAGTTATCTAAGTATCATATAATTTATCTAGAAGAACAAATAGAGTTCTGATTAGTATAGTTCACCAAAGTCATATTAGCATGTGTGCACTTGAGGAAAGATATTACAAAGTATAATGAGTCTACAGTGAAGTCCGTAGGATAGTATGAATAGTACAACAAAAGTTATGGGCTATTTAGAATTGGATATTTTGGGTTAATTTTTACAAAATAATTACTTCAATAATTAGGGATGACATCTTAGATGTTAACCCTAAGTCAATGAAAGATAATTATGCATTTTTGTAAAGTGTGTAAAAGCATGAAGGGTGATTGGGCAGTAATATTATAATTGCAAAGCTATAAAGGAAATATTGTGAGTGCAAAGTTTGTGATATAATGTATGTATTGTATGATGTGTGAAATTTGATGTATGATTAGAGGAATGTGAATTGTGTGAGCAGAAAAGGAAATATCAGCTATTGAAGATATTAGCAGTAAAGAGGTTTTTGTATCTATCTCTTTGTGTTAAGGAACTACATTGTATATTGCATGTTTGGGCAGTGGGCTCATCTTGCATACATTTTGAATTTGTATATTACAACTCCTAATAGCGTTGAGGTTTCTAACAAGGCCTAAGTCCTCTAACAAGGGCCAAGACACTATATGGATGTAATAGACTCCTAACAATGTCAATATCTTTCACAAGATACTTTGATTAGTGGATCATTTTGTGGGTACCATCCCCACCAAATTTTTCCCTTGTTATGAGTTCTCTTATTGTTCAACATAGTTAGTTTACTTTCATATGCAATTTATTAGGTTCTTAATAATATCCATTTTTGGGCTAAAGTTTATAAAATACTAATTCACACCCCCCCCCCCCCCCTCATTATTTCTTATTTCTAACAGCTTCACCCACATCTTAAAGAAAAAAATCCATCTAAATGTGTAGCAGAAGATTTGGGAGGTGACCCCAAATAAGAATCTTATGAAAAAGCTTCATATGAAAGATTGAAACCATATTGCCAAGGCTTAATAATCAGTGCAATTAGTTCTCCCAAGTATAAAAATGGTCATGAAGAATGATCCTTTTTTCCTTAGGATTATTGAATCTTGCAATAAAGAAACCATTCACCAAGGGATAGAAATAATCTAAGTCAAAAATATATGGTTCCTAGTGCTTCATTATCCAAGCATGGAGCTCTAATAGAATTGACTAGAAGCCCTTAAACTGACAGATAGAAGCATCCATAAAGATAGCCTTGGTTTGATGCTCAATGTTTGATATTGTTGTAGATGCTTAAAATTGTCCCTAAAGACTATATTAATTTATTTAATATTGCCCGTGAAATTGTAATTAATTATTAATTAATTAATGATATTGGTCACATTCTTTTACATATTTGATTAAATTAATTAATTAATTAAGTTCATTCTCCTAAGTATTTAAATTTAATTTAAATACTCCTAGCCCTAATGTGTTAGATTAATTTAACACATGGTTCTCCATGTTTCCCCTTTTTAAATAAATTTTATTTATTTAAATCCCCACATCCCATTAATTCTTCTAAACCTATGATTAAATTAAATCCTATTTAATTTAATCTTAAGCCTAGCTTAAAACCTAGCCTACACCCATCATTTTCATCCTCTTAAACCTAATTCCTCTTTTAATTCCACTTAATCACCTTAATCTTCTTGCTAATCCCCCTCATTAGCTTAAGTGTGTGCTCACACATGTGTGACAAGGCATGCCTACACACTCCCCTTTGCACTCTTGTCTCCCACTCTTCTTCTCAAGTTTGCCCACACATGTGTGAGAAAACTTTGAATATTTCACCACTTGCATGGCTTGCATGTCACCTTATGTGGCACCTACATGGATGCCACCTCACCAAGTCCTCCCTCAAGCCTATAAATAGAGGTCTTCTCTCAAACATTTGTATCTCTCATTATTGCATTGTTATCATGTTGGTTTGAGATTTGAGCTTTCATTATAGTTGAGCTTGCATTCTAGTTTGAGCTTTCATAGTAGCTTTCATGGTAGTTTTCATGGTGATTTCTAGATGCATACTAACCATTTAGTAGCTGGTTTAGCTTTTCATTTGCATTATTAGTCTAGTTTACTTGTGCATTCACATTTCCATTGCATTTACATGTTAGTGTAGCTTGCATACTTAGTTAGTTTTCTTGGTTACATTTCATTCTCATCCTTGAATTCCTTCAAGTATGGCTTTCACCATAGCCATTTCTTAATGTGTTCTTCACCTCATGTAGCTTAGGTTCATATTTCATCATCACTCACATTTGCACATCTACATTCTAGAGATTCATTACATTGTTGTGTTTGAGAGAGCACGCTAAACATACTTCCAATCTTAGCACACCAACAAGGCCTCTCATGGGTGCCTTTGTTGAGCTGTAGAAGTTGCTTGAGGGCTTGATTTTTTGGCTGCTTTGAGTTGCAAAACTCAAGCAAGTATTAGTTCATTTGTTATTTCACTTAATGAATACACTATGCATGCATTTTAACTAATGTTTGTTTGTTTGTTCATGCTCCCAATAGGTCACTTCTTCTAGCACACATTTTGGCATGCCTGGTGGGACCCATGTCCCTAATTTTATCTCAAAAATCCACAAACAAAACCTTTTTTAGCCATATAAATCCTCACATTGTCATCTTCATGAGCTACAGCATCATCTGCAATAGTAGTCTGCGCAGACCAGCATCTCGGCTACAACTTAAACCACTCACCTTTACCATAGGAAACCTTATTTTAGCATCTACGTAGGAAAACATTATATCATCTAGGTTTCCACATTGTCATCTGCGAAGATTTCTTTCTTGTCTGTGAATACCAATCTGTCATCTGTGTATTATACGGGTCCTAGTTTCTCGTCTGAAACTTTCGACATCTTTGCATTTTATATTGTCATCTACATCTGGCATGGTGCCACATCACCACAAAACATATTAAGTTTTTGCCTCTTTCATCTTCGAGTTTTGTCATCTATGAGTTCTAGCATTTTTTTAGTTTATCATCTATGAGTTTTAGTGTCTGCATCTACAATTTGTCGTTTGCACCTGTAGACAAAGTTGCCCAAGTTTTTTAATTATTTTTACTAACTAGTGACTTGCAAGTTTTTACTAATGATTTTTCATACACAGAGTTAATTTTCAAAACTTAAAAAATAAAACCAATAATGATTTTCATCACTAAAGAAATTTGAAGTGATTTTTACCACTTAGACTCAAAAGTTAATGAACTTGTATGGCTTAATCACTTTCATTTGAATGGATGAATCTTAGCATAGTAAACATTTAGACTTGGTGCTTAAAATTGACATGAATGTTAGGGTAGCTAACATTTGGACTTGGTGCTTAAAATTGACATGAATGCTTAGGGTCGAAACAACATTTGGATTTGGTGCATAAAAAGAACTCACACTATTTTGAATGCCTTAAAGGACAATGGACATATATGCCTAGGCTAGAAAATATTTGGAATTGGTGCTTAAAATTAACATGTATTCCTAGCTAGAACACATTTGGATTTGGTGCTTAAAATGAAGTCATACACTCTTGAATGCCTTAAAGTAAATTGACTTTATTTTAGCATTTTTATTTTTAGCATTTTATTTTAGCACTCGCTTTACTTCCTTTTTGACAAGTCCATGTTTTTCATTTACATTGGCACCATTTCAAGTTGGAAAGAACCTTGCATTTTTTAATAAAAAGTTTCTTCAAGTAGATAGAAAACCTAAAGCTTTATTGGGAAAGAACAAGTGTCTTTTAAACCCCAAGGCCACTTACATATTCTCTCCCCTCGTGCCTTCAGATGATCTTGGGTGCACAAGAAAGAAATGGTCTTATTTTTATTTTTTTTAGGAGGCCTACTTGGGGATTTCATCACCCCTTGGGACAACCTCAACTCCAATTTTTTGGTAGAGTATAAATAGTGGTAGGTGAATCAAAAGAGACCTCTCTTGGAAGAAAAATATTGTCACTCTTGGCTAAGCCTCAAAGAACTTTATACTTTTGGGAAGTGGAGGATGAGATTTGGGTTACCATCTCCCCCTGGCTATGTGGAAATATTTTCTTTCATCTATAGATTTGGGCCTCACATACCTTGCGTATATTGAGGATACCCCTTAGATAAGCCTTGTTCATCCTAGTGATAGCCTTATTAGGATTGTTGGCATGTTCAGCATGCTTGTTCAAACATTCAAAACCTAAGCCAAACATCAAAAAAGTTATAAAATGAGTGAAATTATGAGGTAACTTTTCATTGAGTGAAATAGTCATAAGTGAGGTCTTCTTGACTCACAATTATTTTTAGCAGTCTTACATTGAAATTGGTTGAGTCTAGTTACATCTTGTTTCAAAGTTTTTGGGTGCTTGAAATTTGGGTCTTGTTTTATTCCTACCATGACTAATAAAGTCATCCAAGTCAAACATAAGAAAGTGAAATTGTCCAAACCACCTATCTACAAGGAAAGGAAGAACCTAGTATATGGTGACAAACAATTATGATACATTATCAAAGATATCCAAAAGGACGAAGCTAGACAAGACCATTATGATAGAATTGAATACAATGGAAAACTCCAAAATTGGTCTGCCTTCCCAGGAGTGAACCCAGGGTTTTTATTTCTAATGAATGAAGATTGAGTTAACCACATAAGTGACCATAATATCTTCCATTTTCTATATCTACCTCCATTTCTCAAACTCCTAGTCTTCCATTTTCAAATTTTCTTCTAGAGAGCTTGAACCTTAAAACATCTTTTGAAATTGTGATGCTAGACCTTTTATCTATAAGCAAACATTTATCCTAATTACACTTACTTATTTGGGATCACAAGTCCATCTCAAAATAGTGAGTAATCAATTTGGTGTCCTATCTTTCATAAAGATCACTTGACTATCTTTGGTAGGAGAAAGATACTATTATCCTCTAATCCAACTTTGTTTGCTAAACCAAGGTCTTTTGTCCCCACTTGGGTAGTTGACCCTTTAATCACATAAGGTTAATAGCTCTCATCCTCATTTTCTTTTTCTTCCATAATCTTCCACCCATGGGTTGGTCACCATTGCATGGTACACACACGATCAGGAAGGTTCACATTTAATCCCATGTCATGTTTGTGGGAATCATTGAGGCAATCAAAGATGGAGAATCTATTTCCTCCACACACAACTTCATTAGGGATCACAATTCCCTCTAGTTCAAACCTTGGTATGCCTAACTCAACATCCACACAAAAACTAGAAGATCCCTTCTGTAACACAACTTTGGGGGGTAATGATGAAGAAGTATACCAAGATGAAGATCCTATTGAGCCCAACAATGTACGTAGTGATGTTAGGACATTCCTTGCGGATCCCTACAATTTGGAAATGATGGAGAAATCCATTAGGGTCAACAAGACGAAGATATTCCTAAATTTGGTCAAGGATGGTGTTAATTTTCCCCCAAGCTTTGATGAGAGCACTTTGTTTGGACAAATTTAAAAAGGTGGTTCTTTCGTAGTGCCCACTTCAACCGCAGCTCCAACATCTGGCAAAGGGAAAGAAACCATGGTGAAAACTAGTGCTATGCCTACATCTAGCACTTCAACATAATCCACATTCTAATTGAGTGTAGAACATATTCAACAAATCATTAGTGCCATGCCCAATGTTACCACACATGCTAATATTCCACAATCTACCTTGACAACTTCAACTGTGGGATGCTTAGGCATTGGGCAAGTGCCTACTCAACCAATGTCAATTCCAAAACAACCAATGCAATCCTCTTATTTACAAGTGCCAACAAGTATGGTAAAGACATATGTGCCAATTCCAACAACTGCATATCAATACATTGGCCAAAGTGGAGTACTTCCACCACCTCACACTACATTTCAAACTCCCTACAATTTAGGAGGTGGATTTATGAACTCCCAACAATCACAAGTGCAACCCAATCAAGATTTGGCTCAAAAATTCCAAGAATTATGAAATTTGGTCCTTAGCAAGAACAAAAAAGGGGTGAAGGATGTCTCTTTTGAGGAAATTTTTCCTTTTCCATTTGATAAATCCATTAATATGGTACCATTTTGACCCAGTTTCAAAATTCCTAAATTTGACAAGTATACGGGAGAGACATGCCATGTCACCCATCTCAAGGAATTTTCCATTTTGTGCCAAGAAGTAGCCTACAGTGATGATTATCTTAAGAGACTCTTTACACAAAGTCTTGGAGGCCCCACACTAGAATGGTTAATGAATTTACCTAAGGGCTACTTTACTTCCTTCAATGATTTAAAAAGTAATTTTATAGCACAATACTCTTACAACATTAAACATCATGCCTCATTAAGTGATTTGTGCAACACAAAGCAACGAAATGGTGAAACATTTGCCAACTTTTTACAACTGTGGAGGCATCTTGCTAAATGCATGCCCTAAAAAATTGATGATTCCCACCTTGTGGATATATTTATCAAGAACTTCATACCTAAAATGTCTTTCCACATGAAGATGGATAGCCCCAAAGACTTTTCCACTTTAGTCAAGAAGGGCAAGAATATTGAAAATGGATTTTTGGAAAAAGATACCATTAAGAATTATAATTCATCATCCTCACACAATGAGGCAAACAACAATAGCAAACCCAAATTCTGGTCCAAGAATAAAGGTGTCATGCACGATGGTGTCACTGATGTCAAAAATATTCAAGGAAGGAACAACAACAACTATCATAATTGAAACAACAACAATTCGAACAATGACAATCAGCAATCTCAAAATCAAACACAATTTTTCCCTCGCAACAACAACAATTACAACCATGACTATGATCACAATAGAAAGTTCACAAATTTTTGTTAACCTTTGGAGGCCGTATTTCAAAAACTAGTGGATCATAATTTGATGGTATTTCCTAACACATGACCCTTTGATGAGAACCAACCCAAATCAAAATGGTATAGGGAAAATGAATATTGAAAATACCACCGCATCAAAGGACATGACACAAAAAAGTGTATCAAGCTCAAAATCTTAATTCAAAATCTTGTCGATGATAGGAAAATTAAGGTAGAAGGAGGTCCAACCTCTAAAAATGCTAAATTGAAGATATTCCAAAAGTAATTTCCCAATCACAACAATGATAACAACAATACCAATAATACAAATCAAGATTCCACATCAAATGCATTACCTTATGATTATTCTACTAACCACATATCAGGATTTGACTCCTTGTGTGGTAAGATAGAAACTATCAATATATGTGGTTTTGACTCCATGTGTGGTCGCATTGAAGAGGTAGACACTCATGTGAATACCCTTTTCTTACAACAGCTGATTTTGATGCCACCACTCGATGAGGAAGACTTACTTTGCAAGCTACCACTCCTAATCACACTAATCCATCAGTGCCACATGTGCCTGCTAGGCCATCCACTTCACAAAGGCTCGCTTCTCGCTATGATGTGTTATCCTAGTTAGGTAAGATCCCTCACAAATATCCATTCTTGACCTCCTTACCACATCACCATCCACAAAGAGATCTTGGAGAAGGCTCTTTTAAAGTCTCATGTTCTTGAAAACATTAATGCTTCCCAATTCACTGCCATGATTGGAAACCTTGCTTCCCAACAACACCTTCTCTTCATGAATAAAGATTTCCAAGGTCCTGATCTCCACCATAATTTGTCGCTCCACATTGAAGTCCTTAAATAGTGACATAAAATTAAAAGAGTCCTTATAGATAATGGATCCAGTTTGAATCTATGTACATTGAAGATGATTTATTTCTTGGGACTTCCAAAAGATCTCCTAGATGTCAATAAGAGGATAGCAATCAAAACTTACAATGAGAGGGAAAGAGAATCAAAAGGGGTCATCATGTTACTTCTCAAGGTTGGACAAGCCGTCATAAATATTGAATGCCATGTCCTAGACCTAGATTTTCCATATAACATTTTGATTGGTCAATGTTGGATACATACACTAAAGGTTGTCTCATCTACCTATCATCAATGCTTGAAATTCCCTCACCAAGGAAGAGAGGTCACAATCCTAGGTGATCCTACTCCTTTTGCATTTTGTAAAAGATTGGAAGATGCACCAGCACATTTTTGTCCAATCAGTGAGTTTTCCAAAGTTATACCTAAGCCTCTCACCATAACAGAATCACCTTCCACAACAGTGTCAGAGTTAGCCAATGATGATTCCAATTCCCGCAAAGGAAAAGAGAAGGTGGGAGATACTAAAGTCAATACTATAGGGAAGAAGGTTACTTTTACTTATTTAGGAATGGGAGAGTATAAGTTTGAAAATGCCTTGTGTGTTGGACAACTACCATTCTCCCCCTGTTCTTTTGGAAAACCTTCACAATTACCACCTCCTACCAAGAAAGAGACTGTGCATATTAACAAGACAACATTTGAACATTGGGGTTCACTTAGTGATGAGCATATGGAGTCTAATATTTTAGATTGGCTATACTATGATGGAAAAGATGAACTTGTGGAGTTCCCCAAAGATAAGTATGTTAAGACCCCTCCCATTGTCAAAAACATGGGATATCATGGTACCGGCCTTGGATCTAAAGAAGATTGAATGAGACAACCCTTAGAAGCTAATAGCTACCCTAAAGGATGTGGTTTGAGCTCCATTAAATGTAAGGTATCCTTTGCTGACAACTATTGTATGGTTGAACCTAATTTCGAGATTGAAGAGGAGGAATTCTTTGAAGTGCCTTTCCAATACATTGAGGGTGACCTAGATAACTATGTCCATGCCATTACCATAGATGACATTTCATCCACTGAACTACCTCTCACCAACCCCAACATGATAGACTAGGAATTTCAAGATACAACACCAACTTTTGATATCTATAAGTCTGATGAAGTAGTGATGGCACTCTTTGGCCTTAAGAATCTCTGAGATCATGAACATGAGATCCAATACAATGAGGAAGCCTACTTTGGTAGCCAAGTCAACTCTCTTAGTCGCAAAAGTGAAAAATAAAATAAAAAAGGAAAAATAAAAGAAACATCCTCTAGTGAAAACTCTTATGGGTCACTTTTGGATGAAGAAAAAGATAAAATAAAGGATGCATCTTTTGGTGAAAACCTCTTCGAGGTTCTAGAAGAGGGAGAGATTGACTCTCTATTTAGATCTTTACTGCCAAAAAAGTCATCTATTTTGAATGAAGACACAATTCCAATCAATTTGGGAATAGAGGATAATCCACAAATCACCTACATTGCTGCTACCTTAAGTCTTGAAGAATAAAAAGCCAGGACTGAATTCTTGAAAAGGGGAAAAATCAATTTTTCATGGACATACAAAGATATGCCTAGTTTAGACATAGATTTGGTTGTGCATCTTTTGACAGTAGACCCCAAGATTAAACTAGTGAAGCAAAAGTTGTGCAAGATGCATCCTAAGGTAGCACTTTTAGTCAAAGCAGAGTTACAAAAAATGTTAGAAGCAAAGTTCATCCACCCTATTGATTATCTTGAGTTGGTCTCCAACATTGTTCCTATAGGGAAAGCATCTAGGGGCATCCGTGTTTGTTCATATTTTCAAGATTTAAATCTTGCATGTCCTAAGGATGATTTTCCACTTCCTAACATAGACATCATAGTGGATTTGACTGCTGGACATGAGAGGTTGTCTTTGATGGATGGTTTTTCTAGTTACAATCAAATCAAAATTGCAAAAGAAGATCAACATAAAATGGCATTTATGACCCCATGGGGAACCTTTTGTTATCAAGTCATGCATTTTGGCTTGAAAAATACCAATGCCACTTATCAATGCGCAATGACAACCATATTTCATGATCTTCTACATGTCATAATGGAGGACTATGTTGATGATATCCTAGGAAAGTCAAAGACAAGAGAATCCCACATTGATGTTCTCACCACTATTTTTGAAAGGTTGGAGAAATATAAAGTGCACCTTAATCCAAAGAAATGTGTATTTGGGGTCAAATTGGGCAAATTGTTAGGCTACATTGTGTCAAGAAGAGGTATTGAGGTAGATCCTACAAAAGTAAAAGTCATCATGGACATGCCTCCCCCTAAAACATTCAAACAACTCCATAATTTTCAAGGAAAGTTACAATCCATTAGGATATTTGTGTCACAATTAGCAAATAAGGTCCATCCACTTCATCATTTGCTTCACAAGGGAAAAAAAATTTAACAGGATTGTTTATGCCAAAAAGCATTTGAACAAATTAAGACATATTTGGCTAATTCTCTAGTTCTGGTCCCTCCAGTTGTAGGATGACCATTGATTCTATACATTTCAGCTACTTCAGTTTCCCTAGGAGTACTTTTGGCACAATTAGATGAAAATGGGAATGAGCAAGTTATATATTACCTCAGTTGAACACTAGTTGGCTATGAGTTGAACTACACTGCTATTGAGCAAGCATGTTTGGTTGTAGTCTTCTGCACAGAGAAGTTATGTCATTATATGCTTAATAATACTACATACCTCATTGCCAAGATAGATCCACTCAAATATTTTCTATCAAAAGCTGCCCTCACTGGTCAAGCAGCAAAATGGGTCTTGATTTTAAGTCAATTCGACATTGTTTATAAGGATCGTAAGGCCATTAAAGGATAAGTAATTACTAATCATCTTGCCAAAGCTCCTCTTCAAGGTGACCATCCCATTGTAGTAGATTTTTCAAATGACACAATTATGACTATAGCCCCTAATACACCATGGAAACTATTCCCTTGCACAAACAATATAGCTAAGTATGAAGGTTTAGTCACAGGACTACATCAAGCTATCAAATGGAATATCAAAAATATTCTTGTCTTTGGAGACTCACAATTGGTCATTAAACAAGTCATAGATGAATACCACACCAAGGATGAGAAATTATTTCCCTACCATAAAATAGTTGAGTATCTTAAATAGCACTTCATACATATTATTTTTCAGAAAATACCAAGGGCTAATAATAAGGCAACAGATGCCATGGCAACTATTACCTCCATGATTTCCAAGCCAGAATATGTCGAGAATCTTTTTACTCCTTCTTATGAGAAAATTGATTCAAAGTTGGTGTGTGAGATTGTTGGTCCTGAGTCTCCATGGTACAAAAATATTTTTTCTTATTTTCATCACAAAGCTGTTCCCATATCCCTTACCCCAAATTAGAGGAAAACCTTCATCCATTTCACAGTTCGATATACCATCCTAGGTGACACACTTTTTTGAAACCACTTTGATGGAACCCTCCTCCAATGTCTCAATTCAGATGAAGCTAGAATAGTGTTAGAAGAGGTCCACCAAGGGATTTGTGGTGCCCATTCTAGTGACCTTACATTAGTGAAAAAGATTCTTAGGATAGGTTACTATTGGCCCACGATGGAAGCAGATGCATATCATTTTGTGAAAAGATTTGTTCCTCATAAATAGCATGGTGATTTGATACATGCTCCCACCCAAGACCTTCAACCCACCATCACTCCATGGCCCTTTTCCCACTAGGGATTCGATCTTGTTGGTCAAGTATACCCAAATTCCTCAAATGGCCACAAGTATATTATTGCCGCCACTGAGTACTTCACAAAGTGGGTTGAGGCCATTCCATTGACCTACATAACTAGAAAACAAATTTTGAAGTTCATTTTGAACTACATTATTTTTCATTTCAGTTCACCTCAAGATATTATGATTGATAATGGAACCCCTTTCAAAAATCAAGAAGTTGCAACATTATGTAGGAAATTCAGAATCACCCAACATTTTTCCACTAGATACTACCCCCAATGCAATTGCCAAGCTAAAGCTACCAATAAAACCATTTTGAAAATCCTCAAGAAAATTGTTGATGTAGCTGGCCATGATTGGCATCTCCAAATTTCTCTCACCCTTTGGGCCTACCACACCTCCATCCATACCCCCATAGGAGCCACCCCATTTTCCCTTGTTTATGGCTCTAAGGCAGTCTTACCCATCGAAGTGTTAGAGTAAATAATTAATTTATTAAATATTTATTCTATTTACTTAAGCTTACTTAGGTAAATGCATTTATTAATTAGTTGTAGTCTAGGAGTTAGTTATAAGTTGTTGACAATATCCAGGAGTTTTTTCTCTCCTAAGTCATACTTATCCTCTCACATTGTTTGAGGACTTTCCACCTTATGTAGATGTATGCTTAGTTGTCACACTTATCTCCTAGCATCTTCTAGCTTATTCTGGAAGGTTCCTAGAGCTCTTTATATTTGGGCTCCCTCATTGTATCATAACACAACAACATAACTTCTTGCATATTGTAAATACATATTTTCTTGTGTTGCAATATCTTGTGATCTCTCATGTCCGTTTAGGGTTTTTCTCTTGCTCTACACTCTTCTCTCCTTGGCTTCTCTTTGATAGGTTTTCACATGCAGGTGATCTTGGGCATCTTTAGAGTTGGATTTCATCAACTCCAACACCAAGTTGAGCTCCCTTCCCTCAGAATCTCTCTCAAGAATCTAATGTCTAAAGAAGAATACCAAGTTTTTCACTTGCAAGAGCTACAACTCCTTGATGAGAGACACCTTAATGCCCTATACCACCTCCACGTGTATCAAAATTGCCTTCAACTTCAGTATCATAAGAAAGTCAAGCCATGAGAATTTGAAGTGAGTGATTTAGTTTTGTAGCATAATATGAGGAACCTCTAGAACTATGAAAAGAAAGGAAAATTTGAGGCAAATTGGCTAGGTCCATTTATCATCACAGCCAAATATGGATCTGGGGCTTATCAGATTGCTACTCCAGAGGGAGATCTGCTCCCCGAGCCTGTAAATATTCAACATCTCAAGAAATTCTATGCTTTAGCCTTGTAGTTCCTGTATAGTGTTTATAGTCCTGCAAAAATCCAAAAAAATCAAAAAATTAGAAAAAATTCAAAAAAAAATCATAAAATGTTCCTAAAGAAAAAACCTGAAAAGCAGAAAATGTTCCTGGAAAAAGTATTGTAGATCCATTGTCTATAAGGCTTATTTTTCTTTACTTCATTCCACTATTCCATTTCCCTTGTGCAAAGTCTTATCTAGCTTTTTGTTTTTCATGCACCCAATAAAAGACATCTTGCCTATGAGGCTTCACTTCACTTCCATCTTCTGAAAGACCTCTAGTCCATGAGGCAATTTTTTGTCGATTGTTGTTCCCATCCCATTACACTGAGCTTTTTCACAACAGTGATCACACTTGGACTTACACAAAATCACCATTTGAGACTTTTTGATCTAAGACACTTGTTTTCTTCACAACCCTTGCCAGAAACACATGATTTTATGATCATTGACATTTCAATTTGACACATTTTTATGGGATGAATCCTTCCTATAGGAAACATTGCAACATTCACTTCTCAACCTAAGCTTCTTGGTAGGAACTATGGACTGAATGACTACTTGGTCATGTAGTCTCTTTTTTTGGTTGATTTAATTTTGTGTGTTAATGGAAGCCTTTTAGGATGTGCCTTGATCTTCCATATTTTGGTTGTACCTAAATGGCTCTCATTGACTACATGTGTTTTTTGTGGTATGATCTATTTCTTTTGAGGCTTTATGTCATATGTGTTAGTTTTAAGTTATGTTAATGTATTGCACAATGGGGGCAATAGGTTAGCACACTTTCCACCAAAGATCCCTAAAAAGACTTTGGGTGTGCCCAGACCTCTCCATGGCATATATGACATTTGATCCATCATGACTATGCAAACTACACCTATCATCCTAAAATCTCTATGGTTTTGTGTGTCTAGTCCATGCAAAAGAGTCATGTCATTTATGCTTCTATAGCATATAATGCATAACTCATTTGCAAAATCAACTTAAGGTGTGCTCTCCATATAAACACAATGGAATCTCTTGATATCATGTAGTTAGATTTCATGTAGCTAGGGTCTTCATTCGAGTCATGCTTGAGACAAGGTCCTTTTTTATTTCTGCCCTCCTAGGCTACACTGTTGGGTTTCTATGAGTGATAGTTTTGATAGATATTCATTTTCATTAGGTTACATTCATTAGACATTTTTGTACATTTTCACTTTTAGGTTTCATTCATTTTAGGCTGCATTTTTTTCATTGCATTCAGTCATTCATTTTCCATTACATTACATTCATTAATGCTCATTTGATTCATCTCCTTTAGTGTTCATTAGGCATTTATTAGTTCATTTCCATTAGGTTGCATTTGTTAGACATTTTTTTCATCCCATTAGTTACACGCATCTATTTTAGTCATCACATCAAACAAAATCTCATAAATGCATCCATGCATGTAAAATAAAACAATACATACATCTCGTAATTGTCAACAAACTTGCATCATCCACATTTTAGGCATCATATACATATACATCATAGGAAACATCACATAGCATCACATCCTACATCACAAATTTCAATATCCATATCATAGATATCATATGCATCACATAAGTCCATACACATATAAAGCCATCGAATCATGTCATGTATATATATCAAAAATACTGTATGTACAATCCATATACAAATCATGTAGAATCATATAGTACAAATGCATCATCAAAAACTCGCTGCATCTGCACATATCTATCAAAAAATTGATCACTATACAAAATCAAGCCACTGGCTATGAGGGCCTAGCCCCCCATATATCCCCCCCTAAGGGAGGTCTCTATTGTCCTACGCACTACTCTGATCTAGCTCTACCCCATGAAATCCATGAGTTGCCCCCCCTCGCAAAATCTGGTTGTCACTAATCAGCAGGTATGGCCTCAATATATAGTGATCTATAATAGGCTACCTCTCATATGGACCATGCCTCTACTCGGCTAGCTGTGATGGCCTCCTACATGACTATGATGGCTGCCCTAGGCTATAGCATCTATCTCGCTATGTCCCTCTACCTATGGTATCTGTCCAACTACATCTGATGGGTAGCTTGCTTGGCCTATAATGCAGCTACCTCCCCTTTGAGTCTTCCTAGATCCTCCAACTCCTCTGCATTAGCATGGACCTCCATGTCTACAAACTCCTTGGCATCCACCCTTGCCTATAGGGACACTAAGGTCTCATGTGCACTGTCTCATCTAGCCCTCTACACCTACAGCTCTACCTATATGGCCACTATGGCTTGCTCTAGGCTATCTGCTTGTGCCTACTACGCCTATGCTACCCCCTTTAACCAAGCTACCTCTGCACAGAGGATATCCTACTCATCCCTCACCATATCCAAGTCCTTTACTGGCCCCTATCTCTATCCACCTCTTAGCACCTGCACATATGGCCCTTGTCCTAGTGCCTGTGTCAATGCCTCTATTGGTATCTATACTGGTACTAGCCTTGGCCCTCTCCTCACTCATGCTCTATGCCCTCACAGTCTCTCATGTGCCCCTTATAGTGGTGGTGGCATCATAGTTTCCTACCCACCATCCCCTACTCCATTCCCCTCCCCCTATGCCTACTCCACCAGTAGTGATGCCCCAGGCATTGTCAATCTCATGGGCTGATGAGTGGCCCACCACTGTGCATATGTCAGTGTCACACCTACATCCCCTTGTCCTAACCATGTACCCATGGCACTATTGGCATAGATACCCATGGTATGTGGGCCAACAAAAGGTTGGCCCTATGCCTCCATAGCCAATCATACTCCTGAGAAACCATAGGGTATAGGAATCTATCTGGTACTGCATCCTATGTCCTCCCAAACTATCATCGCACCAGAGAAGGCATGTAATGCATGATCACGTGCATGGATTTCCCAATGATCTAGTAGTCAATTTTTGTGTATGAGAGGTATATCGAATCCTCTATGTCATTCTCCCATCCTGCTGCTAGTATCCTACCCCACCGCTCTGCCCCATCATATGGATTCCACTCAAACATAATGATCTCATCAATACAGTGGTGCCAAAATCCCACTAACTCTATGGCTATGTACTAGATTGGTAGCTAGTATCTACATGTGAATGGCTCATTAGGCTGCCTGGTCTCCCACCAGGTGATGGGTTGTGTGACTCCAATGTGCTCCCATGACCAAACCATCAACAATGTCAATCCTGGTCCCACAATCCACAGCGTATGATAGGTTTACATTTGCAAATCATGGTATAACTCTGATAGGATCATCTATCCCTAGTAGTAGACTTCTCTGTCCTCCTATAGAAGGGTGCTCAACACCAGTGCCTAGCCAATAGGCCAACCATGTCCTACGTGATCAAGTAGCATCCACCATATGAGTGAGGTCAGATATACTGCCAGCCCTAGTAATCTCTGCTCTAGATCTCCCCTCCATGATAGCCATGATCATTGGATCGGAAATCTTTGCAACCATCTATCAAACCACTCTCTCAGAAATGGGTCTAACCCTTTTAGTACATACTCTGGGTATGCCTTGCAGATGGGCACTTGTAGGATCTGCCACACATCCAGAAGTGTGACTGTAGCCTCCTCTATTAATAGATGGAAGCTCCCTATGGGTTTGTGCCATCACTCTATCAACATTGATAGCTACGCTAAGTGGGCCCTCAAGTATAACTACTCATGCATGTGCTCTAGTCCACATAGTTGCACATGTCCCCAATCCACATTAGTCACTCACTCCTGGATCGCCATGGTAGAAGGGGAGTGCTCCCTCAACCTAAACACCACTATGTACTCCTCAACATAAACATTCAGAGAGTCAATCCTTTTAGCTTTTTTTATCCCCAGAATGGGGCATCCTCCCTTTCTCTCTATCAATATGTTCTAATTGACAGAGCTGCTAATTGGCGCAAATGCCAAAAAGCAAAGACACTAATCAGCATAGACACCGATCAACATAGATGACAAAACTTTGTCATCTGTGGAGACAACAACTTGAAGTTTGTCATCTCTGCTACCCCTATCCCATCTTTTCTATCCACAGAGATGACAATATGAAACTTGTCATCTTCATGAAGCCCATCCCCTTTTTGGCATTTGTGTAGACGAAAGGATTGTGCTTGTTGTCTTCGTCAATGCCTTTATCGCCGCTTTTTCATCTGTGCAAATGACAAGGTGGAGATTGTTGTCTCTACACTGAGGACATTTTGGGCACATTTATGGTGCAATAAATGACCCTAAGCTAGCCTAGTCTACCAAAAGACAAAGTGGATCAGATGACTTACCAGTGGGCCCATCTCGACTTCTCGTTGGTCCTCTCGAATGTGCTCACCAAGCTGCAATCAATCATTGGGGTCTATATTTACTATGGATGCTCTACTCTCAAGGTGTGACAATGACACTCTTTGGGCCCGTCAAAGGCTTATATAAGCCCCCCACAGACCCTGTTTGAGCCTGTATCTTCCTTGAGCCGTGTTTGTCCTCTGTTTACTCACAATTCATGCAAATGTTGTCATTTGTTCTTTTTTTTTCTCCTTTTTCTTCTTTTCCTAAGACCTTTTCGCAAAAATTTCCCAATTTTTATTTTTTGCACAATTTTTGCGAGGGGGCACCCTCGTCCTCTGTCATTGCCTGTAGGACTCCTACCTTCTCTAGGGCAACCTATATTTTTTCTTTGATATGATATCGTTCTAACATCACATCAAAGAGGGGAAAAATGTAGATTCTTAAAATTGTCCCTAAAGACTATATTAATTTATTTAATATTTCTCGTGACATTGTAATTAATTATTAATTAATTAATTATAATGGTCACATTCCTCTACTTATTTGATTAAATTAATTAATTAAATAAGTTCATTCTCTTAAGTATTTAAATACTCCTAGCACTAATGTGTTAAATTAATTTAACACATGTTTCTCCTTTTTAAATAAATTTTATTTATTTAAATCCCCACATCCCATTAATTCTTCTAAACCTATGATTAAATTAAATCCTATTTAATTTAATCTTAAGCCTAGCCTAAAACCTAGTCTACACCCATCATTTTCATCCTCTTAAGCCTACTTCCTCTTTTAATCCCACTTAATCACCTTAATCTTCTTGCTAATGCCCCTCATTAGCCTAAGTATGTGCTCGCACATGTGTGACAAGGTATTCCTACACACTCCCCTTTGGACTCTTGTCTCCCACTCTTCTTCTCAAGTTTGCTCACACATGTGTGGGCAAACTTTGAATATTTCACCACTTTCATGGCTTGCATGTCACCTTATGTGGCACCTACATGGATGCCACCTCACCAAGCCCTCCCTCAAGCCTATAAATAGAGGCCTTGTCTCAAGAATTTGCATCTCCCATTATTGCATTGTTATCATGTTGGTCTGAGATTTGAGCTTTCATTATAGTTGAGCTTGCATGCTAGTTTGAGCTTTCATAGTAGCTTTCATGGTAGTTTTCATGGTGATTTATAGATGCATACTAACCATTTGGTATCTGGTTTAGCTTTTCATTTGCATTATTAGTCTAGTTTACTTATGCATTCACATTCCCATTGCATTTACATGTTAGTGTAGCTTGCATACTTAGTTAGCTTTCTTGGTTGCATTTCATTTTTATCCTTGAATGCTTTCAAGTATGGCTTTCACCATAGCCATTTCTTGATGTGTTCTTCATCTCATGTAGCTTAGGTTCATATTTCATCATCACTCACATTTGCACATCCACATTCAAGAGATTCATTACATTATTGTGTTTGGAAGAGCACACCAAACATACCTCCAATCTTAACACACTAACAAAGCCTCTCATGGGTGCCTTTGTTTAACTATAGAGGTTGCTTGAGGGTTTGATTTTTTGGCTACTTTGAGGTGCAAAACTCAAGCAATCATTAGTTAGTTTTTTATTTCACTTGGTGAATACTTGATGCATGTTTTTAACTAATGTTTCTTTGTTTATTCATGCTCCCAACAGGTCGCTTCTTCTAGCACACAATTGTGTATTCTTAAAGATTTGATAAAAGAGTGGGACCCTTCTAGCAAGAACATCCAAATGCCCACTTGCAATAAATTTTTGGCAAAAGAAGGCTCATTGATACTTTTAGTCCTAGCCTCAATTAATCCTACAAAACGCATAGCCTTGGGCATAGAAGGGAATAGTCCTTCATTGAAGGCTAAATAGAAGGAACCATTGAAGTTACTAAAGCCTTCTAAACCTTGGATACATTGGGGGAAATCCAAACTCCTCACAATATCTTTGGACATGGGGTAAGAAAGGCCCTCCACATTGACTAGAAATGAAGGAATACTAGTTCCTAACCCACCAAACAAAGATCCATTGTTATGCACAAAAGGATCGAAGCAAGAAATGACCATTAAGGACAAAATAGGTCCAACCCCACCTACACTCATAATCAATGAAGCCTCTATAGAAGAAATGTGAGTTGTAGCCACTTGCATAATCCCAAGTATTTCTTAAAGCCATATATGATCTAATATTGATGAAGGGTACTCCCCTTCATAACACAAACACATAAAAAATGGAGAAATAATAGTAAGTTGCATGAATAGGAATTTGCCTTTTTATTATCTCTAAAAGTATGGAATTATAAAATTTAGAAATAAAACATGAAAAGATGCATTGAGATTTTCCTTACAATATTGTATGAGCCAAATTCATTGCCAACATCCTAGAACTATCCTAGATAACCATATGGACCTTCTTTATTTAGGAAATTTTCCACCGTCCAAGAAGGTTCTATAAATTTTAACCATAGACCTTGAGGCCAACTAACCATAAATTATTATTATTTTTCATATTTTATTAAATTATGGTAGGCCCCAAAAACATTTAGAAGTCAATAAAAGTTTGAAGGAATTTCATTTTTACGTATTTCAAGTGGTATAATTTTCAAAGGCCTTAACTCATTGCCAGTTTCTCTAGCAATCTACTTTTTGCAAGATCATGACTAAAACCAAGAGAAAATATGAAATAAAAAGTAGATTTTTTATTATCATTAGCCCAATCTAAGTTAGCAAATGTAATAGTGTAGGGGATCCTGATGTATTATGGATGTCATAATGTATGGTGCCCTGAGTATGTTAGAATATATACTTTACCAATATAACTGAGAGGGGGTTGAATCATTTATCCAACTAATGTCATTATTATAAACCCTAATAAAACTTGACCATGTGAAAATAATAATCAGAAACCACAACAAGAAAATCATGCACAATAACACCAGAAATGTTAACTAGGGAAGCCCTTGATCAAAGAGAAAACTCCAGTAGGGATGGTACCCACAAGATGATGTACTAATAGAAATATTCCTTATTAGATGATGGAAAATGTTAGGAGTCTATAAAATATCCAGTACATATCAATCCCTATTAAGAGACTTTGAATCCCTATTAGCATATTCCAACCTAATTAGGAGTTGTGCCAACCCTATTAGGAGTTGTGGAAGGTAGATGGATGCACTATCCAAATAGCTTTAGAGGCAAGACCAATGAACCCACCATCCAAATGATCTCTATATTATTCCTTGCAGAATACATTGAATTATACTTCATTCCTCTTTCTTTGTCATGTCAACTGGACCTCTTCTTTTTCTGATCTTGAAACCAGATCACAAACCTTGCATCCAATAATCCATTGAGTTTCTTACTCACATTTACCACAACACTCTACTCTAATCTTCACTTTCTTGATCAAGTTGCATACTTCATTCATTTTAAAGCCCCTTCCCTAGTACCCTATTATAAATCCTAATAACATGAATGTGATTAGAGCTAGGAAGAGCAGGGAGATGAGATGTCATGTTTCTATCTCATGTGTATAGAGTGTAAATTATATATTATTACCATACACCTTATGATAAAATGATGGTAATAAGGTTTGGGATCTAAGTGTGTCATGATTGACATTTTCCTTAGCAATAATGAATGTGAGATCTTATTGAGACTTATATATTTTAGCTATTGTTGTACTAAGTATCCTATTTGAAATTATATTAGGTTGATCAATGAAGACCCTATGTAATAAGGGCTCAAGATGTCATAACTTAGAAAGTATGTCAATGGGTTCATGGTATTTTATGATCTATAAGGATAATTGATTTAGGTGGTTATTATGTAAAGATGAATCAATGCCCACCCTTATGAATACTCCTAATAGTCATACATGAAAATTGTTATCAAAATTGGATAAGGGTCTACACGGTAGAACTCGGTATGATGTAATGTAATAATTCAATTATTGTGAAAGTAGTATTATGTGGATATGTTGATATTCATGAGGATGGATTTTATGGCCCAATAAAATATAATGGATTTATTCTATGATTGATTTTGAAACTATGTGACATGACTATGCAAACATCTTGATTACCTGACATCATTGATACACCTTATGATTCATTAGCTCATAATGATAATGGGATACTATTATTAATCACACTATATTTAATTGAATCAAAGGATACTATTTCTAATGTTTACATTTTAGTGATTCTCACCTAAGATATGTATACAGAACTATTTTTTATGTTAATTGATTTAACAGTTATCAATTTAGTATTTTATTATTATGATAAGAATTGGATTATGATGTGGTTCAAAATTTTAATTAGATCATGTGATTAGATATTAATGTTGATATGAAAATTCTAATATTTTAATGTTTTAAATGATTTATATGAAAATGATTAGATAGTAAAAGTTGATTATGACAATTGAGTATGTTAATGTGAATTATCTAATATGAAATTTGTCGTGCACCTATATACATGCATTTTATTTGATTTTTCATTGGGCTATTGATGTTCAAGTTTAGTGTAAAGTCAATTGAACCATGGAATTTAATTAGGGAAACAAGGTCCAAACTTGTGTGGACACAATATAGCCAAGGAGAATCTTTGGAAGGATGTAAAGCCTCATTGTGATGTGTTTATTTCACAAGTGTAAGCTTGCATGTGTGTAATAAATATATATTCATGAATGAATTAGGGACATGTCATTGTGATGTGTAATGTTTTTTAATGTGTCACTTGACACTTGTAGTTGTCCATATGTTGATGACATGTCACCTAGGGTTTTGGTCATGGGGTCACTCAATCTTAGTCTTATTTCCATTAAATGTTTAAGTACACCCACTTGGGAGAGAGTATTAGGATGGGTCACCATCATATTTAATTTTGAATTTAAACCTGTCAAGGATTTTAGGGGGCCTAAATGTGGTCATAAAGTGTCATTCTTTTTTAGATAAGCCACCTATATGGTAGTATAACATGTTAGAGGAGGCCTAAATTTGACCATTTTAGTGTTTAGCTAGCCTAGAGGATCCCTTAACCAATGCATTCTTCTACCAATTCAAAAATCAAGTTGTCCCATGAGTCCTTCCCATCTTTCCACTTAGTCAAAATTAACAAATTTGGTAGGAATAAAGTTGTAAGATACAATGGCTTGACATTTTTTCCAAAAAGAGATAGCGGGTGAGTATTTTTAGTGGACTTGGACAAACTAGTAGAGTGTTCAACCACTCTCTAATTTTAGAGACAATTAGGGTTTGGAAGGAGGAAGGACCAAGGAGAAGGGAGCTCTAAAATAACTTTCATTTTTCCTTTAGCTTGGACCAAGGTTGGTGCCCATGCCATAAATCTCATTATACTTTTTCAATGATGTTGTTCTTATTCATATTGTGCTAAAATTCATTTCATTTATTTGTGTGGAGATTGTTGGTATGTGTCATTGTTGTGATGGATTATCTTGTATATTTTTCCTTGTTTTTGTGTGTATGGATGTTAATGGGTGTGAAAGCTTCACTCACCCTTGGGAGGGAAGAGATTCCTTGGGTGAAGGGGTTATTTGGGTTCAACTTTGAAGATAAGAGATTTCCCTCTTGGAGAGGGTTTTGTTGCTCATGGAGTGTGGGCTCCATCGAAGCCATATGCCTTGTTTGTTATTATGGGAGGTATAAGTGTACTGATGTGATGAGGAGGATGTATTTTGATAGCCTTGAAGAGGCATTATGAAATTGAAAATGTATATGTGTATATGGATATGGCATCCTCCTCTTTGGAGAGCCCACCTTCACCCACTGTTTCATGATTCCAAAGGTGAATCATTATGTCAAACCTTGGAGGGATTGTATATGTATTGTGATTTTTTTTTGTATGCATTGTTAGCTGCATGAGTGTAACCTATTTGATTCTTTCTTCCCTAGCTTGGTGGGTGGCTTCTTAGAAACCTAGGATGGGAGGTGAGCCTCCATAGTTCTTGTGTAAATGATTTTGCAAGTATTTTTCTCATTGAATCAATGGAGAAATTAGGGTTTCTCCCTTTCATAGACAAAGAAAAAGATATTTCAATTTTTAATGTACTTGAAAAGATCAATCTTCCTTCATGTCATCATGTATCATGCTATGATGACAAGATCTCATTGTGTTTTTATGTAATATGTGGTAGAGGGGGAGTTACTCTTCAATGTATAATATTGAGATTATGAAATTTTGAGAATAATGAAGAAGTTGGAATATGGATATAGGTAGTTGCATTTCTAAGATTTGTTGTATGCATATAGTCTGCATTGCAATAAAAATATTGTTTCATCATCATAGTTGTAAATAAAATAAAATAAAGAGTCTCGTTTGAAGGAATAGTTATTTCTTTGATGTCCATGTAGATGAAGAATTGATTCCCATGTTGATTTATGAATCAAAACAATAGATATATTTTCATAGATTTCTTATGTGAAAGAGGTTCATTGTAATAGCTATTTCTATTGAAACTTAAGAGGTTTATATGTATTATATGCACGTATTATGTATATGTATTCAATACAAATAAATTGTTTATTCAAAATATTGATCACGAAAGAGGTTTACTATGCATTCATTAAATAGGAACATTATGTGGATTTCATTAATGAAGAGAAAGTAAGATCCAAAAGATATATAGACTACAATTCATGGCATTGTTAGAAAAAGAATGAAATGGATAACAAGTAGGAAGCTTTCAAGAGAAAACATGTCGTAGATGCATATTTAACACTCTAGTTTTTGTATGGGAAATGAGAAAATAGTTCTTAGCTAATACAGACCAATAAAATAATCAAAAGCATATGTCCAATGTCTTGACCTATGAGGAAAGAAGAAAACCATAAGCTAATAAGGGACTTACATAATTATCCAATTAAATTAGATAATTGTACATGTAGAAAATCCATGAGAGTCATATGACATTCTATCAAGAATCCATTTGAAATAACATTATTGATATTATAAATATATGTACTCCAGAATTTTATTATGCAAGGAAGCTCTAAATACTAATAAAATAAATCTATGTGATCACCTAGGCACCCGTTACTAAGAAAAATAAAAGCAAATAAACTAAGTACATGGGAAGGGTAGTGGTCCCCACCTCCCCAACCATCGCTCATCTTTAGTTAAGTTAGCTAGACACTTGAAGAGCACCTTCCCCACTCTGACATGTGTCAGAGGACTTTTCATGCCCCTCCCTCTTCATGTCACACCCTCTAAGTGGGCACACTTGAATACTACCCACTTTAACTTGAGTCAGAGTTTGCATCACATTGACATAGCACTAGTCACCTTGGACTAATTTCCTAGACCTTGACCAATGAGCTCGTGAGTGGAGCAATGAGCTGCCAAGGAATGAAACTCAATCCCACACTTTTCCATGTGCATTCAAGTGCCCCTCCTTACTTGTGTGCTCTTCCTAATGATTGCACACCTCTCTCCAAGCATTACAAAATGCTGACATAGGTAAAACTATCCCATCACCCAAGTTTGACTTGGCTCATGTCAAAGAGCTTAGGCATAAATGGGTGGGTTTGGCCAAGTTGGACCATGATATGCTTAATTAGGATAGGACATGGGACTTAGCAATAAAAAATAAAGTAGCAAGAATTAGGAAATAGGATAGAATTTAAGAAATAGTAATAGGTTAATAGTAGTGTATAGAATATGGATCTATGTGATTGGTAAGATTGTTAATGTTAGGCATGTATTAGTATGGTGTAGAGTTATTTTTAACTAGGTAGAAGTTAGAAAGTTAATTAATATAATGTGTTGAAGAGATAGTTGGTTTTATAAAAATGGGATGTTGGCGAAATAGTTAGGATAGTTATTTGGTATTAGGAATATGTATAATAGAGATACATTAGTCTAGTTATTATAGGAATGTATAATATATTTTTTTTCCATGATGCTATATGTAGTAAAGTTATATATGAAATGTTAATTATTACATAAGTAATATAATCAATCAAGTATGTTGTTACTATATAACATTTTATGTCTTATGATTCGTCATTATAAAATGTATAAAGAATATTATTGAGGAATATATTAAATATAAATGTAGGTTAAATAGTATTCTTTTATTTATTTATCATCTTGAGTTGGATACATAGACTTTTAAGGATTTCTAAGAAGGTCATGTAATTTTTTATTTATATGAGTTTACTAAATTATCTCGTAAGGAAACTTCAATTTAATTACATAAATAATAATAGTTAGGAAATACTCAGTAGATGCTTATAGAACTCATCAACTCATTCCAATGTCAAAAGAAAGGAATGTGGTTTTCATTTGAGTAAAAACTATACCTCCAACACCACCATCAAAAACATATTGTAATGTTATCAAATTCATTAGGGTATATTGTAATGTTATCAAATTCATTAGGGTATCTACACTAGAAGTAAGAATGAGACCTTCACCACACTGATAAGGATCAATTCGTTTAAAGATTTGAGATTTTGTTGTAACCCTAAAATCATCACCATTAGCTATCCTAAACTTTTAGTCTTCTATAATCTAGTATTGCAAAGTTTAAATCTCTATGCTATGTCCTAAAGTTACCTTTCAAAAAAAATTGTAGTTTTGTTTTGCCCTATAATTTTGGGCATGACATTCACATTCCATATTTTTACAAAAAAAAAAAACATCTTTCCATTATACCCTGTCTTCAAAATAGTTCCTTGAGTCAGCCTTGAGGCTTTCCCAATTAATTATAATAAGATAATTAATTAATTTAGAATTACAGTAGCGCTATCATCTCATAGTCTATACAAAACTTCACAAGTACAAATTCAAGACTTGTACACTTACTAACATCACCATTAGATTGTCCTAGATCACTTTCTAGTTGCACATCACCACATTATACCTCTACTAAAAGATATAATAGGATCATTAGAAAGTGATTTTCATGCACTCTATCTCTGCACTTCTCTCTGTAAATCACTTACAAATTTTGTACATCTTTGACTTAGACTTCGTGCATTCATTCTCATCATCAAGATACATAGTGGAATAGGTCCTTAAATATACTTCACATGTACATCAAAAAAATTTCCATACAAGTATAATCTTTGTCTTCTATTTTTCTAGTCTTCATAGAATTATTTCTATGTTGATATCAATGACAAACATAGTCATGAATGCAACATGTCAATTCTATCCAATTCTTAAAATACTTCCCCAAATGAATACCATCAGCATTCATGCTAACAATCTCCCCCTTTGGCATTGATGGAAACATAGATGAAAAACATATAAGTTCCAATAAATACCAAATAGTGCTATATTGTTGTTGTTGTTGTTCTCATCTTTTTAAATCCTCTTCATCAATCAAATCTAAAATCTTTTGGAATACTACTCTATTTTGTATCTTCATTTTGTATATCTCCCCCATAGAGATATTGATGAATCTTTCTATATCTCCCTAATAGAGATATGTACAATTTTCTCTCCTCATTCAACTATAGGATGTTTTCATGCACTCTTCTCCTCCGTTGACATCAATGACAAAGGCCTCATCATGTCAATTTTTTTCTCCAAGTCTTTAACCATCTCAAGTATCCAAAGACATTGTTCAATACCAAATACCAAGAGTCCTTAATGACTTTGCTCATCACAAAAAATCCCCCATATAGGAAGTGTTAGCATTTGGTCCAATCAAACAATAGTGCTCTACACCACTAGACAAATGCAATCTCTGCATCATCTACTCTAAAGTAGGTAGGGGCATAACCCCAAGCATTCCTCTCAAGTACTCAAATGTATCTTTAGGTAAGCGCTTTGTAAAGATATCTACAATCTAAGATTTAATACTCACATACTCTAATATAATCTCCTTTTCTACTACCTTCTCTCTTAAAACATGATACTTTATATATATATATATATATATATATATATATATATATATATATATATATATTCTCAATCTTAGAATGCAATACCAGATTCTCAGACATGATATACTTGTGTTATCATAGTATATGATAACAGATTTTGAAAAAAAGTTCCTAATGTCTTTTAGCATCTTCTTCATCCACATCACTTGATTATAGTTATTTGTTGCTTCTACATACTCTGCCTTAGTTGTACTCTGTGAAATACAATTTTCTTTCTTGCTCAGCCAAGAAATTAATCTTCTTCCAAGAAATAACATTGTACCATTGGTGCTCTTTATGTCATCCATACTGCCTACCCAATCTACATTGGTATAAGCACATACAGTGAAATCACTCGATCTGTCACACCATATCCTATAATTAGATGTTCCCTTCAAATATTTGAATATCCTTTTTATTGTTGTATAATGATACTCCTTAGGATCAACTCGAAATATAGCTATAATCCTAACTACCTTTTTTATATTTGGTCTGATGTGAGTCAGATATTGTAAACCTCCAATCATGGATTTGTACTTCTTCTACTCAACTATAGGTGTCTCATCTTTGCTAGATAACTTGTGATAAGTTATCACTGGTCTACCAAAATGCTTACAACTTTCTAAAAAAATGTATCTTCAATCAATATTTCAAGTACTTAGCTTGTGAAATAAAAATACCATCATTGTTCTATACAATCTGCAACCCTAGGAAAAACTTCATTTCTCCAATCATACTCATTTCAAACTCATTCTTCATTTTTTTAGAAAATTTACCACTTGTTTCATTATTACATCCAAATTTTATGTCATTAACAAATATTACTATTATCAGCAATCAATTCTCTATTTCTTTCAAATACAAGTTACTATCTGCCAGACCTTTAGCAAATCCAAGCTTTGCCAAATAATTATCCAACCTTGCATACCAAGTTCTAGTGCTTGCTTCAGACCATATAAAGCTTTCTGCAGTCTATATACCATTTATTTTTCTTCTATGAGAGGAAAACCTTCAATTTGCTCGATGTATACTTCTTCTTCAAGTTCTCCATTCAAGAAGGTTGATTTGACATCCATTTGATACACTTTGAGTTTCTTATTCATTGTATAATCTAGAAGTATTCTTACTGCATCCATTCTAGCTACAGGGGAATATGTTTCCTCATAGTCTATTCCTTCTTGCTATGAATATCCTTTGCATACAAGTTTGGCCTATTTTTTCTTACAACTTCATCTTGTTTCTAAATACCCATTTGGTTCCAATAACATTCTTATCTTTAGGTCTTGGAACTAATTCACATGTTTCATTCTTCACAATCTATCTAATTCTTCCTTCATTTCTTGAATCTAATGATCATCTTTACATGATTCATCTACACTCTTAGGTTCAACTTGAGAAATCAAACATATTGCTTCATTAACTTTGTTCCTTATCATCACTCCTTTGTCTTTTCTTTGAATCTGGAGGGTGATTCTTTCTCAAATTCCTCTTAGAAGTAGGAGTTTCTAACTCAACTCTTATCTCAAATCTCTTCTCTTCAAACTGATTCCCATTCTAAAAATCATTTTTAGTCTCAATGATAAATTCCACATTTTCATGTTTAGCCTTTGGATCAACAATAGTTACCAAAGCTATATCTTCTACTACTTCCTCTTTCTTAACCAATTTAGGATCACTGTCATTCAAGAATCTTTCCATACTTGCTTTAAATTATTCATCTTCATCAAAAAGTGAATTCATTCTAGTTTTTCTTACTCTCTTAGGACATCTTGATGAAAAATGGCCAAACTCCTTACATGACCAACAAACAAAAAAATGTATGCCTTCTTGATCTCTTTTAATAAGCAAATCAACACCTTCTTTGTTCTTCTTGTTATCTTTGGATCTAGATCTATCTTTACTTGTACTACTATTATTTTGTATGCAACAAATAGATTCTTGATCTAGAAACTTGATTCTTTGTTCTTTACAAAAATCTGATAACTCACTAAGAATCTCTATCTTTTGGGTGTCAAAATTTCCTCCATTGTACTTAGGACTATCCTTTCTAAAATCACTTTCCACTGATCTCTTAAATTTGTTAAGATTTTTCTTTAAGGACCTAATGCTCTGGTACCAATTGTTAGAATATATAGTCCACCAATATAACTGAGAGGGGGGTGAGTTAGTTATCCAACTAATGTCACAATTATCAATCATAATAAAGCTTAACCATGTGAACAATATAATCATAAACCACAACAAGATACTCATGCACAATAACACTAGATATGCTAACTAGAGAAACCCTTCATCAAAGGGAAATCTTCAATGGGGATGGTATCCACAAGATGATGTACTAATATAAATATTCCTTGTTAGAGGATGGACCTTGTTAGGAGTCTATAACAACATTCAATACATATTAGTCCATGTTAGGAGACTTTGAATCCCTATTAGGAGATTCCAACTTTGTTAGAAGTTATGCCAACCCTGTTAGGAGTTGTGGAAGTTAGATGGACCCATTGTCCAAACTGCTTTAGGGAAAAACCAATGAACCCATTGTCCAAATGATATATGTATTATTCCTTATAGAATAATAGAATTGAATTGTACTTCCTTCCTCTTTCTTTTTCCTACCAACCAGACCTCTGCTTCTTCTGATCTCGATGCCATATCACAAACCTTGCATCCAATAATCCCTTGGATTACTTACTTGAATTTACCACAATACTCTACTCTAATCCACACTTTCTTGATCACTTTGCATACTTCATTTGCATTCCATATTTTTACAAATATATATATATATATATATATATATATATATATATATATATATATATGTATATGTATATATATATATATACATATATATATATATATATACATACATATATATATATACATATATATATATATATATATACATACATATATATATATATATACATACATATATATATATATACATATATATATCTCCTTTATACCCTATCTTCAAAATATTTCCTTGAGTTGGCCTCGAGGATTTCCCAATTAATTATTTAATAAGATACTTAATGAAGTTATAATTACAATAGCACTATCAACTCATAGTGTATACAAAACTTCACACGTGTGACTTTAGGACTTGCACACTTACTGACATCACAATTAGACTATCCTAGATCAATTTCTAGTTGTGCATCACCAAATTATATCTCTGCTAAAAGATATAATAGGATCATCAAAAACTACTTTTCATGCACTCTGTCATTGCACCACTCTTTATAAATCACTTATGAATTTTGTACATCTTTGACTTAGACTATGTGTATTTATCCTCATCATCAGGATACGGAGTGGAACATGTCCTTAATCATGCTTCACCTATACATCAAGACTTTTTCCATACAAGTATGATCTTTGTCTTTTATTCTTCCAATATTCATAGAATTATTGGTATGTTGACATCAATGAAAAACAAAGTCATGAATACAACATGTCAATGCTCTCTAATGCTTAGGATACTCCCCTAGAGGAATACCATCAGCATTCATGCTAACAGAATGTACCTCAAAGTATGTTTGGTTTCTTTATAATAATTCACATGAGGATTATGTGTGAATCTAGAGATAAGTCTAATAATAAAGGTAAGACTAGGATGAGTAAGTGTTAGGTACAACAAAATTCCAACCAACTGCCTATATAATGTGTGTTAGAAGGTAAAGTCTACCAAGATAACTAAGAGGGGGATGAATCACTTATCTTATTAAAACAACTCTTATTAACCTTATTAAATCTAAAACATGTAATCAAAAAATGCAATAACCATAAGAAGATAACCATGCACAATAACACTAGATTTTTTAACTACGGAAACCCTTGATCATAGGGAAAACCTCTGTGAGGATGGAACCCTCAAAATTTTGTACTAATATATAGGTTTCTTGTAAAAGGATGGACTAGTCCTTGTTAGGAGACTTTGAATCCCTTCTAGGAGATTCCAACCCTATTAAGAGTTGTGGAAGGTAGAAGGGCCCATTGTTTGAAAAGCTTCAAGGGAAAGACCACCAAACTCACTATCCAACTAGCCTTAGTACTATTATTCACATAATAACACCAATAAGAAATTGTCCACAGTAACTTATTTTCCAATTACAGTCACTCTATTAGCTCATCATGTGTTAACTGCACCAAATACTTCTTGGATCAAAGTATATTCAATATTTGGTTCATTGGATCTTGCATTCAAGTTTGCATACTTGCATTACATATATCTTGCTTACAATCACAATGACTTCAATCACACTCTACCACAAGTAAAAGAAAATTCCTTTATAGCAAGTCCTTAAACTAATTATTGAGTCAGCCTTAAGGCTTTCCCAATTTACAATTATGATATAGGACCACCTTAAGATATTACAATACATGTTACATTACAATATTACAACTTTTCACAATTACAACCAAAGTGTCATCTCATAATCTTCATAACTCTTCACTTGATGTTCATTGGGATGTGTTTTTTAGACCACTACATCTTAAGCATGTCTTCTACCTCTTTACAAACTTTCTTAACCAGATTTTAACTCTATTAGGAGATATAATCAAAACATCATCAACTGCTTCTCAGGAACTTTGTCTAAATGTTGTCTTCAATAAATCTCAAATAATTATCAATTATCTTTGAATTTATGTATCGGCTCCTAGCCGCATCATTAGGATAATCTATAGAAAATATCCTCAATTGCACATAGCCTCCTCTTTAATCCCCAAACTATGTGACCTCAATCTATGTCTATCACTCTATCATTCTCTATGGAATAACATGTATGTTGACATCAATGATAAACATACTCATGAATGCAACATATGATCACTGTACCAACACTCCATCAATTCTAGGATACTCCCTCATAGGAATATCAATAGCATTCATGCTAATAATCCCCCCCTTTGATATTGATGGCAACATGGATGAAAATTATCTAAGTTCCATAATATCAAATACTTTCTTGCAACTGCTCCCCCATTTATGATGCCCATGAATGTCCATTGTATTGTAATCAACTTTTCAAATCATCTTCATCAATCAAATCTCTTGCTCAAGAACATCTCTCCTCCATTGATATTCTTCGCTTCTTGAACTACTAGATACATATCAAAGGATTTTTTTCATATACACTTCTCCCCCATTGACATCAATGGAAAAGGCATTATTATGCCAATTCTAATACATAAAATCTTCAATAAGCTCAAGTGTCCAAAGACACTATTAAATACTAGTTACCAAGAGTCCTTGGTGACTCAACAAAAACATTGATACTCCCCCATAGAGGAATCATCAAGCATCCAATCCACATAAAGAATAGTTCTATGTTACCACTAGATAGATGCAATCTTTGCATCAACTACTTAAAAGTAGGCAGGGGCATAACCCCAAGCATACCTCTCAAGTAATCAAATGTATCCTTAAAAAAAGGCATTGTAAAAATTAATGTTGTATGCTCTTTAGTGCTGATATACTCCAATCTGATCTCCTTCTCTACAAATTTCTCTCTCCAAATGTGATACTTAATAGATATGTACTTTGTCTTTGAATATAAAATAGTATCCATAGACATACTTATTGTACTTGTGTTATCACAATGTATGATAACAGGATCTATAAACTCTATCCCAATGTCCTTCAATATTTGTTTCGTCCAAATTATCTAATCATAATTATTTGTTGCTACTACATACTCTTCTTCTATTATGTTGTATGAAATACAATCCTATTTTTTTCTTAGCCAAGAAACCAATCTTCCTCCTAAGAAAAATGCTCCATGACTTGTACTTTTTTTTTCATCCACACTATTTTTCCAATCTACATTAGTGTATACACATAAGGTTAAGTCATTTGATTTTTCATACCATAATCCAAAATTGGGTGTACCCTTCAAATATTTGAAAAATTCTTTTTACTATTGCATAATGTGATTCTTTATGATTAGCTCAAAAACTCGCCACAATTCCAACTACATTAGCTATATCAAGTCTTGTGTGTGTTAAATATTAAAAACCTCCAATCATAAACCTTGCTTCATATGCTACTGATATGTTTCTCCTCTCTACTATATCATTCTCCTCATGTGGCTCAGGGGCTAAAAGCTATTTTTAATTCTATTCACTTGAAAAAAAAAATTAAACTCGTTTGAGGTAAACTCTCCACCTCTATCAAATCTCAAATATTTTATCTTCAAGCCAAATTAATTTTCAGCTCTATTCTTAAACACCATAAACTTATCAAATGCTTCAGATTTCCCTCTAAGAAATGCTACTCACATCATCCTAGTAAAATCATCAACAAGAATCATGAAATACCATTTAGCATAGAATTATCTTGTTTTTGTAGGTCAACTCAAGTCAATGTGTACTATCTCCAACTTTGTTGATGTAGTAAACTTCTTGCTCAAAAATTAATTTTTATTCTACTTCGCCATAACACATTCCTTACATAATATATTAGTAGGCTTTACAATTTTAGGAAAATCTCTAATGGCAAGTGTAGTACTGATCTTCACAGTATTATCAAAGTTTATGTGACAAAAACTTTTTGTGCCATAACCAACTATCATCAATATTAGCAACTGAACATGTCATCTTAGTAGGATTCAACTAAAAAACATTAACTCTTGTCCTTCTACCAGTACCAATCATCTTACCATCTTTATCCTTGATAATACATGTCTTCTCTATGAAGTGTAACTAATATTCTGTGTCAACTAACTATCCAACACTCAAAAGATTATGTTTCAAGTCATCAACAAAATAAACATCATTAGTGTTAGTCTTTCCATCAAGAGTAATAGATCATATTCTACAATGTCCCCATTTCTATAATAGAATTTTGATGCAAAAGCATCCTAGGTGCAAGGGCAATCTTACATCACCCAAAAATATTTTATTTTTAGTCTTTTCTGTTTTAATAAGGACTAGTAGATAGGGTGGTTACTATTTATGGGAACTTACTACTTTCAGTAATTTTTTCATATAAGCTTGGAATGTTCTCATTTTCTATAGGAAGGTTCATTTTAGAGTTGTAAGCCTACCATAAAAATCTCATTGCTCAAGCATTAGTATTAGAGAAGTTATTGTGGATTTTTGGTGGAAAATTTGCATAAAAATATGCAGGCTCACTGTTGGAGGCCTTAGAGTGCCTAGATGAGGTCTAAAAACTCGACAGAAGGGCGCTAATGTGGTTCTAAGCCTATAGATAAGGAGCTAGTGTTTCCAAAAGGTGGTTATAATAGCTAATAGGAGCAATGATTCGTGAGTTATGGCCTTCAAAATTTGGGCTACCTAAATTTCTAAAATGATTTGTCAAAGATGTATTTGGCTAACTCTATGTGTATTATTAGGGTCTATCAGCCCTAGATATTAAGTTTGAGCATCTAGAACCTTCTCAGGTGGCATAAAACTGCCTATTTAAGAAAGGCCCAAACATTGTGTAGGATAGCTCTGGTTGATAGTTTGCAGCTTGTCTTGCAAATTATTGTACTGAAGGCACTCATGTGGGTTAGCATATTGTACTTATGAATTATGTAATCCTGCATTTGTGGTGCAAATAAGAAGTCCATATTTTTTTCTCACATTTTTTTTTGTTTCTATGTTTTTGTTATGAGTTTATGGTATTAAGGGGAGCTCCCTACATCAAGTGGAATCACAACTAGAGTTCTTGAGTATATGAATAGATCACCGACTCTAAGGCAGTTCACACTAGGACTGTGGTTTGGGCTGAGCATGTAGACAAATCACCAATTGTGAGGCAGTTTGCACTAGGGTTTCAGTGGAAGTGCAAAAATGCCTTCACAAAGAGAGCATGGTAGAAGAGGATGAGTATTAAGTAGAGGAAAATTCTAAGGTAGAGGTAGTTCTAAATCCAAAGGAAGAGAGGCTTTTTAGGGCCATCTCCAAGATTAGAAAAAGACCTAAGTTTGACATTCCCACATTTTCGAGAAATCTTAACCTAGAGGAGCTAATCAACTATATCAATGAACTAAAGGAGTACTTTGAGTATGAAGATATTGATGATCCTAATAGGGTCAAGTTTGCGAAGGAAAAACTAAAGGGACATGCAAGGATCTAGTGGCAAGAGGTTTAGTTGGAGAAAAATAGAAAGGGAAAGGACAAAATCACCAGATGGGATCAAATGAATGATAAACTGAAGTGACAATTCATTCCCATGGATTATGAACTTGATCTATTGAAGAAGATGCAAGGGTTAAAGCAAGCAAGGAAATCTATTCAAGAGTACACTGAAGAGTTCTACCGAGTTCTCATTAGAATTGGCCATGCAAAAGCTAATAAGGAGAAAGTCACCCATTATCTTAATGGGCTAAGGCCTGACATTTAGGATGAGCTAAGTCTAGTTTGAATGAGTAGTATTGAGGAGGCATACCAGTTTTTCCTAAGAGTTGAGGAGAAACTGAGCAAGAATTTTTGACAATAAGAAAAGTGGAAGAGGCCATGGTGGAAGATCTATTAGATGATCTTATGGTGGTCATAATGATGATCAAAAGAAAAAGGATGGGGCTATAAGTAGTTTTCAGAACTAGAGGGAAAATAATTTCAATCATTTCCATGATCAAAATGATAGAGATCAAAGAGGAAGAGGAAAAGGACAAGGATCTGGAAGAGGAAGCTTTCGTGGAAAATGTTTTCACTATGGAGAAGAAGGGCATAGAGTATTTGAATGTACCCATCACCAAGGAAGGATAGATCAAAGAATAGAAGGTCAAGCAGGAGTTGCACATATTGATGAAGATGCCAAATTCTCACATGTTGAAGATGTTGAAAGAGGAGAAGTCCTAGTTAATCGAAGCGTCCTGCTAAGTGGTGAGAATGAACCTAAGAAAAGAAGGAGCTTGTTTTACGCAAGGTGAAAATGTGAAGATAAGTGTTGTGATGTAATCATTGATGGTGGAAGTACTAAAAATCTGGTGTCAGAAATAATGGTCACCAAGTTGAAGCTAAAGAGGTAGAAACACCCATGTCCATACGACATTGCTTGGATGCAAGAGGACCACAAGGTCATGGTCAATGATTAGTGCTTAGTGAAGTTCAAGATTGGAAGGTAATAGGATGAGGTACTATGCAATATCATACCTATGGACATATGTCATATATTTTTGGGTAGGCTATAGTAGTTTGATAGGCAAGTTGTAAACAATGGGTGAGCAAATACCTACACTCTAAGTAAAGATGGAGTGAAACATAAGTCGAAGTCATTGAAGGATAAAGAAGAAAAGGTACGTAGTGTTGCTATAATATGTTTTGTTTATGAAAAAGAGTTTCTTAAAAGTATGAAACATGAGAATATGTTTTTTGCAATAATTCCTAAAGATAGTAAAGAAGAAGTAGAGGAGGTACTTGCAAAATTTGTAGATATGCTAGAAGAGTTTTTTGATATTGTATCAAATAATGTACCTGATGGATTGCCCCTAATGAGGAAGATTAGACACCAGATGGATTTGGTTCCAGGAGCCAAATTTCCAAACAAGGCAGTGCATAGAATGACACAAGTAGAAAGTGAAGAGTTGAACATGAAATTTCATGAGTTGTTATAAAAAGGTTTTGATTCAAGAGAGTCTAAGTCCATGTGTTGTACCAGCAGTATTAGCACCAAACAAGAATGGAGAATGGAGGATGTGCATATATTCTAATACTATCAACAAGATCACAATAAAATATAGATTTCCATTGCCAAGGATGGATGATATTATGGACTGTTTGAGAGGAGCTAAGTATTTCACAAAGATAGATCTAAAGAGTGAGTACCGTCAGGCTCATATCAAAGAAGGTGATGAGTGGAAGATTGCTTTCAAGAAGAGGGAAGGACTATATGAGTGGTTAGTTATGCCTTTTGGGCTAACCAATGAACCAAGCAGTTTAATGAGGCTCATGAATGAGGTACTAAAGGATTTTTTGGGTAAGTTTTTCATTGTTTACCTAGATGATAGATTGATCTTTACTAACATAAGAAGAGTCAAATAACTAGGGCCTAGGGCACACCCAACTATCCAAATCCACCTTGCGAGAGTTTACACAGTGGAGAACACAACATAAATATAGCACCAAGGAGAGAGAACAAGTTATCTTTATTAATTTAGCAAGTAATCAGCATACATGCCCAACTGTAAGGCCTTTTGGGTTATGGCCAATACCAATTACAATCTTCAAATTCTCACTCTCAAGCACCTATTGTTAGGATAAACCATGTACAGAAATTAAAAACTACATGAAAATATAACCAATAATAGAAAAATAATAGATCACACAGAAATGAATACAAGGCACCAAGATTTAATGTGGTTCACCAAATCCCTGCGTTATGTCCACCAAACAGCAAGTCCAATCTTATTACCATCCAGTGATTACAACTTGATTACAGTCTGTAATCCCTTACAGCTCAATACCGCTGCAAGAAGCTATTTTGTATCACAACATAATGAAAAATACCTAACCCTAAATCCTTTTATACAATTATTTTATCCATTTTAGGGTTACAACATGTTGGCCATATGTTAGGACTAATCAGGCTCCACACTAAACAAAAATCTCCCACATGGAGACTGCTCCTATAGCAATACCACTACCACATGGGGCTCCCACTAGATCAAACCACCTTGGACTCTGTTGTTCTTTGATTCATGTTCAGTCTAAAAGACCAACCAAAGCTGAAGAGGAGTTTAGCTTCTCCCTTGTTACAACCTTTGTCAACATATCTCCTGGATTGTCATTTGTATGGATCTTCTCCAGCTTTAATTGTCCATCCTCCAAAATTGACCGAATGAAATGGTATCACAACTATATGTGTTTGGTCTTAGAATGCAGAGCTAAATTCTTTGCAAGATGAATGGCACTTTGACTATCTGTGAACAAATAATTATCCTTCTAAGGATGTCCCAATTCTTCTAAGAAGAACTGAAGCCATATCATCTCCTTGGTTGCCTCTGTAGTAGCAACATACTCTACCTCTGTAGTGGATAGAGCATTAATCTTTTTTAACCTAGAAACCTAGCTCATGGCTGCCCCACCAACAGTAAAGACATAACTTGTAGTACTCCACCTGGTACTGATATCCCCTACCAAATTTGAGTCAACAGAGCCCTGTAAATTAGTAGTAGAGCCCCCAAAGTGTAAACACTTATTGGATGTTCCTCTCAAATATCTAAGAATCCACTTGACAACATTCCAATGCTCAAATCCTGGATGACTCATATACCTACTAACAACTCCCACTGCATGTGCAATATCTAGCCTAGTACATACCATAGCATACATTAAGCTTCATACAACTAAAGCATATGGTACCTTAGACATCTTATCCTCCTCTTCCTGTGTCTTAGGACACATCTCCTTAGTCAACTTCAAATGACAAGGTAAAGGTGTGCTAACAGCTTTAGCATTCTCCATAGAGAAATGTTGCAACACCTTCTCAACATAATTAGCCTGAGATAGCATCAATGTTATGTTCTTCCTATCTCTACAACTCTTCATACCAAGGATTTTTTTTGCTGCCCCCAAATCCTTCATAGCAAATGCATGTGCTAACTAGCATTTTAGCCTCTTAATATGATCCATGTTAGACCTAGCTACATGCATATCATCAACATATAAACATAAAATAATGTAGCTATCATCATCCAACCTCTTAAAATAAACACATTAATCTAAATGACACCTATTATATCCATGCTCATACATAAAACTCTCAAATTTTAGATACCATTGCTGAGGTACTTGCTTCAAGCCATATAAACTTTTCTTCAATTTGCACACTAAGTTCTCCTTACCTTTGACCTCAAATCCTCATGGCAGAGCCATATATATTTCTTCATCCAAATCACCATGAAGAAAGGTTGTTTAACATCCAACTGCTTTAAATGCAAATCTTCAGTAGCCACAAGACTTAAAATAGTATAGATAGAAGTCATTTTAGCAATAGGAGAAAATATCTCATCAAAATCAATTCCCTTTTTCTGTGCAAATACTTTTACAACTAACCTGGCCTTAAATATTTGCTTACCTCCTTCCTCTTCTTTCAACCTATAAACCCACTTATTTTGTAAAGCCTTTTTACCTACAAGCAACTTGCATAGATCCCATGTCTTATTCTTCACCAAAGAGTCCATTTCATCTTTCATTACAGACTCCCACTGAATCTTAGTATCCACCTACACAGCTTCATCATAACTTTTAGGTTCACCAGCATCAGCAAGTGAAATAGAATACAAAGAGGGAGAAAATCTTTGTGGAGGTCTAATTTGCCTCGTTGACTGTCTAAAATTCATTGGTGTGTGTGGTATTTGTTTTTGCAGTTGTTGCACATCATGAGGAATGGCTGGAACATCAGCTTTTGGAGTATCATCCAGCACTACATAATCATCTTCTTTCTTCTCATGTTGCTGCAACAGATCTTTGTACAACACTTTCTCATTGAATATGACATCCCAACTTCTAACAAGTTTATGATTTTCAAAATCCCAAAGCCTATAACCAAATTCATTAATTTCATATCCAACAAAGACACATTTCTTTGATTTAGCTTCTAGCTTGGTTCTATTTTCAGAGTCTATATGAGCAAAAGCTTCACAACTGAATGTCTTGAGAAAAGAATAACTCACCTTGTTACTAGTCCATGCTTCCTCTAGAATACCATAGCCCAAAGGAGTAGAGGGACCTCTATTAATAAAATATACTATAGTATTGATAGCCTGCACCCACATGTGTAAGGGCAACCTAGCACGCAGCCTCATGCTCCTTACACGTTCCATTATAGTCATGTTCATGCGTTTAGCCACTCCATTTTCCTGTGAAGTCCTTGGAATAGTTTTATGTCTATGAATTCCACTAATGGAGAAACAATCTTCAAATTCATGACTGCAATACTCACCACCATTATCAAATCTGAGACATTTTAATTTCTTACCAGTCTCATTTTCAACCAAGCATTTCCATTTCTTAAAAGTTTGAAATACATCAGATTTTTGTCTAAGGAAATAAACCCATACTTTTCTAGTTGCATCATCAATAAATGTAACATAATAATGAGAGCCACCAAGGGAAGATACTTGAGCTGGTCCCCATACATCTGTATGCATAAGCTCTAATTTCTCCTTTTTGTTTTCCTTCCTAGTCTTTACAAAACTCACTCTCTTTTTTTTTCCATACACAAAACTTTCATAGAAATCCATATTAACACATTTTAGACCTGGTAAAAATTTCTTTGAATGAAGTACTTTCATACCTTTCTCACTCATGTGCCCAAGTTTGTTGTTCCATAGTGTTGTATCAAAATTTACAGTAGCTATTTTTTCTCCCTGCTCAACTGTAGCAATTATTCCTAAACATTTATTTTTCTCTGAAACAATCAAAGTAGAAGGAACAATATGACCTATACAATGATATAAGGTGCCTAATTTCACACCTTTTGCTACTAAAAGGGAACCTTTTGAAACCTTCCAATTTCTATCATTAAAGGTAACTATACAACCCTCATCACTGAGTTGCCCCACTGAAATTAAACTCCTACTCAACCTTGGACCATGTCTTACCTCATGTAGTAGCCAATGATTCCCATTCTGCAACTTAATCTTAATTTTTCTCTTTCCAACAATTTGAAAAGGTTCATTATCCCCCAACTAAACAAGCCCAAAATCCCCTTGGACATAATCAATGAAATAACCTCTATGAGGTGTAGCATGAAATGAAGCACCAAAATCTAAAACCCATGAATCATCAACACTTTGTAAAGACAAAAACAAAGCATCCTATTCAAATTTGTTACTTACCACATTTGCCTCCTTGTCTCCATCTAATTTATCTCCTTCATTTGTCTTTCGATTCCAGTAATCTTTCTTTTTATGCCCTGGTTTCCCACAGTACTAGCAATCATTTGGTCCTCTTGATTGAGACCTCTTCCCCTTTCACTTTCCTCTTGATGTTCCATGATTTCTAGAGTTACTTCCTCTCTCAGTCGTTCTGCCCCTACTTTGTGCATTCAAAGCACTTCCTGATGTAGATCCACCTGAGGATTTCCTACGAGTTTCCTCACTCAAAAAAAACACCGATCACATCATCATATTTTAGGGTACTAGATCTAGGAACAGAATTACTCACCATCATTCCCAAGCCATTCCAGCTTTTAGGCAAAAAACACAAAATCAAGAGTGCTCTAATTTCTTCATCAAAATTGATACCCAGAGAAGATAACTAACTAGTAATAGTATTAAACTCATTTAAATGATTTGCAATAGATCCACCTTCTGCCATTTTTGTATTAAATAAATGCTTCATGAGAAATACCTTGTTTGAAGCAGAGGGCTTTTCATACAGTGTCGCTAGGGTTTTCATCAAATCTTCTATTGTCTTTGCTTTTGTAATATTAAATACCACTAATGGTGCCAAGCATAACCAAATGCTTTTGAGTGCCTTTCTGTCCAAAAGATCCCATTCAACTTCTGGCATAGTTCCCTGATTCTTGGCTTTGCCTTCCAACAGCTTCCATAAATCCTTCTAATATAGATAGTCTTCCATTTGCATCTTTCATAACTGAAAGTTCTGCCCTTTAAACCTATCAATGCTCAGCTTACCCTCATCTGCCATCACTCCCACTCAACTGTGAGACTTTCCTGTAGAGGATAACTGAAAGACAACCTCGCTTTGATACCACTTGTTAGGATAAACCATAGACAGAAATAAAAAACTACATGCAAATATAACCAATAATAGATCACACAAAAATGAACACAAGGCACCAAGATTTAACGTGGTTCACCAAATCCCTGCATTATGTCCACCAAATAGCAAGTTTGATCTTATTACCATCCAGTGATCACAACCTGATTATAGTCTGTAATCCCCTACAGCTCAATACCGCCACAAGAAGCTATTTTGCATTACAACATAATGAAAAATACCTAACCCTAAACCCTTTTATACAAGTATTTTATCCATTTTAGGGTTACAACATGTCGGCCATATGTCAGGACTAATCAGGCTCCACACTAAACAACAATCTCCCACTTGGAGATTGGTCCTATAGCAATACCACTACCACATGGGGCTCCCACTGGATCAAACCACCCTGGACTCTGTTGTTCTTTGATTCATGTTCAATCTAAAAGACCAACCGAAGTTGAAGAGGAGTTTAGCTTCTCCCTTGTTACAACCTTTGTTAACATATCTCCTAGATTTTCATTTGTATGGATCTTCTCCAGCTTTAATTGTCCATCCTCCAAAATTGACCGAATGAAATGGTACCGCAACTGTATGTGTTTGGTCTTAGAATGCATAGTTGAATTCTTTGCAAGATGAATGGCACTTTGACTATCTGTGAACAAATAATTATCCTTCTAAGGATGTCCCAATTCTTCCAAGAAGAACTGAAGCCATATCATCTCCTTCACTGCCTCTATAGTAGGAACATACTCTACCTCTGTAGTGGATAGAGAATTAATATTTTGTAACCTAGAAACCCAGCTCACGGCTGCCCCACCAATAGTAAAGACATAACTTGTAGTACTCTACCTGGTATCGATATCCCCTACCAAATTTGAGTCAACATAGCCCTGTAAATTAGTAGTAGAGCCCCCAAAGTGTAAACACTTATTGGATGTTCCTCTCAAATATCTAAGAATCCACTTGACAGCATTCCAATGTTCAAATCCTGGATGACTCATATACCTACTAACGACTCCCACTGCATGTGCAATATCTGGCCTAGTACATACCATAGCATACATTAAGCTTCCTACAACTGAAGCATAGGGTACCTTAGACATCTTATCCTCCTCTTCCTGTGTCTTAGGACACATCTCCTTAGTCAACTTCAAATGATCAGGTAAACGTGTGCTGACAGCTTTAGCATTCTCCATAGAGAAACGTTGCAACACCTTCCCAACATAATTAGCCTGAGATAGCATCAATGTTATGTTCTTCCTATCTCTACAACTCTTCATACCAAGGAATTGTTTTGCTGCCCCCAAATCCTTCATAGCAAATGCATGTGCTAACTGGCATTTTAGCCTCTTAATATGATCCATGTTAGACCCAGCTACAAGCATATCATCAACATATAAACATAAAATAATGTAGCTATCATCATCCAATCTCTTAAAATAAACACAATAATCTGAATGATGCCTATTATATTCATGCTCATACATAAAACTCTCAAATTTTAGATACCATTGCCGAGGTGCTTGCTTCAAGCCATATAAACTTTTCTTCAATTTGCACACTAAGTTCTCCTTACCTTTGACCTCAAATCCCCATGGCTGAGCCATATATATTTCTTCATCCAAATCACCATGAAGAAAGGTTGTTTTAACACCCAACTACTTTAAATGCAAATCTTCAGTAGCCACAAGACTTAAAATAGTACGGATAGAAGTCATTTTAACAATAGGAGAAAATATCTCATCAAAATCAATTCCCTTTTTTTGTGCAAATACTTTTACAACTAACCTGGCCTTAAATCTTTGCTTAGCTCCTTCCTCTTCTTTCAACCTATAAACCCACTTATTCTATAAAGCTTTTTTACCTGCAAGCAACTTGAAGAGATCCCATGTCTTATTCTTCAGCAAAGAGTCCATTTCATCTTTCATTGTAGACTCCTACCTAATCTTAGTATCCACCTACATAGCTTCATCATAACTTTTAGGTTCACCAGCATCAGCCTGTAAAATAGAATACACAGAGGGAGAAAATCTTTGTGGAGGTCTAATTTGCCTCGTTGACCATCTAACATTCACTTGTGTGTGTGGTATTTTTTGTTATAGTAGTTGCACATCATGAGGAATGGCTGGAACATCAGCTTTTGGAGTATCATCCAGCACTACATAATCATCTTCTTTCTTCTCATGTTGCTGCAACAGATCTTTGTACAACACTTTCTCATTGAATATGACATCCCAACTTCTAACAAGTTTATGATTTTCAAAATCCCAAAGCCTATAACCAAATTCATTAATTCTATATCCAACAAAGACACATTTCTTTGATTTAGCTTCTAGCTTGGTTCTATTTTCAGAGTCTATATGAGCAAAAGCTTCACAACTGAAGGTCTTGAGAAAAGAATAACTCACCTTTTTACCACTCCATGCTTCCTCTGGAATACCACAGCCTAAAGGAGTAGAGGGACCTCTATTAATCAAATATACTATAGTATTGATAGCCTCCACCCACATGTGTAAGGGCAACCCAGCATGCAACCTCATGCTCCTTGCGTGTTCCATTATAGTCCTGTTCATGCATTTAGCCACTCCATTTTCCTATGAAGTCCTTGGAATAGTTTTTTGTCTACAAATGCCAGTAGTGGAGCAGTAATCTTCAAATTCATGACTGCAATACTCACCACCATTATCAAATCTGAGACATTTTAATTTCTTACCAGTCTCATTTTCAACCAAGCATTTCCATTTCTTAAAAGTTTGAAATACATCAGATTTTTGTCTAAGGAAATAAACCCATACTTTTCTAGTTGCATCATCAATAAGTGTAACATAATAATGAGAGCCACCAAGGGAAGATACTTGAGCTGGTCCCCATACATTTGTATGCACAAGCTCTAATTTCTCCTTTTTGTTTTCCTTCCTAGTCTTTACAAAACTAACTCTCTCTTTTTTTCCATACACAAAACTTTCATAGAAATCCAAATTAACACATTTTAGACCTGGTAAAACTTTCTTTGAATGAATTACTTTGATACCTTTCTCACTCATGTTCCCAAGTCTGTTGTTCCATAGTGTTGTATCAGAATTTACAGTAGCTATTTTTTCTCCCTGCTCAACTGCAACAATTGTTCCTGAACATTCATTTTTCTCTAAAACAATCAAAGTAGAAGGAACAGTATGACCTGTATAATGATATAAGGTGCCTACTTTTACACCTTTTTCTACTTCAAGGGAACCTTTTGAAACCTTCCAATTTTTATCATTAAAAGTAACTACACAACCCTCATCACGGAGTTACCGCGCTGAAATTAAACTCCTACTCAACCTTGGACCATGTCTTACCTCATGTATTAGCCAATGATTCCTATTCTGCAACTTAATCTTAATTTTTCTTTTTCCAACAATTTGATAAGGTTCATTATCCCCCAAATAAACAAGCCCAAAATCTCCTTGGACATAATCAATGAAATAACCTCTATGAGGTGTAGCATGAAATGAAGCACCAAAGTCTAAAACCCATGAATCATCAACACTTTGTAAAGACAAAAGCAAAGCATCCTCTTCAGATTTTTTACTTACCACATTTGCCTCCTTGTTTCCATCCGATTTATCTTCTTCATTTTTCTTTCGATTTCAGCAATCTTTCTTTTTGTGCCCTAGTTTCTCACAGTACCAGCAATCATTCGGTCCTCTTGATTGAGACCTCTTCCCCTTTCACTTTCCTCTTGATTTCTCATGATTTCTAGAGTTACTTCCTCTCTTAGTCATTCTACCCCTACTTTGTGCATTTAAAGCACTTCCTGATGTAGATCCACCTAAGGATTTTCTACGAGTTTCCTCACTCAAAAAAAAACTGATCACATCATCATATTTTAGGGTACTAGATCCAAGAACAGAATTACTCACCACCATTACCAAGCCATTTCAACTTTCAGGAAAAAAACACAAAATAAAGAGTGCCCTAATTTCTTCATCAAAATTGATATCCAGAGAAGATAACTAACGTAATAGTATTAAACTCATTTAAATGATCTGCAACAGATCCACCTTCTACCATTTTTGTATTAAATAAATGCTTCATGAGAAATACCTTGTTTGAAGCGGAAGGCTTTTCATACAATGTCGCTAGGGTTTTCCTCAAATCTTCTATTGTCTTTCCTTTTGTAATATTAAATACCATTGATGGTGCCAAGCATAACCGAATGCTTTCGAGTACCTTTCTATCCAAAAGATCCCATTCAACTTCTGACATAGTTCCCTGATTCTTGGCTTTTCCTTCCAACGGCCTCCATAAATCCTTCTAATATAGATAGTCTGCCATTTGCATCTTCCATAACTGGAAGTTCTACCCATTAAAATTGTCAACCCTCATCTTACCCTCATCTTCCATCCCTCCCACTCAACCGTGAGAATCCCACTTAATCGTGAGACTTTCCTATAGAGGATAACTGAAAGACAACCTCGCTCTGATACCACTTGTTATGATAAACCATAGACAAAAATAAAAAACTACATGCAAATATAACCAATAACAAAAAATAAATAGATCACACAAAAATGAACACAAGGCACCAAGATTTAACATGGTTCACCCATCCTTGGGCTATGTCCACCAAACAGCAAGTCTGATCTTATTACAATCCAGTGATTACAACCTGATTACAGTCTGTAATCCCTTACAGCTCAATACTGCTACAAGAAGCTATTTCGCATCACAACATAATGAAAAATACCTAACCCTAAACCCTTTTATACAATTATTTTATCCATTTTAGGGTTACAACATGTCGGCCATATGTTGGCTACAACATTGGCCCAAACCCCACTAATTATGAAGTCTGTATAGTACTTTCCTGATCAGTCACAATTATCTAACACCTATCTTCTTTTTGCAATCTAAACTCTAGCTTCTATCTCCTTCTTCTTAACTACCTCTAAAATGTAACCTTAGACTTCCTTAAATACTTTTCCAAAATGGCTTACAGAAGATTCAATGAAAGGCCATAAGTTGGCTCTTTACAAATATTAGCTACCTAATATTTGGCCCAAACTAGAACCAGGACACAAACAATTTGGCAAATAAAAATTGGCACTCAACATCCACCTGAGCTTGGCATCCAAAGGAATCACTTGGTAGTAACTATAAACTCGGCATCCTCCAACACTCGAAAACCAAAGGAAATCACTCAGCAACCAAAGCCACTTCACAACCAAAGGATTCACTCAAAATCCAAAGAATTCACTAGGAAACTAAAGGAACTCAAGCAGAGTTGGCCCAAACTAGAAACAAACACAAACAACTTGGCAAATAAAAACTAGCACTCAACATCCACATGAGCTTGGTATCCAAAGGAATCACTTGGTAGCAACTACAAACTCGGTGTCCTTCAGTGCTCGGCAACCAAAGGAAATCACTTAGCAACCAAAGCCACTCGACAACTAAAGGATTCACTCGACATCCAAAGAATTCACTAAGCAACCAAAGGAAGTCAACAGCAACTAAGAATGACTCAGCATCCAAAGACTTCACTTGGCAATAGAAGGAACTCAATGGAAACTAAGAACTCAGTAGTCACTGGCAAAAAGTGCAAAAGTGCAAGATTGCAAGGAAACCCGGGATGCTCCAATATCAAACAATTGAGGTTGAGAAAATGATTCTCCTAAATCATGCAAGTGTCACAACCTAAGCTAAATCCAACTCAGATTGAGAAATCCATGTAGCATCTTCAATAGGTCTATTCTTCCACTTCACCAAATACTCATAGTAATCTTTTCCTTTTGTGCTCTTACAAATTATTTGACTCAATATCTGTTCAACTTCTTCAATCTATTTCTTAGGGAAACCATCAAGTACAACAACTTCATCATCTGACTCATGATACTTGTATAAACTGGCAACATTGAATATAGGAGATATATCCATGTCATCAGGCAAGTCAACCTCATAAGCATTACCACTATCAAACTTCTTCAAGATCTTATAAGGTCCAAACTTCTTCATCTTCTTCTTACAGTATGTTCCAACTAGGAATCTTCCTCTCTTCAAATGAACCATCACCTCATCACCAACTTCAAAATCATGATGTCTTCTAGACTTATCAGCATTCTCTTTATACTTTTGATTACTTTGTACCAACCTCAACTTCACTTTCTTATGCAAAGACTCCATAAAATCAGCAAATTCTTCCCCGACAGCACTTCTCTTGTATTAACCAACAACATCCCTCAAATTTGATACTCCTCTAGGTTGCATTCTAGTAACAATTGCAAAAGGTGTCTTCCACATACTCCTATCATAGAATTATTAGATGCAAAATCAGCTTGTGCCAATACCATGACCAAATTACTTGGCTTATTCCCAACTAAACATCTTAGCAAATTACCCAAGGTTATATTCATAATCTCTATCTATCCATCTCTCTGTGAATGGAATGTAGAACTAAACTTCAAATCAATACCCATCTTCTTCCACAAAGTCTTCCTAAAATAACCAACAAATTTACTATCTCTGTCAAGAATAATACTTCTTGACAATCCATGCAATCTCACAATCTCTCTAAAGAAAATTTCAGCAACATGCTCTGCACCTGATGTCTTCTTACATGGTATAAAATGAGCCATATTAGAAAAATTTTCCACTACAACAAATATGGAATCATACCCCTTCACTATCTTAGGTAATCCAAGAATAAAATCCATACTAATGTCACTCTAAGGTTTCTCAAGAGTAGTAATAGGTGTATACAAATCAGTATTCTGACTTACTCCTTTTGCAACTTGATAAAATCAACAAGTCTTCAAAAATTTCTAAAAATCCTTATACATTTGTGGCCAATAATATTTCTCTTTCAAAAAACTCAGTGTCTTATCAATTCCAAAATGTCCAGCCAATCCACCACTATGTTTTTCCTTAATCAGATTTAACCTCATAGAACTTCCAGGAATACACAACTAAATTCCTTTGAACAACATACCTTCTTCAATGAAATAATCATCATACTTACTTATGTGATCTATCAGATTTGGTGCTCTACACTTTGTCCACACCTTAGAAAAATTAGGATCAGCATCATACAACTCTTTCATTTCATCAAAACCAAGAACTTCAACGTTCATTTCTGTCAACAAAGAATGTCTTCTACTCAATGCATCAACAACTCTATTAGTAACTCCACTCTTAAGCTTAATAAAAAATGTGAAACTCTACAACTACTCAACTCACTTCATATGACTTTGATTCAAGTTATGTTGACTTCCCAAGTATTGTAAAGCTTTATGATTAGTATACAACACAAACTCCTAAGGAATCAAATAATGTGTCCACTTCTTTAAGGCTTGAATAATAGCATAGACATATTCATCATGTACATAATAATTTCTTTTAGCATCATTCAACTTTTCACTAAAGAAAGAAATAGGCTTACCTTCTTGACTTAATATAGCTCCTATTGCATTACCACTTGCTTCACATTCAACTTGAAATACTTTGTTGAAATTAGACAAAGGCAATGTAGGTGATTTAGCAACCTTTTGTTTCAAAGTCTCAAAACTCTTATCAGCTCAATATGTCCACTTAAATTCCTTTTTATCTCCCCTCATTATCTCAGTCATAGCATTACAAATAGAATTGAAATTCCTTATAAACTTCCTGTAAAAACTAGCCAAACCATGAAATGATCTTACCTCACCCACATTCTCAGGTGTAGGACATTATAAAATTGCTTTAACATTCTCAAGATCCATCTTCAATCCATCAACTAAAATCACGAATTCCAAATACACAATCTCCTCTTGCATAAGAGAACACTTTTTTAGATTAACCAACAACTTTTGCTCTTTCAACCGCTGCAATACTTGTCAAATATGTTCAAGATGTTTTTCTTTAGTCTTACTAAATATCAAAATATCATCCAAATAAAGAATCACAAACTTACCCAAGAATCTTTTTAGAACTTCATTCATCAACCTCATGAAAGTACTAGGTGCATTAGTCAAACCAAAAGGCATAACTAACCATTCATACAAACCATCTTTTTTCTTGAAAGAAGTCTTCCATTCATCATCTCCTCTAATTCTAATCTGATGATAGCCACTCTTCAAATCAATCTTGGTAAAATACTTTGCTCCAATCAAAAAATCCATTATGTCATTCATTCTCGACATAAGAAACCTATATTTAACTATTATCTTGTTAATAGCTCTAGAATCAGTACATGTTCTCCATTCTCCATCCTTTTCAGGTGCTAATATAGCAGGTACAACACATGGACTCAAGCTTTCTTTGGTCAAACCTTTCTGCAACAACTCATGCACTTTTTTATTAAGTTTTTCATTCTCTGTAGGTGTCAATCTATATGGTTCTTTGTTTAGAAAACTAGCTCTAGGAATTAGATTCATACAATGACTTATACTTCTCATTTGAGGTAAACCATCAAGAATATCCTCAGCAACAATATCCTTATATTCTTTTAGCAAATTCTAAATTTCTTTTGGTACTCGGCTCCCATTAGTTTCTATTATCACTCAGCCACCACTAACTAGTGCTCGGCTAACACTGTTTGTTGATACACAACTCAGTCCTCTAGGAATTATAGCAAAACAAACTTGATTCTTCTTTACTTCCTTTTCAAATTATTTTCTATTAACCATGCAAACTTTTATTGCAGTACAACTAACCTCATTTTGACTTTCAATCAAAGGCAGCAATTTTTGTTTCTTCCCATTCACCCAAAGGGTATATTGATTCAATCTTCCATCATGCATAGCATATCTATCATATTTCCAAGGTCTACCCAAAAAAATATGACAACAATCCATAGGCATAATATCACACAAAACTTCATCAAAGTAATGTCCAATCTTGAACTTCACAAGGCATTGCTCACTTACCAATATCTTATGCTCATATTTGATCCATGAAACATGATAGGGTCTAGGATGCTTCAACCTTTGCAATTGCAACTTTGTAACCAGCTCTTATGATGCCAAATGTTTAGAGCTTCCACTATCAATGATCACTTTGCAGCATTTTCCAGCTATCTCGCATCTTGTCTTGAAAAGAATTCTCATTAAAATAGGTTCCTCATCACTTCCCTTATTACATAAGGTTCTTCTCACCATCAAATTTTCTCCAGCCTCAGGTCCACTTGGTGAACCCTCATCATCTCCTTGAATCATAGCATTTATGTTACCTTGCCCACTTTCAAAGGATCTACATTCAAAAGATCTATGTCCCTCTTTACCACATCTGAAATAATTACCATGAAAACCACCTCTAGAATAAGAATTACTTCTTCCTCAATAAGAATTAGTACCTCCTTGGTAAGAATTACCACTTTTCCATTTGGTCTTGTCTTTATCATCATTCTTCCATTCATATTTTCCTTTATCTTGCACAAAACTTTTAGATGTGCCACCTTCACCATAAGATCTACCTCTATCTCTCTAGAATCTACCACCTCTACTTCTTTGTCTTTGTTCATACTTCTTTTTCAAGATCTCCTAAGCTTTCAAGGCATATTGATAGGCTTCTTCCACACTTTCCAACTTTACAAAACTTATTTCATCTTGAATTCTAGATCTTAATCCATTTATGTATCTTGTAATTTTCTCAACATCATCATCCACATGTCTAGATTTGATGTCCAATCTATAGAATTCCTTAGTATACTCCTTCACACTCATGTCTCTTTACCTCAAATTTTGCATCTTTCTTAACAAGATAACTTGGTAATTAGCAAGATGGAATTTGTTCTTTACCTTGTTCACCATTTTTTTTCAAATTCTTATCTTCTCCTTTCCTCTCCTTTTTCTATCAATTTGTAAATGTTCCCACCATAGTGATGCATGACCTTTCAACCTAGTGACTACAATTTTCACCTTTCTATTATCAAGAGTTTTTTCATACTCAAAGAACTTCTCCATATCTAATATCCAATCTAACACAACATTGGTATCCAATTTCCCATCATAAGGAACAACTTCCACAATAGGCTTTGAATTTTCCCTAGACAGCACTCACAACAATCTTTCCTCATCTTGATCTTCTTTAGGTTCTGGATTATCATTTGGTACTACTGCTTCATCATCACTTACATCATCATGATGTGCTTCTCTCCTCTAGGTTGTCTCCACAGCATCTAATCTAGCCACAATTTGTCTTAATTGATCCAATATGGCATTATCAACGTTTCCTCTACCATTAACCATCTTTACAAATTAGGTTCCTGCAACAGCCTCTACAAGTTATAGGTCAAATCCGCAAATCTGCAACCCTACAACCAAATTTGAATCAGGGTTCTACATGATCCAATCTCCATAAGGATGAACCTCACACTCTAATACCACCTAATGCAAGGAGAGCCGAATAACTAGGGCCTAGGGTACACCCAACTATCCAAATCCACCCTGCAATATTTTACACAGCGAAGAACACAACACAAATATAACACCAAGGAGAGAGAATAAGTTATCTTTATTGATTCAGCAAGTAATCAGCATACATGCCCAGTTGTAAGGCCTTTTGGGTTACGGCCAATACCAATTACAATCTTCAAATTCTTACTTTCAAGCACCTATCTTCTTTTCATAATCTGACCTCTAGCTTCTATCTCCTTCTCCTTAACTACCTCTAAAATCTAACCTTAGACTTCCTTAAATACTTTGCAAAAATGGCTTATAGAAGATTCTAGAACATAGAAAGGCCACAAGTCAGCTCTTTACAAATATTAGCTACCTAACAGAAATTAAATGCAAGAAAAGTTAGCCCAAATTAGAACCAAACATAAACAACTCAACAAATGAAAATTGGCACTTAGCATCTACACAAGCTCAACATCCAAAGGAATCACTCGACAACAACTATGAACTCAACATCCTCCAATGCTCAAAAACCAAAAAAAATCACTTGGCAACCAAAGGATTCACTCAGTATCCAAAGAATTCACTTGGCAACCAAAGGAACTCGGCAGCAACTAAGAATGACTCAGTATCCAAAGAGTTCACTCAACAACCAAAGGAACTCGGCAGCAACTAAGAGCTCGGTAGTCACTAGCAGAAAGAGAAAAAGTGTAAGATTGCAAGGAAACCCAGGATGCTCCTACATCATTTAGCAATACATTAGAGGAGAATTTAATTCATATTCACAAGGTATTTGATAAGTTGAGGGAATAAAATTTGTTGATAAACTTGAAGAAGTGCAATTTTGTAAAGAAAGAGTTGGTGTACCTGGGATTTGTAGTCTCGGGAGAAGGTCTGACAATGGACCTAGAGAAAGTGAAGGCTATGAAGGCTATCCTTGAATGGCCTACTCTAAGGAGTGCGATAGAGGTAAGATATTTTCATAGATTGGCTACATTTTACAGAAAGTTCATAAGAAGTTTTAGCAGTATTTGTGGACCCTTGACTGAAACAATGAGAGGGGATAGGAAAGAGTTTAAGTGGACTATAGGAGCAAATAAGATTTTTAATCTGCTGAAACAAAAAGTTACTGAGCAACCTATTTTAGCACTTCTTGATTTTAACAAGGTGTTTTAAGTAGATTGTGATCTAGCAGTACTACAATAGGAGCTATTTTGAGCCAAGAAGGTAGACCTATTCCTTATTTTAGTGAGAAGTTGAATGATGCAAAAACAAAATATTCTAGTTATGATCAAGAATTTTATGCTATAGTTCAAGCATTGAAGAAGTGGAGACACTGTCTTCTTCCTAAGGAGATTTTTTTGTATATTGATCATCAAGCTTTGCAATATTTGAATAGTCAAGGAAAATTGAACCAAAGGCATTTAAAGTGGGTTGAATTTTTGTAGAGTTATACATTTTTTTTGAAACATAGGAGTGAAAAGTCTAACAAAGTTGTAGATGCTCTTAGTAGAAGACAACTTTGGCTAAAAAAAATGTAGATAGAGGTGGTTGGGTTCAAGGAACTCAGTATGTTGTATCAAATGATTCTAATTTTAATGAAGTGTGGAAGGCTTGTATAGAACCTGTTACACTTGATAGGACAAAATGGTTGGAATTCATGATCCAGGATAATATGTTGTTCAAAGAAAGCCAATTATGCATTCCCAAAAGTTCAATGAGAGAGAATCTCATCAAGGAGAAGCATAGTGGAGGATTGGCTAGACATTTTTGTAGAGATAAAACCATAGCTTTGGTTGCTAAAAATTACAATTGGCCACAATTGCAGTAAGATGTGATGAAGTTTGTACAAAGTTGCAGAGTCTGTCAAATGGAAAAAGGAGTGAAGAAGAATACAGGGTTGTATCAGCCAGTACTTGTACCAGAGAAGTCATGGGAGGATATCAGCATGGATTTTGTTCTTGGATTACCAAGGACATAGCACAGGCATGATTATATTTTTGCGGTGGTTGACAGGTTTTTAAAGATGGCACATTTTATTCCTTGCAAGGAGACTAGTGGTGTTGTTCATGTAGCAGAGTTGTTTTTCAAAGAAGTGGTGAGATTACATGATCTACCAAAGAGTATAGTTTCAGATTAAGATACCAAATTTTTTGGGTATTTCTGGCATACATTGTGGAATAAGTTGAAGACAAATTTTTCATTCAATTCATCACATCATCCATAGACTGATGGATAGACAGAAGCTATGAATTGTAGTTGGGGAAATTTGTTGAGATGCTTGGTTGGAGATAAACCAAAAGTATGGGATATGATTATACCAAAGGGATAATTTGCATATAATAATTCTATCAATAGGAGTATTGGTAAATCACCATTCCAAATTGTATATGGGAGTTGTCCTGAAAATGCTTTTGAACTAAGGCAGTTGGATAAAGGGGAGATAAATAGTGTTGAAGCAGAAGATTTTGTTCAACATTTGAAGAACATCCATGAGAAGGTGATGAAGCACTTCATAAAGATTAATACATAGTATAAGGCTAAGGTAGATGTGAAAAGGAGATATAAGAAATTTCAAATTGGAGATGAATTCATGGTTCATTTGAGAAAGGAGCATTTTCTAGTGGGTGCATATAATAAGTTGAAGATGAAGAAGTTTGGAGCATGCAAGATAGGTTTCTGTTGAATTGAATATTTCACCAATATTTAATATTTTAGATTTGATAGAGTATTATGAAGGAGGTGACAGAGATGAAGTTGTAGAAGCACAGTGGAGTATTCTAGTAGCTAGTTGGGCTACAAAGGAGATTCAGGAGATACTAGATAGTCGTGTTGTTGGAAAAAGTACCAAAAATAGAACTTATGAGGAATATCTGGTCATATGGAAAGGGAGACCATTTGAGGATTCATCATGGCTAGCAAAGGAGGAGGTTAACCATCTTATTTTTCCTCTGAACACATAAGATGTGACAGGGTCACTTCTCAAATTACCCCTGGTGTCTGATGTAGGAGCGTCCTAGGTGCAAGGGCAATCTTGCATTACCCAAAAATATTTTATTTCAGTCTTTTCTATTTTAATAAGGACTAGTAGACAAGGTGGTTACTATTTATGTAAATTTACTATTTTTAGTAAGTTTTACATATGAGCTCAAAATGTTCTCATTTTCTATAGGAAGGTTCATTTTAGAGTTGTAAGCCTACCATAAAAATCTCATTTCTCAAGCATTAGTATGAGAGAAGTTATTATAGATTTTCGGTGGAAAAATTTGTAGCAAAATCTCCAGGCTCACTGTTGAAGGCATTAGAGTGCCTGGATGAGGTCTGAAAACTTAACAAAAGGGCACTAGTGCGGTTTCAAGCCTATAGATCAAGAGCTGGCATTTTTGAAAAGTGGTTATAATAGCCAATCGGAGTAACGGTTCGTGAGTTATGGCCTTTGAAAGTTGGGCTACCAAAATTTCTAAAATAATTTGTCAAAGATGTATTTGGCCAACTCTATGTGTATTGTTAGGGTTTGCCGACCCTAGGTATTAAGTTTGAGCATCTAGAACCTTCTCGTGTGACATAAAACTACAGATTTAAGAAAGGCCTAAATATTATCTAGGATAGCTCTGGGTGATAGTTTGCAGCTTGTCTTGCAAATTATTGTATTGAAGGTGCCCATGTGGCTTAGCATATTGTACATATGAATTATGTAATCCCCCATTTGTGGTGCAATTAAGAAGTCCATATTTTGTTCTCACATTTTTTGTTGTTTCTATGTTTTTGTTATGAGTTTATGGTATTAAGGGGAGCTTCCTACATAAAATTTAATAATCAATATAAAAATAAAATAATAATTCCAAATAAATAAATAATAATTTTCTAATGAATAGTATAAATACATATCCAAAATAATTTATCATTGATCTATTATACAAAATAAAACATTATCATAATTATTATTATTATTAATCTTGTAATAATAATAACAAATAAAATAGAATCCAAAGTGATATTTTAATAAAATATAAGATAATTTTAATTTTAAAAATAACAATAAAAGTTGAATAGCTATATAATAATATCAAAATAATATAAAAGAAAGTAATTATTAATTAAGTTCATAATGTCAACTATGATATATTAATCTTATATAAGGTGAGCGACTAAAGTCATGACTAATTAAAGATCTAGTATCGGCAATAAGAATGGGACAAGCCATTCCCTATAGGCAGGATGATTCAAGGGGATGACTATTAAATTTCTATTTCTTATTAAGTAAAAAAAAGATGGCATCAGAAAGGAAAAAAGCTATAGTCCAACCATCAAATAAAACAAAGACTCCCAACAAAGATAAGAGAGGTTCACAGACACAGAAAGACTGTGAAAGACAAGCATTGACAATATAGATAGATATTTGTATGTAGAATGACCAAACCACAGTCTAGTGTGGATAAGGAATGAACTATTCTCATTGGAAAATACATATAACATATAGAGAAATGTAGGAAAGACAAAATACAAACCAAGGATTGATCATCAGATCAAGTGGCTCCAAGATTTATTGATCATCTTCCACCCACCATTAACCAATTATATAAATACAAATGAGATCATAGACAAATAGTAGCTTACTCTAAATTCTTGAAGTATATCGACCCATCAAACATGAAGAATTAATAGAAGATTTAAGTGGAATTTGTTGCACAATTGAAAGAAAGGTGCATCTATTGGAGTGAACTTGAATATCTCAGCCACATTTTCATATAATAATAATAATCATAAGTGATCCCAATACATTTGGGAAGAGTAGAACAACTTGGTCAGTAATAAGTGAAATTTATTAGGGAATTCAGGGAAGGATCAAGAGAATATAGAACAAAAAATTATGTAAGAGTTCATGCAAGTTAAAAGAATATTATTAAATTTGGAAAGATATTAAAAATATAAGGAAGGAGTTTGATATTTATTTAAACTCTTTTAAATTAAACTTAAAGAAATCAGTTTTGAACTTCAAAGGTTTGGAAAGGGACATTACATATTCCTTTTATGTGACAGACTGCATTGTTTCCAACTCTAATAATTCCTCCATCACAACTATTGAGTTCAATGAACTTGTTCATATCTCTAGTCATATGATGTGAACAACCACTATCTATAATCCAATCATATTTCTCCCTTTCAACTAGTGACACTAATGTGTTTTCTTCTCTAACTTCTTCCTTTTCAGGACTTTCTTCCTTAATAGAAACAAATCATATTTCATCACTCAAACCATCACTTTTACTCAAAAATATTTCCACTCTAGCTTCTAATTCTTCATCATTATCAAATAGACATTTCCTTGGATTATAAGGCTTCTTTTATACTTTATTTTTCTCTTAGGACACTTAGGATAATAATGACCATACTCATTACATGCTTAAGATTTACAAATTTTTGTACCTTTAGGTTCTCTCTAAATAAGTAGGGCAAAACCTACTTCAATCTTCTTGTCTTCTATTGATTTTTTTCTATTGTTACTAGCATAATCTCCACTAGTACTTTCACTTCTTGTCAATGTAGGTCAAACACTTAATGCACTAAAAGAAGTCTCAAATATACACAAATCTCAACTTTGTCTCAAACTAATCTTAGTTGATTCCAATCTTCCAAGAAGATTTTCTCTTATGAAATTCTTTATGCAAAGTATAACCTATTTAATCATCTGCATTGTCTTCTGATATGCATATGTTAAAGTTTTCAAGATCTTCTATACAATTTCATCTTCATCCTTCTTCCCATCACAAACCTTAATTCCTACAAAAATTTCTAATATTCTACCAAAATGACTTCTTACATATTCATCTTTCAGCATTTTAGCTTTTTGAAATAAACATATTCAATTCTACAATCTAACCTTTCTAGCATGCTTATCACATTCAAATTTAGATTCCAAAGCTTTCCCAATTTTGTGTGTTGAATTAAAAGATTTTACCTGACTATACTCATTTTATGGAAGAGCTATCAAAATTTCTTCTATAGCACACATATTGCATAAAAAAATTCTCTGTGAGGTTCATTACACTCCTCAAGATTATCTTCTTCAACTACTTCCTTCTCTTTCTAAGTGATTAGCCAATCTCTTGGACCCATGCATAGAAAATTTGTCTTTATCTACTCTTTCAAACTGTCATAGTTAACTCCATCAAACTTTAAACTTTCTTTTTTGAAATGACCCATTGAAACATTTAATTATAAAATGCAACAACCATTAGAATATAACTATACATAATAACACAAGATTTTTTAACTAGGGAAACCCTTTATTAGAGGGAAAATGTCGAGGGATGGAACCCACAAAGTAATGTACTAATATATAAGTTCCTTGCAAGAGAATGGACCCTGATAAGAGCTAATTGATTATATTTAGTGTATATCAGTCCCTGTTATGAGACTTTAAATCCCTATTAGGAGATTCCAACCCTGTTAGGAGTTGTGGAAGGCAAAAGGACACACTATCCAAACAACTCCAGGGGCAAGACCAGCTAACTCACTATCCAACTAGCCTTAGTACTATCCTTCTCAAAATAATACCTATAGGAAATTATCTACATCAACTTCTTTGCCAAATAAAGTCCCTATGTCAGCCCACTATGCCTTAACCACACCAAACACCTCTATGATCAAAAGAGATTACATATCTAGTTCACTAGATCTCACATACAAGTTTCCATACACGCATTACACATATCTCACTTACAATCATAACCACTTTGATCACACTCTACCACAAAGAAAAAAATTCCTTTATACTAAGTCCTTAAACTAATTATTGAGTTGGCCTTAAGGCTTTCCTAATTTTCAATTATGATATAGGACCAGCTTAAGATATTACAATACACATTACATTATAATATTACAACTTTTCACAATTATAACCAAATTGTCAGCTTGTATTCCTCATAAATCTTCACTCAATGCTCATCAAGATGAGTTCATTAGATCACTACATCTTCATCATGTCTTCAACCTTTATACAAGCTTTCTTAATCAAATTCTAACTATGTTAGGAGATATAATCAAAAAACCAGCAAGTACTTCTCAGGAACTTTGTTTGAATGATGTCTTCAATAAGTCTTGAATAACTATTAATTGTCTTCAAATTTTTGCATGTTCTCTTAGCCACATCATTAAGACACTAGATATATTACTTCCTCAACTATACATAGCCTCATCTCTAATCCTTGAATTGTGTGATCTTAATCTATGTATGTTACTCTATCAATCTCTACATAATAACATGTATGTTGACATCAATGACAAACATAGTCATGAATGCAACATATGATCATTGTAAAAACTCTCCAACAATGCTAGGATACTCTCCCATGGGAATATCATCATAATTCATGCTAACAATGGGATCTACTATAGGATTAGAGAATGTTGTAGACAAAATAATTCCTAACTAAAATGGTGTAGGGGCAGGTTTACAATCAAGCATGCTAGAATGATGAAGCATATCAAGAGCATACTTTTTTTGGAGTATGGAAATCCTATTCAAAGACTAAATAACCTATCTAGGCCCAAAAATAGTGCAAAATATCAAGATTTCTCATCTCAAACTTCCCCATCAATTTTTTTTGTGCACTGTGAATCATAAAGGATGAGCTACCTATAATAATGAAATCATCAGTATAGAGAAGAAGTATCAAAATATTATACACATGACATTGAATATACACTGTATGATCAAAATGATAGTGGGTGAAGTTTGAGGCAAACAGAAAAGAGCCCATCTTCTCATACCAACCTTGAGGTATCTATTTGAGACTATATAATGATAACCAAATTCTACAAACTAGAGATGAGTCCTACATAAAAGAATGAGGATTCTCCATATAGATATCCTCATATAGGTCTCCATGCAAGAAGCCACTCTTTGTATCAATTTGAACTATTGTCCATCCTCAAGACATTGTAATAGAGAGAACAAGGAAAATAGAATTCATCTTGGTGATGAGAGAAAAGGTCTCAGTGTAATCAATACCTTCAACATGAGAAAACCCCTTTATCATAAGATGTTCCTTATGCCTATCAAACAAAATATTTGCAAAATACTTTTTATTGTACACCCACTTCCATTGAACCAACTTTCTTCCTTTTGGAAGAGAATAAAGATCCCAAGTATTATTTTATTGATTGGAAAGCTTAAGTACTAGTGGGGGGGTGAATCAATACTTATACTCTTTTAATAATTTTAACAATTCAACATAATTTCATTATTGATTTGTTTAACCAATATTTATTTGAGTGTTACCAATAAATTGAAATATTAAATGCATAAGGTAAATAGCATAAAACAACAAATATTTAGGTTTCCATAACACAAAACAATTGGTATAACAAGAAACTCTTGGTTAGAGGGAAAACTACAATGGGGATGGTACCCACAACTTTTTTGTTGTAGTTAAAAAAGGTTTCCAATTAGGATTACATCTTTGTCACTTTTTGAGTGACTCACCTAGCAAGGAGTGATTAAGAAAATGTTAATTGTATCTACATCCTATCAAGACTACTCTGCTACAAGATTTCATCTTGGCTACATGGTATTCACCTTGTCAAAAGATTAACAAAAGTTCTTATCTGAACTTTGATAGTCTTATGAAAGACTACCTTGAGTAAAGGATTTATTAAACCTTGTAGAAAACTAATTAAGGATTCATACAAGATAACTTGACCTATTTCCACTTTCATCTAAGCCTATTATATTTGTTCAATGCTTTTGATTTAACTTTTAATTTTTTGCTTGTCTTTCACCCTTTATTTGACACTTCCACTCTCTCTTCTTATCTTCATCTTTTTCCTTTTATTCTTGATCCCATTATTCCTTCATTTTATCTAGACCTTAGATGCTATGGTTTATAATTGTCTTACCTCTGTTGTCAGCTAGAACACAAAAATTTCCTTAATACAATATATATATCTCATAACCCAATAACTTCCTTATCACGTCAATAGTGCCTATTGTATTCTAATAATAGTTTCGTAATAACTCTTTACCCTTTCTAATAGTCTCCTTGTGTATTGATTTTGTGTTTTCCTTAGAGGTTCCTTGGATGTTTGACGTAAATTAAAAAAGTATATTTCTCATCATATGTCAATAATCTCCACCTTTAGTATGCAAGAAAATTTTCATGTACTTATATTTTTTCTATATACTGATTACCCCTTTGAATATACTTCTCCCCCTTTTTTCTTATGGCAATTAATGTCAATAAATGTACTAATAATATATTCATGAAAAACTTAGACCAATTACAACTTTCTCACTATATATGTATATTGTTGGGAATATAAGAGGAGTAACTAAGAGGGGAGGGGTGAATCAATTACTAAAAAATAAATCTCATATCCCTTAGATGTCAATACAAAATAAACTCAGAAAAAATGAACTCTACTAATGCTCAGTAAACACACTAAGAATATTGTAACTCGGTAAATACTGAGATTTCTTGGAAAACACTTAATATGAAAATATTAAGATGTTTATCTATGATTACTTTAATTTAGTTTAGTTTAAAACACATAAAATAAATAGCATGAAGTCACTTGACACCAAGATTTAATGTGGAAACCCAATTTGGGAAAAACTACCAATTGCAACTAGTTACAGATTTTCACTCTTCTAAAGTGAACCCTGTTATGAGCCAACCCTATTAAAGGTTACAAAACACACTATTAGGTGTGAACCTATTAGATGATTTAATCACCCTATTAGGAGTGGCCTTGTTAGAGGCCTTTAGATACTTCAATAGAAATGCCACCTTGTTAGAGGATTTACAAATAGTTGTTAATCCAACTCTATTAAGAGATTTAGATCACTACTATAATTATTAGAGAGTAACAATGACATGACCTAATTTGGATGCAACTGAATTGCTAATTATAGATCTCAATTTGAGCTTATACTTGATCCTTCCTAATCGAATATATCTTTTCAACTTCTCAAGGATATCCTACTTATCCTTCTTGATTTTCTTCCTTTTAGCATCATCAAATCTTCAATTAGCTTCCATTCCTTTCACACTTTTCACACTTTCTAACCCTCAACTTGACCTTTTATTTATATTTTTAATATTTTCAAGTCAGCTCAAATACAACTTAGAATAATTAATATTCATATTCTTAGTTTGCTAGAACCAACAGATAAATTAATTAAACTCAATATGTTGAAACAAGAAAAATCCTTCGTTAGTCAATGATGCAGGAGCATCCAGAGGTATAAGGGCAATCCTGTGTCACCCAAAAAAATGTACTTAGACTTAGTTTCTATTTTATGTCTTTACATTTTTGGATACCCATTTGGCTCAAATAAAGGTTCCAACTCTCATAGTTCAACTATCAGTGCATTTGAAAATCCCAAAAAAATAGGAGCATGCAATTTGACCATCATTTTGGTGACCTAGAAGGTGCGACTAGGCTAGATGAATGTAATTGAGATTTAGAGCATTCTAGAAAAATAATCAGGTCAAAAGGCCCCACGGTTTGAAAGTTATTGCAGTTTTTTGGGTTTTGGAGACCTCCTAAGAGTGCTTCAAAGTCAAGTTTGGGGCATTAAATGACCTCGAAAAGGGTCGAAAAATGGGGGACAAGTGAAGCTGGTCCATAGGGCTATAGAGCGCTTTGAGAGCTTTTTGAAAATGTAAACGGTTCGTCAATCGGAGTTACAGTTCAAAAGTTATGCCTCCCAGAAGTTCGGCTACCGTTTCTGGATTCTTCTAGAATTGCACCGACTTCTAACGCAGCTTTTGGAACCTTCTATTTTGTCGGTGGATGCCTACTAGCACTTTCTAGAATGTACTCCTAGTCCTTAACCCTCTGGGGTCTATTTAAGGAGATTTTTGGCATTGTAAAAGGCAGTTCGGATTGGAGCTTGAGAGGAGGTGCTAAAAGGAGAAATATTCTCCAGTTTTATGCTATTGTAAACCTGTAGGGCATGTTTTGAAGTTTATTTTCTCTGCACTATTTGTACTAGCATATTTTCTCAGTTAATATAATTCCCCCTTTCTATTGTGTCTATTCTGTTGTTGGGTTGTGTCACCCATCAAGTGGTATCAGAGCGGGTTTTCCTGAGTGTGTAGACAGAGTGTCGACTGTGAGGCAGTTTGCACCAGGACTGTGTGGTTGTGGGTTCGAGTTAGAAGATGCCTCCATGAAGAGAGCGTGGCAGAAGGGCCAGAGCTATTGATCCTGAGGAGGTTAGAGCCCTCCAGAGATAGGTACAAGCATTGCAAGAGGAGCTTCGTAGAGGAGCAAATATTGCCGCAGATGACAATAGTGAGGATGACAATGAAGAGGAAGTAATGGAAGTTGACGGGGAAGTTCTGAATCCTGTAGAGGAAAGGCTTTTTAGGGCCATTACTAGGTTTGGGAAAAGACCTACAATTGAAGTGGGTATATTTTTGGGAAATTTGAAACTAGATGAGTTGATCGACTGGATCAATGAACTGGATGAATACTTTGAGTATGAGGATATAAGGGACCCAGATAGGGTTAAGTTTGCAAAGGCCAAACTAAAAGGCCATGCCAAAATCTGGTGGCAAGAGGTTCAACTGGAAAGACTTAGAAGAGGAAAGGAGAAGATCACAAGATGGGATCGCATGGTGGACAAATTGAAGAAGCAGTTCATTCCTGTGGACTACGAGCTTGATCTATTTAAGAAGATGCATGGGTTAAAGCAAGCAGGAAGATCAGTCCAAGAATATACAGAGGAGTTTTACCGACTCCTGATTAGAGCAAGACATCCAAAAAAAAATAAGGAGAAGGTTTCTCGTTATATCAGTGGGTTACGACCTAGCATCCAGGAGGAATTAAGTCTAGTAAGAATGACCAGCGTTGAAGAAGCATACCAGTTTGCCCTACGAGTTGAAGAGAAGCTAAGTAAAAGGTTTGAACGAAGACAAAGAGGGTGTGGTCAAGGAGGAAGGGGAAGCGGTAGATCAACTGGAGGCCGCAATGAAACTCAAAAGAAAAATGAAGATGAGGGTACTAGCAGGAACCAGAGGAATGAGGGTTTCAATCGCTCTCGTGATCAAGATTTTGGAAATCAAAGAGGAAGACGTAGAGGACGTGGGAAAGGAAGAGGAGGCTTCCGTGGTACCTGTTTCCATTGCAATGAAGAAGGTCATCGTGCCTTTGAATGCCCTCAACGACAAGGAAGGACAGATAAGAGAGCTAAGGGCCAAGCTAGGGTTTCTCATGTGGATGAGGATGCACAATCATCACATTCAGAGGATGCAGAAAGAGGAGAGGCCTTGGTAAATGAAAGAGTCCTACTAACTGGTGAGAATGAACCAGGGCAATGGAGGAGTTTGTTCCATACCAGATGCAAGTGTGAGGATAAATGTTGTGATGTGATCATTGATGGTGGTAGCACTGATAACCTGGTATCAGAAGAGATGGTCTCTAAGCTGAAGCTCAAGAGGGAGAAACATCCCCAGCCCTATTGGATTTCTTGGGTAAAAGATTATCATAAGGTCATGGTAAGTGAACAATGTTTAGTAAAGTTCAAAATTGGGAGTTACCATGATGAAGTTCTCTGTGATGTTATTTCGATGGATGTTTGCCATCTATTGTTGGGTAGACCATGGCAGTTTGATAGACATGCAACACATGATGGACATGCAAACACATACTCTCTGACAAAGGATGGAGTTCGCCACAAATTGAAGCCCATGAAAAAGGAAGGTGAAAAGGTATGTAGCAGTGCTAGGATTTGTCTTGTTGATGGAAGGAAGTTTTTAGATGGCATGAAACATCAGCGTATGTGCTATGCTTTGATTCCTAGGAAAGATAAAGAAGGTAGTAGTGAAATACCATTTGAAGTTTCAGATTTACTAGGAGAATTTGGAGATATTATCTCTGATAATGTTCCAGATGGATTGCCACCAGTAAGGCAAATCAGTCATCAGATAGATCTGATTCCAGGAGCTAGTTTGCCTAACAAGGCTACTCCCAAGATGACTCTTACTGAAATAGAGGAGCTAAATAGACAGGTTCAGGAGCTGTTGAGGAAGGGCTTGATTCGAGAGAGCCTGAGTCCATGTGTAGTACTTGCACCAAAGAAGGATGGAGAGTGGAGGATGTGTACAGATTCTCGAGCTATAAATAGGATAACCATCAAGTACCGGTTTCCTTTACCAAGGATGGATGATCTTATGGACTGCTTGAGTGGAGCTGAGTACTTCACAAAGATAGATCTGAAGAGTGGCTATCATTAGAAACGGATTCGAGAAGGAGATGAGTGGAAAATAGCCTTCAAGACAAAGGAGGGTCTTTATGAGTGGTTAGTCATGCCCTTTGGATTGACGAATGCCCCAAGCACCTTCATGCGGCTCATGAATGAGGTAATTAAGAAGTTCTTGGGAAAATTTGTTATTGTCTATTTGGATGATATTTTAATTTTCAGCAAGACTTTGGAAGAACATTTACTACATATTCATAGTGTCCTTAAAAGGCTAAGGGAAGAGAAACTGTTAATTAATCTAAAGAAGTGTGTCTTTGCAAAAAGGGAGTTAGTCTATTTGGGATTTGTTATATCACTTGAAGGTCTCAAAATGGATCCAGAGAAGGTAAAAGCCATCTTGGAATGGCCTACTCCAAGGTCTACTACTAAGGTAAGACCATTTCATGGTCTGGTTAGTTTTTATAGGAAGTTTATTAAGAATTTCAGTGGCATATGTGCACCTCTAACTGATACAATAAGAGGGGATAGAAAAGAGTTCAAATGGACTGCAGCAGCTGCGAGAAGTTTTGAATTGCTAAAGAAGAAGGTGACAGAATAGCCTATGTTGGCACTTCCAAATTTTAGAAAAGTGTTCCAGGTGGATTGTGATGCTAGTGGCAGCGCTATTGGGGCTGTATTAAGCCAAGAAGGTAAGCCTATTGCATATTTTAGTGAAAAATTGAATGATGCAAAGAAGAAGTATTCTGTTTATGATCAAGAGTTCTATGCAATAGTTCAGGCCTTAATGAAATGGAGGCATTATTTATTGCCAAAGGAATTTGTTTTGTATACTGATCATCAGGCATTATAGTACCTAAATAGCCAAGGTAAATTGAATCAGAGGCATATGAAGTGGGTAGAATTCTTGCAGAGTTATACATTTGTGTTGAAGCATAGAAGTGGAAAATCTAACAGGGTTGCAGATGCATTAAGTAGGAGACAGTTGTTGCTTACAACAATGCAGGTTGAAGTAGTTGGGTTTGAAGAACTCAAGAATTTGTACCCCGAGGATCCTAATTTTGCTGAAGCTTGGAAAGCTTGTAAAGAACCTGTTGCTGTAGATAGAACCAAGTGGTTAGACTATTTGATTCAGGATGGCATGTTGTTCAAAGGTAGTCAATTGTGCATTCCAAGGAGTTCCATGAGGGAAAATCTGATTAAGGAGAAACACAGTGGAGGGATGGCAGGACATTTTGGTCGGGATAAGACCATTGCCATTCTTAGAGAACATTATTTTTGGCCTCAAATTACACAGGATGTGAAGAAGTTTGTACAGATTTGCTAGGTTTGTCAAGTTGCCAAGGGGTTTAGTCAAAATACTGGCCTATATCAGCCATTGCCTGTTCCATCAAGGCCCTGGGAGGACATAAGTATGGATTTTGTTCTTGGATTGCCAAGGACACAAAGGGGTAATGACTCAGTATTCGTGGTGGTTGATAGGTTCTCCAAAATGGCACATTTCATTCCATGCCACAAAACTCATGATGTTGTCCATATTGCAGACTTGTTTTTCAAAGAGGTGGTAAGACTACATGGTCTTCCAAGGAGTATAGTTTCTGACTGAGATACTAAATTTGTGGGGTATTTCTGGAGGACATTGTGGAAGAAGTTGAGAACAGACTTGAAATTCAGTTCCACGCATCACCCATAGACTGATGGCCAAACAGAAGTGGTAAATAGAAGTCTGGGCAATTTGCTGAGATGTTTAGTTGGAGATAAGCCCAAGGGATGGGATTTGATTCTACCACAGGCAGAGTTTGCTTATAATAACTCTGTAAATAGGAGTACTAGAAAATCACCATTTCAAATTGTATATGGGAATAGCCCAAGGACTGCACCAGAATTGAGGAAGATAGAACAAGGGGAGAGAACAAGTGCTGAAGCTGAGGAATTTGCTGAACACATCAAGCGTCTACATGAGGAAGTTCAAGTACACATTATCAAGATGAATCAAGAGTATAAAGCTAGGGCTAATGCAAGGAGAAGACATAAGGAATTCCAAGTAGGGGATCTTGTCATGGTGCACTTACGAAAAGAAAGATTTCCAGTTGGTACTTACAACAAGCTGAAAATGAAGAAATTTGGCCCCTGCAAAATTTTGAAGAAACATAACTCAGGAAATGCATATGAGGTGGAGCTGCCAGATGGTATTCACATTTCTCCCATTTTCAACATTGCAGATTTGACAGAGTATCATGATGATGGTGCAGATGAGGAGCTGGTTTTAGAGCCGTGTCCAATTCTTGCTTCTAAGAAGGAGGAGATAGAAGACATTCTAGATCATCGTGTGGGTAGGAGTACCAGAAATAGGTAGTATGAAGAGTATTTGGTCAAATGGAAAGGACGTCCAATCGAGGACTCAACTTGGATTTCAGCAGCTGAGGTTTCCCATTTGGGATTTCCTCTACCATCCATAAAGTGACAGGGTCACTTTTCAATCTACCCTGGGTGTCTGATGCAGGAGCATCCAGAGGTATAAGGGCAATCCTGTGTCACCCAAAAAAATGTACTTAGACTTAGTTTTTTTTTTATGTCTTTACATTTTTGGATACCCATTTGGCTCAAATAAAGGTTCCAACTCTCATAGTTCAACTATCAGTGCATTTGAAAATCCCAAAAAAATAGGAGCATGTAATTTGACCATCATTTTGGTGACCTAGAAGGTGCGACTTGGCCAGATGAATGTAATTGAGATTTAGAGCATTCCAGAAAAAGAATCAGGTCAAAAGGCCCCACGGTTTGAAAGTTATTGCAGTTTTTCGGGTTTTGGAGACCTCCTAAGAGTGCTTCAAAGTCAAGTTTGGGGCATTAAATGACCCCAAAAAGGGTTGAAAAATGGGGGACGAGCAAAGCTGGTCCATAGGGCTATAGAGCGCTTCGAGAGCTTTTCGAAAATGTAAACGGTTTGTCAATCGGAGTTACGGTTCAAAAGTTATGCCTCCCGGAAGTTCGGCTACCGTTTCTGGATTCTTCTAGAATTGCACCGACTTCTAACGCAGCTTCCGGAACCTTCTATTTTGTCGGTGGATGCCTACTAGCACTTTCTAGAATGTACTCCTAGTCCTTAACCCTCCGGGGTCTATTTAAGGAGATTTCTGGCATTGTAAAAGGCAGTTCGGATTGGAGCTTGAGAGGAGGTGCTAAAAGGAGAAATATTCTCCAGTTTTATGCTATTGTAAGCCTGTAGGGCATGTTTTGAAGTTTATTTTCTCTGCACTATTTGTACTAGCATATTTTCTCAGTTAATATAATTCCCCCTTTCTATTGTGTCTATTCTGTTGTTGGGTTGTGTCACCCATCAAGTGGTATCAGAGCGGGTTTTCCTCTGTGTGTAGACAGAGCGCCGATTGTGAGGCAGTTTGCACCAGGACTGTGTGGTTGTGGGTTCGAGTTAGAAGATGCCTCCACGAAGAGAGCATGGCGGAAGGGCCAGAGCTATTGATCCTGAGGAGGTTAGAGCCCTCCAGAGACAGGTACAAGCATTGCAAGAGGAGCTTCGTAGAGGAGCAAATATTGCCGCAGATGACAATAGTGAGGATGACAATGAAGAGGAAGTAATGGAAGTTGACGGGGAAGTTCTGAATCTTGTAGAGGAAAGGCTTTTTAGGGCCATTACTAGGTTTGGGAAAAGACCTACAATTTAAGTGGGTATATTTTTGGGAAATTTGAAACCAGATGAGTTGATCGACTGGATCAATGAACTGGATGAATACTTTGAGTATGACGATATAAGAGACCCAGATAGGGTTAAGTTTGCAAAGGCCAAACTAAAAGGCCATGCCAAAATCTAGTGGCAAGAGGTTCAACTGGAAAGACTTAGAAGAGGAAAGGAGAAGATCACAAGATGGGATCACATGGTGGACAAATTGAAGAAGCAGTTCATTCCTGTGGACTACGAGCTTGATCTGTTTAAGAAGATGCATGGGTTAAAGCAAGCAGGAAGATCAGTCCAAGAATATACAGAGGAGTTTTATCGACTCCTGATTAGAGCGGGACATGCAGAAGCAAATAAGGAGAAGGTTGCTCGTTATATCAATGGGTTACGACCTAGCATCCAGGAGGAATTAAGTCTAGTAAGAATGACCAGTGTTGAAGAAGCATACCAGTTTGCCCTACGAGTTGAAGAGAAGATAAGTAAAAGGTTTGAAGGAAGACAAAGAGGGCGCGGTCAAGGAGGAAGGGGAAGCGATAGATCAACTGGAGGCCGCAATGAAACTCAAAAGAAAAATGAAGATGAGGGTACTAGCAGGAACCAGAGGAATGAGGGTTTCAATCGCTCCTGTGATCAAGATTTTGGAAATCAAAGAGGAAGAGGTAGAGGACATGGGCAAGGAAGAGGAGGCTTCCGTGGTACCTGTTTCCATTGCAATGAAGAAGGTCATCGTGCCTTTGAATGCCCTCAATGACAAGGAAGGACAGATAGGAGAGCTGAGGGCCAAGCTAGGGTTGCTCATGTGGATGAGGATGCACAATCATCACATTCAGAGGATGCAGAAAGAGGAGAGGCCTTGGTAAATGAAAGAGTCCTACTAAGTGGTGAGAATGAACCAGGGCAACGGAGGAGTTTGTTTCATACCAGATGCAAGTGTGAGGATAAATGTTGTGATGTGATCATTGATGGTAGTAGCACTGATAACCTGGTATCAGAAGAGATGGTCTCTAAGCTGAAGCTCAAGAGGGAGAAACATCCCCAGCCCTATCGGATTTCTTGGGTAAAAGATGATCATAAGGTCATGGTAAGTGAACAATGTTTAGTAAAGTTCAAAATTGGGAGTTACCATGATGAAGTTCTCTGTGATGTTATTTCGATGGATGTTTGCCATCTATTGTTGGGTAGACCATGGCAGTTTGATAGACATGCAATACATGATGGACATGCAAACACATACTCTCTGACAAAGGATGGAGTTCGCCACAAATTGAAGCCCATGAAAAAGGAAGGTGAAAAGGTATGTAACAGTGCTAGGATTTGTCTTGTTGATGGAAGGAAGTTTTTAGATGGCATGAAACATCAGCGTATGTGCTATGCTTTGATTCCTAGGAAAGATAAAGAAGGTAGTAGTGAAATACCATTTGAAGTTTCAAATTTACTAGGAGAATTTGGAGATATTATCTCTGATAATGTTCCAGATGGATTGCCACCAGTAAGGCAAATCAATCATCAGATAGATCTGATTCCAGGAGCTAGTTTGCCTAACAAGGCTGCTCACAGGATGACTCCTACTGAAACAGAGGAGCTAAATAGATAGGTTTAGGAGCTGTTGAGGAAGGGCTTGATTCGAGAGAGCCTGAGTCCATGTGCAGTACCTACAGTACTTGCACCAAAGAAGGATGGAGAGTGGAGGATGTGTACAGATTCTTGAGCTATAAATAGGATAACCATCAAGTACCAGTTTCCTTTACCAAGGATGGATGATCTTATGGACTGCTTGAGTGGAGCTGAGTACTTCACAAAGATAGATCTGAAGAGTGGCTATCATCAGATACGGATTTGAGAAGGAGATGAGTGGAAAAAACCCTTCAAGACCAAGGAGGTTCTTTATGAGTGGTTAGTCATGCCCTTTGGATTGACGAACGCCCCAAGCACCTTCATGCGGCTCATGAATGAGGTACTTAAGAAGTTCTTGGGAAAATTTGTTATTGTCTATTTGGATGATATTTTAATTTTCAGCAAGACTTTGGAAGAACATTTACTACATATTTGTAGTGTCCTTGAAAGGCTAAGGGAAGAGAAATTGTTAATTAATCTAAAGAAGTGTGTCTTTGCAAAAAGGGAGTTAGTCTATTTGGGATTTGTTATATCACCTGAAGGTCTCAAAATGGATCCAGAGAAGGTAAAAGCCATCTTGGAATGGCCTACTCCAAGGTCTGATACTGAGGTAAGATCATTTCATGGTCTAGTTAGTTTTTATAGGAAGTTTATTAAGAATTTCAGTGGCATATGTGCACCTCTAACTGATACAATAAGAGGGGATAGAAAAGAGTTCAAATGGACTGCAGCAGCTGCAAGAAGTTTTGAATTGCTAAAGAAGAAGGTGACAGAACAGCCTGTGTTGGCACTTCCAAATTTTAGAAAAGTGTTCCAGGTGGATTGTGATGCTAGTGGTAGCACTATTGGGGTTGTATTAAGCCAAGAAGGTAAGCCTATTGCATATTTTAGTGAAAAATTGAATGATGCAAAGAAGAAGTATTCTGTTTATGATCAAGAGTTCTATGCAATAGTTCAGGCCTTAATGAAATGGAGGCATTATTTATTGCCAAAGGAATTTGTTTTGTATACTGATCATCAGGCATTATAGTACCTAAATAGCCAAGGTAAATTGAATCAGAGGCATATGAAGTGGGTAGAATTCTTGCAGAGTTATACATTTGTGTTGAAGCATAGAAGTGGAAAATCTAACAGGGTTGCAGATGCATTAAGTAGGAGACAGCTGTTGCTTACAAAAATGCAGGTTGAAGTAGTTGGGTTTGAAGAACTCAAGAATTTGTACCCCGAGGATCCTGATTTTGCTGAAGCTTGGAAAGCTTGTAAAGAACCTGTTGCTGTAGATAGAACCAAGTGGTTAGACTATTTGATTCAGGATGGCATGTTGTTCAAAGGTAGTCAATTGTGCATTCCAAGGAGTTCCATGAGGGAAAATCTGATTAAGGAGAAACACAGTGGAGGGATGGCAGGACATTTTGGTCGGGATAAGACCATTGCCATTCTTAGAGAACATTATTTTTGGCCTCAAATTACACAGGATGTGAAGAAGTTTGTACAGAGTTGCCAGGTTTGTCAAGTTGCCAAGGGGTTTAGTCAAAATACTGGCCTATATCAGCCATTGCCTGTTCCATCAAGGCCCTGGGAGGACATAAGTATGGATTTTGTTCTTGGATTGCCAAGGACACAAAGGGGTAATGACTCAGTATTCGTGGTGGTTGATAGTTTCTCCAAAATGGCACATTTCATTCCATGCCACAAAACTCATGATGCTGTCCATATTGCAGACTTGTTTTTCAAAGAGGTGGTAAGACTACATGGTCTTCCAAGGAGTATAGTTTCTGACCGAGATACTAAATTTGTGGGGTATTTCTGGAGGACATTGTGGAAGAAGTTGAGAACAGACTTGAAATTCAGTTCCACGCATCACCCACAGACTGATGGCCAAACAAAAGTGGTAAATAGAAGTCTGGGCAATTTGTTGAGATGTTTAGTTGGAGATAAGCCCAAGGGATGGGATTTGATTCTACCACAGGCAGAGTTTTCTTATAATAACTCTGTAAATAGGAGTACTGGAAAATCACCATTTCAAATTGTATATGGGAATAGCCCAAGGACTGCACCAGAATTGAGGAAGATAGAACAAGGGGAGAGAACAAGTGCTGAAGCTGAGGAATTTGCTGAACACATCAAGCATCTACATGAGGAAGTTCAAGCACACATTATCAAGATGAATCAAGAGTATAAAGCTAGGGCTAATGCAAGGAGAAGACATAAGGAATTCCAAGTAGGGGATCTTGTCATGGTGCACTTACGAAAAGAAAGATTTCCAGTTGGTACTTACAACAAGCTAAAAATGAAGAAATTTGGCCCCTGCAAAATTTTGAAGAAACATAACTCAGGAAATGCATATGAGGTGGAGTTGCTAGATGGTATTCACATTTCTCCCATTTTCAACATTGCAGATTTGACAGAGTATCATGATGATGGTGCAGATGAGGAGCTGGTTTTAGAGCCGTGTCCAATTCCTGCTTCTAAGAAGGAGGAGATAGAAGACATTCTAGATCATCGTGTGGGTAGGAGTACCAGAAATAGGTAGTATGAAGAGTATTTGGTCAAATGGAAAGGACGGCCAATCGAGGACTCAACTTGGATTTCAGCAGATGAGGTTTCCCATTTGGGATTTCCTCTACCATCCATAAAGTGACAGGGTCACTTTTCAATCTACCCTGGGTGTCTAATGCAGGAGCATCCAGAGGTATAAGGGCAATCCTGTGTCACCCAAAAAAAATGTACTTAGACTTAGTTTCTGTTTTATGTCTTTACATTTTTGGATACCCATTTGGCTCAAATAAAGGTTCCAACTCTCATAGTTCAACTATCAGTGCATTTGAAAATCCCGAAAAAATAGGAGCATGCAATTTGACCATCATTTTGGTGACCTAGAAGGTGCAACTTGGCCAGATGAATGTAATTGAGATTTAGAGCATTCCAGAAAAAGAATCAGGTCAAAAGGCCCCACGGTTTGAAAGTTATTGCAGTTTTTCGGGTTTTGGAGACCTCCTAAGAGTGCTTCAAAGTCAAGTTTGGGGCATTAAATGACCCCGAAAAGGGTCAAAAAATGGGGGACGAGCGAAGCTGGTCCATAGGGCTATAGAGCGCTTTGAGAGCTTTCCGAAAATGTAAATGGTTCATCAATCGGAGTTACGGTTCAAAAGTTATGCCTCCTGGAAGTTCGGCTACCATTTCTGGATTCTTCTAGAATTGCACCGACTTCTAACGCAGCTTCCGGAACCTTCTATTTTGTCGGTGGATGCCTACTAGCACTTTCTAGAATGTACTCCTAGTCCTTAACCCTTCGGGGTCTATTTAAGAAGATTTCTGGCATTGTAAAAGGCAGTTCGGATTGGAGCTTGAGAGGAGGTGCTAAAAGGAGAAATATTCTCCAGTTTTATGCTATTGTAAGCCTGTAGGGCATGTTTTGAAGTTTATTTTCTCTGCACTATTTGTACTAGCATATTTTCTCAGTTAATATAATTCCCCCTTTCTATTGTGTCTATTCTGTTGTTGGGTTGTGTCACCCATCAGTCAACCTTGCTCGATAGACACTAACTTAGAAATTATTTTCCTATGTTAACCAAGTGAGCTCGATTAACACTACATATTCACACAATTCCTTTGGTAACTAAGTGAGCTTGATTAACACTGGTTCCACCCAACATTTCCTTTATTAACTGAGTAAGCTTAGTTAACACTCATCTTTCGTAAACTTTCCTTTGATGCTCGAGTGAACTCGATAAACATTGCTTTCTAAACTAGACAAACTTTGGAATGCTTAGCAGCCATAGAAAACTATCTTCAATGCCTAAGTGAGCTCAGTACACACTAACTAATAATGATATGACATTTTGTGTAACATTAAGGACAATACACAATTAATCAATTGTTTCAACAATCTCCCTCTTTGGCATTGATGGCAACACAACATGTCATAACACAATGAAATTTTGGAGCAAGATTAAAGTAAGGAACATATCCTTAGTTTCATTATGATTCTCATCCATGAGAATTCCCTCTATTAGTGTGAACTCTTTTTCTTTAGTTTTTCCCTTTGTTGGGAAGCTTTTTTCTGCTACAACTTCTACCAAGTTCATTCTCCCTCTTTGACAGCTCTTTCTATGTTAGCAAACTTTTTACAAAATTTCTATGAGATATGATAGAAAACTTCTCCCTCTTTGACATCTCATGCCAAAGATAATGTTCAGTTAATATCAATGTACCTCAATTATTGATTCATTTGCAATATTCCCTTATCAATATTGCACCAATTGATTGATCTTCAATAATGCTCTAGTTGATGCATCACTAAACTTTATTTAGTGAGCATCAGATAGGGGGATGACCCCTAGCTTACATCTTAGATATAGGTTTTCATCCTTAGGTAATGGCTTGGTGAATAGGTCCACAATTCGTTCTTTTGTATTTACATATTCCAATCTAACTTCTTTATTTTGTACCAATCCTCTCAAGAAATGATATTTTATAGCAATGTGCTTTGTTTTGGTATGCACTAATGGATTCTTTGATATATTGATTTTACTCGTGTTATCACAGTATATAACTACTGGAGCCTTGATCTCTATCTTAATACCTATCATTAGTTGTTTGAAACAAATAATGTTAGAATAATTGACTACTATTGCCACATATTTTGCCTCTATTGTGGATCAAGAGATAAAAAAAAATTTCTTGCTTGTCCATGGCACTAGTATTTTACCTAGAAAGAATGCTCCACCACTAGTACTTTTTATGCCATCAATACTTCCTACCCAGTTAGCATTTGTGAATACTTTTAAATCCAAATTGTCTCCTATTTTGTACCATAAACCATATTCTTTAGTGCCTTTGATATCTCATGATTCTTTTGAATGTCATCATGTGATTTTCTTTGGGATTTTCTGACAATCTTGCCACCATATTGACTGCTAATGCAATATTAGGCCTTGTGTACACTACATACTACAATTTTCCAATCATTAATCTATATGTGGTCTGATCTATCTCTTTAGAATCATCATTTTTTAAAATCTTATGTCCAATAAACATAGGGGTTCCAACTAGTCTCGAGTCTTCCATTACAAATTTCTTTAGTATCTCCTTGATATATTTAGATTGAGTAATGTAGATACCATCTTTCTTTTGTTGAATCTGTAATCCAACAAAGAATTTTATCTCTCCAAACATAGACATCTCAAATTTTTTACTCATTTCTTCTAAAAATGCCTTGCACAAATCATCATTTCCTATGAATAAGGTATCATCAAAAAATATTTCTACCAACACAATCTTTTTGTCTGGTCCTTCTCTAATATATAAACTACTATTATCATTAGTTCTTTGAAAACCAATCTATACCATGTAGTTATGAAGTCTTTCATACCAAGCTCTAGGAGCTTGCTTGAGACCATATAATGCCTTGTGTAATTGTAGACCATGTCCTTTTGGCTAGGATCTACAAAACCTTTAGCCCATTTAATGTAGACTTCCTCATTAAGAATTCCATTCAAGAATGTAGATTTTACATCCATTTGATAAACTTGAAATCCTCTGTGAGCTACATATGCTAGTAAAGTTCTAACACCTTCTAATCTTACAATAGGAGAAAAATTTTCACCATAATCAATACCTTCTTCTTGAGAATAGCCTTTACATACTAACCTTGCTTTATTTTTGGAAACTTTTCCATCTTCATTCAGCTTGTTTCTGAATACCCACTTTGTGCCAATTACATTTTTATCATTGGGTCTAGGAACAAGAGTCCAAGTTTTATTCTTCTCTATTTGTTCTATTTCTTCATTCATTGCTTCAATTCAACTTTCATTATCCAATGCATCTTTAACATTTCTAGGTTCAAATTTAGCAAGTAAACATGCACCTTTCAATTTGCTTCTTGTCATTGTTCCATCTAATTTGTCTCCAATGATCTGATCAGGTGCATGATGCCTTCTAACATATATTGCTAATATAGGTTCTTTGGATTTGAAATGAATTTCACTAATTTCATCATGAACTTTAGTATCAAACTTGGGTCCTACTGTCTGTGACTCGAGTCCATCAGACTCCATTTGCTCTAGCTCAGTAGCCTCTTACTGGGGTCCTTCAAAATTTGACTCGAGTTGCAATGTCTACAACTTGGTAGCTATTGGAGATTTTGGGGACTCAGGAAGTGAAGCCTCCTTTCTTTTAGATATATTTGGTAGGGTATCAGGTTCATAGTAAACAAATCTTTTGTAATCCTTAGGCTCTTTGTTGCTTTCTTCTTTACTCTTTTCTGCAAACTCTTCAATTCTCACATGTGCACTTTCTATGATTTTATTAGTAGACAAATTCAAACACTTCTATGCTTTACTTCTATAGGAATATCTTGGGAATATGTCTTCATCACATTTGACATCAAATTTTCCTTTTCTACATTCTTTCAAGATATAACATTTGCTACCAAATACTTCAAAGTAACTTACATTAGGTTTGTAGCCATACCATAGTTCATGAGTTTGATTTGAGTTTTTCTTTAGTTGTACTCTATTCAAGGTATGAATTGTAGTGTTGATTGCTTCCTTCTAGTATTTTATTGAAATATTCTTTTCTATCATCAGTGTTCTTACACAATCTATGATGGATCTATTCCTTCTTTTGGCTATACCATTTTGCTGAGGTGTACCAAGAGTTGATACTTGTCTTTTAATTCCTTTTTCAATGTAGAATTCATTGAATTTGTTAGAGATGAATTCACCACCTCTGTCTAATCTCAAAATTTTCAAGTTATTTCTAGTTTCTTTTTCTACTCTTTTCAGATACCACTTGAATATTTGAAAAGCTTCTGACTTTTCTTTTAGATACATTACAGTTATCATTCTAGAATAGTCATCAACAAAAAGAATGGAAAACTTTTATCCACTGTAACTCTCTATTCCAATAGGTCCACATAAGTCTTTATGCATGAGCTCTAATATTTCTTTAGAATGATAGTTTTGCTTTTGAAACTAGTCTTTCCCATCTTCCCAATTTGGCAATTTTTGCATAGACCCATATCAGGTTTCTTCAAGCTAGAAATACCTCTTACTCTTTTATGTTTTCTTATCTTAACCATATTTTCAAAGTTTATATGACATAATATTTTGTGCCATAACCAGCTTTCTTCTACTTGAGCAATAAAATATGAACTTTCACTAAGATCAAGATAAAATAGATTACCTTTTATTTGTTTTCCAAATCCAACCAGATTTCCTTTTTCATCAAATAGTTTGGCCTTCCCCTTCATAAATTCTACCTTGAATCCAATGTCACTCAATTTTGCCACACTTATTATATTATGCTTTATTCCTTTAACCCAATAAGCATTATCACATATAAGTTCATTGGTCAAAGAGATACATCCTCTTCCTTTTATGCAACAAGGTTCATTGTTTCCAAATCTCACACTACCACCATTATAATATTCCATATTCTCAAAAAAAAATTTATCTTGATTCATATAATGTGAGAAGCCACTATCAATAATCCAGGTATCATTTTTTCTAACATGAGAGATAAGTGCCATCTTATCTCCTTCGTCATCAGATTCATCTTTTACAGCAATATATACCATTTCATCTTCACTGTAATTAGAATCTTTATCCATAAAACAAGATTTCTTTCCTTTTTCCTTGTAGTTCTTGTATTCCTTCTTGCCTTTATACTTATTGCTTTTCTTCTCATCCTTCTTTTCTTTATCTAGACATCTAGTAGCAAGGTGACCAATTTCTTCACTAGAAAAATAGATTAGAGGAATCTTGCCTTTGTACTTTCCTCTACCTTTTGAATATTTCTTTTCAAGTGGGGCTTCAACAACTTCAAGATTACTGTTAGAACTTTCTTCTGTCTCTTCTTCACTCCCTGATTGATTGGCCTTTGATTTCTTACTCATTTGGCTTCAAATGCAGACACAATACCTTTGGAATTGGGAACATAATTATCCTAGTTATCCAACTCAAAAGTTGTCAATCTACCAACTAGAGCATCTAAAGATTTTTTATTATCACATCTCATCTCTTGAATAGAAGACACTCTAATTGTGTCAATAGGAAGAAGGGTTCTAAATACCTTTCTTACAACTATTTTTTCATCAATGTCTCCTCCAGATGCTTTGATTGCACTCACACTTGCTTTGATTCTTTCCACATATTTTGCAATGTTTTCATCTTCTCTCATTTTCATATGATCAAATTAACCTCTAAGACTTTTAGCTTTATCTCTTCTTACATTATCATCTCCTCCATAAATATCTTTTGGTTTGATCCATATTTCATGAGCTATTTTGTAGTTTTTAAGTTCATCAAATTCAGCATAACTAAGAGTTGATGCAATATCAATCATCACGATATTATGATTCTTCTTTTCAGCAACATATTCAATTGATAATGTTCTAAAAGGGTTATTGTATTCAGTATTAATATACTTACAACCTAAATCACTGATGGTTGCCAGATGTAATCTCATAAGTCCTTGCCATGCTACAAAGTTGTCTCAGTTCATCTTGGGAATCTCTCTTCTATAAGACATCATGATCTTTAGCTTAGGTCCTTCAAACCTTCTTTGCAAGAACCAAAAGCTCTAATACCAATTGTTGGAAATATAAGAGGAGTAACTAAGAGGGAAGGGGTGAATCAGTTACTACAAAATAAATCCTAGATCCCTTAGATGTCAGTACAAAATAAACTCTAAAAAAATGAACTCTGTTGATGCTCGATAAACAGATTAAGAATATTGTAACTCAGTAAATATTGAGATTTCTCGGAAAATACTTAACATGAAAATCCTAAGATGTTTATCTACGATTACTTTAATTTAGTTTGGCTAAAAACACATAAAAGAAATAGCATGAACACACTTGACACCAAGATTTACTGTGGAAACCCAATTTGGGAAAAACTAACAATTGCAAATAGTTACAAATTTTTACTCTTCTAAAGTGAACCCTATTACAAGCCAACCCTACTAAAGGTTACAAAACACACTATTAAGTGTGACTTGTTAGAGGATTTAATCACTCTGTTAGATGTGGCCTTGTTAGACATCTTTAGACACTTCAACAAAAATGCCACCTTGTTAGAGGATTTACAAATAGCTATTAAGCCAACTCTATTTAGAGATATAGATCGCTGCTATAATGATTAGAGAGTAAAAATGACATGACCCAATTTGGATGCAACAGAATTGTCGATTACAAATCTCAATTTTGGCTTATACTTGATCCTTCCTAGTCAAATATATTTTTTCAGCTTCTCAATGATATTATGCTTATCCTTCTTGATTCACTTCCTCTTAGCATCATCAAATCTTCAATTATCTTCCATGCCTTTCACACTTTTCACACTTTCTAACCCTCAACTTTCACACTTTTCACAATCTCCACCTTTGGCATGCAAGAAAATTTTCATGTACTTATATTTTTTCTATATGTTGACTATCCCTTTGAATATACTGCTCCCTCTTTTTCTTATGGCAATTAATGTCAATAAGTGTACTAATAGTATATACATGAAAAACTTAGATCAATTACAACTTGCTCACAATATATGTATATTGTGTACCTTAGTGGCATTGGTGTCTCCCATGTTTCCTGTAATGTTGTTAGACTGTAATGTGCCTTTTTAAGTTTGATGCAAAATTGTCTAGACTCTCCACTATACACACATATGGCATTTGAATAATTTATTGTGCTTCTACCAAGTTGGACTTTATAACATCAATATGTGGTGTTATCATGCCTAGTAGCTCCAAAAGTTTTGCAATTATTTTCTCCTTCTCATCTCCAAAACTTATCCTTTCACTTTGACACTGATAAGTTTCATCTCAAACTCAATAGTAAATATATCAAAATTGTACAGTGTAGTGTACATGGTACTTTCCTTAATCAAAATTTCTTGCAAAGAATCCATGGCCTATTGTAATTTACCTCTCAATTCATAAAATTTATTTGATAATACCTATTTTACTCTCTCTTCAACTTTTTAGGTTGCATCTCTTACAAGATATTCTTCAAGATCAATTTTGGATTCTTTTGTCATATCTAAATAAAATATTAGTTGCTTAGGCATAGAATTCTGCTTATTTATATTTACTTTTGGCATTAAATATTCAAATAAATGTAGTGTTCTAGTTTAAAATCATTTACTTAATATTTTTGACTTTATTCTATCAAATTTTTTCTTGATTTTGAATACTGAGCCAAATTCATCTTTCTCTTTCATCTTCATCTTTAGAACATTCTACTTCAAGATGTCAAACTAGGGGTTATTACTAGGTGGATCATAATCCTCCTCTTCTTTAATTGTTATTTTATTTTCCCTTTAACATTAAGTTGTTTCTAATCATTTCCATGCTCTTTATCTCCACCTTTGTCTTTATCTTTATTGTCATTATCATCACCATATTTTTTTGTAACGTGGAGCCTAATTGAACTTAGAGGTTTATTCTTTCCCAATTTTTTCAGTGTAGTTTCCTCCCATATTTTACTATGGGGTTTGGGGGTATTTCCCCCAAGATGGGTTCAAGGGGAAGCACCCCTTGCAGGGTCTTGGAGTAGAGCCTCATGTGCACTACATGTCCCAATAGAGGGTGGGATTAAGGGGCAACACCCCTGCGGGGGTTTTTAGGGGAAGTGCCACTGAAAGATTAACCAACTCTATTAGTGTAAAAGGTGTTGGCTACTATTTTTCTATAGGATAACTTATTCTAGCCCTAATTTTTAAAATTAAAAAATATTATATAAAAATAGCTTAAGATTATGGATTTCATTATGTATAATAAGATTGTAGCTTCTTGCAGCAGTATTGAGTTGTAAGGGATTGTGGATTGTAATCAAGTTGTAATCATTGGATAATAATAATATTGGACATGTTATTTGGTAGACATAGCCTAGGGATTCGATGAACCATCTTAAATCTTTATGTATTGTGTTCTCTTCTATGTGATTTATTATTTTTAGATGTTTGTTATATTTGCATGTAATTGTTATTTGTGTTTCATTAATCCTAACAAGTAGTATTACAGAAAGGTTGGTTTTAGTTATCCTCTTAAGAAAGGCCTCACAACTGAGTGGGAGTCTCACAATTGAGTCGGAGTGATGGAAAATGAGAGTAAGATAAAAGTTGAGAAGTTTAATAGGAAAAACTTTCAGATATGGAAAATGAAAATGGAGGACTATCTCTATCAAAAGGATTTTATGGTGGTCATTGCAAGGAAAATCCAAAAAATTGACTATTATGGCAGATGAGGACTAGGACATTTTGGATTAAAAGGCACTTGGAAGTATTCATTATGCCTGGCACAATCTATGGCATTTAATATTATGAAAACTACGATGACAAAAGAGTTGATGCAAACCCTAGAAAATCTATATGAAAAGCCCTCCACTTCAAACAAGGTATTTCTCATGAAGATTGTATTTAATATGAAGATGGAAGAAGAAGAATTTGTTGCATGTCATTTAGATGAGTTTAATACGTTTACCATTCAATTATCTTTCGTATATATTAATTTTGAAGAAGAAATTAGGGTTCTTTGATTTTATTTATAATTTTAGGGTATTAGATTTTATTTAATATGATTGGTGTTATGCTGAGTAAGGAAACTCATAGGAAAAGCTTAGGTGGATCTAAATCAAGAAGTGGTTTGAACAAACAAAGCAGAGACAAAATAAATGAGATAGAAAACAATTATGGAAATTATGGGAAACTAAGAGGAAAATCAAAGGGTAAGAGTTCTCAATCCAGAGGAATAAGAGATTGTTGGTACCGTGGGAAACCATGGCATAAGAAGAAAGGTTTTTGGAATCAAAAAAATAATGAAGGAGACAAACAAGAAGGAAATAAGGAGGAAAATGTGGTAAGTAATAAATCTGAAGAGGATGCATTGCTTCTTTCTTTAGAAAGTGTTATTGATTCATGGGTTTTAGATTCAGGGGATTCATTTCATGCTACTCCCCATAGAGGTTAGTTTCTTGATTATGTCTAAGGAGATTTTGGGATTTTTTATTTGGGGAATGAAGAACCCTATCATATTGTTGGAAAGGTAAAAATTGAGATTAAGTTGCAAAATGGGAATCACTTTCTATTACAAGAGGTAAGACATATTCCAAGGATAAGTAGGAATTTAATTTCAATGGGGCAACTGGGTGATGAGGGTTGTACATTTACTTTTAATGATAAAAATTGGAAGGTTTCAAGATTTTCCCTTGTAGTAGAAAATGTATGAAAGTAGACACCCTGTATCCTTTATGGGTCATATTGTTCCTTCTACTTTAATTGTTTTAAAGAAAAATAAATGTTTAGGAATGATTACCACAGTTAAGAAGGGAGAACAAATAATTATTGTAGATTCTGATACAACACTATGGCACAAAAGACTTGGGCACATGAGTGAGAAAGGTATGAAATTAATTCATTAAAAAAAATTACCAAACCCAAAATATGTCAAAATGGATGTCTGTGAAAGTTTTGTGTATGGAAAACAAAAAATAGTTAGTTTTGTAAAGAGTGAGAAGGAAAATAAAATTAAGAAATTAGACTTGTGCATACCGATGTATAGGGACTGGCTTAGGTATCTTCCCTTGGTGGATCTCATTATCATGTTGCATTTATTGATGATGCAACTAGAAAAGTATAGGTTTATTTTCTTAGTCAAAAATCTAATATATTTGTAACTTTAAGAAACGAAAACTCTTAGTTGAAAATGAGACTAGTAAAAGGTTAAAATGTCTCATATCTGATAATGGTGGTGAGTATTGCAACAATGAATTTGAATATTATTGTTCCAAGAATAGTATTCATAGGTATAAAATTGTTTCAAGGACTCCATAAGAAAATAGAGTGACTCAAGGCATGAATGGGGCAATAATGGAGCATGCAAGGACCATAAGGTTGTATATTGGACTACCCTTAGACATATAGGTAGAAATTGTCAATACTATTATACATTTGATCAACAAAGGTCCCTCTACTCCTTTAAGTTGTGGTATTCCAAAGGAAGCATGGACTAGGAAGAAGGTGAGCTATTCTTTTCTCAAAACCTAAAGTTATGAAGCATTTGCACATATAGATTCTAAAAATAGAACCAAGTTGAACATAAGTCAAAGAAATGTGTATTTGTTGGATATAGAATTGATGAATTTGGTTATAGGCTTTGGAATTTGGAAATCATAAAAATTGTAAGAAGTAGGGATGTCATATTCAATGAGAAAGTTTTGTACAAAGATCTATTGCAGTATCATGAGAAGAAACAAAATGGTTATGTACTATTAGATGATACTCAAAAGGATGATGTTCTGGTAGTCCCTCATGTTCTGCAATAGCAAATACCATGCACCCTAGTCAATGTTAGACAATTAACAAGGTTGAGCATACCTCCACAAATATTTTATCCCTCTTTTCATTCTATTTTATTAACAAACATTGGTAACCCTAAATTTTATGATGACACTATGCATGTGGATATAAAGCTTCAGTGGGAGTCTAGAATAATAGATTAAATGGATCCCTTACTAAAATACCAGACTTGGGATTTATGTAAGTTACTTGCACGTAAAAGGGCCTAATAGAATAAATGGGTTTACAAGTTGAAATAAGAGGATGGAGCTCAGAAACAATTTAAAGATTGGTTAGTTGTAAAATGATTTTCATAGAAAGAGGGCATTGGTTTTGATGAGATATTTTCTCATGTTGTTAAAATGACTTCTATTCACATTGTTTTAAGTATTGTGGCTAGTGAAGATTTACATTTGGAGTAGATTTATATTAAAACATATTTTCTTCATGATGATTTGGATGAAGTGATATATATGGCACAATAACAAGGATTTGAGGTCAAAGGTAAGGATAATTTAGTGTGTAAATTGAAGAAAAGTTTATATGGCTTGGAGCAAGAACCTCAGCAATGGTATCTTAAATTTGACAATTATACACTAATTCAGATCATTTTATTTATTTTAATAGGTTGGATTATAGCAACTACATTAGTTTATGCATATATGTTGATGGTATGCTTGTAGGTAGGTCTAACATGGATCACATTAAGGGGTTAAAACAATAATTAGCACATTAATTTGCTATGAAGGTTTTAGGGGAAGCAAAAGAAATACTTGGTATGAAAATTTTTAGAGATGGGAAAAACAAAAAATAGACATTATCTCAGGTTGATTATGTTGAAAAGGCATTGCAATATTTCTCTCTCGATATGCAAAATTTGTCAACATACCTTTGCCTAGTCATTTAAAATTTAATAAGGAGATGTGTCCTAAGACACAAGAAGAGGAGGATAAGATGTCCAAGGTACATTATCCTTAAATTTTAAGGATATTAATGTATGCCATGGTATGTACTAAGCTAGATAGTGCACATGTAGTAGGATTTGTTAGCAGGTATATGAATCATCCTAGGATTAAGTATTGGAATGTAGTCAAATGTATTCTCATATGTTTGAAAGAAACATTCAATAAGTTTTTACATTTTGTTTTCTCTACTACTAATTACAAGGCTATGTTGACTCATATTTGGTAGGGGAACTTGATACCAGGTAGAGTACTACAAATTATGTATTTATTGTTGGTGGAATAATAGTGAGTTGGATTTTTTAGTTGCAAAAGGTAAATGCATTATCCACTATAGAGGAGGAGTATGTTGTTTCTATAGAGGCAACCAAGGAGATGATATGGCTTCAATTCTTCATGGAAGAGTTGGGGTACCCTCAAATGGACAATTATTTATTCACAAATAGCCAGAGTGCCAATTATCTTGTGAAGAATTTTTTTCTATATTCAAAGACAAAGAACATACAGTTGTAGTACCATTTTATTTAGTCAATTTTGGAGGATGGAAAGTTAAAGTTGGAGAAGATATATATATGATAATAAAGAAGATATGTTTACAAAGGAAGAAATCAAAGAGACTATAAAAAAAACTAGACTAATATTCAAGACAAAAAAAAATACTAACAAGGTTATATATGATAGTCCAGAAGCTATGTTTACAAAGGAAGAAATCAAAGAGACTATAAGAAAAGATAGACTGACATTCAAGACAAAATAAAATATTGACAAGGTTACAAAATGGTGAATCTCAATTAGTCCAAGATGAAATAAAAGCTATCTTGATGACATTTTTGGTTCTAGAAGAACAACAACAAGAAGAAGAGCGTAAAGAAGGAAGTGAACAAGATGGTCCCCTAGTTACTCATATTGATGAAGGATGCAAAATAGATGGAATTGGAGTCACCATAAATAATATTCCCATCCTGAATGTTCCATAGGAGTAGATGGTTTCTCTAAGGAAACTTAGGGAAGGAACAAATTGTGAGATATATAACCAAAGAGAAACAACAAGTATTCGTAATTGATATAACCAGAGGTGATGAGAATGAACAAGAAAAAAAAAATATTGAGGATGTGCAGGTGGAAGGAAAGAAAGGAAAGAAAGAGAAAAAGGAAGGTACTAAAAATGAGGAGAAAGGTCTGAGATAATATTTCTACAGTCCTTACCTACTATTAAACCAAGTTTGGAAGAAGGAGATAAAGATGATATTCAGACCATTCAAGGGCTTATTGATTTGAGTATCTTGATCCCTAATGAACTCATAAACATGTTAGAATAATTATAATAACTAAGAAAGGGGTAAATAAGTTATCCTTAGGTTAGATATACTAATTCAACTTTTAACAGCTTCAAACAACTCAATCCAATTCATAAACCCACTTGGTCAATATAGCATCTTAACAGTAAATCAACTTATTCATATAGTTACTAAACTCTTTATTTCAGTGAATGCCAACTAACAGTAACATAAAATAGTAAATAACATGTAAACAAAATTTATATACACATAATACTTTGACATAAGTAACATGCTACCAATTTTTCACTCTTCTGAAGTGAGCTTAGTTAAGAGCCAACCCTATTAAAAATTACAAAACAAATTTTTAGTTGTGACCTTGTTAAAGGATTTAATTACCCTATTAGGAGTGGCCTAGTTAGAGGACTTTGGATTATTCCATTAGAATGTCACCTTGATTGAAGGATTTAAAAAATTATTGTTAGGTCAACTTTGATTAAAGGATTTTACTACCACAATGGTTAGAAAGTAACAACTAGGTTTGATCTCTATACTACAACTAAGTTTGAATGTTTAGATATTCATTCAACTCATCTCTGGTTTACATTCTAGACTTTATTAGGTTCCTCATCTCTGATATTCTTGGAAATCCTTCAAGAAATCAAGATCTTTCACCTTTCCTTAGTAATTTTGTTCTACCACAATTTTTCCAACCTCTCCTTGTAACCAATTCCAACTATATGTAAAATATAAAATATGCCTCCTTAAATAGGTAATTTTATCTTTTGTTTCTTAAACACATTTGTAGATCTTAGGGTTTCGTTAGTCTCATCAGATCCTTCCATCACCATGCTTTCCTTCTCCTTTCTAAAAACTTCTCATCAAATCCTTTCCATAGATTAGTTAGCAGACTATCATCATGTATTAAATATGCTAGCTTATCAATATTTATCATTAAATTTCTTTGACTAATTTGAAAATTCAACTATGTTGGCCTTAGATCTCAAATATTTCATAGACTATCTACATATTGTCCCTCAACAATCACTAAGTTCTTTTTCTTAGTCATTACTATGTAACTCGACATTCACTATCATGCTCATTTGCTACTGACACTCAGTCAATACGAACATTACCTTCATCAACTTTCTCACTCATAACTATCATTGAACTTATAGTATTTGTTTGGCTTCTTCTTAAGGTCCTTAATATTTTGCTTCATTTCCTTCTTTCATTGACCAATACTGGTACTTAGTCAAGCTTAAATTTTTACTCAACTTCTTTTAATTTCTCTCAATAGATCAGTTTACTTGTCTTCTTTACATCATGAAATCATTAAAAAACACATTATCTTGTCAATGACCAACTTATCAAGTTCCCATTTTAATTCCATGATACTTAACTTCTCTTCTCAACAACTTGACTAGCTCACCTTGTTATCTCCTCTTTTCAAATCCTCTTCATCAATCAAATGATATGGCACTCTACATTGTTAGTAAATGTCTTACTAGTAGTTTTTGACATCAATGAAAATATAAAAATTGTTCCACTTATGGCTTCCAACATTCTCTATCTTTGGCATTGATGGAAACACCTCTAGTTACCATGAAATTCAAAAATCTTTATTATGTCTTCTCTAAAGTTGTATTGTTAGCTCCCTCTATGTTTGTGTTCTCTCTTTCTTAGTTTCATTTTGATTCTCATCTATGCAATCTTTGGATGCTCCCTCTAACATCAAGTGTAGTAGTATCACTATAACTATATGTATCAAAATGCTAGCAACAATTCTAGTACCAATACCTCTTTCTCATGTAACTTCCATCTTCACTATTAGACTTCTTCAATGGTATATTGCTCCCTCTTTCTAATTGTATATTAAATGGTAACTATAACATCATCTCCCTCTTTGACAAAAATCCCAAAAACATCATTCTTATATTTTGTGCTATATACACATTATCCTTATGTCAATGTTCTAATTGATATTATTAGTTCACTTCCTCTATCATTTGTGACTTGCCAACTTTTTACTTCACAACTTTGTGCAGATCCTAAAGTGTGACCTCCTACATCAATCTATAAGATATCTTGATCATAACAATTGCTTCAATACTACATCTCTTCTCAACTTGGGTTAGGTATGGAAATGACCCCTAAATTGCCTCTTAGATACTCAAAATCATCCTTAGGTAGTGCCTTTGTGAATATGTCAACTATATGTTCTTTTGTATTCATATATTCCAATCTGACTTCTTTTTCTTACACTAATTCTCTTAAGTAATGATACTTGATCTCAATGTGTTTAGAATGTGTGTGCATCACAGGGTTCTTTGATATGTTTATAGCACTTGTATTATCATAATAAATAACTACAGGTTTAGTGATCTCTTCCTTTGTTCCTTTTAGCAATTGCTTGATCCACACAATATTAGAACAATTGATTGTTGAAGAAACATATTCAGCCTTTGTTGTGGATTAAGAAATACAATTTTGTTTCTTTCTTTTCCATGAAATTAGTCTCCTACCTAGAAAGAAAGAACCTCCACTTGCACTCTTTATGTCATCAACGTTGCCTACCCAATAAAAATTTGTATAAGCCTTCAATTTGAACTTGTCATGTTTCTTGTACCATAGTTCATAATCTTTTTTTCCTTTCAAATGTCACAGTATCCTTCTCATTGTCATCATATGGTTTTCTCTAGGATCAGTAGAAAATCTAGCAACAATACCAACTACTAATGCAATATCACATCTTCTATGTACAACATATTGTAGTTTTTGAATAATTAACTTGTATAATGTTTGATTCACCTTAGCAGAATCATCATTCTTTGACAATTTATGACCAGTAACCATAGGTGTCCTAACTAGTCTTGAATATTTCATTCCAAAAGTCTTCAATGCTCCTTGATATACTTATATTATGTAATGTAGTTACCTTTCTTCATCTAATAAACTTGCAATTCAACAAAGAACTTGATCTCTCTAAACATTGACATCTATAATTCCTTATTCATTTCATTAACAACTGACTTACACAATAGATCTTTTCCTCCAAATATGATATCATCAACAAAACTTCAACTGGCAATATCTTGCTTTCATATTTACTTTTCAAGTACATATTATTATTGTCATTAGTTCATGCAAAACCAATTTTCACCAAATAATTGTGTAACCTTTCATACCATGCTCTAGGGGCTTGCTTCAAACCATATGGAGCCTTGTGTAACTTACACACCATATTCCTCTTGCTTGGATCAACAAATCCTTCAAGTTTTTCATGTTAGAATATATAGTCCACCAATATAATTGAGAGTGGGGTAAATTAGTTATCCAACTAATATCACAAATATCAACTTTATTAAATTTTAACCATATAAGAAATATAATCATAAACCACAACAAGACACTTATGCACAATAACATTAGATAAGTTAACTAGGGGAACCCTTGATTAGAGGGAAAACCCTAGTGGGGATGATACCCATAAGATGATATACTAATATAAATATTCCTTGTTAGAGGATGGACCTTGTTGGGAGTCAATAACAACATTCAGTACATATCAGTCCATGTTAGGATACTCCAACCCTGTTAGGAGTTGTGCCAACCCTATTAAGAGTTGTGGAAGACAGCTAGACCCACTACCCAAATAGCTTCAAGGGAAAGATCAATAAACCCACTATCCAAATGATCTATGTATTATTCCTTACATAATAATAAAAATGAATAGTAGTTCCTTCCTCTGTCTTGTTAATCAGACCTCTTCTCCTTCTAATCTTGTAACCAGATCGCAAAACTCACATCCAATAATCCCTGGATTGCTTACTCACATTCAGTAAATAGTATGCTCCTTTTGGCACTTCACACTTCATATAATAATCAGAACATTCATACTCATATTAAAAATAAGGAAAAAATATTTCCTTTATACCATATCTTCAAAATGATTCCTTGAGTTGGCCTTGAGGCTTTCCCTATTAATTATAATAAGATTTATAGTTATAATAGCTCTGTCGGCTCACAATCTATACAACTTCTCACATGTGTAAAATTAGGGCTTGCACATCTATTGACATCATCATCAGACTATTATTAGTCACTGGTTGACTGTGTATCAACAAATTATATCAATGTCAAAGGATATAATGCAAACATCAGAAACTACTTCTCAGGTACTTTGTCTATATTGCTCTTTGTAGATAAGGTACAATTTTCTTACATCTTTGACTTATGTGTTGCGCATTGAACCTTCACATCATGATATTATATTGAACATGTACATGAATGCAAACCACCAAACAATCAAAACATTATCCATACAACTAAGATCAATGTCTACTACTCTTCCAATCTTCACAGACTTACTACTATGTTGATGTCAATGAAAAACATAGTCATGAATACAACATGTCAATACTCTCCAATACTTAGGATACTCCCCCAAAGTATTATCATTAGAATTCATGCTAAAAATCTCCCCCTTTTCCATTGATGGAAAGATAGATGAAAAATATCTAAGTTCCAAGAATACCAAATAGTACTTTGTTGTTATTTTTTTGTTATTGTTGTTGTTCTCATCTTTTCAAATCCTCTTCATCAATAAAATCTGAAAAATTCTAGAAAATTGCTTTGTTCTTCTTCTTCTTTAGGATCAGCAATAATTGTTCACACTAAACAACTCACAATACATCAGAATTCATCATGCTTCATATCTCCCCCATAGAGATATTTCTCCTTCTTTCTTCACATGAATCTTTCTAAATATCCCTAATAAAGTAGAGACTTCTCATGCACTCTTCTCGCCATACATACTTAGGAGATTTTTTTCATGCATATTCTTCCTCATTGACATCAATGACAAAGGCCTCATTATGTGAATTTATGACTCCAAGTCTTGAACCAGCTCAAGTGTCCAAAGACATTGTTCAAGACCAAATATCAAGAGTCTTCAATGGCTCATCCCATCATAGATACTCCCCCATATAGGAAGCATAAGCATTCAATATTGTCTAACAATAGTGCTATGTACTAGTGGATTGATGCAATCTTTGCATCATCTACTTACAAGTAAGTAGGGGCATAACCCCAAGCATACCTCTCAAGTACTCAAATGTATCTTTAGGTAAGGGCTTCGTAAATATATCTACAATTTGATCTTTAGTACTCATATATTCTAATATAATCTTTTTTATGTTTCCTTCTCTCTCAAGACATGATACTTAATAGATATATGCTTAGTCTCATAATGCAATATAGGATTCTTAGACATACTTATTGTGTGTGTATTATCATAGTATATGATAAGAGGTTCTACAAACTCAATCCTAATATCCTTCAGCATCTATTTCATCCACATAACTTGATTACAGTTGTTTGTTGTAGCAACATACTCTGCCTCAGCTGTACTTCATGAAATACAATCTTATTTCTTTCTCATCCAAGAAACCAATCTTCCTCTAAGAAAAAATGCTCCACCATTGGTGCTCTTTTTGTCATCCCTTCTACTTGCCCAATCTACATCAGTATATGCTCATAGAGTGAAATCACTCAATCTATCATACCAAATTCCATAGTCAGATGTTCCTTTCAATTATATGAATACCCACTTCACTACTGCATAATGATACTCTATAGGATCAACTTGAAATCTAGCTACAATCCTAATTGTATTTTCTATATCTGGTCTAGTGTGAGTCAAATATTGCAAACCTCCAATCATGGATAAGTACTTCTTCTGCTCAATTGTAGGTGTCTCAACTTTTCTAGATAACTTGTGACTAGTTATCAAAGGTGTACCAACAGGCTTACAGCTTTCCAATCCAAATATTTTCAGAAAATCTTTCAAGTACTTAGCTTGTGAAATAAAAATACCATCACTATTCTACACAATCTGTAACCCTAGGAAACACTTCGTTTCTCCTACCATGCTCATCTCAAACTCATTATTCATTTCTTTAGCAAAATTATCACTTACTTCATCATAATCTCCAAATATTATGTCATCAAAAAATATTACTATTATCAACAAGTCATTCTCAATTTCATTCAAATGCAAGTTACTATTTTTTGTACCTTTACCAAATCCTAGTTTTTCCAAATAGATGTCTTGTTTGATACAATCATTTAATTGTATGGTGTCTTTGATGTTACACAAATGTCAAGTATATATTGAGAAATCAGTGTATGTTGAGATCACTTGGGAGTCAAAGGAATTTGTAGTGTATGAAGAGTGTTTTAGTATTAACCAAGTTTCAAACGAGTGTTAACTGAGCTCACTTGACTACCAAAGAGAGTTTGTAGGAAGATAATCTCTATCGAGCTCACTCGGTTACCAAAGAAAAGTTTGCATGGAATGAGTGTTAACCAAGCTTACTCAATTACCAAAAGAAGTTTTAAGGAAAATGATTTCTAAGTTAGTGTTGACCAAGTTGGGTCAGCTAATGAAGGATTTTACTATATCAATTTTGTTGGATAGTTCTAGCCAACTAAAGGGATGAATTTCATTTGTTTGAAATAGTATTCAAGCTAACCTGACAATTTAAAACATATAAAGTCAAGTTGAAGATTGAATTGGTAAAATGAGAAGAAGAAGCATGGGATGAAAAGATAAATGAAGGAAGCAAATTAGGAGTTGACTGAGCTACAAAGAATATTCTGATCAAGAAGAATCAAGTATTTCAGTTTTACAAGAGTTTGATTTTTATTTGTATTGAAATCTAAAGAAATCTAAGATTTGTTTTTGTGGTAACTAATTCACCCCTCTCCTCTCATTTATTTTTATATTTCCAACAATTAATATCAGAGCTTTTGGTTCTTGTAGAGAAGGTTTCAAGGACCTAAGCTAAAGATCAAGATTTCTTACAAAAGATAGATTCATAAGTTAAAAAAAGATAACTTCCAAGCATGGAAGGAACTTGTGAAGTTGCATTTGGCAACAATTGGAGACTTGGGCCTAAAATATCTTAACACCACGTATGTGTTACCTACTAGAATTATGAATGTGGAAGAAATTATAGAAAAGAAGAATCACAACATTATGATGATTGACATTACTTCCACTTTCAACTATGTTGAGTTTGATGAGGTAAAAGATTGTGCTACTACTTATGATATGTGGATCAAACTAAAAGCTATCTATGGAGGTGATGAAAATGTAAGGAGAGCTAAGGAAAAAAAGTCTTAGAAGTCAATTTGATCATATGAAGATGAGAGAATATGATAACATTGCACAGTATAGTGAAAGAATCAAAGTTGGTGTGTTTTCAATCAGAGCCTCAGATGGGAAATTTGATGATATAACAATGGTAAGCAAGGTACTTAGAACCCTTCTTGTAGTTTATGTAATCAGAGTGTCAGCTATTTAAGAAATGAGATGTGATCCTAAGAATGATATAACCTTGGATGCACTAGTGGGAAGGTCGATAGCATTTGAGTTAGATAATTTTGATAATTATTTTCCTAACTCCAGTAACCTTGAGTCTACAATCTAAGCCAAGAAATCACTCAAGAACAAAGTTGCAAAGTCTAAAAGTAAGAAATATGGCAACGAAGATGAAGATGGTTTTGATGATGATCTTGAAGTCATTGAAGCATTTCTTTCAATAATATTTCCTAAAGGAAAAGGAAAGTACAAAGGCAAAATTTCTTTGATATGCTTTTCTTGTGAAGAAGTTGGTCGCATTGTTGCAAGGTGTCCAAATAAAGAAGAAAAAGAAGAAGAGAAGCATGACAAGTACAAAGGAAAGATGGATTTAAAAAGCTACAAAGACTACAAGGAAAAAGTTACAAAATCTTATTAAATGGCTAAAGATTCTGATAGTAGTGAAGAAGATGAAATGGTTTACATTGCTATTGAGGATGAATTAGATGATAAGAATGATAAGATGGCCCTAATTTCTCATGTTAGTAAGAATGATACATGGATTATTGATAATGGTTGTTCTTATCAAATGACTAGTGATAAATCTAAATTTGAGGACTTGGAACACTATGATGGTGGAAGTGTCAAATTTGAAAATGATGAACCTTGTTATGTGAAGGGAAAAGGTTGTATTGCACTAACCAATGATCTTAGACATGACAATGCTTATTGGGTTGAAAGACTAAAGCATAATCTACTTAGTGTGGCACAATTGAATAACATTGGATTCAAGGTAGAATTCATGAATAGGAAAGCCAAGCTACTGAATGGAAATGGAAATCTGGTTGGGACTGGTAATCAAACAAGAGGTAATCTATTCTACCTAGATCTAACTATAAATTCATGTTTAATATCACAAGTAGAAGAAAGCTAGTTATGGCATAAAAGGTTATTTTATGTGAATTTTGATAACCTAGTTAACATAAGCAAGAACAAAAGGGTTAGAGGCATTCCAAGCTTGAAGAAACCTAATATGGGCATGTGCAAGAATTGTCAAATTGGAAAGGTGGGAAAGACAAGTTTTAAAAGAAAGAACTGCCATTCTAAATAAGTCTTGTAGTTGGTTCATACAGACCTTTGTGAACCTATTGGCATACAAAGCTACACTAGAGAAAAGTACTTTATTTTATTTATTGATGATTATTCTAGGATGATGAAAATTATGTATGTAAAGGAGAAATTAGTAGCTTTTCAAAAGTTAAAATGGTATCTGGCTAGAGTTGAGAAAGAAACATGAAAGAAACTAAAATGTTTAAGATAAAATAGAGGAGGTGAATTCATCTCTAATGAATTTGATGAATTTTTCAATAAAAGAGAAATTAAAGATAAGTACCTGCACCAGGTATACCTTAGCAAAATGACATTGCTAAGAGAAGGAATAGATCAACCATGATTTATGCAAGGACACTAATGATAGAGAAGAATGTTGCTATCAAATACTGGAAGGAAGCAATCAACACTATAGTCCATACCTTGAACTGAGTTTAGTTGAAGAAGGACTCAAATCAAACACCTTTTGAATTATGGTATGGCTATAAACCTAATCTTAGTTATTTCAAAGTATTTGGAAGCAAATGTTATGTTATGAAGGAGTCAAGAAAAGGAAAATTTGATGTGAAAAGTGATGAAGGAATATTCTTGGGATACTCCAATAAGAGTAAAGAATATAAATGGTTGAATCTATCTACTCACAAAGTTATAGAAAGTGCACATGTAAAGATTGATGAGTTTGTAGAAGAGTATGAAGAATAAAGTAGGAAAGAACCTAAAGACTATATAAACTTTTTTTGCTATGATTTGGATACTTTACCTAAAGTTCAAGCAAATGAAATTCAATAGTCTTCACCACCCGAGTCCCTGAAATCCCCAATTTAACCCAAGTTGTAGCCAATGCAAATCGAGTCATAGTCTAAAGGACTCGAGTTTCAACAAGTGTAAATTGAGTTATCTGATGGACCTAAGTCACAGATAGTGGGACCAAAGCATGATTTAGAAGATCATGTTGAACCTAGTGAATTCATAAAGAAGGAGTCCAAACTTGCTAGATATGTCAAACGACATCATACACCTGAGAAAATCATTGGAAATCAATTAGATGGTACAATGATAAGGAAAAAATTAAAAGATACTTGTTTTCTTACTAAATTTTAACCTAGAACTGTTAAAAATGCATTAGAAAATGAAATTTGGATTGAGGCAATGAATGAAGAGATTGATCATATTGAAAGGAACAAAACTTGGACCCTTATTCCTAGACCCAAGGACAAGAATCTAATTGGCACAAAATGGGTATTCAAAAATAAGTTGAATGAGAATTGAGAAGATTCAAGAAACAAGGCAAAATTAGTTTACAAGGTTTATTCTCAAGAGGAAGGTATTGACTATGGAGAAACTTTTTCTCCTATTGCTAGACTAGAAGGTGTTAGAACATTCCTTGCATATGTGGCACATTAAGGATTCAAAGTATATCAAATGGATGTGAAATCAAAAATCTTGAATGGAATCTTAGAAGAGGAAGTCTACACTAAGTTTCCAAAAGGTTTCATTGATCCTAGCAAAAGTGACATGGTTTGCAAACTGCACAAAGTTTTCTATGGTCTCAAACAAGCCCCCAGAGCTTGGTATGAAAGTTTACATAATTATCTCATAAAAATTAGTTTTCAAACAACTAATGATAACATCAACCTATACATCAAAGAAGCACTAGATAAGAAGATTGTGTTGGAAGAAATCTTTGTGGATAATACATTATTTATAGGAAATGATTATTTGTGCAAAATGTTTTCTATGGAAATGAGTGAGAAATTTGAAATTCCAATGTTTGGAGAGATCAAATTCTTTATTGGCTTACAAATTCAATAGATGAAGGGCGGTATCTATATTACTCAATAAAAATACATGAAGGAGATACTAAAGAAATTTGGAATGGAGGATTCTAGACTAGTTGGAACACCTATGTATATTGTACATAAGCTTTGCAAAAAATGATGATTCCAAGGAGGTAGATCAGACTACATATAGATCAATGATTGGAAAATTTTAGTATGTAGTACACAAAAGACCTAATATAGCATTAGTAATTGGTATGGTGGCTAGATTCTCTACTAATCCTAAAGAAAATCATATGATGGTGATAAAAAGAATCTTGAGGTATCTAAAAGATACTGAAGGTTGTGGTTTGTGGTATAGAAAGGAGGAAACTTTGAATTGAAGGCATTCGCTAATGCAAATTGGGAAAGAAGTGTTGATGATAGGAAAAGAACTAGTGGTGGAGAACTTTTTATTGGAAAGAGGCTAGTGTCATGGACAAGAAAGAAGAAAAACTAAATCTCTTAGTCTACAGGAGAAGTAGAATATGTTGTTGTAGCAGTCAATTGTTCCACCATTTTGTGGTTAAAGCAACTATTGTTAGGTATGAAAGAGGAGATCAAAGACCTAGTTGTTATCTTCTGTGATAACACTAGAGCAATAGACATATCCAAGAATCTAGTGGTGCATACCAAGACCAAGCATATTGCAATAAAATATTATTTCTTGAGAGAATTGGTGCAAGACAAAGAAGTGAGATTGGAATATGTGAATACAAAAGAATTGTAAGGCCCCTTCCCCAGTACCCTATCATGAATCTTAATAACACAAATATGGTTAGATATAGGAAGTGTAAGGAGATGAGATGTTAGGTTTTGTCTTTGGTGTATTCAATGTGAATCATATACTATTACCATACACCTTAATATAGAGTGATGGTAAGAAGGTTTCAGGATCTAAGTATGTTGTGATTGGCATTCTTATCAAAATGAACTAGAGATCTTATTGAGATTGATATAGTCATTGTTATGCTAGGTACCCTATTCAGAATTTCATTAGGTTGATAAGTTGAGACACTATGGAATAAAAGCTTGAGATGTCATAACTTTGAAACTGCGTTGATGGGTTCATGATATTTTATGGCCTATTAGGATAATTAAATTAGATGGCTAGTATGGAAAGATGAATCGACACTCACTCTTGTGAATAATATTAATAGTCATAAGATTAAGTAAAACCACTTGTAGAAAGGATAGGATGGGTCACCATCAAAGGAAATTCTAATTCAAACTTTACAAGGATCTTAGAGGGTCAATATGTGGTCCCAAAGTGTCATTTTTGTGAAAATAAGCTACCCATACATTAGCATAACATGTTAGGGGCCTAAATTTGACCATTTCAGTGCTTAGCTAACCTAGGGGACCCTTTGACCAATGCATTCTTCCACCATATAGAAATTGGAGTTGTCACATGACTTTAACCTTTTCTTAACACTTGGTCAAGGTCCTATATTTAGAAGAGATAATAGTGTAATAGAAATTGGGCTTCATGTTTTACCAAAATGGAGATAGTGGGAAGGTTGGAGGTCTTTTTAAGAGAGTTTGGAAAAACTAGTGAGTATTCACCCACTCCCTAATTTTAGAGATAACTAGGTTTTTGGAAGGAGAAATACTAAGGAGAAGGGAGCTCTTCATCAACTATCATTGCCCTATCTTGGACCAAGTTTGGTGCCCATGCTATGACTTTCTTTTGTACTTGCATAATGGTGTAAAGGCTTCACTCACCTTGGGAGGGAAGAGATGCCTTGGGTGAAGGGGTTAGTTGGGCTCAATATTGAAGTTGAGAGATTTTCCTCTTAGAGAGGGTTTTTTTTGTTCATGGAGTATGCCTTGTTTGTTATGGGAGGTATACATGTATATTAATAGCCTTGAAAAGGAATTTGTACTATGGGAGGAATAAGATTATTGATGTGGTGAGGATGATGTATTTAATAGCCTTGAAGGGGCATTATGCAATTGTGTGTGTGTGTGTGTGTGTGTGTGTGTGTGTGGCATTCTCCTCTTTGGAGAGCCCACCTTCACCCATTGTTTCATGATTCCAATGGTGAATCATTGTGTTAAACCTTGGAGGGTTTGTAAATGTATTGTGATATTGAGTTTTGCATACATTGTGAAATTTATGGGTGTGACCCATTTGAGTCTTGTTTCCCCTGCTCAGTGGGTGGCTTCTTAGAAGCCTAGGATGGGAGGTGAGCCTCCATGATTCTTGTGTATTTTTTTTGCAGGTCTTTCTGCTTTGGATCTATGAATAAATTAGGGTTTTCCCCTGACATTGTTGGAGAATCAAGTGTTGTGTTGATGTATCATCTAGTTGAAGGAATCATTCCTTCTCATGTCATTTTGAAATATTTTGTGATGGAAAAATCTCCATTTTGATTTTATGTATTGTGGGAGGGATTGACATCCTGTTGTATATTAATGTGAATGAGTAAGATGAGATTGGTTGTTATGCATATAAATGGCATTGTATGAAAAGATGATATCATATTCATAGTGTTTAAGGAGGAAGGAAATAGTTCATGTGTCAAGGAATATCCATGGTTGTGAGGTCTATGTTGAAGTCATGTAGTTGAGTTACTTCTCTTCATGCATATTTATGTATCAATCAATAGTTAAACTCTGTAGAGAAACATTGTAATAGTTATTCAATTTAAGAATAAAATATTTCATTAGAAGAAATGGAAATTAAATTTTCTATGTTACAATAGTCACACTTATGTATGATAAATATTTCACTATGTTCCAATTAATAAGCAACCCCATAGATGAGGTTATTTATCATATGGAACATATCTTGATCTTGTGCACATGTATCTGTGTGTTAAAATTTTGAGGTGGTAAATATTAATAAACTTATAGATTAGATGGTGCAAATGATTAAGATCAAATTGATAATTAAAATGAATAGAGAAGCCCTCATCAAACCCATAATCATAGTCTCCTAAGAAGAGAGAAAGATTGCATTAAAACCCAAAGTGAAGCATGTTTGTACATACAATTTATTTCTCTGGATTTTGTATGAGAAGTGGAAAATATTCTACTATCTATTGTAGTCCGTTAAAATATTCAAATAGGATATATTCAAGCATATCCTCTCCTAGGTAAGTCAATAAAATAATGGGTAACTTGTAGCCTTATAATCTATGAAATCCCTTAGTACAAACAAATAGTGATATAAGACTTACGTAACCCTTGTGCCACATTTTCATGTCCAAAAATATATAAATTTAAGTATGAGACCTTTCCACCTATAAAGAAACTCAACCAAAAAAAAAGGATCACATCCACCATAAAACAAAGAAAGTATTGATATAGAACATCTTTTTTTATCCCTTATCACCCTAGCCTTTCTAGGGATTTGACACCTCCCCCATGGTAAAGTCTTTAGAACAAAAAGGGGGTTTTAAATAAAATATTTATATTAATCACACTCCTAAGCACTTTTATTTCCAAGCATGAGTTACTCGGTCATAATGGGTGCCTACTCCAAGGAAATATGAACACTAATATAATGATACAATGGGAGGGGACCCCTTTTGGTCAGTGGTCCCACCCCCCACCCAAATCGACCTCCACACTCCATGCACTAATAGTCCCAATGCTCTGTCCAAGGTAGAGGCCCCTTCCATGATGTGCCCCCACCTCTCATTCATGTCTCCCAAGTGCTACAACTTGTCACATGAGCATTGGAAAGGGAGTGATGGCATACGGTAGAATGAGTGATAAGAAAGGAGGGGCTAAGGGGCCTTGGGGTGGGCCATTTGGCATGAGAGGAAAGCTTAGGGAATAATGAGTATTACTTAGTAGGAAGTTAGAATCAGTCATTAAGAATGTAATGTTATGAGTATTAGTGGGTTAGTTAGTATTGGGATTAGGTTAGCAGTATGTCATTAATAATATGTGAAAATAAAATAGGAAGAGAATTAATAAAGATAGGAGGGCACTATGAGGAATGTGCATGAAATAGTAGCATAGGTTTTGTGGTGTTACAATAGTAATAATAAAATAGATTGGGTAGTAGGTGGTATTAGGAAATAGGATGTTTAGCTTATAGGTGGGTTATTTTAGTAAATGATTTTTTTTTTTAAATATAATTATGGTGAGATAAATTTGTATATGATATAGTGGAATAGTTAGGGTTTGATGTTTAATCAAGCTAGAATAGTTATTAACAATATTTAATGGCCAATCATAAATAAAATTTGTTAGTAAAATTAGAAGTATAAGATGTCATGCAATGTATCAAGTAGCATTCTAGATGTGTACACTATGTATATTATTAAAATTAGTTACTTCTACTATCATATATGGTTTCAATTTGTATAGTCTATGACATTAAATGATATTTTTTGAGTCACCATTATGTTGGATGATTAAATTTGTAAGTGTGAAGATGTGATTGTCTTATAAAGGCATATAAATGTAATTAGATATTTTATGTGATTGATAGATGATTTTATTAAGCCTTTAGTGCCTATGTTTGATCACAAACTTTACATAGGATTGGTTGCATTAAGTGATACTTCTTATTTGGTACACATAATAACTGTAATATGAATATCTAAAATCCTCGTATAAATATATATAGGTTGTGAACCCTAACATTATTAATAGCAAAAGTATTATAGATTTACCTTCTTTTTTTCTATCATTCCATAATTAGTGATTACAGAAGTGTATCCTATAATTTGGATATAAATTGATGCAAGGAAGGATACGTTATTGTCACAAAATGATCTATCAATATATGGTCCAAATGGAACCTAAGTCTAGTAAGTTCATCAAAGCAAGCCTTAACAACATGTGTCTCATTAATTATGACATCAACCATGACTAGGCTATATGTATATCCTTGTAGTAGAAGTAGAGTTGGGATTTGGGATATGTTACCGAACATGTTAGAACTTAACACTCTCTTAGCAAGTAGAACATTATAAATTGAGTACTTGAGGACTAATGTTATTCATTCTAACCCAACCACCAAGGATTTACCCATGATTAAGATAATGATCTTTAGGACACTTAGGGATCATAACTATCCCTTGAAAATCTTGAGTAGGTGTGTCTTACACACATAGCTAGGAAATAACCAAATCATAACTTGTTAATGGTCATTGTGTCAATAAACTTAATTTCACTTTTTTAAAAAAAAAGGTAGTCATGTTTTTCCCTATTAATTCTGGGCATGACAAGAATAGATTGTGGACATATTCACCAAGCCATTTCCTAGGGAAGCATTTTTGTATCTAAGAGTTAAGCTAGGGTTCATTCCCATGTGTGAAGCTCACTAATCAGATTTTAGTGATGTATCAACCAAGCTTGTTGAAGATCAGACAATTTGATGCAATATTGTTAGAGCATATTGGATATGAATCTGTACATCAAGGTACATGGAAACTACATTTATTGTTGTCTTTGGAATAAGATGTCAAAGATGGAGAGTTTTTTGTCATATATTAGAGAAATTATTTTTTGTGAATATCAAAGATGTCAAAGAGGGAGATTTTTCTATTTCAACCATTGCAATCAGAGATTGATGATAAAGGGAGTTCACACTAATAGAGGGAGTTCTCATGGAGGAGAATTAGAATCAAACTAAGGATATTATCCTTTATTTTTCTCTAAAATTTATATGTATCATGGCATGTTGTGTTTTCATCAATGCCAAAGAGGGAGATTGTTGGATACAATCATCTAATTGTATGCTATCTTTGATGTTACACAAATGTCAAGTATATATCGAGTAATCAATGTATGTTCATCTCACTCAAGATTCAAAGAAAGTTGTAGTGTATGATGAGTGTTTCAATATTAACCAAGTTTAGAGTGAGTGTTAACCAAGCTCACTCAACTACCAAAGGGAGTTTGCAGGAAGATAGTGTCCACCAAGCTCACTTGATTACAAAAGAAAAGTTGGCTTGGAATGAGTGTTAACCAAGCTCACACCAAAGGAATTCTAAAGGAAAATCATTTTTGAGTTAGTGTTGACCAAGTTCATTTGGCTAACGAAGGATTTTCCTATATCAATTTTGTTGGTTAGTTCTAGCCGACTCATGGTGTGAATATCATTTGTTTGAAATAGTATTCAAGCTGACTTGGTAAGGCAAAACATATAAGTATAAGGTCAAGTTGAGAATTGAGTTGGGAAAATGAGAAGAAGAAGCATGGAAATGAAAAGATAAATCAAGGAAGTGAATTAGGAGTTGACCAAGGTGCAAAGAACATTTTGATCAAGAAGGATCAAGTATTTCAGTTTTAGCAAAGTTTGGTTTTGATTTATATTGACATCTAAAGGGATTTGGGATTTGTTTTTGTGGTAACTGATTCACCCCTCCCCTCTTAGTTACTCCTCTTGCATTTCCAACACTGTCTAACCTTGCATACCAGGTTCTAGGTGCTTACTTTAGACCATATAGAGCTTTCTTCAGTCTACATACCATGTCTTTGACTTCTATTAGAGGGAAACCACCAGGTTTCTCAATGTAAACCTCTTCTTCAAGTTCTCCATTTTGGAAGGTTGATTTAACACCCATCTTATATACTTTGAACTTCTTATTCATTGCATAAGCCAAGAACATTCTTACTACTTCCATTCTAGCTATGGTGGCATATGTCTCCTCATAGTTTATCCCTTCTTGCTATGAACATCATTTGCACACAAGGCTAGCCTTATTTCTTACAAATTCACTTTTCTCATTTATCTTCTTTGATATACTCATGCTAGAAGTTGTCAACTCAACTCTTTCTTCTACTCTAGGATCACATCTCTATTCTTCAATTTGATTCCCATTCTGCAAATCATTGTTTGTCTCAATGATAACTTCTACATTTTCATGGTTAGCCTTTAGATCAACAATAGTTACCAAAGCTATCTCTTTTATTTCTTCATCTATCTTAAATAATTCAATCTCATCATTCTAATCATTAAGAATATTTTGTACTTTCTTTAAATTCTTCATCTTAATTAGAAAGTAAACTCTTTCTAGTTTTTCTTACTCTCTTAGGACATCTAGATGAAAAATGACCAAACTCTTTACATGTCCAACAAACAAAAATTTGTATACCTTCTGGCTTTCTTTTCATAAGCATATCAATACCTTCTTTGATCTTCATGTCTTCTTTGCATCTAGTTCTATTTTTACTTGTGCTTCTATTATTTTGTATGCAACACAAGGATTCTAGATCAAGAAACTCAATGCTTAGATCTTTACACATATCTCACAACTCGCCAAGAAGTTCTATCTTCTGTGAGACAAAATTTCCTCTATCTAACTTTGGACTATCTCTTCCTGCCATGATCTCCCAAAGTTGTTAAGCTTTTCCTTCAAGGACCTGAAGCTTTGATACCAATTTTTAGAATATATATAGCCCACCAATATAACTAAGGGGGGGGTGAATCAGTTATCCAACTAATATCACAAATATCAATCTTATTAAACTTTAACCATATGAGAAATATAATCAAAATCCACAACAACATACTCATGCACAATAACACTAGATATGTTAACTAGGGAAACCCTTGATTAGAGGGAAAACCTTGGTGGGGATGATACCCACAAGATGATACCCTAATATAGATATTCCTTATTAGAGGATACACCCTACTAGGAGTCAATAACAATATTTAGTACATATCAGTCCTTGTTAGGAGACTTTGAATCCTTGTTAGGAGATTTCAACCCTATTAGGAGTTGTGCCACCTTGTTAGGAGTTGTGCCACCTTGTTAGGAGTTGTGGAAGATAGTTAGACCCACTACCTAAATAGCTTCAAGGGAAATATCAATGAACCCACTATCCAAATGATCTATGTATTATTCCTTACATAATAATAGAAATGAATAGTACTTACTTCCTCTATCTTGTCAATCAGACCTCTTCTCCTTCTAATCTTGTAACCAGATCACAAAACTCACATCCAATAATCCCTTGGATTGATTACTCACGTTCAGTAAATAATATGCTCCTTTTGGAACTTTGCACTTTGTACAAAGATCACAACATGCATACTCATATTACAAACAAGGAAAACATCTTTCTTTTATACCATATCTTCAAAATAACTCCTTTAGTCAGCGTTGAGGCTTTCCCAAGTAATTGTAATAAGATTTACAATTACAATAGCACTATCAGCTCATAGTCTACACAACTTTTCACACGTGTGACACTAGGAATTGTGCATCCAATAACATCATCATTAGACTATCATTAATCACTGACTAACCACACATCAACAAATTATATCACTATCAAAGGATATAATGCAAACATCAGAAACCACTTCTCATGTACTCTATCTTTGTACTGCTCTCTTCAAATTAGGTACAATTTCCATATGTCTTTGACTTATGTGTTGTGCATTCAGCCTTCACATTAGGACACTGTACTAAACATGTCCATGAATTCACATTGCCAAATAATCAAAACATTATTCATACAACTAAGATCATTGTCTTCTACTCTATCTACCTTCACAGACTTACTGCTATGTTGACATCATTGACAAACACAGTCATGAATGCAACATGTCAATACTCTCCAATGCTTAGGATACTCCCACAAAGTAGTATCATTAGAATTCATGCTAAAATTTCAATATAGACTTCTTCCTTAAAGATTCTATTCAAAAATGCATATTTGACATCTGTCTGGTATACATTGAATCCTTTTTTAGTAACATATGCAAGAAATGTTATTACTCATTCCAACCTTGCAATTGGGGAAAATGTCTCACCATAGTCAACTCCTTCTTCTTGTGCATATCCCTTATAAACTAATATTGCATTATTCCTTGTGACTTCACCTTTCTCATTCAACTTATTTCTAAAAACCCACTTGGTTCCAATCACATTCTTATCCTTTGGTCTAGTTACCAATGTCCAACTCTTGTTTTTCTCAATTTTCTCAATCTCTTCATTCATTGCTCCTATCCAATCTTCATTCTCCAAAGCATGTTTTACTTTTATTGGCTCAAAATCACATAGTAAGCATGTATCATTCCTCAATTTTTTTCTTTTCATGACTCTTGAATCTTTATTTTGAATAATTTGGTCTAATGTGTTGGTGTTTTAAATGGTACTAAAACTACTAAGCGACAAAAAGCTTAATACCAGAATGACAGTACATACACAATCTAAAGACTAGCCTATTCTTATCAACAATTGCATATGTAAGGTATTTGGACCCAACTTCAACAAAACCACAAATGGTTTTCTACTCTTTTGGCTCTGCACAACCAGGGTGGGGATACCCAGGGATGGTTCAAATTTGAGACGACTGTATGAGGGTTATTCTTAGTTTCATTTTGATTCTCATTTCAAAATCCTCAAATATATACATAATTCTTACTAACTTTCTAAACACATCCCATAAACAGATATGGCCAAGAAGTCTTCTATAGATCTGCAGACGTTTTCAACAATAATGGCTAACTGAAGCTAAAAAGATTTCATGCAGACAAGTGCTGGCCAACTTTGAAGATCTACAGGAAATAAAAGTAAAATTTGATTTGATGATGCATTTGAAAAACCATTTGTAAGATATTTCTCCTTCAGCTGAAACAACTTGATCAGTGCCTAATCCATTGGGGGTTCAGAGTCTATAGCAAAATCTAAGATCTAATTTGTTGCCTTACAACAAATTTTATTAGCAATTCTTATCAGAATTTGTCATTCAAAATCCTTTTCTATACTTAAGGAATCTTATCACATTCATCAAAGCTTTTATTTAATCCATTGAATTAACAGCAATGATAGATGGATATACAACCTACTTAGATTGCATTCAATTGTATAGGCTTTTACTCATACAACATCAAGGTAACTAAGTATTGAGAAGGAGACAAAATTCAAAAAGAACTGATATGGGGATAGTTCATAGTTTGTATTCATTTCCCTTGAAAATGGTACATCTTTTACAATAAACTCAGAATAGCCTTCAGAAATAAACACAGTTCATTCTATCTTCATGTATTTTCAGAAAAATTGACAGAGAAACACATTACAAACTTGCCTTCAAAATTTGGACCAAAAACTAGACTAAGCACAATACTTAGAAGAAAAAGAATTTGGACCCTTCTTTAGCCTTGGGATCTCACTTAAAAAGTGTGAGATGCAACAAGCTTCAGGTTAAAGAAGGTGACAGGTGTCCTTTTACAAAAATTGGGTAAATTACCCCTTTTCAAAAGAGAGCCGAACAAACAAAACCAAAACAAATAAAATGGAAGGCAAATGACAGCTGGAGCATAAAATCTTCAATTTTTTCCTTTTCTCTAACTGCTCCCAGTTGGTAGCACTTTGATTTCTGGGATTGCTTCCTAGACAAATATTTCTCTTTTAGTGGGCCAATCACATTCTTTAACTATTGTTAATTCATCCACTATTTTCTACCACCTGACATCAGTAATCACCCTTCCTTCTATGATAAACCTATTCACTTCAGTTTCAATTTTGAAAAGGGTATCAATTAGTTCATTGAAAAGACATCCATCAATACCATCTTGGAGGATGGACACCATTTGTGGCAAGTCTATAATGTGATCAAAAGAATTAGACCACTCATCAAAATCTTTTAACTTATCATTAGAATCGATAACAGAAGGAATCAAAGAATAGAAACCATTTGTTAGCATTTTTAATTTACTTTGGATTACTGCCAACTTCCCTGTGAAGATTTGCAATAATTCTTTCACTTTGTCCATACCTTCCTTCATAGTAATAACTTTATCTGGGAGATCTGGCTTCTTGGCTAACAAGGGTATCAACCTGTCAAAAAATTGCATATAGGGTCCCCACTATTGAAAAATAGGCTCAAGCCACCTAACTGCACCCATGCATACCTATTCTACAGATTGTAGACTGATGAATGTATTATAAGTATCCTGAGATATTCTTTTTAGAATGTTGATTCTATGATTTAATACATTCATCAAAACAGTTTTCTTGGTATTATTGTCAACCTGGGAAACTTCTATTTCCACACTAATCACAGGCACTGATACTATTGTTTCCATAAGCATTTCTTTTGTTTGGGCCTCTGCTTCTACTTTGTGCCTTCTTTCTTCCTCTTGTCTTGGTGCATGCTCTGCCTCTACTGCTATCTTGAGCTGTTCTTTGAGGGATTTTATTTCTGTTTCCAGAATTTTAATTTTTTCCTCCAACTCCTCTATTCTTTGTTTCTATACATGGCTCATTTTGAGCTCTTCTTCGTATGTTCTCCTGATATCAAGGCATTCATTAAACATTGTAGCTAACTTATCCTCAATTTCATCAACCTTTTCCTCATTCATTAGAGCAAAATGTTTTACCAAACTGGAGATTTCCTTCCCAGTAGTGCTCTCCAATGTCCACACAATCATATTGCCCTGAGTAGTTTCTTCTATAGCCATCATCTTAGGCTTCTTGGTGTCAGGGGCCACACTCCATACTGCTAGGGTTTTAGTGGCCACATTAAAACTTGACCCTCTTTTAAAACCTTCACTGCTAGTGGCTTCATAACTGATGGCCTTATCTTGTCTTCTCATTTGGTCCAACACAAAAGCTTTCTCAATATCCTAATGTGGTATTAGAATCATACCACTCCTATGTACTAATTCCCTAGCTTCTGCGACAGTCATTGTTTCACTTTCAGGGTCATAAGCCAATAGTTTTTTAACTAACACATTATTTTTTTCTGGATCTTCTCTTGGCATGAGACTCAAAGTGAGTTCATTTTTTTTGATTTTATAGAGAAAACTTTTAAATTCTGATGATTTAATAAAATCATCATCTTCCATGAATTTGTCAGATTGAATGAGCCTGTCATCCAACCTTGACGCTGCAATTTGCATGTCAGTAGAAGCTTTTCCTACTTTAGTAGGCCTTTGATGAAAATAATTTTGCCTAATATCAGCAAAATACTCACTACTTCTAGACATGACTTGTATAGCTCTTCTTACCACCTTTTCAGGAATGTGCATTGTCTTTTGTCTTTTATTTCCTTGTGGCATCCAGGCTGAAGTTGATGGCTGCTCTTCTTCCAAATCAATTTCTAATTGTGTATCTGGTTCAGGGGATTCTCTATTTACAATAGCTTCTTCTCCCTCTGGCTCATGAGGCATTTGTAACATAATATGATCAAAATCCTTAATAATTTTCCTCAAATTATTAGGATATGGGATTTCTGTATAAAAACCCTTAAAATCAGGGTTGGTCCTCTTCAGAGCATTTTCTACTTTCCTTATTTCTTCATATTTCCTCAGTAACTCATCTGCCTCCCCTGTTGCTACTATGTTGGAAATTAGGTCCTCTACAAGGATAGGCTTACTTGGAGGTAGAACAAAACCCCTAATGGTCTTAACCTCATTTGCAATGTAACCGTCAAGATCATATACCCTATAGGGCCCAGTAGCAAATTAATACTAACCTAAATAGTCACTCAATTCCTCAAAAGCATTCTTGCCTATTTCAAAATCTCCTACCTTAAAGGTTCTACACACAAAAGTAGGCTTATGCAGCGAGGGAGGGATCATTTCTTTATTCATCAACAAGAATTGCCAAAAGAATTCAATAATGGCCAATCTAGGGGGTAGATATTTAGGCACTAGATGAGGAGGCTATGGGCATGCAAAAACTCTAATTAAAGTATATTCTTTAAACAAAAATATGCTTCCCCAGTTATGATCTAATTTTATTTTTTCATCTAAGAAAAGGGGCCTAAGCAGAGTCTTCAAAACATTGGGTACCCTAAACAAAGTATGATCTAGCTGCCTCATAATAACAGAACTGAACAAATTGAAAAAAACTAGAGCATTTGAATAGAAGAAATATTTGTGCCAAATACGAGTCCAGAGTTGCACAGGTAACTCACCAAATTCATCAGAAGTTTGATCAATGAAGTCTCCACTGATGTACCCAATGTTGCTATATAGGATAAGGTGCATCAATAATGAGTAATGGTGGAACTTGAAGTCTTTCAGTTCTCCTTTCTTAGCATCACAGATCTGCATGTGCATACTGTCAATGATAAAGGCGACATAATCATACTCCTTATGATGAAAAGGATCCTGTATGTCGCATGCCATTAGAAAAAGAGAACCATATACACAATCCTCTGCACCATCACTTCCCAATACTTTGTGCAACCCATAAACTGTGTTCTTGAAATAATTTTTGAACCTACTCAGAGGTAAAAAAATCTCCCACCTTTCTTGGAATTAACCCTACCTTCTTAACTCTATAAGGAATGTGTGGCAGCATGACATTGTTTACAAAATAGGTTTTATTCCTAGCGAACTTTCCTTGTAAGTCTGCTATGTCAATAGGTACATCCATTTGTCCCATCAATCCAAAAGCCTCAATAAAAGAAGTTATGTCCAATGTACATAATACACTCCCATTATTCCTATGAAAAGTCCTGGTTACTGGATTGTATGACTTTATTAGGGCCTTCAATAGGTCAACATCAACGAACACTTCTGGAAAAATTAGTTTTGCCATATTTCTCTTCCAAGGGTTACATACTGGCACATTCTCTATTTTGTTCTGATAAAAGTACATGAAAAGATCATAGCCAATAATTCTAGGGCATTTAGCATCTCAAGAAAAAGCATAAGGGTCTCTGAATATATGATCATTTGCAGAAATTGCATTTGATGACCCTGGAAGAAGTTTTAACCAGACTTCTGCATGCTTGTTCAGTTTTTTGACCCTTTTCTTCTTTTCTGTTTTGACAGCAGTTTTCTTCCTTTTTCCTTCTGGTGTGACTTCTACCACATCATCACCCTCTTCTTTGACTTTGAATTCTTCTGCGTGTACTTCTTCAACTTCTTGGTTGGCCATTTTTTTTACTTTGAATTCTTCTGCAACTTCACAGGATACACAGAGCTCTGTAGCTTTTAAAACTTCAGAACAGCACAGGAACAAGCTTCTTGAGGCTAGTAATTCAAATAAATCCTTGATGTTTTAATTATATATCTGCCAACCTTTTTAATAAATTTAGCATGCATGAACTTTAAAACTTATGATCGCAAGGTCATCATCAAGGTATATCAGCCGCAAAATTTGATTCTGATTGTACTTTTCAAAACCTTACTTTGCTTGGTTACAGTAGTTTTGTCCTTTTTGCTTATCTGTTGTGATACATCAAAGGTTCTTTCTTATATGACTACCTTCCATTCTTACGCTGAGTTAAACCTTCAATCTTCGTGATGCCAAAAAAGCTCTTGATGGATCTCTACGCTCACTCGGAGAAAGCTTCAAAATGCCCTAATCGTAGGAACGTAATGATGCTCTTACAATGTTTTACAAATCCCTTTTACATTCCTACGAAACCTTTTACCCCATAGGATCTCAAGCCCTGTTACTATGTATCTTCGTCTCTACAATTTAATATTCCTCGTGCGAGTGTAAAACCCTCATTCAAGCCATTCTGGTTGCCTTTACGCTCCTACGTGCACGTATCTACGAAGACCTTGGAAATTCCTTCTACGTTGTTCTGCTTACTTCATTTCCCAGAGCAGTGTAAGGCTTCAAAATTTTATCTCCCACTCTTACGACTCAGCTTTATTTGTATCACCGGAGAGCCCTCTCAACTGCTATTGCGGTCTCACGTCTTTCTTTTGTCGTATAAGCGTAAACCCCTTTTACTGATTTTCCTTCTTGCCTCTTTACGCTTACACGCTGAGACTGGATCCATAACCACGGATGAAAGAAAAAATAGCTCTTCATTCATATGCTTAACCTACAAGCATAAGGGTGTAATATCAAAAGCTTAAGTCATATGCCACGAGGGATGGGCCCATCTGACATAAATGTCGTGTCTCCATCTGATTTGCTGCAACTAGGCCCTTCTGACACTTCAACAGGTCCCACATGATTCCTTCACCGCTAAGAACAAAGCTTTACAGTTGTCCGCAAACCTAAGAATCATAGACACGTAAACACCATGAAACCTTGCTTCCATGCTTACAGAAAAACCTTTACTCGTAACATCGTGATACCCTCGCGTGCCCTTCAGATCATGCTTTATGCCTTTACGCTACCCATTGAGGCGCATACGCATAGGTCACATTGCAGGCTTCCCCTCTCTTTCGCTCAAGGTATTTACTCATAAGCCCATAACGAGAGCTTTTCCAGGCACGATAAATCCTTTACACCTCTTCGTTGTATCAAAAAGCGTGGCCACAAAAGGCATTCTATTTTTATGTGAATCCTCACACCGTAAGAACGTAAAGGACCAAATTAAAACATTTTACAACTCCTTATGAGAAATTCAAAAGGGATGCCATCAATTTCAGACCTAGGACAATATCATGGGTGTTTTTAGGAGATCAACCTGGAGAAATCAACAGACTCTGATAACATGTGAAACAGGGCAAGACTTAGGGCAACCTAAGAATTCAAATGATTTCTCACCATGATTTTTTTTTTTTTTAAATTAGGTTTGAAAATTAGACCAACATAATGTATGATTCCTCCTTACATAATTTTCTAGGACAAGTTCAAAACTTATTTCTTCTTGTTGTGGTTCACTTGGTTCTTCTTTCTTTTCTTCTTCAAGTAATTTTTGTTGCAACTCATCTTGGTTTATTTGATGGTCGACAATCTCTTTTTTTAACTAATCTCCTATAGCCTAATGCTAGACATTCTAGTGATGCTCGATGGTTTATTGATGCTTGGAAAACCTCTCCCATTGAACCTTGGCAGTGCCTGGCTATTGATGCTTGGAAACCTCTTTTTGTGGTTTAGATAAAGTGTTAGGTTCACCTTCATAAACATAGAATTCTTGTAGTCTTCATGTTCTTTCTTAATTTCTTCTTCATTCTTTTCTACAAATTCATCAACTCTAACATTTACACTTTCCACAATTTTGTTAGTGTTAGAATTCCAATATTTGTAAGCCTTACTTTTAGTGGATTATCCTAGAAATATACCTTTTTCACTCTTTGCATCAATTTTTCTATGTCTTGCATCTTTCAATAAGAGTAACACTTGCTTCAAAAAAAATTAGAAATAATTCGCATTTGGTGCATAACCATGCCAAAGTTCAAAAGGTGTTTTGTTTGTACCTTTCTTCACTTGAACTTGATTCAAAGTATAGGCTGCAGTACTTATAGTTTCTCTCCAATACTTTTGTGAAATATTTTTATCCATCATTAGTGTCCTTGCATAGTCCATGATTGACATATTCATTCCGATTATGTGTTGGATTCCTTGGTGCACTCATTTGTCTCTTGATTCCTTTATTAATGCATAATATGTTGACCTCATCTAATATAAATTCACCTCCTCTATCTCATCTCAAGAACTTCAAAATCTTTCTTGCTTCCTTGTAAACTCTAGCCAAATATCACTTAAACATTTGAAATGCATCAGATTTTTCTTTTAGAAACATCACAATCATCATTTTAGAAAAGTCATCAACAAATAGAATAAAGTAGTTGTCACTATAATAGATTTTCACTCCAATAGGACCACATAAATCAATATGAACCAACTCCAAAATGTTATCAAAATAATAAGTCTTGGTCTTGAAACTATACTTTGTCATTTTACCCTTTTGATATTGTTTGTACATAACTTTATCAGGTTCTCTTAATCATGGTAATCCTCTTACTCTTTTCATTTTACTAATGCTTACCAAATTATCAAAGTTCACATGACATAGCCTCTTATGCCATAGCTAAGTATCTTCAAATTGTTCAAATAGACAAGCATCTTTAGGCATATCTAGATAGAACAAGTTACCTCTTGTTTGATCGCCACTTCTAATTAGTTTACCTACTACATCATAGATCTTTGCCTTCTTATTTTGGAATTCAACTCGATAGCTTGAAACGATCAACTATTCCACACTCAATGGATTATACCTTAATCCATCAACCCAATATGCATTGTCATTTTTAATCTTATCATTCAATATATTTGATCATTATATAACATGGTGCATCATTGTCAGACTTAACACTACTGCCATTATAATGTTCTAGCTTCTCAAATTTACTTGTATCACTAGTCATACAATGTGAGAAAGCACCGTCAATTACTCATTCATCATTATTACTCACATCAAAAATTAATATATTTTTCTCATCTTCATCAAAATCATCTTATATTGCAACATAAACAACTTATTTATCATGATCATCAGAATCACTATCATAACCATCTTCTCTAGCACTGTAGCAAGATTTATTATCTTTATCTTTTTAATCTTTGCTACCCCATCTATCTCTATTGTCTCTCCTTCCTCAATTCTTGAAGTCTTTATTTTCTTCCTTCTCATATATGTCAGGACACCTTGCGACAATATGACCAACTTTGTTACATGTAAAATAGATTATAGGGAGTTTACCTTTGTATTTTTCATTTCCTCTTGGTAGCCTTCTAGCCAATAATGCTTCAAGTTCATCAAGATCATCATCCAATTCATTATCACTTTCCACATGTTTACTCTTATTCTTTCTTCTCGATCCATCAAGGGTTAGTTGATCTCTAAAAGCATATTCAACACTAGTAGGTGTATAATTATAAAAATTTAACAATTCAAATGCAGTGAGTGTTGTAATGTTTATTCAGCATGGTTTCCCCCTAGATTATTTCTATGAGGGTTTGGGGGCAGTGCCTCTTATGGGGTCCTAGGGAAGCAAACACAAAAATGATCCTACTATTGTAAAAGGCAATAGCTATTATTTTTCTATTGGATGACTTATTCTAGCCCTAATTTTGTAAACAACAAAATCTTGTATAAAATGTTTTAGGGTTATGGATTTCATAATGTATGGTGATATTGTAGATTCCTACAGAGGTATTGGACTGTAAGGGATTATGGATTATAATAATTGGATGAAAATAATATTGGACTTGTTGTTGGTGGAAATAGCCCATCAATTGAATGAACCATGTTAAATCTTGGTGTCTTGTGTTCTCTTCTATGTGATTTATTATTTTTTAATATTGGTTATATTTGCATGTAATTGTTATTTTTCTCTATGGTTAATCCAAGAAAGTGGTATCAAAGTCAGACTATCATCATTTTTTTTAGCCCAGATTGTCATCAGTTTTCTTGGCTATCCTCTGCAAGAAGGTCTCCTAGATGAGTGGGAGTGATGACAGATGAGGGTAAGCTGAAGATTGAGAAGTTCAAAGGGAAAAACTTTCAATTATAGAAAATGTAGATGGAGGACTATCTTTATTAGAAGGATTTATGATGGCCATTGGAAGGAAAATCAAGAAACATGGAACTTTGACAAATGAGGAGTGGGAAATTTTTGATAGAAAGGCACTTGGAAGTATTTGATTATTCTTGATACCATTAGTGACATTTAACATTAGAGCAAAGACAATGAAAGAGTTAATCCAAACCCTAGCAAAGTTGCATGAAAAGCACTCTACTTCAAACAAGGTATTTCTCATGAAGCATTATTTAATATGAAGATGGTAGAAGGTAGATCTATGGTAGTTCATTTAAATGAGTTTGATATGGTTACTAGTTAGTTATCTTTTGTAAATGTTAATTTTGATGAAGAAATTAGGGCTCTCTTGATTTTGTGTTCCTTGCCTAAAAGTTCAAATGGCTTGGTAATGGTTGTAAGTAATTCTGCTTCTAGATCTAATATCCTAAAATTTGATGATGTGATTGGTGTTATTCTAAGTGAGGAAATTCATAAGAAATCCTTAGGTAGATCTACATTAGGAAGTTCTTTGAATGCACAAAGGAGAGATAGAATGACCAAGAGAGGAAGTATTTCTAGAAATTGTGGGAAATAAAAAGGAAAATCAAAGCGGAAGACGTCTTAATCCATAGGGCCAAGAGATTGCTAGTAATATGGGAAACCAAGAATAAGAAGAAATATTGTTGGACTCAAAAGAACAATGAAGGATTCAAACAAGATGGAAACAAGAAGGAAAATGTGGTAAGTAACAAATCTAAAGAGGATACTTTGCTTCTTTGTTTAGAAAGTGTTGATCACTCTTGGGTCTTAGATTTTGGGGCTTCATTTCATGCTACATCCCATAGAGGTCTTATTGATTATTTCCAAGGGGATTTGAGCTTGTTTATTGGGGGGATAATGAACCTTGTAAGATTGTTGGAAAGGGGAAAGTTAAGATTAAGTTGCAGAATGGGAATCATTGGCTACTACATGAGGTAAGACATGTTCCAAGTCTAAGTAGGAATTTAATTTCAATAGGGAAACTAGGTGATAAGGGTTATGTAATTACTTTTAATGATAAAAATTGGAAGGTTTCAAAAGGTTTCCTTGTAGTAGAAAAAGGTGTGCAAGTAGGCACCTTATATCTTTGTATGGGTCATATTGTTCCTTCTACTTTCATTGTTTCAAAAAAAATGAATGTTTAGGAATAGTTGCTATACTTGAGCAGGGAGAAGAAACAAATGTTATAGATTCTAATACAATACAATGGCCAACAAAGTTGGACACATGAGTGAACAATATATGAAATTACTTCATTCAAAGAAAGTTTTATCGGGTTTGAAATGTGCCAATATGGATTTATATGAAAGTTGTTTCTATGGGGAAAAAAAAAAAAAAAAAAGTGAGTTTTGTGAAGAGTGGGAAGGGATAAAAAATGAGAAATTAGAGATTGTTCATACATATGTATGGGGACCAGATAGTGTATCTTCCCTTGGTGGCTCTCACTAAAATGTGGCATTTATTGATGATGCAACTAGAAAAGTATGGGTTTATTTCCTTAGATAGAAATTTAATGTATTTTAAACTTTTAAGAAATAGAAATGCTTGGTTAAAAATGAAGATCGATAAAAGATTAAAATGTCTCAAATTTAATAATGGTGGTGATTATTGTAGTTATGAATCTTAATATTTTTGCTCCACTAATGGTATTGATAGACAAAAAAAATTTCCACGGACTCCACGAGAAAATGGAGTCGTTGAATGCATGAACAGGACAATAATGGAGGCTGCAAGAAGCATGAAGTTGCATGTTGGGCTACCCTTAAATATGTGGGAAGAGGTTGTCAATACTACTATATATTTTATTAATAGAGGTTCCTCTACTCCTTTGGGTTGTGGTATTCTAGAGGAAGCATGGAATGGTGAGAAGGTTAGTTATTCTTTTCTCAAAACCTTTGGTTTTGAAGTGTTTGTATATATATATTCTGAAAATAGAACCAAGCTAGTAGCTAAGTTAAAGAAATATGTATTTTTTGGATATGACATTGATGAATATGGTTATAGGATTTGGGATTTTGAAAATCATAAAATTGTAAGAAGCGGGGATGTCATATTCGATCAGAAAGTGTTGTACAAAGATTTGTTGCAGCAACATGAGAAGAAAGAAAATGATTAAATAGTGTTAGATGATACTCAAAAGGAAGATGTTCTAGCAATCCCTCATGCTTTGCAACAACCACAACAAAAAATTTCACACACCCTAGTGAATTTTAGACATTCAACAAGGCTAAGTAGACTTGCAAGAATATTTTCTCCCTCTTCGTACTTTATTTTACTAACTGATGTCGGTGAGCCTAAATGTTATGATGAAGTTGTGTAGGTGGATACAAAGATTCAGTGGGATTCTACAATGACAAAAGAAATGGACTCTTTGCTGAAAAATAAGACATGGGATTTATGCAAGTTGCCTACACGTAAATGGGCTTTATAGAATAAATGGGTTTACGAGTTGAAAGAAGAGGATGGAGGTAAGAAAAGATTTAAAGCCAGGTAAGTTGTAAAAGGATTTGCACAAAAAAAGGACATTGATTTTGATGAGATATTTTCTCTTGTTGTTAAAATGTCTTCTATTCATACTATTTTAAGTATTGTGGATACTAAATATTTACATTTGGAGCAACTAATGTTAAAATGGTCTTTCTTCATCGTGATTTGGATGAAGATATATATGGTATAGCCATAGGGATTTGAGGTCAAAGGTAAGGAGAACTTAGTGTGCAGATTGCAGAAAAGTTTATATGGCTTAAAGCAAGCACCTCAACAATGATATCTTAAATTTGATAGTTTTATGTATAAGCATGGATACAATAGGTGTCATTCATATCATCATGTTTATTTTAAGAGGTTAGATGATGACAGCTACATTATTTTATGTCTATATGTTGATGATATGCTTGTAGCTAGGTCTAACATGGATCATAGTAAGGGGTTAAAAGAACAGTTAGCACATTCATTTTCTATGAAGGATTTTGGGGAAGCAAAGAAAATCCTTGGTATGACGATTTGTAGAGATAGGAAAATTAGAAAATTAACTTTATCTTAGGTTGATTATATTGCAAAGGTGTTGCAACATTTCTCTATGGAGAATGCTAAAGTTGTTAGTACACCTTTACTTGGTCATTTAAAATTGACTAAGGCAATCTTTCCAAAGACACCAGAAGAGGAGGCTAAAATGTCCAAGGTACCTTATGCTTCAACCATAGGGAGATTAATATATGTCATGGCATGTACTAGGCCAAATATTTCACATGTAGTGGGATTTGTTAGCAAGTATATGAGTCATCCAAGGATTGAGCATTAGAATGCAATCAAATGGATTCTCAGATCTTTGAAAGGAACATCAAATAAGTGTTTATATTTTGGGGGATTTACTACTAATTTACAAGGATATTTTTACTTAAATTTGGTAGGGGATATTGATACAAAGTAGAGTACTATAGGTTATGTATTTATTGTTGGTGGGGAAAAAGTGAGCTAGGTTTCTCGGTTATAGAAGGTGGATGCTTTATCCACTATAGAGGCAAGGTATGTTGTTTTTATAGAGGCAGCCAAGGAAATTATATGGCTCCATTTCTTCATCAAATAATTTGGACACCGATAGAGGGATAATCATTTGTTCATAGATAGCCAGAGTGACATTCATCTTGTGAAGAATTCTACTCTACATTTAAAGACAAAACATAGATAGTTGTAGTACCATTTCATTCAATCAATTTTGGATGATGGACAGTTAAAGCTAGAGAAGATACATAAAGATGATAATCTAGTAGATATGTTTACCAAGACAGTAACAAGGGTGAAGTTAAACTCCTCTTTAGCTTTGGTTGGTCTTCTAGACTGAACAAGATATAAAAGAACAATAGATTTTAGGGTGGTTTTCTATTCCAATGGGAGCTACAAGTTTACTGGTGCCATGATCATTCTCTGAGTGGGAGATTATTGTTGTGGAGTCTGATCAATCTCCAAGGTTGAGATTTTTGTGATGTGGATCCTATTCAAACTCGAAGGTTTATTCAGTGCAGTTTCCTCCTAGATTATTTCTATGGGGGTTTGGAGGTAGTACCCTCAACATAGAGTCAAGGGGCAATGCCCCTTGTAGGGTCCTAGAAAAATTCCCTAGGTGTGCTCCCTATTACAATATAGGGTGGGGCTTCATGGGGGTTTTTAAGAAAATAGCCTCTAAAGCCAAAAATGACCCTACTATTGTAAAAGGCATCCAACATTATTTTTCTATTGGACAACTTATTCTAGCCCTATTTTTGTAGGTGACAAAAGCTTTTATAAAAAGGCTTAGGGTTAGAGATTTCATAATGTATGGTGATATTGTATCTTCTTGTAATAGTATATAGCTATAAGGGATTGTGGATTGTAATCACTGGATAATGATAATATTGTACTTGTTGTTGGTGGATGTAGCCTAGGGATTGGGTGAACCACGTTAAATCTTGGTGTCTTTTGTTTTCTTCTATGTGATTTATTATTTTCTTATATTGGTCATATTGCATGTAATTTTTATTTATGTTTGTGGATAATCCTAGCAGTGAGTCTAGCACGTAGACTATCCAAGGTCGAATCACTACCAGGTGTACATCTTAACTCTTGTATTATAGAAACTCTAATACTATAAACAAGAAGTAAAGTTCTCAATACCTTTCTTATCATAGTCTCTTCAGTTATTCTACTCCAGCACATTTGATAACATTGACCACCTCTTTGATTCAACCACAATATTGTATAATAGTCTCACCTTCTTTCATTCTCATATCATCAAACTTAACTCTTAAACTTTCTACCTTAGCCCTCAATACATTTGTGTCTCCTCCGTGAATTTGAGCCAACTCATCCCACATTTTCTTTCTAGTATTACATACCTTTACATCATAAAATTCAACATAACTTAGGGTTGTTTCTAGTTCAATCATCATTTAGTTGTGCTCCTACTTCTCTTTCATTTGCTCAACTATCATAGGTCTAGGTGTATGCTATAATATTTTAATGTGCAAAGAACATTAACATAAATTTAACATTCACAAACTAAGAGAATATAACAAATGGATAAACGAACAAAGGAGACACATAAGGATAATGTAAACCAAGTATGGTGAGCCCCCCAATTGTAACCTTGATGCTTAGATATGTCCAAATGATGGTTGGATGTGTGCTCAAACATGCTCAAGTTTTGAACAATGGATTATGATCAAGTATGAGAGTGAGTGAAGGGTTCAATAATGGGAGCATGGGTTAATATTTCTATTATAGTATTAATCTCATTATAGTTTTGACAAATTAGTGACAAAACACTTAGTCATTATCTAGCATAGTTGGTTGGTCATCACTGTGATTGAGCCACTACTTAGGCCAAGTGAATAGTGCATGCCAAGTGAATAGAGTGAGTTGAGTGATCAATGTGAGACAAGTGATCAGAGCATGTCAAGCATAAGTGTCCAAAAAATGCATGCCAAGTGATGTGATAGTTAGTTTCGAGCACTAGTATGTTTTGAGCAGTTAGTATGTGTCGAGTGACTATGGTGTCAATCAAATAGTTAATGTCGAATAGTCAATTAGTGCCAAGTGATTCAGGAGCCCAACAAACAACATAAAAGTATAGTTAAGGTTGAGCATCAGAAGCCTATTGATGTCAAGTATCCTATCAATGAAACAAACTTTTATGTAAACCACTTTAGCTGACATAATCTTAAATTTTTGATATCAAGAGATAAGATCGAGTCATGTCATGCATCCTTATGTGACCCATGTAGCCAATCAAAAAAAGGGAAGCATTAAGCAACAATAGAAATAAACTAGAGCCATTGATTATTACCTAAGACTGTCTCCAGATGCTTGTTTAAAGAGATAGACCCTAAGGGGGAGTAATGTGAGAAGAGAGATATGAAAAGGAGTATCTCATGCAAAAAGAGGCATGGAGAAGATACTTAAGTGAAGGATTAGTATTGTAGAACCAGTTGATGAGAACAAATGAGTTGTGAAGACAAGTAGTGAAATGTCAGAGAAGATACATTTGATCAGAAGGATCAATATACAAATTGTAAAGAGGATATTTGACATCTAGCAGAAGGGTGCTAACCAAAGGATTAGGTACTGAATCATTTTGACAAGTGATACAGGGTAAATCTCCTAATAGAGTAGTCCTAACAAACTTTTGTAAATCTCCTAACAATGTGCTTACTTAATTGTGAGTTTAAATCCTTTCGTCAAGGTGAGATCTAACAGTCTTTGTAAGCCTTTAACAAGGCATACCTCTCATAGGGTAGATCATAGTTTATGATCAAAACTTTATAGCCATAATTGGCCACACTTTATTGCTATGATAGTGAAGATTTATGGTTGTCATCCCCACCCTAGTTTTAACTTCTCCTTGGAGGGTTTTTGGGTAACCAAAATCTTTTGTGTTATGTGTTGATTTACATTATGCTATGGATGTGATTCATGTTACATATTTCAATTTATATATTAAGTAATGAGATGGATGATGGTGAAATGTTTTATGGTTAACAGTTTGAAGTATTTATTCACCCCCCACCCCCCCAGAACTTACTTTCCCATTTATATTTCCAACATATAGATGGTATTTTGATAGTTTATGAGCTCTCAAAATAGCATAGGGTTCAATTTATAGGCCAAGGATGTAAGGATGGAGGGCTAGGATGGAAGGAGAGGGAAGCACATGGATTATTTTTCTTCAAATCCATAGCCTTTGACAAGTGTCACAAGGGGATTGGATGTGAGGAGATGGTCAAAGTGAAGGTTCAAATGGATTTATGATGGAGGAGTGTGGAAGAGGGACATAAGAGGCCTTAAAGAGCCATTAATACATGTAAGATCCTTAAAGTCTTTTGGGTAGGAATTTAAGAGGGGTAGGATAGAACTCTGACTTTGGTTTTGTTTAGGAATTTCTTAACCCTTAGTTAAAGTTGTACACATGCTTAGGGAATAAATCAGGGTTGTCTTAAGAGGCAATAAGGATGCAAGTGGCATGCTAAAGGGATGCAAGTGGGCTAGCATTTATGAGGTGGGTTAATTAGTTGGCTAAGCAAGTTTAGCATGGGTGGATGGGTTGGATTTAGGTATTGATAGGAATTTAGGAATAGTTAGAGGTTGGGGATTGATTTAAAATGATATTTTAGGATTAAATTAAAAAGATATTATGGATTTCTTTAATTTAATAGGAGAATAGGGATTTAATTTATAATTAGGCTTTTGATATGTCATTTGATTTTATTAATTGGGCTATAATTAATTAAATGAATAAATTAATTAGGGGTTGACATTGAATTAATTAAATACTAAATACTTAATCAATGATACCGTAGGAGGTGACTAAATATGATTACTTTAGTGATGTAATAATATTTAGGTGTCTACAATTTTCCCCTCTTTAAGATAGTGTTGGAACAATACTATTTCAAAGAAATTTGAAGATAGGCAACATGAAGAAGTTTTTAAAGCAACAAAGTTTTCCCAATCTCAAACAAAAAGAGGAGAGACTAGATTATGTGATTCCCCCTCAAGAAGGTGATGAGGAGAGAAGATGAGGCTCGACAGCTTCTTGAAAAGTACAAGAATATGGAGTAAGAGGGAGGACTCATATTGGCTAAGAGTGGATTAATAGGGATTCAAACTCTCACTATGGGAGAATTAGATAAAGGAAAACCATGTACACAAGATTAACTATGGGTTAAGAACTAGGTTGGGGATGGGGGTAGATTGGCTTTATAAAATGAAACCAAGGGGTGATGATAGGGGAGATGGAAAGGAGGGGAGGAACTTTGGATACTATGGGATTGATAGAGAAGTTGAATCACGATTGCAGGACTAATAGGATTGGATAGTTGGATAGGATTTTGTCTTGGACCTAGTAGTAGTCTAAAAAAGTGGCTTGGATTTTATGGAATAGAGGGGTGAAGCAATTCATTAAAGGTAGAGCATGGGGGTGTTCCAAAGGGGAGCACCACCATGTAGTTGAGTACTTATTTTGATATAGTAATATTGGAGACATGCCAAGGGTACTAAGAACATCAAGGACTTTGTACCAATATTAAAATGACTAACTCAAAATAAACATGCAAGGATTAGCCCAACATCACAAATAAATCCTAGAGGAAGCATAGTGGAAATGATACTAGGTAGCCCACAAGAAAATCATATTTCCCAAATGAATCATGTAACCACAAGTGATCACATGTTTGGAATATTCAAGGGTCACATCTATATGACACACAAGAAGAAGAGAAAAATGAAAAAGACTTGATCAAGACCTTGCTCTTGAATTGCCCCATTCAGAACACACAATGATATAAAAGATCATGGTGACCTTGAGGAAGGAACAACCAAATTTCTTGGAAAAGATAATCAAGAACCAAAAGTGAAATCCAATATCGAAAGAAAGAATCAATCCATAGAAAATAACCTTTTGCCAAACAAATTGGTAGGATGGGAGACACATGAACCAAGACCAAATGAGAGGAAAGTTGTATCCTACAAGGAACTATCGATAGTATCCAGAGTGGTGATGGGATTTATATAAACTGAAACTTTAGGAAAACACCTGGATGAAAAAGGATCATGCATGAGGACTTTTTGAAATGCATAGTTAGGAGAACTGTAGATTTTGATCAAACACAAACTGATATGAAGAGGTGAGAAATTTACTATGGTACTAAGATAAGGACTAATGCTTAAAGAATATATAGTTAATAGACCAAGGTATTTATAAGGAGCATCATACAAAAACTTAGTAGGATAGGATAGTGGAATGGATCTTATATAAGACAATGGTAAAATATTAGGATGAGGAGATAGCAGGAAAAGTTGAGCATGAGGAGATAGAGGATGAAAATATTAGGATGAGGAAATAGAGGATGAAAAAATTAGGATCAAGAGATAGAGGATGAAAAGCTCAAGATCAAGAGATAAAGGATGAAAATATCAGGATGAGAAGATAGCAGATGAAAAGCTTGAGATGAGAAGATAGTGAATAAAAATATATGATAGTGCCCAATCAAGTTTGAAAAAGGGAAGATGGATTGATGGTAGATAGGGTGATGTGGAGAAGGGAATGATATACCTTAAGATAAGGATTGTGAATGATGCATCACAATGATGATGATTGGATTGTGACCAAGGCTTGTAACAAGGTTGGGTAGAAGATTAAGAATGTGAGTGGATGAGTTGAGAGATGTACAATGGGATGGTGCTTGCATATATTTCTAGGAGCATTAGGATGTGAATGGATTACATTAGGGTACATGGGGATATCCTAGAGCTAGATACTAATGAAAAGGGATGTACTAGGTGATGGAGGTGAGGTTGGGAGGTGTAAGGATAGAAGAAAATGGTATAGCTAATAGAAGGTTTGGGTAGATGAATGCGAAAAGATGGTGATGGGGAGATGAATGGTTTTGGGGATGACTAGATGGAAAATGGACAAGAATGGGGGGATGGAAGGATGAAAATGACACGGTCTCCAAGGAATATAGTGCCCCCAATTATCATATGTTATTCAAGAGGAGGTTTTATGAGGGGTGTGATAAGATGGAAGGCTAGAGGATAAGAGGATGATAAGGTAGATGGAAGATAGAATGAGAAAGGTGGATGAGGTAGAGGGTAACTATGATGGGTGGATGAGACTGATGGATGGATTATATGGAAGAAAGAATGGGTGGATAAATGATAGGTATACAAGCTACAATGGGGAAATGGACATCAAAAGGTGATTAAAATCATGCATCTGGTGATGGCCTTAATTTTTATCAAGATCTAAAGGAGGATGGAGGGTGTGAAATGGATAAGATATGGTTGGTATGGTGGGAAGATGAGATAGATATGATGGGTAGTGGAACTTGCCCCTGATTGTGTAGAATATTTGGATGGAGGGATTAGGCATGACACTTTTTTGCCAAGTTTTCATCATGGTACTTTCCCAAGGTACTTGAATTGCCAAGTTTTCATCAATGGATGTTTATTTTTCTTTACCTTCTTTTATTTGTTTTTTCTTTTTCTTTTTTCTTTTTTTAACTTTTTTTATGGATTTTTACTCATAGATGTTGGTAGGATGGGTGGATTAGGAAGCATGAAAAAGATTGGATTAAATGAGTGGGATGGTGGGTGGAAGTTGGCAGATAATGGATGGGAAGACATAAGACTAATGGGGAAATGGATGAGGAAATTGGAAAGATCATCATTGGCACACACCTTGAAAGGTGTTGAAGTATCAGGAAAGATGGTTTTGAACAAGATTAAGGAGAAAATGGAGTAGGATAAATATAAGGACCAAAAGTAATGTTGTAAGATGGAGGATTGGAAATGTAGGATAAGAAGCATGAGGAATAAAAGTGAATTGGGGGATAGAGGATGTGTATATGGAGCTTTGGATAAACTATGAATGGATAAGGCTTTTTGAGTAGTGGGAATGGATGCCAATTGAGATTTTTCTTTGAGATGCATCTCTTTTATGAGCATCCTAGGTATCCACATGATTTTTGACTTTTTCATTTTGGGCCTTTGTGGCCTTTTGAATTTTATTTTTGTTTGGATCAAATTTTTCTCTTATGGAACATGTATTTTAGATGGGACATGTTTATACTTGGATTTTTGTGGATTTTTGGATTTATGCTTTTTAATTTTTCCATCTAATTTGCTTCTATTAGCCATGGTGTGGGAACAAGAGAATGGAAGATATGGACAGATTATGGATGGAACGATAGAGGTCATAGGTTGGAAGGAATTCAAGGATGAGTGCTTTTGATGATCTAGCTTGTGGATTTGAGGGAATGGAATGATGGATTGGAATATAGGATATGGATGCATATAATTTCCAAAAATGGATGGAGGGAATGAAGAATAAGGACCTAAAACAGATGGAAGTGAGGAAGGAGTAGGTCCCAAAATAGATGGAGGGTATAGAGGATTCAAATTAGGTATATAAGGACCCAAAATGGATGGAAGGGATGGAGGATTTAGATAAGGGATATAGTGACACAAAATGGAGGGATGGAAAGAAGTAGTAGGATAAGGGCCCAAAATAGATGTGGAATAATATGGATGGGAACTTTGGGGTGAAGATGGAAGGACTTGGGACTGTGAAGGGATAGAGGGGATGCCAACATCTAGAGATAGACTTTTCTTTCTTTCTTTAATATGTTCATTATTTGGAACACAAGATGTGAGCCCATTAGTAGGTGAAGGAGTTGAAGTTTTAGATATGATAGTGAGGTCTTCTTCTATAGATCTATTACCATGGATTATAGGGTATTGAAGGGATGGAAGGATGGGATTGGATGGAGAGAGGATAATAGCTCTTGAGATGAAGTAGGGATAACGATAGGATTTGGATATGGAGGGGATGGTGATTGCTCTTTAAATGGAATGAATGGTAAAAGTGGCTCATGTAGGGAAATAAGTGGGATGATCAGATCTTGAGATATAGTGCATGGAATCATGAGAACTTCTTTTGTGTCATGGGATATTTCAACATGCTTTTGGGCAAGATCTTGACAAGATTGTATTGGAGTGGATGGTGCGGTAAGAGATGTATGGATGGTTTCTTTAAGAGAAGTAGATGGATGGGAGGTTCTTCAAAGGGGATTAGTTGATGGGGGAGGGACTCGTCATGTCTAGTACATGGGATTTGGATAATGCTAGGAGGAGGAGGAGATGTAGATGGGATTTGGAGGGATTCAATGGATGGGAGCTAGGAGATGGAACATGATTGATAAGTGGGGTTGATGAAATAGGAATGATAATGATGGGATGATGGAAGAGGAATGATGGGTGTGGGAAATGGGTTTTCTTTCAATTTCCTTGTAAAACTCCTTGAAGACATGCATGTTGGATTGAAAAAGTTAAGGGGATTAAGGTGATGTGTTGTATAACTAGGATTAGTTGGAAGATTTGGAAGATGGTTTGGAAGAAATTGGAATGGTGGAGTTAGATTAGGGATATAGCTAGTAGTATTGTTCTAGAAGGGTGAAGATTGGGATATGAAGGTGGAGGAAGATGGAGAAATGACTGGTGTATGAGGGGAACATGTAGGCATAATATAGGAAGGAGGTGTTGATTAGTGCAATCATGGATTTCCCTTGTCAAAGGTATGATAAGGAGTACTAAAGGGTATTCATGGAGGCATGATGGAGAGTTTGGAGGAATATTTGGATTTTAGAGGATGTTTGGAGAAATATCTCTAAGGCTTTCAATATACCCATCATGGTCAACAAGACCTTCATCATCATTGGAATAGGATGAAGTGGGAGAATAGGTGAAATTACCAAACTCATCATAGTAGAGTTGTGGAATCATGTTTTGATGATGATTTGGATAGGGATGAAGGATGAATGTAGATGAACACTAAGCTCAAATTAGGAAAAAAAGTAAGCTCAAAATGGGATTTAGATGAAGCTCATAATAGGAGGAAAGACTAACTCCAAGGAAGATGGAAATAGGGTGGGAAACGATGAAGAAAACTTGGCTAGTTAGGATATGGAGAGAGAAAAGGAGGACTTGATAGAAGACTTTAGAAATGATGATACTAGAGGGAAAAAAACATAGAATAATAGAATGGATGTGATTATGATGAAAATATTTTTTGGAAGCTTGGATGAATATCTGGTGAAGCAATGAATGCACTAAGTATGCCCTAGTTTGACTTTGAGACAATGTTTTTGGATCAAGTGAACAAGAAATCCCCCAAACGACAAAGCAACTTTGAGGGAGATAAATAATGTATCTCTTTTTCACAAAAAGTACATGATAACCAATTTGGACAAATGTTTATGTTCAAAAAATATTTTCCACGAGGTCATTTCACAAATAAGACAATTCAACAATGCTTTGTCACTATGGTCACTTAGGATTTTATGTAAGGCTAAAAGGGTAGCTGCTAATTGGTTTATAATTAGATCTATAGAATCCTCCCAAATAGTTGTTACACGTGTGACCATCTTAAGAGTTTATTCAAACCATGCTAAAATCATGGAAAATTTTTCTCACCTCATACTACCATCAAAAATGCATTGCCTAAACTTGTGTGCATTGAGAATAAAGATTACCTTTCTTCTCATTTATATACTGGTTGAAGGAGTTTACCGATTTGAGCTTCTATCCAAAGGGGATGTGCTTCCCAAAGGATGATGAACTTGCTAGAAGAACTCTTGGGTTATCATGAATGATCTTGGTAACAAATTTATGTACATGTATCATGTAATTAAATGGTTCTACTTTGCAAGAAATAAATGATAACTCAAAGATGTGCTAAAAGACACAATATTAAGACACACAAGACACTTTTTTCATTCTAATTCAAAGCTTTTAGTTTTTTCCTATCTATGACTTGAAAACACTTGTGTTTAGCATAAAAGGTTTATTCCAACTTGAAAATGATGGTCAACATAAGAAATTGATTCAACATAATAAATCACTTGTGAAAGCTTTAAAAAGAGGGAATAAGAGAAATTTTCTTTTAGAGCATTCAAGATTGGATGAATTTGTTTTAAGCCCCAAAGTTTGAAGTGTGTCAATTTGAAATGTTCATTTATTTATAGGCATTCAAGATTGAGTTAAAGTGTTTTATGCCCAAATTTAAGTGTGAGTTATAATAATGGTTCGTTGATCCTTAGCATTTAAGATTGTGTTTTTTTGCCTAATCATTCATTCCATTGAAAATTTTGTTTGTTGATATCCTTTAAGCATTCAAAATTAAATTTGATCAAATTTTTAAGCCCAAATTAAGAGATGTGATTTTTATTCCATGGTTAAACATGTAAGTAAATTCTTTAAATAAACTTTAAAGAAAAAAATAAACGAGAACCTATACACTACTCTATCTGCAAGGATTCTCACAACATAACTAATTTAAAATAATAGCGAACCCACTAAAGTCAACATGTGATCCCAAAGCATTGGAATTCAATCAAACTGGCAAGAATGTTTCTTGAAGCTGGTTAAGAAAAAGATAAAAAAGTAGGTCGTGGAAGAGATACTTATAGAGCGAACTTGCCACATTGTGATTCGGCAAGCATAATGAGCATTCCCACCTAGGGTGTTTTTTAGTGGTGAATATTTGTAATATTGTGAATTTTAGAAGAAAAAAATTGTGAGTAATTTGGCTAATAAATTAAGATTTAATGCAACCTAAATCACCAAAATCACTGGATTTTTATTAAATTTAGTTCTAAAAAAAATTAAATCACTCAATAATTTATTTTATTAAAAAGTTTAAACTCAAAGATTCACCACAATATTCGATACATGATTAGATTTGATTCAACAAAATATTATATATTATCAAAGAAATTAAAATTAATCCAATAATTATTAGTTACTTTGGGGATATATTACCAATATTTAGTTTTCACTATTGATTTAATATATAATGTAATTATCCTCAAAATTTCCATGAGATAAAACATGTTCAATTTTGATTTGTAATATTCCATGATGATTAGCAAACTTCTTATTATTATTGAGATTCACCAATATTTTCTACTCAAAAATTATGATTCCAAAATAATTGCCAATGTAAATCATATTTGAAATAAAAATATTGAGAGATTCATCAATAAAAATAATTTGGTTTTTCAAAATAATACAATATTCACCAATAATTTATATCTTTTTCTAGAGAGGGGTTTCTTAAAGTTTACCTTGTTCCCACCGAAGAATATGATCATGAGTTCAAGGAAAGACAAATAGGTTATGGTTACTATGTGTAGGTTTTTAATAAAGAGTGATCTTGCAAGAAGTACAGGCAAACCCGCAAGAACATACTCACGATCACGTGGACAATACAAAGGCAAGAACAATAGAAAAGGACTTAAACAAGGGAAATGGACAGGTGATAGTGAGGATTAAATATTAAAGTGATCTCACTTTTGCGGGTCCACACTCCCGCGAATAGTTCCCTCAAACTTGCGGTCGTGGGATTGAGAAAAAATATTTTTTTTAGGTATTGTTGTGCAAAAATGGGTGAGATGGTTGGGAGCAAATTGTTTAGATTGGCACCTGTAAACTTGCAAAAAAAGTCAAAGACCTAACATGCACAAGAATAAACACAATACATCAATTTTTAAGTGATTATTAAAGACAAGCATAAAATGATTGAGAATGACCTGAATGTAGGGTCCCACTTGTAAGGAAACATGGAAATAAAGAATATAACCATTTCCACATAACCCATAATAGATCTAAAATAAACATAAAATTAAAATCCACATGCAAGAGAATAGACAACATACCCATAAAATGTGACACAAGATATACCTTGGGAAACCCTCATTGAGGGAAAAACCCAGCCTCCAAAAGCATCCATCACCATGTATTATTCAGCAAAAATACCATCGCCATACAACCATGGAAGCCTTCATGGCCATAGCCACAACCGAGTAAACTATGTGAACAAGCATGAATCCACACATCCCATGCCATGCTTTCAACCTTCACAAATGCTCCCTTGGCTAACCTGTCAAGCCTTGTCCCGCTCGACTCTTGCCTTTCTAACTCTTACTCTCTACAACAACTACCCTTGTGGTTGCTTATATAGTAGCAAGTCCCACAAAAACCACTAAGTGGTATTACATAAACCATGTGCTACCTAACCACTGACCCCACATTTAATATTTGGCATTTAATTCTTTTCCCCAATATTAAATAATTACATAAAATATTTTTACAATGTTACAATACAACTCATCAAGAATATTCTATGGAAATCTTTACATGTTGCACGTCCATCTAGGCACAACATTACATAATAAAATAACAATGTTATGCAATGTGTGCAACACCCATTATCTCAACAATCTCCCACTTGTTGTATACATTGCATAGGGTCAATCCGTAGCCACATAAATGAACAAGGGAACAATCCCTCCCAGCACATCCACCATCATGGATCAAAATACACCAAGTGCTCCATCCTGGTACCTGAAACAAAATAAAAGTATCCATCATTTCGAACATGAATGATCTCATCTCCTATTATGCCACTCCCACTGGACATACATAGAAGCCATCTAAAGAGAAAACCACCCAACCTATCACATTAGAAGATCATAAAATCCTATACCAACTGAAAATTCTGAGCACAAAAAAAACCTAATCCAAAGGTAATCACATGTATCTGTAGTTGTCAAAATATCCATAGCTGAAATAGCACCCACAATAAGTTCCAAACCCATCCAACTATCCATACCTCAAAGGTATAACAAGTGAATCTCATATCACCAACATATCCAATCTATAACTTGCAATCACAAGCCTCAAGAGCAATACCTGCCACATATATACCAAGAAGCTCCCACTGTAAAAGATAATGTCAAATCTATAATCAATCCACTCAACACATCTCAAAGAAGTGAATCCATGTAGTATCAAGGACATCCACAATACATAAACTGATATCCTGCAAGAAAAAAACTCTCATAACAAGTCTCCAATAGTCTCCCAAATTCTCCACAACCAACAAAGGAAAGAGATAAAGAAATAACCATGTCATCTCTCACATGAAAAACATGAGCACAAATCGGTGATCACAATCTCCAACCAATCTCAAATCTAATGTAGGCAAAACTGAACATCTAGGAAGATAACCAAGACCGGAGAAACCATGCAAATCATAACCTATATCATGTCCTTCTACACACACCTCTAGATGTAAACTATGCAAGTATTATCTCCTCCATAAAACCCCAACAAGAAACCTCAACAACACCCAAACCATACCATATAACTAATCATGGATGTAAGCCTCTCACAAGCAGATCAAACTCAATAAACTATTCCTAATCCAAGGAATATGCCCAATATAAAACCATCTCCCAAACTCAACCAGCATAACAACATATGCACATGGAGATAACCAATGCTAAAACATCTCTCAAATGAACCCTCTAGAACTAACTCGTACCATAGCTCAAGATCCATATCCATGAAAGACAAGCATAAATATAATGCAACTAAGAGAAACAATGGGCTATACCTCTCAAGTAGCAAACTGCCGAGTAGACCAAAAGTGGGGAATGAGAATGCTCATCAAGATACCCAAGTCTCCAACCAAGACTCATCTAAGAACAATCTCCTCTCAAGTCCATATCAGGTGACTGCCCCTCGGACTTCCTGTTGAAACCATCAACCATCCAAACAAATACTTCTCTAATCCAAGAGAAATCAGCATCACCACCGTCTCTAAGTATCCATGAGCACCTATAACCAATCAATCCATGCCAACTCCAAATGCAACATAGCAATATCATGAAGTATCTAGCTTATGATCAGTGTACTCAATACCAAGAAACTAAACCAAGATCAATGTCAAAAGTTCCAACCATGGCCTCAAGAACATAAACATGACAACATGATCTTACCATCTCAACCAAAGAGATAACATGCTCCATATGAACATACTATAACATGTCACAACTCTAAATGCGTATCAAGAGTATACCATGACATAATAAAGAAACCATCCTCATACCAAAGATAACATGCCAAATAAAAGCATAAACCACACCTTTGCCAAGAACCCTGTGAGTCCTCAAGATGCAACCATCTCCACACACCATGAAGAAAAACCATCTCCACCTACTAGGAAGAACCATCTCCTCATACCATGAAGATAACCAAGAACTCCATGAATCCTCAAGATCTAACCATCTTCACACACCATGAAGATAACAAGTGCACCATGCAAATGTCAAAGATGCTTCTGCAGCAACAGGATCTAAGACAAACCTCCAACATCTGCAAACACTCAATAAATATATCAATGCCAACAACTCCCACTCAACTATGGTACCAGGTCACCTATGGAATCATAAAATCCATCTCCTATATGAAGATCCAAATCAAACCAGGAACTAATCCTACACTGTCACCCCATCATTGTCACAAGCTCCCACTAAACCGTGTATCCAAGCTATCCATGACATCATGATGAAAACCCATCCTCTAACCATGAGAATCAACCAAGGCATCAAACTATCAAAGAACTCAAAGTGCACATCATGAGCTCCTCAAAAGAAACCAAATAACCATGATCCTCAACCAAGAAGATATACCACCATAACCAAATCAGAAAATCCAAGCTAATGAACATCAAGGATGTACCTGTATATCCAATCATGTCATGCCAAAATCCATGACACCATGATCACATCCATGAACCGAGCATCTATCTCTCAAAGTGTCCAACCTGTCAGCATAAAATAGTCAACCACAATCCTCTGCCATGACTGTACCTGGTAACAACATCTCATCCCTTCTACATGAAGATAAAATCATGTGACTTAGGGCATAGACAACCCAAATCCAAGCCACCAATCTGAATATGCATCAATAATGAAAGATCAATGGGCAAAGACAACCCATAACCAAGCTATAAATGCAACCTGTAAGTATAGACCTCTTACAACACTGCACAACTTGTAGACCCAACAAGTCATCATGCATATCCAAACCAAACACTGATAACCATATTATCATGAGACCAATCTGAAATATGAACTGAGTATACAATGACATCAAATCTTAAATCTCCAATGCCATTAACTCACAATGTTACCATAGTCAAAATATACCTATAAACTATTTTGATCAATATATCAACAAATAAATCATGCCAAACTTGCACTAAATCTAAACCAATGTGTAGAGCTCTCCAAGAGCTTTCCGTTGACTACTCAAAGTCCAAAATCCGACTCCATATGCCCAAGTTATGCCCTAATTTGTGCTCAAAATAAACAACATCTAACTTTAGGGCTCTTAAAACCTAAAAAATTTCAAAATCATAAAACCAAACCTACACCATGTTGTAGTGCTCTGAATTAGCTTTTCAACGCCTATAAGAACTCTGAAATCCGATATTCTAAGAGAAAGTTATGGTCGTTTTACTAAGACAATCTTTTCACCATTTTCACTGCGATTTTTCATTTTTAATTTTTTTTTTTTTTTAGTGACGAAAATTCTAACGGGATTAAATTTGACGGCCATCATGCGTTGAAACCAAAAAACTCTTTCATTTCCTCTAAACATGACCAAACTAGGGCACATTATATATCAAAATTTATGGAAATGTTGACCCGGATCCAATGGTGAGGTATATTTTTACCCAAGAGGTCATTTCTGCATGCTACCCCCCAAAACCCTCATTTAAATGAAGCATCCGAAAAAATCCTTTTGTCCAAAAAATTTCACATGCCCAAATATTTTAACATCCCATCATAACAGCAAATCCAAAGTCCTCAGATTTGCAATAAATCATTCATATATCTTGCCCTTTCTTTTATCCTCTCATGCATTCCCATGGATTCAATCTAGGGTTACAATAATAAAACCATAGCTCTGATACCACTTGTAAGGAAACTTGGCAATAAAGAATATAACTGTTTCCAAATAACCCATAATAGATCTGAAATAAACATAAAATTAAAATCCACATGCAAGAGAATAGACAACATACCCATAAAATGTGACACAAGATATACCCTGGGAAACCCTCATTGAGGGAAAAACCCAGCCTCCAAAAGCATCCATCACCATGTATTATTTAGAAAAAATACCATTTCCATACAACCATGGAAGCCTTCATGGCCATAGCCACAACCGAGCAAACTATGTGAGCAAGCATGAATCCACACATCCCATGCCATGCTTTCAACCTTCACAAATGCTCCCTTGGCTAACCTATCAAGCCTTGTCCCGCTCGACTCTTGCCTTTCTCACTCTTACTCTCTACAACAACTACCCTTGTGGCTGCTTATATAGTAGCAAGTCTCACAAAAACCACTAAGTGGTATTACATACATGTGCTAGAACCATGTGCTACCTAACCACTGACCCCACATTTAATATTGGGCATTTAATTCTTTTCCCCAATATTAAATAATTACGTAAAATATTTTCACAATGTTACAATACAACTCATCAAGAATATTTCATGGGAATCTTTACATGTTGCACATCCATCTAGGCACAACATTACATAATAAAATAAAATAATAAAATAACAATATTATGCAATGTGTGCAACACCCATTATCTCAACACCACTGGGAGTGCCAAAATGTATGTTATAATATTTTAGTGTGCAAAGAACATTAACATTCAAAAACTAAGAGAATATAACAAATGTATGAAAGGAAAAAGGAGACACATAAGGATAATGCAAACCAAGTATGATGAGCTCCCCAAGTGTGACCTTGATGCTTAGATATGTCCAAATGATGGTTGGATATGTACTCAAATGTGCTCAAGCTTTGAATGATGGATTATGATCGAGTATGAGGGTGAGTGAAGGGTTTAACAATGGGAGAAAGGGTGAATTTTGCCATTATAGATGGTATTTTGATAGTTTATGAGCTCTCAAAATGGAATTATAATTTTTCATGGGAAGTGGATCATTTGCGAGATGGAGGAAGGATGGGGGAGGGCTAGGATGGAAGTAGAGGGAAGCACATGGATTGTGCTTCTTCAAATCCATAGCCTTGTGAAAAGTGTCACAAGGGGATTGGGTGTGAGGGGATGGTCAAAGTGAAGGCTCAAAGGGAGTTATGAGGGAGTGTGGAAGAGGGATGTAAGAGGCCTTAAAGAGCCATTAATACATGTAAGAGCCTTAAAGTCTTTTCAATAGGAATGTAAGAGGGATAAGATAGAAGTTTGACTTTAGTTTGGTTTAGGACTTTCTTAACCCTTGGTTAAAGTTGTGCACATGCTTAGGGAAGGGGATAGGCTTAGCTTAGGAGGGAATCAGGATGCAAGTGAAATTTTAGAGGGATACAAGTGGGATGGCTTTTATGAGGTGGGTTAATTAGTTGGTTAAGTGAGTTTAGCATGGGTGAATGGGTTATATTTAGCTATTGATAGGGACTTAGAGATAGTTAGAGGTTGGGGAATGATTTAAAATGATTTATTAATTCAAAGGGGATCTTAGGATTAAATTAAATAGATATTATGAATTTATTTAATTTAATAGGAGAATAGGGATAAAATTGATAATTAGACTTTTGATTTGTCATTTGATTTTATCAATTGGGATATAGTCAATTAAATAAATAAATTAACTAGGGGATGACATTGAATTAATTAAATATTAAATACTTAATCAATGATTCCTTAGGAGATGACTAAAGAGGATTTCTTAAGTGATGTAATCATATTTAGATGTCTACACTGGGTACCTAAATGTATTCATTGTCCAAGTAGCATGATGTAGAATCTCCAATACTAGATAAGTGCAATCTCATAAAGTGTTGCCATTCTAGGAAGTTCTCCTTGTTTAGCTTGGGTCTGTCTCTCTTGTACATCTTGATCTTTAGCTATAAGTCCCTTCAAACTTTCCTTACAAGCACCACATCTCTAATACCAATTGTTAGAATTATTAGAATAACTAAGGGCGTGGGGGGTGAATTAGTTATCCTCAGGTTAGATGTACCAAATCAACTTTTAACGGCTTTAAACAACTCAATCTAACTCATAAACCCACTTGGTCAATATAACATCTTAAAAGTAAATCAACTTATTCATATAGTGACTCAACTCTTAATTTTAGTGTATACTGACAAATAGTAACATAAAATAGTAAATAGCATGTTAACAACATTCATACACACATAACACTTTGACACCAGCATTTAACATGGAAACCCAATTTGGAAAAAACCACCAAGTAACATGCTACCAAATTTTCACTCTTATAAAGTGAGATCGGTTAAGAGCTAACCCTATTAAAGGTTACAAAACACACTATTAGGTGTGACCCTATTAAAGGATTTAGTCACCCTGTTAGGAGTGACTTGGTTAGAGGACTTTGGATCATTCCATTAGAATGTCACTTTGAATATAGGATTTACAAAATGTTTGTTAGGTCAACCTTGATTAAAATATTTTACTGCCACAATGGTTAGAAAGTGACAAGTAGGTTTTTTATGTAAACTAAAACTCATTTTACATGATCAAATCTTCATTTAGCTCATCTCTAGTTCACGGTTTGGACTTCATCAAGTTCCTCATCTTTGATCTTGTTGGCAGCCCTTCAAGAAACCAATATCTTTCACCTTTCCTTGGAAATTCTTTTTTTCCATAATTTTGCTAGTTTCTCCTTATAACTAATTCCAACTAACAAATAAATACATTTGTAGATCTTAGGGTTAGGTTAGATTAATCAAATCTTTCCATCATTATGTTCTCCTTGTCCTTTCTAGAAGGTTCTCATCAAATCATTACAATAAATCGATCATAAAACTCTCATCATGTATTAAATATGTTAGCTCATCAATCCTTATCATTAATATGCTTTTACTAACCTAAAAATTCAACTTTTCCTGCCTCAGATCTCAAATATTTCATAAACTGTCAATTTGTTGTCCCTCAGAAATCACTAAGTTCTTTTTCTTGGTCATTATAGTGTAGCTCAAAATTCACTCAATTATTACTAATGCTTGGTCAATACTAACATTTCCTTCATCAACTTGCTCAACCATAACTATCACTCAAATTATACTATTTTTTTGACTTCTTCTTACATTCCTTAATCTTCTATTTCATTTGCTTCATTGACTGACCAACACTGGTACTCAGTCAAGCTTAGTGTTTTACTCAACTTCTTGTCATATCTCTCATGCATCAATTCCCTTATCTTCTCTACTTAATGTAATGATTAAACAATACCTTATCTTGTCAATGACTAACTTATAAGGTGTCCATTGTAATTCCATGATACTTAACTTCTCTTCTCAAACACTTGACTAGCTCATCTTGGTATCTTCTCTTTTCAAATCCTCTTCATCAATCATACTATATGACGCACTACATTGTTAGTAAATGTCTTACTAATAGTATTTGACATCAATGACAATATAAAAATTGTTCCAATTGTGGTTTCCAACAAAATATTACTAAGGCAATGCAATCTAAGGATAAAATGAAATTGATGAAGGCTAAGAAGAAAGAGATATAAGTAATCTACTTGACAAGAGACATAATGTTTGACTCGGTGCCTAGAGTTGATTGTGATTCAAGTGAAACACCTATTGAGAAATTGGACAAGTTAGTGATAGATACAAGAGAACAAATGTAGAGTCTTGAAGATTTAATTATGCATAAATAATGAAAGGACTATGAGAAGAAGATATAAGAGGAGTTGGTACAAACAATTGCATTTGATAGAGGTTCATTGATAGTAAATGTAAATAAAGTGAAATAAGCATTGAAGGAAGATATTAAGATACTTAAAATATATATGTTTTTTCAAATTTTATTCAATATATTGAGCAAAAAAAACTCAAAGCTTAAGAAGAGGGAAAGAAATTAATTGCAAATTTTGATCTAGTGAACCACTCTACAAAGGGTTTTAAAGATTTGGTAAGTATTTTCAACCACAAGTTGAAAAATTATAATAACAAATGGGAGAATAGAGTAGCTACACTATTAGAGCTACAAAAGCATATGATTCCCTAGATGTAACTATTTCAAAAAGGAATAAAGGAGGATGAAGTAAATTTAGCTTTACTGGACATGAGCTTCATAGATGTACTATAAGAGCCAGCCTATCTACTGTGAGGTTAGATACTAATCATGGAGAATCTATGGAAGACATTCCGTAATGATCTTTAATTCTTAAAGTCCAATTTTACTTATGTGTTTAGTAGAATAATAGTTTTCATATACTACTAATACTTCTTCTTTTTTAATTGTAATGCCCTACTTGGAGATCCTTGGAACACAAGGATAAAACATGCACTAAATATTTTTTTTCTTAAGATAAGTTACTTAACAACAAGATAAATTAACCAAGTGCAAGAATGAAACATCAAAATAAGGTAATAATAATAATGAACATAGCTAAACTCACATATTCACCTACACTAGATGAAGTCTTACGAACACTTCCAAAGATCCCCAAGCACTAAACCATAACTGATGAACCAACAATCACACAAATCTTGAGAATACACAAGGAGAGATGTTATTTTTAAGCCCCAAATCATAAGTGTCTATCATGGTTAAACATACAATTCCATTTCCAATTTAACCATTTCATAATCAAGAATTAAGTAGAGACCCTCAAACGGTCATGCACAAGATGAGGGCTCAAAGTTACAACCACTCATCTATAGGACACCATGTTGAAAGGAAAATGTTGACTCCTAAAATTTGGCTAAGTCTGAATTCCTAAAGTCCTAAAATTTCCTAGAATCTTTATCTTAACTTGGAGAGGTCTAGAACCTATCTCAAATGAATCGTTACATATATTAAAATATATCTTAAGTATACTTCAAATTATACTTAAATGATATATTGTATTCACCTTATAACTGATATGTTTTGAACTAGGAAGGTATAGAACCCAATAGGGTGTCCAAAACCAACCTTTAAATTTTTTTTGACCAAGCCCAAATGCCCACTATTCTCATGTGAGAAAAATATGCCTTACAGTCTCACACAAGAATTCTCTTTTTTGTGTGAGCCTTTGCATTGATGTGCTTGAGACTTTTCTTTGTTGTGAGATTACATTTGGTCATGCAAGACAATACATCTTTTCACATGAGATAGTATGCTTCTACACGCAAGAGATTACATTTGTTGCATGAAAGAATACATTTATCACATGAGAGAATGTTTTCTTTCACGAGACTTTACTTAGCCATGTGAGATAATAATTTTTCCAAGCGACAAAATAGTTGAGAACAAAATAGAAAGACAAGGAGAAAGCATAAAAATATGAAACCTCAACACTAGGGAGTACCCAATCCACATAAATTGAAGAATGATCACTCAAGAGAAATAAGGAGATCAAATAACTCAACATACTACCCAAAGCATCTAATGTAATCATTCAGAAAGAAACATCACAATGAACATACATGTTCATAAATCAACTACCTCAAGAAGGAAAGTATAAGCATAGAAGCTTCCAACCTAAAAAATAATCATGCTCATTTCCTCCCTACCATAATGGCATCATGAGACCTCAAGGGCCCTAACCATACCTCTGAGCATGAATCTCAACTTTCTAACAAAATATTTGGAGTTGTCTTATGAGATCATTCTTACCGATAACTATCAATTACATCATAAGAACAAGTACATCCAACATGCTAATCTACCAATAGCACACTAATCCAAACCAGTGTTAAGAAACATCTTCTGGCAATATGATACAAAATCATGATAAAGGGATGCATCAAGTAGCATACTAATCATCATCTAAACATGATATCAAATGCATCAAAAGTAAAACATAAATCACAAGAAAAATTAGCCAAAATCAGCAAATGACATGCAAAACTTGACTAAAAAAACTAATGAAGATGACCCATGCGGGGTCCCACCGGGCGTGCCAAAATGTATATGAGCAATGTTAGTATGCTAATAGAAACCAAATTTAAATAAAGTTTCTACAAACTAAACAAAATTCATAAACTTCAAGATAGACTAAGATGAGCTCTCAATTGAGAATATGAGCCATTAATGGACTCTCTCAAGAAGAAGCTCTCTTGTTGAGTGGCTTTGTCTAAATAGATAGGATGTATGCTCAAGCTTATGCTTCAAAAATGGCTTCAAATGGAGTTGGAATTTGGGTGTGAGTGTATGGTTTTGATGTAAAATGGCTTCTCAAAATGGCATTATGACTTTACTTCATGGATTGTGTTATTTTGCAAAGGGGAAGGATCCAATTTATAGGCAAGAGGCTTGAGGGATTGAGGGCTAAGATGCAAGGATGGGAAAAAGCTCATGGAGGGCTCAGATTGCATGAGAAGAGAGCACATGGATTGTGCTTCCTTACAGCCAATCAAGGAGTGACACATGTCACATGGTGAGAAGATGGAGGAAAGGGGAAGGATGAGTCAACAAAGGAGGCTCAAGGGATAAAATCTTCATAAAGACCCTCATAATGACTTGTAAGAGCAATAAAAGGGCTTGTAAGAGTCATTTATGACCTAGTGGACTTCATAAAGTTTTATGGTTGAGATATTTTGAGGGTGATGAGAGAAATTTCAACTTGGACTTGATTAGGAAGGTTTTAAGGTTGTTTAGGCTTGTGCAAATGATTAGAGGATGGATTAGGATGGTTTAGGATTAGCTTAGGAATAGGCAAGTGGATGGCATTTAATGAGGGTGGGTGAAGGAGGAGAGATTTGTTAACTTTGGCTTGGGTTAGTAAGTTTTAACCCATGTTTAGGGAATGTGACAAGGTTAGGAGGGGATTAGGATTAGGTTTAAAGACATCTTCTAGAAGAGTCTAGACTTTGGATGAGGATAAAGACTTTCTAGAATAGTCTAGAATTTCCTAGGATGAGGATGAAGACTTTCTAGAAGAGTCTAGAACTTCTTAGGATGAGGATAAATTAGATTTTTATGAAATAAATAAAGTTTTATTTATTTCAAGGGTTTGGGTTGAGGAGATATTTATTAAAACTTTTTTAATAAACATGAGGATTAATATTTAATCTTAATTAAATATTTTGAGTTGGGATTAGGGGTAGGAAATGATGGGATTAGCCTTTAATCAAAATTAAAGAAGGATTAGAAGATTTTGGAAGAGTTTATTGGTTATAAGGAAATTGGCCAAGTTTTGGGCAAAAAATTTTTTATTTATTTTAGGATTTTTGGTCAATTTATTAATTAAATAATTAATAAATAAGGAAATAATGTTTAAATAAGATTTAAACATTTTTGGGAGGGATTCCTTAATTAAATATTTTTAATTAAGATAAAGGGATTTAATGGCATAAAAATTAATTAATTAATTAATTAAATAATTAATTAATAAATGATGATGTCATCAGGGGTTTTTTCAACAAATAAAAATACTTTATTTTTTAAAAGATTTTTAGGTGTCTACATTTTGCCCCTCTTTGATGTGATGCCGCAAGTGGCATGGCATCAAAGATAAGAAAATAAGATGCCCAAGGCTAGAGCAGAAGAGGAGAGAATGGACTGTGAGATGCCCCCTCAAGAAGGTAGCGGGGAGAGAAAGCGAGGCTCGGTGGCTTCTTGAAAAATACAAGAATTTGGGATGAGCAAGGAGACTCATATTGGATTAAGAGAAGAGGTTTAGTTAGCTCAAACTCTTACTATGGGAGAATGATAAAGGGAGAATCAGAGGCACAAGAGGAAGCAAGCTTAAGATCTCAGGGATTGCAGAGGATGAAGGAGCGAAGCGCTATAAAAAGGAATCCAGGATAGGGAGATGGATGAGGGGATTATAAAGCTGATGCAACTAGATTTCAAAGAGTTAGATTGGCGGAAGATGGGTTTTAGAGATCCCTAGGACTAGGATTGTGGATCTCGAAAGATGAGGCTTGGTGGATTGATTTGATTGGTGGATCCCTAAGACTAGGATTGTGGATCCCTAAAGCTAAGCCTGAGGAGTGATCCAAAGAGATAATGATGCATAAGATGGGATAGGTGCTGGATATGGATGGGCGATAATGGAGATGAAGGGAATCCATTGAAGCTTTTTGAGCGAGGGGATACTTCAAAGAGAAGTACCACCATGTAGTTGAGCAGTAGATTTGCTATAGGACTGTTGGTTAATTGCCAAGGTTACCAAGAACATCAAGGCCTATTCACCAACTGTCCAGAGGACTGACAAACTGACTCAAAACAAACACGCAAGGGTTGTCCAAGCATCATACATGAATCCTAGAGGAAGCAATGCGGAACTGACACTTGGTAACCCACAAGCAGAAAAGAAAAACAAATGAAAGACTTGATCAAGACCTTACGCTCTAATTGCCCCATTCGCAGCATACCATGATATGGAAGATCGTGGAAACCTTGAGGAGGGAACAAGGAGATTGCTTGGAAAAGATACTTCAAGACCCAAAAGGGGAGATTCCAAATCAAAAGAAAGTGAAAATCCAAAAGAGAGCCATTTGCCAACGAGATGGGTAGGACAAGGTACTAACGGACCAAGATCAGACATGAGGAAAGCTATATCCTGCAAGAACCTATCGGAGAGCACCTAAGTTGGTGGATCGGGATAAGTGTTGCATCTGGCAAGCTGAACTAAGAAGGATAACACTTTGGTGACAGGAGATCTAGCTAAAGGATGCATTGGAATAGCTAACCAAGTTGTGCGGTGTGTACAAGATGCTGATCAAGGATGAACTGACACGAAAGCTGGATAGATACAATGGTACTAAGTTAAAGAGGATGTACAAGCTGACCGACCAAGATATGTTACAAATGTACAAGTTTGTTCATGTTTTGGTTTTTGTGAGATGGAAATGTTTGTGAAGGATGGGATGTCTATAATAGTTGATAGGTGGATAGGTAGATGGTTTGTGAAAAGCTTAAGGAAAATGGGATTCTTTGTGTGCATGTGATAGGATACAAGCTAGGATACAAGATTATCTACAAGCTGGAGTATGGTACAAGCTTTGGACAAGATTCGGATATACAAGGTATGGTGCAAGATTTACAAGGTATAATACAAGCTTTGCTACAAGATTTTACAAGCTGTACAGGAGGTATTTACAAGCTCCATTAGATTTCGGATATTTGGTTGGAACACCAAGGGAACAAGCGGATGTTTTATGGGATGGTGGGTGAATGGATGAGGGATAGGATAGTGATAGATAATGGATTAGTCTTAGTACACAAGGCGCCTGAATTACCAGGTTTTCACCAAGGTACCTATCCAAGGTGCTTGAATTGCCAAGTTTTCACCATTGGATGGTTATTTCTCTTTACTATTTTTTTTGTACTTTTGTATTTTTCAAAAGCTGGGTAAACCAAGGATCTTCAAGCATAGAACTTCTTGAGATGAATGATGTTAGTAGGATCATTCAAGAGTTCTCCTTCTGGTGTAGACAACTGATAGGCTCCAAAGCCAAAGGAAGCTGTGACAACATAAGGACCAAGCCATGTACGTTCAAACTTGCCTTTCTTTTCTCGATCTGCTTGGACTTTCATGTTTTCTTTGAGGACCATGTCACCTGGTTGAAAGTTTCATGGAAGCACCTTCTTGTTGAAATTCCTTTTGAGATGAGTTTGATAGACTGTGAGATGATCATAGGCTTGTTGTCGCTTCTTGTCTAAGAGATCTAGCTGGGTGAGCCGAGCTACTCTGTATTCTTCATCTGATATTTGCCCTTTCAAAGATATGCGCAAGGAGGGAAGTTCAACCTCTATAGGTAGTACCGCTTTGGCACCATAGACTAGGGAGTATGGAGTTGTGCCTGTGGATGTGCAAAAGGAAGTGTGATAGGCCCATAGGGCTGGATTTATTTGTAGGTGTCAATCACGGCCGAAATCATTGACAACTTTTTTTAGGATTTTGAGGAGGGTTTTGTTAGTTGCCTCTGCCTGGCCGTTACCTTGTGGGAAATATGGGCTAGAAAAGCAGTGATGGATGTGGAGGGAAGTACATAATTCTTCCATGTTGAGATTTTCAAAGTTACCTCCGTGGTCAGTGAAGATGGTGGATGGGATGCCGAAGCGGCAAACAATGTGGTATAAGATGAATTTGGAGACTTGAACTCCTGTAGCTGAGACTAGGGGGACTGCTTCCACCCATTTAGTGAAATAGTCTGTAGCTGTTATTATCCATTTATGTCCATCATATGAGAGGGGTGTGATAGTTCCAACTAGATCAAGGCCCCAACAAGCGAAAGGCCAAGGTGGTGCAATAGGCTGTAGATCCTGTGCTGGAGCGTGCACAAGATTTGCATGTTGCTGACATGGGAGACACTTTCTGACAAAGTCATAGGAGTCTTCTTCAATGGTAGGCCAATAGTAGCCTGCTCTGAGGATTTTTTGCGCTAGGACAATACCACTCATGTGGGCACCGCAAAGTCCAGAGTGTACTTCCTTTAACACCATCGCGGCCTCATTTTGGTCTAAACATCGAGAGAGAGTATTGTGATAACCCCGACGATATAGGGTATTGGCTATGATAACATAGCGGGATGATTTTCGGATGAGGTTCTGGCGTTGGGTACGTGTGAGGTGAGGGGATATGATACCATCGTTAAGGTAAGCGTGAATCTCATGGTACCAAGGGGATTGGGGACCAACAAGGATACAAACACAGTTTGAATCCTCATTCGCATAGGCGGGTGTGAGGAGCTGCTCCACTAAAAACTCATAATCTGTAGCTGCTTGGGGAATTTCCAAGAGTGAGCCTATAGTAGCCATAGCATCTGCTGCTTTGTTCTGTATTCGAGGCACTTGTGTAAACTGAAGCTTTGTAAAATGTTGGGTTAGCTGATCAACTAGCTCTTTTGTAGGGTAATAGCTTTTCATCTTTGGTTTGATATTCATTTAGGGCTTGCTTGATGATGAGCTGAGAATCACCAAAGATTTGTAGCTCAACAATGTTCCATTCTGCAGCTATCTTTAATCCTGCTATGAGGGCCTCATATTCAGCTATATTGTTGGTGCTAGGGAATTGTAGCTTGAAGGCTTTTGGAATGTAATCTCCTTGAGGTGTGACCAACAATATTCCTGCCCCTGATCCATGAGATGTGTATGAGCCATCAAAATAAAGTTTCCATGGGGGTTGTTCTTCAATTAGACAGATATGCTCATCTGGAAATTCTGTGATCAATGGATAAGCATCTATTAGAGGTGCATCAGCTAGGTGATCTGCTATAGCTTGCCCTTTGATTGCCTTTCTATCCACATACTGGATGTAAAATTCAGTAAGGAGCATAACCCATTTGGCCAAACGGCCTGTAAGTGTTGTTCTAGAGAGCATATACTTGAGAGGGTCAATCTTGGAGACTAGTTGGATGGTATGACTTAGCATGTAATGGTGAAGCTTTTGAGTTGAGAAAAAAATTGCCAAACAAGCTTTTTCCATAGGAGTGTAATTGAGTTCATAACCAACTAGGGTTCTACTGATGTAGTAGATGGCTCTTTCTCTATTGTAGTCATCAAGCTATGCTAGAAGTGCCCCTAGAGCAGTAGGTGTTGCTGATATGTACAAAATCAAAGGACGACCAAGAACTGGTGGAACCAAGATAGGGGGATTAATGAGATACTGCTTGAGATGGTCGAAGCTGCGCTGACATAAAGGATCCCACTTGAAGTTCTCATCCTTCTTCAATAAATGTGAAAATGGTGTACACTTATCTGCAAGCTGGGAGATGAAGTGCCGAACAGATTGGAGCTTTCCTCGAAGAGAGTGAAGCTGTCACAGTGTCTGGGGAGGAGGCATGTCTGAGATAGCCTTGACCTTCTTGGGGTCGATCTCTATACCTCATTTAGAAACTATGAAGCCTAGAAGCTTGCCAGATGTGACCCCAAAGACACATTTCTTGGGATTCAGCATGAGATGATATTTGGCTAACCTATCAAAGACTTTCTCCAGGTCAGCAAGATTATCCATGAAGGTATGAGACTTGACCAATATATCATCCACATAATCCTCCAAAATGCTATGGATGAGATCATGAAAAATGGCTGTCATAGCTCTTTGATAGGTAGCCCCAGCATTCTTTAGGCCAAAAGGCATCATGTTGTAGCAAAAGGTTCCCTAAGGGGTAGTGAATGCTATCTTATGTTGATCCTCTTCTGCAATCTTGATTTGATTATACCCAAAAAATCCATCCATGAGGGAGAAAATTTCATGTCCAGCTGTAAGATCTACAATCATATCTATGTTGGGCAAGGGAAAATCATCTTTTGGACAAGCTTTGTTAAGATCTCCGAAATCAGTGCAGATTTTGATGTCACCAGAAGGCTTAGTGACGGGGACCATGTTGGAGATCCACTCTGAATAGTCGATAGGTCAGATAACCTTAGTAGCTAAATTTCTTTCTAATTTAGCTTTGACCAATAATGCCACGTTGGGGTGCATTTTTCTAAGCTTTTGTCTGACGGGCTTGATCTTTGGATCGACTACAAGATGATCAACTATAAGCTTTGGATCAAGCCTTGGCATGTCCTGATATGACCATGCGAATCGACCAATGTTTTCTCTTAAGACTTCAAAGAGGAGATCAGCTTGGTCTTGTGATAGGGATGCAGCAATGTGAACAAGTCTGGGGATCTCTGAAGAACCAATGTTGACTTCTCGAGTATCCTCAATTAGAATAGAAGACACCTCTAGTCGATTATCTTGAGGAGGCAATGCTAAATCCTCATGTTCTTCTTGTGGCTCTGGATTTTCTTGCTGAGGGGTTCTCTTCATTGCCTTAGCTAGTCTCAGATTCACCTTAGTTCCAGTTTTGGGTGTATCGGAACTAGGTTGGGGATTTTCTCCAAAATACCCCTTGGGATCTAGCTTGTAGATATAGGCAAAATTTGGCTTTGTTTTCTTGTGAGGAGTTTCAGCTTGCATGAATCTTAGAAGTGCCTCCTCTGATGTGAACTCATCGATGTGTATGACACTTAGTTGGTCCCAATCTATGAGTTGTGGATGGGCGAGTGGTAGGTCAATGAGGTGGATGGATAGTTCTTGGAGAACAAAGTCTCCGAGGGAGATTTGGTCTAGGATATTGTCGTAGGCTCTCTTTTCAACTTCCTCAGGAATGTCTTCAATTTTGACAAGGTCGCGGTGAATGTTCAAAAAAGCATGACCGTTCGTATTGGTGCCCTCAGTTGTGGATATGCCAAAGCCAAGACCTGACTTCGATTCCCACTTGTGTGCATTGATGGGGCACTGCATGCCTCTTTCTTCTGGTCCTAGACCACCACCTTGATAGTTCTATTTTTTAGTTATGAGCTTATGTTCTTGGGGATACTTTTGGCTAAATTGATCAAGGCATGCTTGATTTCTTTGAGGTGCATCCTTATGTAACCAATTGTTGATATCTGGAGTGAGCTCCTCATGAAGAGGGATTTTTGAGGATACAAAGGTTGTTGGGCCAAACTGTTTGTATCGAGGAGGTGGAATATCCTTAGCTTTGTGATATGTCGATCTTCCATGGGCATGTGGATCAAGTGGGAGTGCCCCAAAAATAAAGGCATCTGATAGACTATACTCTCCACAGCCTTTGTTATTGATCTTCACAGTAGATAGGGTGGAGGCAAGGATAGTTTTTGGATCATTACAAGCATGGGATGAGTTGGCGATGGCTATGCCGATATCAATTCCAGGGCAATGGTTTGTATATGAAGCTTCAATTGCATTGCAGTAAGCGAAGGGTTCTGGATCGGCATGGATGGTTGCCTCAGTGCCTTGATGCGAAAATTTGACGCATTGATGGTAAGTGGATGGAATGGCTTTCATGGCATGAATCCATGGGCGACTGAGGAGGATGTTGAATGGTAGGTTTAGATCAATAACATGGCAGAGTGTTTCTTGGATGACTGGCCCAACCTTGATTGGCAGCAAAATAGTTCCTTCTGTGGTTCTTTCCAAGTTGTCATAAGCTTTGATGGTGATAACCTCATTGATGATATCTACCTCAGTATACCCAAGTTGTTTTATGAATTTTAGGGTGCAAATATTCAAGGCTGATCCATTATCTATCATTACTCTTTTCAAGGCAAAATTGGATACCATGATGGCTATGCGAAGCGGAAGGGTGTGATCTGGCTCGACCACGGGTATGTCGGTGGGTATGAAAGATAGGGCACATGAGGAGGATAGGTGTCCAACAAGATTATGAAAATCAGTGGCATTGATATCTGAAGGGACACGGGATTCTATGAGAGCACTGTCAAGGATGTTCTTGTACACAGGACTAGTGCGAAGAAGGTCTAAAATGGAGATTTGGGCTGGCATGTTCCCAAGGTGTTCCAAGATATTGTACTGGCTTTTTGATGGAGCTGATGGTGCTGGTGGAACGGGTGGGCCTATGATGTTAAATCGCGCTCTTTGAGTGGTGACTCACACTCATTGTTTGGTCCTTGGATATTGATAACATTGACAGAAGGCTCTTTCTTGGATATACAACCTATAATGCTACCATAGTCTATATAGGATGAAGTGTGGTCATTGTTCTTCCCATGCTGTTGGTTTGGCTGACGGTTGTTGGTGTTGTTGTTGTTGGTTTGGATAGGTGCTTTTCTAGGATTTTGGTTGTGGTGTGGAGGAAAAGCATTTTGATAGATCTGTAAGCCTACATTGGGAGAGGTTTGGGCACCAACAGTGATTTCCTTCCGATCAATGAGGTCCTACACATAGTCTTTCAGTTTCATGCATCTGAGGGTAGTGTGACCTTTACCCTATGAAATTTGCAGTAGTCATTATCTTCGTACCATGCAGCTTTCGATTGGCTTGGGTCAATTTGCTGGGTAGGAGGAAATTTGATGAGGTTTTCCTTGACTAATTTCTCAAAAATGACATCCAATGGCTCACCAAGGGGTGTATAGTTTCTAGGTGTGGATTGGAATCTAGGCTTTTGTCCTGCAGCTACATTGATGGCATTAGCTTGATTGCTAGACCCTTGGAAGTTGGGTCTTGGATTGTGGTTTTGATAGCTTTGGTTATTCTGTTGTTGGTAGTTGATAGCTTGTTGATTGTTTGGTTGATATGGTGGGTTGGACTGGTTGTGAGAAGGACCAACAATATTCACATGTCTGGTGTCAGTGATGCCATCTGTTGCAACGTGCTTGTTTTTGTTCCAATACCTAGACTTGTCATTGGAATGTGATTGATTTTGGTTGGCTTCCTTGTAAATCTTGACCACACCATCTTTAATGAGTCCTTGCTCAAGGATCATTCCTTTCTCTTTGATATCTTTGTAGGTCTGCAAACAGTTCATGGTCATGTGGTGAGCCAAGCTAGGATGGGCATTATCAATAAACATTTTCACCACATGGTGTTCTGGCAAGGTGCAGGATATGCGGGTGGTAAGGGTTTTCCATCTTTGCAAGTATTCGGCAAGGCTTTCTCCACCTTTTTGCTTGGTGTGGACAAGATCAACTATTGATAGCTCTATTTCAACAAGATGGGCATATTGGGCTACAAATGCCTCAGATAATTCAGCAAAGTTTTTAATTGTGCCATAGTGGATTCTATAAAACCATTCAAGAGCTGGTCTAGCCAAGCTTTTGGGAAAAAGGTGCAAGAGGAAGACATCATTGTATGCGATGTCTTGGCAGTGCATGTAAAATTCTTTGATATGTGTGACAGGGTCTCCTTTTCCTCTGAATTTGTCAAATCTGGGTACCTCAAAGTGTTTGGGAAATGGTGTCATGGTAATAGCTCTGTCAAATGGGTAAGGACACACATTCTCAAACTTGAATGTCTTCGGATTATTCCCTTCTTGGATGGCTTTCAGAGCTATCTTCATTTGCTCCCATTCTGAATTGATAGGTGATGGCTGGGGTGCCCCTAATGTAGGAGTGCCTTGAGGTAGGTATGTGCTAGATGGGGCCACTGAATATGGATGGCTATGAGGGATTTGCTGATAGGGATTGTACATTGTTTGGGCAGCTGCATGGTGGATGACAGGTTGCTGAGGGGGAGGTGGCGCATATTGTTGCATGTGTTGTGAGGCTTGTTGTTGATATGGGATTTGAGGTTGGGATTGAGGAACATAAGCTGGCTGTGGGATAAATGGATTACTTTGTGGAGGTAAGGTATAAGATGGTTGAGAGGCTTGGGGAAAGGATTGGGGGGCTTGTGGAGTTTGACCAATATATGTGGGTTGTGCCCCCATTTGGGATGGTATCTGCAAATAATTGGTGGTTGGATGGGGTGGTGGATTACCTCCTAGAAGTGGCATTGAAAAGTAGTTGGTAATTGGAGGTAATGGATTAGTTGGTGGTGGAGGTGGTGGGAATTGAAAGCTTGGGAATGGAACTGATGGGGTTTGATAGCTTTGTGGTTGGATTTGGAAGCTTGGTAGAGTGGTGGTAGGGGCTGAGGTCACTTGGGAGCTTGGTAGAAAATTGGTAGTAGCTTGTGGGATTTGATAGCTTTGTGGAGTGAGGGTAGTAGCTTGTAGATTTGTGGCTAATGGTATTGATCTCCCAAGACCTAATGGAAATGATGGGATTGTGCTTTGGGCTACAGTGAACAAGCTGAGGGTGATGAAAGGTTGATTACTTGGCCCCATGGGTGGCATCCCTATTGTATATTACTGAGGTTGGCCAAAGATGCTAGCACTGATTTGGGAGATGGGTGGATTTGGAAGGCTGGGTTGGGGAGCAGCAGCAGCAATAGTGAAGGGGGTGAACGGTGAGCTATTTTGGGTAAAGGGGGTTTGGAGTGGAGAGGTATGAACCAAGGATGGAGTGGTGGTGGCTAGGTTGGCTTGCGGCATGGAGATTTCAACTTAGGTGGATGATGGTATGTTTGGGTCTGTTGGATCATATGGATTGGCTGGAGGCTCTTCTTTTGGCATATATTGAGGATAATTTGGATCATAAGAGCCTATGGGTGGTGGTAGCTGCCCAAAAAATGGGTGAGATGGATCTGATAATGGAGGGGGTCTTACAAAGTCAAAGGTTCCTACATTGTCCCTTCGAAAATTAGCCATGATTTTCTCTTTGTTCTTGTCTATAATGGCATTTACCAATACTGCATTTCCTGGTTGGTTCATGAAAGCTTCAATGTCAGTAGATGATGGCATAGCTTTCTCTGGGCTAAAGGATGGCTGAGTGCTCAAGGGGGGTGAGGTTGTTCGATCCAAATGATAGGGCTCCATTGTTTCTTTCTTCTTGGCTAAGCGAGTGACGGGTGGCATGAAAAATGCTCCTAGGGATGAGATGCAATAATGCTAATGGATGCAAAAGGGGGAAGGCTTCTCTATGCAAATGATTTCCTAGGTTAAGGCAAAGCTATATGACAAAACCTAAGGAGGATTGGGTTGGATATTCTAACTTCAAAGATATTTTTCCAAAGCACGAAAGGTTTGCTTTCCTATGTGCAAGCTTGGTGGTGATTGTGTCAACTTAAGGATAGATTGATGATCCTTTAGGAAGAACACAAGATTGACCACTTGTGGATCCCAACCTTTAGCTCAAGGTGATGAGGGATAACAAGTGACAAATCTGGATTACCCTAGACAAAGCTTTGTCAAAGGGATAACCTTGGTGAGATTGATGGATTTGGAAGATTTTAGGAGTGGCAAAATTTTGGCAAAAGTGACAATAATTTTGAAGGCTTGGATGTGAGGTTTTGATTGCTGGCTAGATGGTTTGATTCTAAATGATATGGATGAGCTAATAATGCTTAAGGGGATAACCTAAGATGGCTGACTCTTCTACAAAGATGACTCTAAGGTGAAGCTTATCCAAGAAGGTGTGGAGAAACAAGGGTGTCTAATCATAGAAATCATGCCTAGTTGGTAAGGCATAAGCAGGATTAACTCCTAGATGTTGGCTAAATTTGATGGTGTGCTCTAACCAGGCCTCTTGAAGTGCTTTGTCGGTAGCTTTATCCTCTACTTTGTGGAGTTTGGCAATTCGAGGACTTAGTGTTAGTTCCTTTCTCTTGGCTGAAAGTTCTTGGTATGCCTGAGATGGTTTGAGTTTAACTTTGTGGAACTTCTATTTGGGTTTGGATTGCTCTGACATCAATTCTTAAATTTGCTTGGCTTTGAGAGACGTCGGTTGTTTTTCTTCAACTTTTTCAACTTCTAGAATAGGCAGTGACTACGCTAAGTATACCCTAAGCTAGGATTGACCAAGTTTGGCAAACATTCATTCAACAAATAAAAAAGAAAGCAATAGATAGAAACAACCAGATAGAAGTTTTGATTCCCAAAATGTGATACTTGCGCCAAAGAGTGTGTGTGTTCTACAAATGTTTCGATCAGTCACATCAAGCACATTAACATTCTAGATGGTTTTCTATAAGGCTGACAGTTGGTTTAGTTAGGGATTCCTCGATATACCCAAGGTACGTGAGGCCCAAATCCGTAGATGAAACCAAAAAGATGTCACACAGTCGAGAGGAGCGGTAACCCACTTCTCCTCTTTCACTTCTCAAGGGTATAAAGTTCCTTGAGGCTTAGCCCGAGTGACAAAATCTTGATCCCAAGAGAGGTGTCTTTCGATTCACCTCCCGATTCTTATACTCTACCAGAACGCGAGAGTTGAGGTCGTCCAAGGGGTGATGAAATCCCCAAGCAGGCCTCCTAAAAAGAAACAAGGTTTTGGATCCTAATATTATGCACCCAAGATGGCCTCGAAAGACGACAAGGGGAGAGAAGACTTGGATGACCTTGGACTAAAAAAACACGCTTGTTCTTTTACCAACTGACTCTTATGTGTGCTAATCTAGACTTTGAAAGCACTCATGTTTAAGAGACAATGTTCAATTCCAACTTGAAGCGCCAACAAAAGTAAATTGATCGAAGAATGCAAACAAGAAGAAGAGTTAGGGTCAACAAAAGCAAACTCGTGCACCCGGAGGCCCTCCACGTCAAGTATCGATTAATTTCCTTTAAAGCATTCAAGAGTTGGTGTGATTTTGTTTTAAGCCCAAAGCAAAGATGTGTGAGACTTGATTTGTCAAGCGCACGCCCGGAGGCCCTCCACGTCAATAGTTGTTTAATTTTAGTACCCAAATGAAGTGTGATCGATTTAATCTAGATTTTTGGTCATTTAAGAATTTTGATAATGTTAAAGCAAATGTTCAAAGACCAAGTGAGTGAGTTAGATTGTGGAACATTTAACACCTTTTTCAAGTAGACCCATCCCCATGAATGGCGCTGAGATTGCAACCAATGGTTAATATTTGATGAGTGATTAGAAAAGAGGTGAGTCCAAGGAACTACTCAAATTGATTTTTGCAAATTTGTGTTTAACTTAAGGAAGTTTCTTAAATGTCCAAAAAATCAAACTTTGCCTAAATTGCATGTGGAAAAGAGATTTGTTTTGTTCAATTTTAAAAGCTTCATATGAAGTTTTTGATATTGCAATGGTTAATTGATCCTTGGAATTCAAGATTGGATTTTTTATTTTAATCATGCATTCAAGAAAATTTTGATTTTAATCCATGGCATTCAAGAGTGTGTTTAGCAACATGCATTCAAAGACAAGTGATTAAACATTCAAGTTTTTTTCCTTTGAGCATTCAAGATTGAGATTTTGTGTGTTGTTTTAAGAACTTTGAAGTGCTTTGTTTTAACCTTAGATCATTCAAAATTGTTTTTGGACTCAAAAATTAAAATGACTCTTTGGACTTTTCTTTTCATTCAAGATTTTGTGTTCTAGTTTGCATGTTTTAAGCCCAAAAATGATATTTCTAGATTGTTTTGGTGCATGAAAAACCTAAGAAACATTCAAGATTTTGCAACAAGACATTTGTTTGGAACAAATAACAAAACTTTTAGGACTCTTGGTTTTCATGAGATTTTAAAAAAAACTTTAAAATGTTTTCAAATGAGGTTCATTTTATCTTTGATTGATGCTTTGAGTTTGATTTGGATTTTAGTGTGCACTTACTATTGATTTTGAACCTTTTGAAATGGAAACTTGAAGTTCTTTTTAAATTCCCAAAAATGAAGTGTTCCTAACTTTGGATGAATTCATCTAAAACCTTGATGTTGCAAGGATGCAAATGATTAGATTGGTTTAGTTTCACTTGTTAAAATATTTTTTCTTTTTTGCAAATTTTTAATTTTTTAATGGATTTAAGTATGATTTGGGGGTTCATTTTAAGCACTAAAAATAAGTGTGTATGATTTTGCTTCCTTAAAAAAAAATGGCCAAGATCTCCCACAAGAAGAAGAAGAAGAAGTAGATGGAATAAGAAGAATATAGACAAGAAGAGGAAGAAGAATTCCAAGTGCTTTGTCCACCTATAAGCTTGAAAAATCTGCAAATACTATGAGATAGACTATGAGTTCCTTTGTCTTCTTCATGCTCATGTGGACCTACAAAACCAATTTATACAATCCTACCAATCACAAAAACAAGCAAAATTAGCCAAAATCAGCAAATGACTTACAAAACTTGACTAAAAAAATTAATGAAGATGACCCATGCAGGGTCCCACCGGGCGTGCCAAAATGTATATGAGCAATGTTAGTATGCTAATAGAAACCAAATTTAAATAAAGCTTCTACAAACTAAACAAAATTCATAAACTTCAAGATAGACTAAGATGAACTCTCAATTGAGAATATGAGCCATTAATGGGCTCTCTCAATGAGAAGCTCTCTTGTTGAGTGGCTTTGTCTAAATAGATAGGATGTATGCTCAAGCTTATGCTTCAAAAATGGCTTCAAATGGAGTTAGAATTTGGGTGTGAGTGTATGGTTTTGATGTAAAATGGCTTCTCAAAATGGCATTATGACTTTACTTCATGGATTGTGTTATTTTGCAAAGGGGAAGGATCCAATTTATAGGCAAGAGGCTTGAGGGATTGAGGGCTAAGATGCAAGGATGGGAAAAAGCTCATGGAGGGCTCAGATTGCATGAGAAGAGAGCACATGGATTGTGCTTCCTTATAGCCAATCAAGGAGTGACACATGTCACATGGTGAGAGGATGGAGGAAAGGGGAAGGATGAGTCAACAAAGGAGGCTCAAGGGATAAAATCTTCATAAAGACCCTCATAATGACTTGTAAGAGCAATAAAAGGGCTTGTAAGAGTCATTTATGACCTAGTGGACTTCATAAAGTTTTATGGTTGAGATATTTTGAGGGTGATGAGAGAAATTTCAACTTGGACTTGATTAGGAAGGCTTTAATCTTGTTTAGGCTTGTGCAAATGATTAGAGGATGGATTAGTATGGTTTAGGATTAGCTTAGGGATAGGCAAGTGGATGGCATTTAATGAGGGTGGGTGAAGGAGGAGATATTTGTTAACTTTGGCTTGGGTTAGTAAGTTTTAACCCATGTTTAGGGAATGTGACAAGGTTAGGAGGGGATTAGGATTAGGTTTAAAGACATCTTCTAGAAGAGTCTAGACTTTGGATGAGGATAAAGACTTTCTAGAATAGTCTAGAATTTCCTAGGATGAGGATGAAGACTTTCTAGAAGAGTCTAGAACTTCTTAGGATGAGGATAAATTAGATTTTTAGGAAATAAATAAAGTTTTATTTATTTCAAGGGTTTGGGTTGAGGAGATATTTATTAAAACTTTTTTAATAAACATGAGGATTAATATTTAATCTTAATTAAATATTTTGAGTTGGGATTAGGGGTAGGAAATGATGGGATTAGTCTTTAATCGAAATTAAAGAAGGATTAGAAGATTTTGGAAGAGGTTATTGGTCATAAGGAAATTGGCCAAGTTTTGGGCAAAAAAATTTTTATTTATTTTAGGATTTTTGGTCAATTTATTAATTAAATAATTAATAAATAAGGAAATAATGTTTAAATAAGATTTAAACATTTTTGGGAGGGATTCCTTAATTAAATATTTTTAATTAAGATAAAGGGATTTAATGGCATAAAAATTAATTAATTAATTAATTAATTAATAAATGATGATGTTATTAGGGATTTTTTCAAAAAATAAAAATATTTTATTTTTTAAAGGATTTTTAGGTGTCTACAACTAGAAGTAGACCATCTATGTACACCAGTCCCCAGTAGTAGTATAGGTAGGTAAACCTCCCAACCATGTGGTACTCATAGGTCCACTCTCATCATGCTCATGGAGGTAATGACCCAAACATAATCACATAAGGAAATTGCCCATGGCTAATAGGACACCGATCAAGAACATGATACCAATATCTATATGCTCATGAAGGCAATGCAATATATCTAGTCACTAGTTAGACCCTCTATGGGATAACTATGTAGGGACTCTAGTGGAGTGTAAGTTTCTTGGCATCAAAAAGCCCAAGCTATATCTAGTGCGGAAAAAATCCCTCAAGAAACCATCACACTGGTGTGAAACAAATCCCTCAGGGAACCATCACAGCATGCCCTCAGATTAACCATATAGGCCACACCCTTGGATTAACTACTTAGGTGTTCACTTATCTAATATTAAGTTTTAGCAGCCATTTCTTAATTTAATTATAACTTATTAGAACTTCTTCATGCTACCTTATTGGAATACATAGTGGCGTATATGAGAGAATCCAGTCCACGCATCTATGCTACATACTCATGCTCATCACATGATGAGTGCCCAAAGGCAATACAAGTTTCCATCCCAACCCCAAATGAAAAATCCCACAACTGGCCTATATCCTAGAGTTTAGGCCTTACAAGTTCCCATCATACGCATGCACACGTGCTCATGTGTGGGCACAACCAACTTCATGAAATAATTACATAATACCAATGCAAGCATTGGATATGATAAATGTCACAAAACAAACAAGAATAACAATCTCACTCAACTAGCCTATATCTGGGAGTATGGATTCTGCATGAATCTTAATAAGACAACAAAACACCCAACATTAAGAACTCACTCAACAAGCCTAAATCTGGGAGTATGGATTCTACACAAATCCCTATACAAACACAATAAAAACCATGGTTAGATTGGAAACATAGAATTCATTCCAAATAAATGATCTAAAATTAGTGCCAAGAAATACCTGATAAAGCTGGGTAGTATGCAAATCGAGGCAAAGTCAAAAATGACCAAAATTCCACAAAATTAAAACCTTTTCTAAATCGGGGTTCAGAGTCTATATAGAAAAATGGCTAGCATAACGGTCTAAAACCCCCAAACTCCACTCCAAAAGGAAAAAAAATTCTTGTACCCACCCAACCCGGTTGAACCAACATACAGGAATAGAGGGGAAGACTAGTTCTCTACCTCCTAACAAACTAGTAGAAAAAATAGCCTCAAAAATGAATCTGAGACATAAAAATGGAAGAGCCCTACCTCGCAGCCAAAAGGGAAAATATGGGAATGCTTGTGATAAAATAATCACTCCAGTATAACTATCAGAAGTCTTGGTAAACCAAGATCTCCCTAAGCTAGATCCAACAAGATCAATCCTGCGTCAATCCCATTCCCATATCTCCTGCAACGAGTAAAACAACAATACCTCCTTGAGAGGATTTTGGGATTTTCACTCTCAAATTCTAAATTGAAAGTGAGAAGTGAGAAATAACTCACTTTTTGGGATATATATTCACTTTAAAAGTGCATTATAAAATTAGGAAAATAACTGGCTTACTAGATTAAACCCCTTCTCAACCTAGAAAAAATTAGGTAATTCCAATTAAATGGAATTCAACTACAGCAAAGTTGACAGTAATTAAACTAATAAGATCAAATCCAAAATACCCTTAAAACATTAAATTGTAACATTCCTTAATAATTTTCCATGACAAATGTGGACATTTAAATGCATAGACATAATACTGGTCTAGTCACAAATGTAAATGAATCTAGATTTATTAAATCATCAAAGAGTTTAATTAACAATTAAACAAGATACGTCACCCATAGAAGGACAAAATTTGCTAGGTATAAACAACCAAATCACTAACTCCATGTGTGACTACCGATGATATAAATCTTGCACATTAAACAACATGATCAAGTACAGTGGTTGTATCGGTTATTGACATGTCAATCTTTTAGTGCAATGACAATCCTAGTTGTTAACAAGTGGTATCAAATCTTGTTCATAGGTTTGAATCTCCTCAGGTAATGTTGAGGGGTATTTTTAGACTAACTACCTGTAATATGTAAAATATGGATGAATAGGGTTTAGAATAATGCACATGAAAGAGACCCTAAACCAATATTTTACACATACATATAAATTTTATGATATGGAAAGTAAATCTAGATAACTTATATTGAAATGAAGAAATAAAGCATACTTACATCAAAAAAAGAATAAACTGAAAATCCTATCAAACAGTCTCAAAAATTGTTAATTTCAAAGATTCTCAACTGAAACTGTGAGATCTACAAAACTCAAAAATCTTTTTATTTTCTAAGCCAGGTTGACCTTGACCCAAATAGCGGGGCACAATCTTACCCCTCACTAAAGGTTGTCCCTAACCTAAATAGCTCCGAAAAAAATTTTGTTCACGAATCCCAAAAGTTTTCCAAGAAGGGTATCCAAATATGAACTTCAATTCACTATCATGTACCTGTACCTACAAGAAAAATGGTTTTTTTTTTTTTCAATTAGGGGTTTTCCTTGGTCAAACCCCAATTTGGAATCAACCTTGAAATGTAATTGAAATTGCAATATGGATAAACAAAGTAAATGGAACTATTCACCTTTCTTATGTTGAAATCCTTGTGGAGGATTCAAATCCTTGAATCCGCAAGTATGGATGCTCCAAATGGATGTAGAATTGTGTGTAGGATGTCTCAAATAGATGGCATCATATCTTCAACACCAATCTTGAGTAAATATTAGCATAGGAAGAGGTTTGAATGAATGTAAATGAAGAAATCTTTAGCAAGAGGGCTCCATAAAGATTTAATCCTTCCATGGCTAATAATGGATCTCCTTGATGAATTGGAACTTGAATGCTTGAATGCTTGATAATGGATTGTCTAGTATAATGTCTCATCTTGCTAAGTTATGTTCCTTTTGTATTTCTTATTAGAGAATATGAGAGGAGGAGGCTTCCTTATATAGTGATCTAGAAAAAAAAACTTCTAGAGAGGCCAACATTGGAGAATTAAATCCCAATTAACCTTAACAGGTCGAAATAGACCTAGATTAAATCCAATTTAAGAGTTTACCATTCTAAAACCTGAAATAACTAGCCTGGAAGCAGGAAAATGAAACTTTTCAAAGCCCAATATCTTGAAATCTTTGGAACTTGAAATTTGGATCTGGGGTTATTGTCGAGGTCAACTCTACCCTAGGTCAAGGTCGACATTTTCATTGACCTAGGTCAAGGTGACTCTTCATGTCGTCATTGACCCTGAAAGTCAAATTCTTGAGTTTCTCAAAGAAAGTTATCAGAAAAAGGCTAGAAGCAAGGGGAGAAAATGTAGTGCCTGCCCCTAGTTTACACTTAGTTACTATTGTCGAACTCTTTTAGGCCAATTTATGTTTATGCTTGATGATTAGTAACATTGTTTTCTAGATTATTAGATATTGTTTCATACTTAGTTGATTATATGATGAGACTACTTTGATACCAATTACTTCATGTATGCATGATTATACTTTGATGATGATTATTTATAGTGATTTCAATTATTTAATGATGTATGTTAGATGGATTATTTATACGTGTTTTCTATGGATACTTACCCCATACTGCATGTGTATGGTGTGCATGTATGTTTTCTTTATGTATGACATTTCTTATGTGGTTAAGGAAGGGCATCATAGTCACCTGTTAGTAGGGATCTACACGATGCATCACTTCCTACCATTGCCTATTTAGTTTATAATATATGTGTCTGTACATGCATGGATTTTATGCAAATTGTAGGTATCGGGTATCAACTTCCCTAAATTGCTAGGATGAGCGTACCCTATCGCAATATCTCAGTGGTAAGAGAGGGGAGATAAATTCTTGAGTCCAAATCCTAACCTTAAAATAAATTGTCCTAGAAATTAGGGCCAATATCTGAGATGATGAATTCGTCATATGATGTAAATTTTTTATTATAACCCTTGAGTTTGATCTGGTATGTTGTATTTTATGATGGGTTTTCATATTTCGTCTTGTAGGTCTTTAGTGATCTTTCTATGAATTAAGTCAAATTAAAAGAATATTTAATGATTTAATTTAATGTAAAATTATTAAGATAATTTCAATATTTAATTATATTTAATTAATTGGGAATTAATTAAATAAAAGAATTGAATTTAAAAAGAAATTTATAGTTCTAATTTTAGAAGCATAATAATATTTATTTAATTTAATAATAATATATTTAGGAGATCATTTTTAAATAAATACTAAATATTACTATTACTTAATAAATATTTTATCAAAAAACACTTTGAAAATTAATTAAAGAGAGAAAAAAGAAATTAATTTATTAAAGATATTTCCCTTCTGCAAGAAGAGAGTATTGACTATACTCTATATTATGTGTCTATCTTGACCAACTTTTGTAATAAAGATGCTTCTGCCAGAGAGAAGTGGTCTCTCAAAGTTGAGTCCTGGAAAAAAAACCTTTCAAATTTTGGGATGCAAATTGGCCAAGGATAGGAGGTGGGAAGAAAACTTCTACCAAAGAAGGTTTATTGATGTTGAAAAAAGGCTTCAAGATAAAGGGAAGGACATAGAATTGGAAGAAGACCTGGTTTGTACAATGAATAAATTGAGAAATATTCAAAATGCCAAATTTCAGGGACAAAAAGTTAGAGCGAAAGTTAATTGGCTGAAAGATGGTGATAGAGGCTCTAAATACTTTTTTAATATCATTAGAAATAAAGAGGAGAGGGAAAACATTGAGGGTATTTATACTAGTAAGGGTATCACTAAGGATAATAATGAGATTATGGTAGCCTTCTATCAATTTTATTCCCAATTATTTCAATCTTAAGCCAGTACTATGAAGACAGATGATATGAATAAATGTTTGTCTCTCATACCCAGAAAAGTGACTAAAGAGAAATGTCGAGAATTGGATATGCCTATTTCAGTACAAGAAATTAACAACACCATTTTTTTTATGGCTAATGGAAAATCCCCAGGGGCTAATGGGTTGTTTGTTGAATTTTATACGAAGAATGTTGACTGGATAGCTGAAGATTTATTGGAAGTCTATATCAAGGCTTTTGAAGATGGCACTCTTGGAAATGGTATCAATAAAGGTGTGATTAAAATTATTTCAAAAAGTGGTGATAAATACCTAGTGAAAAATTGGAGGCTAATTACTCTTCTCAACCTATCCTACAAAATTATGGCCAAGCTACTTGCTAAGAGAATTGTGGGTATGTTGAATAAAATTGTTTATGTTTCTCAAATTGTTTTTGTCAAAGGAAGGTATATTCTTTAAAACCTTATGACTAGTTGGGAAGCCATGAAGTGGGGAAAAGATAGCAATCAGAATGTTTGTATGGATTTGTTAGACTTTGAAAAAGCCTACGATAGGATAGAGTGGGATTTCATGATTAAGGTTTTGGAGAGATTTGGCTTCCCCCCAGCTTTTTGTAGATGGGTTGAGATTCTATTTAAAGACTCCAATACTATCATTCAAGTCAACAGTGATCTCTTTAACCCCATATTGCTTGAAAGTTCAATTAGACAAGGGTGCCCTCTTGCCCCCTCTCTTTTTGTTCTTGTTGTTGACACTCTTTCTTACATCATGTATTCTAAAGATCTTGGGCCTCCTATTAAAGGGATTGGGTTGCCTGACAAGAGTAATCTTCTTCTGGAACAATTTTTTGATGACACTGCTATGTTTTTTGAGCTCTCTAAAGAGAATTTTGAGAATATGCTCTCCAGACTTCATCTCTTTTGTAATGCTTATGGTGCCAAGATCTCCACTAGGAAATCATCCATCCTGGGATGGTCAAACTCTCCCCCAAATTGGATATCTAATTAGGATTGGCAATGGTATGGGCCCAATCATATTGTAAGATACTTGGGTATACCCTTTTCTATTGAGCCCTGTTTGAAAGATATGTAGAACTGGGTCTATAATAAGATTGAGAAAAAAAATCTTAAGTGGCAATCTCATGTGTTATCTATTGTAGCGAGAGCTCAAGTTGTTCAGAAGGTATTCTCTTCCTACACTATTTATTATACCTCGACATGGTTGTTGGCTAACTATCAATCTAACAAGATTGAGAAGGCTCTTAGACATTTTCTTTGGTCAGATGGTTTGGGAAATAATAAAAGACACAATGTCAAATGGGAGTGGTGTTGTATCCCTAAAAAACTAGGGGGTTTGGCATGAGAGATATTAAGAAGCAAGGAATCTCTCTAGCAGCCAAGTGGGTTCTTAAGTCTTTGGAAGGAGTTGAGCCTTGGAAAATTTTGATCTGCAATAATATTGGAAGAGCTATTGTTAAAAAGGGTAAGTAGTGGCAGAACATACCTTTAGTGGACTTAGTTTTTGTATATTTTAAGGTCAAAGTGGTTGGTACTAAGGTTTTTCAATCCATTTGGAAAGCTTGGGCTCAGGTGAGACCTTTGATCCTTTCAAGGTGTGTTGTTGGGAAGAACCCCAGTTACTCTATTGTAGATAGATCCTTATGGTGGGGAGTGTGTCTTAATGGGAAGCCCCTGGCTCTCACTCAATGTTGTTCAACCAAAAGTTGGAATAAGAAGGGTATTTCTCTGATCCAAGATATGATTGTTGATGATCAAGTAGGTTTTTGGGAGGTTCTTAAAGGTAAATTTAACATTTCAAGCACTCAAAAGAAAACTTTCACTCTAGTCACCAAGGCTTTGGGCCCTTTCTTTCCAGGTAAATGTATGAGCTCAAATTAGTTTGTTGGACAACTTAAGTGGCAAGATGATAAGCTTCTTAATGAATTCTCGAGTAAGAAAATTTATTCTCTTCTTGTCTATAATACAAAAATCTTTGATAAAATCAACCAGGTCTAGGGGTTTGACTAGTCACACACTAAATGGTTTTTTATTTTTGATTTGTTCTAGCATTCCCGTGTTGAACCCAAAAAAAATTTCTTTAGATGGATGTTATTGCTCAAAAAGCTCCCTGTTGGTTATGTCTTGAGTAAAGATGGAAAGCTTACTATTGTGTGTCCTTTTTGTATGTGTGATGATTTTTTTGAATGCAAGTTTGCCTATAGTATCTAGTCGATGTTCCTAGGTAGAACTATTACTTGGAACCACAAACCCGATTTGTCATGGCATGAAATCCTTGTAGGTTTTGTGGATAAGTTTGATCTTAATTTGAATAGGTTTTGGTTTATTCTAACTAATGAAATATTGTGGTTCATTTGGAGGCAAAGGAATGAGGAGATTTTTCAAGGGAGGCAACAAGATCTTACTAGGTTTTCTTTAAAACTCACCCATCTTATTATCTCTTCTCAGGTTATGGCTATGATCAAGGTACCAAGGGAAAGGTTCCTAGACCTGATAAGGAGCAATAATATGATTTTTTCAAAGAGGCTCTAATCATGGACAATTTCTCTTCCCAAGGGACTTCTATGCAAGAAAGAACTAGTATACAAGAAAGGAGGACCACTTAAGAACACACCACTGTGCAAGCTAACAATGAGATCCAATGAAGAGTAGAGCTCACCTATTACCATACCAGGGATAAGATTAATATTGAATCAAATTTTGTTGAGCATGTTCTCCAGTTGAATGATCAAGCCAATCCAGTAGACCCTAGAACATCGGGGGCTAATAATGAAGGATGGAATGTTGTTAATAGCAATGTTGAGGATGGCTTGGGATAGTTGTCGTTCTTTTCTTGATACTGTTATGTAATTTTTGTCTGAAGGCCAATTTTTTTTTGGGGTGGCCTGGACTTGTTAATGTTCCTCTATCTTTAGACTGAGCTATTGCTTTAGTTGGTTTCTAGTATTGATCTATTCTATGTATCCAGACTTTATTTTAATACTCTATGCTTAAGAGAGAGAAAAAAGTGTTCATGAATATTCAAGAAAGTAAATAAAGAATTAAAAGATTGTGATCAATGAGTTCCCTCGTGTGATCGCACAATCAATGCCCTGAATTTAGGGGAGAACTCCTTATCAAAGATTGAGAATTCATTTTGCAAGGACCGGGATTTTTAGAGAAGGGATTTTCAGAAAGAAGGTTTTGAGAGAAAAGAGAATTCTCTCACAATCTTTAGGTGGTTTTGTATTAGCATCAAATTTAGGTAGAGTCTTGTGTTTTATTCACACAATGAATTATGTTCTTCAAAATTCTTGTCTACATCATGTTTGTTAAATCTATTTTTTCAAATTTCGTTTATGATGAATCTTTCATTGTGAATTTACTGGTATTCATATCATATTTCTATCTGTATATGAGGATTGAAAGATTAAGAAACCTTTATCCTATAAATTGAATAGTTGATTATTTTAATCAAGAATAGTATTGAAATGAAATCAAAATTTAGAACAAAAATATGAGGGTTATCTAGGTTTCCCTATTAGACTAAATTCTCAATTTTTATATAAAAAATATAAATTGGGGAGGGGGGGTTTTTTTTTAAAAATAATTTATAGTAAAATATATTTTAAAAATTAAATTAAATTAATTATAAATTGGGAGGGAGGAGGGTTTCATACCCCACCTGCCCTCCTGGCAGTGATTTAAGTTGTGGCTACCCGCAGTAAGTATTGCGGCAGTAGCAACAATACTTTGTACTATTGTTGCGATCGTAGGCTACTATGGTCAGCAGCCTTTAATGGCCACATGGCGTAGACAGGTCAGTGGGCCTTTAAAAAGTGCATTTCCTTTTTAAATTATTTTTATTTTTTTATATAATTTCAATGTGATTCAATGTCTTGGGATCCTTAAGGAATGTAATTTGTTATGTTTGCTCATGTATGATTGTATGTTATTTCTTTCACTATTTTATAATTGTTGTTATATGCTATCTTAGAAAACAATGTTTGGAAAACTTAGTAAAACTTTAGGTTAGTTCTTTTGGATCCCTTGGCGGGGCATTACAGAAAAGTATAATAGGGGAAAATAGCCAGATCCATACAAAGACCTATTCAAGGTCCTTAACATGACCTCGGACCACTTTCTCGAAGGGTTAAATGCTCTTATCATGGAAGTGCTTCCATTTTAAGATGATACACTGCCCATATTCCCCTTTGGGATATATAACATGACTTAACCACCTCCTATGTTCTATAAGTCTAGAGGTTGTATTGGACATTGTAGGTTGATCTTCTAGTTCAACAACAACCCTAGTTGTTAACGATGATGAAGTGGTTTTTTCATTGTTGGAAACAAAGAATATTGGAAGTGATGGATCAACCATACTAGCAGTAGATTGGATTGGCATACAAAGTTACTAAGTATTCAGTGTATTGATGATAGGATAGTCATTTTGTGGTACAAGTGATCAATGATGGAGACTCTAGTGGATTTTAGGTAATGTGATTCATGCAAAAGTATTGATCATATCAAATTAATCTATGTATGGACTTGCATCAGCTAGTTTGTAGTATAGAAAGAGATTGTTAGAATCATGATTAAAATTCTCTTAATTCCTCCATATTACCTAATAACTAACTCTACTTCAATAAAACAACTTGTAAATGAAGTTTGTAGAAGAAAAAAGATTAAATGCTCTATAATAACACAAATATAACATAAACCTTTCTCAAGGAATTTTATTTGATATCATGAATATGATGTAAGAACACATATATTATACTCATAGATTCTTTAACAAAAAGTTTTAAATAAACTTTTTCTATTGTTCTCTTTAAAGTAATCTTGTACAATAAAACTTAAAAATTCTATTCTTGCAACAATTTAAGCGTAGTCTACTTGTATAAAATGAAGATGGTATTTCCCATTAAAAGAAATCTTCTCAATATATAGATGAGGGGCTAAGAGAAAAAGGCAGGAAAATTTTGACTAAGGCATTTTGCACAACTAACTATAACATGTTCTAAATTGTAATCCTTATATAACTTGTCTTGCATTTTGTTTACATGTATTACAAGTTACTATTAGCATACAAGCTTGCACCCTATCAAGACTACAAATCAGCTACCTTGTAACACATGAGAATAAATCCAAGTTATGGTTAAATGATTATGGGGAAAAACCTCTATAAAAGATCAACTTCATCTTGGATGTCCATATCCATTACTAGTTACTCATTGTTAGAAATAAAGTCCACCAAGATAACTAAGAGGCGGGGGGAGGGGGTGAATAGGTTATGCATTTAAAAAAACTCTCCATATCTTTATTAATTCTAAAATATGTAAAAAATAGATGCAAAAAACCATAGAAAGATAACCATGGACAATAACACCATATATGTTAACTAGGGAAACCCTTGATCAAAGGGAAAACCCCAGTTGGAATGATGTACCACTATAAAAGTTCCTTGGGAAAGGATAGACCTTGTTAAGAGTCAATGAAATATAATTATTACATATAAATCCCTATTATGAAACTTTGAATCCATGTTAGGAGATTCCAACCATGTTAGGAGTTGAAAGGAGGACAACTGAACCCACTATCCAAATAGTCTCAGTGTTGTTCTCACTCAATAATAAAAATAGGAAGTAACAAGTGTCCAAATAGTAACTTATCTTACCAAATTAGTTTCTTTTAAGCTCATCATGCATCAACCACACCAAAACTCTACTTTGATCAAAATAACTCACATTTAGGGTCACTCATACAATAACTATCTAGACTGGGTCTTACTTTCAAGTTTGCATAACCAACAAATGATCTTACTAATCACACACACCACACTCTATCACAAGGAAACAATATTTAATCTATACCAACTCCTAGAGAATAATTATCGATTCAGACTTAAGTCTTTCCCAATTTATAATAATAATATAGGACAATATTAAGATATTACAATGCATGTTAAATCATAATTTTACATCTTTTCAAGATTGTAAGAAAAAATTCAGTTTACAATCTTCATAAATTTCCTCATGATGATTCAAATTGTTTTCTCTTAACCACAACATCTTTTTCATGTCTTCAACCTTTGTCTCAGTCTTCTTAAGCCAATTTGATCCCTGTGAGGAGATAGAAACAAAACAACAACACCCACTTTCTAGAAACATTGTCTGAAAGTTGCCTTCAATAAAATCCTCATAACTCTATCTAGTCTTTATATTTCCACACATGCTCTTAACTATATCACATAGACATACTATATAACATAACCTCAAGTTCACATAATATGATATTCAATCCTCAAATTTCACCAAACACTTCTTCCTCTATAACTCTGCTAGTCTTCATAGAATAACCAGTGTGTTGACATAAATGATAAAATCTATCATGAATGCAACATATTAGCACTAAATCATGTCTTTAGCAATGTTAGTATACTCTCCCATAGGAATATCATCACCATTTATGCTAGAAATATCTCCCTTTCACATTGATGGAAACATAGATGAAAAACATCTGAGTTTCAAGAATACCAAATATACTTCTTCTTCGTCTACTTTTTCTCCCCCATTCATGTTGATCATGAATGTAAACATAAATCTCAATCTCATGCATGTTGTAAATATTTTTTCATATTCAAATCACAACCATACAATAATCAACATGCATAGGGAAAGTGTTAATCTCCTCCATACATCAATATCACCAACACTCTTCCCCAAAGAATGTCCCTCTTCCTCAAAGGATGTTTTTAATGTATATATCTCTTCCCCGTTGACATCAATGACAAAGGTACCATTATGTCAATTCTCAAAGTTTAATCATTTCCAAAATAATTTGTTCAAGATCCAATGTCAAAAGATACTATTAAATACCAATACCAAGAATCCTCAATGATTCAGCTCAAAACATAAATACTCCCCCATAGGAGAAGCCTCAAGAATCCAATTCAGATAAGGATAGTGCTTTGCTACTAGCTGGACTAATGTAATATCTAGATAAAATACTCAAAAGTAGGTTGGGACATAACCCCAAGCATACCTCTCAAGTACTCAAATGTGTCCTTAGCCAAAGGTTATGTAAATATGCATGTTATTTGCTCTTTTGTGTTACCATATTCCAATTTGATTTCTTTTTTTGCAACCTTTTCTCTCAAAAAGTGATATATGCTTTGTCTTTGAATGTAAAACTAAATTCTTTGAGATATTCATTTTACTTGTGTTATCACCATGTGTGATAATAGGTTCACAAAACTTTGTTCCAATATCTTTTAGTATTTTACTCACCAAATGATCTAGGTTACAATTATTTTTGGCTGCTACATACTCTGCTTCTACAATGCTTTATGAAATGCAATCTTAGTTCTTTCTTAGCTAAGAAACAATTCTTACTCCCAAGAAGAATGTTTCACCACTAGTGCTCTTTCTTTCATCTATACTTCATGTCTACTCAATATCAGTGTACACACATAATGTTAAATCATGTGATATGTCATTCAATAAACCATAATTAAGTGTGCCTTTTAAATATTTGAAATTTATTTTAATTGTTGCATAGTGTGTCTCTTTAGGATCTACCTAAAATCTTGCCATAATCCCAACTGTATTAGCTATATCAGGTCTGGAATGTGTCAAAAACTATAATCCACAAATCATACATGTGTACATTTTCTATTCAACACTACAGGATTCATCTTTGCTAGATAGTTTACAACCAATTAGCATTGGTGTTCTAATTAGTTTACAACTTTCCAATCCAAATATTTTCAATAATTCTTTAAGACACTTAGTTTGTGATATGAAAATTCCATCATTGGTCTATACAATCTGTAATCCCAAGAAGTATTTCATCTCTCCAATCACACCCATCACAAATTTCTTCTTCATTTATTCTAAAAAATAGCTTACTTGATCATTAAATCAAAAAATAATGTCATCAACAAATAATTCAACAATCAGTAATCCATTATCATTCTTTCTTAGATACAAGTTACTATCGCCAATACCTTTCACAAATCTCAAACTAGTCAAATGTTTGTCCATTCTTGCAAACTAGACTCTAGATGCTTGTTTCAGTCCATACAGTACCTTTTTCAATATACAAACTATATCATTTTTATCTATCAAAGGAAAACCATCAGGTTTTTTGATGTATACCTCTTCTTTGAGTTCTCCATTTAGAAAAGTTGATTTGGCATCCATTTAATGAACTGTAAAGTTCTTGTTAGCTGCATATGCTAAAAACATTCTCATTTCTCCTAATCTAGCAACAAGTGCAAAATTTTCTTCAAATTCAGTTCCTTCTTGCTATGTGTTGGTTAACAGTTTGTTCTCCTATTAGATCTTATAACTTAACTCTTTGATACCTAATGTTTTGGAGAGACAAAAGTTTTTTACCAACAAATGGGTCAGTGTATGTATTCTATCACTACCCTCTAAATTATTAGTACAGCTCCCTATGATTTGTAATGACATGCAATGAATATGTTTTTATGAGATCACAAATTTTGACATTATAAGATCTTAACCTTAGAGCAGTAAAGGATAACCAAATTGTTTGTAGGCACAAACAATTCAGGCAAGATGGATTTGAATAACCATCACACTTAATGGAATGAATGTAGTAGATTGTCTTGATATTTTTAACCCTTCTATTCTAAATGCATATTAACCATCTAAATGCAGAAGAGGAACAAAGAAGATATGCACATGAGGGAAAATGGAATTGCTTTCACTATCATCCTTGAATGAAATAGAATCCAACCAATAACTAATAGATCCATACACATTTATCTTTCATTTCCTAATGAAACTATCTAACATGTTACAAAACTAACAAGAGAAGAAACATAACCATATAGGAAGAAAGTAAATGTAATCACTATAGTGCAAACATAAAAGTGAAATGGAATTCATCTAATTATTCACAGAATCATGCATGATTGTCTTTCAACTCTTAATGCAAAACTACTCTATGCATGGGCCACAAAATATGACAAGAAAATAGGGTAGATGGAATTATAGACCAATTAATCATTAAGTTTGTCGACCATTTTATTGTCAAATGAGATTACATTTATAGTTTTTTTTTTTGTCATCTCTCAATTATGGTAGAGAAATAGTCACAAAATAGAAAGAAAATATGAATAATACATGAAAAAAATCTAATCTTCAACATGATATAGACATGTAGACCTCTATGAACACTTGGAAACCATTCATCTTCATGTGGCTTCAAAAACCCTATTAAACTCTTTATTTCCTTCATATTATGTTGTTGGCACCAATCCATATAATTTGTATCACAACAATCACAATGATTTTAAATTTTGGTCGTCATTCTTAAACCATCGATCATAATTAAAACCCAACCATTTCCCTTTATGACTTTCTCCACAGGTCCACCTAGGTATATGTGTCAAATCATCATTATGTCACTATAATTAACATTCGAGAAACTTTCCATAGCAACATAATGACAAGTGTAGATCTCTTTTTGATCTAACAGTGGTGATAAAAGATGCTAAGTCTCTATTTTGCTCTGCACTGCGGGTCCATTTGCCAGATATACACAGTGCAGCATAATTTTATTGCTTGGAGAATTTGCTATTGACTTTTTTTCTTTGTGGTACTTTGTGATTAGGTTCTTACTATGTCTCATGGAATGTGATGGGCCCAACAAGACATGTGTTGCTCTGTCGCTATGTCACAACTACCATTCATCCAATACTTTCCTTTGATGCAATGACGAGATTAAATTTAACCTTTTCACTGGGTCACAAACTAGCATACCTTTTATTTTATTAACTACAATTACTAGACAGCAACTGTTCATTAACCATGATCACAATTTTGAAACATTAGACTTAACTTCTTTTTCTGACCTACAACCATGCGATGACTGATTTGATGTTAACTACTACTATAGTCACCAGTCCATAACTTAACATTTCTTGAACATCTTCTAGCCTATGATCATGATGCATACTAATGAAGGTATGCTCTGCTACCACTAACAAAGGTATGCTCTGATACCACTGATGACGGACCAACACCACCCGTACCAACTCATAACCAAAAATGCAACAATATGGAGATAGAGAGATGACAAAAATGTTTGATAAAGCATCCATTAATACTTGAAATCCATTAGAAGAGATTACATTTGAAGAGCTTACAATGCAAGAACTTCTATTTCTCAAACTTCCTTACAAGAGATTACATACAAAGAGCTTCTACTTGAAGAGCTTCTATCTCTGCAACTTGATTACAAATGATAATAGGTCTTTCTTAAATAGGCACTTCTAACCCAAGACATTACAAACACAACCAATGTGGGATAAAAGGTAAATACAACTACCTTTAAATAAATATTAAATTCCCACCCAAATACAACTAAGCACCCAACAAATATTAAATACATGATTTATCCAAAACCTTCTAGAATTTCCACCTACACACCTCAATTAATGGAATGACAACTATTTTTCTATTTATGCCACCTATGCACCTTGAAAATAGAAATTCCTCTTTTCTCCTTTTTCCCTTATTTTATTTTTAAATTATTTTTCCTTCTATTTTCGTCACTTTCTCTCTCCTCCACAATTTTTTTTTTTTTCTCTTTTTTTTCTCTCCTTTTTCTTTTTTTTTTTTTGTTAAATTTACCAATCTTTTTGGATTAATCACACCTGTACTAAACCCAGCAACACCATACCAATCTTCCTTTGCAAACCACACATGACTAACAAGATCCTCATGCAAAAAATCATCAATATCTTTTAAACTCATATCAAAGACAACATCCCATGATTCATAAGAATTTACCTGTTTGATTTCTTCATCTTTGCTTGCCTCTTTTATGTCATCAACAATGCACGTAACTACTCCACTTTCTTGATCTCCAACTAAAGCACTATACTCTTCCTCCATTGTTTTAGTCTTCCAATCACCTTCATCTACTTTTGGCATACAAATATGGTTATCTTCATGCTCTTCCTCTTCTCTTTCATCTTCTTCAACTTCTGGTTCGCAAATAATTTTCTCTTCATCCGCTTGCTCTTCCACTGGATCATCTTCCTTTTCCACATCCAAAGAATTATCAACATCTCTTTTCTAGTGACATGCTCTTTGTTTCTGCAACTCAGCTTCTAATTCATTCACTTGCTTCTGCAAATCAACTAGCAATGATTGTTGATTTCTTGCTCTAAATTTCTCAAGTCGAGGAATCCTTAGAATCCATCCAATCACAAAACTCATCTTCTTCTTTCTCTTCTCCATAATCAAGTCTTCAGAAGACAAATCTCATCCAAAATAAGAACCTCATGCAAACTGCCTCACAGTCAGTGCTCTGTCTACACAATCAAGAACTTCTTCACAAACTTCACCCAACTCAAGGTCCTGGTGCAAACTGCCTCACATTCGATGATCTATCTGCACGTTCAGGAACTCCTACTCTGATACCACTGATGAAGGTATGCTCTACTACCACTAACAAAGGTATGCTCTGATACCACTGATGATGGGCCAACACCACCCGTACCAACTCATAACCAAAAATGCAACAATATGGAGATAGAGAGATGACAAAAATGCTTCATAAAGCATCCATTAATACTTGAAATCCATTAGAAGAGATTACATTTGAAGAGCTTACAATGCAAGAACTTCTATTTCTCGAACTTCCTTGCAAGAGATTACATACAAAGAGCTTCTACTTGAAGAGCTTCACTTGAAGAGCTTTTATTTCTCCAACTTGATTACAAATGATAATAGGCCTTTCTTAAATAGGCACTTCTAACCCAAGACATTACAAACACAACCAATGTGGGATAAAAGGTAAATACAACTACCTTTAAATAAATATTAAATTCCCACCCAAATACAACTAAGCACCCAACAAATATTAAATACATGATTTATCCAAAACCTTCTAGAATTTCCAGCTACACACCTCGATTAATGGAATGACAACTATTTTTCTTATTTTTCTATTTACGCCACCTATGCACCTTGAAAATAGAAATTCCTCATCTCCTTTTTCCCTTATTTTATTTTTAAATTATTTTTTCTTCTATTTTCGTCACTTTCTCTCTCCTCCACAATTTTCTTTTTCTTTTTCTCTTTTTTTTTCTCCTTTAAAAAAAAAAAAATTTAAAAAAAATTCTAATAATTTGATTAGATGAGGATGAGAGTTATACTTGGATAGAGTTCATTGCGAGGGAGCATTTTCAGCAGCAAACAATTGTTCCAGCCAAGTGTTGGAAAAGAAGAAAGAAGGAAATATATCGGCATCGGATACTTGTTCCAGCTATGTGTTGGAGGAAGAGAAAAAAAAAATGTCAACAGTGGCTACTTCATTTTGTGAATCCATTTTCACAAAATTTTTCCTACCATGGGAGTCGGATGCAGGAGCATCATGCATCAGATCATGTGATGATTGACTCTCAAAATTTTGCATCCTTAACTTCAAGTTACTCTTAACTACCACGACCTTGTGATCTTCAATTTTTGCTACTTCATGCCTTTGACTTGTCATTAACTTAACCTACCTATGACCCTACGATCATGTGATTTATATTTTTCACTCTATTTTTTTCCTTAACTCTGGGTTTCTTCCAACCACTCATGACCATATGATCATTGGTTTTCACTTGTTCACCATGTTAACCTAAGGTTGACTTAAACTTCTTGTCACTTTGCAAACACAAGCTCTTCACTCTATCGCGACACTAACCTTAGATCATCTTTAACCTCTTAAGACCCTATAAATAATGATTTTTGCTACTTTTCCATGTTAACTCATGATTTATCTTTAACCCTTGCAACCATGCAATGATCATTGATCTTTAAGATCTAATAGCTAAGAAAATACATCTCTGAGGATCATTATAATTTCATCTTAAAATGCCATCTGTCGATCTAGTCTTCATCTGACGATCTAGATTTAATCTCTAAGCCATTTGACTTGTCAACTTTGCAATGTAGACATGTGGATTAAATATAATCCATCGATTGGATTTCACAAAAAGTCATACCATCTTTGAGTAGGTTCTTTCATCATTTTTGAGGATTTATCTGCTTCTCCTGTAGTCAATTTGACTTCTCTGATTTTCATGATATTCCTGTGATCTATGCCTTGGACCTGAGCTTTGATCCAAATGTTTTTAATCACCATCTATTTTGAATGCAATGTGATATTCTTTTAGATGTATCATGCCTTCAATGAAATACTTAATCATAGAGTTAGGTTTTTTGGACAACTTTCTTCTCATCTGGGAAATGCATAAACTTTCCCTCCCTTTCCTAATCACCTAATATGAACCAATGCATTAAATTAATTTTGAGTTCCCATCTAGGTGTACAAAAATGAATAGATGAGAAGAGAAGTTCCTTAAAGGCAATTTAGACATATACATGACATCACATTGACTCAATCCTAATCCTACAAGTTTGAAAAATATAGGGGACTAAAATCATGACAACACTATGAATAGCCTTTACATACCAATCTTTCTTTTTTCTCACAACCTCACCTTGTTCATTCATTTTATTTCTAAATTCCTATTTAGTTCCAATGATATTTTTATCTTTAGGTCTAGGAACCAATTCCCAAGTTTTTTTATTCTCAATCTACTCTAGTTCTTCTTTCATAGCTTTAATTCAATAACATCTTTACAAGCTTCATCAGCTTTCTTAAGTTCAACTTGAGAAATCAAACACAATTCTTCACTTACCTTGTTCCCTTTCATAACTCCTTTGTCCTTACTTCTATTTATTTATTCAACAGGGTGATTCTTTGCCACATTTGTTTTATGTGTCACATGTTCAATTCTAATTTCTTCTCTAGGCTCATATCTAGTTTCTTCTCTTTGTATTTCTCCTTATAGTTCAATCTGAAAATCAGTGTCAATTTCATTAAATAGTTTCTGCTCAACATTTTGAATATTAGTTCTCTAATTATTCTCTCCATCATAATCATAATCAAGTATCCGTTCCTAAAGGCAAGAGTCTACAACACAATGGTAAATTGTGAGCCTCTTATTTGGGAGGTGTTGGGTTTGTATCCACTCAAGATTAATAAATAATAATAATTAATCTAGCTTTAGTCTCTTAACAATTAAAAAAAAGCATCCTTTCCTAAATTCTAAATTTTTCCTCAATTCTTACATTAGTACTTTCAACAATAGTCTTTGACCTTTGATTAAAAATATATATGTTTTTCTTTTCAATGAATAACCAAGAAACATTCCTTCATCAATGCTTGAATAAAACTTTCCAATATCATCATCTCTTTTAATATAGCATTTATTTTTAAGATTCCAAAGTACTTCACAAAAGGTGTATGTCCATACCAAAGTTCATAAGGTCTCTTACCAATACCTTTTCTAATGTGCACTATGTTCATAGCGTATACTAATGTATTTATTGCTTCTCAATAAAATACATGTGATACATTATTCTCAAATATCATTTCTCTTGTTTCCTCTATTACTAATATGTTTCTTCTTTCTATACTACTCTATTTTGTTGTGGTGTCTTAGGGGATGAAAGTTGTCTCTTTATACCATCATCTTCAAAAAAGTGGTTAAACTCATTTGAAATAAATTTCCTCCTCTATCAAATCATTTAATGTTCAATTTAAATTCATTCTCAACTCTACTCTTGAATATCTTGTATTTCTCAAAAGCTTCAGATTTATCTCTTAGAAATGCAACCCACATCTTTCTAATGAAATCATCAATAAGAAGCACAAAATACCTTTCACCATAGAATGCTCTTGTTCTTGTAGGACCACTCATATCTATGTCTGCAATCTCCAACTAAAGTGGGAAACATCTTGCTTGGAAATGATTTTTTCTTCTATTTTGCCAATATACATTCTTTGCACATCATGTTAGCAGGTCTCACAATCTTACGCAAATATCTAACTACAAATGTAGTATTAACCTTCACAATTTTATCAAAGTTGATATGAGATCTATTATATTTCCACAATCCATGCTAATGCTTTCAAATTTATAGATTTTTTTGTATATAGTTTTTTTACATCAATGATTCAGACCATACTACATGATCCATCATCAGGATGTTAGAGAGAAAAGAACATAAGATAGTAGAATGCAGATCCACCAAGCTTTAAGGAGGGGGTGGGGGAGGGGATAGGGGAGAAGAGATAAGGTACAACACAAATTTGACAAGACCCAACTCCAAACATAAATAAAAATAATAAACCATGGGAAGGACACAAAAGAAAAAGGAGAAAAGCCAAACAAATTAATAAATTAAGCTTGTGTGTATGTGTCTGTGTCTGTGTCTGTGTATGTGTAAAAATCAAAAGAAAGATGATAGCCCTCAATATAAAAGAGCACAATGAGGAAATAAAAGAGTTAAAAAATAATTAATAAATAAAACAGAAGAAATGAGTAAAGAAAAAGATGCTAAAAATATATTGTGATAATAACAAGTAAAAAATGAAATATATATACATGTGTGCCTATCTATCATATATATGCATATGTACATATCTAACATATATTTATTATATATATAATATATGTATGTATATGTATGTGTGTGTGTGCACACACACACATATGTATATATACATTTATGTATGTATATAGATATATATATATGTATATATACATATATATATATATATATACATATATATATACATACATATATATGTATATATATTATATCTATATAAAGTTTATATAATGAAACCTCTTATGCTATAACCAATTGTCATCTACTAACAAGTAAACATGTCATTTCAAAAGGACTCAACTAAAATGCATTACCTCTTGTCCTTGTACTAGTACCAATAAATTTACCATCTTTATCCTTGATGACACAAGTTTTTTCTATAAACTACAACTGATATCCCTTGTCAACAAGTTGTCCAATATTTAAAATATTATGTTTCAAACCATCCATAGAGTAAACTTCTTCAATGTTAGTCTTTCCATCAAGTGTAATAGATCCTTTTCCTTTTACGTGACATGTTGCATTATTTCCAACTTCTACTACACCATCATAACTATTGAATTCAAAAAATTTACTCATATATCTAATCATATGATGGGAACAACCACTATCTATAATCCAAACTAATTTTTTCTTCTCAATTTGTGATACTAGTGATTTTTCTTCTCTTCTTCTTTTTCAGGGCTTTCTTCCTTAATAGAAATAAATCCAATCTCATCATCCTCATCATCACTATATTCTAAGAAATTTATCATCTTAAATCAACTTCACCATCCTCATCAACATAGAAAAAATTCTTAAATACTTTTCACTTGTAAGGCTTTCTATAGTTAAACTTCTTTACTCTCTTAGGACATTTAGAAGAATAATGACCAAGCTCTTTGCATGTCCAAGAAACAAGAATTTTGTTACCTTAAGGTTCTATCTTCATAAGAAAGGAAAGACCTTCTTCAATATTTGTGTCTTCTTCTTTTGCTCGACTGCTACTAGCATAATCTCTACTTGTACTTGTGCTTCTTATCAATCTAAATCTATCTCTTTTTATGTTGAAAGAAGTCTCAACACTAGTTGATTCTCCATTTCATTTCATCCACATCCCATATGTCAATAAATCTTACAAGAAGAGTCTCTTTTGTAAAGTTAGGTGTACAAAGAATAACTGGCACAATAATCTATGTTATTTTCTTATAGGTAGGTGCCAAAGTCTTCAATATTTCTCATACAACTTCATATTCTATCTTAGAACCTCCACAGCCTCTAATTCATGTAACAATCTCTGATATTCTAGAAAAATATCTTCTTATATTTTCATCTTCCAACATCTTAGCATCTTGAAATAAACATATCCAATTTTGCAATCTAGTGTTTCTTGCATGATCAATACCTTCAAAAAAAATTCCAAATATCATTATCAAGTCTCAAAGATTTTACCTAACCATATTCTACCTTAGGAAGGGTTATCAATAGTGCTTCTCTAGAAAGCATATTCTAGATTAATAGATCTTTATATGTTTCTTCAAAGCCAACAAGATTATCTTCTTCAATTATAATCTTCTTATTTATTATAAACAACCAAAATGTTGGACCCATGCATAATAGATGTGTCTTCATCTTTTCTTCCCAACTGCCAGTTAACTCCATCAAACTTTAGACTTTATTTTTCAAAATGTGTCATAGATCTCCTTAAGTTGTTAATATTTTCCTTCAAGGACCTAATGCTCTGATACCAATTGTTATAAATTAAACTCCACTAAGATAACTGAGAGGGGGGTGAATCAATTATGCATTTAAAACAACTCTCAATATCTTTAATGTTTTTGAAATTTGTATATAGTAGATGAAACAACCATATAAAGATAATATGCACAATAACCCAAATATGTTACCTAGGGAACCCTTGATCAGAAGGAAAACCTCGATGGGAATGATGCCGACAAGATGATGTACTAACATAAAAGTTTCTTGTGAAATTATAGACCCTGTTAGGAGTCAATGAAATACAATAGGTACATATGAGTCCCCATTAGGAGAATTTGAATCCATGTTAAGAGATTCCAACCTTGTTAGGCATTGTTCCAACCCTAGTAGGAGTTGTGGAAACCTTGTTAGGAGTTGTGCCAACCCTATTAGGAGTTGGAAGGAGGACAAATGAACCCACTGTTAAAATAGTCTCAGTACTATTTTCATTGAATAATATAAATATGAAGTAAAAAATGCCCAACCAGAAACTTATCTTGCCAAATCAATTCCTTTTAAGGTCAACATGCATCAAGCACACCAAAACTATAACTATCTGCATTGGATCTCACTTTCAAGTTCGCATAACCAACAAATGATCTCACTAATCACACACACCACACTCTATCACAAGGAAATAATATTTCCTTTATACCAATTCCTAAACAATAATTACTGAGTTGGTCTTGAGGCTTTCCTAATTTTCAATAATAATATAGGACATTCTTAAGATATTACAATACATGATACATCATAATTTTACATCTTTTCAAAATTATAAGCAAACTGTTGACTCGCAGTCTTCATAAATTTCCACATGATGATCTTTGGATTATGCCCTCTTAACCACAGTATCATTTTCATGTCTTCAACCTCTATCACAGTCAAATTAAGACAATTCCATCCTTGTGAGGAGATAGAATCAAAACAATAGTACCCACTTTCCATAAATATTGTCTAGTAAAAGCTACCTTCACTAAAATCCTAATAACTTCATCCAATATTCATATTTCTACACATGCTCTTAGCTATAGAACATATCCTCAAGTGTGCATAATCTTATATTCAAATCTTGAACTACACCAAATGCTTCTTCCTATGTAACTCTGCCAGTCTTAACAGAATAAGTAGTATGTTGAAATCTATGAAAAATATTCTCATGAATGCAACACATAACCATTGAATCATGTCTCTAGAAATGCTATTATACTCCCCCATAGGAATATCATCATTCATGATAACACCCATACCTTGGAGGTGTTACCATGTGTCACGAGGTAGTTGAGTTGTAAGCAAAATTTAGTGCAAGCTAGTGTGATAATAATTAAAACTTTGTTAGTGATATGATTACCTAGAATTAAAATCTCTGCCTATAGATAAAAAGTGAAGAAAAATGGTTAAGTTTCCTAAGACACTTATTGATCTTCTTCATATTTTTTCATGAATTACTAATACTTGCAATTTAACTTGTATACTTCTATAGAATCTAACATACCCATGTTCCTTGCAAAATTATCATTTCAGTGAATGTGTCAAGAGTTCTAATCTTTTTTTGCCTTGTTCCCTTAAAGAATAATGTGAAAATGACCAAGTTAAAATTGGTAACTTTTGAGCTTATTATGAGAATTAATGTGAAATTATCCAAAGCTCTAGATGGTCATCAACAAGATTTCTAAAATGTCATCATCTTCTTAAATAATCTCTTTGTCATCATTTTCTGATCTGCATGATGTTGATTCAAACTAGGCACTAATTTTTTGTTCCTTCTTAGTGCAAGTTAAATTACCACTTTCAATTCTATAACTAAGATTCAATGAATTGGCCTCTATTCATTAACAACTCCATATATTCAATGTTCTTCCCTTGAGAAGGAATTACTCTATTCTCACATAAAACTTCTAGCTCTAAATATGAAAACTTATTATAGATTTCCCAAAATAAAACTCGAGGGACTCCCAGTCTTGATTAAAAGTTATAACAACTTAATTTAACCTAGATTTTACTATCTTTACATATATTACCACATTGAGTGCTTTCTTCCTCATATTTTTTCCTTTCTCCACCATCTAATCTACCCAAGATTCAATAACATTGGTCTTCTTTCAATCCTTATCTACCTACTCTATAGATTCTTTGTAAATAGAAGAAGTTAGAGGATCAACATTTTTAGAAGATTTAGTAATATTTTGAATCAATTAAATGAGTTGTAACTTTTTCTCCTTGATGTTTTTTTTCTTTGTTTAGAACTCATCATAACCTTGATCCAACACAACTTAAAAATCCTAAGCATCATTCTTAAGTCTAGTACATGTATGTTTTCCTTGATCCACTCTTGTAAACCTATAATACAAGATATGCATTTATTTTGGTAGTTTATCATCAAGTGGTTCTACAACCTTTGTGTTATTTACCTCATTTTTGTCCACCATCACTCTTGAGTCTATCTTGGATTTTTTAGAAGCTTTTGGTCTAGCTTTCTTTAGCTGTTAAAAGTAAAACACAATAGGGAAGACTTTTTGTTTCTTCCTCTAAGGATTGGTTGAAATTAGCCACATAGGAATATTTGAGGAGCATGCTTAAGAAAGAAAAAAATTATAGCTTGTGTAGGATTAGCCTGAGATAATACTATAGCTATTAATATTTGTATCACTTTAAATAGGACAAACACAAGATATTTTATGGATGAAGTTTTAAGAGGCCCTAGTCATGAATCTATCAAATCTCATAATGAGGTATCAAGGAGAGGTATTAACACATTTGGAAAACTAGGGTACAAAGATTATGAGTAAAAAATATTATGTAGGATTTCATGAGGACTTTTAAGAGGTGATTCAATGGCTAGAGAATATATGAACTACAAAAGCAATATAGACCATATAAAAAGGATCAACATCAATGCTTGTGGAAGATGTGGGAACATCGATAAAAGTAATTAATGCATAATGTTTTACTACATTTGTCAAAATATTTTTTCAACCATTTTCCTCTTGGGTTCATTTTCAGTATTAATAACTTATGTCTACTATGTTTGATTTCTCTTACCTTTCTTTGATATATGCCTTGAAGTCACATTCACAACCCTTCTAACCTTGAGCTTAATGATTATTCTAGAAGAAGACACACCTTATCTGATATCCACCCTTATTTTAGACTTTCTTCCAACTTTCCATATTGTGTCATCATTTTATTCAACTTTGATCTTTGTTGTTTTAACATCTCTACTCTTCAAACAAATATTGGGGTTGGCAAAAATGTGCTAAACTTGTCAAAGAAATAAATATGATAAAAAGGGAAAAAATATAATAGCCAAAAAATGAATGTAAAGGACTCACGAAAAAAATCAATCATTTTTTGTTGTCAAATATCCTAAAAAATTATGTTTTCACTAAATAAAGTTTTAATTTTTTGTTTTGTTTGGACAACCATTAAGATATTGACATGCTAACATGAAAGATGAGGGACTTATGTGACAATGTCATGAATATTTAAGCATGTATATCTCATAAAAAGAATAGTCCATACCTTTTTTAGATATAAATACTAGTTTAAATAATGTTAACAATTTGTTTATGCATGTGTATGTGTCTATATATAGATATATATGTACACACACGCATATGTATGTATATATGTGTGTGTGTTTATGTATGTATACACACACACACACACACACACACACACACATATACATACACACACAAATGTGTGTGTGTATATATGTATGTATATAAATGTATATTTGTGTATGTATACACATACACACACACATATATGTATATATATACACATGTGTGTGTACAAATATGTGCACACACACACACACACACACACACACACACACACGTGTATGTGTATGTATAAATATATGCATATGTGTGTATATTTGTATATGTGGGTGTGTGTTTGTGTGTGATATTAAAAAATAAGCACTCATTTGTATTTTTTAAAGACCCCTTTAGCCTTCCCTAGTGTGTTTCTTATATTAGGATCTCACATTGCACTTAATTGCATACATTTATTTAATCCTTGAGGTCATATTTCTCATTCAATCTTGCTCAAAACTCTAATTTCACTCTAATTTATATGTACCTTTTCCCATTTACCCAATCCACTTTCCTTTTTCACCCCATTCTAGTCTTTACACTTCATTTCCCCACTTATTTTTTTGTATTTCTTTGAAATGGTCATTGGATCCCTCATTATATATCTCAAAATTAACCCTCCATAGTATATGGCATACATGTGGTTGTTGATATCTATGCCTAAGTTACCTATTAGTGTCTAAAATTTAGTTATTTCCAAGGCAGTGTTAGACAATCATCGCTACGACCGAGCCATCTAGAGAAGGTCACGCTACAAAGGATGCATTTGTTTGTCAACACATGTCAAGAAAGTCAAAGGTTGATGAGCATCCTAGTTGAGATCAAGCATGAACATATGTCACGTAATTCAGTTGAGACCAAACAAGCAGCAAGTCAGTTATTGTTGAGTGAACAAAATATGTAAAAATCAAGTGACACCATGAATGTTAGTTATGACTAAGCGTTAAAAAATTCAAGTGTCAAGTAAACTAGTATTGACATATGTGTTTGTAGTTGTGCAAACACTTTATATAAAACATTCTAGCTGACCTCTACACAGCATTTAAAGATCAAAGAGATAATTAAGTAGGAAATTACACATTTTGTCAGATGGTATTAATCCCTGGGCAAGAAGATTAACCAATCACAAAACCAAAATGGAAAATGGCAAAAAGATGAAATATGGATTATTGATCCTAATCTAGAACTTTTGAGGATTATCTATTTAAGAAGGGTTCCTATCCTAGTATGTGAATGGAAGAAAAGTAAAGGAGTGATCAAGTTAAGTATAGAGCAAAGGAAGGAGTTCACACAGTGCAACTAGAGCAGTGAAGGAGAGAACATGGATATTAGATAAGGAGATCAAGTTGAGATTTTGAAGAGAAGAGATCCTTAATCATCTTTCAGAGAAAACCAAAGGGTCAAGTACTGAATTAGTTTTTACAAATTGAATTAGGGCAAATCTCTTAACAAAGTGGTTTTAAAAAACCTATTTCAAATATCCTAATAAAGTCCTTACTTTATTGTAAATTTAAAATCCTTTGACAGGGTAAGACCTAATGATCTTAAATGCTTTTAACAAAGAAGACCCCTCACAAGGTATATCATCAAATATGATGAAATTGTAACCCTAACAAGTAAACTTTCTTGTTGCAATAGTGAAGATTTGTGGGTTTCATCCCCACCTCAGTTTTAGCTTCATATTGAAGTGTTTCTGGGTAACTAAATGTTAGACTATGGTAACTGATCAGGAAAGTACTATACATACTTCATAATTAGTGGTCGACGTTGTAGACAACATATTATGGCTGACATGTTGTAACCCTAAAATGGATAAAATACTTGTATAAAAGGGTTTAGGGTTAGGTATTTTTCATTATGTTGTGATGCAAAATTGGTTCTTGTTGCGGTATTGAGCTATAAGGGATTATGGACTATAATCAGGTTGTAATCACTGGATTGTAATAAGATCAGACTTGTTGTTTGGTGGACGTAGCCCAAGGATTGGGTGAACCACATTAAATCTTGGTGCCTTTTGTTCATTTCTGTGTGATCTATTATTTTCTGTTATTGGTTATATTTGCATGTAGTTTTTATTTTTGTCTGTGGTTTATCCTAACAAGTGGTATTAGAGCCTAGTTATTTTTCAGTTATCCTCTACAAGAAAGTTTCACAGTTGAGTGGGAGTCTCACGGTTGAGTGTGAGCAATGGTAGATGAGGGTAAGCTGAGGGTTGATAGGTTTAATGGGCAGAACTTCTAGTTATGGAAGATGCAAATGGAAGACTATCTATATCAGAAGGATTTATGGAAGTCGTTAGAAGGCAAACCAAGAATTAGAGAACTATGTTAGATGCTGAATGGGAACTTTTGGATAGAAAGGCACTCGGAAGCATTTGGTTATGCTTGGCACCATTAGTGGCATTTAATATTACAAAAGAAAAGACAATAGAAGATTTGATGAAAACCCTAGCGACACTGTATGAAAAGCCCTCCGCTTCAAACAAGGTATTTCTCACAAAGCGTTTATTTAATATGAAAATGGTAGAAGGTGGATCTGTTGCAAATCATTTAAATGAGTTTAATACTATTACTAGTTAGTTATCTTCTGTGGGTATCAATTTTGATGAAGAAATTAGGGCTCTCTTTATTTTGTGTTCTTTGCCTGAAAGTTGGAATGGCTTGGTAACGGCGCTGAGTAATTTTGTTCCTGGATCTAGTACGCTAAAATATGATGATGTGATCTGGTGTTGTTTTGAGTGAGGAAACTCGTAGGAAATCCTCAGGTGGATCTACATTAGGAAGTGCTTTGAATGCATAAAGCAGGAGCAGAACAACTGAGAGAGGAAATAACTCTGGAAATTGTGGGAAATCAAGAGGAAAGTCAAAGGGAAGGAGGTCTCAATCGAGAGGACCAAATTATTGCTGGTACTGTGGGAAACCAGGGCACAAAAAGAAAGATTGCTGGAATCGAAAGAAAAATGAAGGAGATAAATTAGATGGAGACAAGGAGGCAAATGTGGTAAGTAACAAATCCGAAGAGGATGCTTTGCTTCTATCTTTAGAAAGTGTTGATGATTCATGGGTTTTAGATTCTGGTGCTTCATTTCATGCTATGCCTCATAGAGGTTATTTCATTGATTATGTCCAAGGGGATTTTGGGCTTGTTTATTTGGGGGATAATGAACCCTGTCAAATTGTTGGAAAGGGAAAAATTAAAATTAAGTTGCAGAATGGGAATCATTGGCTACTACATGAGGTAAGACATGTTCCAAGGCTAAGTAGGAATTTAATTTCAACGGGGTAACTCGGTGATGAAGGTTATGTAGTTACTTTTAATGATAAAAATTGGAAGGTTTCAAAAGGTTCCCTTGTAGTAGCAAAAGGTGTGAAAGTAGGCACCTTATATCTTTGTACAGGTCATATTGTTCCTTCTACTTTGATTGTTTCAGAGAAAAATGAATGTTCAAGAACAATTGTTGCAGTTGAGCAGGGAATACAAATAGTTGTTGTAGATTCTGATATAGTGTTGTGGCACAACAGACTTGGGCACATGAGTGAGAAAGGTATGAAAGTAATTCATTCAAAGAAAGTTTTACCAGGTCTGAAATGTGTTAATATGGATTTCTGTGAAAGTTGTGTGTATGGAAAACAAAAGAGAGTGAGTTTTGTAAAGACTGGGAAAGAAAACAAAAAGGAGAAATTAGAGCTTGTGCATACAGATGTATGGGGACCAACTCAGGTATCTTCCCTTGGTGGCTCTCATTATTATTCTACATTTATTGATGATGCAACTAGAAAAGTATGGGTTTATTTCCTTAGACAAAAATTTGATGTATTTCAAACTTTTAAGAAATGGAAATGCTTGGTTGAAAATGAGACTGGTAAGAAATTAAAATGTCTCAAATCTGATAATGGTGGTGAGTATTGCAGTCATGAATTTGAAGATTATTACTCCACTAATGGCATTCATAGATATAAAATTGTTCCAAGGACTCTGCAAGACAATGGAGTGGTTGAACGAATGAACAGGACTATAATGGAGCGTGCAAGGAGCATGAGGTTGCATGTTGGGTTGCCCTTACACATGTGGGTAGAGGCTGTCAATACTATAGTATATTTAATTAATAGAGGTCCCTCTACTCCTTTGGGCTATTGTATTCTAAAGGAAGCCTGGATTGGTAAGAAGGTGAGTTATTCTTTTCTCAAGACCTTCAGTTGTGAAGCTTTTGCTCATATAGACTCTGAAAATAGAACCAAGCTAGAAGCTAAATCAAAGAAATGTGTCTTTGTTGGATTGGCATTAATGAATTTGGTTATAGGCTTTGGGATTTTGAAAATCATAAAATTGTAAGAAGCCAGGATGTCATATTCAATGAGAAAGTGTTGTACAAAGATCTGTTGTAGCAACATGAGAAGAAAGAAGATGATTATGTAGTGTTGGATGATACTCCAAAAGCTGATGTTCCAGCCATTCCTCATGATGTGCAACAATTGCAACAACAAATACCACACACACCGGTGAATGTTAGATGGTCAACGAGGAAAATTAGACCTCCACAGAGATTTTCTCCCTCTTTGTATTCTATTTTACTTACTGATGCTGGTGAACCTGAAAGTTATGATAAAGTTGTGCAGGTGGATACTAAGATTTAGTGGGAGTCTACAATGAAAGATGAAATGGACTCTTTGCTGAAGAATAAGACATGGGATTTGTGCAAGTTGCCTGCAGGTAAAAAGGCTTTACAGAATAAGTGGGTTTACAGGTTGAAAGAAGAGGAAGGAGGTCAAAAAAGATTTAAGGCCAGGTTAGTTGTAAAAGGATTCGCACAGAAAAAGGGAATTGATTTTGATGAGATATTTTCTCCTGTTGTTAAAATGAATTCTATTCGTACTGTTTTAAGTCTTGTGGCTACTAAAGATTTTCATTTAGAGTAGTTGGATGTTAAAATAGCCTTTCTTCATGGTGATTTGGATGAAGAAATATATATGGTTCAGCCACAAGGTTTTGAGGTCAAAGGTAAGGAGAACTTAGTGTGCAAATTGAAGAAAATTTTATATGGCTTGAAGCAAGCACCTCGGAAATGGTATCTAAAATTTGACAAATTTATGCATGAGCATGGATATAACAGGTGTCATTTAGATTATTGTGTTTATTTTAAGAGGTTGGATGATGATAGCTACATTATTTTATGTTTATATGTTGATGATATGCTTGTAGCTGGGTCTAACACGGATCATATTAAGGGGCTAAAACGCCAGTTAGCACATGCATTTCCTATGAAGGATTTGGGGGCAGCAAAACAAATCCTTGGTATGAAGATTTGCAGAGATAGGAAGAATAGAACATTAACTCTATCTTAGGTTGATTATGTTGAGAAGGTGTTGCAACGTTTCTCTATGGAGAATGCTAAAGCTATCAGCACACCTTTACCTGGCCATTTGAAATTGACTAAGGAGATGTGTTCGAAGACATGGGAAGAGGAGGATAAGGTGTCTAAGGTACCCTATGTTTTAGCTATAGGAAGCTTAATGTATGTTATGGTATGTACTAGGTCAAATATTGCACATGCAGTGGGAGTTGTTAACAGGTATATGAGTCATCTAGGATTTGAGCATTGGAATGTTGTCAAGTGGATTCTCAGATATTTGAGAGGAACATCCAATAAGTGTTTACACTTTGGGGGCTCTACTACTAATTTATAGGGCTATGTTGACTCATATTTGGTAGGGGATATCGATACTAGGCAGAGTACTACAGGTTATGTCTTTACTGTTGGTGGGGCAATTGTGAGCTGGGTTTCTAGGTTACAAAAGATTAATGCTCTATCCACTACAGAGGCAGAGTATGTTGCTGCTACAGAGGCAGCCAAGGAGATGATATGGCTTCAGTTCTTCTTGGAAGAACTAGGACATCCTCAGAAGGATAATTATTTGTTCACAGATAGTCAAAGTGTCATTCATCTTGCAAAGAATTCAGCTCTACATTCTAAGACCAAACACATACAGTTGTGGTACCATTTCATTCGGTCAATTTTGGAGGATGGACAGTTAAAGCTGGAGAAGATCCATACAAATGAAAATCTAGCAGATATGTTGACAAAGGTTCTAACAAAGGAGAAGTTGAACTCCTCTTCAGCTTCGGTTGGTCTTTTAGACTAAACATGCATAACAGAACAGTAGAGTCCAAGGTGGTTTGATCTAGTGGAAGCCCCATGTGGTAGTGGTATTGCTACAGGATCAGTCTCCAAGTGGGAGACTGTTGTTTAGTTTGGAGCCTAATCAGTCCCCAAGTGGGAGATTGTTAGATTATGGTGACTGATCAGGAAAGTACTGTAAAAAAAATTTGGGCCGTGGCCGACATATGGCTGACATGTTGTAACCCTAAAATGGATAAAATACTTGTATAAAAGGGTTTAGGGTTAGGTATTTTTCATTATGTTGTGATGTGAAATTGGTTCTCGCGGCGGTATTGAGCTGTAAGGGATTACGGGCTATAATCAAGTTGTAATCACTGGATTATAATAAGATCGGACTTGTTGTTTGGTGGACGTAGCCCAGGGATTGGGTGAACCATGTTAAATCTCGGTGCCTTGTGTTCATTTCTATGTGATCTATTATTTTCTATTATTATTTATATTTGCATGTAGTTTTTATTTCTATCTGTGGTTTATCCTAACACCAAAATCATTATGTTATGTGTTGATGATTTTCATGGATGTTATGCTTAGATAGATTTCATTTCAATATTACATGTTTATTTTTATATGGTGTAAGATTTGAGATATGAGATGGAATAGGTGTGAATTATCTTATCAATAAAAGTATTATAGATCCTGATTCACCCTCCCCCCTCTCAGTATCTTGTTTCCCATTAATTTTTCCAATAGTGGTGACCTATACTAGTAAAGGTAACACTTGAGGGAATATATACTAGTATAGGCCACACTTAAGGCAACCAATACCATAGGGGCTCAATTTCAATAAAATTTGTGGCTTGATGCAAAGCATTTTTATCTTATTACCTAATGGAGTCAACCATTACAAAAATTGTACACACACACACATATTTGTGTGTGTGTGTGTATATATATGTGTATATATGTGTATATATGTGTATATGTGTGTGTGTATGTATATGTATATGTGTGTGTGTGTGTGTGTGTGTATATATATGTATGTATTTGTGTGTGTGTATATGTTTGTGTGTGAGTGTATATGTGTGTGTATACACATATATAAACAAACATATATACACATATATACATATGTGTGTATGTATGTATATGTGTGTGTGTTTTTATTTGTGTGTGTGTGTGTAATATTAAAAAATAATAACTCGCTTTGTATTTTTTAAAGACCCTTTTAGCCTTCCCTAGTGTATTTCTTATATTAGGATCTCACATTGCACTTAATTGCATACATTTATTTAATCTTTGGCCCATCTTTCTTCCTTCAATATTGTTCAAAACTCTAATTTGACTCTAATTTGTATGCACGTTTTCCCATTTACCCAATTCACTTTTCTTTTTCAACCCATTCTAGCCTTTACACTCCATTTCCCCACTTATTTTTTTTTATTTCTTTGAAATAATCCTTGGATCCCTCATTATATATCTCTAAATTAACCCTTCTTAATATATGTCATAAATGTGGAAACCTATACTTGTAAAGGTCACACTTAAGGAAATTTATACTAGTATAGACCACACTTAATGAAACCAATGCCTTAGGGGCTCAATTTCAATGAAATTTGGGGCTTAATGAAAAGTATTTTTATCTTACTGCCTAGTGGAGTCAACCCTTACAAAATTTGACCCCAAACTCACTATAAAGGAGGCTTATTCACTTCATTTTTCACATCCATGACATTCACAATTCACAAGAATCACATCTCAAGAAATTGATCTACAAGCAAGATAAGGAGAATTTAAAGATTTTAAGCAAGCATTCATTGAATGTATTTATCCATCATCTATCAATAAATCATGCATTTCCTTCTATAGATATAAATTCTTTCTTCGTTAGGGACAAATAAGTTTTCTTTTTGGATTACAGGAAAAATAGGTTTTGAGGGCACCCGAAACCCCATACAAAAACCAAAAAACTAGAATATCGAGATAAAATTCCCACCAGGTTTTACAAGGACTTGGAACCTACAAGTACAACAACAAGCCCAAAAAATAGGTTTTACAAGAAATTGTAACCTAAAAAGTCAAATATAGAAAATGAAAGCTGGAAAATAAAAACTACTAAACATCCAACAGTAAAAGCCAAGACTAGTAACCCTAACCAGCAACCAGATCCTAGAAAAAATAGAGCAAACTTATACTAGCTCCTTAGTTTCCTTAGTCAATTCTTTACCAGTACTAACAACCTCTAGAATATCTTCGATAGTCAAACTAGGAGTAGCTTTAATAGCCCTTTTCATGCTCTGCCTTGTGCTCTTGCTTCGGCCACCACTCAACTAGGTTGCCATATGCGAAATGATTTCCTCATTACATCTCCTTCCAATACTTGTCACCACTGTGCACAAACTAGAGGTAACCATGTCCATTTGTTGTTCATTTTCCTTAACTAGTTGCCTCAACCCTACTTCATAGACTATGAGTTTCTCTGGGATGTTCCCAACTTTACTTTCTAGCTCAATCATTTTGGTTTTCTCATTTTTCAAGTTGTCCTATAAATCCCTTACATTTTTCTTTAGGGAAATGATCTCATTGTAAAGCCAAGAATTAACCTGAAGAGAGACATCTACCGTCAATTTAGATTTGTGGAGGAACAAAACTATCCCACTAGTCTTCACCTCCCCAATGCCCCCCTCATTAGTGTTTTCCTCAGGATAATCAATGTCCTCTTAGGCATCTTTAGGCACTAACTTTCTCTCCCCAACCAAGGCCTCTTTCTCATCTTCAACCTTCTAATCTACATCATTATTTTTTGTCTCAAGAGTAATATAAGGAGAAATTTTCATATCTTTTTTGTCAGATATGGTGACCACAGGATGTCCCTTCTCATGTCCATCTTTAGGGATCAACAAGTTCTCATTTATAGTATTGTCTTTGTCCATAGAGTGGATCAAAGACACAGTATGTTCCTTTGTCCCCAAAATCAAAGAACTCACATTACTTCTTGTGCCACTAGATTTAACTAAGGAATCATCTTGATTACCATAATACCCTTCATTGTTTGAACTATAATCCCCACTCTATGTCCCCCTCTCCTCTTCCTCATCCTTCTCCTTCTCTAAAGTAACTTTTTCATCCTCCAAGGCTTCTTTAGGTCTTACATCCATCTTTCTTATCTTAACCCTACCTTCATTCTTACTCTTCTTATATTTCATGTTCTTCATAGAATCCTCATCACCTTCTAAGTTGTTGTTTGACTCTATTTCCATTCCCTCTCCACTTATCTCCCTAATCTTCACATTATGAGTCTTCTTCTTTTTTCACACTTGGTTTATCTAGAGTGCCCTTCCCCAAAGTTTTCTTTCTTTTACCTATCGAAGGAGATGGCTTCACAACATTATCTGTACAATATTCTTCAATAAATAGAATTATCCCTTCATGAAGAATGAACCTACTCCCTTTATCCTATGAGCCCTAAGGTTGTTTAATAGGAAATGCTTCAGATAAAAGGGAAAAGAAACCCTATCCTTTTATGTAAAATGATTCAAAAAAACTAAGTGGAAAGTACATATTTTGACTGCCCATTCAGAATGAAGTATTCTCAAATGTGTAATAACACATCTTGCCAAATTTCCTTAATCTAGTCAAGATCAATAAAGTCCTCCTCCACCAATTTCTTTTCTTCTTCAGGGGTTTTCAAAAATTTCTTAAATACAACATTCAAAATTTTTGTCTCTTTTCTAAATTGAATTCCCCATATTGGAAGCCCAGTTATTTTAGCTATGAACTCCTCACATAGAGACACAATAACCCCATGCAAATATACTTTCTCCCCTGACCAATTCTTAAAGAACTCCTCAGTGATATGAGGTTTAAGACCATGTAATTTCTCAAGGTAAATAATAGCCTTACCCTTTTATAGAATTTCCCATACTACAGCCTTCCCCTTCTAGTGTTCAGTCAGTAGGCTCCTACTTCCTCGGCTCGTGACCCATCTTCTTCCGTAGATAAAGAAAGGGACATTTGCAAAAATATAACACTTACAAAAACAAAACTCCTACCAAAAATACCCAGAATATGTACCAAGAAAAGAGGATGATTATGGGAAAATACTCCCTCAAAAAACTAATAAACCCATTATTAATGCCACAATAGCCTTCATTTGAAAGAAAATAATTAATGAATGCTCTCTTCCACTACATTTGTCACATCAAAATGAATAAGTGTCTTTAAGTCAACTTTGTTGTAATGTCATCTGCCCATGTCAACAACTTGTCCCTACCAACAACTTTGTTGGCAATCTAGTAAGCAACCCTCTTGCCTACATGATAATTATGGGAAATAAGAATATTATCAAAATTATTAAGTAGTTTCTTAATTTTCCCAATTATCACTTCAATATTCCAAGTCACCAAATAACCATTATTCAGCATGTTAATAATGTTTAAAGAATCCCCATCCTACCATAACTTTTGGTAACTAGTTTCCACTGCCTTCCTAACAATAAACAAAGCTGCAAACACCTCAACCCTATGACTAGTAGATAATCCAATAGGAATAGCCACAAAATCTACCACCCTGCAATTATGATCTCTTACAACACCATCAGCAGAACCATCAAAATTAGCTTTAAGTCATCCCACTAGAGGAGATTTCAAGATAACTCCCTCTCTACTAGTATTGTCCTTAATAACTTTATCTGTAATAGGATCAAAGATATTAAAATCCCTCTTGTTACCATTTTGAGATAATAATTAAAAAAATCTCTTTTATAGCCCTAAGAACTTTCTGACCTACCACCCAAGCAGGACACTCTTTATCTCTAAATATCCTATTGTTTCTTTCTTTCCAAAGACCCTAATAAAGATGGGGGGAGAGCTAAATTCAATATAGAATGAGTATTAGGGAAGCTAAAAAGAAATTTCTAGCCTTGAAAACACTTTGTAAGGTTCTTAGGTTGAACCCAATAAATTTTCTAGTATTCAAAGATGATGTTCCAGACTTCATGGTTATAGTTGCAATGAATAAAGAGATGATTACTATCTTTAACATCCCTCTTACACAAAATGCATCTATTAATAATAAAAAATCCCCTTTTATGAAGATTTTCAATAGTTCAAACTTTATTTTGAAGAGCAATCCAAAAGAAATTTTCAATCTTAGGCACAATCCCCTTCATCCATGCTTTGGCCTAGGGGGGTTGATTCTCATTCAAATTAGCCCTAAAAACTAAGGCCACCTTATAGTTCCCACTTGGGTCAATTGCCCACGCCATAGAGTCCTCCTGGTCTAGCTTAAGATAGAAAGAATTGAGAGAAATTTGGATGCTTTTAAGATTAGGGTTGACCTTGACAAGATTCACCCAACCATCATTTCTCCAATAGTTAAAAACAAAGCAACCAAAGGTTTGCTTGCATCTTTCAATGGATGCTACATCATTATATATATTTAGAAAAGGATAATCCATAATCAACACATCCTCCTAAAATCTCACCTTTCTACCATCACCCACTCTCCATCTACAACCTCTTTGAAGTATGTCTTTAGCCACTTGAACTGCACACCAGATGACTGAAGAATTCCCAATCACTGGGTAGTTCAAGAAATCTGATGGAGAGGGAGCATGTTGAAGGTATTTAAGCTTCCATATAGACCTTCATTCCTTATTATATTGGTACACTCTCCACCCCTTCTTGGAAATAAAATCCTTATTCATACTTCTAACTATCCTGATGTCAAGCCCCCCTTCACTTTTTAACTTACAGATATTTTCCAAGGCAATAAGAGCCATCCTTTTCCTTTCTTCAATACCAGTCCATAAAAAATCCTTTGAATCTCTTCAATAGCCTCTACATATTTGACTATAACTTTGAAAAGGATTAGAGCATAGGTTGGAAAGATTTGAAGGGAGGACTTAAGAAGATTCACTTTCCTAGCTTGACTAAGCATATTTCCTTTCCAACCAGCTAGTTTCTATTGTGGTTTCATAACACACACCCCATTTCATCCAGAAATGAGAAACCCCTACTTCTTTTTTGGCTTTCCAAAACCCTAGTCCGAGGTCTAAGTCTTTTTTAAGGTTTTATCTAATGTTTTGGTTCACGTCTAGGTCCTAGTTTGATGATCTTTTAGAAATAGACTTCTAGGAAATGACAAGTCTTTTGAAAAATCAAAAGGTGCACCAGTGCACCTCAACAGGTGCACTAGTGCGCCTTATTGCTAAAAGAAAGAGGCATTTTTTTTGTGTTGCATACATGTGTAGTTGTGCAACACAAAAGGGGGCTTGGGGTCCCTAAGTTTATAAAACGTAGGGCCCTCTTCTTCTTCCCACTTTCAATTGTTCATCTACCATTTTCAACTCTGCAGCGCTACATCTAGTCGAGGTGCACCTTCCCACTCTCATCCTACAAAAACATAAGCACAAACAATTTTAAACTTCAAGATTGAGGTGTACATTAGCATACCTAATTAGGTTACCTACTACGCACCTTTTTCTTCCTAACACAAAACATAAAAAACTTAAAACATACATACATTTGGAGTGTACAGTAGCCCACCTAATTAGGTGCGCTACTATGCACCTTCCCTAAAAAGACACCCTTTTTTTCTAAAAATATTATAGGGTGTGCATCAATGCACCCCATAAGGTGTGTTGTTATGCACCTTATATCTTAAAATTGTCATAAAGAAATAAAGCACCAAGAACAGCTATTAGGTGTGCTAGGTGCATCATTTTTTTATGACAATTTAGGGTTTAATTTAGGTTTTTCATGTTTTCAAATAGTCAGGTTTTCTAGGTTTTGTTCGAGTCTATTTTAGGGTTTGACTCTATCATTTTTTCTTCAATTTTGAACTAATGGACATGATTTTTGTGTAGATTCAACGATTTCCTCATCATCCTCCCTTGCCAACAAGATGGTTCCAAATCTAGTGGTATTCAAGTTTTAGGGTGTGCCAACGAAATCAAGATTCCAAGATGAGTACTCTAAGATATGAGACACCAAGTTAGGTCACATAGATTTGGGTGCATTCCTAACACTATGAAAAAAACCAACATAAAGGTCTCACATGGTATTCACCTTGATCCAATCAGGACTAGTTAACACAATGCCGCATCTAGTATTAGTATAATCTTCAGAATAATCATGACATTGGCACAGAGATATGTTCCCAAAGAAAGGATTGTCTAGAGCATAACTAGAGAGATCATCTTGTATCTCTAACCCAAAAATATAGAGAAGTTATTCCATCTACCAAGGGTGGATTAGTTTATCTGATTAACTTATCACCAAGCTGAGAGATTATATAAAGGGGAACAAAACCCAGAAGCCAGAATTTTGATTATTGACACTTAGTGAAATTTTGCAATTTTTGGAGCCTACTTCTATGTAGGTGCACCAAGTGCACTTTTTCAGTAGTTTCATGGAAGTTTTTGTGGAATTTAGAGGTGCGCTGATAGTTAACTACCAGTTCTAGATTTATAGATTTCCATGCATTAAAAATGCATTCTGACAGTAGTTTAACTCCTGCAGATGCCTAGTGAAGATGGAGCTTCTATTTTTGTCACTTCTACATCATATGAAGGCTTTCTCTTTCTTATTCTCTTATGCTTTCTTTATTTTAAGACATGTAAAAGCTCATGCATCCAATTAATGATATAAAATGGATGGAGTCCTACTTAGCACCAGTTAGATATTTCGTTTGTACATAATTAGATTTGTTTATTAGTTTAGAAGCATATGATTGCATAAAGATATCTCTCACTCTCAACACAAATTGAGGAGAAGATTTCTTATAAATATGGGAATGTAATATGTAATCAAGGCCGCCATTATTTTGATGCAATAATATCTGTTGTTGTTGGTGGCATTTGGAGTGTGGTAATTCTTGCCTAAGTGTGTTATATTTTGTGAATATATGTTCATGGAATGTAATTGAGCCAATAGTTTTATTGCATTGTTTTGGTTGTGTGATCTTTTAATTTTGGTGTTTTCTATGGGTCTACAAATTCTACTGACATACTTAGTTCGAGAAGAGATTATCATATTGTTCCTACATAGCTTTTCATCTTGCATGAGAGCACTTTTCATGGCCTTGTGATTTGATGAAAAGTGAAACATCTTACAGTTACTAAATTTCCATCGACGATTTCATTAGTGGAATTAAGGAAGTGCTACTCCTATTTTCATTGGTTACCCACTGATCTTTTCGAAAGCTTAACTCACAGATGCATTTTTCTGTGGCTTATGTTCGTTAGGATTTTACTTTTCATGTTTTTTGCTTGAATTTCTTGTTACCCTATCTTCATTATTTTCTTTAATAACCCCTTAGTTAAATTAGGAATTCATATAGTTGCATTGTTAGATTGCATTCATAAAAAAAATAGAAAATACCAAAAAAATGTCTCTTTCATGGTTGATTTTGAAATAGCAAGAAGATTGATCATTTTATCCAAAATTGGTTCAAACCAGCAAAGGCCTCCTCATAAATAAACACATTTATCTTCAACTGAGCAGATTTCAATAGGTCGCAAGATCGCCTGAAACCTTGGAGTTGATCCCGAATCATCTTTTCAAGAGAGGAGTTTGAAAGGATTCCTATCATTAAGCATCGTGCAAAATGATAGCTCAACAGTTTCTTGTTTGGCTTCTCCATCAAACCCTCTTAAAAGGATGCATGGGATTTGAGACCTAGGGGAGACCAAGATAGATTCCCAACAAGGCACCAATAGAACAACCTAGGATATTAGGTATCTTACTTTGCCTAGGGATGGATGTATTAAGGAAAAATATAGAACTCTTCTCCCAATTGACCAATTAACCCAAAGCATTGGAATACAAAATAAGTGCCCTTTTAAAACTCCTAGCCTCCCTAGCAAGCGTCAAGCCCAAAAAAATAGTATCATCCACAAACTGTTCCTGGGAACAAGAGAGAGGTTGAGAAGAGAGAAATATTCCATTAATATCCCCTTTTTCCACAAGACCTCCAATGTACCTCTCCAAACATTCAACCATAAGAGTAAAGAAAATTTGAGAAATGGGATCACCTTGTCTTAGCCCTCTAGATGGTTTAAAGAAACTAGAAGAGGCCCTATTAGCTAGCATAACCAAGGAAGCTATAGTGACCAATTGGACAATAAGTTGTAAACAATGTTCACCAAAGCCAAAGAATTTCAACACTCTCAAGAGGAAACTCAATTCCACTCTATCATAAGCTTTCACAATGTCCACCTTCATCACAAATGAGAGTTATAAGGGGCCATACAATGAATGCTTCTGTGCACCACAATAATGGAATTCAAAATTTTCCTCCCTGGAATAAATCCATTATGTTGCTCTAAGATCAAATTAGGGAGAATCTTCAAAATTCTTAAAGTCAAAACTTTAGATATAATTTTATATATTGAATTACATAGACTGATCAATCTAAGGTGCTCTGGGAAATTCGCACCCACCTTCTTAGGCACGATGCATAAAAAGGTAGAGTTAATCTCCTTAAGAATTCTTCTAGCCCCAAAAAATTCTTTCACTGCATTACAAACAACTTTTCCAACCACATTCCAGAGAAATTAGAAAAAAAAGGGAAAACCATCAAGGCTAGGGGATTTCTCCCCTTCAAATACTAAACTACTTTGAGGATTTCATCCTCAAAAGCAATGACATCCAACATTCTATTCTTCTCTTTAGAGATAATCTAGGGTGTAGACTCAAGCAACTCTCCCTGCCTATCCATATCAATATTCTAATTTGATGAAATAAGAGAGGAGAAAAAGGACACCAGTTCACTAGTAATCTTAGTGTCATCCTTGATATCTTTGATATCTTTTTGCCCCACCTTTTACCTAGAGATATGATTAGTAGCTCTATGCTTCATAATAGTTAAGTGGAAATATTTAGAGTTAATGTCTCCTTCTTTCAACCAAATAGCCCTAGACCTTTGCCTCCAAAAAGTTTCTTCCTTAAATACAATATCATGATAATTGACCATTTTTTCATTTTTTTCCACTAATAGTTTCTTTGAGTAGCCATTCAATTGTACTCTATCTCGAATGCCTTTTAACTCTATTTTGATTTTTGACTTATCACCAAAAATATCCCCAAATGTATTCTTATTCCATTCCTTAACCTTATCTTTGACATACCTTGGTTTTTTGGCTACTCGAAAGAGGGTCGTCCCTTCCACCTTAATATTTCACCATTCTTTAAACACTTAACCAAAATTCGGATGTGTAACCCACATTTTCTCAAATTTGAAGGGGTATTTTTTTAAACATTAATCAAATCAACCACATACACTAGAGGATAGTGGTTCGAGGCAACCCTGGGAATTAAGGATAAAGAATAAATAAAATCTTGGACCCAATTAAGGGAAATTACGACCCTATCCAACCTAAATCAATATATTGTATGCAATTTTCCCCTACTTTCTTGTTGCTCCAAGTGAAACTGATGCCTTGGAGATCCAAATCCATCAATCCTTCTATTGGGACTAAAAATTGCATGATCAATTTTGAGTACCATTGAAAATTGAGCCCTATAAATGCTTTTAAATGCGATTGTACCTGCCTATACCTTTGAGGACCCTAAGGTATTTAATGTTTCTAACACCTTTCATTTAGTGCGTCTAAGTGTTCAATGAAGTTAAACTAACATTTCGAGTCATTTTGTGAAGTCTCGTTTTGAGCCAGTGTCAAATCATGCATTTTACCTCAAGTGTCAAATAGCGATAGGAGGCCTTGTTTGCATTTGAATATCTTGCACCCAGAAATGTTTCATGACTTACCACTTTGGGAGTGTCTACTGTCCATACCTGAGAACTTATGTTTTATATTTTGAGTCATTTTGAGTCCATTTGACTAGGTTTTGACTCCCTCAAAGTTGGTCATTTAATATTGTCATGCTGATGCAATTAGTTCAAAATTCTGGGGAGCCCTATTTGACCTATAATAACTTTTGACCTGTTGATCAAAATGCTAAATTTCCTTTTGCATTATATTTTAGACATTAGATACTTGTTATATTTCAAGTTTTAGCTTTTGATGAATTCGTTTGATCAATTTCCAAACGCAATTTCTAAAGTTTTACTGGTGTCAAAAGATGCAAATTTGTCGGAAGCCCTGTTCGTGATGTTATAATTCAAAACCTGTGGTTGGTGAGATCGAATGGATTGTACCACTATGTTGTACTTTTAAAATACTTTAAGTGTGCCAATTTTCACATCTTGACGAATCCATTTGCACACTTTTCCAGGTTCATTCCATTTGCAAAAATCGCTTTTCAGACATTGTTTCTAGCCAGTAATTCTGAGTAGCCCACTTTGACTGATCGCCATTTGTGCCCTATTATTTTTCATGAGCCCAGATTGTAGATCCATATTTTCCTCATGACAAAGAACCAATGCCTCAATTTTTGTCTTCCCAAGTGTCAGTTTGCCTAGTTTTCAATGCCAAATCCAAAGCCAGTTTATTGTATTTTGACATCTTTTCTTGTAGGTAATTCTGAGAAGTCAACTTTGACAGTGAATATCTTTTGACTTTGAATTTTTGATGAGACGATATTTGACATGGTGCAAGAGTGTGAAGCAAACAGTTAGTGTGCCAATTTTTAGAGCTTGATCAAGTGATTGTGTCCGTTTTTAAGGCCAGTCAAAGGACCTCTTGGCGCAAAAGTGACAGGTTGCAAAAAAGGATAAAATGAGCTTTAAGTGTTGTTTCAGTGATGGATTTTGTTTACAATCAGTTCAAGATGATTGGTAGATCACTTTGAGATGTTAAATCGTTTAGAAACAAAATTTGTTTAGTCGAACCCACTTTTGGGCCCGACTAGTATTAGACTAATAGACATTGGAGCATTAAAATTTCCATGAAAGTATTTTAATGATTGTCATCATTATATGTTTTGTGCGAACGTGTATTTTCCTCAGGGTTAAATGGCATACTGGATCACATACATACTAGAAATGAAAGAAGATTGTTGCTATGATTTATCTGTATGAAATATAGTTTTAAGGCGGGACTTTGATACTAAAATATTCTATCAAATCTAAACAAGATATAAAATGTACTGGTGACTATATAAAACTTCTTAGTGGTTATGTAAACCAAAAGAAGTATGGTAAAGATACACCTTATAATGTAATGTTTGGTCCTAACATATGTGGTACACAAACAGAGAAGCTTCATACAATAGTGTCATATCAAGGTTGGTGGAAGTTGAAGCATCAGAAGATAAAAACAACAACATGTAGAATGACATGTTCATGACTTACTAGAATTTATTGTTCAAATACTACATTTCTTGATGGCTTGCAATTGAGTTAGTAGATTTTGGTATCGTTATTCTGGCATTGGACCGTAGGAGCAAAGATGGTGATTGTTAGTACGATTACCTTACACATTATTATTCCTTCTCTATAGAGTTGCTCAATCCCAAGTTACTAGTGACTATGATGCATTGATGGCTTTTACGACCTCAACTGACACAAATCATAGAATCACTTCTTGGAAAGGCAATGATCCTTGCAATGGCAAATGGTTTGGTGTGCACTATGAAAACAAGAGGGTAATTCATCTTGTACTAGAGAATGTTGGTTTTGCAGGTCCAATGGATTCTTTAGCCGATCTAGACCAGTTGAGAGTTTCTAGCCTGAAAGGGAATTCTTTGAATGATACCATGCCAAACTTGATTAAGTGGAGAAGCATGAAATTGTTGTTTCTCTCATACAATAACTCTTTTGGCCCTCTACCTTTATCCATCTCATTGTTGGATCAGCTTTGGAAGGTTTGATATCTCAAACAATGTTTGCAAACAAATCCCATAATGTTAGAGAGGCATGAGAGGCATCATTCATGTCTGTGGAAGGAATTCTAACCTTCAATGTAGTCAAACACATGGGAGGCAAGGAGAAAGCTACATGAGTAGACCAAAAGGAGCAGCTTGGAAGCAGGAAGAATTCATGCATAGTATGAGACACCAAATAAGGAATGAAGCATTATAATGGAGGCACCATTGTGAGGTATAGGGTGGCAGTATTGGAGCCTCATGTAGAGCCCATGTGAAGACCCAATGCCAAAAAAATTATGGACAAAGTCGCAGGGCATAAGAGTCAGGGAATGCCTGGAGAGAGGCAATCATGTATGTGCATCCCGTGTCTTGAAGAGGATGAAGCCATAGACATCTTGTTGAAAATTACATTTCCAGAAGTGTTAATGTTAGGGTAAAAGCCCACATTGAAGCAGGGGAGGCAGTCAATGGAAAATGTATGCACGAAGAAACAAAGCCACCTTATGCAATCAGAGGAAACTCACGCCTAGCATAGAGGAAGATCGTATGTGAGAAGAGGAAGCTATTAAAACATAGAGGCAGCAGGCAAACAGGGGATTCAATTTTAAAAAGAAGGAATGCGCAACTATGGAAAGTGGAGGACATTTTAGCATGGGCAGAGGAATGCAAATCAAACATAGTCAAATAAGCAAAGGTGCTCATGCCAAGCTGGGCAATCAAAAAGAAGATGGAGGTGTCCATAATGTTGGGGCCACTTATAGAATAGTTCCATGTTGAAGCAAAGAGGAGTATGCCAAGTATAAAGAAGCCCATGCTGAACAGTGGCACTTGTTAGGATAGAGCTACCAAGAAAAAGAAAATCACACAATATGGAGGTTAAACACCAATTTTTATAAAAAGGCAAAGCAAGTTGACGCTCACGTAGATGCTTACAAAGCACCACGGCATGATGGAATCCATAGCCCTAAAAGGACGCATTAAAGTTTTTTCCAAAGTTAAAGGGGGTCGAGCGCAAAGATGAGTAAACAGGAACAATTTTAAATAATTATCCCACATAGCCTATATGGATGTATTTTTAATGTTTAAATACTCTCACGCACAATACACTCACTGTCTAAAAACAAGGTTCTTTTTGGAAAGGCAACGGCTATGTTGTGGGACCTAGTCACTAGAGGAAAGAATAATAAAATTTTGAACGCAAGCACGTAGACCAAATGATGATGTCAGCAAGTTGCAAGCGACCAAAAAATTTAAAAATTTGGCACCTCGCTACTTCACTAGCTGGAAAATCTAAAATTTTTGGCTAGCAACATAGCGAGTTGTCAAAAAAACTCACAAATCCAATGAAAGACAAATGAGTTCAGATGGAATGAGATCGTGCCATGTGGCACATCTGATGGTCCTTGCTATCTTGCCAAGCGAAGATGCATGGGATAACCATAGCGATGTAGCAAGGGTTGATGAGATTGTGACAAGTGGCAGTCGGCTAGATGACTAGGTAGTGATGTGGAAAATTTTAGACCAATCACAAGGTTCCATGTGGCACAAAATCTGAGGTAGGTCATGACATGGCAAGAAAATCTCACAGATGCACCAAATCATGCCACATGGCAGATCGGAGGGTTGTCGCTATGTTGCTAAGAGGAAGTTGCTCACTCATTAGTATAGCAACATAGCAAGTATGACGTGGCATCCAAATGGTGTGATGACATGGCGGTGAGCACAACCAATAATGTGGTGACATGTGGCACCCAGTTGTACATACCTAAACCAATCATAAGATGACACGTGGCAATGGTGGTCAAACCATGTTTGACCTGGAATGAAACCTATGAGGAAAATTTCAAAGGGTTTTAAAAAGTTATTTTTTTTAAAGATTTTTCTCAGAATCACGTGCAATCATGACATTTTAAATAAATGGTTGAACTTTAATATAGTTTGAAACTATAGAAAGAGGAATTAAATTTTGCAATGGAAGCCATGAATGGAGACCTGATCTTCAGAGGGTCATATCTGGGGCGATTTTTGTCAAAAATGGGCACTTCAATATACCATCGGAACTGGGAGGAAACAAATTTTTTGAATATGAAGTCATTTTGTACACATGTGCTCACTAGTTCGAGCTATAAGCCATTTTTTTATTCCTAGGGCTTTCTCAGAGGAATGAGCAGATTTGATCATGGAGCATCAAAATTGGTTAGAGAGCAGTTCTAAAGGCTTGTTGGGATCTGAATGTGAAGAAAATAAACTTTAAACACTTTTCTTGCATTTTGGAAGTTACATTTCAACTGATTTGTTACTTTTACCTTGTGTTCATTTTAAAGTTAGAAATCAGTTATGATGGTGAATCAAATATCTGAGATATTTCTACCTTGTAGAGGCCAAATGATGGGATTTGATATGTAGTTGAAGAGAGAGGGTAGAAAGAGGTTTTTCATCTTCTTGGAAAGGAATTCTAAGTGGACACTTGTCATTTCCTAACCAGATCTGGGATTTTCTTCTTCCTATATCTATCTCTTTCTTTCTCATTGTAAGGGTTCCAGTTTTTAGAGAAAAAACCACTCACTGCTAAGATACCATGTTTTGGATCCAATTTTGATGTATTCCTATACTATGATACCACATATTCTTCAGCATAATTCTCTTGTATGAACAATAGTAGTGCAGATAGTACAGCAAGTTCTGATATGTTAGGTGTTTTCATGTTTTAATTTTATGCATCTAAATGTATAGTTTCAAGGAAATGAATACATATGAGCAATAATTTCACTAGTTTCATTCTAGTTCTTGTCTCCTGTCTCAGCAATCTATAAATCTGATGTGGTCTTGGAACAAAGATCTGAGATCCATTTGCATCCCCTTCAAGTTGTATGTTTGAGGTATTTTTCTATTGGACCAAAGGGCCAAGTAAATGCTTGATATGTTTAACAAGGTTACTGGTTACTTGAGAAGGATATTTTGTGAGAATGAGATCTAAATGAACATTGATATCTGAATCACAAGGTGATTAGATAGATCTGATGTCTAGGTATACAAAATATGTCCTGATGTCATAGATGTATGTTTTGAATTCATGGAATTTCCCAATGGATTAGGCACTAATCAGTTATAGGATCACTTGTTATACTATTGCATATTTGAGGTTGTGTTGAATCAACATCATTAATCAAACGTTTCCCCTTTCATGTTGAAAGTTATTCAAAGCTTAACCCTCACTTAGCTTACCAATTTCATTAGTCAGGTCATTAGCTATTTCATGCTTATGAAGTACTAGTTAAGTATAGAAGATTTAGGGGTTTTCATCTACTATTCTGGATTATGATTATGCTCATTGCACTAGTCACATAATTGGATCCTAAGAGGTTCACCCACCTAGGTTTTGTAGAGCCTGAAGTGAAGAAAGAGTGTAGCCTTATAGTTGGTGAATTGTGTCCATTATTGGAGATAGTTGCCCATAGATGCAATCTTACACTGTATACTTGGTTGTTTAAACATTGTTAAATTAGGAGCCAACACCTTCCCCATTGATAAAGTCCATTAGATCCAATCTTCCTTCCAACTGACAGGGATTACCTCCCATTTTTTCATGCTCATAAAGAGGAACATTGAAATTTCCCCATCATAATCCAACTACCATTTTAATCTTTACTTTTAAGATTAGATAATCTATCCAATAACTTTTTCCTCTCTCTCTTGTTGTTGGGGGCATAAATATTAACCAAATTCTAGCTAGTTCCCATTTTTAAGTACTAGTGTCTGATAGCTAGCTAGTTCCCATTTTTAAGTACTAGTGTCTGATAGCTAAAAAGTTCTTATTAGCATCAATAAGATGACCAGATAAAATAGATTGGTTCCACATTATCAAAGTACCTCATGAGGCACCTTTAGAGTTGATAGCTAGCACACCAGAGTTTTTAAAAGACTTAAAATTTTCTACTTTTTTATTTTTCTATTTTGGTTTCTTGTATCACCAAGATATTAGGTTTATGATCACAAAATACATTCCTAACCACATCCATCTTATGGAGACTATTAAGCCCCCTTATATTCCATGATATAATCTTCATTTCTTCTTAGGTGTGAACGCTAGAATAGTAGCTTGCTTCTTGTCATCTATACTCTACAAACCCTCTAGTTCCCTTTTGATTTTAAGACTCTTTCTTCCCACTTTTCCTAGAGATCCTACATTCGCCTTCACTATAGGAGAGATCAACTCTGTTTTCTTCCTCATAGTAGAAACTTTGAATGAAGAACTGAAGAACCACCATCCTTTTCATTTTTCTTCCTTGATCCTATCTTTTTCTTTTTTTCTTCTTTAGCAACTTCTTGTTCATCTTTCTTGAGAATAAGGTTAGGATTAGCCTTAGGGACCGTATCAACTAAAAGAGTTTTGACAAGGAGAGGTTATGACAAAGGTAAATTTCCTTCTTCCAGAGAATCCTTCACCCAATTTTCCAAGAGCATATCTAGACCAATATCCACCTCCTATATTTCCACTTCCTCAAAGTAACCCTTCATATCTTCTTGCCTCTTATCCTAGAATTGGGAAAGTTGGTCTAGTTTCAATTCATTCTCTTCTTCCTCACAATTATTGGGGGGGGGAGAGGATTATCTTCCTTCCTACTGATATAACTATTTTCAACTTTATTCACTCCCCCTTTATTATCCTCATTTTTACTAATATTACCTTGAGTAACTTTCTTATGGGTAGTAGCTTCTCCCTATGGAACCTTAGGTCTCCACACCAATTTATAATATTTCTTCTTTTCCAACACCACTTTTGTTCTCATGTTTGGTTTCTTAGGGAATTTCCTTGCCCAATGACCCAATTTATTATATTAAAAGCAAACATTTGGAAGATCTTCAAACTCAACCTCCAATGTCCATTTCCCTAATTTACAAAAAAATCCACTTTCTGGGGTAAATGTAAGGAAACTTGCAACAAAAAATATAATCATTTCCACACAACCCATAATATATTTGAAATAAGTATGCAATTGAAATCTATAGGCAAGAGAATAGATAATATACCCAAAAAATGTGACACAAGATATACCCTGGGAAACCCTCACTAAGGAAAATTTCCAACCTCCATAAAGCATCCATCACCATCTATTATTTAGCAAAATCACCATCTCAATACAACCATGGAAACCTTCAAAGCCATAGCTACAACCAGGAAATCCATGTAAACAAGCATGAATCCACACATCCCATGCCATGCTTCCAACCTTCACAAATGCTCCCTAGGCTAACCTATTAGGCCTTGTCCTACTCAACTCTTGTCTTTTTCCTGTTTGTCTCTTATCTTTACAACTACCCTTTTGGTTGCACATATAGTAGCAAGTCCAACTAACCACCAAGTGATATTACATAAACCACTACTACAATGTTGATATCTGATTGAAAAGATCATTGAATAGAAAGATTGTTGAAGAAGACTGTGTGTTTCAGTCATTGTTTTGTCACTGATGTCAAACCTGTTATTTGTTGGTAAGACAATTGCTTATATGTTTCAAGTACTATCACTTAGTTGATTGATGAGGAAGATTTGGTCAACAAGATGTAACAAAAGTACCTAGAGGAAAGGTTGAGTTATGATTATGTAATGAAGTAGAAGAATCAATTAAGACAGTAATAACATAATGTATTAATGATCTACTTGAGGTTACAAAATGGTTGGCTACACTTAAAAAGTTCAGAAGAATAAGTTAAACAAGTTCATTTCCCAAGCTTGACCAAGTGGATAGTAGGTGCCGAGAAAAGTTAGTTCAAGCCAAGCAAAAAGTTAGTTAGAGTCGAGTGAAAACAAATTCTAGTGGATGTTGACCAAGACAATAGATGCTGAGTAATTTTCAGTTGATGTTGAGCACTAGTAAAATCCAACTGATGTCGATTGATTTTACAGTTGATGTTGACTGACGTAGTATGTGCCAAGCATCAAAAGATTGAATATGCCAAGCTATTGCATTATGACAAAGATCAAAGATTCACCAAATAAAAGCTAACGAGTTTATTTTATTAGAAATTATGAATCAAGAGGAGGATAAGATTGATGAGATGGTGGCACATAATCTTATGTAAACCATTTTGAAGGCGAATTCAAATGGATTCTAAGAGAAGTTTGCAGAGAAGACAAGATATGGGGTAGATACATTGTATCCTACCTAATCCATCTAAAACCCTAATTTAGATGATGGATAATGAGCGAGAAAATGTTCTAATTTCTTGTATATAGGAATGTCTGGTCATGAAGCAAAAGAGTTAGAGAGTTTGGTGCAAAAACTTGAGAAGGAGAAGGAGAAAGAGGTTTTGCTTCATCAAGTGACCCAAGAGTAGAGTCTACAATGGTGTATTAAGCAAGAAGGCTTAAGAGGATGAATTCTTTAAGGGTGAACAAGTTGTTAGAGCTGCAAAGAATGGAAGCCAAGCAGAGTTGAGGATTGAACAGAGATCTATAATCTGCAAGTGAGGTTGTAAGTTGTATCAAATCAAAGCTCTACTGTTACTTTCTAACAATTGTATCAGTCTAGGGTAAGTCCTTTGGAGTAAGGTTGACTTAATAGTCATTGGAAAATTCTTTAACAAAGTGGCATTCCAAGTGAATGGCCTAAAGTCTTCTAACAAGGCTCACTTTTAACAGGGTGATTGAAATCCCTTAACCAGATCACATTTAACAGTGTGTATTGTAACCTTTAACAAGGTTGGCCTTTAATAGGGCATCACTTCAGAAGAGTGAAAAAGGAGTACCATGTTACTAGTGGTTTTTCTCAAATTGGGTTTTTTCATTAAATCATTGTGTCAAATGTGTTGATGGATGTGTTGTGCTTCATGCTTTACATTTCTGCAAGTTGATTTGACAGTAACATATAAGTTTTAGTTGATACACAATGAATGCATAAATGGATATGAATGTTTTATGGGTTCACTTAATTGTGAAAAGTTTTATTTGTACATATGGACCTTGAATAACTAATTCACCCCCCCTCTCAGTTATTCTAAAAGAATCCCAACACCTAACCCATTGACCCCACATTTAATATTGGACATTTAATTCTTTTTCCCAATATTAAATAATTACATCAAATATTATCACAATTTTACAATACAACTCATCAAGTATATCCCATGGGAATCTTTACATGTTGCATGTCCATCTAGATGCAATATTACATAATAAAACAAAATAATATTATGAAATGGATGCAACACCCATTATCTCAATAGTATCCCTCTTGTTGTATACATTTCATAGGGTTAATCTGTAGCCACATAAATGAACAAGGGAACAATCCCTCCTAGCACATCCACCATCATGGATCAAATTACACCATGTGCTACATCTTTGTACCTACAACAAAATCAAATTATCCAACCTCTCAAACATGAATGGTCCCACATCCTATTATGCTATTGCCATCAGACATACATAGAAGCCATCCAAAGAGAAAGCAACCCAACCTGTCACATAAGAAGATCATTAAATTTTGTACCGATTGAAATGTCAAGCACAAATAACTGATACAAAGGCAATCACATGTATATGTAGCAATAAAAAATTCATAGCTAAAATAGTACTCACTACAAGTGCAAACCCATCCAACTATCTATACCTCCAAAGGTATACAAGTGAATCTCACATCACTGACATATCCAATCTGTAACCTGCAATCACAAGCCTCAAGAGAAATACCTGCCACATATATACCAAGAAGCTCCTAGTGCAAAAGATAATATCAAATCTATAACCAATCCACTTAGAACGTCTCAAAGAAGTGAATCCATGTAGTATCAAGGACATCCACAATACATAAACCAATAATTTGCAAGAACAACTCTCATAAAAAATCTCCAATACTCTCCCAAGTTTCCCACAACCAACAAAGGAAAGAGATAAATGAATAACCATATCATCTCTCACATACATGAACACAAACTAATGATCACAATCTCCAATTGGTCTCAAAACTAATGTAAGTGAAATTGAAAATCCAGGAAGATAACTAAGACCAAAGAGAAACTATGCAAATCATAACCTATATCATGTCATTCTATGTACACCTCTAGATGTAAACTGTACAAGTATGATCTCCTCCATATAACTCAACTAAGAAGCCATAACAACACCCAAATCACACATATAACCAATCATGGATGTAAGCCTCTTACACCAAGGAATAACCATTCCCAATCCAAGAAATATGCCCAATATAAAAACATCTCCCAAACTCAATTGGCATAGTAACATATGCACATGGAGATAACCAATGCTAAACAATCTCTCAAATGATCCCTCTATAACTAACTCATGTACCAAAGCTCAAGATCCATATCAATGAAAGATAAGCATAAACATAATACACCTGAGAGAAACAATGGGCTATACCAATCAAGTAGTAAACCACCAAGTAGACCAAGAGTGGGGAATGAGAATGCTCATCAAGATATCGAAGTCTCCAACCAAAACTCACCTAATAAAAATCTCCTCTCAAGTCATATATGGTGAATACCCCTTGGACTTCCTACTAAAACCATCAATTGTCCCAAAAAATACATTAATAATCCAAGAGAAATCAGCATCACCACCATCTCTAAGTATCCATGAGCACCTATAACTAATCAATCGATGCCAACTCCAAATGCAACATAGTAATACCATGAAGTATTCAGAAAATGATCATTGTACTCAATACCAAGAAACTAAACAAATATCATTGTCAAAGTTCCAACCATGGCTTCAGGAACATAAATATGACAACATGATCTAACCATCTCAAAAAAGATAACATGCTCCATATGAGCATACCATAACATGTCAACTCTAAATGTGTATCAAGAGTATACCATAACATAATAATGAAACCATTCTAACTCCAAGGATAACATGTCAAATGAAAGCATACACTATACCTTTACCAAGAACCCCACAAGTCCTCAAGATGCAACCATTTCCACACACCATGGAGAACCAAGTGCACCATGAAAATGCCAATGATGCTTCTACAACAATAAGATCTAAGACAAACCTCCAACATCTACAAACACTCAATAAATATATCAATGCCAAAAACTCCCACTCAACCATGGTACTGAGTCACCCATGATATCATAAAAACCATCTCCTACATGAAGATCCTCCAGGTCTACACACATACAACCAAGTGTCAGTACTAAGTGAAACCAAGATCTCCAAACCAAACTAGGAACTAATCCTACATTGCCACCTCATCATTGTCATGTAATGCCCTACCCAAAGATCCTTGGAACAAGGATAGATAAAAGCAAAACAACTTTTTTTTTGAACACGTATAAAAGCACAAGACAACCATCATACATAGATCATGAAGATCACAATGGAAGACTAACCAAACAATAAAACACCAAAGATCTCCAAGCATCACCACTGACCAAAACATAAACAAGAAAACAATAGAGACCAACCATGGTCTCACACACGTCGAGGATGCAAAGGAAGCACAACTCAACTACTAAACACCATGCTAAAAGACAAAAGTTGACTCCTAAAAAATTGGCTAAGTTTGAAATCCTAAAGCCCTAAAATTTTCTAGAATCTTTATCTTATCTTGCAGAGGTCTGGAACCTATCTCAAAAGACTCATCACATATATTAAAATATATCTGAAGTATAAGGATACGTCAACTTATACTTAATGATATATTTTAAATCCCATACAAAATATGTTTTGAACTAGGTAGGTGTAGAACTTTAAACCCCATAGGAAATTTGTTTTGAACTAGGAAGGTGTAAAACATAATGTCCAAAACCAACTTCTAAAATTTCCCTAGCCAAGCCTAGATACCTCCTATTTTTCATGCAAGGACAATAGACTGATAGATTCTCACACGAGGATGTGCAACAAGCCACATGAGAAACTGCCCTCTACGCGTGGAAGTGCATGGCCCAACAGCCAAGGCACCCCAAAAATAGTGTGGGCTTTCATGCGAGAAAACCCAACACCATGTGAGATCTTGCATTCTCACATGAGAAAGTACAATTTCACGTGAGAATCCAAGACAGCATGCTAGAAACCAAAAAGAGAAAAAACTAAGGAAATAAGTTCCTCCACACCAGGGAGTACTAGATCCACATATCGAGGAAAGACATTCGATCAAAACTACTAGATGAAAATTCGCCTAACCATCCAACGTAATACTGAAAAGAAATAACTGAAAGCAGCATCATGGTGTATAAAAGTAACATTGAAATGAACAGAAATAACAAACTAAGCACGGGGTTCCTCCCAACCATAATAGCATCATAAGAGCATCATGGGTCCTAGACATCCCTCGTGTGTAATCTAAAACCACCAACCAGATCATCAAAGCTACATATGAGGACGTCACTACTAAAATGTGTTACAACATAAGAATAAGGAAATCTAACATGCTAGAAGCATAAGATAATCCTACAAATCAAACTCATCATCTAACATATGCTAACCATCATAATAAGGAAATGTGTCAATACTAACATCATCTAAACATGATATACAAGCATTCCAATGAAAGCATAAATCACAAGAAAGCATACTCTAGAATCGAAAGTACCAAGTGAAAACATCCAGCAACAGTCGCACAAGGGTAAAAGATTGTCTCTATACACTGGTCCCCAGCAGTAGTGAAGATAGCTATGCCTCCCAACCACGTGGAACCCGTAGGTTCACTCCCATCATGCTGATGGAGATAATGATCCAACCAGAAACATGCATAAAGAAAATTCCCATGGCTAACACTCACGCCAGACAATATGAGGATTGAAACCAAGAATAGAGATAATGCAAACTATAGGTCTTGGTTAGACATTCAATGGGCTAACATCATGGAGAGTCGCTTGGCATCTAGAAACCCAAGCTCAGACCATGCAAATTCAACTCCTCGATGGAAGGCTCTAACACACCACATCTTTTTATTATCTTAAGTTTCATTACCACCTTGTGCTTTATTTAGTTATCACTTGATTAAAGCTTCCTCTACCAACCTATGGTGTCGTGATCGTTAGGCTGTGAGATAGAAGCCCCCTTCATATGTTACCCTACCCCACCCATGCTCATCCAATAATGAGTGCCCATAGGCATGCATATTCCCAACCCAACCTAAATGATCATAACTCTTGGAAGTACCATGGAAGATTGAACCTTGCAAGTCACTAACAAATGTACACACACATACTTGTGTGTGGCACACCACCATCACGAAGTTCATAACACAAGGATTGGATGAGAACACAACATAAAATAACACTCAACTAAAAATAGTTTGGGAGGACATATGCGACATGCATCCCAATGTAGCATAAAAGTGCAACCATGGTCTGACTGACATCCAAATGAATGATCCAAGTCCATGACCAAACTCATGCCAAGAAAACCCGAGAAAACAAAGTGGCATACAAAACGAGGTAAAAACCCCCAAAACTAGAAAATTTCAAAATTAAAACCCATTTGATTTTTTGGCACAAAAGCCTCAAAAATCTAATAAAATTTAGGTTCTGACACTGTATTCAAAAATGGCTAGCATAATGGTGTGAACCCCCAAACCTGCATCCTAAAAATAGGTAGAATGTTCATACTCGACCAACTAGGTAGAACCAACAAATAGAAACAGTGGGGAACACTAATTCTCAACCTCCAAACCAATAGCTACCAAAAATAGATACTAAAATTGACCTGAAACAAGAAAAATGAGAGAGCCCTACCTAACAGCAAAAAGGGGCTAAAATTGAAAATAGCATAATAAAATAAATTGCTCACTGAAACTGTTGAAAATCACAGCAAAGCAAGGTATACTCGATTTGGATCCAATGAGACTGACCTCATGAAGGACCCATCCTCACAACTCTCATAATGAAAAGAAACATGGTCCTACAGAAGAGGATTCTCAAAAGAGCTCTCAAATTTGTATTATGTAAAAGCGAGAAGTGAAAAAATAAATCCCTTTTTCAATACTTATTCACTTTTTGAGTGAATAGTTGATTAGGGAAAATAGCCAGTTAAACTAGCTAAACTCTGAATTGACCCAAATGAAAATAGGTTATCCCTCATAATAGCAATTTACCTAAGGAAAAGATGTCATAAATTAAATTCAATACAATTAAATCTCAAAAACCCAAAATCACATAAATCTTCTTAACAACTTTTACGACAATGCGAACCTCTAAATGCATAAACACGCTCACTAGTCTAATCACATAATGCAAATGAGTTTAAATTTAATAATCACTGATAGGTTTAACTTAAAAAATTAAATAAGGATATGTTTACCATACAGGGATGACATTAGTGAAATATGAATAGTTGAATCACTAACTCCATGTGCCACTGTCAAGGATATAAATCCTGCACACTAAGACACATGATCAAGAGTAATTGTATATAATATCATAGTTGAAGCAATAAATGCATTAAATAGCTTATTTAACTATTTATTCAATTATACGTAAATAATCCATTTACATCACTCATGTTTGCATAAAGCATAAAGAGAGAAGAACAAAGTAAATAACCATAGCATAAAATCCATCACATGACAAAATCAGAGATATGTCCAAATACTAGATAATTGGATATTATCATAGACCTACTGTCATCTCAAAATGACATCAACATGCAAATATGATAAATTGATCAACATAGCAATAAAGCATCAATGGTATTGAAATCAAAGTATAACATCTGACCCTTAGGTCATCACAAAGTACAAATAATAAGAGTATCAAGTAGCTCTAAAATCAAAATAAATAAGGTACAAACTACAAACACGAGAGACACTACATGTCACAAGCTCCCAGTAAATCATGTATCCAAGCTATCCATGACATCATGATGAAAAAACCATCCTTTAACCATGAGAATCAACCAAGGCATCAAAGAGCTCAAAGTGCACATTATGAGCTCCTCAAAAGATACCAAATAACCATGATCCTCAACCAAGAAGATCACTAGTAAATTTAGGCCTAATTTGTGATGCGAAAAGGTCTCAATTTCGACACAAGTTGGTCGCTAAAGCCACCAAAGTCGTCGTCGGACAAATTTGGTCAGTTTTCTGCCACATTCATTGCGCGTCAGAATTTCATCTACATAAATGTCGATTTACCGACACAAATTTCGTCCATTTCTCTATCCAGCCTAAACTGTTATTTTCCCAATTTTGACGTAAACTTTCCCAATTTTGAGTTTGAATTCTGATGACAAACCCTTAGCTTTCGACGTCGGAGCCATACTCGCGACGTAAATGGTGCCAATTTGGTGTCTCAATTGCGACGAAGATTGGTCGCAATTGAGACCAACATATGTCGCAATTGAGATGCGCTGTCCCATTTTTTTTAAAGCAACTTTGCTCTCATAAGAGCGTTCAAAACTGCACAAAACTTGATTATAAAGTGTAATTTCTTGATGCATGAGAGTCAAGGTATCATGCACATTTATTCCTCCACACCATTGTTTCATTCGTCAAATGATTTATTTTATACAAAACAATGGGAAGGAGGAAGAAATGTGCATGATATCCTGTTTCCATCGAGCAATTATGCTTTACAACTCAAATTTTGTGGACTTTAGAAGGCTCCTATGAGAGCAAAGGCTTTGCAATAATTGGCACAGCGCATCTAAATTTTGGTTCCTGCAGGGAAGAATAAAATTAGGAAATAATTATTTATCAAGAATGAAAGCCAATAATTTCATCTATTTTTCAAACAGATAAACGTGACAAAAAAACTTACAGTCCCAATCACATCATCATAAGAGCGCATATATAACTATAACTATAACTGTCTAAAACCAACATAATTTACAAATATCCACAATTCAAATATTATCCCTTAATTTTTTCTTTAATAATGCTCCAATGCCTTAGGGCATTCAATTAGAAACTTCAAAATTAATGCTATCAAGTTATATGTCATTTCATAGCCACCAAGGATAAGGTCCATAATAAGATTCAATATCTCTTCATCCATAATGTATATTAATGCTATCAAGTTAGTTGTTATATTAATAAGATTCAATATCTCTTCATCAATATACCTCTGGTTCTCAATGGAGACGTGCTCCAATCAATAGGAAACATCATCATGAAGCAGGAGGTGAGGTTGAAGGATTTTATGGAGGCATTTGGAAGTTAATTACAGAGGAAGAGATTTTAGCCTGGAAGAAGTTGTGGCCAAAAGAATCGCTAGAATGATTGATTGTTACATTAGAATTATCTTCATTTAACATTAAATTTGCATGCATATTGAAATGGTTGACATCATCGTTAAGTGCATTTGATGATAGCACATTTTTTTAGGATATACATAGAGAATGTCAAGAGTGTTGTTGACAACTTTTCTATTTCTTTTGGCTTTAACATTGATGACTGTGTTCCAACTATTTTGGGCTAATATTTGCTTCACAAATGGCCGATGCATATGAATCTTGTGCCAATAGAATGACTTTTGTTGAAGTTAACCATAATGTATACATATATTTGTAATCATTATAGTCAGGATGACAACTGTTGCAGTTCACTTGCCCATTGAAGAGTTGATTTTTTTATGACGGCACAACAAAATGTTCTGAACCATAGATTGCTTATCCTAAAAATCTTTCATCATCCTCTGAAACTAATCAATAATAATGCAATATATTGTAGTATTAACTGTTTAAATTATTCCTGCAAATGAGGAACTTAATATAATTTGATTGAGCAACCTTACATTTTGTACATCGCCATTTTGTATTATACCTCAAACAAAAAAATGATGGTGCCATGTGATCAAGACAGCAAAAATCTCTATGGAATGTACAAAACTGGGCACTAGACTTCTTCTCCATCTACAAGGCATTCCATGTTGGAGACAAAACCTTGTATCTACTCCACAAATAATGTGCTTACTAAAGTTGTTGCGGCAGAAAGTTCTCATAGGTTAGTTCTAATCAAGTCTGGTGAATAATATGTGAAAACATCAATACAGCAAAGGCACTAATTTTGCCCCATTTTCCTCATGTATGAGAGCCTTGAAGAGAAGCTTGAATAAAAAGAAATTAGTCGTATGTATTAACTTAATAGTAGCAAAACTGAAGAGAAAAATTGTTGGCGGTGAACTACTTAAGCTGCAAATACAAGAAAAAGACTAGTCGCAATGTATGGGCTATCCTAAGTGGCAGAAATGGTCATAGTATAGTGAAGTTCACATTTTCAATTAATCTAATTTGTAATTAAAAAGAAATTTCACTATATGGAAATATGAGGGCTTCTTTTACAAACTTTTTTTCATTTATAAGAATTTTAAGAAACTTTTTTTGTCAAATTTTAAACCAAAAGGATTGCATTGGACTAATGTTTGAAACTCTACCAAGAGGAAATTGAACTAAGGCATCCAAATCTTAACACACTATATTATAACAATTTCATAGTTAAGAGTTGTGCTTGTAGACAACATCCAAATCTTATCTGGTGGGTGCCTCTCATATTAAATTTTAAAATTATTTTTTTCTAGTTCAACATGGAATGACCTTTCATGTTGGTTAGTCTACTAACCCTAACTCATCTCATCTAGGTCATATCAGATCTTGATAAAGGCTAGTTTGCAACAATTTAACTTCTAATAGCTAGTTTGTAAAAGTAGTTAAAATAACTTATTAGTAATACAATTATCTTCATAAGGAGGTCTAATTTGCATTCTCAGTACAACACTCATGCCCAAATATGCTTTCAAAAGGTATTTAAACAACAATTAGATCTTGACAAAATTAGATATGAAAGTGGAAATGATAATCAGGTCATGTACCTCTTCTTTATCTCGTTTGTGCTTGTTTTCCTTAACCTTTTCGTGAAGATTTGCAATGTACTTATCAAATATCTCCCAACAGAAGCTTTCATCACTAATTGCCCTGAATATTCATATCCAATATATTTATAGCTACTACTAGTGTAAGGTACATGATAACTACCTTTAATTACTCATAATAAGATTAATTCCTGATAGTGGCTCTTTTACCTGTATGCTTCCGCATCTTTGAGAAAAGGTATGCAATCCTCCCATTCTGAGGAAGCAACAATTTCCTGAAATGGAAAAACAATATATAACTAATTTATCATTACATAGATAGAAATTCATTTATGATAAGAATAGAAATTCATTCATATTCAGGATTTTTAATGTACAAAACTCTGTGAAATTTTACTCCAGGTGTAAAAGTAGTAGAGGAAAAAGAGACTGCATTAGAAGGATTTTTTCCAAAATGAATAATGTAAACCTTCAGAGAATAAAGAAAAGCCATGAAATCATCTGCCAGCCTTTCCCTCCTTTTTGCTTCTTTCTCTTCCTTTTCCTTTACTTGTTCAATCACTTCTTCAAACACAAGCTGCAAGCAATACACAAGATGTTAGTAAGACCTAACAAAATCATATATCCCAAAATAACTTGCATTACTTTCAACATTTGCAATTGTTTCAGTTTAACCTAATAAAAATCCATTATCCACTAATAAGAACAGACTAATGCATTTGTATGCAATGAGTCAAAACCAGTGCAAATGAGTCAAAACATAATATAGTTGATGCAATGATCGAATCAGTTAGGAACCAGAGTCATATGGAACATAAGGATAAGATCCTTGTTTGTATAAATAGTAGTTACTAGGAACATAACAATATGTGACAACATTGTTCAAAGGCAAATACCAAATACTTTTATTGTGAAGTCTTCTGTAGCTGAGACAAAAAATCTAGAAATGTAACCAGAACAAACCTTAAGATTTTTTTCAGATGCAGCAGCCAAATCATATAGTTCCCCAATGGAGGCTTTGAACTTGTCAAGAGTCCATGCTGATGTTACTATGAGCTGCAATCATTACATCAAAAAGATTACAATATATTTTACATCCAATGGAAAATCTTAAAGCACAAAAGGCACACCTTTCCTGACTCCATAGCATCTTTTATGTTTGATTTGTCCTTCTGGTACTGCCAAAGATACATATTCAAAAAACAGTTACATCAAAGGAATCAAACATACATTGCCTTGAGTAATAATGATTGCAAGCCTGATTGTGAAAGTGCAATTAAATCCTGCAATCAGATCATTAAAATATATGCAACTTTCTTACCTGCTTTTTCATCCCTTCTGCAACATCTTCAAACAAATCCTTGGGTGGTGAACTAGATGTATTTGAAGCAGGCTCTTTGCTTTATGATCCTCCAGTTCTTTTCTTTATCAAAGAACTCGAGGATCATAAAGCAAAGAGCCTGCTTCAAATGAAGTGTGTCTTTGCTATAAGCAGGCCAGTTGCTTTATGATCCTCTAGCAATCTTCGAAATTCATCCCGATTTTTACATTCTTTTTGGCACAGTTCTTCCTGTATTTAAAAATATTCAAGTCATTCCAATATACAAAAATAAGACAAATGAAAACTATGGAAGCACACTACTCTCTCATTCTAGAAAACCTTTTGAATCGTTTGTACTTCTTCCTCCTCCAAATCAGATATAACACATCAAAATTTCAGGATGTTCTCAGGTCATTAGGTATGACAACTTTTGGAAAGATAAGATGCTCGTAACCGAAGCCATTATCCACATAATGACAAAAAACTATTCATCAATCAAGATAAAAATCAAACAGCTTTCCAAACATAGGCATTTCATAGCCATGCCATCTCCAGCGCGCCTTCCAAATTCGAGTACAACAATATGGGTTCTAAGATTACACCAAAAGCAGGTCCAAAGAGAAAGTCAGATAAATTTGCAGGTTAACATGTGTATTCAACACAAGATCACAATTTCCTACAGGCAAGACTTTAAGATAGAAAAAAAAGAATGTGAATTTGAGATTTGCTGGGATACCTTGCAAAGTCATTACAATTTCAGAGATTCCTGACTTCAAAATTCATAAAAGAAATGGAATAATGTTTTAAGGAAGATCAATTGGGGTTATAAAACCCAAGCATGAAATTAAGGAATAGGACAAAGAATGAAATGTCATTAGTTTATCAATCTAATTTAGTGTTCATGTTTTCTGCTCACCATAACCTTCCTACCCATCTCAAATATTATAATGTGAGAAAATGCCGAAAACTCACCTTGGTTGAGCGACTTGTCCACCCTTTTGATTCCCTCCACTGTTGAAAGAACTAAAATATATCAACAAATTAAGTGTTAGTGAAACTACTTGAACAAATGAAAGGGAAAAGTTAACAAATTTTGTACAATCTAAGGGATTTATTGTGAATTAAGTAGACTTCGAGATCATTTGATTTCTAACATATGATAATAGATCACACTATTGAAACATTGATATAACAAGCATACAATATATTGAAAAATAACAACAAAAAGCATTACATATTCTAAAAACAATAATATGTACCAGAGATGCAAGGGGTGAGGACGCCATCTCCTATAACCATACAAGTCCCCGCAAGGGCTAGTATTAACAAACATCTCAGGGCTAGTATTAACAAACATCTCTTGGCAAAGTTACTTTGTTCAAGAGCTTCCTTTATCCTAATGGCTCTATTGGGTTGTCTACCTGCAACTTCAAGTGTATATGAGGAGAGTTTCCTGTCTTCTTCCTGGTAATTGGTATCATGCTAACATTTGCATGGTGGCAAATCAAAGAATAAAGAGAAAACGTTCCACTTGCAAAAGAAATTGTCCCTTTAAACTTAGAACACATGTTTTCACATCAAAAAGATCAAACTTTGACCTAAAAACAAGTGAAACTACAGCTGTTATAATCTTACCATCTCCATTATCATTGGCCCACAATACAATGAAGACGTATTTGATGAGGGGAAAAAGAGTGAGAGAATATATGATCAAAGACAAATCCCCAAGAACATCATCAGGATGTTTGATGCCATCAGGAAAAGTACTCGCATACACATAAAGTGGTGATGTTCCTATGTCCCCATAAACCACACCAATACTCTAAAACGCCAATTGCACAACTATAGCCATGCTCAACATTTGAGAAACAGGATTTGTCATAAAGCGATGTTAGAATAGTTACTAAAATGGTCATAAATTATGTTGTTATAGTAAAATAATACTTTAACTTAAGAGAAAAAAAACTATAAAATATTAAAACATGATATCGTGCTTTAAAAACTAAAAAGGTACCTGTAACAAAGAAGTTCATTTCGACTTGCTAATTGGTTGTCACTATTAACTATAAGCTTATCTTTAAAGTTTGAGCTTCACTTGGTTTCGAGAATAGTTAAGTATTCTCTACTTAATAGGGCCAACCACGTGAAGGTGGAAGCTCATTTGGCCCCTCCCCCCCCCCCCCCCCCGCCCCCCCCCCCCTAACATCAATCTAAATTCCCCATTAACATTTAATAACATTCAATTCATCCATTTTTGAAATAGAACATTCAATCATTATAATCACATGATAACACTCATTAACACATAAAATTCATAAACACACAACATTCATGAATAATTCATTAACACGCAACATTCAAGAGTAAGTCATTCATGAATAATTCATTAACACAATATTCATTAACAATATTCAAGAGTAAGTCATTCATGAATAATCATCTCTTTTTTGCTTTCTTGCTGTTTCTTTTTTTCATAAAATTTCTAAGAGGAATATCAATGTCCTCGTTAGGATCCCCCTCCTCTACTAGTTGTAACACATGTCTCCTCCTCATTCATCAAGAACACCATGAGGTCGTTGCACCAAAGGGGGGTCTGCTGCAATAACAAGTACTTCATGAGGTTAAATTCCCACCATTTTATATTAGTGAATTATGAGTTTTTATTTAAGTAAAAGAACTATAAATCAAAAAATTAATTTAAAAGAACAAAACATAGATTTTCTTTACCTGAATGTGCCACATGATCTACCTGCTGATCAATCTGAACATCCTCTGGCACTCGTTCAGCACGACATGATTCTATATCCTCAACACAAAAAGGTTACACCAAGTTCAATTAAAGATGTTAAATTGTATTAATAATTACATAATTAGTTTTAAATAACAAATGAGCACCTCCATCGACAGTACGATGCACATCAGGGGCTTCATGATGCTGCGTATGATCTGTGTCAGGATTAACAGGCTGCATTGCAATGTCATGCACATTATTATCAAATAAATTGTTGCTCAAGTATTCAATTTCTAATATATTTTTTGGCATATTTACCTGTGCACATGATGCAGGAGACTGTTCGGTTGGGGCAATGGAAGCTTTTCGTAAGCGTTCAGCCACCGCTACATAGCCTTGCTTGAAGGCAATTTTTTTGTGTTCTTCTGTGGCCTCCAAATTAAAATCAATGCCCTGCATTTTTTTATTAATTAAAAAAATTATATGCATTTTATAAATAATTTTTCTTTGCAATTCATTTATTGCTACTTATAATGCGTGCTTTGATTTTGGAATATCCCCCAGAGCCAAGTTTGTGCTACCCAACCTTTTCCAGCTTCGCCTTTGTTGCCTTTGATGTGTCTTGCAACCTATTAAAAGTTTGAAATATGTTAGATGATATAAAGAGAATAATAGAATCATTGTGGAAACATTTACTTCACTTGGCTTTGATGTCTTTGAAGGAAAAAAATGCGCCATATGTATGGGTTCGATTTCCTGGTCAAAATTCATGGGATATTTTTACTGAGATCCTTGAGAAAGCACATATAGTTACAACTCCAGGAAGTGGGTTTGGACCCGCAGGTGAAGGTTTTATAAGGGTGAGTGCCTTTGGTCACAGAGAGAACATATTAGAAGCTTCATTTGTCAATATATCTTCATTTGTCAATATATCTTATGTAGGATTTATGCCCAGATTGAGATTGAGATTTATAAGCAATTGTGTCAGCATATGAATTACATACCTTTCATATTTACAATAACAAAATTTAAATACCAAAATTGAGGATTATGCGTGGTAGTATGTTGGAGAAATAACTCCTATTTTAGGGATTTTGACAAAACAGCATAGCGAGAAATATTGAATTCAAAAGGATGAGAATGTGAAGGAACAAGAGGTGCAGGTGAAGGCTCAAATCACATGAAAAGTCATTTGTACACACTGTGAATTTTGTTGTACATTATGTTGTATTTTAAGAGTGCTCCCCCAAGGTAGATGTGTTAGGCTTGGTACTTTGTCTCTTTACTTCACTGATATATGTGTTTGAATTAGTCTACACACAAATAATTAACATGTTACCAAAGCTGATACACCTTTTGTGAGCTTGCAAAGAGCTAAGGAACGGAAGAGAAATATTGGAAGCAGGGTGATATCAGGAAAAATCTCTTAATGAGTTTCCATCTTTACAGTTTCCACAGGAGAAAAAGTAGGGATTCCCTAAAAAGGATAATCTATTGGTTGGGTATAGACACATAATCCATGTGATCAAAGCTTCAGCAGGAATGGAAAATACTAAAAAAGAAGAATGGATTTTAGATGTGGTGGAAATGCTCAGCTTTAAATTCTTTAGGATTCTCAGACTACATTGTTATCTGAAGATAGAGATTAGATTTTGTGATGCTTCACACTTAAATCTGATGTATAGTGTATATGCACTTCTTTTTTGATATCCAACAAAGCACAAAATGGAATTGATGACAGTATAAAATAAAAATCACTAATGACAACATTATATATTGTTATCATAGTTAACAGAATACTATAGAATATGGGATTTGATATCTTCAATGATGGATTTCATCAGGATTTACATGCAGATTAAGTGCAGATTTGATGCACACATGACCCAAAAGAAAATAGGGGATAGGAAACTCAAGATAGCGAGCAATTATTGTAAAAGATAGGGAAAGTCAACAAGTATAGTGGTCAAGACGTTGCTTATTTTTATAACTCAAAATCTAACATGGTACATCATATCACAAGATTTGGTTGTCAAAACTTTGAGTAGGAATTTCTTAGTTGAATTAGAGTTTGAGTTCAACGAAGATAAAATTTGAGAAAAGAACACATAGGAGACATAGGCTCTAAAATTTGTCACTAAATATGAATAAAGGGCTTCATTTTGTCAATATATCTTATGTAGGATTTATGCCTAGATTGAGATTGACATTTATAAGCAATTGTGTCAGCATATGACTTACATACCTTTCATCAATAGATAGATTAAATTGAGCTAGTTGAAATTGTTGATACTAAAGTTGAACCCTAAATTTGCTCATTAATGTACTAGTAGTTAATACTATTGCATACCTTTTTGGATTTTCTCGTGCACTTTCTTTTGGCAGACGTTGCCCTTTCTCCTTTGCATCCAAAATGAACTCATTCCAGTCCCTCACTGAAACAAAGGGAGGATGCTCGTACTTTGGGTTGTGGACGAGGCTCTTTCTATATGTGTCCCTCACAACCTTAAGATGTCTGGCAGGTTTTTGTAACAATTTCTTATGATAAAAAATATTACTACCAAACTCATGCTCTATATCTTTGATGAGCTCATCTTTTAATTTTTGAGATTGGTAGTTCCACCTTTTAAGAAAAAGCACAAAATTGTTAGATATAGCTAGTATAAGAAAAGACTTGAATGAAAGGAAAAATGTTGCACCAATTAATGATATGAAAAAAAAAAAGTGGGATAAAATTAGTTCAATTATGATGTACAGCAACCTAGTGCGTATGGTGGGCCCGAATCTTCGCAGCATGAGGTCATAAAGCCTCCTATAAAATGTATCGTTTCTTGCAAAAAATGTCATGGGATAATTAATAGTAAAAACCATTAAAATGAATCATATGAAAGAAGACTCCCACTTTTGGTTCTTTGTAGAAAAATTAGTTAGTATCTTCTACTCAAAGCATGAAATTGCAATGTACCAAATTACTAAACTAGAGAATTACTGGTATAGACAAAAGGTCATTGATAATTCAGATGATCCTATCAAACCCCTAATAAAAAGGAATTCCAGAATAATTGAACAACTTGCACAATACGACACACTAAAGGTCATGAGGCATCACTCAACATCAAAAGCCCTTGCATTCACCACTTCCTATCATGTTTACATCTTGCAAGAAAATCCTTATTAGAATATAAAAAATAATTATTTAAAGTACCTGGAAGCCTAGGACATTTCAAAGGCATTAATACATTATGGTCAATCAAAAATGATGTCTCCATAGATCCCATGCTAGAAACACGGGTAGCTCCAGGAAATGACAGTGAATTATCACCAATAGATGTACTATGATCTGCATTTGGTGACGTACCAGACGGTGCATCTCCTACCACAAAAAAAACAATACACTATGTGATGCATCCCAAGATTAAAGTACATATTATCAACTCATAATTAACACAAAACCAAATATAGCAAAACAAGGATTTACCAGCTAGATGACCCATTGTTGCCCACATTGCAGTCGGCAATCTCGTACGGGCATCCGTCAACCTCGTAGGAGTCTCCTGCACTAGATGACTTGAACAATACATTGTTAGCAAAGACATTCTGAAATAATAAAAGTAAGAGTTAAGAAGTTTTGAATGTTCGAAATAAAAAATTCCTTCTAACTTGTCAACTAAGATTATTTTACCAATTGCAGCCGGAACTCTGCTACTACCGCCCTCACCACGTTTTCCTTGACCACGTTCTAGATCAATTACCAAAAATTCCTGTATAACAAGAATTTAGTAGTTAAAGTTTCTTACAACTCTTTAAAAAAATTGCATCAATAAAGTATTTTTGCACATATTACATATTTTACTTCACAACATAAAAGATTATAAAATATAAATCTTTATTGAACTTTTGTTATAACTAAATATTCATTGGAGCTTACTTCATAACGCTGAGCTTGCACTTTCAATTCTGATAGCCTCTTCCTCATCTCCTCGGGTTCCATATTTGCCTCATCCAAAAATTTCATTTCTTCTAAATTAATTTGCCTAATTTTTTTTTCAACATTTTTATAAAATTGGGAGTATCAGCAATATCGGCCTAATCAGAATGCATAGCTAGTGGCTCGGTGGTCACTACTACTGCTTTACCCTTATCCTGAACATCAAATTGTGAGAGGAATATCAGTAAAACTATCATAAAAACTCAAAAACTGTAAATAAAATAATGTAATAATATAACATTTTTCAACTATCTAATTTGTACAATTTCAAAAAGGTTTACCCTTGCTGAAGAAGGGGTGGGAGTAGCATCCTGCTGACCTCTATCATCTGTCAGATCCATATCATCCTGTCACAAAGATTAAACATAAAAAATTCAGCTAACTGAAAGCAATAGACAGCAAAAAAAAACTTATTAACAAAATGGTAAATAGTACTTACAGCCCTCATGATAGTAACATTGTTTGTATCTATGTGATTTAAATGGTAATCAATTAGCAGTTCTTCCCCTGCACTTATTGATTTTATTGCACAAACAAAAACTTCATTCCCCTCACACGCCTCAAATAAGTTGCTTACTAGTTGAAGCAGGTTGCGTACTATTTATAAAACCTACAATATTACCTATTGCTTTTGCTCTCCCATCAATGTACATAGCAAATCTTTTACTTTGATCATTTTCTTTCCGTTGTATATAATTAGCTAATACCCCATACCTACGCATACTTTTTTTTTATTGAACAATCTGCATCCAATCATTGTAATTGTAACATGGACCGACATACTTGAACAATTCGACAACTTTGTTGTAACATACCTTTATCCCATCCATGGAAAATAGGCCCAAACCATGTAATGAGGATGGAGCAATGTGATATGTCCTCTCATTAACACAAAAATCTGTGTTCATTGGAGGTAGCTCATTGGGTATCCATTCTTTCTCAATGTGTGAGTACCGAAAGGGCACCTTGATGTCGCCTTTGGTCTCATCATCATAAGAACATGACCCCCCATTAGCAAGGAAAAGTTGCATGCGTTTATCAAAAAAAATTCTATTCTTTTGACCTCTAGATGATCTCCCTCTTTTAGCCGTACTACATGTAGAGCTTTCATCTACCGTTTCCTCATTTCCCTCATTCGATGTAGATAGATCTAAAAAGCACCTATTTGGTGGGTCCTGTAATCCATCAAATGGAAAGTGAAAGTGACATATATAAAATGTAGTAAGTTGAAAGTGATTATACAATTATATTTCTATACGGACCTTCTTTGTCTATATATACATTATATGATTATATAATGTCTATTTATAACATACGTGCTCAATGATAAACAAGAAGAATATAAGAAAGTTATGTCTATTTATTGACTTATACTTGCTGATCCATGTCACTGTGCACAATCCACGCCAAATTGGTCAAATCTCCTGTAGTCAATTAACTGTTTGCAAAAAGGGTGACAATCAGACACAATATAAACATTGGTAATTATAAATAACCTATGTTGTAATCATTAGAAATGAACACAATAAATATGTAATCAAATTTCCTGAATATGTTAATCATTTACCTTAAGTTAGCTAAAAAATACATGATACACATTTGCTACAAATAACTTAGAAGACAACATGAACAATAGGCAACATCGCAAACATGTCAACAGAAGGGGTGATGATGTACCTGTAGTCAATTGACTGTTTGCAAAAAGGGTCATAATTAGACACAACATAAACATTGTTAACTATAAATAACATATGTTGTAATCATTAGAAATGAACACAATAAATATATAATCAAATTTCTTGCATATGTCAATAATTTATCTTAAGTTCGCTAAAAATTACATGATACGTGTATGCTACAAATAACTTAGAAGACAACATGAACAATATGCAACATCATAAACATGAACAAATTTACCTTATATATGGAATGCAAGATCGTCAACAGAAGGGGTGACGATGTTTGTAGTCATTGATTATCTTCTTCTTCTTCATCATCATCATCATCATCATCATCGCCATCATCACCATCATCATCGCCATCATCATCGCCATCATCACCATCATCATCGCCATCATCACCATCGCCATCATCATCATCACCACCATCATCATCATCATCATCACCATCACCATCACCATCACCATCATCGTCATCACTATCATCTTGATCTTCATCATCTGCTTCTTCATCATGTTCAATATCTTCTTCTTCCATAACATTATACTTTATCGGCCTTCCTCTTGGATCATGTCTAACAACAAATGACCAACCCTGTTTATTTGGAACCTCTGAGTAAGACACTTGCTCACATTGTCTTGGAAGAACATAGGGCTCATCTCCAACTGGCTCAAATGACCTTGTATTGATCATTGTAAATCCATTATCATGTTGAATAACCGTTCTATCTGGATCATTTTGATTTAGTCGTAACCTGTACCATTTGACAACAAATAGAACTACTTTGAAGGTGTTAAATTCACACTCAATTATATCATCCAAGATGCCATAGTATTGATTTTGAGATTGTTGAGGATGTATGTCGCTTCTAGATGATATATTGGTGACCTCGAAAACTGCAGTTATCCCAGAATCACAAGTTTTCTTTGTGTCATCCAACCTTTTTATGTGGAATTTGTGGCCATGATAGTACATAGCTTTGTGGTGCTTGACCTACAATTTTTGAAGTCTATGTAAATTATTTGCATCGTGAGTTGATACGAAACATACGTCGAGTTATGATCATTAATAAATTTCTACGTACCTCTCCACCTCTTAAACCATTTACTAGATAAACTACCATTGGCATAACATTGGAATCTCCATTATGATGAGCTTCTGTAACCAATGAGGCAACACCTTCCCATGTTAAAGAGAAACCATTTTGTTGACATCGTTCAATCCATTCCATCATCCAATCAAGATTGTTCGCAATATACAAATGTATTGCATCCCACTCTCGACCACCTATTTCAAATAAATACACCAATTAAAAATAACTTATATTGAAGATTTATATGAATTAATTAACTACAATAAAATCTTAGATTTACCTCTCACTTTCCTTGATCTACCTTTGCCCGTCAAGTACTCCCCTTTGAATTTGTTAATTGAGTTGGGATCCCAAATACGATCTACATGGATGTTTGCTGCAAACTTAGGAAGATATTCAGTAATGTACACCATGGTCTGGTATACCATATATCCCTCCACCATAGCAAAAACATTGCATAATTATTTTGACCATTTGATGGATTAGTAATAATAAATTAATTTAGATGACCACTAAATCAAAAAATACCTGGAACAATCAGTGTCAACATTATGTGCTCTCTCTTTATGGACAACCAAGGAGGTATGTTATTGTTGATAACAAAAACAGGCCACACTAAGTAAGTAGATCTCATCTCTCCATAAGGATTGACACCGTCTGCTACCAATGAAAGCTTGAGATTATGAGGTTCTTTAAAGTGTGGCCATTTTTCCTCTATTTCCTTAAATGTCAAACCATCTGCAGGCATTCGCATAATGTCATCTTGACTTCTATTACATGCATGGTAATCCTTAAATTGTGCCAAGCTATTGCACTTGAATAATCGTTGCAGACGTGGAATAATGGGAATATATCGAAGAACCTTGCAAGGCACCTTTTTTGTTAATCAATCTGATTGATATCTACTGATATGACAAGTAGGGCATTATGTTGCAAATTCATGTTGTTTATAATATATAATATGATCGTTCGGACATGCATCTATTGTTTGATACTCCATTCCAATATCTTTCATGATGGCAGATAATTCTTAGTACGAGTGAGGTAGAATGTTTGATGGTGGTAACAAACACTCACCTATCAACCTACGACCAAAAATATAATTTCTTAGATTAAAGAATATTAATTGCTACACGAACCCAATGTTAATTGTAAGGGAACTACGAGTAAAATAATGAAAGAAGATGGCATACCTTAACATACGTGTCATTGCTACATTGGATAAACCATTCATTACCTTCAAGTTCACCAATAGTAATACAGCGGCAAGAAGAGTTATTTTGGAGCCTTCATATAGGGGTTGCTCTGCCTTCTCAAGTAAAGGTACATCAAACTCTGCATCATCATTACCATCATCATCATCATCATTATCATCTTGATCATTGTGATCATTTTGATCATCGTGATCTTCATCATCCTGATCTTCTTCCATGGTATCATTACCTTCTACTTCAATATTCACACCTCCATGTTCCCTCGTTTGGAAAACCGCATTCTTCGAATTGTCATGGTCCATAACATGAAACTTAGGGATGTTGACCTATATGAAAATGATGACCTTATATTAACCATGACCATGATGTCATCATCAAATCATGTCTCATGTAATTTATAAACTATTAAAATACATACCAATGAGCGATACTCGTTTCCCCCTTCAATGTGACCATGTTGCCTATAATGTTGCTCAGCTGTTGTGATTAGATATCTTTGAGTCTTTAAGCCCTTACACATTTTGCAAGGACAATAACATTTTCCATTACCTTTTCTTTTTAAGTTAGACTACAGTCTAGCAATTGCCTCCCTATTTTTTTGTGCATTGATATCATCAGACATGGTCTTTCTTGAATGGAATGACTCGTTGGTGGAAGAAGGATGATTTGTTTGCAACCTACAGATGGAGTAGTAAGAGGAAGACACATATAAAAAGGAGTTAGGTCTCTGAACCAAGAAGGAGTTAGGACATGCTAGAGTGGGGTCAGCCCAAGATATTTTGGAATCTTGAAGAACCTGGTAAAGGGTATCTGGAAAGGTGAAAATAAACAAGTATTTTTACAGCTACAAAGGAGGAATCGAGAGCATTATAAATAATGAAGAAGAAACTTAAATCCATAAAACTTCACCTCTATTTACAATTTGACCTTTCTACAAGTGAAATATGACAATATACAAAATTTCCAATCACATTTTCACTTAAAATAGAACACCAAATATACCTTTGCTACAATATCTTCTTCAAATTCTTCGTTATCAGATTCTTTAGAACTGCAAGCTCCTGTGCAGAAAAAATATGAGATGTACTAAGTAATTTTTGATGGGCAATATTTAAACAAATCGACTATCAAAAAAAAAAATTATGAAATTTAGTTGCTTTATTATGTACTAAAGACTTGGCAAGATGTTCCCAAGTCTATCTATAGAATGCCTATCTGCATGGTTATTTGCAAATAGTCTAGTATGGTGCTACTTTTGAACAACAACAAATGTCACTGGGGCTGGTAATTTGGCTCAAGAGATGCACAAGCCTATTGACACCACAAAAATTTTAGTTCATCATATAGCATTTAGCTGTCTTCTTTAACAAAATCCAAAGAGAATACAAACAAACTAATGAGCCGTGTCTATCTCAATTGAATAGCAAGTACTATAGTGAGTATTAGGAAACTGACCTTGCGAATAGCATCCAGTTCATAAAGTATTAGGAAAGTGATCTTGCTGATTAGTTTAACATAGATTGATGAACAGAAAATTCATAATAAAAATCTGATTTTTTTCCACACTTGTTCAAACTATATAATGAAACGACAAAAAATGAATTGTATGCAAAGAACATATTGTAGGCTATCCAAGTTGAAAGTGAATAGATGACCTTTATGGGGTGCTGTACCAAGTGGAGCAAGTATATGAGAGCTTGAAGATGAAGGCCTCCTATTTTGGGGCCAATATTTGGTGGTTTCGAGGTGCCTAGGGAGAACCTTTGATGCTAAGTCTTAGTTATGTAGACTTTGGCGAATCTGGTGAGCTTTCTACGAGTTTGTACCTGTTGTATCAGCAGCCACTATGCCCTATTCTAGACCTTCAATATTCTGATTGACATCAATTATAAGTGTGCATCCAGAGGTTAGCTACAATTGATTGGGGTGGCTTTTAGTGTGTATCAGTCTAATTTGACATGTGTGATGGCAGTATCAACGTGTTATCAGCATCTTACATTATTTAGAAGAGGTGTAGTTCAGTAGGTAAATGTTCGGTCATTGTGGGAATGGTATTCTATGCTTTCTGTTAGGTTAATTTGTGTTGTTGCAGCAGTCTGATTTTATAATCTGAATGTTGTATCAGTTTTTTTCAATAATGTTCTTGTTATTTTGCTATATTGTAATGCATCTTACTATAATGTCCCCTTTTTGACATGACATTCAATAATAAAAATAAAAAGTAAAAATATAAAAAATTAAAATAACATGTAATATAATTATAATTTAATTAAGTTTAGTGAATGATCAAAATGAATGCAATAAAGAGTTATGAGTATTGAAGGATTAAGATATAAAAGAGAGACCATTCAATATTTAAATTTATATTGGAAAAGGTAGAAACAAATACTTATTGATTTAACTCAATTTATAATTGTTATTTAAATATTTCTTAAAATAACATAATCCTTAATCTTTTTTTTAATTCTCTTCCAACTATCTCTATTTAGTGCCTACCATGTTTATGTGCATGTTTTTTATGTGTTTTGGATAATAAGTCTAATTTAATTTGTCTATGGACTAAGACCTTAAATTATTGAGCTTCTCTTTGTTTTATGAAAACTATAGCATTCTCTACTTAACAGGGCCAACCACGTGAAGGTGGAAGCTCATCATGGCCCCTCCTAGGAGTCTCTTATGACCCTTTAAGACATTTTGAGAGCTCTAAGATTTATTCTTAGGGATCATAAATGATCATAAAGGGTCATAAGGGATCTTAGGACACAACAACTAAGAAATATAATTGTAAGCATCATGGTCACATTTTTTTGGAATCAATGTAATTGAGTTGTATACCCAAGCGATGAAGTGCATCTAGAAAATGAAACTACAACCTATTGGGATTGAGACAAACCTTATAAAACAAAAGTAGCTAGGAATGATCGCTTGCCAATATCTATTAAATAGATTTGTTGGAGGACCTTGTATTCATGAGCTAGGAATGATCACTTGCCAACAGTTGTTGAATACATTTGTTGGAGGACCTTGTATTCATGAGCTACAGATGTATTCAGCAACTGTTGGCAAGTGATCATTCTTACAGATGAATTCGACTTGGAATTGAAGGTGTGGAAGTTGCTTTGCATTGCTTGGGTACACAACCCAATTACGTTTCCAAAAAAATGTGACCATGATGCCTACAATTATGTTTCTTAGCTATTGTGAAATCTACATATTTGATAGGAGAAGCATTTGAAGTTTATGTTGTGAATCCACTAAATAGGGTCAAGATTTGATTTGGGAATGTTGGTCAGATGATCTAAGAGAAAGAATGGATAGACAGATGGAGAGAGAGATAATACAAGTGGTAGAAAGAGCCATGCCATTTGCAGGACGCCACCATCCTTTTGGTAGATCAAAGGAAAACATGGTAAGGACTATAATACACATTGTCCTCAAGAATATTATGTAGGAGTCTTTCTATCACTTGTGTTATCTCTCTCTCCATCTCTCTCTCAAATCATTAGACCATCATTCTCAAATCAAATCTATTAAATCAACAAAAATAAGTTTGACCCTATTTAGTGAATTCACAGTTTCTTTTGCATTCAAGATCGGGATTAATGCATACGTAGTAGCCTGACACCAATCACCCATTACATGTCAACTATTAAAGCTTGTCAAACAGTTGTTGAGTTGTACTTCATAAGAGTTAGGTGCTCCTGCACCATAGATGGAGATGCTAATGCAAGGTATGATGTTACTGACTTCCCTCTTAGCGCCCTAGTCCACCAACTCATACATGAAACCATGGGACAAAAAATAAAAAATGTTGGATTTAAAAGCTTTTCCGATCAGTTATTAGGAGTATGAACGAGGTCTGCATGTCAGATTCGAATGAAGCCCTAAGATTCATTCAAAGCCCCCACACCAATATTGGCATGGAGGCTTCGAGTGAAGCCCCTTGGGACCTTCATTCAAAGATTTGGCTTCATTTGAAGCCCCTAAAATTTAGCTTCCCCACTTTCCATGATAGAAGCCAGTTGTTTTACAAGAGTCAAAAATAGTTTGTCCTCCATTGTAGAAGCCACTTGTAATACGCAGTTGTTTCATGCAAATCAGAGTCCACAGAATTTACCATCAATCGCTTTCAATAGCTTAGTTCATCTTATCCACTGCACAATAATTCAGAGGAATGTGCCAAGGCATTCCAAATCTTTGCCAATGTATAGACATGTGTCTTAAAATGGACCCACATATAAGATAAGATTCAATGTATATCTACACGAAATGAAGCTAAATTTTGAAACCATTTAGCTTTCATTTATTTCAGTATGGCTCATTTAATTTGCTATATAAATGTCAAAATGCAAGAGATATTGAATTGAGTATAATAAAGTAGAGAGGAACAACCAATGTCTTTGGTAAATGCAGTGAAATTGAAGTGTGTAGCATTTGCTACACTGCCATTATTACCAACACAAGTATCTCAGTGTGAAAGGAAGAGAAGGTAATCAAGAGGTCAGGTGAGGTATGCATTCAATGTGAGTTCAAGTAAAAGTGTGGAAGTGGCAATCACATGGAACTCCTCAAAATTTTAGATGTGCCCTCAAAATTTCTACAATCAAACGCACCAGATCAGACGTGCCCTCGCGCCAAGACATACCCTCACGCCAATGTTGATGGAGACCCTCGTGCCAATGTTGATGACCCTCGCACCAATGTTGATGGAGACCCTCACGCCAAAGCTAGATGAAAATGATCTGTAGCAGAGCCAATGATCTATAGCAGAGCCAATGTTGATGGAGACCCTCACTCGCGCCAAAGCCAAATGAACCTCGTGCAAAAGCCAAATGAAATGTTTTGCCCTTTTTTTTTGTTTTATGCTTCCCTATGTGTCACAATTATGACAAAACTAATTGGTCACAATTGCGACCAACACGGGCTAGTTATTAAAAAAAACAAAAATTTGCCCATTTAAAAAACTTGGTCGCAATTTTTGGTCGCAAAATGACCTCAAATGCTTAAGTGGATATACCACCATAACCAAATCAGAAATCCAAACTAAATGAACATCAAGGATTTACCTCTATATCTAATCATATCATGCCAAAATCCATGGCACCATGATCACATTCATGAATTGAGAAACTAACTCTCAATGTGTCCAACCTATTAGCATAAAATAGTCAACCACAATCCTCCACCGTAATAGATAGTCAACCACAATCCTCCACCTTGATTGTGCCCTTGGTAACAACATCTTATCCCTTCTACATGAAAGAAAAATAGAAAATCATGTGACTTAGGGTATAGACAACCCAAATCCAAGCTACAAATATGAATACACGTCAATAATAAAAGATCAATGCGCAAAGACAACCCATATCCAATCCATAAATGCAACTTGTAAGTATAGACCACTTACAACATTGCATAACTTGTAGACCCAACAAGTCATCATACATATCCAAATCAAAAACTGATAACCATATCATTATGAGATCAATCTGAAATATAAGCTGAGTATACAATGACATCAAACTCCAAATCTCCAAAATATATAATGTCATAAACTCACAATGTTACCATAGTTGATATATATCATTAACTATTTAGATCAATATATCACCAAATAAATCATGTCAAACGTGCACCAAATCTGAACCAATGTGTAGAGCTCTCCAAAATCTTTTTGTTGACAACTCAAAGTCCAAAATTTGACTTTGTGTGCCCTAGTTATACTCTAATCTATGCTCAAAATAAATAGCATCTAACTTTTGGGCTATTAAAACCTTAAAAATATCAAAACTACATAATCAAACCTATACCAATTTATAGTGCTTTAAATTAGCTTTCCAATGGTTGTAAGAAGTCCAAAATTCAATATCATGAGAGAAAGTTATGGCCTTTTTATTAAGACAAAATTTTAACCTTTTTCACTATGATTTTTTTTTGTGACGAAAATTCTGACGAGATTAAATTTGATAGCCATCACAGGCTAAAACTAAAAAGCTTTTACATTTTCTATCAACATGGCCAAACTAGGGCATATTAAATATCAAAATTTATGGAAAAATCAACTTGAATCCAATAACGAGGTCTATTTTTACTTAGGAAGCCATTTTTGCAAGCTCCCCCCTAAAACCTTCATTTAAATGAAACATCCAAAAAAATCATTTGTCCAACAGTTTCACATGCCCAAGATCTACTAACATCCCATCATAACAACAAACTCAAAACCTTTTACCCGCTCATGCATTCTCATTGATTCAATCTAGGGTTACAATAACAAAACCATAGCTCTAATACCACTTGTAAGGAAACTTGGAATAAAAAATATAACTATTTCCACATAACCCATAATAGATCTAACATAAGTATGCAATTGAAATCCACATGCAAGAGAATAGACAACATATCTACAAAATGTGACATGAGATATACCCTTGGAAACACTTATTGAGGGAAAAAACCTACCTCCAAAAGCATCCATCACCATGTATTATTCAATAAAATTACCATTACAATATAACCATGAAAGCCTTCAAAGACATAGCCACAACTACGTAATCCATGTGAATAAGCATGAATCCACACATCCCATGTCATGCTTCCAACCTTCACAAATGTTCCCTTGGCTAACCTGTCAAGCCTTGTCCCACTCAACTCTTGCCTTTTTGCCTTTTGCCCTTTGTCTCTTATCTCTACAATTACCCTTGTGGTTGCTTATATAGTAGTAATTCCTACAAAACCACCATGTGGTATTACATAAACCATGCTACCTAACCCATTGACCCCACATTTAATATTGGACATTTTTTTTTTCTCCAATATTAAATAATTACATCAAATATTATCACAATGTTAGAATACAACTCATCAAGTATATTCTATGGGAATCTTTACATGTTGCACATTCATCTAGATGCAAAATTATATAATAAAATAAAACAATACAACTTAAACAATATTATGCAATGTGTGCAACACCCATTATCTCAACAGTAAATCCTTAAGCTCAGACACTTTCACACAAATCCTAGCATATAGAAGTCTCTATCTAGAAACTATCATATTATCAATGGCCATGAGATCTCCAAAGACCCAACAATCCCTTTAAATACAGTTTCATGCCAAAACTCCAAAGGGAGTCATGGCAGCCTCACCTAAACAGGTGTAGTGAGGAAGAAAGCATCAAACAAGTCCATGTTTGGTTTCCATTTCTTAACTATGAGGGAGATTTTCCCAAAATACCATGGACCCCCACATAGCACCATGTTCAAGTCCTCCTTACAAGTGAAGATAAAGGAAAAGAAACCTTTATTCATAGTCGCAATATCAACCTAACCCGCAGGGCCTATTTTCTCTTCACCATATTCTTTAAAGAATCAATATCCAATTGGGCCCCTAAAAATTTACCAACAAGGTAAAAGCACAAACCTGTGTCACCCTTTTATAAAGTAAAAGGCTAACAAAAGTATAATTGTTCACCTTCAATGACATAAAATTGGTATTATTCTTTTGAATTTGAAAATGAAGCAAACTAATGAAATGTGTAGAAACGGATGAAGTTTAGGATTATAATTTTTAATAATTATTTGGAATAAGAATTGATATACTTCCCTAATTTTTATAGATTATTTTTTAGCTACTGAAAATTAGGGGTCTAGTTCCCACCACAAAACTAGATGGAAGTAAACTTATTTTCCTTTGATCTTAGACTATGTTATAGATAACATATATAGCTAGAACAATAAAAAATAAAAATCAGTTTTAGACCTATATTTTCTGTTTTATAATGACTCAAATTTCAACTCACCTGAAATTGATAGTTTTCATCTCCCACCACATTTTTCAAAACAAATATATTCTAACTAGGAGAAAAATTATACATTCTAAAAGAGGACTCTCTCCTCTAGAACGCCATATAATTTCTAGTTTTTTTTATATGATTTGTAGTGCTTGCCCCTAGTTCGCATTTTGTTATCATTGTTGAACTCTTTTAGAGCTAGTTTTATGTTGATGGTTAGCAACATTCTTTTGAGATTATCAGATATTATGCTATGGATTCAGTTTATTATGTGATGAGATTACTTAGATTTTGCATTTCATGTATGCATGATGATTATTTTTAGTGTTCGCAATTATTGATGATGATCATTACATTGCTTTCAGTTATTAATGATGATTAGTTAGATGTTTTATTATCATATGTGTTTTCTTATGAATACTTACCCCATACTTGCATGTGTATGGTGTGTGTGTATTTTCTTTGCGTGTTTGCTTTTGTATGGCGTGTCTGATGTGGTTAAGGAAGGGAGTCGTAGTCACCTACTAGTCGAGATCTACACGATGCACCACTTCCTGTCATTGCCTGTTTAGTTTACTATATATTGTGCTTGTACATGCATGGTTTTTATGCAGGTTGCAGGTACCGAGTATCGACTTCCCTGAATTGCCAGGATGAGCGTACCCTATCACATTATCTCAATGATAAGAGAGGGGAGATAAATTCTCAAGTCCAAATCCCAACCCTTTAAGCCATTTGTTCTAATTGGAAAATTAGGACAAGTATCTGAGTTGAGTACCCTCTGAATACATTGGATAACGTAATTTGTGATTTAAACCCTTGGTTTGATTTTGTATGTATTTTGGCTATGATGGATTTTCGTATTTTATTCTTGTGAGTCTTTGGTGTATTTTATATTAATTAAGCCTAATTAAAAAGATTTAATTAATGGTTTAATTTAAATGAAAAATTAATATGATATTTTAATATTTATTTTATTAAATTAATTGGGAAATTAATTAAATAAAATATTTAAATGTGAGATAAAAGTTAAAAGTTTAAATTTGGAATGTGACAATATTTATTTTAATAATAATATATATTTGGAATTCATTTTTAAATAAATGACTAAATAATATTATTATTAAAGCTAATAAATATTTTAGCAATTAAGTTTTGAAAAAATGAAATTTAAAAAGTGGAAGATATATTTAAATTATTAAAAGATTCTAGATTTCATGTGATTAAAATATAAATGTATTAAGGTTAAACAAGTGGAATTATTAAAGTGCATGAGATTTAATAAATAAATTAATTAAATTGGGAAGAGTAAATTAATTATTATATTAATTAATGTGTATTATTTTAATATTTGCTCACATAGGAGTTGGCAAATTCTCGAGAGTTGTCATGTAGACAACACTGGAGTTTGCACTCTAAGTTTGCACAAGTTGTCTACACTTAGAAGTTAGCATTTTATTTGAGCACATGGTGTCTACAACCTTAAGACTCATCTAGAAGGTTGGAGAAGACCCATGCTTGGTTGTCATGCTTATCTTCTAGTTGTTTTTAGAGACACTCTAGATGCATCTTAGAGGCCTTTAAATAGAGGCTCTCCTAGTGTGTTTGGACAAGCCTTATGGAAGCTTAATGGAAACTACAAGCTTCAAGCTAAAATGGAAGCTTCAAAGCTTACATGCATTGGGAAAGTTCATATGCTCATATATTTTTTTTACATGCTTCTATGCTTCTTCGAGCACTTCTAGTCACTTGGAGGATTTGGTTGGCTTGGATCTTGGAAGAATTGCGAATGATGGATATGGAAGGGATTTTCTATGGACTTTTGAGGCATGGAAAATTAGCATCAGTGTCCAGGTGCACTCGTGATATTCGCATACTCTCTTTGCACTATTTCTCTTCCTGTCTTCATCATGTATGTTATATGTGTCTGAATATATTCCATGATTGAATCTACAATTGAATTAGAATCTAGATATTTTATTTGGTTGAGAAGAAAACATTAGAAAACCCTAGATCCAATTAAAGAGACATTAGATCTAAACGGGTTTGAGTTCGAATTAGAATTAATTTGAGAAAGGTGATTTCAAATTTATAGTTAAACCTATTGGGATAGATTAATGGATACATTTTGAAAACAACTATTTAAAAGGGAAAATTCTTGTTTAGAAAAGCCCTTTTTGTTTTGATCTAAATATATGTTCTCTTTTGTAAAATCTACATATATATATATATATATATATATATATATATATATATATATATATATATATATATATATATATATATACATATATATATATATACATATATGTATATATATACATATATGTATATATATACATATATGTATATATATACATATATGTATATATATACATATATGTATATATACACATACATATATGTATATATACACATACATATATGTATATATACACATACATATACGTATATATACACATACATATACGTATATACATATATGTATGTGTGTGTGTGTGTATATATATATATATATATATATATATATATATATATATATATATATATATATATATATATATATATATATATATATATATATATATTCGTGTAAGTCGAAATGAGAAAACGTAATTTATTAAATCTGAATCGCATGTCTTAGAGCATAATAGTAAACGTTATTACAAACGTTTTATAAAATGAAAAAAAATATATACATATAAAACTTTTAGGGTGGGCAGGGGTTTATACCCACCGCACCCCATTCCTTTATTTGCCATGGCAGTGCACACGACACTGCCGCGTGGATCAAAGTGCAAGGTACCTGCGGGTGCCTGGACGTCGCAGGGTACCCGCCTGCAACCATTGTCGAAAACGGGTGGGGTCAATGCAATATAAACCCCTCAAACCTTCCTCCGACCTTCTCTGCAAGATGCATGGCAGGTGGTAAGGTCGCAGGGTACTCTCAGGGTACCCGCGACAGTGATACTATTAGGCCATGGTCAGAGTGAATTTCAAACTTTAATATGTCTTGAGAATTTGGTATGAATCGAATCATTAATAAATAAATAAATAAATTATTGTTATTAATAAAGTTAATAATAATATTTATTAATAATATTTTCACATTATTATTAAATAATAACATTTAGTTAACATTGATAATGTTATTAATTATTAATAATTTGTCAATATAGAGATATTATAGTCATGTAAATTATTAAGTTAATTTAGTTATTATAGGAATAATTAAGTTAACTAATAATTAGACTATGCATCAGAGTTTGAATAGATGTTGATTGCGATCAAATGAAATTATGGATTCATGAATATGGTGGTTAATCCAAGCCTTAAATTTAATTAACCATTATCTTTTGGTATACCTTGAGAAGGATGATCTAATAAACAGTGAGGGTAGTTCTGTTGGGAAGATGGTTAGTCATCCTTTAATTATGATTATGATTAATAATTCAATTAAGAGATTCCAATTTGGATAATATTTAATCTATTCTTATTTAAGTTGTTTGAAGTCGCAAATGGCGAATTAAATGAGATTTAATTAAGTATTACAAAGATAGAGAGTCATTGTTATATTATATCATTGCTATGTTATTATTAATACGTTATGTATTAATAAATAACTCATTAAGAGTTGGCTAATGAAGCTTATGTTAAGTTTTTATCTAGATCGATTATTTATAGTTTATCATTTATTAATGTTTGTTGGGTCTACAAACTATTAATAAAAAATGGCTAATTCAATTAGAATTAATCTAGAAGAGATTATTTAACGATTGAAGTTTTGTAAAGACATTAGTTTTTGGATTTGAAGTATAATTGATTCTAATCAATTAATGAGTTGTCAATATAATTAAATGTGATAGAGATTTAACTAGGAAATGATTATCATTAATACGAAATCGTTAAGAAAGATGAATGTAGTCATTATGGATAAGATTTCCAAAATAACTTGTTAATATTATTATTATTAAAATATTAATATTTGTGTATTGGATTGAAGTTGACTTTGACGTACAAACTATTGTTAGTCAATTAATACTCATTGGGTTGATGGTTTGGTTGTGAAATTATTTATTAAATCAATTGACTAGAGCTAATTGGATTTAATTAATAATTAAGTTATGTAATAGAGATTTAATTGATATAATTCTTTTAATGAGATTGTAGAAATATTGATATCAAGTTGTTAGGTCTCATTCCTATGACTTGAATAATGACCTTAGATGTTTTAACGATGAGACTTAGTAATACTTAATTAAGTTCCTAATTGAGAACTATTAGAATTTTGAAAGGTCATGGATTGTGCACTTATGAGAATTGATTGATTTAATTGATCATTTTAATAAAGTTATAATCTTCTTATTCGAAGACTAGTAATTGACTTTCTTACATTTTGACGATCCTTGCTTTATGTTGAAAGTTGAACTAACCTTAAAAGAAGAGTTAATCAATTAGAATATGGGTCATGGTTAAATATAGAGAACAATTTAATTAAAGGTCAATGATGATCAATTTAGTGAATATTTATCCTTAAGTTATTCTTAGGATAATGCTATCGGGGAACAATTGGGTTGACTTGTAGGTCAAATGATGAAACTTAAGACACTTGAAAATATACTTGCAAACAGAAAACTGGAAACCCCTACACTTGATTCAACTATGTAAGATAGCAAAACCAAAACATGTGTTTGCATCATGTATTCTATATGCTTCTTGTTTTGGATTTTTGGCTTGACTAGTGATGACCAGTCCTAGGTTGTTACCAGAGGCTCGGGGGTTATGAGATGTGTTGGCATGTTGATCTTATTTGGTCTCGATCTTTATAAGCCCAACAATGGTAATGTGATCGTATGCTCTATGAAATGTTTGTATTTACTGTATGTTTTTGTTCATCAGTCTTCATGTGTGAAGCTGAGATGTATGTGTATGAGATACCTGAGCTAATCATTTTTGAGTCATCGATCAGTTATCCTTGGTTTGTTTTCTAGTTGCCATGATGGGACTGAAATATGGATTTATCTCTTGATGATGTCATGTTGTGACATGTTTGACTCAACCATTTTGGAGTCTTCGATCAGTATGATTTTGAGATATTCTTGGTTGCTTGTTGAGAACCAATGGATGTGATGATTTATTTTGGTTATTGAGAACCAATGGATACTTATGATTATCAGTGATGCCTTCAGTTGCCAATAGAGAACTGTTGTGGTCATGATTTTCTATGGATTCTTTTCGGATGCTGATGGAGATTTGATGATTCTTATCTTGGTGATTTGATGATTCTTATTATGGATATTTGATGCTTTTATCATGGATATTTGATGATTCTTTTTATGGATTATCTTTTGGATTTCTTTACAGTTGCCTGTACAGGACTGTGGTGAATTATGATTCCGTGAGCATTAGGGTAGGTAATCTACTTGTAGTGTCGGGAAGTGGCTTGCAATGGAGGTTGGGGCCCTAAGTGGCTGCCAGGGTAACTCATTGTAAGTTTGGTTAATAAGTGATAACATTTACACACTAAATGGGGATTAAATGAACCTAAAAAGATAATTGTTTTGGTTCTCGCCCATGCCTTGAGCACTTGTACAGGCTAGGATGGGAGTAGTGAGATGCATGGTTGCGACCTTGCATTCCGTAGTATGCCTCGTCAGTTTGAGAGGATACTAGTGGCCGCATGAGATCTGTATGGACCCATGGAGTTTAGCTAACTGCCAGGGTTACTTGTACGAGATAAATGTGATGACACTTTCTCACTTGCAGAGTAGGTTTCCTACATGTCATTGTGTGCCTCTGGGAATTAGATGTCAATTTTGTGTGTGATGGAACCTTTGAGTTAGCATACTTTTAGGATTCCTGGACTTAAAGAGATTTATGCTTGTGGTTTTGATATCTTGTTTGGGACTTGAGATTATCTCCTTAGCACGGTGGGAGTGGACCATTTAGATTCCACGCGATCGGGTGGTAGTGTTTTATCACTCTTATCATTTGAGATCCATTAAGACACCATGGCTGGAGTATTCTTGGTTGGTATTTATCTTCATTTTGTTCTTGGATCATTATGATTGATGATATACCTTATGGTGGATGTATTTATTGGTATGTTTCTTATATTGATGGTTTGCATATGTTAGATGATGGTATCCTATGCTTTACTTTGCATGTTAGTAGGATGTTTTTAGGAGTGACATTCCTACTATGTTTATAGCCGATGATCTCTTCAGTGCTTTGGAATGTTACGCACGGAGGGATGGCTAGGATCCACGATGGTCTAATGATGCTATTAACGGTTGGGAGGAACCATGCATTTAGTCAGTTATGTTTGTGATATATGGTTATCTTTTATGATGGATGTTTATGTCTTTTGTGATGATGTATCATGTATGGTTTATGGTCTCATTATGTTATTGAATAATGAATTAATATTGGATGATGATGTACTTTATTTACATGGATGTTTATTCTTTTAAGCTTTTCATACCTTGTAACATGTACAGTGGATGATTGAGCAATCTAAAATTTAGTTACTAAAAAGACACTTGTATATTGTTTAAGAACATTGGATGTATCATTGTTATTTCATAAGATGTGATGTTAGATGAATAAGTTATGATTAGAAGTAATTCAACGTTAAGGGATCTTTAAAGAATGTAATCTGTTATGTTATGTTATTTTCAGTTGGATGTTACTATTGCTTCCACAAGTGTTGTGTATGGTTTTACTTTCATGTTTAAAAAAAAAAAAAATTGTTTGGTAAACTTAGTATAATTCTTTGGATCCCTTGGCGGGGCATTACATGATTTAATATTTTTTGCTTTCTCAAAACTGACATCTTTTTTAGTGTTAAAATACGTACTTGTGAAATTTTTTAATTACAATAGATTATATCTAATTAAAACACTATAAACTCTATATGAGAATATTCTTGACTCTGAGCTCTATAAAATGGTGTTTATATATTATTAATAAAATATCATAAAAAATAGTGAGTTATTCAAACGCCACTTTTCTGAAATAATTGTATTTCTTTAGTAATTGGATAAAAAGTAGTATAAAACGTGCATTTAATAAACATTTCCAATTGGAAAAGTGTGAGACCATATATAACTTAGCTATACTGAATTTATATAGATCATATGTTTGGAAAAAAAATGAATTTTAGATAGAAATACTTAAATTCATTTGTTCTGATAAGTCAGCCTGAAAGGTAACATTGTGAGGCCTCGCCCCGACCCTTCGTAGCCTTAGTTGTTACTTTATCTTTTTGATACTCACGACTCGAGATGTTGAGACATTATCAGATACTTGAACACATCATATTATTTCATGTTGTGTGATGTTATTTTCAGATATTTGATGTTTGTCATTTAATACTTTATGTATATGTATGTTGATGAATTAAGTAAAATGTAGGATTAACACATTGATTTTGGAATCTTTATGATGAAGGATATAAGCAGGATGCAAGAAACCTTGATTGATGTATGTTTCAATTTATGTGAATTTCTGATACGTATATATGTACATGTGATTTTCGGGACTACTGATGTGTGCAATGAGTGTGCAGATATTTTTAGCCAAGAAAATCGACGGAGGAACAGAACTTATCTCTGTGTTAATTTTGGAAACTTTGTTGTTCGTAATTCAAGTATTTTAATTGTGAGATGTATGTATGTATTTTTCTGTGATCAGTAAATGTTAATGTTCATAACTATGTTCTTCTAGTGTCGCTTGACACTCGTGAATTTGTGCCCTTTAGCGTGCTAGTTAGGGTTAGTTGTGTACCCTTTGGACCTAAGTTGATTTAAGTTAGTGTCAGTTTGCTAATTTGGTTCTTAATCGAGGTTAGTTATCCCTAATCCAGATTAGTGCTTAATTTGTTTTTTAGAGTTGCTAGATGGTCCTATTTAATTTCTAGCTTTGTTTGGCTCTAAACCTTTTCCTAAGGCTTTTAAACATGAAATATTTATACCCATGGGGTATGGGTATGAGTTAGGGGTCTTTTCCAACCCTTAAGCCCCTTTTATTGACTTTTGAGGCCACTCAAAAAGTCTCTTTTTGCCTTTGTGCGAAAATTGACTATGGCTACCATGAGTTTCATCACCCCACCTCCACTTAGTGTTTAACCATAGTGTGGGTTGAGTTAGGAGCTTCTAGATTTGTAGGTGGGTGGGTGTAGTTATTGATCCCTTTGGTGGTTGAGTTTGAGGCTTATTTAGAGGCCTTTATTGGACTAGTTGAGGTTGTTACCCAATCTCTACATTTAGAGAGGAGTCTTGGAAGATTGAAGCAAGGAAGGGAAAAGCTCTACTCAAACTTGTTCATTTGCCATTACCTCTTTGTGAAGGTAGGAATTCTCATCTCCCTTGTTCAGATTTCATGTTTGTTTCATGCTTATGCTACCTTGTTGTTGTTTGAATGTTTGTATGTTTGTGGGTATGTTGGGAAGCTTTGAAAACCATGTTATTTTGAATGTTTTCCTTTCATGTTTATGTTGGAATTTTGAGATTTTTTTGCATGGGTGTTTTGGCATTACTCACCCTTGGAGAAGAAGTGGCCAATTTCGAGAAAGGGCATTTTAGTTGGACTCCAACAGTGTAGAGTCTCTTCTCAGGATGAGAAGAGGGAGAAAGGGTAGGGTGTTATTGTCCCCTACCTATCAACACAAACCTCATATGAGTATGGCATGTTAAAATAGAAGAACAGAAGTTCTTAGTTTGTAGCCTCGATTGGGCATCTATTTTGGTGTTGTGCTTGACTTCTCCTATTGGAAAAATCCACCTTTCCCTAGTTTTGATTCATTATGAATCCTATTATGAAAACCTTGTATGAATATGCATGTTTGATTTGTTATTGGTCATGCTTGTGGTCACCTGATCAGATTCTGTTCCCTCCATGGTTCTAAAAATGTGTTGCAAAAATTGTTATGAATCCCTTTGATGAGGGTAATGAAGAAAATTCAATTAAATTGTTGTAATTTGGGATTGATAGCCTATGTAATTTGTATTTCAAACTTTGTTGTAATGGCAACGAAGCCGAGTTTTCTTCCTGGTTCTTTCTCAGCTGAGCCTTTGAATCAGGTTTGCAAATAAAAATGGAGTTTGAGTATTTTTTTTATCATGAGATTTAATCATGAAATCTTCAGTTAGATGGATGCACATCAAAAAGAATGATGATATGAGGATGGTTTAATTAAGCAAAATATTCAAGTTTCCTTATATGTTCAAAAAGAAAATTACGATAAGGAAAAAAAAAAAAAAAAAAAGAGGGTTATGAATGAAGGTTCAGATTTGGGATTATTGTAAAACAAAAAAAAAAAAATCAAACTTGCAATATGGTTTTATGTATTTATTTAATCTTGGGTATATTTCATTGTAGTAGGTCCTTATAGATTTTAATAACAAATAAATATTTATATTCTCTCTTGGTAATATATCAATTTGAAATCTACACTTAGCATAAATTAAGACCTTTCAAAAAAAAAATACACCTTGAAAAATATATATATATATATATACTTTGCCTTTTAATTTCTATACTTAGAAAATTTTCATCAAAAAAAAAAAGTGTTGCAAGAGAATAAATACTCTCTGTCTTTTGTAGGGGAGATCAAATTAAATGGTCTTGGGCAACAGAGAATCTTTTAAAGATTCCTTTTCTATTTTGTTTGAAAATATAAATATAATTCAATCAATTTTATAAATGGGTGTAAATTTCCAAAATAGTCTTTTTACATTTTAAAAATACCCTAAAATATCTATTGCTATCCATAAAACTTTATGCAATCAATGTTTTTCCATTTTCCTTGGACATCAGTGTGGAGGGAAGGATTAAAAATGTTTTAAGTTTTGTGCAAGTCAAATGTCATCACATGTGATGATGTCACCCATGTCCCATCACATGTGATGACATCACCCATGTCCCATCCCCATCTTCATTCTCTTAATGGGCGCTCAACATGGAAGGGAAGCATTAAAAGTTTTGTGATTTAAACAAGGTATTATAACCTTGTCTTAATCTGTGTCCCCTTGCTTTATTTTGGTTGGCCACCCACCTTTCCTAAGGTCTGCACTGGTCAATGTTGGGGCAGAGCGCTATCCCAAGGACAGTGCTCCTTGGGAAGCATTGCTCATGAGGTAGGGTACTAGGGGGGTGTAAGGGGAGTTAGGGGTAGAGTTAGGGGTTAGTTGTTAGGTAGTATTAAATTTTAGTATAGTTGTTAGTATGTAGTTTAGGTTAGTTGATATGTTATCTTAGTTTAGTTTTAGATTAGTTTATTTGTTAATAATTTTAGTTAGATTAAGTTTAAGTTGTTAGTTATAGTGTTTAGTTTAGTTTTTAAATTAAATTAGTTAGTTTTAAATTTTAAGTTAGTTTTAGTTTAGTATTATGTTATAATGTGAGTTTAGTTAGTATGTTTTGTTTATTTATTTTAATTTGTGATTATTAAATGTTTAAATTAAGTTAATTGTAGTTAGTTTTTTAATTATATTAGTTTGTTAGTATTAGTGTTAGGATTGATTTATGTTATTTTAATTGTGTTTTTAATAGTTTTAGTTAGTTGTTAATTTAATATAGTTTTGTAATTATAAGTGTAGTAGTTTTTATATTATGTTATTTTAGTTTGCTTTTAATATTATTTAGTTTAAATCTAAAGGGTAGTTAGATAGTTTTATGAATTAGTTAGTTAATTCTGTTTAGTAGTAAATATAGTGTTAGTTAAGTTAATGGTTATAATAAGAATTCAATTAGTCTTAATTTAAAAAGTATAGAGGTAAGTTGGTATTACTAAAATTGTTGATAGTATGTAACTTAGGATTAATGCTAGTTAAATTGATATTTGTTTTGGAAGGTTTCCAATTTTGAAATGTAATTAGTAGATTTAATTTAGGTTAGTAAAGTTTAAATAATGAAAGTTAATTTGATTTCGATTCATTCAATTTTTGATAATATGGATGTAATCGTTAATTTAGATTTGATTTTTTACTTTGAATGTATTTAGATAGTAAGTAAAGTTAGATTTAGTTAGTGTTTATTTATTTGATTAAGTATATTTAGCTAAGTTTTTATTATAGTTAAGAGTTTGGATGAGTAAATAAGTTTTTATGTCTTTCCTTAATTTTAGTTAGTAAGTATTATAAATTTAAAATGCTTAGCAAATTTATTATATTATTCCTTCTCAGGATTTTGAACTTAAGAAGTAACGTAGAGAACCTATACTTAAACTGTGATCGCAAAACTTATCAAACGTGAGTATTATAATAATTATTAATTTATCTCAACAAAAAAAATTGTGTGTTTTTGCCCTCGTAGTTTGGACATGACAAACACAGCTTCATACTTTTACCCAACAAGGATAAGATCCATAGAAGATATAGAATGGTCTACAATAGTGTTTGACACAAATATTTGAACTCTTCTTTCTCCCACCAAGATTTTGAAACAATAGGGGAAAATAGGACTTTCTTGATGGCCTTTTACCAAAAAACAAAGACCAAACCCTGCACCCAACATCTTTTACATGTTCCTCCTAATCATAATCATGTGGAGCCTCGAAGTCCTAATTTTTCATATGTGAAGGTCCCTCTCATCTATACCACTCAAGTGGGACCCCAAAAAACACATAGTTAGAAAAAGGAAGAATATAGATACAAATATCAACACCTTCCTACAACTCCTAGGATCTCTTCCCTGAATTGTCATCCTTGTCCTCACCCTCTTCCTCCTGAATTTCTTTCAGATTGAAGGCTGAATCTCCATTACTGATACCGATTAGGTTTTTTTGGGATTTTGACCAAAGTTGGCAAACATTCATTCAAAAGCTATGAACAAACAAGCAGAAAAAATTTTGGAGCAAGCACGTCAAACACACCAACATCTTAGGAAGCTTTCTACAAGGATGAAATTTGTTATAGCTAGGGAGTCCTAGATGTACGCAAGGTATGTGAGGCCCAAATTCATAGATGAAACCAAAAAGATGTCACACAACCGAGAGGAGCGGTAACCCACTTCTCCTCTTTCACTTCTCAAGGGTATAAAGTTCCTTGAGGCTTAGCCCGAGTGACAAAATCTTGATTCCAAGAGAGGTGTCTTTGGATTCACCTCCCAATTTTTATACTCCGCCAGAATGCTGGAGTTGAGGTCATCCCAAGGGGTGATGAAATCCCCAAGCAGGCCTCCTAAAAAGTGTAAAACAAGACCACATACATGATCTTGGGCTTTAAAAGACACACGTTTATTCCAATTGATGATTTAGATTTTGTAAGCTATGATTGAACACACTTGTGATTATGACATGCAATGTTCATTCCAATTTGACAGCATCGTCAGCATAATGAAAGTCGAGAGATTGTCAACATAAGAAATGCGAGCGTCATTGAAAATGTGTCCAAACCATGCAATGTTCATTGATTGTTAGGCATTCAAGATTGAGTGTAAGTTTGTTTTAAGCCCAAAACAAAGATGTGTGACACTCGATTGCCAAACGCGTGTCCGGAGGCCCTCCACGTCAAGATTTGTCCATTTTTTATGCCCAAATGAAGTGTGAGCGAGATTAATGCGCATTCAAGACATTTTCTAACTTAGAAAAACCACTAAAGACCCAAGTGAGTGGAGTTTGATCTTTGTGGAGCACTTAACACCCTCTTAGGTAGACCCATTCCCATAGATGGTGTTGAGATTGCAACCAATGGTTAAATTGATGGGTGATTAAAGAGGGTGAGTCCAACTACAAACTTACTCAAAGCGTCTTTATTAGTTTTTATAACTTAGAAGATTTCAAAAATGTGGATTCTTTTTATTCCCCAAAAGATGATTATTTGATCTATGACATTCAAGATTGGATTTGTTGTTTTAATCATGCATTCATAAAAAAAAAAAAACTTGATTTTAATCCATGGCACTCAAGAGTGATTTTAGCAATATGCATTCAAAGACAAGTGATTAAACATTCAAGTTTTTTCCTTTGAGCATTCAAGATTGAGATTTTGTGTGTTGTTTTAAGAATTTTGAAGTGCTTTGTTTTAACCTTAGATCATTCAAGATTTTTTTGGACTCAAAAGTGAAAATGACTCTTTGGACTTTGGTTTTCATTCAAGATTTTGTGTTCTAGGTTGCATGTTTTAAGCCCAAAAATGATATTCCTAGGTTGTTTTGATGCATGAAAAACCTAAGCAACATTCAAGATTTTGCAACAAGACATTTGTTTGGAACAAATAACAAAGCTTTTTAGGACAATTTTGGCAACCATTTAGGACTCTTAGTTTTCATGAGATTTTTAAAAGAACTTTAAAATATTTGCAAATGAGGTTCATTTTATCCTTGATTGATGCTTTGAGTTTGATTTAGATTTTAGTATGCACTTAATGTTGATTTTGAACCTTTTGATATGGAAACTTGAAGTTCTTTTTAAATTCTCAAAAATGAAGTGTTCCTAACTTTGCATGAATGCATCTAAAACCTTGATGTTGCAAGGATGCAAATGATTGGATTGGTTTAGTTTCACTTGTTAGAAGGTTTTTTTTTTTTTTTTTTTGGGAAATTTTTAGTTTTTAATGGATTTAAGTATGATTTAGGGGTTCATTTTAAGCACTAAAAAGAAGTGTGTATGATTTTGCTTCCTTCAAAAAAAATGGCCAAGATCTCCCACAAGAAGAAGAAGAAGAAGTAGATGGAATAAGAAGAATATAGACAAGAAGAGGAAGAAGAATTCCAAGTGCTTTGTCCACCTATAAGCTTGAAAAATCTGCAAACACTATAAGATAGATTTTGAGTTCCTTTGTCTTTTTCATGCTCATGTGGACCTACAAAACCAATTTATACAATCCTACAAATCACAAAAACAAACAAAATTAGCCAAAATTAGCAAATGACATACAAAACTTGACTAAAAAAGCTAATGAAGATGACCCATGTGGGGTCCCACCGGGCGTGCCAAAATGTATATGAGCAATGTTAGTATGCTAATAGAAACCAAATTTAAATAAATCTTCTACAAACTAAACAAAATTCATAAACTTCAAGATAGACTAAGATGAGCTCTCAATTGAGAATATGAGCCATTAATGGACTCTCTCAATAAGAAGCTCTCTTGTTGAGTGGCTTTGTCTAAATAGATAGGATGTATGCTCAAGCTTATGCTTCAAAAAGGGCTTCAAATAGAGTTGGAATTTGGGTGTGAGTGTATGGTTTTGATGTAAAATGGCTTCTTAAAATGCCATTATGACTTTACTTCATGGATTGTGTTGTTTTGCAAAGGGAAAGGATCCAATTTATAGGCAAGAGGCTTGAGGGATTGAGGGCTAAGATGCAAGGATGGGAAAAAGCTCATGGAGGTCTCAAATTGCATGAGAGGAGAGCACATGGATTGTGCTTCCTTACAGCCAATCAGGGAGTGACACATGTCATAGGGTGAGAGGATGGAGGAAAGGGGAAGGATGAGTCAACAAAGGAGGCTCAAGGGATAAAATCTTCATAAAGACCCTCATAATGGCTTGTAAGAGCAATAAAAGGGCTTGGAAGAGTCATTTATGGCCTAGTGGGCTTCATAAAGTTTTATGGTTGAGATATTTTGAGGGAGATGAGAGCAATTTCGACTTGGGCTTGATTAGGAGGGTTTCAAGCTTGCTTAGGCTTGTGCAAATTATTAGAGGATGGATTAGGATGGTTTAGGATTAGCTTAGGGATAGGCAAGTGGATGGCATTTAATGAGGGTGGGTGAAGGAGGAGATATTTGTTAACTTTGGCTTGGGTTAGTAAGTCTTAACCCATTTTTAAGGAATGTGACAAGGTTAGGAGGGGATTAGGATTAGGTTTAAAGACATCTTCTAGAAGAGTCTAGACTTTGGATGAGGATAAAGACTTTCTAGAATAGTCTAGAATTTCTTAGGATGAGGATGAAGACTTTCTAGAAGAGTCTAGAACTTCTTAGGATGAGGATAAATTAATTTTTTAGGAAATAAATAAAGTTTTATTTATTTCAAGGGTTTGGGTTGAGGAGATATTTATTAAAACTTTTTTAATAAATATGAGGATTAATATTTAATCTTAACTAAATATTTTGAGTTGGGATTAGGGGTAGGAAATGATGGGATTAGCCTTTAATTAAAATTAAAGAAGGATTAGAAGATTTTGGAAGAGGTTAGTGGTCTTAAGGAAATTGGCCAAGTTTTGGGCAAAAAATAATTTTTTTAATTTATTTTGGGTTTTTTGGTCAATTTATTAATTAAATAATTAATAAATAAAGAAATAATGTTTAAATAAGATTTAAACATTTTCGGGAGGGATTCCTTAATTAAATATTTTTAATTAAGATAAAGGGATTTAATGGCATAAAAATAAATTAATTAATTAATTAATAAATGATGATGTCATCAGGAATTTTTCAAAAAATAAAAATACTTTATTTTCTAAAAGTTTTTAGGTGTCTACAGTTAGAACTTAGACAACTTTGTTTTCCTTACAGGCTTCTCTAGTATCCTTCTCTACATCAGTCTCATATAGTTTGTCCTTATATTCTTCCCCCACTTCCCCTACTTTAATTAGTACTTCTTCAACTTGTTTTGTCTCTTCTTATTACTTATCCTTTTGTATTTCTTCTACTTCCTTACTAGTATCCTCTTGTTGTGTATTTATAATCTATTCCCCAATAACTCTATTAACAGTTGCATCAAGTTCCTTCATAAATTGATCAATTCATACCATTTTAGGAACTTCCATGGGTTCCTCTCATACATGCTAGGTTTCCTCCTCATCAACTGTAACTTGTACACCTCCACAATCCCAACCAAAATCAACATGTGTAACCTTTGTGGGTTTTTTCTCCAATAGTTCCTTCTTGCTCCAGTTACTCATCCTCAACTTATACTACATCTTCCTTTTCTAAGTTAATTTTTTTCTTAAATATCTCCTCAATTTCTTCTTCAACTCATTTGGTGTCACCATATAGAAGTCTAAGGTTGACCTCTTCTTCATTTTGGATGATTTCCTTGATTGTCCAAGTATCTCCTCAATTTCCTTCAGGTGTAAGCCCGGTTGGATTTTCAATAGAACATACTCTATTAATTCTCTATCTTGTTTAATTGCACCTTTCCTTCTCACCTTCAATTTATTATGGAGTTTATCTAGTATTTGATTATGTATCTCAATTAATGCTCTATTGAACTTGTTCATTCTATGAACTACTCCATCTTCTAACCTTTTTTGATAATTTTATAACATATGTCTTCTTTTGATCTATGTTGTAAACCTAGTAATCTACATTAAATCATAGGTTTGCGATTCATTCTAAATTGATCCATTTTAGAGTTGTAGTTACATGTGTGAAGATATTTTAAAAGTACATGTGTGGAGATGATTTAGAAGTACATTTGTAGAGATGCACAAATCTACAAAAAGAGTTTTTGTTATGATGATTGAAAATTTGAAGCAATAATGTTGCCAGTTGTATTTCTATGTTGATAATCTATTTTTTGGCCTAAATTTATACCCAAGGATGCTGAAAACATTAGCAAGAATTATTTTTAGAAAAACCTAAGTAGACTTTTCAGACAACCATCATGAAGAAAAAGAAATGCAAATGCAAATCTCTAGAAGCACACTTTTGTGCCATCAAACTTGATGGCCATATTTGTCTCAAGTACTTAATCATGCATATGTACACAATTATTTTAGAAGTAAATTCACATAATGGTGTTAGGATTAAACCACAGACAGAAATAACAATTACATGCAAATATAACCAATAACAGAAAATAATAGATCACACAAAAAAGAACACAAGACACCACGATTTAACGTGGTTCACCCAATCCCTAGGCTACATCCACCAAACAACAAGTCCAATATTATTACAATCCAATGATTACAACCTGATTACAATCCATAATCCCTTACAGCTCAATACTACCACAAGAACCAATTTCGCATCACCACAATAAAAAAATCCCTAACCCTAAGCCCTTTTATAGAAGTATTTTTATGCCACTTTAGGGTTACAACATGTTGTCCATATGTCAGCCATATGTCAGCCACAACGTTGGCCACGACCCAAAAATTTATGAAGTATGTACAGTACTTCCCTAATCAGTCACTACAAACTAACAATCTCCCACTTGGGGACTGATCAAACTCCACACTAGACAACAATCTCCCACTTGGAGACTGATCCTATAGCAATACCACTACCACATGGGGCTCCCACTGGATCAAACCACCTTGGAATCTGCTAGTCTTCTATTCATATTCAATCTAGAAGACCAACAAAAGCTGAAAAGGAGTTCAACTTCTCCCTTGTCACTACCTTTGTAAATATATCTGGTGGATTGTCATCTATATGTATCTTGTCCAGCTTTAATTATCCATCCTCCAAAACTAACTGAATGAAATGGTACCACAACTAAATGTGTTTTGCCTTTGAATGCAGAGCTAAATTCTTTGCAAGATGAATGACACTCTGACTATCTATAAACAAATAATTATACTTTTAAGGATTTCCCAATTCTTCTAAAAAAAATGAAGCCATATCATCTCCTTAGCAGCCTCTGTAGTAATAACATACTCTGCCTATGTAGTGGATAAAGTATTAACCTTCTATAACCTAGAAACCTAGCTCATAGCTGCCCCACCAATAGTAAAGACATAACCTATAGTACTCCACTTGGTATCAATATCCCCTACCAAATCTGAGTCAACATAACCTTGTAAATCAGTAGTAGAGCCCCCAAATTGTAAACACTTATTAGATGTTCCTCTCAAATATCTAAGAATCCACTTGATTGCATTCCAATGCTCAATTCTTGGATGACTTGTATACTTACTAACAACTCCCATTGCATGTGCAATATCTGGCCTAGTACATACCATAGCATACATCAAGCTTCTAACAACTAAAGCAGAGGGTACCTTGGACATTTTATCCTCCTCTTCTTATTTCTTGGGACACATCTCCTTAGTCAACTTCAAATGACCAGGTAAAGGTGGCTGACAATTTTAGCATTCTCCATAGAGAAACATTGCAACACCTTCCCAACATAATCAGCCTAAGATAGCATCAATTTCCTATTATTCCTATCTCAAAAAATCATCATACCAAGGATTTGTTTTGCTACCTCCAAATCCTTCATAGAAAATGCATGTGCTAACTGGCATTTCAGGCCCTTAATATGATCCATGTTAGACTTAGCTACAAGCATATCATCAACATATAAACATAAAATAATGTAGCTATCATCATCCAACCTCTTAAAATAAACACAATGATCTAAATGACACCTACTATATCCAAGCTTATGCATAAAACTATCAAATTTCAAATACCATTACCAAGGTGCTTGCTTTAAGCCATATAAACTTTTCTTCAATCTGCACACTAAGTTCTCCTTGCCTTTGACCTCAAATACCCATGGCTGATCCATATCTCTTCATCCAAATCACCGTGAAGGAAGGTTGTTTTAACATCAAGTTGCTCTAAATGCAAATCTTCAATAGCCACAATACTTTAAACAGTACAAATAGAAGTCATTTTAACAATAGAAGAAAATATCTCATCAAAATCAATACCCCTTTTCTGTGCAAATCCTTTTACAACTAACCTGGCTTTAAATCTTTTCTTACCTCCATCCTCTTCTTTTAACCTATAAACCCACTTATTTTGTAAAAGCTCTTTTACCTACAGGCAACTTGGATAAATCCCATGTCTTATTCTTTAGCAAAGAGTCCATTTTGTCTTTCATTGCAAACTCTCACTGAATCTTAGTATCCATCTACACTACTTCATCATAACATTTAGGTTCATTAGCATTAGTAAGTAAAATTGAATACAAAGAGGGAGAAAATCTTTCTGGAGGTCTAATTTTCCTTGTTGACCATCTAATATTCACTAGTGTGTGTGGTATTTGTTGTTGCAATTGTTGCACATCATGAGGAATGGCTGGAACATCATCTTTTGGAGTGTCATCCATCACTACATAATCATCTTCTTTCTTCTCGTGTTGTTGCAATAGATCTTTGTACAACACTTTCTCATTGACTATGACATCCCTACTTCTTACAATTTTATGATTTTTAAAATTCCAAAGCCTATAACAAAATTCATTAATGTTATATCCAAAAAATACACATTTCTTTGACTTAGCTTCTAGCTTGGTTCTATTTTCAGAATCTATGTGAGCAAATGCTTCACAAAGGAAGGTTTTGAGAAAAGAACAACTCACCTTCTTACTAGTTCATGCTTCCTCTAGAATACCATAACCTAAAGAAGTAGAGGGACCTCTATTAATCAAATATATAGTAGTATTAATAGCCTCCACCCACATGTGTAAGGGCAACCCAACATGCAACCTCATGCTCCTTGCACGCTCCATTATAGTCTTGTTCATGCGTTCAACCACTCCATTTTCCCATAGAGTCATTGGAATAGTTTTCTGTCTACAAATTCCACCAGTGGAGAAATAATCTTCAAATTCATGACTGCAATACTCACCACCATTATCAAATCTGAGACATTTTAATTTCTTACTAGTCTCATTTTCAACCAAGCATTTCAAATTTTTTAAAAGTTTGAAATACATCAAATTTTTGTCTAAATAAATAAACCCATACTTTTCTAGTTACATCATTAATGAATGTAACATAATAATGAGATCCACCAAAGGAAGATACCTAAGCCAGTCCCCATACATGGATGTCCACAAGCTCTAATTTCTCCTTTTTGTTTTCCTTCCCAATCTTCACAAAACTTACTCTCTTTTGTTTTCCATACACACAACTTTCACATAAATTCATATTCACACATTTTAGACCTAGTAAAACATTCTTTGAATGAAGTACTTTCATACCTTTCTCACTCATGTGCCCAAGTATGTTGTGCCATAGCATTGTATCAGAATTTATACTAGCTATTGGTTCTCCTTGCTCAACTACAACAACTGTTTTGAACATTCATTTTTCTCTGAAACAATTTAAGTAAAAGGAACAATATGACTTGTACAAAGATATAAGGTGCCTACTTTCACACATTTTCCTACTACAAGGGAATCTTTTGAAACCTTCCAATTTTTATCATTAAAAGTGACTACACAACCCTCATCACTGAGTTGCCCTGTTGAAATTAAATTACTACTCAGCCTTGGAACATGTCTTACCTCATGTAGTAGCCAACGATTCCCATTCTACAACTTAATCTTAACTTTTCTCTTTCCAACAATTTGATAGGGTTCATTATCCCACAAATTAACAAGTCCAAAATCCCCTTGGACATAATCAATGAAATACCCTCTATGAGGTGCAGCATGAAATGAAGCACTGGAATCTAAAACCCATGAATCATCAACACTTTCTAAAGACAAAAGCAAGGCATCCTCTTCAGATTTGTTACTTACCACATTTGCCTCCTTGTCTCCATCTAGTTTATCTCCTCCATTTATTTTTTGAGTCCAACAATCTTTCTTTTTATGCCCTGATTTCCCACAGTACTAGTAGTTGTTCGAACCTCTCCATTGAGACCTCCTCCCCTTTGGCTTTCCTCTTGATTTTCCATGATTTTTAGAATTACTTCCTCTCTCAATCGTTCTACCTCTGCTTTGTGCATTCAAAGCACTTTCTAATATAGATCCACCTGAGGTTTTCCTATGAGTTTTCTCACTCAAAATAACACATATCACATCATCATATTTTAGGGTACTAGATCCAGGAACAAAATTACTCACAGTCATTACCAAGCCATTCCAGCTTTCAGGCAAAGAACACAAAATCAAGAGAGCCCTAATTTCTTCATCAAAATTGATACCCATAAAAGATAATTGACTAGTAATAGTATTAAACTCATTTAAATGACCTACAATGAATCCACGTCCTATCATTTTCATATTAAATAAACGCTTCATGAGAAATACCTTATTTGAAGTGGAGGGCTTTTCATACAGTTTTGATAGGGTTTGCATCAACTCTTCTATTGTCTTCGCTTTTGTAATATTAAATGCCACCGATGGTGCTAGGCATAATTGAATGCTTCCAAGTGTCTTTCTGTCCAAAAGATCCCAGTCATCATTTGACATAGATCTTTGATTCTTGGTTTTGCATTCCAACGGCTTCCATAAATCCTTCTGATAAAGATAGTCTTCCATTTGCATCTTCCATAACTGAAAGTTCTGCCAATTAAACCTATCAACCCTCAGCTTACCCTCATCTACTATCACTCCCACTTGACCATGAGACTCCCACTCCACCATGAGACTTTCCTACAGAGGATAACTAAAAAAAAACCTCACTCTAATAACACTTCTTAGGATTAAACCATGGACAAAAATAATAATTACATGCAAATATAACCAATAACAGAAAATAATAGATCACATAGAAAATAACACAAGACACCAAGATTTAATGTGGTTCACCCAGTCCTTGGGCTATGTCCACCAAATAGCAAGTCTGATATTATTACAATCCAGTGATTGCAATCTGATTACAATCCGTAATCCCTTACAACTCAATACTGTCGCAGGAACCAATTTCCCATCACCACAATAAAACAATCCCTAACCCTAAGCCCTTTTATACAAGTATTTTTATTCCACTTTAGGGTTACAACATGTTGGCCATATGTCGGCCATGCGTCGGCCATGACCCAAAAATTTATAAAGTATGTACAGTACTTCCCTGATCAGTCACCACAAACTAACAAATGGTTGATCTAAAGAAGGGCTACTCAAAAGGGATTATTGCTTCCTAGTGAAGGAAAATGTGCATGAAACACGAGGTAATGATATTTCTAGATTTTTTGGCATTTGGACACACTTCTTTACTTTATTCTCTCATTTCCACTGAATTTACAAAAAATGTTTGTCTTAAGTTCAAAGGAGGTTACATTCTTGTTTGATTGCATGGATTCTTAGAAATTTTCTTGGTCTTCACTTATATAAATAGATTGAACATGTGTATAACTAAATAATGCCAAATTTTATTTGATTATATCCTCTACTCAAAAAATATGAATTACATAATCTTTCACATTTTATCTAAATATAAATATTTTGAAATTGCAAAAAATTAGATAATATTAAACGTGCACAAATTTTACTCTAATTTAACCTTCCTTGCATAAGAGAGGGACTCATGCTGCCCATAACTCTTGTTTATTTACTTATATTAACAAGGATGCATCGCATCGAGTTCCTACCTTAAGTTCTTTATTATTTTTTATAGGTGGAGAGCAAGGGTTTTGATAATAGAAATATTTCAATGGGCTTTGTAAATTGCATTGAAACAAGTATAAAATCCAAATTTAACATATAATGTTGTGTAGATTTTTCAATTACATAATCTCATCGAAAGCTTCTAAAACTAATGCATGAACTGAGTCAAAGGAAAAGTTAAAACCCACCTTTGAAATCTAATCCATAAAATGAAACCAAAATACATAAATTGAAAGCACTAAAACCCATTCAGCCAGTGCAAAAATCATAATAAAATTTGAATGAGCAAAGTAGTTCCATAATGATTCTCGTATATATTTGTCGTATATTATCGTAGGTAATAGCTTGTTCCCAGTTTAGCATGGAACAAACATGCCTTGTTAGAGTAAACATTGTACCTTAAATAGAGAGTGTCAATAATAGCATAAATGTAGGGAGTAATTTTGATTTTGAGTTTTAGTTGGTGAGGCAAAAGGTTGAAAACATATTGCATGTCCACTAAGATATTTAGAAATAGAAATTTGGCTTGAAAATCTTCTACCACAAGAAATACATGCAATAAAATAACCTTACTTTTCTCTTCCTACACTTATATAGCATATAACATAACATACAATGTTATATCATATTACATGCACTACAATGGATTCATCAGAATTAAACTAGGTCACAACAAGTTGAAAGTCTTGCGTGTTACCATCCATTTAAAAACTCCACTTTATTTGAAGTGTGGGGACATAAGTTATCATTTTTTTACTACTTTTCCCACACATCCATTAAAGTATATTTCTTTTTCAAAAGGCTAAACATGAAGAGAAGGAATCATTTGATATGAAAGATTATTGAGTAGTTCAAAGTAATCAAATCTTATCCATCAAGAGATGTCATAATCAAACCAAGAATCATGTAGAGTGTCAAATGAATTGGTTGCAAAAATAGTTACAATGGAAAAATACCTAATTGTATGTTCCTTTAACAAGCTTGTCAATTTGAAAGTAAAAATAGTATCAATCCATTACATTGAAACTTATGAAATTTTAAAATAATGAAATAATATCCATTTAGTTATTGAATGTTGTTATTAATGATTGAAATATGAAATTGGGATCTACCATGTATTGGAACAAAAAAATCAAAAATAGTTCAAATCTAAACAATCATATACATTCAATTATTGAATTTTGTTATTAATGACTTAAATATGAAATTGGGATGTACCCTGTATTCAAACAGAAAAATCAGAAGCAAGTCAATTCTAAACAATCATATCCATTCAGTTATTGAGTGTTGTTATTAATGACTGAAATATGAAATTGGGATCTACCATGTATTCAAATAGAAAAATCAAAAGTAGGTCAAATCTAAACAAATACATATTACATTGAATAGATGGTCAATGCCAATAGCACTTGTGGTTGTAAATTGAGACATGTTTTTTTTTAGAAGTGATGAAGATTGCTCCCCTTAATAACGTAAACTCATAATTGAAACAATAGCAAATGCGAGAACAAAATATGGACTTCTTATTTGCATCACAAATGTAGAATTACAGAATTCATAAGTACAATATGCTAACCCACATGGGCACATTCATTACAGTAATCTGCAAGACAAGCTATGAACTATCACCCAGAGTTGTCCTAGACAATGTTTGAGCCTTTCTTAAATAGGTAATTTTATGCTGCTCGAGAAGGTTCTAGATGCTCAAACTTAATACCTAGGGTCAACAGATCCTAAAAATACATATGGAGTTGGCTAAATACATCTTTGACAAATTATTTTAGAAATTTCAATAGCCAAACTTCGAAAGGCCATAACTCTCGAACCATTGTTCTGATTGGCTATTATAACCACTTTTTGAAAATGCCAACTCTTGATCTACAGGCTCAAAATTATGCAAGAGCCCTTCCATCGAGTTTTCGAACCTCATCCTAGCACTCTAAGGTCTCCAAAATTGAGCCTGAATATTTTTCTACAAATTTTTCACTGAAAATCTACAATAACTTCTCAGATACTTAAGCTAGAGCAATGAGATTTTTATGGTAGGCTTACAACTCTAAAATGAACCTTCCTGTAGAAAATGAGAACACTCCAAGCTTATATGAAAAACTTACTAAATATAGCAAGTTCCCATAAATAGTAACCACCCTGTCTACTAGTCCTTATTAAAATAGAAAAGACTGAAAAGAAAATATATTTTTTTGGGTGATGCAAGATTGCTCTTACACCCAAGATGCTCCTACATCAGACACCTAGGGTAATTTGAGAAGTGGCTCCATGTCTCAGGTGTTTAGAGGAAAATCAAGATGGTTAACCTCCTCTCTTGCTAGCCATGATGAATCCTCCACTGGCCTCCCTTTCCATTTGACTAGATATTCCACATAAGTTATGTTCTTGGTACTTTTGCCAACATGACTGTCGAGTATCTCCTCAATCTCCTTTGTAGCTGAACTAGTTGTTGGAATACTCCACTATGATTCTGCAACTTCATCTTCATCACCTCCTTCATCATACTTTATCAAATTTAAAATGTTAAATACTGGTGAAATATTCAATTCACCAAGCATTTCCAGAATCATGCCTTTTCACTATCTTGCACAGTCCAAACTTCTTCATCTTTAGCTTATTATATGTATCCACTAGAAAATATTTCTTTCTCAAAGGAACCATGACTTCATCTCCAATTTGAAATTCCTTATACCTCCTTTTCACATCTGCATTAGCCTTATACTATGTATTTATCTTTATGATGTGCTTCTTCACCTCCTCATGGATGTTCTTCAAATGTTCATCAAAATCTTCTGCTTCAACACTACTTATCTCTCCTTTATCCAACTGCCTCAATTCAGAAGCATTTTTGGGACTACTCCCATATAAAATATGGAATGGTGATTTACCAGTGCTCATATTGACAAAATTATTATATGCAAACTTCACCTGTGGTAAAATCATAACCCATCCTTTTGGCTTGTCTCCAACCAAACATCTCAGCAAGTTTCCCAAACTGTGATTCACGACTTCTATCTATCCATCAGTCTGTGGATGATGTGATGAACTGAACTTCAAATCTATCTTCAACTTCTTCCATAATGTAAGCCAGAAATACCTAACAAATTTGGTATCTCAATCTGAAACTATACTCTTTGGTAGATCATGTATTGTTTCCACTTCTCTAAAAAACAACTCTGCCACATGAACAACATCACTAGTCTTCTTGCAAGGAATAAAATGTGTCATCTTTGAAAACATGTCAACCATCACAAAAATAGAATCATGCCCACACTGTGTCCTCGATAATTCAAGAACAAAATCTATGCTGACATCCTCCCACGACTTCTCTGGTATAGGTAATGGTTGATACAACCCTGAATTCTGCTTCACTCCTTTCACCATCTGACATACTCTGCAACTCTATACAAACTTCTTCACATCTCGTTGGAACTGTGGCCAATAATAATTCTCAACAACCAAAGATATGGTTTTATCTTTGCCAAAATGTCCAACCAATCCTCCACTATGCTTCTCTTTGATGAGATTCTCTCTCATTGAACTTTTGGGAATGTACAACTGGCTTCCTTTGAATAACATATTATCCTACATCATAAAATCCAACCACTTTGTCCTATCAAGTGTAATAGGTTCTATACAAGCCTTCCACACTTCACCAAAATCAGGATCATTTGGATACAAAGTACTGTGTTCCTTGAACCCAACCACCTCTATCTACATTTTTTTTAGCAAAATTTGTCTTCTACTAAGATCATTTGCAACTTTGTTAGACTTCCACTCTTGTGTTTCAAAACAAATGTATAACTCCATAAAAGCTCAACCCACTTTAAATGCCTTTGTTTCAATTTTCCTTGACTATTCAAATATTGCAAAGCTTGATGATCATTATGCAAAACAAACTCCTTAGGAAGAAGATAGTGTCTCCACTTCTTCAATGCTTGAACTATAGCATAAAATTCCTGATCATAAATAGAATATTTTATTTTTGTATCATCCAACTTCTCACTAAAATAAGCAACAAGTCTACCTTCTTGGCTCAAAATAGCTCCTATTGCAGTACCACTAACATCGTAGTCTACTTGAAACACCTTGTTAAAATTGGGAAGTGCTAAAATAGGCTACTCAATAACCTTTTTGTTTGAACAGATTAAAACTCTTAGCTACTCCTATAGTCCACTTAAATTCTTTCCTATCTCCTCTCATTGTTCCAGTCAGGAGTCCACAAATACTGCTAAAACCTCTTATGAACTTTCTATAAAAACTAGCCAAGCCATGAAGAGATCTTACCTCAGTCGCACTCCTTGGAGTAGGCCATTCAAGGATAGCCTTCACTTTCTCTGGGTCCATTTCCAAACCTTCTATTGAGACTACAAATCCTAGGTACACCAACTCCTTCTTTACAAAACTGCACTTCTTTAGGTGCGTCAACAACTTTTCTTCCCTCAACTTATCAAACACCTTGCAAATATGAATCAAATGCTCCTCCAATGTCTTACTAAAGATCAATATATCATCTAGGGAAACATTGACAAACTGACCCAAAAACTCCTTTAATACCTCGTTCATGAGTTGCATGTAAGTGCTCAGTGTATTCGTTAACCCAAAAGGCATGCCTAACCACTCGTATAGTCCTTCTCTTGTCTTGAAAGTAGTCTTCCACTCATCACCTTCTCTGATATGAATCTGATGGTACCCACTCTTCAAACCTATCTTTGTGAAATACTCAGCCCCACTCAAACAATCCATAATATCATCCATCCTTGGTAATGGAAATTTGTACTTGATTGTGATCTTGTTGATAGCACAAAAATCTGTGCACATCCTCCATTCTCTATTCTTCTTTGGTGCTAATATGGCTGGTACAACACATGGACTCAGACTCTCTCAAATCAACCCCTTCTGCAACAACTCATGAACTTGTTTGTTCAACTCTTCACTTTATGCTGGTGTCATTTTGTGTGCTGCCTTGTTTGGTAAACTGGCTCTTAGAACCAAATCCATCTGGTAACTGATCTTCCTCATTCAAGGCAATCCATTAGGTACATTATCTGATACAATATCAGAAAACCCTTCCAACATGCTCACGCTTCATACCTTTGAGCAACTCTTTTCTATCAACAAAACATATTCTAGTAGCAATACATACCTTTTCTTCTTTATCCTTCAGTTTCAACTTATGTTTCACTCCATCCTTGGTCAAAGTGTAGGTTTTTGCTCGCCCATCATGTACAACATGCTTGTCAAACTACCATAGCCTACCTAGAAACATACTACATATGTCCATAGGTATGACATCACATAGTACCTCATCCCGGTAACTTCCAATCTTGAACTTCACTAAGCACTACTCATTGACCATGACCTTGTGGTCATCTTACACCCATGCAATATGGTATGGACACAGGTGTTTCTGTCTCTTCAGCTTCAACTTTGAGACCATCATTTCTGACACCAAATTGTTAGTACTTCCACCATCAATAATCACATCACGACACTTAACTTCACATTTGCACCTTGTGTGAAACAAGCTCCTTTGATCAGTTTCATTCTCACCACTTAGTAGAACTCTTTTGTTAACTAGGACTTCTCCTCTTTTAGCATCTTCAGAATGTGAGGATCTAGCATCTTCATCAACATGTGCAACTCTTGCCTAGCCTTCAGTTCTTTAGTTTGTCCTTCCTTGGTGCTGGGTACATTAAAATGCTCTATGCCCTTCTTCTCAGCAATGAAAACATTTCCCATGGAAGCCTCCTCTCCCAAATCCTTGTACTTTGCCTCTTCCACTCTAATCTCTATTGTTCTAATCATGGAAACGTTTATAATTGTTTTCCCTCTAGTTTTGACTGCTACTTCCAACCTCATCCTTGTTTTTCTGGTCATCATTACAGCTACCATAAGATTGTTTGTCAGATCTTCCATTGTGACCTCTTCCACTATTCTTGTTGTCATACTTCTTGTTCAGTTTCTCCTCAACTCTTAGGTAAAACTGGTATGCCTCCTTAATACTATTCATTCAAACCAAACTTAGCTCATCCTAAATACTTAGCCTTAACCCATTAAGATAACAGGCCACTTTCTCCTTATCAGCTTTTGCATCATCGGTTCTAATGAGAACTCAGTATAACTCTTTGATATAATCTTGAATAGATTTTCCCACTTGTTTCAACCCTTACATCTTCTTCAATAGATCAAGCTCATAATCCATGAGAATGAATTGTTACTATAGCTTAGCTATCATCTTATCCCATCTGGTGATTTTGTCCTTTCCCTTTCTATTTCTCCAGTTGAACCTCCTGTCACCAAATCTTCGCATGCCCCTTCAGTTTTTCCTTCGTAAACTTGACCCTATCAAGATCATTAATATATTCATACTCAAAGTACTCCTTCAATTTATTGATCCAATTGATCAGCTTCTCTAGGTTAAGATTTCCCAAAAATGTGGGAACCTCAAACTTAGGTCTTTTTCCAATCTTGGAGATAGCCCTAAAAAGCCTCTCTTCCTCTAGGTTCAGAACTGCCTCTGCTTCAACATTTTCTTTCCTCACTTTCGTCTATTATGGGAAGATTTACTCCTCTATGCATTTTTTCTTCCAATGCTTGCATTTTTCTTTAGAGGGCTCATAAACCCTCAGGTGTAACACCTACATATCTTCTGCCACATTCTCTTCGTGGAGGCATTTTCATGCTTCCACTGAAACCCTAGTGCAAACTACCTCACAATCAGTGATCTATCTACATGCTTAGCTCAAACTACGATCCTGGTGTGAATTGCCTCACAACCAACAATCTATCCACACTCTCAAGAAAAGCTAGGCTCTAATACCACTTGATGAAGGGTGTTGCCCTTAATACCATAAACTCATAATTGAAACAAAGAAACAATAGTAGCAAGAAAAAAATATGGACTTCTTATTTGCGCCGCAAATGCAAAATTCATAAGTACAATATGCTAACTCACATGGGTAGCTTCATTATAGTAATCTGTAAGACAAGCTGCAAACTATCACCTAGAGCTGTCCTAGACAATGTTTGAGCCTTTCTTAAATAGGCAATTTTATGCCACCTAGGAAGGTTCTAGATGCTCAAACTTAATACCTAGGGTTGACAGACCCTAACAATACATATGGGGTCAGCTAAATACATCTTTGACAAATTATTTAGAAATTTTGGTAGCCCAACTTCAGAAGCCCATAACTCTCAAACCATTGCTCTGATTGGTTATTATAACCACTTTTTCGAAAACGTCGGCTCTTGATCTATAGGCTCAAAATTGCGCAAGTGCTATTCCATCGAGTTTTTGGACCTCATCTGGGCACTCTAAGGCCTCCAATGGTGAGCCTAAAGATTTTTCTGCAATTTTTTTCACCAAAAATCCTGAATAACTTCTCTGATACTTAAGTTGGAGTTATGAGATTTCTATAGTAGGCTTATATCTCTAAAATGAACCTTCCTACAAAAAATGAGAACATTTTGAGCTCATGTGACAAACATACTAAAAATAGCAAGTTCCCATAAATAGTAACCACCCTGTCTACTAGTCCTTATTAAAATAGAAAAGGCTAAAAAGAAAAGAAAAAATTGGGTGATGCAAGATTGCTCTTACACCTAGGATGCTCCTACATCAATAAGTGATACATTGATAATGCTTGTTAGCATGACAGAGAGCAGACATATTATAGAATAAAAAAATAATTTATAGTTTTCATATTTTGCAAAGAATGAGAACTTTGGATATAAAATAAGGGCAACAATGTCAAGTAACAAAGAGTTTTATGTATAGTAAAGAGAGATTCATATAAAAGATATGTAACAAGTACAAGTTTGTATAGCACTATACATAAATAGTTTTAGAGTATGTATGTTACTATTTATATATAAACATTTGGCAAAATGTAAGGATGTGTGAAGTTAAGAAATTGAAGATCATGTACTCACTTTTTAGTACTTGAGTTACTTTTTTTGTATTTACAAACCATATCCATAGACAATGCAATAAAGTTTGGTTTGATATCTAAGCTAAGCTATTGGTAGTGAAGTCTGATTATGCATCTAATATATATATATATATATATATATATATATATTACGACTTTCATGTCATTACTCAAGAGACTCCATTTTGGTGAGATATTTTTGAGTTTGGCTATTCTTCTTTAGCTTGCATAATTGCCATATAAGTAGTGTTAAAAAACTTTGACTGAGATATTCAATGTTATTGAAGTAGTTCTACAAATGGTCGTTTCATTGAATTGTTTGACATACCTTTTCACCTAACTTAGTGGTCTGCATTAGACTGACATGAACAACTGCATTTGATTGAGTGTAAAATGACCTTCAATGGATAGTTGTCTCTGTGTGAAGACAACCTTGGATTTGTTCTACATGTATTCTTCATAATTGAGGGTGCAGATTGATGGGATTAATTTATCAATCATTGAGTCATCAATAGAGTAGTAGATTTGATGTTTATTTTCAGTAATAAGCATTATTTTTAAATGTAACTTGTTCACATAAATGATGCTCTGGTTACACCCTGTACAGTGAAATGTTTCATTGTCAAGAACTTCATCTCCTTCAAATCTATGGTGACAGTTTGGATAGAAGGCATTGTATGGGATGGAGATTGGATTTGCGACTTCCAATACACCATTTACCTATTTTAAAATACATTTTGTTAGTAGTAGTTGTAGCAAAATGTATGAGTTTTTTATATTTGAAAAGTGCACATATATTACCTCTGTATTTTTTTGTATTGTTTCACGTAACATCTGTAGGGTAATTTTGTCATTGGCCTTGCAAATGAAGGTTGACTGGCCTAAATGGAGTGTTTGTTTTTGTCATTTTTTGTGACAATGTTCTTGAACAGTAATACTAGTGTCTCATTTTGAGCAAGTTGATCTTTTGCTACTATGTAGTGGTGAAGAAAATTGGGGTGGGTCTCTAGCTGTAGAGACAACAATCAAAGAGACATATGTAAGTGTTGCATGAAAAATATGTAATTTTATGTCCTATTGACTATATTAATTGTATTTCTATTTATTTTTGTTATTTCATGTTACATGTACATAATCTTCCTTTGATTGGCCATCCTTTATTTCTAGGAAGTTGACATTCCCTTGTTTCAATGTGCCAACCACTAATGCACCCATAGTTCCAATAGGATAATTGCTAGTATTGTTTAGGAGACTTCAAATTGTGGTATTTGGAATGGAGTCGTATTGATTGCATAAGCTATTGATTTTTTCCATTGTACTTGAATCTTTCAACACAAGTATACAGTCACAATCACCTCTATCATACTTTGATCTTGGTTCATTGTCAAAATCTTCTATAAAAATAGCCATGCTTGGGACTATTTTGTCTTCAAATTGTTGTACCAAATATTTGTTAACAACTAACATTATTGTCATTTCTATTTTTTGGTATGTTAGATCTATACGTAACACTTCACGTATTTTGTTTACCTTGTCAAGATTGGCATTGTAAACAACCAAAACATCTCCTTGAAATATGTTTCCCACCTTGCCTGAATTGAGCTCTTCAATGGAGATGTGAGCAGTAGTTTTAACCCTTGTCCTAAAAAGGATGTTGTATTACTCTATTATGCATGCAAAAATGGAAAAAGAAATGATATATGTAATGAGATAGAGAATACCTTTTTGTAAATTGTTCTTGCCTTATTTGTGCAAACTTTCTTGTTCTTTTATTTGCATCCATTGGTTCATTTAATTTTTTAAGAGATCGATTAGTGCAGTTATTTAAGAAATCTTTTCACCTGTCATTGTTGAAGTAAGTAAGTTACTGTGTTAGATGCAATTGTAGTAGTGTTGGGAAATAGTCTGACCAATATGCCTCTGTTCTATGGATGGAGCATACATTGGACGTTATAGTTGACCAAATGTGATCGATGAGTGGTCTATTGATGCCATGTGTGTGACTGAGAAGGAAGTTTAAGTGAAGATGTTGCATATGTGCTATTAAGGCTTTTATGGTTTTGCTAGTAGATGTCATGTCAATGTTGAATCTCCAACAAGGTATGTGTTTATGCTTCGATCTACTATGTTTTTGATATTGTCCAATGCTTTCTTAATCTATATTATGAGAGAATTTGGCCTTGTGTAGATGTTTGAAATGTTTAATATATTGTTTAACTATGAAATGATCAATATTATTGATTCTACATATTCTGATGTGTAATTTGTTCTTCTTGTTATTGTGATTGGATTTTGTATCATTGTCATGACATCGTGTATTGCATTGTTGCAATGAGCAGTGAATAGTCCATATACGATGTGATTTTGGGCTAGGGAAATGTGAACTTCTTGTAAGCATAGTACATCAAATGACATAATTTCAAATTCATTGAGTAGATCAAGTTCGTAGGCATATAAACTTCATGTATTTAATGTGCACAAGAGCAAATGTGGAGTTGATTGTGGACATGTAAGAGAAATTTCAAGGTGCCAAGATGCATTTGCTTACAAGCGGTCCATTTCTATTTATTTTTTTCACTCAAAAAATTTTGGGGATTAGAGGTTTGACAAGGAACAAGTTTTCCATTGTTTTTGTCCACGACAATGATGTATATGTTATTCCATGTTGTCGTATAGCTATAGGATCAAAAGCTAATGTATTCATTGTTAAGCCTTGTGATTTGTGAATTGTGCATGCACATGCTAGTTGTATGAGAAATTATTTTTAATAGTTATTTTCTTGTTAGTTGATATTTTCTGAATCAGTCTTGAGATGCATAGAATAGGGATCCAATTTTTTTGAATCCATTGGTTATAGTATGTTGCATATTTCTTTCGTTTTTGATGCCCAACATTAGGATCATTAAACTTAACCCACACAATCTCAAAATTTTCATGTTTGGTGTATTATTTGAAGATACCACCGAAACGATTTACTAAGCCATCACTGGTGTTGGAATTTCCTGAATATAACTCTATGAGCATGTTTTGTTTTAGTTGTATTTTGGTTGGTAGAGTAATTGTATGAGAGTAGATTTAGATACCATCAATGTTGTTCTCATATTCATCGATGGAATTTAGAACAATAACTTGTCCGACCATAATTGTAAGCATTTTGTTGTTGTGGGCATCTACATTGATTTTTCTATAAAAAAGAAAAGGGAGTTTTGGGTCAATTGGTATTGGTCTAAGACAGTGGTCGTTGAGGTAATCTATATCTTCTAAAGTTTGCTTGGCTTTGTGGGTTCTGTTTAATATCTAAATGAATTTTTCATCTTTCTACCGCATGGTAGTGTGTAAAGTGTAACATTTCATGTTGTTTTTCTAGAAGTTGTATAGTAACAAGTCTCTATCTACAGGCCTACTTTCAAATACATTGGAGTCTAGTATTGGTTGTGCTTGATATAGGTCACCACATAAAATTGTGTCAAGGTTTCCAAAATAAGTTGTAGGTGTGTGCATAATTTCTCGTAGTCATTTATCTATGAAACGCAGGAAGCATGGACCCACTAAGGAGATTTCATCAATCAAGATAAGTCTAAGTTGACTATAGTGTTTTGACATTTTGTTAAGTGTGTCACTATTTAGTGATAAAAATTTGGATTTGTTGAAAGGAATATGTAATATTGAATGTATTGTTGGACCACCAATGTTATATGTTGCTTTCCTATATAAGCTATAACTAATCCTTTTGGTATATCAGTATTGTTGTCTATATTGATGTTATAGATGCACATAAGTGCTCGATAGATGACCTTTGTTGTAAATTTTTTGCATGTGCTAACACCTCCAATGAGGAATAAGTTAATTGGAGTTCTCTTATTTTTCATTTTCTTCATAACGATGTCTTTGACTATCTATTGTTGCTCTTTGTTAAGCTTTTGTCTAAGTCCGAAGTAGTCAAAATTATTGAGTATTTGTGGATGCTTTGCTACTTCAAATCCTGAATATGTTGTGTTTATTATTTTCTTATGTGATCTTGCTTCAATGTCACTGTGAATGTCATATTCTTCATGAATCCTATACGTTTGTATTCTTTGATTGTTGTTACTCTTTTCTATTATTTTCATATTGATATCATTGGCTTCGGTATCAATGTCACCCCATGCAAGGGTGGTTTTGAAGAAGAATTTTGACCAGTTTATTTTTATTGTAGCTTCATGATGTGTGAATGCTAATTCCTAAGATGTAAAATTTTGTTTGAGATGAACTTCATGTTCTATGAATGGTACGAAAAGAAGTAATTGCTCTCCACAATAATTTTCAACATCAATATGTTTATTGTAATTGATGAATTATATTATAGTTTTTTTGCTTTGTTTTATTTTTCATTGCTCTAATATTATATTTTGAGACAAATCAGCTAAACATATGTGGGAGATACTTGTCAGTCGATTTATGTAGTGGTCGATGAGAGATTTTGATATTACATTTTCTTATTCATCTGGTTCTTGATTAATTTGAGCGACTAGTTTTAGAATAAAGATGCATTCATTCTTTGGTCTTGTGTTAATGAAAATATTTTCGTGTGAACTTTTATTGAGGGGAAGTGATAAAATTAAGTGAGCAACTTGTTGTGCTGACATTTGTTGCAAGTTTAATAAAGCATTTCCTAGTTTTCTTATCATCCCTATTGCATCTATATTTTCTCTTTGGTGATCATCTCGTATTATTTTGAAAGCATGTGTCATATAATTGTCTACTTTTACCATGTACGAAATACAATACATTTGTAGCATAAGCATTTAAGATAAATTGAGCATCTATGTTTGCTCTCCAGAGGTCTAGCATTTGTCTGTAGAAACTATTGTAGTATATCTCTAATGGTTTTCTCTTTAGAACAAAGTTGGTTTGTGTAACGTTGATCTCAATGAAATAATGTATTCAACATGTCTTGTTTTTAACTCTACTAAAAACATTTCAAATGTGTACAATGTGTCAAATTTCTTGCTTCCAAAGTTTCAAAAAAAATTGAAGCAGGCATTGTCACCATGGTGTTTTTGCAATTTAACTATATGTGATTGCAAGTGGTCAGTGTTGCATGTTATGTGCTCATCAACAAATTTGACAATTTCATCATTGTTTTGTCTTCTGTATATTGGAGCATTTTGAACCTAAATAAGCATGTGGTCATGTTCATTTCCCTTGTTTTGAAATTTTGTAATTGAAAAGTAGTTGATAACTTTCCCAAAAAAATAATTATCCATCAAAATTAGTTTCTATAATGCATTAATTCAATGTCTATAATACCTAGCATATGAATTGGGTCCTTTCTTACTAGTTCAACATTGTTCATGTCATTGGATTGAAATATCTTGCATTCTTTGTTGACATAGACGATGCAAATATCGTAGAGTTGTCACTACAGGGTCCCAATTTTGTTCAGTGCCGCTAAAAGTGAGGGAAAATGTAGGTGGTCCAAGTTGTATGATCACTGCAAAGACATTTTTCTTTAACTGGTTCATGTAGTCAGGTGATATTCTTATTCTTTTGAAGTCTACATATCCAATGTCATATTTTAATATTTTTTCTAAGTTTGGTTTTTGTTTGACATCTTTTGCAAGCAATTTTCTTCCTTTTAGTTGACCTTTTCTTATTTGTATCTATGTTGCTGACATCATTTGATGTATGAGTAATTTAATTGTTTTGAAGAAGAGGTTTGTTTTGTGTAGTGCAAAATCTTGATGATAATGCAATAATTCCCATTGTGCCAACTTTTGGTAGGTAAATTTGTCTGTAATGTTTGTATTTTGTGGCCCACCATAGAAGAGTGTTGGGAAGTTCATTTCTTCTAATTATTTGTCTTTGAAAATTCTAATTGGATAACATTCCTCCAAAGGAGCGATCTCAATGATTTTGTCTTGCATGTTTTGAATACTCCTTGAGTTTGTGTATCCACAAATTAGAGTTTTGTTGGGTTATCAATTTCATAATCCCTTTGAATTTCTAAATCAGATGAATATAAATTGTCGTTGTCATCACTGTCAATGTTATTCTCTAATGTTTGTATCCATTTTTCATTAATTTTTATTTTTTGGATTTTACATAGTGTTGTCTTAGTCAAATCAAGCAAAGCATCCATCACAACATTTGGTCACACCATACCTTTTTGGAAAGCATTCTTATATTGTAAATGTCTTTTAAGGGAGACAACAATAGTTAATGTGTTTGATAATGACAGTGGTAAAGCACGTTGTACTGTGTATATGTTGACTAGAACATTTATGATAGAACCAATTAAGCCTAGTTGTGAATTTTTGTGTCCTAGTTACCATATTTGTCCACATGCAATTCTTAATGACACCAAGCCCTCTTTTAGTTGAGTCAAATTTTGTACACTATTCACTAAAATGTTTTTGCTAATGTTTAGAGGGACAACATATTTAGGTATTGTATTTCTAGTTAATACATTCGTGCATGTTTTACATATGTTATCATTGCAAAACACGATGTTATGATTTGTTAAGTTGTAATACATAACTTTATGGCTTTGTTTAAGATGTTTTACATCTTTTCTAAAATTGAGTTGGCATATTGCATAAGGATGTTTTGGTGTGTCTTCTACTGTATATAAATATTGTTGCACTTATGGGATGCTTTTCTTTTTTGATCTTGTTTTGCTATTGACTGTGACAGTCGACCGTGTCTCCAACATCTCTTTAACTTGATTGGTTCTTTGAGAGGCCCTAAAGTTGTCATTGTTGCTTGTATTTTGTTCTATTTTTTTAGGTTGACTTCTAATGAGTTTCTTTGTTGCATGCAAGTTTTTTTTTTTTTCTAAGGTTTTTGGCATCGATCAGTTTAACAATATTGGTGAAGTTGTTATTTTTAGATTCATTTTTTCTTTTCCTATTTATGCTATTGAATTGTATTTCACTTTTCTCTCTAATCATTTTTTTACTTGATGCAAGTTCATGGTTGCCCCATCTTTGTTTTTGATCTTTGTGGTAACCAATGGCTTGAAATGGCTACACAAAAGATTTACATCATGAAATAGGATGTTGCATGCAACATAATCAACTGAGTTGTTGAAATCAAGAATCATTTTCCAAAAGTTGAAGACCAAACACAAATGCAAATGTTTAGCCACTTAGAGAGCCAATGAATGCAGAATATATCACCCCATAAACCTTGATCTTCTCTTGAGCTAGTTGCATTTGCAAATAATTGCATTCTTTGTAAATAAGTGTTAGGATCAACTATATCATGTAGCTCTTTCATTACTTCCGAATTCAATTCATGACTGAAAGAATATATAGCCTCTTGATCAGAATTACTAAGGCAACTGATGAAGAAACCTATTACTCCCTTGCGTATTTCAGTTGAGGTGAGATGAAATTTGAGTAAAAATGCGAATGAATCAAACAAAAAATTATCAACATTGTATTTGAAGTCATGAAACTTAGATAATCCATGTTCTTCAAGACTTTTATCAATATCACATTTTTGTAAATGAGATTGTCTATTGTATTTGTCCACTTCCATGTTCCTGTAATGGGTGTAAAATTTTAATTGTGTTGATTTATCATAACATTGTTCTCAATAGATTGGATGTGAGAGTTGTTCATATGATCACTTGTAAGTCAGTGAACTTTGTTCATTTGTGTGTGGTTGTATAGGTGATTGTCTTTGAGATTGTAACTATGACATGATACATAGATTTGATGAAAAAATAGAACAAGTCTTCTAAAATCCAATTACTAATCAACCTGCAACAATAAAGTACTATAAAACCAGAAGAGCAGAGCAAAAATGATGAATTTCTATAGACTAATAACGAAAGCAGGGCAAAATATTCAAAGCAATAAAAGGAAAAATTACAGAAAGAAGCATTTGCATTACAATTTTATCATTGTAAATGATCAGAACAATTTCCATGCATCCATTCGTAATCCAAAGGATTCAGAATTTGCTGTTAACACTGCAAATAGGTTCTCCGCTTTGGAGATTCCTTAAGATAAGCAACAAGGTGGTCAAACATGTATTTCCAATTGTCTATACACATCTATATGTAGTGTGCAATGTTACTCTAAACATGTAAAATGACCACATGGGTTTATATTCATGGTCCACAATATTCGTTAGAAACGAGAGCATCATAGTAGGTGAAACAGGTATATTTTGCTTATGTAGTGGTTCACAAAACCCAAATTTCATGAGAATGAATGGAACACCTAACATGAATTGCAACTAGGTGATTCTGACACAATTGAAATACCATGACTTCCTATGTTTTAGTAGTTTAGTTTAGTCAAGCCACATTTGGACTCCATGGAAGATGAGTTGTACGAACCAGTACCCATGAAAGATGGAGTGGATGAGTTTGAGTAAAAAATAGACTTCAATCTTGTATATTTAATATAATAACTATATGTTGTTATATATTATACATATGATTAATTATTACATGTTATTAGAATTGATATGTTAAAGGAAATCTAACGAGATATTAAATGAAAAGTCTTTTTACCAACTATATTGTGTGAGAATACTTTTTTTTTTAACAAATCAAAATTTTGCAAGTGTAATAAATTTTAATCCACTAGAGAGGAAAGATATAAAAATTAGTAAGCAAAACATAGAAGTGAGACAAGAATTAGATTTTAATGAACTCGATAGAAAAGTGAGAAATAAATTGGTAATTGATAAGATAAGGTTGAGACATACTCGATAGTTGTTTTGTATTTAACTTGTACTTGGAATTTGTAGTTGTCAAAATAGGCTTGGGGAACCTGTAAAATATGATATAGAGAAAAAAAAAGAAAAAGAGTCGACCAAGACTTTGATCAGTTGAACAATGTGTACACAGTACTACATGCACTGGCCAAGTCAATTCTGAAAGAAACAAGATAGAACTAAAAGCTTTTTCAAAATTGCAATTGCAGGTTCATATAATAGAGAGAAGTGATCAAAAGTTTATGACTGGGTAGGGGTGGGTAGAGAACACGTAGTTAAAGATATATCACTTCATATATTAAAACAATAATGGAAAAAGAAAATACTAACAAATAAATAGAAGTTGACTTAAACCAATAGAAACCATGACTAATATTTTGATTTCTTGAAATTCAAATATCGTGTATTATTAGGTCAAGTCAACAAATATTAGTACAATGACCAACAGTGTAAACAAAAGACTAAGTAAGAGGAATTTTAGAAAATTAAAGTCATATGCGATGAAAAATATACACAAAGAAGTAGATCTTTTTTTCTTAATTATAAAGCTTTTAGCAGTGTGATGAAAAATATAAAGTTTTTAGAAAATTAAAGTCATATGTGATGAAAAATATACACAAAGAAGTAGATCTTTTTTTTCTTAATTATAAAGTTTTTAGCAGTGTGAATAAACAAATTTCATTGCAACTAATATTTACTATATACATATATGTGACATATGGTCATGCATAATAGACACATTTGAAAAATCTTTTGTAGCTTATAGTAGCTCCCTACTAGAGGACATAATCATGGAGCGATTGGTGTGAACATAAGGAAGTAGTGGAAGAGGAGATATATGAATTTGTAGGAATATCATTGCATCACAAACATCTAAAATTCTTGACGCATTCTACTCAGAGAACTAGGAACGATGAATGTACAATGCATGGTGTATGATAGATTTGTACTTACCAATAATTGTAATTTTCAAGGAATAAAATACACATGTGCTAACATTACATGAACTTAGGGATTCAAGGGAGAAGAAGCCACCTATGAGGGCACTACTCATTTCTATCACATATGCACTAATGTAGGGATCATATTCTCCAAGAGGCTTTAAGTGATGTTTGACATATGAATTTGCCATTTGCTTCACAATTTCTACATTCTCCAACAGGTCCATGGAGTTGTTGAGGAATTTAGAAACAATGTCCTTCTAGCGTATGGATCTAGATCTATTTTTCAAAAATTCTTCACCTACAACAATGTGTAATGACTTCTCCACATTTGCATATTCTATGACAAACACATTTTCCAAAATTTGTGTTTTGATCACGTCAGTGATTGGGCAATCCCACTTCATACCTGGAATTGGAATATAAACTCGGTCACACATTCTCACAAGTCAGAATCTGCCACAATATAGTACAAAATTAGATAGCAATAATACATATCAAAGTATTAAGTATAGTGTAAATGGATTGTATAAAAATGTCACAAGTATCAAATCATTTGGCCGTGAGTAGAAAGTTGAAATTAGGAAGACCAGGCATTGGACGTCCTTAATCCATGATCAAGCTTAACTATTCTTTTTTCATTTTGTTATATCTAGCCACCTTCATTTCTGTGATTGCATCGAGCAGTAAATTAATACCAAAAGGATTGCTTAAAATCAATGACCCTTTTAACAATGAAATGAGAAATGTCTTTTGATGTAATAAACTAAAATGATTACTCAGAAAAATTGCTCGTGAAAGTAGGAACAAAATAATAATTCAGATTTAAAAACAACTTAACATCCAAAATAAATACATGTAACATAGAAATATAGGAAAAAAAATCATATTCAGTAGAATAAATTTTGAAAAAGGGTATGAACATCTTTCAAAGCATAATGAAGGTGGATTTTCTCATTTTGGATATCTTTACATTAGAATTCAAACTATGTAAATTTATGGAATTGGGAGCGTCTATACAACTTATCATATTTTGTGACTTTGGGAAGAATATGGATGTTGGAAAAAAAAATCAATTGACATTATTGTAGATTATATATTATACCTAATTATTTTTAATTAAATATTAACAAATTCATTTCGTAAGTGTGAAATTTCTATTCAATTTAATATCTTGTTGCACAAGACTTTCTTACAATTTTACTATTTTATGGAATTTGAAAATTTAAAAGTGAATTTACTTTGAAACCTAAAAATAATAACATGCTAAATAAAAAAATAATTATCCCTTTGCTATTAATGCCCTTATGCTCCTTTTAAAGAACTTAATACTATTCTTCCTTAGTTAACATCTTAAAAGGTACTAGTATCCCCTATTATTTTTTATTGAACAAGCACTATTCTTCTCCAGTTAAGCTAAGGATTGAGTGTGCTTTTCATCTATATTACTAACTGGAAGGTCTAATTAGTTCATACTCAGCTCATGATCTCAAAGTTTCATCAACTATTCAGCTTTTTTAGGTATTACTTCTACTTGTCCTACGCATATTGAATTCTCTTTCAAGTGTTTGCTCTTTGCTTCTACATAATTTTACCCTAACCTATATATATTCTAATATGTTTGGGGCTTATATGTTTTGTCCACATTTTAGATTTTAGATTTGCATAATTGAAATGTATTTAGGGTTGCCCTTCTTCCATTGTTGTCTTCAGGAACGGTAAATGGATTCTACATCGATTCAAGGAAAAATTAAGACATGAACAATCAAATCTCAAACTTTGAATTGCCTAAATTTTCTACAACATATAATGATAGAAATAGATCCTTCCATTGCCAGTGGTGTTTTGCCTAGGCCACTGAGCAAAAATTAGTCTCTAGCTCAAAATAATGTGATTGAAACTGCTATCATCATTAACTTTTGGCAGTACTCAAGAGAGATGCATTTACCAACTCCTAGGTGATCTAAAAGCCATTCCTACAGACTATAGACATTTATATTAAACAATATAGGAAATGCAACAAAAACTTAATATGTGGATTCTTGCTCCACATCAAGAAGAAGAATCAGTGCAACTCAAATACGAATACGCACGATTCCAACCATCTAATCCAAAACAAATTAACATAATTTATAAGCAATTATATGTGAGGAGTAGCCTGTATTAGAGGTGAATTGAATTACAAGTTTACTCTTCATTGATCTCAAATTGAACTCCACTCCTAATTTAAAGAAGTAATATGGTTTGGAAGGTTGGAAAAGCTTATAAGGCTGATGTTTCTAGTTTGCCAATAAATAAAATCCTAGAAGAGGCTTCGACAATTTAATGCTAAACAACTTTCTTGGATCATCTTAATGCTCAAATCCTCTAGTACTTACAATTTTCCTACCAACAATCCTGAAAATTGGTTTAACCCTAAATCAATTATATTTTATTTAACTTATGTAATCGAAAAAATAATGAAGAACTACCAAATTGTATTAAAGATATTTTATTTTTGACATATGTTATTACAATAGAACAATTTTAATTAAAAAAATTTAAAAATACAATATGCAACCTAACTATATGCCTAATTTGACACCAACTAAACCCTATTTTCTGTTGCTACTCAACACTTCTCTCTACTAGGGCTTTTCCTGTTAAATGGCATAAAAAATCATGAATTACTTTGAAATTTATGTACCAAACCTGGGTGTAAATGATTGGATAATGGTATTGATTGTGTATGTTATTGTTTATAGGCTTGAGAAGGAAAGATGAAAACCATCGACTCTTATTTCATAGATGAATTTCTGCTGCTGAGCACCCTATTTTTTGGTTTTTGTTTAGACCACTAAAAAAGGTAGAACTCTATTCAAATCCACGGGAAAATTTAGGCAAATGATACCATCATTGAAACCTAAATAACATGTTTCTTCGTTTTCTTCTTTTATACAATGGCAATTGCATCACTTTGGGAGACATGAGTATGGAAAATCTCTAAAATTCATAGGTTCCCAATTTTGAAGGAATTCCTACTGAGATTACAGATCTAGCTGCAGGTGCCTCTACATGAGCTTCGAGTTAAGTTGCAAAGCATATTCGGTCTAATTCTGAATAAATGAAAAGGAAAAGAAAAACATTGTACCCCTTTACAACCTATCATTTGATCAATAACCCAAAAAAAAGAAAGAAGAAATCGGTGATCCAATACCCACCAACGAAACAAACAATTACGGACCTAGAAAAATTACCTGTTAGATGAAGAAAATTCTTAGTTGTAATTGTTATGGGTACATTTGCTACACAAAATTCTCAATCAAAATAAATACATGAAGAAACCTAGCTTATATTACATGGTAAAGAATTTAATTGCACATTAAGCGTATGAATTAAATGAAACTGGAAGTGGAAGAAAATTGTGTTCAAATCATAGAACGCGAAAGGGAGTTTCGAAATACAAAAATGAAAAATAAAGGGGTTTAATATTGTGTGGCCAGTATTTTGAATGAAAAGCAAGCACAAGAAAATGACAGAGCAACGAATCCCAACAGGGAAACACACCTTTATGAAGCACAATAACTATGATTAATTTTCCTTGCTAAAATGAACAAGTCACCAAGGACAAGTTGCAAGAGTTAGTAAAAAACAAATAGTGAAACAAAATTTAACTGAGACAAAAATTGGAAATTTGCACAAACAAAAAGTAGACAACCTTGGTGAAATAGAGCTATCGATAAACTTTATCAATTTCTCTCTGCACAACACGAACAACATCTGAATTTCAAACCATTCACTCCTTTGTATAAATGAGTAAACAAGATAATTTCAACTACATTAAAGCAATCACTCCTTTTTATGAAATGCAGATGAGATAATTTCCACTGCATTAATTGTGTATAGTTGCTTGGTTTTCGACATCTTAAAGTGACTGCGCCACAAAACGTTCACTGAAAAGATCTATTCAATCTTTCTAGAGTAACATTGAATGAGTTAGATGTTATTATTAGATTTTATGACTTTTCGCAAATCTTAAAGACCAAAAAAATGGATGCCCTATTGTTCACTTAATAGACCAATGAACAATTGACATATTAGAATTTCCAAAACAAATATACCCAACCTAAAGAAAATACACTCAGAAAAGATTTGTATATTTAAAATAAACCATTCTGGTCGGTCCAAAAACAATGGAAGTAGCACCCCGTAGGATGTTATAGTATCGTGCCGAGGAACTAAAAATAGTGTTTTTTTAATTTTCGTTTAGTGCCAGTATTAACGGGCCCATCCCAAGGATATAAACACATAGAATTGGAAAAATATTAAAAAAACAATCATGCCGCGGACACATCTCCCAGAAGGCATAAATTGCAAGTCCGTTTTTCAAGATGAAAAAAACCAGAGGCGGGCTATTTCTGTAGGAGAGGGAGATGTAAATTTATGGTCTGACTAATTCTATAGGTACATCATTAAATTCTTTTTAACGAATGCGTGCAGGCTGCAAACATCCGGAGATTTAGGGGATCTTTCGACCATCTCGTGTTTGACTGTTCACTGTTTTAATCCTGGAGCCAATGAAGAATTGAGGGAGTAACATCAGAATTTTGCCATGGATCGGTTCAGAATGTCTGGTAGTAAAATTCAGGCGGGAGATGGAATTTCTGTTTATTGGGATGATGACAAGGCTTGGTATCCTGGTGAGGTAGTGGAGATTGACGATGAGCAGGAGATGTGCTATGTTCAGTACGAAGATGGGGAGCACGAACACCTAAATCTCAAAGACCCAGATGTGAAATTTAGGGTTGGGAAAAATTGGAGGAGTGTTCTTAGGCAGAAGAAAATCAAGGACGGCAATGAGCCGATTCTCAAAGCTGTTGCAGATGTTCTATTTGACGTGGGTAAGTTTTTTTATTCATTGCTTCTTACCGTTGTTTGTGAGAAACTCTATTTCTTGATTCAGGGTTTTGAATTTTCACTTAGTTATGATCCGAATTTTGTTCTAAGCGGTCGAGGTTTGGGGTATTAATAAGTACAATCCGCATTTGAACTGTAAAGATATGAGTTACTGTAATGACCCTTAACTATTAAGGCCACTAAAACCCTCAAACTGGACTGAGACAATAAGGCTAATTGTTGTGCAACGAAACCACAAAGTACAATGCCAATGAACAATAACAGTACCAATAACAATATTCAGATTATGGCAAATTTCAGCTTGCTATTACCGACATTTATGGAATGTGGTGCAAATGCATATGATTATAGATGGAAGACCATATGTAACCCTCATAAATGCAGTCCTAATCTGATTACAACAAAGGACTGATCTGGATCGCTGCCTTAATTTGCTGATGACGGCTGATGAAGTCGACACCCCAAATCTGCCCAAACCGCCCTCCAACTGTGACAAATCTGCAACCCTGTGTTGGCCGTACTAGGTAGCTGGGAGACTGCGATTTCAATATCTGATTTTTTTGTATTTTTACTGCTGATGAAAATGCCCTAATTGGGGTCGCCTAGGGTCATATTGTGCCCTCCCAAAAGCATAGAATAGTTCCCCAATAGGTTGAGGAGATATGAGCAAATATTTGATTCCAAACCCTGGAGTTGCAATTCTGAAAATGTGCCAATTATGTCTTCAAACCCTTGCCAAAATGATCCACCAATGCTATGATGAATTCAAGCCCTTATTCCAACCACGGACAAACCCTACAACGGATTCTCGATGAAGCACCAATGAGATGGCTGAATACCAACTCCAATTATGCAACCCTTCAGTAGATATTTCACTACCTCAGTTATGCCAATCTAGGGGAGTGATTCGTTCCCAAAGATCGAATAATGATTGCAGACCCAAGAGACTACAAATTTGCTCCACAATGGAAGAAGTAGAAGAAATCTCAAATCCAAGCCTGTCCAAAATGAGAGGCCCAGCCCTCTATTTATTCACTTTTCTAAGAAGTTGCTAGAACTTCTAGAAATATCCTTTATAAAATCTCATTATAATGCACTTTTTCTAGAACTTCTAGAAACATCCTTTATAAAATCTCATTATAATGCACTTTTTATAATAAAGTAATTTTATAAAATAAAAAGTGCAACTCAACTTAAAATTATAACATGTAGGCCCCAATAACACATAATAATAAAATATAACCTCTTAACACTTCTTCAAGAGCAAGATATGACCATCTGATCCGCAAAATTGACTCTCTCTCCACACCATTTGCCTACGAGAGTCTGGAATAGGCAAAATCCATGATCAATGTCATGTCGAACTAAAGAGGGGACATTATAGTCCACCCCTCCTGAAATTGCTTGGCCTCAAGCAATCTCAACGCCGGGTGCTGCAAAATAGCTTCCCCCTCCCAAGTAGCATCCTCAACAGGTAGATCTTTCCACTTAACCAAGTATTCTCTGATCACTCTTCTGCGAAGCTGCTTTTCTCTGCTCTCCAGGATGGATTCTGGCACTAAAATCAATTTTCCCTCATCGTCTAAAGGAGGTAATACTGCGGAAGGCACCACATTCTGACCCAACGCCTTCTTGAGGCGGGACACATGAAACACATTGTGCACCCTGCTGTCTGCCGGAAGCTCCAACTCATAAGCCACCTCACCAATTCGCCTGATAACCCTGAATGGTCCGTAATAGCGTGGCTTGAGTTTCTCTGCACCACTCTTCTTAAGAGTAGATTGCCTGTATGGCTGCAACATGAGGTAAACCATATCATCCACCTCAAAACTACGCTCAGTCCTCTTCTGGTCTGCATACTGCTTCTGCTGGTTCTGAGCTCTCGCAATATTATCTTTGAGAGTAGCAACTATATCCTTACTCTCCTGTAATAATTCTCCTGCTCTGGGTACCCGGCTGTCGCCCAACAACAAATCCAAGAAACTAGGTGCTTCATAACCGTAAAGTGCCATGAAGGGTGTCATTTGTATAGTGATGTGATATGTAGTATTGTAACAATACTCGCAGAGATATATCCATCTGACCCAAGCTCGCTGCTGAGCTGCCACATAATTCCTTAAATACCCTTCCACCCATTTGTTCACAATCTCCGTTTGACCATCGGTTTGTGGGTGATAGCTAGTGTTGGGTGTAAGCTCCGTGCCACATAACCGGAATACCTCCTGCCAAAAATGACTCATGAAATGGCTATCCCTGTCACTCACAATGTTTCGAGGCAATCCGTGCAATCTGAAAACCTCCCGAAAGAAAACCTCTGCCACCTGAGCTGCTGAGTGGGTAGTGGTGATAGGAAAGAAATGAGCATATTTTGTTAATCTATCTACCACCACATAAATACAATCCCGTCCTTGTACCTTGGGCAAACCTGTGATAAAGTCCATGGAGATGCACTCCCACTTCCTGTCAGGGATCGGAAGTGGCTGTAGGAACCTTGCCGGATAGGTGTGTTCTTGTTTGTTTTGCTGGCAAACAAGACACTCTCGAACGTACTGCAAAACATTAGCTTTCAGCCCCTTCCAAGTGAACCGCTCTCAAACTGACCTGTAAGTCTTGAAGTACCCGGGATGGCCTGCTGTCGGTGAGTCGTGAAATGCTCTCAAAATCAGTTGCTTAACCTTCGATCCTGGGACTAGGTAAATCCTGTTCTTGTAAATGATTAAATCATCTACAAGTGTGCATCTGGTATCGATCACTGTTCCCTCCACTATATCGAAGGCCCATGTATCCCTGGCATACTCTGCTATAATCAAGTGTCGCCAATCCTCTGATATCTGAACCATAAGAGTGAGGTGTGGCCTTCGAGAAAGAGCATCTGCAACAACATTCTGAGTTCCCTTGACATATGAGATGTCAAAATCATATGCTTGCAACTTACTTACCCACTTTTGCTGGCGATCATTCAGGTCCCGCTGTCCGAAGAAATGCCTCAAACTGTTATGATCAGTTTTAATACAAAACTTGCTACCCACAAGATATTGTCTGAATTTGGCCAAAGCATGCATGATGGCCAACATCTCCTTATCATATATATTGAATGAACACTCGGGGCCTCTGAGCTTCCTGCTCTCATAAGCTATGGGGTGCTTATTCTGCATAAGTACAACACCTACTCCCTCTCCAGATGTATCACATTGAAGCTCAAATGGCTTCGTGAAATCAGGTAATGCTAGAACTGGGCACGTAGTCATTATCTCCTTAAATCTCATAAAACAGTCCTGTGCCTTCTGAGTCCACACAAATTCCCCTTTTTTTAGTAGATCTGTCATGGGAGTTGCATGTCGTGAGTAGCCACTGACAAACCTGCGATAGAAACCACATAAACCAAGGAACCCCCTCAACTGTGTAAGGTTCTCTGGTGGAGGCCAATCAACAATAGCGCGAATCTTTTCAGGATCCATCCGCACTCCATCTGCACTAATAATGTGTCCCAAATATAACAGCTCAGTCATCCCTAAGTCACATTTGGACTCTTTTGCATACAAGGACTCCTTCTGTAAAATGCTCAACACTGTCTCCAAATGCTCTAGATGCCCCTGCCATGATCGGCTATAGATCAAAATGTCATCAAAAAACACCAGCACGAATTTCCTCAACTGATGGTGGAAAACTCTGTTCATAGTGGACTGGAAAGTGGCAGGTGCATTGGTCAGGCCGAAAGGCATGACTACAAACTCAAAGTGCCCACATTGACATCTGAAAGCAGTTTTCTCAATATCTTGTTCACGGACTCTGATCTGGTGATATCCTGATCTCAAATCAATTTTCGTGAAATAACAAGCTCCATGCAATTCATCTATCAACTCATCAATGCGAGGAATGGGATACCTGTTCTTAATGGTTCTCTTATTTAATTCCCTGTAATCAACACACATCCGAAGAGTTCCATCCTTCTTTTTTACCAAAACAACAGAAGATGCAAAAGGTGACTTACTTGGTCGGATGTGCCCCATAGCTAGCAACTCCTCGATGGTCCTTTCGATCTCATCCTTGAGTCGCTTTGGGTGTCGATATGGTGTGATCATGATAGGCTTAGCACCTTCCTCCAGCTCAATAATATGCTCAATGCCTCTGTCCGGTGGCCTGCCTGGTGGAATCTCACTAAATACCTTTTCGTACTTAATCCTCAATTTCTGAATATCATGATGATATTCCGTCTTATGTTGCTCCTCTTGTGTAGGTGTCAAAGTACAAACTGCTGCCCACTCTATATCATTATGCCTAGTTAATCTCTCCAGCCGCCTAAATGAGATAGTCCTGATGTCTCCATTACGGATAGCCTTAAGCACATGAGTCCTACCATTCACTTCGAATTGTATCGCCATATCCTCTAGTCTCAGGGTAACCACCTTCAATGAATGTAGCCACTGCATTCCAAGTACTATATCCATGTCACCCATGTTGACCACATGATAGTCCGCCTTAAAATCATAGTTGTTCAGGCGCAAAGGTAGGTCTCGTACCATCCTGTCACAACGAAGAGTGTATCCATCAGCTACCTTGACTATTAGTCCCACGAACTCCTCAGTAATGAGTCCACGCTTCTCCACGAATGGTGCATCAATGAAATTATGTGTGGCACCTGTGTCCAATAATGTAATAACCTTCTGCCCAGCCAAAACTCCCCGAAGTCTGAAAGATCCCTCTCTCTGGATACTAGACAGTCGTGCTTCCTGTAAATGTAGCTCTGTTCCCTGCTGTTGCCCTGCACTGTCTATCTCCTGCTCTCCCTCTGCTTCATCAGGATCCTCATCATGATGTTCTGAACTATCTGAATCTGAGCCTTCGTAATAAGCCCACATTGCTCGGTTGGTCTTCCCTTTTGGCCTCATAGGACAGTCATGGCCATACTCATACGGGCCTTTGCAATAGAAGCATAGCTTCTTCCTACGCAAGTCATTAAGTGTCTCCTTGTCCAACCTCTTACTTTCCTCCTTAGGTAGCTGTGCCTCTCTATGAAAGGGTTTCCTGTCCCTATCTTTTCCTGAAGGGAAACTCTTTGCCTGGAATTTATTTTTAGAAGCTGAAGAGGAATCCATGTCACGAGCTTTCTTAATGGCTTCTTGCAAAGTGGGAGGGTTAAGAGCTTTAATCCACCGTCTCAACGGATCAACTAGCCCATCCATAAATAAAACCAATAGCCTCCGTTTAGATACATCTGTTACTAACACTGCAAGTTTCTGAAATTCTGAAATGTATGTTTCCAATGATCCCCATTGTTTAAGCTGAGCTAACTCCTTGAAATGGAGTTCTGGATCCTTCTTATCAAAACTTTCAATCAGTCTCTCCGTAAACTCCACATATGAAGTAATGTGTGCATGACCCATAGTGATCATACCATGATGCCACCACTCGTGTGCTAACCCATCCAGGTGAATTGCTGCATACTTAATAGCTTCTTCCTCAGACATAGGGTTCAATTGAAAGTATGTGTCAAGTTTTTGAACCCAAGCTCTTGCTGTAGACTTTCCCGAGCCATCAAAATATGGTAATTGAAGTTTCCCTACTTTCTTTCGTAGCTCATAGCTCTGAGTCCTGTCATGTCCACGGGGCATATGCTTCATCCGCACATCCATATACTCTCTAAAGGTGATTGCAGCTGTAAAATCTGGACCTCCTGCTTCCCAATCTCTCCTCAGCTGATCCTGTATGTCAGTGATCTGGGGTTCTGGTACTGGCTGCTCTGGAGCTCTAGGAAGGAACGTGGGAATCATAGGTCTCGAACTCACTGTCCTAGCTTGCTGGGGTGCATGACCGAAATTGTTCCCAATTTGTTCGCCTCCATTATGTATCCCATCCTGATTATTCCCATTCTGATTGTTACCATTCTGATTATTTCCTTCACCTATGTTAGCGTTCAACCCCATTTGACGAGCCATCATCTGCATCATAAGCTCCATTCTTTGATTCTGTTCCTATGCTCTTTGTTCGGCTAATCGCTGTCCCTGTGCCAAGGTGTCTAATAACTGTAAAAATCTTTCCTCTCGCTGATCTGGACCGGCATTCCCGCCTCTATCCATATTGTAGTCGTAGTCTTGATCAAAGAATACCTCCCCTGTGTCTGTATCACTGGATTCTATGTCCACCTGTACAGATGAGCTAGACTGTTCGCTCTGCAGGTCTGAAATCCTATCTTGTCTTGCTTTGGTATTGCGGAAATTATAAAGCCTTTGTCGCATGCTCAAACATAAATGTTCTGATTTTAGTGTTTTGACATTTCGTCAAACACTTTCCCTTCTATCCAGCTGTTCCAAATTCCCTATAAGACCTCCACAGGATGGCAGGACTTATAGCTCTGATACCACTGTAATGACCCTTAACTATTAAGGCCACTAAAACCCTCAAACTGGACTGAGACAATAAGGCTAATTGTTGTGCAACGAAACCACAAAGTACAATGCCAATGAACAATAACAGTACCAATAACAATATTCAGATTATGGCAAATTTCAGCTTGCTATTACCGACATTTATGGAATGTGGTGCAAATGCATATGATTATAGATGGAAGACCATATGTAACCCTCATAAATGCAGTCCTAATCTGATTACAACAAAGGACTGATCTGGATCGCTGCCTTAATTTGCTGATGACGGCTGATGAAGTCGACACCCCAAATCTGCCCAAACCGCCCTCCAACTGTGACAAATCTGCAACCCTGTGTTGGCCGTACTAGGTAGCTGGGAGATTGCGATTTCAATATCTGATTTTTTTGTATTTTTACTGCTGACGAAAATGCCCTAATTGGGGTCGCCTAGGGTCATATTGTGCCCTCCCAAAAGCATAGAATAGTTCCCCAATAGGTTGAGGAGATATGAGCAAATATTTGATTCCAAACCCTGGAGTTGCAATTCTGAAAATGTGCCAATTATGTCTTCAAACCCTTGCCAAAAATGATCCACCAATGCTATGATGAATTCAAGCCCTTATTCCAACCACGGACAAACCCTACAACGGATTCTCGATGAAGCACCAATGAGATGGCTGAATGCCAACTCCAATTATGCAACCCTTCAGTAGATATTTCACTACCTCAGTTATGCCAATCTAGGGGAGTGATTCGTTCCCAAAGATCGAATAATATTTGCAGACCCAAGAGACTACAAATTTGCTCCACAATGGAAGAAGTAGAAGAAATCTCAAATCCAAGCCTGTCCAAAATGAGAGGCCCAGCCCTCTATTTATTCACTTTTCTAAGAAGTTGCTAGAACTTCTAGAAACATCCTTTATAAAATCTCATTATAATGCACTTTTTCTAGAACTTCTAGAAACATCCTTTATAAAATCTCATTATAATGCACTTTTTATAATAAAGTAATTTTATAAAATAAAAAGTGCAACTCAACTTAAAATTATAACATGTAGGCCCCAATAACACATAATAATAAAATATAACCTCTTAACACTTCTTCAAGAGCAAGATATGACCATCTGATCCGCAAAATTGACTCTCTCTCCACACCATTTGCCTACGAGAGTCTGGAATAGGCAAAATCCATGATCAATGTCATGTCGAACTAAAGAGGGGACATTACAGTTACTCATTGGCTGACCATCCGAGCAAGCGAGGAGTGTTTTAAAGCCGGTGAAGTTTGGGTTATTAGGAAGGACAGTTCGCATTTCGGACTCTAAAGGGATAAGTTGCTCAGTGTAGAGCGCTTCAGCAAATTGGAGGTGCTGTATGAGAATAACATAAGTTTCATGGAATTTGTACTATTATGGAGCTCCATTTGCTCTGTGAAAACATAACGTATGTTTCATAGAATCTGCAGTGTTGTGGAACATAGGTATTCTCTAAGTAGGTGGCTCTTACGTGTGGTTTCTGCTCCAGATGGATTGGCAAAGCTCTATTTACCATGAAATTTGTCAACATACTCATTAATAAAGAGCGGCAGGGTCTCATGCTGATGCTTTTTAACTTTTTAAAGTAGGAAGTGCTCAGAAATTTTAGGAGATTTTTGGGGATCAGTGAACCCATGAACTTTAATTTCAATTGATTTATTTAGAGTCAGAAATACGGCGTGGAAGGATATTTTGGAGATAAACTCCAGAAATAAAATTTTAAGAAGTAAGACACAATCTTTAAACTACTTGGCAAAATGATTATTGAGTAACGGCTGCATAATTACAATGCCCATTCTATCCATGGCTGAAGTTGTAAATTTTAAGCTGTAGCTACAATTTTTTTGGGGGAAAATTCTAAAGTGTGCACTATACTAGAGAATAATTCATGGAGCCACTCTGGCCTTACAAACTGATCGGTGACTCCATACTTGGGAGTCTGGGATCACATCTATTTTGCAAGAAATGTAACTTCCAGAGCTTGTATATTAACTCTGCGAACAATAAATCTGGTTGCCAACAAATTGTTTCTTGGCAGTTTTAATATCTTTTGTGGTTTTCTTAATATTTTTCAACATTATTCATCAAATGTAAGCAACACCTAATATCATGAAATAATTTATATAATTATAAATAAATATTATAGTATCCTAGATATGATTTGATGAATTTCATTGTTTGTGTTTAATCAGTCTCTCACTTTTAACAATACCAAACATGCAGAGGACAGGCTTCCACCGAAAGGAGTGATAAAAAATCGCATGCAGTGGTGGAACCGATGGCACACTTCTGTTTCTGAAGCTGTTCAAAGTGGAAGAATTCAGGATATTGCCAAGGCCACACACGAATTTGCTCTCCAAGTGAAGAAAAATGTTACTACTCCTTGGTGGTTTTCAAATGTAAGTTGGCAAAGTTTTCTTATTATGTGCTTGTATTAATGTAGGACAACCATTTACTTCTACTTCTTTAAGGTAAAATAATATATTAATTGTCGGTATGCTTTGGACCTTGTAAACATTTTAATCAATGGAATCTGCATCCCATGGAATATCCAAGAATTGTGTAATGAAATGAACGTCTCTTCACTGCAGGTCTAAGTAAATTTATTAACTGCTGGAAGAGGTCACAGAAATGATAATTAATTGATATTCAGTGGGTACAATGGAGACAAAAGTTCCTTAAATAGAGATTACAAACAGAGCTTTCAAAGCGAAAATAGAAATAAAAGACTGAAAAGAAACATATTAAATAAAAATCAACTAAAAAATGGAAAGATCCTAATTAAATAACCATTATAGAAAGTTAGAAACGTTACATAGAAAGTTAGAAATGTTACATAATTACTCAAAATCCACCCTTAGTGGTCATTCTAATAACTACCTTTTGATGTGAGCTTTAGTTCACGACAATATGTGGAATTAAATGCTTGATGTTTCAAAGTGAAACATTGAATACTCAACCTTCTGTTGATACAAGGTTACTTCTTATGCCAAGCTCGCAAAGTAAGATCACAAGGTGACTTCAAGGTTCTTTCTATTGTAGGTACTTGCTCAGTGAAATAATGTGATTGTTGGTTATCAATTAAGGGGACTTTTACTAGTTCATTCAAGACTTGTCAATAATGCACTTCTAAAGATATTGCTTCACAATGTATAATGAAAATATATTTTTTGGTTTTCAACTTGTCAAATTTGTCAACTTCAACTTGAACTTAACTTCTTGTTTCTTCTCCTAAGTTTGAATGCAAGGATTTGTAAATGGCTTGGACTATACTAGATGAAGTGTAATTGACGACTTGAATCACCTAGTGTAAGCTTCTAAGGTATAGTTGAATGTTTTCAAATCTATATTTTCTCCCTAATCCTATCAGGTTGATGAAAACTAAAGATTTAATACTAATGAAGTTAAATACTATCATTCATTGACTAACCACACAAGACACACTTGCAATCAGCAATAGGCCAGTTGCTTGGATTTGTTTGAGTCTTGTAAGTGAACATTCACAATACTTCCATTCGACCAAACTACTTGAAGCAATTCTATTCTATTTTACTATATTTCAATAACTTAGATTGAAATCTATTCTATGTGAGGGATGTAGATAACCATGCAATAATGCAAACTTCATCACAACAATTCACCATGAAAAATAGAGCAAATTTTGCATTATATTAGCAACAATTCTCAAACAACCTGTCGTAGAAATGAGAGGGGTGGGGGTTTATATAGGAGTTCCAATTACAAGGAATGATCAAGATTAAATTGAAATCAATGGCCTAGATTAAACCATTACAAACCCTAATTATGGCCACCAAAAGTAGCCAATAGAAATGAAGTACCACAAAATAAGCCAATGAGAAAATTCAAAGGATTGAGGACCAATAAGAAGCAAGGAAGCTGCCTAGTCACCATACAAATCATCACCCAAGATATATACTTCCTTTTTCTTATCCCTTCTAGCAAAATTATGAAACTTAATTAAAATTGCACTAAACTCTTCCATGCCAATGCCATGAAGGTTGCCATGTTGCATCTTCGTAACCTCCAACTATTTCATGCATGTGTCCAATGTGTTATCCCAATCCGAAGAGTGCCATTGTAGATCATTAATAGGGAATATAAGTAAGAGGAAACCATTCAAGTGACTTTCCTCAAGAAAATGTAACCCTGCGAAATAAACTGATTCCAGTGTCTCCATCAACTCTCCCAAATCCAACTCACAGCAATTATCAAAATCAAGATCAAGCAAATTTCTTGATTGCAATAAGGACATTTGAACGTTTCCTCAAGATAGAATCCTTAAAATATCATTACACTGTGTGTGTGCATGCTCATACGTGGTGTTCCTAGTAATCAACAAGAGATGCCAATGGCCAAAGTCATAATCACCTTTACTAAAAAATGTATCCTTTTTAGGGAGAATCTCACTTCTTCTACTCTTATGCTTTTCTTCATGCTCTTTCTTGCCCATTTAGGAACCTTCGATAAATCCTTATCATTCATTTCCTCAGTTTCATTAAATCGTTTCAATGTTGAGATGACCTCATCTTCCTCCTCTTGAGTGTTAGGATTAGGTTGCCCCACATCATCACCCAAATCTACTACCAATTGTACTATAGAAAAGGACATTAATATCTTTGTATCCTACTAAATTGAATGCGTAGATTAAGCTGCCCCCTCACTCTCTCGAGGTAAAATCTTTTTATTTCCACCTTGTACGAAATCATCCTCTGAAATTTGTCTCTATCTTCCTAGTTGATGAAGAACTAGGAATAGGAGTAGGTGTGGCAGGCTTGTGCCTTTGGTTTCTAAATTCTCTACAGATAGTCCCTATCACTTGATGCATGTGACGTTCTTGCCACATTATCCTTCTCTTTTGAAGCTTGTTTTGCATCTTGAATGTGTAATGTTGAAGTGTTGATAGTTCCTTCATTGCCGTTGGAAGAAGAATCCTCACTTTGCATCTTTGTATAGGTGAAGAAGGTGATGTCTTGTTTCATCAACCTCTTTTCTTGCTTGTCTACCCATGCCCTTGATTTGTTGACTACTTATCTCATTAAGACCCCCAAATCTGAAAGCTCATCCTTTTGTGACCAATTAGAAGGCTCAATTGATTTACTCTTCTCATATTCATAATAAGGATGGGTTGGGTTCCCATCATCTTTAACCTGGTCAAGAATAGAGAAGATCCCACACTCTCCCATGAAATCTATCATCATTCTAGACCACATCTTCTATCGTCGTTCTAGACCACATCTTCCTCCTCACAACCTCTTCATCCATAAGATTCATCCAATAATCTTCTCTATCTACCTTGTGCTTGCATTTCAAGACCTTGTGGGTCGGGATCTTTTGGTATGGATCAAAATCTTTGCATGCACTGTATCTTCCCAATTGGTAGAATTGTAGCTCTGTGCTAGTTGTCCTTGTTGCCTGAAATGAGGGACAAGACTCAAGTGTTTTTCCCTAAGTGGTGGAGGAAAGTATTCCTTGTATGTGCGTCTCCTTATGCATAATATTAAATTCTGAAAGTTATCTAACCACCTCCAACAAAACCACCTTGTTTGTAGGATTCTTGGGAAGCCTGTGTGGTTCAAAGGAAAATCCCTGGACCATGTTGTAGGTAAAAGTGGGAAATTGGATATACCAATTTTGTATTGTCCCCATTTTTGCCAACGTTAATGTTTGATTTATTAGCCTATTATTGTGATCCTTCTAGGCTAATTATTGTGGATAAAGGGTATTTTGAGACAGAGGCTTGGCTATGGGAGGGTGCTCTCTTCTTCACAATTTAGTATGTTCCAGTTTGGTCTTCGTTTGACTCATAATGGACTTCATTTGGGCTTAGTTTCATGCACCTGCTCTTTATGGAAGGTCTATTGATGATTGAGAGGGACCCTTTCTATTTTAGGAAAGTGGATTTGGTCAAGTGAAAGAGGGAAATTGGATATACCAATTTTGTATTGTCCCTATTTTTGCCAGCATCAAAGTTTAGGGATTAGCCTATTATTGTGATCCTTCTAGGCTAATTATTGTGGATAAAGGGTATTTTGAGATAGAGGCTTGGCTATGGGAGGGTTCTCTCTTCTTCACAATTTAGTATGTTCCAGTTTGGTCCTCATTTGATTTAGAATGGACTTCGTTTGGGCTTAGTTTCATGCACCTACTATTTATGGAAAGTCCGTTGATGATTGAGAGGGACCCTTTCTATTTTAGAAAAGTGCATTTGGTCACATGGGGAAATAATAGGTGTGCATCTTATCTTAGACAACATATTTAAAGGGTAAGCATTTTGGGAGTTATTATTATTTTAGTGGCCAAATTATTATTAAATTGTTAAATGAGAGCTTCTAATTGAAAGTTGTGTTGATGAAGGCTCTTAAACAAAAAGTGTGAGTAAGAAGCCAAGTTGCATTATAAAGGAGACTTCATGGGGAAAAAGAATCATTCTTTTGGCTATTTTTAAAATTATTTTATGAAGTTGTTGAAGGTTTTCAAGAAGGGTTTCTTGAGGACTGATTCCTCTTTGATTCACACTTTGAATCATTGAAAGATATGGTGAATTGTGCTCTGATTATTTGACAATTAATCTTAATTATTTTGATAATAATTTTGGTGTTGTTGTATACCAAAATTGCCAAGATTTTTTTTATTGTTCGATGAAGCGTTTGGCGTAGTTTTGAGCTTGCCTTCTACTATACTTATGGTTGCTTGAAGGCCATACTTCCCTCCTACAAATTGGGTGTTTGAGAGCCTAGATTTACTGTACCTTGGGCAGCCATAGTTTGTGCATGATAAAGGTGATTGTTGTAAACTGTTAGAGTCATTGTTGGACGTCCTTCAAGGATGCAATTTTCTATTTTAATAGCAGCATTTTGTCAAGGCAAGACAACATTTATTATTTGTTGGCAGGTTGCCTTTGGGAGTGAAAGAAGTTGGCGCGAGCATTCTAGGCTGCTATAATAAGTTTATTTGAATGTCAACACTTATCCAGGTTTCATAGTTTATTCATTTGCCTTGAATATTGTATGTAATAATTGTCTCTATTGAAATTGCAATTGTAATTCTAGACTGGCAACCATATTAGTTGTTCATTGTAAACAATTTGATATTGAAATAAGGAGTTATAAGGTCAACAACTGTTTGATGAAATGCCAAGCTTTAGTTATGTGTCGCAATCACCACTAGAATGCATGCCAACTGTTTGTGAAAATGTCTATTGGATGTAGGTGCACTTTTTTACATGTAGAAATCATATGTATGCATTTGAATAGTAAAAAAGGATTGCATTTGTACTTCAGTTATTTGTTTGAATATCTAATAACCATTTGCAATTGTCTAAACTAAATTCGAAACCATTACAAGAAAATGGAAGTAATATGAAATTAAAGGACAACGAGATAGAGGTTTCATGCAAAGTGTTTGGCAAAATGTCAAACATCTAAAGGTGCAATAATTTGATGCTTGTTAAAGTTATAACTGGTTGGGGTTCTTACAGTGGTATCAGAGCGGTTTCCTGCCATCTTGTGGGATAGGAAAAAAATAATTATTTTGATCCTGCTATTGATATTTGAGTGATTAACACTCTTGCACTTATTTCAATTGTGGATAGATATAGGAAATCTAGTAAATATGGGAACTAGTTGAATAATAAGGAAAATCATAGGAAGCAAACAAATGCCTCGATGGAAAGTATGGAAAGGCTTAAACAAAATAAAAAAAAGGATGTAAGCAAGACTTTTAGATCTGACGACACTTTATAGGGCAACTAGGTATATGGTTTTCATTTTTAAAAGGGCTTTATCAAGAATGTAGGAAGATAAATTAGAGTTTTCATAGGTGAGACATCCAAAAGTTTTCACCATGAGTTTTCAGCAGTTGATGATCATGGCGAAGATGATCCTATGCTTAGTGGGGCAGCCACTAGTCCTATTTGCAATTACGATGTTGGAGATTCTATACAAGGACATGTGGATGTGTCTGTGCCATTAGCGGACAACAACATCGAGTTCAATAGTTTGAAGATTCCAGAGCTAGTGCTTCGAAAAATGTTGAAGACATGTTAACTACCTTTGATGGTAGTCTTACATCCAGTTGGTAGTAGCGGTGATATGGGTAATACAGGGTCTGATTTTCAGGATGGTATTCCCTTATGTGAGAATGTTGTTAATGCTGCAAATAGTGGGATTGCAAAAGATGCAGTTCTTACCAATGTTAGTTTAAACTCTCTTGATGAGAATGTCATTGTTGAAGACTACGTGGAGGATGTGAGCATTAACAATTTTGATTTTTACAACAATTGTCATAGTGTTGAGTCAATACAGGAGATAACAGTCTTCTCAGGTGGGATAGACCAGGGCATGGAGCTACCTGTTCTGTGGTTTTCACATCATCGCCCCATTGAAAATGGGGACCCCCTCATTTTGCTCTAGCTAGTAGGAGTCTTTGTCTTAGGTGGCTTTGGTTGGCAACATTTTTCAAGTCTCCAAGTCTGGGGTGAGTTTGAGCAATTTTGGTTTGTTGGGAAGCAATTTTTGCTTGGGGTGGTGAGAACATTTTGGTCCCTTAGAGGAATTTTCGTAGCTTAAGTCCAAGTGGAAAGTGGAATCTTAGTCTGGGAGAGGATTTTCCACTTGGGGAAATTTAGCAACTTCGGAAATTTCCCTCCTAGGGAGATTTTGCATCTTTTGAAATCTCCCTCTTGGGGAAATTTTGCATCTTTCAAAATTTCCCCACATTGAATCTCCCAAGTTTTGACATCTTCTAAGACATTAGAAGATTAATTTGTGGCATGAGGGCAACACCATGAACAAGAATAGAGCAAGGGATCACCAAGGAACGTTCAAATGGGAAATTTTGAGAACACCATGTCCTAGGGAAATTTTGCATCTTTGGAAATCTCCCTCTTGGGGAAATTTTGCATCTTCCGAACTCTGTCTCTTGAGTAAATTTCACATATTCCAAAATCTCCCTCTTGGAGAAATTTTGCATCTTCAAAAATTTCTCTAGCCAAGTACCATTCTTTGTTAATTGTCGAAACCATCCTTCCTCTCAAATTGAAAAAAAATTGAGGAGAGAAAGTGATGAAAATTAGAAATAAAAAAATAAAAAATATATAATAAATGGTTTTGGATTGAGATGAGATTAAACTTGCCTCAATATGCAAGTTTTAAATTGGGATGAATTTTGTTCATTAACAATGGGAATTTGTTTTCAGATTTTTCTCCACAAGCTTAATGCTTTTCTCCTTTGTTTTGCAAGGTGAAATCTAGGAGAAGCTAGAAGGCAAAGTGATGATCAAGGCCTCAAAACTTCAAGTGGGTACTACAAGGAGATGACTCTATCTCGATGACTAAAGTGAGAAGGAAGGATTCATGGTCACGCTATCAACTTGTAAACTCAAGTCAAAATTAAGAGGAAATTCAGGAAAGCATAGAGGATCCAACTACATGAGGACATGTCCAAGGAAAATCAAGAGAGATCAAATTCATAGGTTCACGAAGATGTAAGTGATTGAAGTCAATTCCATGAGGAATTCCAAAGGATGATGATGTGGCAATTGTTTGCTTCCTCCAGTTAGAAAATCTTAGTTTCAAGCACAGTCAATCAAGTTGTGCCAAGTGTCCCATTTTCTCATTGGCTATCAAAATCATTATAATTTTCTTACTGGCCCATGAATTGGTGCCTTATTGGTTGCAAATTTGATAACCCTAATTAGGGTTTGTGGGAAGAAATCTCGGCCCTTGATCTTGAATCGATCTTGGGTCTTCATTATAATGGAACTACTATAAAAGGCCAAAGCCTTCTCATTTGCAAGGGGTTAGATTAGAGGAGCTTAGGAGATTAGCTTAGAGATTGGAAATAGTAGAGAGTTAGGAGAGTAGAGTAGGATAGCTATGGGAAAGACTTGATCAAATTGATGCTATAATGCTTATCAAAGTAATTGATAATTCATTGTTGGTTCTTCATGGCGGATTACTTGTTATTGCTTTGGTTGCTTGGTTTCCTCTATCTTTCACTTGGAGTAGATTTCTTTTCATGTTGAAGTAGTTTAGTTGAATGGAAGTTATTGTGAATGTTTTCTTGTCACTAGCCTCTTGTTGATGGTAAGGGTGCCTTGCGTGGTAAGTCAATGAAAACATTCAACTTCAATTTATGTTCAATCATTAGTTTGCATCTAGGCGATGAGATTGGAGAGAGGATATTGATGTGAAAATCATTTGTGTATTCCTTAAAAGCTTGCACTAGGTGGGTGGAGCCCTTGGTGAGATTACATGTAGTAGAGTCCAAGTCGTCCATGATTCCTTGTATCCCTACTTAGAGGTAGAAGTAGTAGTAGAAGTTAAGTTTAATTTGAAGTGGAAAGGTTAGAAGATCAAATTTTTATTGCACATTGTAGAGCCAAATCTTTAGAAGTGCAAGAGTTGATATGGATCGAATGAATAGCATAAGTCCCTTTGCGATAACCAACATATCACATCATAAAACTGAGTGAAGTCCATGATTAAGAAGGAACCTTGAAGTCATTTCAGATGACCTTATATCAAGAGATGATTGAGTGTTTGGTGTTTCTCCTTGAAACATTAAGTAATTGATTTTGCATGTTGTAGTGGAATAAAACTCACATCAACACTACCCAGTTATGACACTCATGTTTTGAGTGTTAAGGAGTTAGGTGATCTTGATATATGCCCTAGTGATGTTGATCTACATGATGACTTTGAGTCATGCATGCAACATTAGCCGATAATAGAGGGGTCTCGTCAAATAGTGTTGATACTAGTGTTGTGGGGACCTCTGATGTTTCACATGTTGATGATTCATGTTGCAATGAGTTTGGTATGCCATATAAGACATTGGGTGATGACTCAGAGTATTTATTGGATAATGTTAAGTTTGAGGATCGTGACTTACAAGGACTTATTGATGAGGGGGAAGTAGAGGCATGCGAGGAGTTTGATACAATAGTGGCTTCCACTTCTTCAGAGGAGGTAATGGTAGAGGCACCAATAGTAGTACGTCAGTTGTTGATGTGTGCGAGGATGATAGCACACATGATGTTAGTGATCATCTGGTGAGCAGTGCAAGTACAATCACATATCACAATGCAATTAGTGAGTTTGAGAGCTTATGTGAGAGCCATGGTATGCAGAGACATCATATGACTAGATAGTTGAAGGTGAGTGAAAATGACATCTTTTCAGCTCTTCATCATTATTATGCTATCCGACAGATGTTCGCTGTATTTGGTTGGGGTGCTCCTAAGTGAGATGAGTACAATGGTAGTTGTTTTTCCCTACCAAAGAGATTCATTCGTTTCAATAGGTTGTCGAGATCTTGAAGCATAATTATTTATAGTTGGCACTTGAGAGGGAGTACCTTCTTGAGTGGGGTAGCATGTGTTAGGAAACATTGTTGGGGAAAGTGGAGGAGGTGGTTGAGCTCACCCACAAGCTTGAGGTGACTATGGATTCTTTGCAGTATACTCAGTTTGCTTCCTAGGAGTTTCACTCATGTTTTGATGAGGTTATTGTGGGGTCGGAACATGTAAAGTCAACACTAGCCCTAGATCTGGTTCAGCTACACGTAGTGGTGGCTAGTGATGATTTGATATCCATAGGCTATGGTTGTGAGAAGATTGAGGATGTGGCCACACATATCCAGTTACAGGTGTAGATATTATAGTGGGGAGGAGTGCATCTGTAGAGAGTCGCAAGAACCCACATGTTGTATTAGGTTTTCCTATGGTCACATCCACTGCAGATGTTGTTAATTAGCTAGATGGCAGGGGTTACATTTAGAGCTATGACAGTGAACATTTAAACAAGGTGTGAGCTTTTTATCGTGGCTGCATAGGGACGAGTATCCATTAGGAGTTCTCAGACCCACACACAAAGGATTTGATGATGCATTAGTTTGAATTAGTATCGAGGGTGTAGCATCCTTCGGGGGAGTGAGTATTTACCATTTGCAGTAGATGGGATCAGTGGTTCCAAGTTGGATTACATGCAGAGTGAGCACTTCAATGAGCCTTGCAGAGAATAGAGATGGTGCTAGTGATTCAACCACTTTCATCTCCATGGTATGAATAGGTTTGCATTCAGTGTCCCTTGGGTTCCTAGTGCTAACATGGGTAGCACTAAAGTTTGGTCATGTCTTGCTGATTGACTTTACTACTTGGTGGGATTTTGTTAGTGTTTGGGATCCTTCTAATGCATCAAGAGTTCAGATAGGGCTCATAGAGGAGTTTGGGATTATGTACATGGTGAAGTTGAGTTCAGAGTTGAGCAACAAATATTAGAGGATGTTCTTCTTGGCGGGCTTTTGTTAGTGTTTGGGATCCTTCTAATGCATCAAGAGTTCAGATAGGGCTCGTAGAGGAGTTTTGGATTATGGACATGGTGTTTAGTACATATGGTTTTACTTTTGACTCTTATGTACATGATCTTTTTCAGGTGTATAGTTTAGTTGTGCATGTGTTAGATATTGTGTATGGCAACTCACTTGGCACAATTTGGGGTAGCAAGCTTTTTTAACTTTCTTAGTTGCTTCTCTACGAGATATTCACTCTTGCTACATCTAGAGTCAAATTCATTTCAGTTTGGCAGGTTCTGTCAGTTAGAGTGGTTATGATGCTAGAGGAGCTAGTTGCTGATACAAGGACATTGCATGATTCTACCCTTGGGACTCGGGTGGACTGATGTGTTATTTGTTTTTGAGATTGCTTGGGGACAAGCAATCTTAGGAAGGGCAGACTATAATTTCCCCATTTTTGGTAGCATCAAAGTTTGAGGGATTAGCCTATTATTCTTATCCTTGTAAGCTAATTATTGTGGATAGAGGGTCTTTTGAAGCAGAGGCTTGGCTATGGGAGGGTCTTGTCTTCTTCACAATTCAGTATGTTCCAGTTTGGTCTTCGTTAGACATAGATTGGACTTTGATTGGGCATAGTTTCATGCACTTGATATTTATGGCAAGTTTGGTGATGATTGAGAGGGACCCTTTCATTTTAGGAAAGTGCATTTGGTCGCATGGGGAAATAATAGGTGTGCTTCCTATTTCAAACGACATATTTGAAGGATAAGTATTTTGGGAGTTATTATTATTTTAGTGGTCAAATAATTATTAAATTATTAAATGAGAGCTTCTAATTGAAAGTTGTATTGACGAAGGTTCTTCAATGAAAAGTGTGAGGAAGAAGCCAAGTTGCATTATAAAAGAGACTTCATGGGGAAAAGGAATTCATTTTATTGGCTATCGTTTTTTTCTAAGTTTCCGGTTCGTGGTTCGGTTTCGGGTTCAGGTTCGAGAACTGGTTCGCTAGTTCGACGAAATTTTGGAAAGGGGTTTGGGTTCGTTAGTACAAAAACATGTAAATTATATATATATATATATATATATATATATATATATATATATATATATATATATATATATATATATATATATATATATATATATATATATATATATATGAAGCATGAGTTAAAATTAGAATGTAGCATAGTACCATAAACACATTTAAAACTTTAAAACAGCATAAACAATAACATATCAATGTATCATGGTGAGCATACCATCATATAGTAACATAGTTCAATCAACTTCAACATCAAAGATGAAAGATTCAAAACATTAAAATATCAAGTTCAAGTGTCATTGTTTCACGTTCAATGTTTAACAGTAACTAATATAATGAAAATCTATTAAAATTCTGAATTTCTAGTTCTAAGTTCTTCATTCTTCATCTTCATCTTCTTCATATTCATCTTCTTCTTCTTCATCTTTTTCTTCATCTCCTCCTTCTCCGCCTATGCTATTACTTGCACCAAGGCCAATGGGATCAACAACAGAATCAACAATGGTATTGGCATCAAAGTCATCAAAATCATCAATTGTAAGGGCAGCAGTGGAAGCATTCAAGTCCACAATCTCTGCATCTACATCCCACTTCTTTGTCTCCCCTTCTTTGTATTCTTGACTCTTGTGCGAAAGAAGGCGCAAGTTGTTATGCACAAATACCAGGTTCTTGGCTTTTTTTGATTGCGACCTATTGCGCTTCACTGAGTGGATGAAAGAATAGGTGCTCCAATTTCTTTCTGATGCAGAAGAACTAGCAACCTATAAAGACAACATAGGGTAGGCAATTAAAAAGGAATTAATTCAATCTTATTAAAAAATTCTTTTGAAGATAAAGTGAGCTAATTTAAAAATAAAATAAAACTTGTGATATAACTTTGATTGCAAGGGGCTGCAATGTTTGGAATTTTTGGCCATGGAAGTACCACTAACCATGAGCATGCTTCTTGAACCGATGACGAAGAGCATCATTACTTAGACCTGTAGCATTGACAAATGCTATGAACTCATCCATGATTACATCTCTTATATCATCATCAAGAAATATTCTTCTAAATGTTGCCTGGTACTTGTCAGACACTTTCATATCTCTATATGGTGGCAACCTTCCTGGTAGATCACAATATTGTGAGCTATAGTATTTGGAGGTCAAGGCATAGGCAAGCAAATGTAATGGAGTGGTCATTTTGTTCCATCTTTCATTAATAATTTTTTGCACTTGTTTGAAAAAGGTCTCTTGCGGATCTTGCTCCTGCTCATTTATAACTTGTCCGATCTTCTCAATCATTGAGTCTATGCCATCATAGATCTCTCCAAGGCAAGGCCTATCCATGTTAGTGTACCTAAGCATGCTCATAATGGGCTCGGTGATCTTAAGGAGATATTCCACGCGTTCCCACCATGAGTTAGCCAATAGCCTATCCTTTATTTTGTTTGCCCTTTCAGTGTTCTTTTGCTTCCATACACCCCAATTGTTGTTGATTACCATACCTTGAAGTGCATCTTTCACTTGCACAAGTTGTCTTAAGCAGATTATATGTGATGCAAAACGGGTCTTAGCAATCTGTGACATAAATTAGAGCAAAAAACAACTATTAGATACATATTTTAGAAAACTAAGAAAAGTATACACATTGGCAATTGCACAAGTAAAATATGAAAAATAACAAATTGTCAAATATTAAAAATTAAATTACTAATTTGAATTCAAGTTCATTTACCCTCAATAGCTCCAATTTTGAGTAGATCCTGAAAAGAGATTGAGTCATGTGGTGCTTTTTGACAAACATTTGTATGTCCTTAGCCTCTTCATACACTGTTTTGATCCACTCAATTTGGTTCCCAATCTTTTGTAGCATAAGATTGAGTGAATGGACTGCACAAGGTGTCCAAAAGATATGTCGATATCGTGATTCAACCAACAAACTTGCTGCTCTACAATTCTTTGCATTGTCCGTTATGTCTTGGACAACGTTTCTTGCACCCACTTTTTCAATGGCCTCAATTAAGATATCAGCAATAAATGGCCCATCTTTTACTTTGCCCTCACAATCCACCGCTTTCAGAAACATTGCCCCTTTAGGGGACACTGCAAGGACATTGATTAAGGGACGGTTCCTAGAATCCTTCCAGCCATCTGAAACAATTGTCACCCCTGTCTCAACCCATGAGTCCCTTATGGGCTTCAATTGATTTTCAACCCGTTGGACCTCATCATCCAACAAGGTGGCGCGCACTTTCTCATACCCGGGGCCACAATACCCTTTTGGAGCTTCATTGGCACCCCTCAACATGTCCTTCCAAAACGGAGAGCGGACAACATTAAAAGACAACCCATTTGCATAGAGGCATCTTCCCACCTTAATGTTAGTAATATCTTGGGCCTTGTTTTGAAAAGAAGTTTCTATTGGCCCCTTTCTTTTGTGTACAATGGGGACAGATTCAGTGTCAGTGTCCATTGTAGTATTGAAGAAGGGGTGGTCTTGTACAATAACATCTGAGGGGGGCTGCATTCCCTTAGCTTTTTTACTTTTATTGCTACTACTACCGAGTTCTATTGCCTTGCGTCCTTCTCTCTCTTCTGCTGCCTCATGCTCTTCAATATATTTTAACATGGTGTGATTTGGTATAGGGACACCATTTTTGCCAGGGCATTTCTTGACTCCTCTTCCAGTATAACCACATAGATGGCCTACCACACGATAATAAGAACTATTTCTTTCTACATCACATCCTTGACATCTCCAACGGAATGCACCACCTCTTGGAATGGGTTTTATAATGTCTACATACTTCCATAGAGGAGAATCGGAGTTGGTTTCCATTCTTTGTTCGTGTTGCCTATTGATGAAGAGGTAGATGACATTACTTTCGAACCTTTCCCTATGGCAAGAAATTACTAATTAGATATATGTTCATAATCTATATGCAAGAAAATGATGAATTTTGAAATAATGGAAAAGATTCAAGAACTTAGAACATATGAAGATTGAAAGAGAAATGAAAAAAAAATGGAAAAACTAGAACAAAACAATAGTAAATGGAATAAGATCTTACCTCTTGGTCCTTTTCCAGCCATTGCAAGTTTGCAAATGTGTATAAATGATGCACAAACACTTCAAGAACACCAACAAGTCAATCTTCAACTCCTCCTTGCACAACCGGATGCTTGCTCAAAAACTTATGTGCTCTCCTTCAAGGCAAAACAACCTATTTAGAAACATCAAATGACTATGAGAGAGCAAAAAACCAATTCATAACACCTTTTTAGGGTATGTGGACCCCAAAAATTATTAAAAAATGCAAATAAATCACTTTATTTTCACGTCCGTGGGCGGGTTCTTGGCTGGGTTCAAACCTGGTTCGATTTTCCCAGCCTGGTCCAGTTCGAACCAGGATTCGAAAATCGAACCCTGGTCGAACCGGACCAGAATCTCGAACTGGTTCGAACCAGTTCGAGGTCCGGAGGGGGGGGGGAGGGGTACCCATGTAACTTAGGTTTTTTTGTGAAGTTGTTGAAGGTTTTTAACAAGGGTTTCTTGAGGGCTAATTCCTCTCTGATTTGCTCTTTGAGCCATTGAAGACATGGTGAATTGTGCTATGATAATCTGATAATTAATTCTGATTATAATTTGGTGCTGTTGTATACCAAAATTGTCAAGTTTTTGCTGCTGTTTGATCAAGGGTTTGCCTTGGCTTTGAGCTTGCCTTCTACTGTATTTACTGTTGCTTGAAGGCCATACTTTCCTACTGCAACTTGGGCTCTCGAGAGCTTGCATTTACTCTACCTTGGGCTGGCCATGTCTGTGCATGATAAAGGTGAGTGGCGGCAAACTGTTAGAGGTCACTGTTGGGCATCCTTCAAGGCTGCAATTTCCTATTTTAATAGCAGCATTTTGTCAAGGCAAGACAACGTTTATTATCTGCTGGCACATTGTCTTAAGCTGAGAGTGAAAGAAGTTCGCATGAACATTCCAGGCTGCTGCAATAAATTTATTTGAATGCCAACACTTATCCAGGTTATATAGTTTATTCATTTGCCCTGAATATTGTATGTAATAATTGTCTCTATTGAAATTGCAATTGGAATTTTAGATTGACAACCATATTAGTTGTTCATTATAAATAGTTTGGTATTGAAATAAGGAGTTAAAAGATTGCACAACAACAGTTTGAGGAATTGCCAAGCTGTTTATGTGTTTCAGTCATCACTAGAATGCATTCCAACTGTTTGTAAAAATGTCTATTGGCTGTAGATGCACTGTTTACATGTAGAAATCAATGTATGCATTTGAATGGTAAAAAAAGATTGCATTTGTACTACAGTTTTTTGCTTGGATATCTAATAACCATTTGCAAGTGTCTAAACTAAATTTGAAACGATTACAAGCAATCAAAAATAATCTGAAATTAAAGACAGTGAGATAGAGGTTTCATGCGAAGTGTTTGACAAAATGTCAAACTTCTTAAGGTGCTGGAATTTGATGTTTGTTAAAGTCAGAACTGTTTAAGGTTCTTACAAATTTATATACAACTTGATCAATGCAATGACATCCTTAAATAACATCCTTTGTGATTCTTGGTAGAGCGCGAAAGTGATGTTCATGGTGAAGATGTCATTGACTCCTGTAACTTGCCTTCCCATGTTGCTACAACTCAGGATAACCATGCCAAAACACACCCTTGCTTATGAGGCCTGGATACTTCATATTCCTCATCAGTAGGTAGATTACATAGGAACTCATATATAACTACTTCGTTTTCTTTAACTGTCTTATTTGTGCATCAATGTGGTCACTTATTATTCTTACCAATTTATCATCACCTTTCCTGTGGCTATGTCCTCTACGGAGTAGAACATCCAGGTGTCATAGAAGATCCCCTGAGGTGCCCCCTTAACCCTGTTTATCATAATGAGCAAGCCACTGTATTCATCCATTGAATTTTTTACTCATCAGCTTCTTTGGTAACTTGGAATAATAATTCCTTGGCTCACTGAACCAGTTCTAGTTAATGATGTCCATGCAGACATCTGACTTTTCATCACAATTTTTTTGACTCTGTTCCTTTGATCTGCATTGCAACATTGTAGGGAATCCCAAATCTCTTTCACTTCTTTCTTATTAAAAAATGCAAATATCTTCCCTGCAACTTTGATTCTTCTAGTGTTTGGATCATAGTTCTTTGTGCACTCAACCATAAGCTCAGTGTATGGATTGGCTGGAGGGACACTTGCAGCCTGGTAGAGTCCATTCTTTACTGTATTTGTTGCTATCTTTGAAGGCAAATGATCTCTATGCCTCTACATCCTCATTAGTTTTTTCATACTAATGTGTTCCATATTGGTGTCTACAAATTTTCCCACTTGGATGCCATTGAGGAATTAGGATAGAAGCCCTTGTATAGCTTCTTTTAATCAACAGTGTCCTCATTGCTGATTCCTTAGGTTGTGCCTTCACCTGTTAGAAGCTCAAAGTTAGTAAAGAACATAGACAAAATAATAAATTTCAGACCCATCAGATCCTTGATGCAATCCACGAATTCAACGTAAGAACTTAATAATCTATCCGTAGAAGGTTGTGAACAAAATAGATACTTACAATAGAATTTAGGACCACAAAACTGGTCAAACTTAGCTATTGAAATGACAAAATCAGACTTCTAAAAATAAGGGGGCATTCTGATTTTATGAAGACATTCAATGATAAGTCTAATGACAAATTAAAATTAGTCCTAATAATTCACTAAGTTTACACAAATCATGATCAATGGATTCATATGCACACACAATCCATGCACAAAATCCAACCTTGACTTGAAATTTTCTGAGGACAAGGAAGTCTGAAAATAAGTTTTAATTAATCAAAACAATGTTTAAACTCCATGCACAATGATTGAAATGAGAGTTTGGAATCTAAGTTTGCACTTAACAATGATCCATCATTTAAATTAATAAATCAAACCCAAGCAAAGTTTTGATTTTCTGAAGACAATCGATGGGTAGGTCTGAAAATCATCCAAACACCAATCTCAACAAGACTCAATCAGCACTCATGATATTAATGAAGGCATGAACGAATACAGCTTGGATTGGTCTCTTTTCTGATTTTCTGAATAAATATTTGCAACTTACCTTCTTCTGGGTTAATTTGACCTTCAAATGTAGTGATTATTGCACAAGAACACCCACACACCACTCAACAACAGCCCCCTTGATGATTGGTTGAAGGGGCAAATTATGAAAATTCCTGCAAAAATCGTCCTTAGTATGTATGCTTTGGATTTATATCTGAAGACAAGTATGTTTCAGACCTCTAATGGCCTTGGAATAGGCCTCAAAGCACCCCCAAAATGCCTGCAACAAAGTTAGGAATGTGGAAAAAAACTTGTGATTCTTCTAAAAAGATTGCACCATATGGAGGAGTTCTCAGCATTTGGTTTGAAAATCCTTTCATTCATCCCATGTAATGTCTCAAATCAGTCCTAAAATAATCCTTTTTGACATTGCTCTTGATTAGCAATCCAATCTTGGGTAGTTTAGGGGGTTATGAATTTTCGATAAATTTATCAAAAAATTGCCCCATGCTCAGAAATTCTCAGATTTGGGTCTGCAGACATGAATTTTCAGCCCTTTCTTGCCTTCAAAAACTTAGAAAATGGTCTCCAACCTGTAACAATGCATGGATAACATTCCTTGTAATTAATGTTCCATGAATTTCCATAAACATCGTACCATAAGAGGGCTTTCAGTAGTTTGGTCAGAAAATATACCTTGCTTTCAGCCTTTTTAAGGGCTTCTACAAACTCAGAAAATATCATCATTCAGCCTTGCCTCAATCACTTGCATTACTTGAACTTGCCATTTTCATCCCTTTAAGGTTGGGTTGTCTTCCACTTAGCCTTCTTGCTTCAGATTTTCAGCCACTTGGCAATTGTCTTTATAAATCAACTTGATTTCTATTTTTAGCTGATGACCTTTTAAAGGAATTTCGGTTGTTGATTTACCACCCACAAACAATGTGGGATAAAAGATCAATGGCCTTCTAGAAGCTACCAAACTTTACTTTATTAAATTTCTCTATGTTTTAATTAATTATTAAAATAATGCCACAATAGGGAAAATTGAACCATTTATGGATCTTTCAAAATTTGTTAAATCCGCTATCTCCATTCATCAATCCAATCAAACATTCACACTTCGAATCCATCCATGCAGCTTAGGGAAAATCAACCAAGATATGTATAAAACTCTTTTCACCCTTTGTAAAAATTTAAGCTCATTTTGCCACCACAAGGGAAAATCGACCCTAGTATGGATACCTTTGACATTTGATGAGATTCGCAAATTAGCTCTCAAAAATAAAGTTCAACCTTAGTCTGGAATTTTATTCTCCATACTTACGTTGAGGGAAAAGCAAGTCATGTTCACACACCTCCAACACTTTGAAAAATTAAAATTTCATCATTCACTATTGCCTCCAATGGGAACAACAACCCATGCTTGGACAAATTTGACACTTGAAAAATTTCCAGTTTCCTAGCTTAGTCCAAGGAAAAACAACCCTAGTCCAGATTTGCAAAAATGTCATGCTGATTCTTGGGGGAAAAATGACCCCTATCAGAATTTTTTAAACAACTAGAAAATTTTCAATTCAATATCATCCAAAATAGCGGAAATTCATTGTATGATTGGCTTTTTTTCCCAACGCTTAAATTTTTTCCAGGAAAAGGGCCAAATAAAGTGGGGAAATTCATGTTATGTCCGGATTTGGATCAGAATATGAAGAGAAATTCATAGCGAGTCTGGATTTTGTGTATTTCTATAAAGAAAAAATGTTTTTCCTTAGGATTTTGGCAATTTTAATTGTGGAAAATCAATTTCTATAAGAATTTAAGGGCCCTTATACATGAAATATGCCTTTATATGGAATTTCAGACTAATGACTAGCCAAAAATTACATACAATTTGGATTTTACTTTCAACCCACTATAACATGACCCCAGTGGACTCTAATTTTAATGTTTCCATTTTAAATCACAACTTGACCACTTGATTTTTATGTCACCCGTCAGGCTTTTAAAGCTCTAAATTGCCAAATGCAATGCCAATCTACCTGACCTAACAACTATGAGCAAAAACAGGGGGTCTCTATTTGCAATGGGGTGATGGTGTGATAAGGTCACAGCACTACCCTACAGAAGACTAGACATAATCTGCTGGTCATTTGGCCATGAATGCATAGAAGGCTGTACACTTCGCCTTAGAACACTCTGCAACATGAGCCTGTGGAGAGACTCTCCCTTTTTCTACAGAACTTGTGGATACAGCGAAGATTACCACAATTCATCAACCATAACCCTTCCAACCTGTTGTTGGGTAACAAAGCCATTCATACCTTTATCCAGAGACACTGAGATCAGATTAAAAAGCTTCGATTTGTTGACAAAAAATTGCAAAAACTTGAAAACATGATTTCATGGATAACTTATCAAACCCTCAATATGATGCTGAAACCACACAGCTTTGTTTTTGTGGGAAAATGGTAAAAATCCCCAAAACAACAACAAAAGAACATTGAATTGGTTTGAATAATCTGGGAAGTTGGGGTATATTGATTAATAAATTCTTGAAGAATTGTTTTATAAATGATGGATTTATCCTATATTGTATTCAGGAGCAACATCATGTGACATGGCATATAAATAAGGGTTTTTGAATTTGATTGTTTTATTTAGATTTTTTTGGTTGTGGGTGCATGATTGGGCCACCTGATAAAGACCTCTAATGTTGACTGCATGAAATATTGTCTAAGGTTGTACAGGAAGTAATATTTTGAGAAAATGGTTCTTTGTACACTGGTCTATGAAAAATTTGTGTTCGCGAACTGCAATGACAGTTATGTGCTTTGAGATTTTTGTTGCTTGAGTGGGTCTTCATACTTCCTTTGGAAAGTTTTTCTTTAATGTGTACTGATTATCACTGACATTTTAGTACTTCAACAGATATGAGATTGACAAAATATTGTTTGTTAGCATTGACATTTTCAAAAATTTGATTTCCTACAGTTTGCATATTATTTTTGATAGTGAGGTGGTTTTCAAGATCCTGAAGATTATCTTTGCATTCAAAGTAATTAGAGGAAGCAATTTTTTATTATTTGGATGGTGATTAGAGTGGAAGTTTCTTTGGACTTTTTGTTTAGCTATTGAATAAGCGTTGGAAACATGGCTGTTTAATGCAAAAAATCTTTAGTTTGCAAAGTCTTGAAGGAGTTGATTTCTTTCAAAGGTAAAAAGCGATGTCCATTGATTGAGCATTATTTAATGTTTTTCTGGTGCTGCTAGATGTCAGATTCTAGATACATATGTTCTAGTAGGTTTGTGATAAATTAATATTCCACTGTGGACTTTTGCCCTAGTGATTGCTATTACAATATAGTAAATACTAAATTCTCTTGGATGCTCTTCAGGTGTGAGCTGTCATTAAATAGTCCATGAAATCATTATTTTAGCAATGATAATTTCATTGTTAATTAAAATTTGACTATTGTAAGATATGATTGCATTTTGCAGCAAGCTGAGTGGAAGAAACGGGCAAAAACTGCCGCTACAGTTTCTGATATGGATCTGTTGGTGAAGGACTTACGAAGTAAGGTTGTGGATTGGTCAGCCGCAAGGCGACTTTGGGAAGATGGTAATTCACAACTTAATGGGTGTACCTTTCTCTATTGTCAGTAGTATGATGCAAGTGGGGAAAAGTAATGTCTGTTATATATAGATATGGATGCCACTATGAGTAAGTCTTGTTGGCATTTGCACCAGGAATTCTACCTTACTATTTCACTAAAATTTTTGATTCTAAACTTGAACTATTTTATATATATGGCTTTGCAATCAAGTTCAAGGCACATTGGAGTTTATCTGAATAAGTTTTTCCTCCTGTATGAGTCTTTTTAATGCATTTTTTGCCGAGTAATTGCTACAAATAATCTCTATCTATGGCAACACTATTTTTTGTCTAACAAATATATATATTAACAATGAAAATTATGTTATTGCGATATTTACCCATTTTGAAACACAAAGTTCATAAATGACATACATTTATAAATTCCATATCATCTTTCGCAGGTTTTACTTGAGCATCCTATGCGTCCTTTTGATGAATAAAAGACTTCTGGTTTCTTTCTTTTTTGTTAAAGGAAGATAATTTAAGATTCGTTTTGTAGGGTTGACTTATATATGCTAAGGCAGTGGATTCTTTTAGGTTGCATGGAACTTAGTTTTTTATACTTATGATGATGCAGAACAGGAACAAAATGCGGGTACTTTGCAGAGTACCAATCCAGGGGAGACAGCAAACAAAAAAGATGTCCATGAATCAGATAGCTCATCCAGTGGTGAGAGTAGTAGGTCTATGGTTGGTAGAACTGCCAGTAAAAGTTTGGAGGAAAATAGGAAAAAGACAGCACAGATACAGTTCAACTGTAGCAGCACAAGCAATGTTGCTTTGAAGCACCAGGATGTTGGAAATGGTGTGAAGCAAAGACAGACAGAAGAATGTGAAGAGAAGAAAGTATGTACAAGGCAATGTAAGAAATGTAAAGTACACGATTGTCGTCATAATCATCAAAATGGCAGGAATCCCTTGGAAAAAAACGTTCTGTCTGCTTGTGAAAATCAGAAATATTGCACTAAGGAAGAGGTAAATGATGTTGGAGAAGATAATAGTATTGTAATTAATGATTCTGGGATGAGAAATGAGCATGATATGAATCATGGGAAAGAAAGCATATCTATAGGAGAGAGGATTGAGAATATAAACAACACAAGTCAACATGGAAACCAAGGCTTAGAAAATCTTGATATGGTAGTGGAGGAGAAAGCTAGCAAGTCAATGGAAATAGAGACACTTTTAATTAAAATTGATGGTGGAAACAGCTTAGATGCATCTGAAAATTTGAAGGAACCTTGTCAAGATAGAAAGGAGAAGAAACCATCTACTTACAATGATAAGGACAAAAATGATGGCTTCATTACAAAAAATGTATGCATTTTACAAAATTCTATCCAAGAGAAAGGGCACGTTAGTCTTCCTAAAGTAAATGAACCTGAAAGGAAGCCAAGTTTTCAACGAATTGACAAGAATGACAATGGTGAGCAAGATCATACATCTGTGAAGATGGAGGACGATACCATGAGTTCTTTATCAAATAGTCTTCAAATTCTAGAAAACAACACTAACGTAATGGCTGACATTTGCAGTGAGACTGTTAGTGAAAAAAAATGTTCTACAAAGAGACATCAAGAATTGCGCAGGTCTCAGCGAATTGAGGTGAAATCTTCCCCAAAACAGGAAGAAAGCAATGGTAAGGTCGAAAAAAAGAAGTTGGAGGAGGGATCTTCTTTAAAGTCAGATCTCTTAGAATCCAGGTTTAATGCTAGAAACAAGTTAAGACAATCCAAATTCTTATCAAAGAGAGATTATCATGAAAGCAGTGTAGCTGAAGACAGTCATGATATAGAAGGAAATATATTATTTCCTGATGCTAGGCATCATGATAAGAACTTAAATTTGAAATATCCTATGCCTGATATGCTTGATGTCAAGGCTGAAACGGATATGGGGCAGCCACAGAAGGTTTTGCGTTCCAGAAAGTTAACATCATATCATTATAATGCTGCTGAAGAGAAGGGTTTGATTGCCGGTTTCAAGTCTGATGCTTCATTAAATGAGGTTTCTGTTCAAAGTTCAGCTTGTTCAAGGGATGGCCCTCTTCTTGCTCAGATACCAGCTTGTGGAAAACGGAAAAGGACACATGTCCAGAAATATTTAGATGATAAATCTTTACGTGGAAACAAAAAACAGTGGAGGACTCATTGGAACAATGATTTCAAAATGTTCCACATGAGTAGGGAAGAAAACGCCAGTACTCCTAGTGATAGGGAAAACCAAAATGAGAAATGTGAGAAGATTGAACCTTCATCAGTAATTGAAGGTAAACGAGTTTGCATTTTGTGGTATCTCTTTTCTTGGTTTGGACATTCATGCAGCTTTTAAAATCATAAAATTCATTAGTTGCAGTAAAGTTTTGTTTTCTATATGATAAGTAGCATTCAAATCTCTTACTATTATGAATTTATGATTAAAGCTTGAAACATGTTCAATACACTGTTTTTAATTTCTTTGGAGAGGGTGTTATTGTCTTGGTATAAATGGTAGATGATCTGATCATTTGATTATTAGAGCTAAGTTGGTTTTTGCTCATTGAATAATCCCACATTCAATAGTTGGTCAGAACATCTTGAGAATTGACTATAGTGTGATTGAAAGGCACAGGCTTCCTGTTTTAGTGGCTTCTACATTAGCTAACAGCAATTATTGCTATATTGCTTGTAGCATTTCCTACAGTATTGTATTCCAATGTGATATCATCTGCTAGTTTTAAATAAATCTGTATATATTGTATCACAATGGATTGGTATCTCTTGGGCCATGTTGACCTAGGATTTAGACCCTGGGTCATTTTTTTGGGCGTCCCACACTTTGGCATAATGGGTGTTTTCTAACCATATTGGCATATACTGTTGGCGGTATATGCAGCAATATAATTGCTGTTGAGATTCATCCGCAAAATATTGCGATTCTGGCGATATTTTGCCCATTTTTAAAACTATGACATAAACAACTTCTTCATCATTTTCATCAGTATCACTATCAGAACCATCTTCTTCAGTAATGTAACATGATTTTTTACCTTTGCCTTTGTAGTCTTTGTTACTTCAATTGTCTTTGCTTTCTCTTCTTCCTCTGTATTTTCTAACCTTCCTTTCTTCCTTCTCATCTCTGTTAGGACATCTTGCAACAATATGATCAACTTTGTTACATGTAAAACATATGTTAGGTAGTTTTTCTTTGTATTTTCCTTTTCCTTTTGTAACCTTCTTGCCAATAATGCTTCAAGATCATCAAGATCAATATCTGATTTACTATCACTGTCAACATGTCTGCTTAAAAACCATTCAATACTAGCAAGGGAATAGTTATCAAAATTTGACAATTTAAATGCAGCGAGTCTACCATTTAGACTATCCAAGGTTAGAGCATTACCAGGTGTACATCTCAGTTCTTGAATTGCAGATAGGAAGTAACTTTAGAAAACATCTCTCATGCCTCCTTAAATAGGTAGTTTTGATTTTTTGCGGCTTAAACATCACCATAGATCTTAGGGTTGGGTTAGATTCATTGAATCCATCCATCTTTTTGTCCTTCTACTCCTTTCTTGATACTTCTAGAAACTTCTCTTTGAATCGTTGCCTTTGATCGCATAACAAACTCAATTTGTGCATTAAATACGCAAACTCATCAATCCTTATTATCCATGTGTTTTGCCTAATTTAAAAATTCAATTATGTCGGCCTCAAACTCGATTCTTTCACAAATTGTAACTCTTGTTGACACTCGACCATCATTGTGTAGCTCGGTCTCTATTGTTTAGTCTCGCTTGGCTTTTGCTGGTTCGCTTGGTCATCACTATGCTTAGCTAATATTGTACTTTGCTTCTTCAACTTGCTTGGCCATAACTATCACTCGGCTCATACTGTTTGCTCGGCTAACTCTTAAGTTCCTTAATCCTCTGTTTTAGCTCCTTCATTGACCAACCACATTTTTCTATGCTTTGCTTGTGTTTAACTCAACACTTCTATACTTCATAGGATGATTGAACAATACATCATCTTGTCAAAGACTAATTGATTAAGTGCCCATTGTAATTCCATCATACTTGCTCCTCTTCACTCAACAACTTCACCAGTTCTTCTATTTATCTCTCTTTTTAAATCCTCTTCATCAACTAATTGATATGGCATTCTACATTGTTAGTAAATGTCTCTCTAGTAGGTTTGATGTCAATGACAACATAATAATTCTTCCAATTGTAATTTTCAACATGTAGTTCGTAGTTCATCTGCATGCGTTTGGCTCCACAACGTAGGGAAAAATGAAATGCTGTTCCTGGTTGTGATTTGGCATGCAATGGCGTTGTGTCCAAGGGTCTCAAACACATTTCACATTTCAAACTCAAGTACTGTTACCTTTGTGTAAGTGGTTGGTAGAGGATGGACTTTGCAATTTTGCTATATAGAGAAAATATAATTAATCAACAAATACTTGTTACACACGTCGCTTGAGTAATTGTCAACATAGGCAAACTCACATAAAACGTAGGATAAAGTATCGCAACATAAATATCATCCCTAATTGATGTGAAGGAATGAATGAAGGAGCTTAATTCCTTCTTCAACACACCATCTGTGCTTTATTATTCTTTTGTTTGGCGGCCCTCTCTCCTAGACACTGACTGGACCTCTGTTGAGATAGCTCAGATCGTTTTCCTTCAACGCACCTCTAGATGTTGTCAGTCTACTTCCCACAATATCATTTTGGTTGAGTTCGTTGCTCATCGTTTCAAACTTCGAGACATATTTGATCAGTTTGGTACCTTCACCGATTTTATAGATGGGCATCTTAGATACTCCTATTTGGCAAAATGCCCTTTTGCGACTATCGCTAGTTTCCAACTCGATGGCAGAGGTTGTTGTTGGTATGCTTAGGCTTTTGCCTTGTTAAGCTCGATCGGGTGTGAGATTGATCGTCTCACTCACTTCTAGTTCTCTCTAGATGCTCTCGCCCACCTCCTTCCCTCACAATAGGAGTTGAGTGGCCATGTCAGACTTGACATGTACATACAATACATTATTACGACTTGGTGCAACCCTTTGGGGGCTCTTCGATTGAAGATGGCCTTTTATGTTGAGTGCTTTTTGGTTATTTGAGACGCAGTCATTTTGTGCCCTTACTACTTGTCTTGACGTTGGAGGTATGCCATTTGCATCTCCTTGGGTTACTTCAGAGTCGATTCCCACCGGCTTCGTGTCCAGACTGATCGCTAGATTGATAGAGCCGATCGGGTTTGTTGCCTTTGTGCCTTGGCTGAGGTTGAGACAAAGACACTTTATCTTTTGGTGCCCCACTTTTTACGAGATCAGGGGGAGGTTTCACTTCCTATTCAGAGATTGCATGTCCCTTTCGTCTTTCTTCAATTACATCGAGCAACGATGTCTTGCTCTTTACCTCCAAGGCGTTACATGACATCGTGATCATACTTTGTAGTATGTATTGCCTTTGACACAAATTTCAGATCGACTTATCAATTCCTTTTTCTTATCGATGTCTCTGGTCTAGGGCACAAAGCGGCTGCTCGATCTTCCTACTTCTAGTCACACCAGTTTGTGAGACCTTGTAGTGGGTTTACTTGACAACAACACTCCACCTCCACTGCTACTCTAAGACAATCCAAGGCTCATCCTCGCCTTGGACCTTATCCTTCGGTGCTAGACTTTTCCCGCTTAGGAAGGACCTTTAGTCTTCCTTCTTGGGCCTCTTGCTTTCTTGATTGTTCCTTTTCTAGACACTGTTTGGTGTTCGTGCTACTAGTTGTTGCCTTCGTAGTATGCTTTCATTCCCTTAGACCCTTTTGTGGTCTCTTCTTGGAGATTAATAAATTTATCTGGTCTTGTAGTGGCTATCCAACCACAAAAAACATGTTTACTTATATTGGTTTTGACAACTTTTAGAAAAAGAGGTAATTGTCCCCCCATTGTAGGATTGATGTTTTTCGTGCCTCTATAGCCACTACTTATCTTATCCAGTAGTTTCTCATCGTTTATTACTTCATTGTCGGTATGACACCCCTCTTTTGTATTGTACCCTGCATCTCTGACTGATTCACTTGCTTTGGTGCCTTCTTGGTTCCCCTTTCGTAACCTTCCTTGCGGTCATTAGTGGACAAGTCTTTTCAATCTTCTTCTACGCTTGGTTTGTTCTTCTAGTCTTAAGGCCCTCTGGATGGCCTCAAAGTCTTAATTATTCTTCTCGAAAGGGTTTAGAGAGCCTTGCCATCTTCTACATTCGTCAATCTCTTTTGCCTTACTTTGCTTATTCTCCTCAAACCTCTAGAGAATCTGTTAGCATCAATTTTGCCTATTAATTTCTTCTCATGAGTTTTGCAGCATGAAAAATGTTTGTGCCAGGAGACGCGGGAGTTGACTCATCAATTGATCTACCATAGGGCTTACTTCGAGAGAATTCCACATCATGCTCTTGGGAACATGTTCCTATGCCACTTCTCTTTGCACGCGAGTCTATTTGACGCTTGCAAAAGGAGATGGAATTCGACGTCAATGCCCTTTCTCCTTTGAACAACTCTTGGAACATGTCTTCACTGCGACTGCTACCCTCGCTCGTTGGTTGTTGCATATTTGCCCTTCGCTATATACTATTTTTCATCACTCCTAGATCCCTATAGGCATATATAAGTATCGAAGGGGTGTGGCTACCAACTGTCCTGACCTACCCAAACTACCTAACCTTCAGACACACTAAAAAATAGTAACATCATCTAATTATACTGACAATAGTTCACAAAGAATGGCATTCTTGGTCTTATATCTACATTCACAAGTCTTTTTACCAACAACAGCAATTGGAGCAGTTTGTGGAGCTACGTAACCATCAGTTACTTACTGATTGCCAAATACCAGATCCAAGTGCATTATTTATTTCTACATCCTTATGCTCTAGAAAGCATATTTTGTTCCATCAAATAAAGGAGCTTGATTTATTGGAAAACCATGTCCCTCATTACCAGCCATTATGTGCTTCTGAAGATCTACCTTAAAGTTTGTAAGGCTCTTTTATGAAGAAATTGTGCTCTGATACCAATTGAAGAGCACACACTAATACTGAGAGGGGGTTGATCAATTTTAAAGTAAATAATAACACCTATTTCAGATATGCAAATATAACTTCAAAAACATCAAGCAAACAACACATGTAAGAGTACAAAAATAATGTGGAAAAATTCACAACGGAAAAAACCATGGGAAAATAGTGCTTTTATTAATTTCTCACAAGCTGTTTGCAATAACCCACATAAGACACCAATCTTACAAATGTGAGCTTCAACTCACAAGAAGCACCAACTCCTCTGAGCACCAATTCAGTATGGGGCACCAATCTTCAATAAGCTCTTCTCAATAAAACTTCTTTGTGTTATGCTGAATAAAATTCCGCTGTATTCTTCTCAATCTTCCTCATCACACTTCCCTAATTTTTATATCACTGAAAACTTGTCTTTTCAAACTGCACTTCTATTAATCACTAAAAAATCATCTTCTCGAACTGCAGTTTCATTTTTTATTTCATAAATTCCATAAAACTCGTTAAGAATGAAAACTACTAAAAATGGTGGTGTTTGGATTCTCAAAATAGAAGATTTTTAAAAGATCTTGTGCACCCAAATCTGATCATGAAACCTTGTCAATTTTTCTTTTAAATCTGCATTTTATCTTTCTGTTTATGTCACATTAAATATTTCTCTTCAGGAGAAACTAAATCATTTTCTTGTCATATTATATCTTTTGTTTCTTGACACATTCAATCTTTCTGTTATGATATAAATCATATTTGGTTTATCTTATCATATCCTCAAGCATTCTCTTTTCTACTTCTAAGAGTGACGACCAGATTTATGTGATTTGTTTTCATTTTTTTCTTGGCAATGTTTATATTTTTTTAGCAATCTCAAACATTAGGGAAATTCTTTTTACATATTCTTTCTAGCAACAGTATCTTTATGCTTGTATCATGCTTTTCCATCAATGCCAATTATTTAATACGAAATTTGGTTACGAAGTCAAGCTAAATGTCAAAGGTCTTTGTTATGTTGGAAATATTAAGAATAAAGTGCTTTTCCTTGAGGCTTTGGGGAGATGAAAAATATTTTTCTAACACCTTACAGGAGTACCATGATAAATAATAAATGTTTCCTATTTCCTTCATTATATGTGATTCTTGTATTAGTCTGTTCTGAATACAGTTTTTGGTACTTTTGATTTTTCATTTATCTGTTACATTTCTGGAGCCGAGAAAGTTGTAGTGGACTCATTAAAATTCAATTTAGAGTATTTCAACTATTTATCTGTCTTTGGTTATCCTAATTGCTTACAAAATTGTCTATACCCATTCACCTAGTTGGTCACATGGTCTCATTGAGTGATGGAATGTAAAAAAAGTGAAATGCTGATTTTTTCTTATGTTATCAATTTTTCTGCTCTGAGCATTCCAAGGACAGATATGGGAACGGAATCTCAGTTGCATTCTGAGAATAAGGCTTCTGGTTCAAATTCGAGCACAAATCCACAGGATAATGAAGTGGATCATATGAGTGAGAATCTTGTTTGCTCTATCTGCGAGGTTAGTTTAATGGTTTTTTCTCTTTCATGCATTTTGTGATTCATTTGTGAGGTCAAATTTTTTTTTGGTTAGTATTTGTGAGGTCAAATTTTGTGGAACAGTAAAGCTAGCAAATGATTCAGGTAATCTGGGCTTATTGCCTTTCAGTGTCAGTGTGGCACTGAGAGAGTTTTCTCATTGACTTTTATTTATTTTTTTGTCAGTTTGGAGGAGCTGAAAGCTTTTTACTACTCTGTGATGGAAAGAGATGCTCTAGTTCTATCCACACATTTTGTTTACACCCTCCTCTGTTGAAGGTCCCAGATGGAGATTGGTTTTGCCCTGATTGCAAAGAATTGCCACCAACAAATTTGAGAAGGGACAAGAAGGGTAGCAGCCTTTATTCACCAAAGAAACTTGAAAAGATCATAGGACGAAGGCAAGTACAAGTTGGAACTGAACAAAGTGAAATGGAGCTTCAGTATTTGGTGAAATGGGTCTCACTGTCACACAATTATGATACTTGGGTGCGTGATTATGCATTTATTTTTTCCATGGATGATGTAGTTTTATTCATGTTTTTGGAAAACATTAGAGAAATAAGCATGCTAATTTCCATAACTTGATTTTGGAAGAAACCTTGTAGTGCACAAATTTATCACTCACTATTGAAAGTACTTGTGATGTGTGCTTGCATTGATTTTGGGGAGGACCATGAGAATCTTACGTTAAAGGTCTCTGCATTATTCTGAGGAGTGGGTTTAGTGCTCTCAATTTTACAACCATCGTATATATGTAGCTATTATATAACAGCGTATAGAGTTATGATCCATGTATCTTGCTAAAATTAGATAAATTATTGCAACGCAAATTAGAAGAGCTTTGCCTATAAGACATGTCCATGTTAGTTTCTTGATTCTTATAATAATTTCAAATATTTTCTGCATGAGAAAAATGAAATAAGAGAAAAAACCATTGAACAAGGATTGCATTACTATTAGGCAGTTCCAAAAGCCTTTTGGGGGGCTCTATGATATCTCTGTTTGGTTAAACATGACAACATGAGACACAATTACATCACAGTAGACCAAATTATACTAGATAATTTGAACCTTGAAACTCTCCACATAATTGAAGTCAGCTTGTTAGTGGACCGAGTCAAGCTAGGAATAGGCCTTGCGGCATAGGTTTTTGTCTATATACCATAAAATTATGAGGAGCTGAAATAGAAATATAGGTCTGTTTTTAATCGTTTGGCAATTCTAGGAAGCCTGATTTATTGTAAAATAAGGAAAGCATCTAATATTTTATCAATTTTAGGTGACCCCTTATCTTTCTAATGTGAAGTGAATTTCTTTTTTTTAATGTGGAGAAGGATAGCTAGATTGTTGATTATAAGGTACTGCCCTGTACAAGGAAGGTGGTATGAAAGACTAAGGTGGAACAACTGAAATGATTGCTTGGAGAGCAAAAGGTTTATCTGCTCATCTTTCCTTCTGGGTCTCTAGAATCCTTGGAAAAGAAAATGAGTGATAGTATCAACTTCCTATTTACATTATTGGTCCACTAAAAGAACATAGATGATTAATGAAAAGAGATTGATAGATGCCAACTTAAACCCCTTCAATTAGTTAGAAATAGGATAGGTTGATATTCTTTACCATATAGCGAATTTCAGAACTAGGTCAATGAAGTAAATATGACATAAACCCCTTCAATTAGTTAGAAATAGGATAGGTTGATATTCTTTACCATATAGCGAATTTCAGAACTAGGTCAATGAAGTAAATATGACACAATGGATATGTTTTACTGAAAATGTTCATATGGTCACAAATGGTTTTATTGAAGCTATAATAGTACCTCAGTTAATACTTGATATCCCGTGCATGCAAGATTTACTAAATTTATCTTGTCATATTTGTATGATTATATTGTACCACTGTTTTATTTTCTAGGCATCCTTACTTTTTCCTCACATCATTGAGTACTGACTAGCTCTTATCTGTACTTACTGCTAAAATCTCATCTTCTGTCCATCACACTGATTTTTGTGTGTGCATGTTATAGGTTCCTGAAGCTTGGGTTGTACATCATGATCGTGCACGTGTTATCAACTTTCAACGGAGGTTCCCGTAAGCCTCTCCTTCCTATTAGTTTTTCTTTTGCTCTATTATCCCATATTAATATATTAAATTTGATTCCTTAAAGCTTAACATTTTTGTACAATAGTTTTGTATATATTGTGTGACTAAATAGCCGAGCTTGTATTTTAGTGTCCTGGACAATTGAAAATATTTTTTTTATTCATAAAATATCTAGAGCATGATACTTGGGTAGTAAAATTATTGTTTGGCTTTCCTTGGTAACCAATTATTTTGTAATCATGCACAGTTCATTCTTAACTGATATTGAATAAATATAATTTTGAATGATTTCAGGCTTTGTTTTTGTTGTCCAAACCAGCTACCCAGATACATTATCAACATATACTGTAATACACTGCAGTGTACTCCTAAGCTAGTGTTTGAAATCTGAGTATTTATAGGCATAACAATTGGTTCGGAGAAATTTTGTAATAATTCTCAATTAACAGAGACAAAAGGTTGGCTTGTTAAAATGTGTCACTATCATTTTGTAGCTGCCATGACAAGGCTAAGGTACTGCTCCTTGTACCAGTTCACTTTCAGGTTTGTTGGTTTGGTTTGTGGGTTTGATTACATTTTTATGGGAATTGGTTTCGTCCGTACAAAAATAGATAAAAGTTAGAAATATATAGACATTTACAACCAAAAAATATTAATATTACATGTTTCCTAAAATATGTAATGTATAATAATATATAAACACCTTAATTTTTAAACAATATTATTATAGTAATAAAATGTATATATAATGCTATAATTTGATAAAAAGAATATAATTAAATCAATGTTAATACTTAGTAAATAATTAAATAAATTATAAAAATTAATTAGCATACATAACATACTACTATTACAAATAAATATTTAAATTAACTTTGAAAACTGATTAACATAAAACACATTCTAATATTATTACATCTTGGAAAATTGGAAATAATGTCTGCTAATTACCAATACAAATATTATTTCAATGGATTTTTTTTTAAAGTGAGTTTGGGTTAGTTTGGTACACTTACTTTTTTATAGTACGTTATTATCCAATACTTCTAATATCTATAATTGGCAGAGCACTTCCACCAGCCTTAGTTGCAGTGGTGACCTTTGGCACCTTTGTTTTGATTAGGTATTCAGGGATTTACTAATTATAGTAAATCTAGGGTTGATAGAGATGGTCCCTTACTATTTCTTGTAAGCTACCTTGGTTAGCTGTGAATGCAGTGGGCTAGCTCCTGGTGAAGTCAGAATTGTTTTGCAATGACTAACGACGAAGTTATGATATTATAATTAGTATTAAAGTTATACTTTTATAATAATTAATTATCAATCAAGTGCATATCATTAATTGAATAAAGAAAGTGACTATAATCCAATTATATTATAAAGTCACTTTTGTTAGTCCAGCTTGTTCAAGAAGCTATTTCACAAGGATTTAAAAGTAAAGAATGTTTTATGATTTTATCCCACATTGCTAAAAGTACAAATTTTCACCAGCTTAAAAGCTATATAAGCAAGGCCATCCTTTCATTTAAGACATGTTATGAGAATTGGATGATGAAACTATTTCTTTATTGTTGTTGAAAATCTGTGACCTGATTTATAAGGACAAAAAGCCCTTAGAAAGTTAAAGGTTGGACACAAACCCAAACCTTCTTTGTGAGTGGATTCATTTTGGAATCTACCATTGGGTTTAAGATTAGTCTGTTGGAATATGAATTCGTAAAGGTTTAAATTAATGTTTAGAGGGTAGAGTTTCAAGGGACATTACAATGGTATCCAAGCTTCATGCAAAGTGTTTGACAAAATGTGAAACATGCAAAATTGGAAAACTCTAACCGGATTGACAAGGGGTTCTTACATACAGCTATCAAATCAAGACAACATATCATTTGCATAGCAAATCATTGGGTTGGTGAAATTCAAGCCAACAGGGGTTCTTACGTTGCAATCAAAATATAGCTGATTAAACAAACGGCCAATGCAAAATGACGTGATTGCCAGAGATGAATTTGAGCCACCACCTCGATAAAAACAATATCATATACAAAAGAAAAAATGTATTCCCCATATCTAAACCGCTCTAATACTGTACTGGAAATATAGACAGAGAAGCTAGGACGAAAACGATTTACGTGCTTCTTCATTCAATACAGTTACATATTTATAGGATATTCATAAATACTTTGTTAGGAAACAACATTCCTAAATAGATTGAGTTGTTTTAATAATTTAACATATGACTACTCATCAAATAGCCTATTAAACAAACTATATGACATAATAATGTTAAGTTTCCTTTGCTGTATTTTCTGGGCAGATTGTGTTACAATTTTTTTGCATCAACGGTTCGGATCACACTCTGTGATCCAACATCAGAATGAGAGAGCATTTGGTTGCCAATTACTCTGTTGAGTACAAAGTAAGTTATTTCTAGTTTGATAGAGATATACAGCACATGATAATTAAATTGTAAGTGTAAATAACATTAAGTACATGAAGCTTGTTTGCATGCACACACACACATAACACAGATACAATTAATGTCCATGCTATTTCATTCCACTTAGCAGATGCTTGATTTTGTTCTGCTCTTGGAAAGAAATCTGCTGGTTTGTATTTACTCAGTTGTCATTTAGCGGGTTCACTTTACCTAGAAGATCTGGTCAATAATTATCAAAAATAGAAATCTCAGCCAAATATTGTTATGGGCATTGTACTGACTTACTATACGAGCTAATTAGGTACATTCTCAACTGTATTGCGGGATATATCATGTATGTGCAGGTTCCTTTTATATATTTTATATCTTCTGTACTTCGTTTTCATCATAAACAAGACTGCTCTGCACTCTGAAGGCATTCTAAGAAAACTCAATGTACATACTAATATTATCAACCTTGATCAAAGTTGCATGGACATGGATATGGATACAAATACGGATGTGGTATTGGCTACAGATGCAACCATTTTTTAACACCCTCAATATGAATACAACTAGTAAAGACAATAATAAAAAACACATACATTAACAAAATATTCTAAGTTATTAGTGTTAAAAGAATAGCTTTGGTTGGATCTGATATCAGTATATGGATTTGATATCAGTGTATGGAAAATAAATATGTGTATGTATATGTTTGATTTGCTTCACATACTGATATCTCATGCTATTCAGTACCTTATGATCATGCCCTGATCGGACTATATATACTGTGATAGTTCCTCTCATGTATCAAGCATTGATTCATGACATTAATGATATTATATTTGTTGTTCTCTGTGATAGACTACATTCAATTGTTTGTCCCAGAATGCTGGAGATCAAGTAACGCACACATTTCTAAGATATAACATATTCTTTTGGTAGGCATCAAGGATTTGATGTGAGTGCACATACCAAAAGAATATAAGTATGATGAATATCATATGATTGATAATTGTTGTTGAATCATACTTTGGATTATAACATCTAAGCTGGTGGATATATGTTGATATGCCATTCCAGGAATATCATTTTGAGATCATATCTCTCCATATGGTTGAGAGCATAATGTGTTCTATAACAATCCTCCTTAGCTAAGAGGGAGCGTTAAGATTATAGCTTCAGTCGGATTGAACTGACTTGATGATAATTCTTATATGGTTATTGGGAAATCAAAACAAACACACACACACACACACACACACATATAGGTATTGTTATATATATTATTGTTAATATCTTATCTAATGATGATTAACCATAGAGACATGTCTCCTCCTCTCATATTTATAAGTCGTTCATATCTGCATTTGGTATACACCAATCAATAATGACAGTGTTATTACATTTCCAAAAGCGATCCTTGTTACTCAACATAGTATCAAAGCCTAGTTATTTCTGCTTATGATGAAAATAAATTTAAACTACTATTTATTTTGAGCCAAAAGATAAATAATAAATATTTGTCTAAGCATTGGAAAATATTATGGAAAATAATTCCTGGTTATTTGATGGCCTGACCACTCCATCTGATGGTGCAATATTTGTCATGAGCGGTACCTTGTATTCCTGTTAATGGAACAAATCTAGGCTAGAATGATCCACGGGGATTCGTGGTTGTTTATTGTAGATTAAAACCTAGCTGACAGTACTCACCACCATGAGAAGAAGATGGCTCATGCAAATCGCTGAAGATAATCACATCGCATTAGTAAGAATTTTCCTTAGTTACTGAGAACTATCAGTCTATTCATTTGACATAAATATATGCATCATAGACATTGAAGACCATAGACATGTATTTTTGCATTATGTTTTCATCTACCACATTCTCAACAACATTTTGATCACTGCAGTGCAGCGGATGACAGTTTTTTTAAGTGAGCAAGGTATTGGAGTGGGGTGCCCAGACACAGACGAGCCGAGATTTCATAAAGGTTTTTTTATTATGCAATATGGAATAATAGAAAAGAAAAATTTAGAAGTCTTCTCAACAAATGTGATTCAAAAGAACAGTTTGTAAATGCCACAGATGAATATGGAGTGAGTGCTCTTCATTTGACGTATCATGATCACAACAAAATGATTGGAACCCTAAAATGGGGTCAACCAAATAAATAGGGAAGTGGATTAAGATGGCTACCTTCTCTTTTTCTGTTATTCACAAATTTGATCTGCTCTGTCATCCTTCACAATCTTCTGTAAAATTATTATTATCGAATTATTTAATTTCTTATCTGTTTTTGCTTCAGTACACTACAAAAAATAGCATTGGGAGAGCAGTTACTGCTGTGGAGTGACTGCACTGGATTATTGAAATGTTTTCTCCAGCTTGGTAGCTTTGGGAGATCAGTCAACAGTAACATCCAAACTAGGAAATTTAATAGAGAGTCTACTGGAAATACAATTGTCCATATAGCATTCTCCGACGTACATGGATTCAACAGACATGATGGAGAAAGTGGCTAGAGTAATAAAATAACTAATTTCTGCACTTTCCACAACAGAGGAACGCGACTACTTGGTGTGCCAACTATATTCAATCTTGGCTGTACATAGCATTTTTTGAAAGGCTGTCTCAGTCATGCTTGAGAATATGGGTTACACTCTGATTAATGAGGATTGTAGAAGCCACTTGCATGAACAATAGAGTGGGGGTTGCCTGCAATGAAGGTCCATGAGTAGTTGATCTTCACCTCATATAAAGTCACAGGGTCCCGCTCCGCATTGGCCTTTCTGCAAGTCCAGGTTGGTTATTCAGCAGATGAAGTTAATCTGCGTTCCTTGTGAAATGAAGTCAGAGCCTTGTATTGAATGATATGGGAGTGAAATAATTTATTTATGGAGTTTTTGATGAAGTTGTTAGCTAATAGTAGTTTATGGGTTTGAAGATTAATAATTGACAAATTCTTTATAAGAATCTGAGTTTTAAATATTAAAGAGCAATCCTTATATTGTTGTTGATTTTTATAAACCCAAGCATCATGATTCAATATATTCATGAGCAAATGTTATTCATGGAAAAGTAGTACCGTATGAGACCAAATCTTTGCAGATTATTATGTACAGTGTCACAGCTTAGCATGGAAATTAATACATAGAGATCCATCGATTAAATATTTTCATAGAACATTAATAGCTCATCATTATATAATAAAGGCAAGCAAAAATTAATGTTGAAGTATGTGATCTTAATTGTGGTATATTCAATCTCAATAATAACCAATGGTCAAAATAGAGAGAAGTTAGGATTGAGCATGAAAATAGATCATAGAAGGGAGAAGATTATAACCCCTTACTATTACCTGCAAAGATAAGAATAACAAAGGGATACATAGCAGTTTATATTTATAAATCTGCAATTTTTGGGGGTTACAATGTTCTTATATTCGCTTGATACTCATTCTTGATGTTGCACTAATTCTAATGTGATGATGTGGGAGTGATGCTTATTACTAGAGCTAGTGATTCCACATGAAGGATGAAAGACTGACAATAGAGCGACAATAATCATTTATGGAATCAAATAAAAGTATCATGCATCTTTCCAATACTAAGTCTTATCTCTGAACAACATCATAGAGAGATCATACCGCATGGCAGTAGATGGATGTCTACATCTCAAATTTAAGAGCATTTTACTGAAGATTGGTTCTCCTTGTTTTAATTGGTGCACATTCAAGACAATGTGTGGGCGCGATTTTAAATATTTGTAGGTGTGATAAGGTTGACACATTCTAGAAAGCCGAGATCTGCTTGTAAAGACAACATCAAAGCATTGGTAGTAGCATGGAAGTTTTGTTGTATGGGCATGTTTGGAGACTAAGGAAATGAAAACAAAAGTTACTTCTAGAGTAATCTGCCATTGAAGAGTATTTGTAGTCACATTGTATCTGCAGATCACTTTGGAGATATAGAGGTTGATGACTTGACAGTGACTGAAAACTCTATAAAATGAATGAGTGGGAATTTTAAATTGTGGGTGGAATAATAACCAGTGTTCCATTCCCATTATATGGAGACGTTTTCTGATTTGCTGCATATGGGTCCTTATTGGAGCAACTTGTATCAAGGATGTTGATGTGCATATAAGTATTTATTATCCTTGAGTATTACATTTATCTACTCATTGTAGTCTCTCTCTTAATGTTATTTTCTTAAGTACTATAATAGCTATTTTCCTTGATCTTTTCCTTGTCTCTGAGGATGTTCTTGTAGGAAAAGAAGGTTGGTACTTTACACATGCTACAAATATTGCACATACACAATGTTTTGATAGTAGCTCCAAAAAAGTGGCGATCTAGAATTCATTAGTCATCCGATGATCAAGCTGGATAAAGTAAGGCTCTTGAAGCAAATATCTTTGATGATTCAAACTATGAGTATTCTTCTCCATTAAGAAGAAGTTTGACACTTCTTCAAAGGCAACGTAGGAAGATTGATATTTAGATGGAGTCAAAAAGTACATGTGTGTGACTGCATGATTTTGATGGGTCTACCCCTATATACATCATGAGGAAGTACCAACTTGTCACTAGAAAGTCAAAGATTGATAGCAGATTTAGAGCAAGTCCGATATGTATCCTTAGGCAAAGAGAGCCTCTAAGGGAGTAACTAGAGGACCTGACTTCCCAGGATTGTTGTTCACAGAGAGAATTTTGAGGTGAAAACCCTTGTTCCACCCTCTAGGAACAACTATGGTGGGTCCACCCTTTGACTTGGCTCATGGTGGATATCATGTGAGTTACTGCATGATGCTGTTGTGATTTATGTCATGAAAGGTGACGATCTTAGCAATAACTTGACCATGTTATCATGATAGACTTCATTAAGTTGTCTTGGAATGTGCCAATAATCATTTTCTTAAAATGTATCATGATCGACTACATTAAATTGTTCTCCTGGAATGAGCCATAAATCATGATACTATGGTTGTTGTGTTGTGTTGGTTAACAGTTTGTCTTCCTTGATATATTGGTTTATACCTTGACTCTTTACTTGCCCAATGGCTTATGGAAAATACAAAAGTTAACAACAAAATGGGTGAGTGTAGTAATCTATTAAAGACCCTTGAATTGAAAGGTACAACTCCCTTATGATTGCAAGATATGCAATGAATCCGTCTTTCAGGTTTTGGAGGTATGCTCTTAACCAAAGAGTAGAAGAGGTAAAAACCAAGTTGCTCAACACTTTAAACAACTTAGGCAAAGAAAGGGGAATATCTCACAATATGCAATCTCAAACTAACAATGCAGATAAATGGAAACATGCAAGACTAACTATGACAACACGAAAAAAGTAAAGATAGTGAAATAAGTGATTCCCAGATTATAGAGTTAGCTAATGTTTTAACAATACCTGGACTGTTTATCCCTTAGCTACTCCATACACCAGTTTCCAACTTTCTTATGCAAAGAACTAAACTAAACACATAGACCACGGTGAATAGAAGACATGCTTATGCTGAAGAGAGTAAAACATACAATCTTTTAAACGAAAGAAGTAAAGTCAAGTTCATTCACATTCATTCAATTGTCAACATTAACACATTCATTCTATAAACTCAACTTGAACTAAATGAACAACAAAACTTAAAATGGACTCAGAGTCCCACACAGTTGTCCCAGCTATAGGGGTTTGCCCAAAGTAAATTTTGCCGATCTTATTTACATCTTAAAAGGTTACATTTATAGGCCTTATCAAAGTGCCCAGTTACATTGGATGATTGCTTAGCAGAGCATCTTTGAACATAAAATAGGACAAGCTCGAATCATTGTCCATTACAGAGATTTGCAAAATGCCAGGAATAGCTGCAAAAATAAAGAAAAGGGAAGAACGATAGATGTCTGGAAAAGCATTAGAATCATCATGCCTTCTTGGAAGTAATAGATTTAGCCTTATATGCTTTCATGTTTTGGTTACTTCATTTAGCCCTTCGACACTTGGAATGAGAAGATTGTTAGCTTGGATCATCTAGTAGTCATGCATTTCTGTCAGTTCATCAATTCTGACCACTCTTGATTGGATCTTCTCCACTTCTCTCTTTATGACTTCATCCATTGTTGACAGATCTTGGATCTTGGCCACTTGGAAGTTGAGCGGGTCAACAACTTCGTCAACAAATGCAAAGAATTTGGATTTCATTCTTTCGATGTCCACCAACTTGCCATTAGTAGACACAAAGGACTCTGTGTGCAGGATCTTCAAATATTGAAACAACTTGTCAATGATCTTCTACATCAGATCATGCACATCCTTGAGTTCGCTGACAGATGTCACAGAGTTTTCTATGACAAACTCCAAGGATTGCTTCTAGTGGAATAGTGGCTCCTGGGCAATCTCTAGAATCCTGTGAGCAATGGCCACATTGGTCTTCATTTCTATCACTTCCTGTAGAAGGGCCAATTGCTTTGTGAGCTTGTTTGCTAGCTTCTGTATGGTTGTTTGATGATTTGAGGCAGCCTCTCTGAGCTTGTGAGACTCCAATACCAAGCTTCCCAGATTCTCAACCAGTGGGGGACCTTGGGCCTTTATCTGATCTACCCATGCTCGGCCTACTTGCCTGAATTGTCTTTCTTGTTGTAACTTCAGTAGTAAGTTTTTATTCTCTTTTGCATTTGGGTCGAATTGACTAGAAGAAGTACTCCCAAGTGCAGACTTTATGTACTCTACCAGCTCTCTGTTGGAGGCTTTCAATATCTCCTTCTCTGCTCTTAGCTCTTCCAACTTGTCCTCAATCTACTCATTGGTTGACTTCCACAGGTTGACCATGGAGTCGTGAACTGGAATATGAAGATCCAATGTTCTGATTTGGAAATCATCTTTTGAAAGCTTTTGAATTCTTCCTTCCTTTTGAGGCTCTGCAATCTCAACTAGCATATGGCTAGTTGCTAGTTGCTGAATTGTACACAGGGCAATGATTGTCTTCTGCTTCTTTGTCTTCTTTGATGGTTGAGAGGAGGTGACTTGTGTGATCAAGTCCTTTGATGGGGCTGCATCCTCATATCTCCTCTTCTTCCTATCAATGGTCTTTTCGAGCCAAGACTCTATAGAGAGCACATTGATAGCATATTGTAGTGCAGATGGGTCAAACAACTTCCTCGGAATCAACGGAGTTGGCTTTCTCTGGGAAGCAACAAGGAAGGCAGTTGCCTTGGTTACCGAAAGGGCTAATGTATCCCCTTGCTGAGATGCTTCTTGTTCCTGGCCATCCATGGGATTCGTATCGCCATCCAAATTGATGACTTGAACAGGGGAGGATGGCTTAGCCATTGATTTCTCTTGTTCCTTCCCCTTGTCCTTGTCATCTTGCTTCTCTCCCGTCTTCCTAATGTTCTGAAGAGAGTCGATTCCGTAAGTAGGAGTAAGTGGCACATTCTTTTTTGGAGGCTGGTCTCCTCCTCCTTGGCCAATGGATTGTGATGGCCTAGCATATGTTGTTGTAGTGGTTGTTGTGGTCGTAGTTACAGCTGACTGGGCGGCTCTAGTTGATACCCCATCTGTTGGACTGGCAGTTCCAGTCCTCTTCTTCCTTGCTTGGGTCCACTCCACTCATTTGTCTGTTCTTTTAATTTTCCCTCTCATGAGAACTAACATTGTATCAATGATTGGCTTAGCAGGTGGAGTAGATAGAATTGATGTGTCCTTGATCTTCTCATAAGATGTGGGGTGCATGTAGGCTCCATCATTTGCAAGATCAGAGACATCAACATAATCGTTATACAATTTTGTTTCATCAATAGTTAGTCTTGACCAAAATCTCTCCCGAGTTTGGTACTCATTGAGACACCCAGACTATAAATCGTCAATATGCAGGACATGCCTATAGGCATACCCCAACTTTAGATGATCCCTTACGAAATTCACTAGATCATATTGAGGCCTGAGTACCTCATAGTCTAACAACTTGATCTTGCTTTCAAAACTCTTCACCAAGTTCAGAGCATCTGATTTAAGGCACATGAATTTGGGCCTACCATAATAGGGAATGAGATCCCGATAATTTTCTTAACATTTGAACACAGGGTGGTCACCTCCTGAATTTGTCGACACAACTCGACTAGAACTACCTTGTCCTTCGGATATTTGGGCAATCTTTTGGGAAATCCATCATATGCTCCTATTTGCAAATAGGAGAAGCTCGAAAATTGGATGAACAAGCATCCAAACTGGCTTATAGCCGAAATTGCCTTGTGTGAGAATCTCCTCTTAAGGTAGCCTTGCAATTACCGACACAATCTTGTCGTAAAAGCATCATTGACAACTACATACTCCTCATAGCTCCTTTGCAGTTGCAGATGCGGGTAGAACTCATAGACCTTGGTGTGCTCATCATAATTTGGGATGCTAGGGAGCCCAAGCCACAAATGGTGCATTGCCAAAGCATAAATCAAATAGAACATATAGAACTTGTTGAATCCTCTGGTAGAATTCAACTAGGAAGTGAGCTCATCACAGATGATCTGTGGCCAATCGATCTTCATATCTTTAGCACAAATTGCTTGTAGTAGGAAGAAATGGTGCTTGATGAAACTCCAAAATCTCCTCTTTTACCTTCAGTCTAAGGAGGAGTGCAAGGATATCCACGATCTCTCACTTTAGGTTGGTGCCAAACAGAGTTTTTGGCATTTTGTTCTTTGAGCGGGCAGTCTCGAACTAGGTCCTCTGTATGTCCTCTCATCTGAGAATCTTCTTTTCATTAAACATGGACGCGGAGGACCCAAAATCAATATCACAATACTGCTCTTGCATAGGGATACCAAATGTTGACTGCATCAACGCCTTGTTAATTGACAAGAGAATTGACTGATCTGGAAACAAAATTTGCTTCGTTTCTGGATAGTATCTCTTAATGCACTCCTTTACTAACTTAGGTGCATGAACTGCCATTGGAAAGTCGATTGCCTCCACCAATCCACTCTCTTTGAGTTTCAGAGTGATTGGGTGAATGGGTTGGGAATTCAGCCTCCTATGTAGATCACCCAAGTCGTAGAACTTGAAGGATGTATCTGTATAATCTTATAACTCACTTTCCAAGTCAATTAATCTTTCGTAACCAGCAGCTTCGATTGCCATTCGCTCTGATTGCACAGGATGCAGTTTTCGATAAATAGCCGTTAAATAAACTTGTAGAAACCAATTGCTTGGAAATCCGATGAAATAGCTTTAAGGAATTAGAACATTGGCGCCACACAAATGAAATAAGTTCGGCGAACGACTATAAAAGCCTGATTTGCATTTAATTTCCTAAGCAAAGGCTATTTGAACTTACCTTTTATTTGCACATAAAATATTAAGTTCCCGAAAGCACTCTTTATGTAAAGTAAAGTGATATGACTAAAAATCACTAAACACAAATACTTAGCTTTGCGAGAAGTGCCTCACTTTGCTTTAGAATCCAGAATGAAGATATTCTTAACAATATTAACATATGCGGGAGAGAAAGAAACACTTAGCTTTTCCGCAACGTTATTTTCCTTTTATTCGGAATTGCAACATGAGGAGTAATCCTTTTGCTAGCTTGTGCACTTTGTTCTTCTATTCTCCACCTAAGGCATTTAACACTGCTTTTCCTTCATAACGGGTTCGCATCTCCAATACCAACTTCTCCGGAAGTATCTTTTGGGCATCTTTGAAGGATATTCAAATTTTTGGGTAACTTGACTTTGTATTCTCAAAGCCTTCGGAAAAGAAGCCCATTTTGTTACCTTTGGGCAGAAAACTCTTGTCTCAACAACATTTTTCGGACTGAGGCACAACAAATAGTATTCAACTTTTAACTTCGATTTGATGGGCTTGAAGAAAGATCTCGAGCACGCTTTACTAGTTATGAGCCTTTAAATCATTATGCTCACACTATTTGATTATTTGAACTGAGATTTGGCTCAAATTCATAAGGCTTCAGAGACAGAACAAAACGACTCCATTTCCATGAATATGCAGCAGCAAAACCTTAAACGTGTATTCCTTAGCAATATTTGATCTTATCTCCACGGATTTGAATGAGAAACACCCTGACCTCTATCCATAGCATCGTAAATCCTTGGGCATTTGGAAAAAGCATATTCATGGCCCTTTTAATCACTTTCCATGGCTTCAACCTTTGGATTCGCAATTGGTGTAGTTTGCTTGATGGGAGAATCAACTCAGTAGCTTGAAATCTGTGAGATATTCAATGTTAGGGCAAGATTATAGATAATAAGGTGTAGAACACTTCTCATCGAGAGGATGCAAGATCACACCCCAACCATGCCTAAATTACCTAATCCCTGTGCACATTGGGAAAATAGGAAACCCTCATAGAAAGGTTAGGTAAATGTATTATAAAGGGAGACCCGAAAAATGAAGATAGCAAAGTGCTTTGGGAAAGATGAGAAGTGACCTAAAACAGACTTAGACTCCTCTTACTCATTTTAACCAATGACCTAAAGCTTTAAAAGGGGAAGACTAAAACTTGGCAACATGTTGTATTCTTGATCCATTATCATGATAGATTGTGTTGGAAGTCATGACAATAAGTAAATCATGATAGTCCTGGGTTGAGCTGGAAATCATGAGATCAGGATTTGATTATCTGATCAACTATGTTTGTGTCTTGAAATGTGTCGGAAATCAGATAGTATATATTCTTAAAGTGATATAATTGTGTATAAGCATTTTTTGATCCAAACTTGAATATGAGATTATTGAGATTAAGAAATTGATCATATCCTCCCTCGCTAAGAGGGAGCGTAAAACTAATAGGTTCGGTTGGATCTAATATCAGTATATGGATTTGATATCAGCATATGGAACATACATATATGTATGTATATGTTTAATTTACTTCACATACTGATATCTCATGCTATTCGATACCTTATGATCATGCCTTGATCGGCCAGTATATATTAATATATATACTGTAATAGTTCCTCATGTATCAAGCATTGATTCTGATAGACTACATTCAATTGTTGTCCTAGAATGCCAAAGATCAGGTAACACACACTTTTCTAAAATATAACATCTTCTTTTGGTAGGCATCAAGGATTTGATACCAGTGCTCATACCAAAAGAATATAAGTATAATGAATATCATATGATTGATAATTCTTGTTGAATCATTCTTTGGATTATAACATCTAAGTTAATGGATATATGTTAATATGCCATTATAGGAATATCATATTTAGATGATATCTCTCCATATGGTTCAAAGCATAACGTGTTCTGTAACAATCCTCCCTAGCTAAGAGGGAGTGTTAAGATTATAGCTTCAATCGGATTGAATTGACCTGAAGATAATTCTTATATGGTTATTGGGCAGTCATCATTTAGACAAATATATCTACTTATTTATTATTTTATTTATAATATATATATTATATTATATATATTATTTATATAGGTATTGTTATATATATATATATATATTATTGTTAATATATTATCTAATGATGATTAACCATAGAGACATGTCTCCTCTCATATTTATAAGTCGTTCATATCTGCATTTGGTATACACCAATTAATTATAGTAGCATTATTACATTTGCAGAAGTGATCCTTGTTACTCAACAATTAGAGGAGATTTTCATTACTGCAAAAGCAATATGAACACATAAATGCCACAAATAATTAAAAGTTAATTTAACACACTACAATATGCAACAATATTAAAGGTGCATTGGAAGAAAACTTAAAAAATGTGAAATAGAAAAACATTTCATTTCTCTTTCTCATTGTGTTTAGGTTTTGTTTGTATCATTTTATTTGGGAAGATTTAAGTCAAAATTAAAAAAATCAAATTGCATAGTTTGGCACAGTTGGAATCAAGTTTTTTTGCCACACGAGTACAATATTCAACATGTGTATGTCCGCCCAAGGGGCGAAAAAGGAGGGACAAAGGAGGTTGTGAAACATGTATTTTGAGACCCCTTTTATATATTTTATATCTTCTATACTTTGTTTTCATCATATGCAAGATTGCTGTGCACTCTGAAGGCAGTCTAAGAAAACTTAATTTACAAGCTAATATTCATTAAAAAATTTAAATTTCTCTGTAATTTCTGTTTGTTTAAAATTCTATGCATGCTCAGCTTTTAGTGCTTCCGAATTGTCAAGGCTAAATCTTATCATTCTAGTCTATAACTCTAAACACAGCTAGAAACATCTTTCCAAATTCTTTCTTATTGACTAGTGAGGAATGCCTCCAAATTTCAATATGTGCAAATGGCTTTATATTTAACACAGGTGATTTTGTAGCACAATTTCCGGTTTTTATGTCAGGCTGCATGTATGGAACTTACTTTAATACAAACTTTGCTTCGTTACATTGATTACCTGGCAAATTTATTGTTTACTCCCAAATTTTATATTTACCTAGTATTTCCAATGTAGAAGTTCTTTTAGCCTTTAATTTTCATTGAAGTAGGAACGACATTACTATATGCAAAGGGGTAATGGACGATATCCATTTCTTATTCTCTGGATAATTGATTGTGTTACTAAGGCAATAGTCCAGAATAACTGTGAAGGTTTCCTATATTTTATTGCATGCTACTGAAACTTTCTTGACTTTGCAGCTCAATTTCAGGTTTTTATGTCAGGCCGCATGTACAGAACTTACTTTATTACAACGTTTCCTTCCCTCCATTGTGTACCTGGCCAACTGATTTGTTCCTTCTCAAATTTTACATCTATTTAATAATTTTCTATGTAGAAATTCTTTTGGCATGTCAATTTTAGTCGAAGTATGAATAGCACACATAGGGGTAATGGACAATATCCATTTTTAAAATTTTGGGGTTATCAATTATGTGTTACTAAGGCAATAGTCCAGAATATCTGGTGAAGGTTTTGTATTTATTATTGTATTCTACCTAAACCTTCTTGATTGTTCTCTTTTGGGTCGATCACATTTAAAATAGTGGTATGTTTTTTCATAATGTGCAAGCTTTGTCCAGTGCTATTTCTGATAATTTAAATATCATTTTTTATATTATTGCTGAGGCAAATTTTTGTTATGTCATTAGACTCAATGGTGGATCTGCTCAAACATATATTGATGAACGAAAACCAGAGTGGTTTAAAATTGATCGTGTTATAGCATGCCGAGAAAAGGTACTTGGCAGTGACAGTGCACGTAAGATTGAAAAGGCCAATTTATCAAGTTCAGAGAAAAATGGGAAGTATGAATTTCTTGTGAAGTGGATGGGTCTTGATTACTGTGATGCAACATGGGAAGATAGTTGTGATGAAGAGTTATTGGGAAGTGCTGATAAGCTGGTTGAAAGACATCAGAAAGCTAACAATTGTGTCGCAGTTGACAGCGGGCATCTTTTTTCAGCGAGGATGAAGGAACAACCAAGCTATCTGAAGGGTGGGATCCTTCATGATTACCAGCTACAGGGAGTGAAATGGCTATTAAATAATTTTGAACACAGAAGGAATGTTATTCTCGCAGGTATTTACTTATATCTTTTGTGTGATACATTTATTAGCATCTTTACTAAATGCAATTTATTTGTCCTCATGACTAGTCTATTGTGTGTTGTTCATAACTTTCTACCCTTAGTTAATAAACGAGGTTTATTTCATGTCTTTTGATACACTATAACTTTTTCCCCATATTGGCCTACTTTGAGTCAGTTTCAACTGCCTCACGTTGGATAGAAGTTACAGGTTCCATCTTTTACTCGTTTGTTCTATTTGTTCGAATAAATATGATACAGACTTGCACATTAATAAAAAAGTTTAGAAATACTTGTATGATAAGTGGAGCAGCAAGATAAAATATATTAATGTGTGATATCTGGACCCAATAGAAAATCCCTGTATTGCTTTGTAAACTATATAATATGTCATGATAAATGGAAAGCAGGAAAAAATATATAACAGTGTGACTACTGTAGCTAATATAAAGTCCATGCATTGCTTCATAAAATATATAAAATGCTTTGAATGTTTGCACTGTTGTATATTTTTATGTACCCTGTTAGAATGGTAGAGACTACTTTAAATTTACAAGGTTGCACCTGGAGACTCCAGAGACTAGTACCAGTACAGGTATGGCAATTTTCAAAAATAGGAGCGAGGTATTTGAAGATGTGTGATGTCCGCTTTTTTCAAATCTTATGAAATAGGGGAAATTAGCTTGCAAAGATCAATTGCTAGAGACCTTGATGCAGAGTAGTATGGTCTTTCGCAATTTGGTCTTCAAAACCCAAAGTATATTCAATAGTCCTTCAACACTAAATCCCTCCAAGGTGTCAAAACTTGACTTCAGCCTTCCCAACTTGGTTCTCCACTTTCTAGGGTTTTTTATATCCCACACAACATGACTCAACTGGTTTCTGACACCCACTTATCAATTTGATAAATAAACCTGATGCTGGAGCATCCTAGGGTTTTTAGCAATCCTGTATGTTGGAGGTATTTTGGCTAGGAGTTGTGGACTCAGTCACCAAACAATGCTGGTCACTAATGGGTATAGTTGTGGCCGAGGAGCTTGGTCATTGAAGGGGCTTGGTCGTTGTTGGGAGCTCGACATCTTCTGTTGCTCGACACCTGTTGTGCTCGACATGCGTTAGTCATAGTTCAATTCTCTGCCACTTCTTGGCGAAGCCAGAAAAAATTTTCTCGACAAATATTGGAGAGAAATCGGCAACTTCTCAGGAAAATATCTGGAATTTAAAAAATGACTTTAATTTAATTAAAAATGCATTTTTTTCACAAAATTTAATAAGTAGATGCATGTATCGAGGCAGTAAATGAGTAAACAAACCAAACAAGCTGATCTAGATATATATAAATGCAATAAGCAACAAAATTGCACCCTCATGTGGAATGCTGATGTAGCCACAGACTATGAACTCCGAAACAAGCTACAAATAGTAAATACTAAATCGTCTTTGTCAAAATATAGGCAAATACAAATGTCAAGCTCAATATGAAACTAGTCTACATCTTCCTCTTCCCTATCCCAGTAGTGCTAGTAAAAACTATGGGAGAGGGAGGGGGTCTAGCAGCTCTAGCCATAGCACTTGTCTGTGGTGGTGTTGGTGTTGGCCCTAGTAATGACTCCTCATCATCCTCATCCTCATCCTCACTATCATTGTGCTTACTGTCACTGTCCTCACTCTCACTACCCTCCTCCTGAATGTCATCTAGTCCCACTGCAAAACTGCCCTCCTCTCTTTCCAACTCATATATTTCATCCTCAGTGCACAGTGCAGGCTGCTCTTGTGCTGTCCAATCGCCAAAAGGATCTATGTCATCCAGATCAAGTGGCTTAGTTACTGCTGCCATCACCTTTCTTTTGCGCAACTTGAGGTTATAATGCAGAAAGACAAGGTCATTTAGGCATTTTTGTGCCAACTTGTTCTTCTTCTTTGTGTGAATAGATTTGAACAAGCTCTAATTACGCTCACAACTAGATGAGCTACAAGGCTGACATAAGATGTGAAGAGCAAGCAGATTTGGGACATTACCACCCCAATTTCGCCACCAGCCATTTGCAAGATAAATATTAAAGAGTTAGAAAGAAAGATGAGGACAAGTTTTGTAGCTTATTTATCTACTTATCATGCATGTGAGAGACTCCAAATTTCAAATATTGTACTTGGGGTTTGAGTGTGTTTGCCTCTCTTTGCCAAGGCTGAGGAGGATAGTTTGCTCGTTGCATTTTGATACACTTCCATCTTGACCATAATGAGGTCTCTCACCGCAATGTCAGGGACCATCTTCTGCGTGCATCCATTGAAGCCCTCTATGACCTCTCCATTGGGATCCGCATATGATGGAGAGAAGTGGTAACAAGGGTTGAGGAAATACCCTGTTGCATGAATGGGTTGGTGGAGTTGATTGCTCCATCTCCTATCAATAGTATCCCATAAGGGCTGAAATTTTAGGCTCACTCCCTTATACTTATTTCTTACAACCTCTTTCACCCTATCCATGGCCTCATAAAGGGACCCCATTGGGGTTTGTTCCCCATCTACCAAGCGAAGAACTCTAACCAAGGGCTTCACCACCTACAATTGAAAAGTAGAAAACAATTACTAATTAGAGGGTAGGGTTATAAATTAATAATGTAAGACTTGATTAATAAGTACCAAAAAAAATCAAATTTTGAAGTTTCCAAGTTACATACACAATTTTTGTAGCTTGATAAAAAAACTGGATGTCAAACACAATGTGTGCAACACTCTACCCATCGACCTTCTTTGAATAACTTGACTATAGCCATTTTGGACACACAAACATCAACCTCAAAGGATTCATATGATGAAGAACACTTTGCAACGTAATAAAAATCGTTGCAAATCTTGTGACTGCGGGTCTAACCAACTCCTTGTCTTTGGTGTAGTCTCTCATCAAGCGAAGGACCCAAGGGTGATTGTAGATATATTTTGTTATCTTCCTTGCTTCCTCTACAACTAGTGTCACCCAATCCAATTTCCCTATATCTTTTAAAAGAGGGTCAATAACATGCGCTGCACAAGGAGACCAAAGGAGTGTGTTATGCTTTTCTTGTAAGATCCTACCCATTGCCACATATGCCACTGTATTGTCGGTTATGATTTGCACCACATTTTCAGCCGCAACCTCCATTACAACATTCTCTAGCATTCGAGCCAAAGTCTTAGCCGTCTTTATCTTGTCCAAGGCATCCAAAGATTTAAGAAAGACTACTTGATCCTTGCAAGAAACTAAAAAGGTGATGATGGTAAGGTTTCTTCCATCTGTCCATCCATCTAAAAGTACGGTGCAGCCATACTGTTTCCATTCTAACTTTTTCTCTTCAACCACGTCTTTACCCCTAGAAATAACATCTTTCAACAATCTACAAGCACAAAATAAAAAATGAGATTAAGTACACCACTTTGATTAAGAGAAATTACTTTCAACAAAAACAAGTAAATTGTAAAACTGTAAAAGTATTAAAGTTTGAAACATGTGAAGTACCTCCCACTCAAGGCTGCAGGAGTAGGTGGCTTGTAGCTCATTCCCGCTACCATACAACTAGTCACAAAATTTGGAAAATATGGACTTGTTGCAACATTGATGGAGAGCTTGTTAAAAAATAAAAAATCAGCACATTGAATGTCAAGTTGGTCATGCACATCACGGTTCGATTCAGTACCCTCCAATGATGGTTGTGCTCCGGGTGTGTTTCTATGCACAAAGTAACCATCAATAGAAGAGTTTTGTGGTCTACTAGAACGAACAGATGTGGAAGTTGAGCCCGAGGAGTTGCCACGGGTAAGTGTGTTTTGTGCATGGATCCATGAAAAGAGCCCACTATCCCCTCAAGTGCTTCTTCTTTTTCATCAAGGGTGACCGGGATACTTAGTGACAGGACACAACCCACATCATTTCATTATGAATCATGATAATTGTTTTAGCACAATCATTAGTTGTGATTAGTAAATAATAAATGGTTCTTAAAAGGAAACATACCTTGCGATTCGTAAATGGTTGCCCTCATGGCCAATTTTGCCCTTTCCCTTTTCCACTTCTTCTCTTCTTGGGCACTAAGCAAAGCAATCATGTCCCTTTTTTATTTCCTCCGTTGTCGCATCACAAATCCCTGTGTCACGCTTTTCTATACTAGCAAGGTGGTACTTCAAACGAGATATGCCTCCACAGATTTGTTTTTCACATTTTATGCATATGACACTATTATACTCTGTTCCTTCAAAGGCAAATTTCCATGCAAAGTCTTTAGCCCCTTTAGGGTGCATGCCTATGAATCCACATGGATATGCTACGAGACCATTGGGAGATGCTGCAGCTGACTCAAATGTAGAGGAATCCATATTTGCTAAAAAATTGGAGAATAAAACAAAAAATGTATTAGCTTTTAGGTTTTGAAATTATTGAGAAAAACTTGATTGTTTTTAGAAAAATTGCAAAAAGATGGTGTTAGGTCTTTGTCATTACACTCTAAAACGTATTGGAGAACATTACAAATGGTATTCCTAGAGTCTTAATTAAGTTAGATGCAAGATATGCAACTATGGGAAGACAAAAATAAATTTAACTCAAAAGAACCAAAAATTGAGAAACTTACTTGTGGATCAGGATTTGCTTGGAAAGAGCTTCAAATCCACTTTGAATCCGCTCCTAATCCATTAGAAATCACTACAAATCGATGCCAAACACTTATGTGCTGCTCCAAAACCCTTCTCTACCCAAGATGCCGAACGTAGTAAACAAAACAATAAAATGTTGTTTTTTGGCATAGGTATTTACTGGATGCCGCCTGTGACAAGTTTGCAAGTTATCACGAGAAATTGGCGATATATCGCTGACTTCTCGCTATGATAAGTACAAAATCTTGGCCCTCCAAAATAGCGATAAAAACTCAAGTTTTCTCGCTGCTTGAAACTTATTGCGAGAAGTTAACTTATTGGCGATAAAACAACGATATTTTAAACTATGGTGTTAGTTGCTCGGCATGTGTTGGTTGGTCGACAGTGCTTGGGAGTTTGATGACACTCAATAGTGTGTTGGTGCCAACTGGAGCTCTTGCGGGTTTTCTTGATCGTGTTGAAGCATTTAATGCATGTAGCTTGTGATCGTGACGTGGATTGATTTGGGAGTTTGTGTGGACCTATTTGGGTCTTGGTTCTCTCTTATGTGCATTTATTTTGTGTTGCAAGCCTTTTAAGGTGTTTTGGTATTTAATATCTGTTGGAGGCTGACTTGTGGCTTAACATATATTTAATGTTAGGATTTAATTTAATTTGTAATTAATTGGGCTGGCTTGTGGCTTAGTTGGGTATAAGTAGGGGGTCTTGGGGAGTCTTTAGGCATTCGTTCATTCATAGGAGTGGATCAGTGATTGTCATCCAACTCGGAGAAGAAGATGAACTGTAGGAGCGAATTTTGAGAAGGCTAGTAGCTATGGCTTGAAAAATCAGGAGATTGCTTGGTGGGCTTGCGAGCACAAGTTGAGATTTCTTTGGAGGTTTCTACTAGGGTGTGGATTTGGACTAGCTGGGATTAGTGTTTGGATTGGATCTTGAGGGATCTTGTAGAACTGTTATTGTAATTGCTGTTGTATTTGGCCATAATCGGGAAGGCCTTACAACTTGACACATTGCATGTACATTGTAAACAGTTATATTTATGAATATAGTGTTGTGATTTGGTATTAGATCTTGCTTTGTTGTGTTTCTGCTATGTGGTTATTTGCTGGGGGCTAGGACATCTCCTTTGGGGATTCTCCTGCCTTGCACTCCATGAGGTGGTATCAGAGTGAAGGTGTTCCTGAGTGTGTAGATAGATCGCCGAAGTTGAGGCAGTTTGCACCAGGACTTGGGTGAAGGTTGGAAGAGAAGGTTGATCTAGTGGAGCTGATTGATCTTTTGGATTTGTGGATTTATTGCTTTGGGTTTGCGAAAATCTTGGAAGATGCCTCCAAGAAGATTGGACCCTAGGGCAATTGATGATCTTAGTGATGCTGTAGAAGAAAGGACCTTTTGAAGGTTAAAGCAGGTTTTAGATCTGAAATGGAGGAGGTTAAAGCTAGTTTTAGATCTGAGATCGCATTGATGAAGAGTGACATGATTGCTGAAATTGTGAGTGCTTTAGGTGGTGTACCTCGGCATGTGGGTATTGAAGATGGTTATGAGGAAGTTGTTGAAGACTTTAAAATAGCTGGATCAAGTGGTGAGGATAGAACTGATCGTGTGGAGAGACCTATTGGAACTAGGGCTGGTCAGTTTGCTAGACCTGGATCTCAGTTGAGGCTGAAGCATAAGATGGAGGTTTCTAATTTCTCAGGTACTTTGACTCCTGAAGACCTGATTGATTGGATTGGTGAATTAGAAGATTACTTTGAGCTAAAGGATATTGGAGATCCGTTTAGAGTAAGGTTGGCATAAACTAAGTTGAAAGGACATACTGCTCTTTGGTGGAAAGAACTGCAAAGAGACAGAGGAGGAAGGTGAAATGAAGATCACTAGATGGAGATTGATGGTAATTAAGTTGAAAGCTAAGTACATTCTTGCTGTTATGAGCTTGAGATGTTTAAGAGTTTGCAAAATCTAAAGCAAAAGGATATGACTATGAAAGATTATACTGAGGAGTTCTACAAGTTGACTATTCGGTTTGAGCATAGATAATTGTCAAAGGAGAAGATAGCTCGGTACATTAATGGTTTGAGATTTAGTATCCAAGACGAGGTTGGCATGTTGAATATTGATTTGGTTGAGGATGCTTATCAGTATGCCTTGGAGGCAGAAGATAAGTTGTTGAGGAAAAATCAAGGTAATGCTAGAGGGAAGGAGATGCAGGATAGGCCAGCAAAAGCTAAACCAAGTGAGATGAACCAAAACTTGTTGATCATAAGAGGAGGACAGGTGGAGGTGAGTTTAGAGGTACTTGCTACAGATGTGGTGAAGTAGGGCATAGATCATTTGAATGTCCTCATGGTAGGAGAGCTGTTGTTGTGAATGAGGTTGAAGTCCAAGACAGTCAACTTGAGCAAGGAGAGAGAGTTTGCTAGCTCCGCAAGTGCTGATTAGCTAGAGGACAATGAAATCTTGTCAGAGGATTAGTTTGTTCAGGACTTGTTATAAGTCTGATGGTAAAATTTGCAAGGTGATTGTGGATGGTGGTAGTACTGATAACCTTGTTGCTGAGGAGATGGTTCAGAAACTTGGTTTGAAGAGAATGAGACATCCCTATCCTTATAGGATTGGTTGGTTGCACGGTGACTATGCTTTGGAAGCGAGGGAGCAATGCCTTGTTGATTTCCAGATTGGGCAGTATAAGGATCAAGTGTTGTGTGATATTATGGACATGAATTGTTGTCATGAGTTGTTTGGTAGACTTTGGCAGTATGATTGAAGGGTTGTCCGTGATTGTGTCAAAAATGTGTTTACTGTTAAGAAAGGTGTTAGGAAGCATTTTGTAGAATGAAGAACTCGGTCGAAAGAACTTGAGTACTGGTAGCTGAGTTGAGTTGAAAGATTTTGAGAAGGTTGGAGATCAACATGGAAAGCAGACCTGTAGCACACTGAGGATGGATGTGAGGAAGCTGAATGAGATCAAGGGAAAGGGTGTATAAGTTGAGGACTTGGAGGACATGTATGTGAAGAACTAGTTTTGGATTTATGTGCTGAATCTTAGAAGATATTCTTCCAGCTATTGAGAACATCTTTTCGAACTTGGAGTGTCTGATGCAGGAGCATCCTAGGGTTTTTAGCAATTCTATATGTTGGAGGTATTTTGGCTAGGGTTGTGGACGCGCTCACCAAACAATGGTGCTTCGTAGTTGATGGGTATAGTTGTGGCTGAGGAGCCCGGTCATGGAAGGGGCTTGTTCGTTGTTGGAAGCTCGACATATTTTGTTTCTTGGCAATGGTTGTGCTCTACATGTCTTAGTTGCTCGGCATGTGTTGGTTGCTCGACAATGCTTGGGAGTTTGTTGACACTCGAGAGTGTGTTGGTACTGATTGGAGTTCTTGCAGGTTTTCTTGATCGAGTTGAAGCATTTAATGCATGTAGCATGTGAGCATGCGAAAGATTTTGAGAAGGTTGGAGATCAACATGGAAAGCAGACCTGTAGCACACCGAGGATGGATGTGAGGAAGCTGAATAAGATCAAGGGAAAGGGTGTATAAGTTGAGGACTTGGAGGACATGTATGTGAAGAACTAGTTTTGGATTTATGTGCTGAATCTTAGAAGATGTTCTTCCAGCTATTGAGAACATCTTTTCGAACTTGGAGTCTCTGATGCAGGAGCATCCTAGGGTTTTTAGCAATTCTATATGTTGGAGGTATTTTGGCTAGGGTTGTGGACGCGCTCACCAAACAATGGTGCTTCGTAGTTGATGGGTATAGTTGTGGCTGAGGAGCTCGGTCATGGAAGGGGCTCGTTCGTTGTTGGAAGCTCGACATATATTGTTTCTTGGAAATGGTTGTGCTCTACATGTCTTAGTTGCTCGGCATGTGTTGGTTGCTCGACAATGCTTGGGAGTTTGTTGACACTCGAGAGTGTGTTGGTACTGATTGGAGTTCTTGCAGGTTTTCTTGATCGAGTTGAAGCATTTAATGCATGTAGCATGTGATCATGACGTGGATTGATCTAGGAGTTTGTGTGGACCTATTTGGGTCTTGGTTGTCTCTCCTATGTGCATTTAATTTGTGTTGTAAGCCTTTTAAGGCGTTTTCGTATTTAATAGCTGTTGGAGGCTGACTTGCGGCTCAACATATATTTAATGTTAGGATTTAATTTAATTTGTAATGAATTGGGCCAACTTGTGGCTTAGTTGGGTATAAGTAGGGGGTCTTGGGGAGTCTTTAGGCATTCATTCATTCGGAGGAGTGGATTAGTGATTGTCATCCAGCTTGGAGAAAAGGATGAAACGTAGGAGCGAACTTTGAGAAGGCTAGTAGCTATGGCTTGGAAAACTAGGAGATTGCTTGGTGGGCTTGCGAGCACAAGTTGAGATTTCCTTGGAGGTTTCTACCAGGATGTGGATTTGGACTAGCTAGGATTAGTGTTTGGATTGGATCTTGAGGGATCATGCATAACTGTTATTGTAATTGCTGTTGTATTTGGCTGTAACTGGGAAGGCCTTACAACCCTACACATTGCATGTAAACAAATATATTTATGAATATAGTGTTGTGATTTGGTATCAGATCTTGCTTTGTTGTTGTGTTTGCACTATGTGATTATTTGCTGGGGGCTAAGACATCTCCTTAGGGGATTCTCTTGCCTTGCACTCCACCAAAACTCTTAACTAGGCACTTTCTAGGCCTATTTCCCCTATTACTTTTTCAAGCTCTGTTTTTTTGGACTTAACTCCCAAACCTTGCAAAACACGTGGAAAACAAATTAGTGATTCAAATACCCTTTTCAAAGTTGCATAACATGTCCTTAAAACACACACCACTCCTTTGCAGCCGCTGTACAAAATAGGGCAATTTGTCACAATTCTAAGCCTAATTAGAACAATTTCAAAAAGCAAATACCTTCAAAACTCACAACCCAAACCTCAAACTCTCAACAGTGTCTTATCTCATCACCAAGCCAAGGATTCTTACACTTGTTTAATTAGCTGCACACATTCAAGGGGCTAACATACAAACCCTCACCAAAATGGGCTACAAAACTAGGGCCTCCTCAAATCCACTCTTCCAATTACTTCTAGGACCAACTGATATCTTGACCCATTCCAACATGAAATGTTGCCCGTGTAGAGGTAGATCTTCAGATCCTAAACCTGTACACACACATTGTGCCTTTTCTCAAGGCAAACAATCCCTTCTCCTTGGTGATCATCCCTTAACACTTTATCCCTTAATAATATCAAATTTCCACAATCCATTGCTAATGAGAGTATGCTTTTGGATTTGATTGCATATGTTTTTATTCTTATTTTTTATCATCAATGTTTCGGATCACACTCTGTGATCCATCATCAGGATGAGAGAAGGATGTAAGATGTATGATTTTGTTATTATGATATATCTTACATCACATGTGGTGTATTCTACAAGGAGCAGAGACCAAACAGAAAGTAGAATGGGTCTGAGATCACATCGAGACTCTCAAATTAAGGGTTTTCCAAACGCTGTTCACAAATCAGTCCATCAAAGGTGATTGTATAAAATGTTCTAATGCCTCGAGTGGATCCAAACATACATAAATAACTTGTAGGAACAATCCTAGATCACTTCCCATTGCAATAGAATATAGATTCCAAACTAAGAACAAATGAACAACATGTGCAGGAAACTGAAATTGTTTTTGAATCTTAGATCAGTACATTAGTTCTATCCCCTCTCTGATCCCTTTTTTCGCCTTCCTTGGCTTATATTAATCATGTAACAACTTCTCATAGGTTCAAAAAGCTCGTACAATTCCTAAAGCAATTCATCTCATCTCATTGTGACATTCACAATGGATACTCCAATAGAGTGATTAAACACAAGTGCTAGGCCTTTTTTTGTCATCAACTCATTGTGACATTCACAATGGCTACTCCCATAGGGTGATTAAACACAAGTGCTAAGCCATGGATTTTCTAACATGGCTTTCACCATGGCTTATCCCAGATGTTGGATCCACCGTAACTTCTATTAGAGGGTGTGGAGCAAGGGATTTCGCCTGAAGCTTCTAGAAAAGAATGATAAGTCATGGATTCTCTCACATGACATCCACCATGGCTTACTCCTAGAGGTTAGAAAAAGGGCTTCTACCTCAAACTTCTCTCTTATAGATCAGAAGAATGCATTACAAGGATTGACACCTTAAATTTTTTTTCTTAGAGAAAAATCTTACAAGGGTTGATAGCTCAAATTTCTCGGTTTTTGAGAAAAATGCTAGAAGGGTCGATAACTCAAATTTCTCTGTCTTAGAGAAAAATGCATCAAGGGATGACACCTCAAACTTCTCCCCCACAGAGAAGAATCTAGTAACAAGGGATTGCACGTCAAACTTTTCTTGCACAAAGGAGATTGCATTAAGAAGATCGTCATGGTGATCTGGCTTTGTCTATAACAGATATAAATCTTTTGACCTCCTCGCTTAAGGTTGTTTTTGGTGAAATGTCAGACTCCCTTTGAATTTGACATCAACCTTTTGACCTCCTCGTCCAAGGTTTCCTTTAATGGATTGTCAAACTCTCTTTGAATTTGATATCAATCTTTTGATCTCCTTGTGCAGGGTTGCCTGTGATGGATTAGCAAACTCCCTCTAAATGTTAATTCTTCCTCTTCAAAGATATTGATCTAGATATGTGCCACCAATTCAGCCTTATGGAAGCAAGTTGTGTCTTGATTCTTTATCTCGACTGACTTTCACATAGGATGTGCCAAGTTCTTCTCTTGAATGCTTCTCATTCCAACAATTATTCATCTATCCTAAAATATCACAATCTAGATGTCCGCATAAAGGCCTTCTAACCTACACGTATGTAGCTTTATCCCATGAATCATGGTCCTCTGATTTCTACATTTTGACTGACGAACTTCCATCTCATGACAAAGTTGGAGAAGTCACAGTCCAAATTAAGTATACTTGGCGACTAGAGAAACCATCTCGATATGGTCCTCTCCCTTTGAACCAATATGATCAAGATCCTCGAATGTCAACTGAAACAAATCCTCTAGCTGCTCCCTTTGTTACGTAAGCATTCCCTACTCAAATGGTCCCCAATCATAGAAGATATCTTGCTCCAAGATTGCAATTAGGTCTAAATTGTCTTCAATGACTGTATTCATGGTTGATTCAGCTTGCTTTGCTATTGCTATTGAGAGATTAGGACTTTCTGTTTGGATGGTAATGTTGTAGATTGCCACCCAACTCAGAGCATCATTATGTATAAGAAGTCAATGCTCACTCATTCTCATTTATTCATAACAACATCTTGTAAACTTCTTCATCGATGATGCTCATAAAAACACTCTTATTACAATAACCATTGAATACATTATGTTCTTAAATAAGTTTTCCACTTTAGACGTTGCCAACCACAAATTGCCCAAATGAAAGGGCTTTCATGGAAGGCTCCAAATGGATCAATCCAATCCATATAGTTAGGAAGTTTTAAACAATTGTAACCAATTTCCAACTACTCCAAACCGGTCAACTTCTTAATTTTTGCCAACTGTGTTAAAGTTTTTCCCAAAAATAAAGATAAACAACAATAAACAAATGAAGAACAATAAGGCACAAAGAGACAACAACAATTTATCCTGGGAAGATCCTTCAACTTAAAGGGAGAAAACCCAACCACACTAGAAGAATATCTCTTTTATTGATATAAAAATGTTCAAGTACAATGCTTTCCACTTGATGTTGTGCATAATCACACAAATCAATATACATATATTGAATTGAGAGACCCTTCATATCACAACAAAAAATCTCTTCAATTTCCAAATACAAGACTCTTCATATTCCCAAACGCATGATTCCTCATATGACACATGTCTCTTCATATAAGATTATCTCAAATATTATCATAAATATCTTCTCCAGCTATTGACACAATACAAAGGTATTATTTCTATTTCAACATATAGCAAAATCAGAAGTAAAGGTCTCTATCACAGGTACAATCTTCAACAAATCAGAGATAAATATCTCCATTGCAACTATACTCTTCAATTCGCCCCCTCAGCAAGAGTGATATCTTTAGTATGATAGACTTACATAGTTGTAATCAAAGATGTCAATGATATATTCTCATTATATAGATAAAAACATGTTATCTCAGCATAATATAATTTACCGTGGTTACTTTATAAGCACATAAAATTATGTCATGGAGTTACACACACGAATTCCACCAATGCTAGTCATAGAGGGTGGTCCACCATACCTACTCGTGGAGGGTGGTCTTTCATCTCAAACTTCTCCTAGAGAAGGATGCATTTCCACCATGCCTACTCGTAGAGGGTGGTCTATTGTACCTACTCACAGATGGTGGGACGAGGGCTTTTAGCTCAAGCATCTCCTAGAGAGGAATGCATTTCCACCATGCCTACTTGTTTTGGGTGGTCCACCGTACCTACTTGCAGAGGGTGGAGCAAGGGATTTCACCTTGAACTTCTCTCGCAGAGAAGAACTTATTGACAAGGGCTTTCATCTCACTCCTGCAGAGGACAACGAATTAAGAAGGGATTTTACCTCAAACTTCTCCCTCTTAGAGAATAACTCAGTTTAGTACATAACACAAATGAACGTTGGGACTCCCTCTCAGCAGGGGTTTCATTCACTGAATTTGATTTCCACAATAATAGAGCTGTTTCTAAGTTCACCAAATTAAGAGTCTTAGGAGGCACACTGCTACACGAGCTTGCTGATCCTCTGCACAAGGATTTGGCATTCTCTGCCACACGAGCTCTCTCTGAATCTCATTTCTCCTCTGAATGCAAATACAATCTATATATGTTCTCCCTCTTAATGAAGTTAATGTGCCACCAAGTCAGTTCCATAACTGCATTTCAACATACCCATGTTCGTGACTTTGCATGTAATCTCTCATCATCCCGCTGCTTCTCGATTCATCCATTCAAAGATGTAATCATATAATACTTATCTCTTTGTGGTCTAAACTTCCTTCACAAAGATCTCAGTATGCACACTAGGGTAATGATCATTCAGACAACTCTCAATACATAAACAAGCAGGCAACTCATTGCCAGCACAGACCACACCATGCACACGAAAAATGAATGGAACCTCAAGGCAAACAGATACTCAAATTCGGAGAGCTATGTACAACAACCACGTTTGTAGAGAAGCACATGCAACTATGGAAAGTTGTGACCAAGATTGAGCAACTCTCTAATATGCTCAGCATGAAACGTGTTGAATTAATGTTCTAGACATTAAAATTTTTTTTCACTGAACTTTACAATAGTCAGTTAATATTAATATCAGGCTCTTTAACTTTACTAAATTGACCTGCAGCAATAATCAAATATTTCCCGTGTTAACAACAAACACCATTTTAATATTAGATGCTGAAATATATCCCCTCTGAACTATAGGGTTGCATCCAAGTATTTGTCACATAATGAGAACTTCAGATATTAGAGTTGTCACCAGAAACACGGGCCCTCAACATATTTAACTCTCCCGTCTTGATGCCTTTACGGCTCAAATTGTATTCTCACTTAGCATCTTAAATCCTCAACATTATGTAAGGCAACACATTAACAACACAACACATTCTTGCATACACGTGTAATGGCCAATATCCATATGAAATGACATTCTGATTTAACCTAGTAACGGCACAAATGTAGTCATTCACCAATTTGTTCTACACAGTGACTTCCAAAATGCTTCACATAATTAATATGGTAAATCATTTGTTAAAATAATATTAGGAATCAGAATGAAATACCAGTCTCAATAAAGATACCAGAATTGAAGTGCGTCAAATCCAGAATAGAGAGTAAGCGTTTTAATTATGATCAGAGTTAAAGGAGAGATGAAACTAGTGGGCCAAGAAGTAGTTGAACCAGAAAAATAATTGGAAAAAGAAAAATTAGCCTATTGGGGATTGGCCAAAAATATTCATACTTGGAGAATTAAATTCAAGCTTAAAGAATTGCCACTAACTCCTTGGATTTCCAAGTTCAGAAATGCGTCTCGTTTTTTTGATAAGAATAAATTAGGTGACAATACTGCTGTAGCCAACTTACTTTTTCCATATGCGGAAATGAGAATCTTGACATGGAAATATTGGAGACTGTATTGTATCTCAAAAGCACCATGGCGATAATAATAAACGAGTCTTTGCAGAAAACAAATATCTATATAGGAGACATATTCTGAAGCTTCTTCGTTCACGCCAAGCTCAGATTGCCGTTCCCAAGTTCATTGCCAAACAGCTACGAAATTTTGCAAATAGCTTCACTCCTCATATTTTTACAATCTGATGATAAATTCTATAGGCTTAAAGGCTTTATAGGCTTAAAGGCTTTATACAAGCATCCACACCTTCAGTGTGCTAAGGAATATATGTTCATGGAAGGATTTGTGGTAAATTTCATAGCAAGAAGTTAGAAATATATATTCTTTTTTGTTGTCCGTCGCTGGTAAAATGAAAAATTCAGAGCAATACTCCTTCACCTCCCATTCCCATACGCAATATCAAACACTCTCATATTCTACAGACGAATAGATACTATTGATAGAAACAAAGAACCATTGATCTTCTCGAAATCCCTGATAGGTCACCTATAATAGTGAGCCGCCACAATCACAAAAGAAGTTTCTGCAAAATACTAAGAAACACCAGTTTGAGCATACAAAACGCCTCAGCAGTTACACTTGTCGAACAATCATGATTTAATCATAACATACACAATCTTCTGAATATGCTAGATAAAACTTGATGCAAGATTTTAAAAAATATTAAAAAATTTACCAATCTTTAGATTTCCTATACTTATATGCAGTGGCTTTTCAATATTTGGCATGACAGCTGAACGTCTACAATGAGCTTAATGAGAGAAAAGATAAACATTGCACAACTGCTTAACACCCAACATAGGAATAAACATGAAGACTTATAAGACCTCACAACAATCACTAATTTGCATAATAGAGTCAAAAGAATGATGAAGATACAGATAATGGATATCTTCCTCACAGACATGGCATTTGCTAAGATCGATGTAACCCTTCTCCTTATTTTCTGTTATCCAACCTTGCTCTGATACCAGGTTAAAGTGAAGAACAATAAGGTACAACAATTTATCCTGGTAAAGCCCTTCTACTTGAAGGTAAAAAAAACCTGGTCACACCAGAAAAATCTCTTTTATTGATTTAAAAATGTTCGAGTACAATGCTTTCCACTTGATGTTGTGTATGATCAGACAAAGCGATCATCTATAAATATTGAATTGAGAGATCCTTCATATCACATCCGAAGGTCTCTTCAATTTCCAAATACAAGACTCTTACATTTTCAAATGCATGATTCTTCATATGACACACGTCTCTTCATATAATATTATCTCATATATTGTCATAAATATCTTCTCTAGCTGTTCACACAATACAAATTTATTATCTCTTTTTCAACATATAACAAAAGCAGAGATAAAGATATCAATCACAGCTACAATCTTAAACAAATTGGAGATAAAGATCTCTATCCAGCTACAATCTTCAACAAAATGCAACCTATCCAGCTTCCTTATCGTGTCTTCTTATTGTGAGGATTTCTTGTATAAATATTTATGTCAATAGAGGACAGTCTTTGGAAATAATCAGATCAATATATTATTGCTACTTTATGATACTGCTGCTGCTCCATTTAGATGGCTGCCTCATAAACAAATGGCGTGGGATTTGCCGGCTGACTTGTCATAACCAGTCGCCTGATTCACGTTCTAGGTGTACAAGTCTTGAATGGCATTTGAACTTTTGACAAAATCTCCGCAACTTAATTTATCACTGTTTTCACAGAGACTAAGTGCTGAATTGTTTCTTTATAGAAGACTATGTATCAAACCCACATTCATTATCAATGAATATATGCTGCGATCACAATCAGTGTGCAACTATGACCATTTCTTTTATTCCCGTCAATAGATGTTTGGCGACAGACTCCTTGGTTGTGTAAGTCATATCAGCAACATTTTCTTTTGCAGTCATTTCCTCGTATAGCAATAATATGCTCATTCCTCATTGCAATTGAATCCACAAGTCTGTCATCCAACACAATATGTTTCATTATGCGATGAATCATCGTCCTTCTCAGTCACCATTTTAAGCAACTTGTTTGAAGCTTCCAGACTCTTCTCATTGAAGAAATCTAGGATATTAGGAATCCCCTTGCAGCAACTATGGGAAAGAAAGACCAATGCATTTTTCACACTTTGAAGCAGGCTGTTTTCGATAGGATTTGCAAAGCCATGTGAGTGACTGATAAAACCTTGCCTAGCAACAATGTTTCGCCTGGCTCAGCATTCTCTCTTGCAAATTTACCCGTCACTTCCATAGGATATTAGAGAAATCTAGGATATTAGGAATCCACTTGCAGCAACTATGGGAAAGAAAGGCCAATGCATTTTTTCACACTTTGAAGCAGGCCGTTTTCGATAGGATTTGCAAAGCCATGTGAGTGACTGATAAAGGCTTGCCTTGCCTGGCTCAGCATTCTCTATTGCAAATTTACCCGTCACTTCCATTGCTTGTCATCTGATCTCCACTTGCCTGAATAAACCCCCGACTGGTATGAAATCATGCTTTTGTGCACACTTTACACTCCATTTTCAGCATGCTTGTGTAAAGGCTGCTTCCTTTTCTTTCAAGGAAGCGCATGAGAAGTAAAAGAAACAAAATGTTTGCTTTTATCTTCCAACCGATAAGAGTGATTGATTTTTAAACTAGATTCCATTGCTTTTGGTAGTATTGTTATGACATATCCATTCTACATTTTGAAGCTCTTTTGCGTATTTGCCAAACATAATGTTTACCAACCATCTATACACTAGACAAACATCCTATAGAATTTCAACTTGTCTTCTCGAAACACAGAATAAAGACTTAGTATTAAATCATCTACCTTCTCCCAATCTTTTACCTACCAAGCGACAGTTCCCTTGGTTGTCTAGTCATTTAGTTTTCTTTGATCAATTTGTGGAGTAAGAAGCCTCTGTGTAGCTTCAATATATTGGGGATTACCTACATCAATGAATACAATCAACTTTTCTTTGTGGTCCACACCCAACACGATCTACTCAGCATTGAGTTGCTACATGCAGTCAATCTGAGTCTAAAGGACGCGAGGACTGCGTGTAATGGCCTGCCTCAAATCTGCTCTCAAAAATGCTGATAAAAGCTCAAGGAATTTCATCAAACAATTCACATGCAAGGGACGTATGACTGATATAGTATTTCAGCGAGCTTCAAATGACTTTTTCTTCAATTTGCATCAATGAGAATCTTGTGCTAGAAGACTACAATGGACTACACAATGACCTAACATGAGTGTGCTACTAATTTTGACAATATTCAGTGCATATATATGATCTAAGCATGAGAAATGAACACCTACAGCCAACTAGCATTTTTACAAACAGTTGGTATGCAAACTCACTAGTTGATAAATAATGATATTAAATTGCTTAAATGACATCAACAACTATTATCTTCTTAACTGCAATGAAAAATACAATGCTCATGAAATATGGCCAAGACTTTGGCATTTACATGGATTACAAAATGATAATGTTGGTATAATGCACACTTACAGCTGAAAACTTATAACACCCTAAAAAGCAATACTAACAAAAGAACCTGGTTGTAGATGGCTGTAATAATTTCCTTCAATGCTGCCCTTTCTGCTTTGCTTTTTTTGAACTGCTTTTTTGGCCTACTTTTTCGGTTCTGCTTTTTCGGATTGTTTTTCGTACCCGCTTTTTCGGTTCCGCCTTTTCGGACTGCTTTTTTCGTACCCGCTTTTCCAGCCTGCTTTTTCGGTTCCGCTTTTTCGTATCTGTTTTTCGGATTGCTACTATGTTTAATCTCAAGACCATATCTTTTAATGGCGTCAAGATTTCCAGCTTGAAGGGATTTCGTCCTTCAAACTATTGAGACATAATCTCTAGAAAATTTCCCAATTTCTTTGATATTTCCAACCATGAATAAATGAGAGCTATCTTCTTTCTTTTAATCCCTTCCTCACTTGCTCCACGCTTCCGTCTTGCCAATGTGGGACAAAAGATAACTCCTTATATGTAACTTATGTCTCCAATGTGTTATAAAATAAAGGGGACTCTTTTAATTTAACTATTTCCCACAAACTATAGTCTATGCATTAATAAAGTTAAATATTTAAATTTAACTTTATAAAATAGCTTTATCAATGCATAACAAATTTTACCAATGATAAACAAGTCTTCTTGTCGATTTTAAACAATTACCATCGACATACCGTTGCCACTGGATGTCCGCCCATGTCTAAGATGACTTACTATAAATAGTAAGTATGCCCAAAGTTGCCTCAAAACCCCTTATAAAGACCTGCAACTGAAACTATCTAGGCCAAATGGCCTCTAAGCCCCTTTAATGTCCTGGTTAGCCTACGGGACCGTGGGGAAATAGGCTAACGACAACATCATGCTATGAATGCTAAAAAGGGGACATTACAATCTGCCTTCCCAAAATTACTTGTCCACAAGCAATGGCCGAACAACAACCCAATCAATCCACCTGGATCCCAATGTAGTCATGAACTATACTGCTGTCAGTCAACATAGGCTCTTGCAACAACCTCTGAAAATTAACCAAGAGGAATCCATAAATGAATCGTGAATCACGGTGCAACTGAACTCCAAATCCACTACTGCCACAGTCAGGAACCCACGAGGCACAAACCCTCAAAATATTAGACCGCAAGTAGAGTAGATCACCCAAACTGTCGACATAATAAACACCATCCACACAACCCATCGTGTTATGTGGAATGCACACTCCAACTCTGCTACAATGCTGACCACTCCCACATGAAACTGCACCAAATACAGAGAATCCACACACTGTACATCTACTGCAGTTGACACAACTCTGCAGATTACCGACCACTGTCTCATAACCATAACACCCATGCACTGCTAATGGTGAATAGTCATTACACGATAGATAGCAAAAACGAGAGCCCAGTCCAAACCTGTCTGCCATCAACTCCTCAACACATGGATCAAAAACAAACCAATGAAGATATCCTTTAGTATATTGTCGGTAAAAAGAACCAATCTCAGTCAACAACTCACCATGAACAAGTGATACAACCCACTGTGACTGATCACCAGCTAAGTCAGGAGATGTCATAGCCAAAGGAGTAGAATCAATAACAACAACCGCTGAAGCATCACTCCCAAACTCTTGCTCTAAGTCATGTATTATCAAGCTATCAACCACAGAACCTATTGCCATGTCATGCCCATCACAACTCTCATCCTGTGGTGTCAAACCGTCCCATAACTGATGACAAGCACTAGGAATCAAGGTATATCTCCGTATCATCATCTCATCAACATGGTCATCAAAGGTAAATTGATGAGCATACCTCACAGTGTAATGCCGACAGAATGCGCCAATCTCAGTCAGTGGCTCAGACTGCAACCCAGATGAAACTAACTGCAATCGATCACTAACCAAGCTGGAACTGACTACTACCTCTGAAGACATCGCCAAGGCAGTAGTATGACTAGCAGGAACCATGCCAATTGCCGGATCACCAACATGACACATGATCTTTGATACAACATCTCTAGTCTCCGTGCCATCAGTACTAGAGGCCACCACCATGGCAGGCATACCACAACAATCTGCTATAGCACCCAACTCAATTGAACCTGACTCTAGTGGGAACGAAACCGATATGCCAATGTTAGTATCAAGGATTGATGCATCCCCATCTCCACTGTCTCTGACAATCTCGACCATCGACATCCTCGGATCACTAGACACCATAGCTTGTGACTGTACAGAATCTGGTAAAGACTGTAGTCGCTCTAACTCCATGGTCACCTTAGCCAAATGAAACTGTGACTCCTTGAAAGCCAATTGTGTACTCTCAAGAATCTCAGAAGTCACCTCGAGCTGCTGAGTAAGCTCACTCACCTCATCTTCTTTGGCCAATAATGCATCGTATGCTATACTCCCCCACTCCATAAGATAATCTCTGTCGGCTACCAACTGCATATAATCCTGTCTCAGAATCTGAATAGCCTCCCATAAAGAGTGGATCTCCGTCAAGGAAAGATAACTGCCTCCCTGTTCAGTACTAGTAGGAGAACCACATCCATAAATTGCTAACAACTGACGAGTAGCATCGAAATGCTCGCAAATGATAGCAATGTCTCGCTCACTAACTCTCAGCTGACTAGACACATGATTGTGTTGGCTGGTCGAACTCCTATACTCTACCCCTGGTACACTGTCCAAAGGAGTAACCTCATAATAGCTATCGTCTGTAATACTGCCATCCAAATTCTGAAGTCCAACTGCTGAACTTGTATCATCGAACGGAGTGACTGAAGCATCAACATAAGCCTTCGTATCAAAGGAAACTGTTGAGGAGACTAAGTCCTCAAAATTGTCCACAACATCTCCCTGGGTGTCATATGTAATAATCAGATCCTGGGACTCTTTTGTAAACTTTGTCATATCTGAGAGATCATCAACCCATTCCAACAAGAATGGTCGATTGGATACATGAACAATGCCTAACAAAGGTGTGTAAAAACTAATTCTAGTATCAAACAAGCTGCTGGCATGGATGAGAACTACACCTGGCAAACTACTAATCAAGTCCATGATGGTGCAACAGATACTACTACCAAAGAATGATAAATATCTCCGGTCAAAACGATCCCAAGTACTAAGATAAGGATCCCAACATCTAATCCATGAACGAAAACCAACTGGCTATTCAAGTAAACTTCTCACTTGAGTAATGTGAACAATACCAACTGACTTCACGAACCTGTCTACAGTCTCTGAATCCGGAGTGTGAATGCTAGACGTACTCATATCATCATCAACATGTGACCCGACTGTAAAAGGAAACTGAGTCCCTGCTATATGCACTAACTCTCAAACCGAACTCACCTCAAGACAACGCTCGTCCACATGTCTCTCAGAATCCTGGGGAGCCAACTTCATTGCCTCCATGCCTTCCTTGATCTGCTGTAAGTCATCACAAGAAGAACTTGTTGTGACTCCTTTCTGTCTCTCTTGCAATTGAATCATCCAAATGTGATTCTCAATCAATCCATGTATCCTATCATGATGGGATAAAGTTGTGACAATATTCTTGTCCCTTGTCTTCAGTTGGCTTGCCAAACCAAGTAAAGAGCTACTAGCCTCTATCTCATGTGAAGAAGCATCCAACTGTGCCTGATACTCACTTTCTGCAAAGTCCTGAATGCTCACTTTCTGATCAACTGTACTATCCTCAAACATGACAGTATCCTTAACTGCTGTAACTTCATCCAACCCAACTGTACTGGAATCACTATCTGTGTCAATCACACAATCCGGTGTGCCTGTGATATAACCTTATAATGCAACTGGCTCAACCTGCACAACATCTGTAACCCCTTCTGCTTGTGAAGATGATGCAGATAAATCATTACCTGAAGATGTGCTAATCTCTCCCTGTATTGAATCAGCATGTCTATTAAACTCCTCATACAAGTTTCTGCTTGTCATAGAGAAGGTACGATCCTTAGGCCTATCAAAGCGTTCAATCAGTCTCTCCGTAAACTCTACATATGAGGTAATGTGTGCATGACCCATTGTGACCATACCATGATGCCACCACTCGTGTGCTAACCCATCTAGGTGAATTGCTGCATACTTAATAGCTTCTTCCTCAGGCATAGGGTTCATTTGAAAGTATGTGTCAAGCCTTTGAACCCAAGCTCTTGCTGTAGACTTCCCCGAGCCATCATAATCTGGTAACTGAAGTTTCCCTACTTTCTTCCATAGCTCATAGCTCTGGTTCCTGTCATGTCCACGTGGCATATGCTTCATCCACACATCTATATATTCCTTAAAGGTAATTGCAGCAATAAAATCTGGACCTCCGGCTTTCCAATCTCTCCTCAGCTGGTCCTGTATATCAGTGATCTGGGGCTCTGGTACGGGCTGCTCTGGAGCTCTAGGAGGAAATGTGGGAATAATGGGCCTCGAACTCACTGTCCTAGTTTGCTGGGGTGCATGACCGAAATTGTTCCCAACTTGTTCGCCTCCATTATGTGTCCCATCTTGATTATTACCACTCTGGTTATTACCATTCTGATTATTTCCTCCACCCACATTAGCATTCAACCCCATTTGACAAGCCATCATTTGCATCATAAGCTCAAATCTCTGACTCTGTTCCTGTGCTCTTTGCTCTGCTGATCGCTGTCCCTGTGCTAAGGTGTCTAATAATTGTAAGAATCTTTCCTTTCCCTGATCTGAACCGACATTCATTTTGTCAAACATTTTTCTCTCTATCTGGCTATTCCAAATTCCGTATAAGACCTCCACAGGATGGCAGGACTTATAGCTCTGATACCACTGTAATGGCCTGCCTCAAACCTTCTCTCAAAAATGCTGATAAAAGCTCAAGGAATTTCATCAAACAATTCACATGCAAGGGACGTATGACTGATATAGTATTTCAGCGAGCTTCAAATGACTTTTTCTTCAATTTGCATCAATGAGAATCTTGTGCTAGAAGACTACAATGGACTACAGAATGACCTAACATGAGTGTGCTATTAATTTTGACAATATTCAGTGCATATATATGATCTAAGCATGAGAAATGAACACCTACAGCCAACTAGCATTTTTACAATCAGTTGGTATGCAAACTAACTAGTTGATAAATAATGATATTAAATTGCTTAAATGACACCAGCAACTATTATCTTCTTAACTGCAATGAAAAATACAATGCTCATGAAATATGGCCAAGACTTTGGCATTTACATGGATTACAAAATGATAATGCTGGTATAATGCACACTTACAGCTGAAGATTTATAACACCCTAAAAAGCAATATTAACAAAAGAAATTGGTTGTAGATGGTTGTAATAATTTTCTTCAATGCCGCCCTTTCTGCTTTGCTTTTTTCGAACTGCTTTTTCGGCCTGCTTTTTTGGCTCTGCTTTTTCGGACTGCTTTTTTCGTACCCGCTTTTTCGGTTCCACCTTTTCGGACTGCTTTTTTCGTACCGCTTTTTCAGCCTGCTTTATCGGTTTCGCTTTTTCGGACTGCTTTTTCGTATTTGTTTTTTCAGATTGCTACTATGTTGAATCTCAAGACCATACCTTTCAATGGCGTCAAGATTTCCAGCTTGAAGGGATTTCGTTTTTCAAACTATTGAGACATAATCTCTAGAAAATTCCCCAATTTCTTTGGTATTTCCAACCATGAATAAATGAGAGCTATCCTCTTTCTTTTAATCCCTTCCTCACTTGCTCCACACTTCGGTCTTGCCAATGTGGGACAAAAGATAACTCCTGTTATGTAACTTATGTCTCCAATGTGTTATAAAATAAAGGGGACTCTTTTAATTTAAATATTTCCCACAAACTATAGTCTATGCATTAATAAAGTTAAATATTTAAATTTAACTTTATAAAATAGCTTTATCAATGCATAACAAATCGTATCAATGATAAACAAGTCTTCTTGTTGATTTTAAACAATTACCATCGACATACCATTGCCACCGGATGTCCGCCCATGTCCAAGATGACTTACTATAAATAGTAAGTATGCCCAAAGTTGCCTCAAAACCCCTCAGAAAGACCTGCAACTGAAACTATCTAGGCCAAATGGCCTCTAAGCCCCTTTAATGTCCTGGTTAGCCTACGGGACTGTGGGGAAATAGGCTAATGACAACATCATGCTATGAATGCTAAAAAGGGGACATTACATTGCGAAGTCCACCCTGCGCGGTCTAGGCTTGATATCCTTCTGCAAATCCCAGCACAACTTTCAAAGCTTGGCTTGTTTACAACCATCGTGGTTCTACGAGCCATTTTCTGGACTTGTCTCAACTTGGCTCTGATACAATGATGTTTTTTCTGTGCTCATTTAACCACGAGTAGTGATTTGCCCTCCCAGCCATAGACAATATACAATTGTCTTTCCTGTGCATTGCTTATTCTCAATGAAGCAGATTGTTTGTGATGTATATTATTTCACGAGTTCCTTTATACCTTTTGTGGTGCCCTCTTAACCAAGGGACACCACTCATTCAAGTGGCTCCAATTATTACATTATTCCTTAGTTGTCGATTTGTGAAACAAATCTAATTTGGGAACGTGAATCGGATCCGTGGATTCGGGCTTTTTCTTTTTCTTCCCAATTATGATTCGTGGAGGGTTCGTGTGTGTCTATATATATATATATATACTAAAAAAAAGAGAAATATACATAATTATAAAACTAGATCATTTCATGGTATGAATTTATGATTCTTGTATGCATCTATGAATCTACTATACTTGATAATTGATCTATTTTCACGATTATAAAGAAAATCAACACATTCACATTGAATTACCGAATTCAAAATTATGAAAATTCAAAATGCACTTGGGCCAGCCATTTTTTATTTTTTTGTCTTGCCTTTCTGTGGATCCGCATTGGATCCTCAGGCTGCAGCTTGGATCGATGAGGATCCTCGATTCTGCCTCTAGATCCGTCAGGATCCGTGGGCCATGGATCTTGATAGACCCATAGGCAGAATCAAGAATCCTGCCCGGATCCAGATCTGGGTGGATCCAAATCTGGATCTGACCTATATGTCACGAATCCGGCAACTAAGCATTATTCTATAACATAATAATTATACAATATAATTATAGCATAATTATATTATCTGACAATAATAATATAATATATTTATATTATTAATATAATTATTATATTATTAATCACAATAGTTTTATCAATATAATTATTATATCACTATAATTATATTATCACAACCTTTATGTTATCTATGTCGGCCTAAAGGAATCCAACCATAGCTACAATAACATTAACAAAGACCCATGTTGGTAAACCCGCAAATAGGTGTTTATTCTGCTTCAGGAGAAATAATTTATCCTGCAGATTTCAAGATTGCCACAACAACTATATAGAGATAATTTCATTGTCGCAATCTTCTTTCTTTGCCCAAACACTCGCTTGCTTTGAATCACCAACTTGTGCTAGTTAAAAACTATTGTGACAGAAGAATCTGAAAATTTATAGTAGTATGTCTAGCAACTTATATCTGCAAGAATTTTTTTCCTCCGCTTTCCTTGCTAATTTTTTCTTTCCCCTTCTTTCTCAGCCTTGGTTGGGATTTATTTTGTTCTCAATGTGTTTAGCTCTTCTTGTACACTACAGTTTATAATCCTCCAATGACCCAAGATCTGCAAGCTAAAATTAGCTCTTAAAGATAAAATATAACTTCTGCATAGTTAGACACCACACCTATGCAAAAGTAACTGTCCGAGCTACACAAATTTAACATTGCCACCCCTCAAAAGCTAAGCAATGCATTACATGACTTACACATAGCAGCAATTTCCTCTCATCAAATTGTATGGTTTGAAGATGTAGGAAACATGGTGTCCAAACGCCATTTAAAACTCAAAAGTGCTGGAAGTATACGCTTGTAAACATCTAACAGATATATGTATGACCTGTTCTTAAAATGATGTGGTCCAACAACAGCAAAACATCTCCATTCACCTGTAAAGCACTGAAGAAAATATATTAGTAACCAGTATCTTCAAAACAGTCTAAACTGCTCTTCAAAACATGTAAAAAATCCTCCATAATTGTAATCCAAACAAGAATTCTTCTTTGCAACATAATGATAGCCTCTTGATGAAGCCAATGGGTTAGCTAGTACGGTTTTTAATCTCCCAATCAATCAAGACCAACAAGATTTTTGTCTTCAAGACACATTGCAAGAAGTCAAGTTCATTGCAATAGCATAACATGTAATGGATGGCAACACCCAGGATGATCGATACAACGTGATGGATGACATCATTTACTATAAGAATCAGATATTTTAAGTGTAGGAATACAAATTGAAGCAGAAAATCTTGAAGGAAATCCATGACTCACCCTTGGCAGGACACCTGGGCTTCGTCAAAACTTATAGACGTCTTAGGGAGAGGTTTTCTTGGAAGGGTCTTAAAGGAGATATATTGTAGTATGTAAGAGTGTGCGGTTTGCTAGCAGAACAAATCTGAACATACTCTACCTGTCGGGTTACTGCAACCTTTGCCAATTCCAGAACAAAAGTGGAAAAGTATCTCGATGGATTTCATCACTGAACTTTCCAAGGTGAACGGAAATGATTGTATTTACGCGGTGGTCGACAGACTGACGAAGTATGCACATTTCTTCGCCATCTCCTTGGACTTTCAAGCCACACAGGTGGCTGATCTAATTTTTAGAGAAGTTTTTTGCACAAGTTACCCCAAAACATTGTCAGTGACTGGGATGGACGATCTATCAGCATATTCTGGATAGAATTGTTTCGACTGGCAGGAACAAAATTGTCACTAAGCACTAGTTATCACCTTGAGGCAGACAGATAGACGAAGATTGTAAGTGGTTTGAAGGTTACCTTTGGAATTATGTTTTGGCACAACAATGGGCGTGGGTCAAACGGATGCACCTAGGGGAATATTGTTACAATACCCCTAACCACATGTCCATTGAGATGACACTGTTCAAAGCACTATACGGGTATGAACCCCTTTCCTTCATCGACAAAGTTTTGGGTGACAGTCGCACACCAAGGGCGAGGGACTGGCTTCAGGAGAGACAAGACATACTGAGATACTGGAAGGAAAACTTACAATAGGCACATAATCAACAACATATCTATGCCGACAAACATCGAATCGAGAGAACTTTTGAACTGGGTGACTTGGTCTATCTCAGACTTCAACCACACTAACAATCCTCATTGAAGGAAAAGGGGAAAGAAAAATTGAAGCCACGATTTTATGGTCCTTATCGGGTAGTTTGCTGCATTTGTGGAGTTGCCTATGAGTTGGAACTTCCAGAGGAGTGTCGTATTCATAGCGTTTTGCATGTCTCCTGACTTAAGAAAGCTGTGGGACAGAACGTCATGGTAGCTGCAGACCTTCCACCGTTCAATGAGGAAGGGAAGCTCGTATTTGAACCAACTGAGATCATCAAAGTACATGAGAAGACCTTGCGGAACCGCATGGTGAAGGAATATTTGGTATGTTGGAAACACTTGCCGTTGCATGATGCAATGTGGGAGGGCAAGCACATTATACAACATTCGGCATTGCATTTGCTTGAGGACAAGCAAAATGAGGGACGGGAGGGCTGTAATGTTCCTGTTATAAAATAAATTTAAATTAAGCTATTGTAATTGGGCCAGTGGATTTAATATATCTCAGACCCATTTTTATTTTCGTTTCCATAGTTTGTGTTGCCGTCGACTATCTTTGTACACCGTCAAAAAGTTTTCCCTGACGGGTATTTGAGCATGACTTGTAGGTAGTCATTAGGTATGCAATTTGGATTATTTTCTCTGTATTGCGAATCCTTGTTGGGATTCTCTATTGTTTGCCTTTTCGGAAGTGAAAGATCTTCCCTATTTGGTCTTTTCGGTTTCAGTGAGATTCAACCCTCACCCTATTTTGTCTCCTGTAATACTTCACTCGGATTTGGCAAATCGGAGCACCATCTTTTGGCAAATATTAATTGGAGGATTATATGTGTTCAATCTTCCTTCTTGTTTGGGTTCATGAATTCAGATCTATAAGTGTCTCTGTTATAGGACTTAGCATTCCCTTTCTGTTTGGACACCATTCGTTACTGTGGTTTAGTAACATCACCATACACTTGCCCATCACCACTCCGTACAACCATTTTAGCCTATTCTACGACCATCCCCTTGTCTCCCCTGTACGACGGTCTTCCTGTTCCAGCCACTGTATGGCCCTCTCCACACTCCGCATGACTATCTTGTGTGCCTGCTACCTAACACCATACAAACTTCCTATGCTAGCAACGACCATCATTTTGTTGCCCACCGTACATTTCTCCATTCCACCGTATGGCCTGCTCAACACCCTTCCGTACGACATATCTGCTAATCCTCTGATTGTATGACCTCTCCCTTGTCGTGCCTCCTCATTTGGCGTCTGTACCACATCTTCACCTAGCCGTACTACTCCAGTATACTGTACTGCCTCCACAAAAGTTGCACTTGATTGACATTTTCAGTATTTGACAGAGAAAGATCATTTCTAGAGAAGCCGTAGGGAACAAGATCATTACATAACATTATAATTCACAAGTTCATCATTCAAATGAGCTAAACTCCTCTTTTTGTAGGTTTCTGGAGTGAACTGTTCAATTTTAAATATAATAGTTCTTTTTACCTCTCAAAGAACTTTTAGAGTAAGTAATATTAGCTTTCATGAGAGAAACCAACTTGCTTGTGGTATAAATGAAGTTTAACCAAGTGGGTCTTTAGTCTAGGTTCTTTTGATGAAGATTGAAGATCAAAATATTTGATTTTTTGATTGTAGTATTTCAGATTTTGTAATTGCAATGACTTTTTGAATCTTCACTCTTGAGTCTTGGACATAAATGGTATATTCCATAATATGGAAGTTTTGAACTATCACTTTCCCATCAATATTATCTTAATTGCTTTCATTAATCTGTGATGAAGTATCACTCTTTCAAATATTCAAATGCCATTATTGCTATCTTATTTATCATTGTATTTTCTAATTTATTTGTAAAAGTGGGTGAGGTGGAGAGGGTTTAGAGGAATCTAGAAATAGAGATATATATTATACAAATGTACACAATTGTTGCACACCTTGAAATTACTTGGTTGTGCTAGCATACCTAAGTTTAGTATCCATACTTGACCTCATGCTAGAGTTTAGTCTTTTATCTTTAATGCTCGTATCCATACTTGACTTCAATTTCAGTAATTTAATCTTATCCTATAATGCTATAGTGTGATTGCTTGCTATATCTTGTACACAGTCTAGAAGGCTGCGATCATTATGGAGAAATTGTAGCTTCAGAGAACTCTTACGAAGGGTGATTGTGTAGAAAGCTTAACAATGGTAAATATAACAATTTTTTTAGCATGAGAATTCATGATAAATGAGTTGATGGAATAGCTGCATCTTCAAGCAACCAAATTGACATTTTGGAGTGGATACTCATTCAAAAAATTAAATAATGGTATAGAATAAATATTACGAAGTAATTGTAAAATATTTGCTTGTTATTAATAGAGATCGAGAGGTCATTATATACAAAAGAATGTAAGGATGTTTCCTTAGGAAACGATAAAAAAGAATAGAAACATTATATTCTAGTTGAAAGAATGCTAAAAAAGCTACAACTAACTAAAGCTAACTAAATATTAAAAACATTCTAATATTTACAAGATTATAAATAGTCTAATAGATTACCATTAATTAATAATAGACAATTATCTATTATCATAATACCCTCCCTTATCTATTATCATACGACCCTCGCTTAATGGTTAATCTATCTACAACAACAAGCTGTCCTCTGAATTTGACAAACTTATTAGGACTGAGAGGCTTGGTGAGAATGTCTGTAGTCTGATCTATGGTAGGAACATACTACAAATCTATTGTCTCGTCTTCAACCAACTATCGTATGTAGTTACAATGAACATGCACATGCTTGGTTCGTTCATAGAAGACTGGATTTCGGGCTAACTTGATAATGCCTTCATTATCACCAAATAGAGTAGTCGGTCTTGCTGGTGACAACTGCATATCCTTAAGCATCTAATGAAGCCAAACAACTTCACATTTTGCCTTAACAGTCCCTTTGTATTTGACCTTTGTAGAGGAGAGAGAAACTGCTTATTGCTTCTTACTGGTCCATGTGACTGCACCGGATCCCAAACTGAACACATATCCAAAAGTTGACTTTTTATCGTCAACAGAGCTTGCCCAATCTGAATTTGTGAACCCTCCATCCAATGATCAGCCTCAGGAGTTGTTGTAAAGCGTAAGATGTAGCTGACTGCAAAGTTGATGTTAGTCCTACTACCAGAGAGGTAGATGAGGCTACCTACTGGTTGCCTGTATGTAGTATCAACAACGGAAGGAGAATCAGACTTTGATTGATAGCTTGAGACCTTTCTCCATAGGTGTAGATGCAGGCTTGCAACCCTGCATGCAAAATTTGTCTAATAGAGCCCAAGTATATTTGGACTGAGAGATGAATATACTGGAAGATTGTTGCCAAACTTCAACACCTAGGCAATAATGCATGAGCCCAAGGTCATTCATATCAAAAGGTTGGCATAAATTTTGCTTGATTCCCTGAATCAAAGATGTTGAATTGTCAGGGATGATCAAATCATCCACATAAACAACTAGAAGGATGATGTCATTGTCAGTAGTCTTGATGTATAAATCTGAGTCTTAAGAACTCCGTGTGAAGCCTTGATCACTGAGGTACTTAGCAATTTTTATGTACCATGCTCGAGGGGCTTGCTTCAAGCCATAGAGAGCTTCATTAATCTGAGAAGTTGATATTCTTTACCAACAACCTTGAAACTAGGAGGCTGCATCATGTAGACCTCTTCATGGAGATCACCATTCAGAAAAACACTCTCGACGTCCATCTGATGGACTTTCTAGCCAAACTATGCTGTCATAGCTAGGACTAATCTGATTGTGCTCATCTTTTGCAGTAGGAGCAAAGGTCTCCTCATAATCAATGCCCTGACATTGAGAAAAGCCCTTCATAACTAAACGGGCTTTGTACTTATCCAAAGTACCATTGGATTGGTATTTGATTTTGTAAACCCATTTGCAGCCAATGAGTTTCTTCCTTGGTGGAAGATCAAAAAGGACTTAGGTGTTATTCTTCAATAGGCTCTGGTGTTCAGATGTCGTGGCTTGTTCCAACTCTCAAATTCCTTTAGCCTCAGAGTATGTTTGATGTTCAAACACATTATGAATGTTGGCCTTCAGAGAAAAGTTAATAGACTCTATAGGTTTGCACTTTTTCCGAGCATTTCTCCCCTCAATGAGCTCATCATCTCGAAGATCAACCACTTAGGCCGGAGAGGAGAATGACCAACAATAGTATCAAGAGATCCTTGATGATTAGGTTCTCCATCAGAAGAATCTGGATCAAACTCAGGTGAAGCATCTACAAATCTGGGTGATCCTATAGGAGAAGCTGGACGTGTCTGTATAGGGATCACTGGTATTACTGGAGCTATAGGAGCTACTAGACCCCTCCCATTAATTGGATCTAATGGAAGCTTAACTCCCAAATCATGAGCCTTCATAGGCTGGTTTGTTTGATCAGGAATGGGAGAAACATGCATGAAAGTTCCTTGCTGCTCGTCAAAGACTACATCACGACTGTAGATGAGACGAGATGTCTGAGTGTTGATCTATCGGTAGGCTTTGTGAAGACTACTGTATTTAGCAAGCATGAGTTTTTGACTCTTGGCATCCAACTTGGTGCGTGACGCATTAGGGATCCAGAGAAAAGCAAGAAGGCCAAAAACCTTTAGGTGACTGATTCTGGGCTTGGGACCTGACTAGGCGTCTTCTAGAGTTGTACCTTTGACTGCCACTATGGGTCATTGGTTCAATAGATAAACTGCAGTATTAACTACTTTTGCTGAGAACTTCTTCGGAACATGTTTGTGTTCGAGCATGGATCGAGCCATCTCAATGATTGTTCTGTTCCAATGTTCAACTACATTGTTCTGTTGTGGTCTGTGGGGTGTGTGTAGTTAATGGGCATTTGATGCCATGAATATCCAAGAAGCTAGAGAAATCATTAAAAGAAAATTGCCTCCCACTGTTTGATCTAAGAGTAATGATAGATTTCCCAGACTCTTTTTCAACTAAAGAATTAAACTTTTGGAATTAGGAAATGCATCTAATTTCTTTTTAAGGGAATACACCCACATTTTTCTAGTGAAATCATTAACAAACAACACAAAATACCTGGAACCAAGAATAGAAGGAGTGGCCATAGGACCGCAAATATTGGCATGAACAAGCTGAAGTTCCTGAGAAGCTCGCCATGAATCGCCACTTCTAAAAGGTGTACGATGTTGCTTCCTAGCTTGGCATGCATCACAAACTCCATGCTGTTGAGTCTGAATCTCTAACAATCCAAGGACAACCTCATCCTGAGCGAGCTGTGAGCGATAATGCACATTTAAGTGCCCATATCATTGATGCTAAAGTGTGCTAATAGAAGACCGCCGAGCAGCCATAGTTAAGTCTCGAGAATCACCAGAATCTGTAAGTTAGAAAAGACCATGATCTTCAAGACCCACTGCGACAGTGGACTGAGTCGCCTGATCAGTGTAGATTTGGTTCCATCCTTGGAACGTAGTACACATCGAGGAAAATGAGATTCCTCCTAGTAGATTGAATTTGAATGTTGCCTTTGCTGAGAATAGTGTACTCTTTTCAACCACCAAAAATAGCAAAATCGGAATAAGGATGTTAGTGAACTAGTCTCTGTGGTGAGTGAGTGACGAGAGACACCTAAATCAATATACCAGGCAAACAACTTGACATGATATGCAGGTCTTTTAGCCATGGAGGTGTAAAAGGCAGATTCCATTTGCTCAGTGTGCTTTGTATTGTTCCCTTTGGATTGCGAACCTGATTGCTTAGATTGTGTAGCTAAGCGTTTTCAACTTCAATCTTCATGTGCCCAAACTTGTGGCAATAGTTGCATTGAATGTTCTTCTTTCGGAAGCCATATGATTTTGGAGCAAAAGACTTCTGCTGAAATTTGCCTTTATCCTTCTAAAAGGATTTAGTTGCAAAGGCTTTCTTTGTGGAGGTGGAGGTAGAGGTGGAATTGCTACCGAATTGTTGTTTCCACCGATCTTGCTGAAGCAAAAGTGTAAAGAGATCAGTGAACTTTAGATGAACACCAGAAGATGTGATGTTGAGAGTCTCGATAAAATGCTCATAGGACTTTGGTAAAGCTCGAAGAGTGATAACCATAATGTCCTCTTCCTCCATCTTGCTACCGATGGCAAGCAACTGATCATGGATTTCCTGAATCCTATTTAGGTGTGCCTGGAGTGAGGTTCGCTCATCCATGAAAATAGAAAATAGAGTGTTCTTGAAAAAGAAAGCTTTGCTTTTGTCAAAAGTCTCATGAAGACCTTTGAGATGTTTCCAGATTTCGACAACTGTCTTGTCGATGGAATCTGAGAAAGCTAATCATCAAACACAGATAATTTGAGAAGTATCACCGCCTCTTCATTGTTCAGATCTCATGTATCCTGATTAGTACCAGGAGCAGTTGGAGGCTTTGTAACACCTAGAAGAAGTTGATCGTTATTCTAATACTCAAAAATTGCGATGATTTGCTACTTCCAAGTGCCATAATTTCAACCATTGAATTTTGAGTTGTGCTTAAGCAGAATGTTTGTTAAAGATGCCATCGCATGTTTTTCATTGAAAAACGTGAAAATCTGTGAGGGCACGTTCTTTGAGTTAAAAAATGGAAGAGCCAAAAAATTTGGAGTGACCCAAAAAAGAGCTCGGAAAACCCAGAAGGAATATGTTGTTGGTTTCGGATACGTTAGCTCGAAGATCAAGGCACCTAGAAAAATTTGATGACAACCTAGTTGAGTTGAGTTGATCATCAACCACGGGGAATTTGAGAAGCATCACTGCCCCTTGATTATTCAGGTCCCATGTATCCTAATCAGTACCAGGAGCAGTCAAAGGCTTCATAACACCTAGAACAAGCTGATCGATATTTTGATATTCAAAAATTGTGATGATTCGCTACCTCCAAGTGCCATAATTTCCACCATTGAATTTTGAGATGTGCTCGAGCAGAATGTTTGTCAAAAATGCCATGGCACGTTTTTCAATGAAAAACGTGAAAATTTGTAAAGGTATGTTCATCGAGTTAAAAAATGGAAGAGCCAAAAAATTTGGAGAGTGACCTAGAAGAGAGCTCAGAAAACCCTACAGGAATATGTTGTCGGTTTTTGTGTCCGATGGCTCAAAGATGAAGGCACGAAAATCAAGGCACCTAGAAGAATTTGATGACAATCTAGTTGAGCTGAGCTGATCATCAACAATAGATAATTTGTGAAGCATCGCCGCCTCTTGATTATTCAGGTCCCATGTATCCTAATTAGTACCAAGAGCAGTCAGAGGTTTCGTAACATCTAAAACAAGTTGATCGGTATTCTGATATTCAAAAATTGCGATGATCTGTTGCTTCCAAGTGCCATAATTTCGACCATTGAATTTTGAGTTGTGCTCGAGCATAATGTTTGTCAAAGAAGCCATGGCACATTTTTCAATGAAAAACATGAACATCTGTGAAGGCACGTTCTTTGAGTTAAAAAATGGAAGAGCCAAAAAAATTGGAGAGTGACCTAGAGGAGAGCTCAAAAAACCCAGAAGGAATATGTTGTTGGTTTCTGGATCCGATGGCTTGAAGATCAAGGCATGAAAATCGAGGCACCCAGAAAAATTTGATGACAACTTAGTTAAGCTCTCAGAAAACCCATTAATAATCTGGAATCAAATTTATTTTCTGAGCTTAGAAATTAGGGTTTGGAAGAAAACCCTAGTCAACCATGAAAGATCGAAGTTGCAGAAAAGTGGAGTTTGGAAGCTAAAAAATTCGATCTGTGGTAGCAAGCAACAGATTTGAGGTCATTTATGGTTTTGGAGAGCAAAAGCGACACCAAAGAGGTGTCTAAAGTGTGCATAGTTGATCAAACGGTGGCCAAAAATTTTAGATGACTGTCAAAAATTGTGATAGACAGCTTTGCATGGATGTAAGCTCTTTGATCACGCTGTGAACAGAGATAAATGCAGCTAGTTTGCAAGCAAAATGTAAAAAAAAAATGTCACTAGTGTGCAAGCAAAGAAAAAACGTGACCAGAGCAAAAAACGCGATTTGCACAGAGGAATTTCTCCTCAAACCCTCGCTTGCAATTTGTAGACTTTCTTCTTCCAAAAAAACCTTAGCCAAAAAATAAACGGAATTGTGAAGCAGGTTTTTGAGGTAAAAAAAAATATTTTGAAAATAATTATCTTTGAATTTCAATTAACAAATTTTTAATTTCGAATTTTTTTAACCATGCTCTCATACTATATTACAAAGTAATTGGAAAATATTTGCTTGTTATTAACAGATACCGAGAGATCATTATATACAAAAGAATGGAATGATGTTTCCTTAAAAAATGATCTTAAAGAATAGAAACATTCTATTCTAGCTGAAAGGAAGTTAAAATAGCTATAGCTACCTAGAGCTAACTAAATATTAGAAACATTTTAATATTTACAATAGATTACAAATAGATTACTATTAACTAATAACAAACAATTATCTATTATCGTAATAATAAAAACGAGGGTTTAGATATCTCTTTTATTCTACTATCCCACCACAAATGTAGTGATAATTTTTTTTGCCTTTGAGTAATTTTGTCAAACAGTTTGCGACTGATTTGGTTGATGTTTTAAATGTTCGCATGCAAACATTTTACTCTTTCAAATATTCCAATGCCATTATTGCTATCTGATATATCATATGTATTTTCTAATTTATTTGTAAAGGTGGGGGTGGAGGGGATTTAGAGAAATCTAGTAATAGAGATATATATTATACAAATGTACTCAATTGTTGCCCACCTAGGAATTATTTTGTTGTGCTAGCATACCCAAGTTTTGTATCCATACTTGAGCTCATGCTAGACTTTAATCTTTTATCTTTAATGCTCGTACCCATACTTGACTTCAATTTCAGTAATTTAATCTTATCCTGTAATACTGTGGTGTGATCGCTTGTGTATCTTGTACACGGTCTAGAAGGCTGTGATCGTTATGGAGAAACTGTAGCTTCAGAGAACTGTTTAGTAGGGTGATTGTGTAGAAAGCTTAACAATGGTAAATAGAACAATTTTTAAGAATGGTAAATAGAACATTTTGTTTGCATGAGAATTCATGATAAATGACATTCAAGCGACAAAATTGACATTTTGGAGTCTACTCATTCAAAAGTTTAAATAATGGTATAGAATCAAAACCACGGTTTAGGTATCTCTTTTATTCTAGTATCCCACCACAAATGTAGTGATAATTTTTTTTGCCTTTGAGTAATTTTGTCAAACAGTTTGCAGCTGATCTGGTTGATGTTTTAAATGTTCGCATGCAAACATTGACCTTTGTTTTTGTAGGTTTGAAGTCCAATTTATTGTAGGGTTATTTAATGCCAGAATATAGGTCAGATTCAAATGTAATCAAGTTTATAAAGACAACTGCAGTCTGATAAATATTTGCTATTAAAATCTGAATATAATCTCTTTGAAATATTATATTGCAGATTTTTTAATGCATTATCTTCATTTTTTAACCAAACAAGAGTACATACAGAAATTAAGCTTCTTTCTGCTACAGGTCCAAGAACATATTAAAATCACATTGAAAGGTTCATTGAATATCTTCAACATGTCTGCAATTTTGTTTCAGTTACATTCAAAGACTAAACAATGCATTCTATTATTCTTTCAAACTGAAAATGACCCCATAAAATTCTGTACCATGTAACTCGTGTAATAGAAAGGCCCAGGAGGATCTCAAAATGTAAACTGAATACTCCTGTAGTTTATATACAGCTGATCAGAAATCGGGGGTAATATTAAGTCCACAATTTATCCCTCCGTAAATCATTCAAAAGATGAAGATGCTGCTCTCGTCTTAAGGACCCAATCAGTGGAAACACTTGAATTTTTCAATGAATATTAACTCAACCAGTGTAAAACCTTATTTCATAGTATGCCTTCCAGATATTACCTTGCATGGCAACTCTTTAAATAAATTGAAGAAGAATGTTAAACCTGCATATTGTATATCAATCTCCATCGCCCAGCTTTGGGAATTCATAAGACACGATACTCAGACTGGCAATGGCCTTGGAGATATGCTCAAAAGTGAGGTTTTTGTCTTGCTTGTAGACTTAACAAATTTGCCTTGAAAATCCTCTAGAGAAGTCTAGTTGAAACCTCCAATGGTCTGATGATGAAGCACAATGGTAAATATTGGATTATTCATACGAAAGATGGATTAGGGTTTCTGTCCAAAACCACCGAGAAACTCCTTGGGTTTACATCCTTAGATTTTCTGTAAATGAAAGCAAAAGCTCTCAACTAAGTATATGTTGAATGAACTTCTCATTGTTTTGATATAGCACACTACAGAGACTTTTGGCTTACCCTGTGCTATGCCTCTTGATTTTCCCTTTCCTCCGTCTTTTAATTTAATTTGCACTTATTAATAATAAAATGACAATATGGGAACACCACACAATGCAATGGTAAGTTGGGATCTCATCTGGGTGCTCTTGGGTTCAAGTCTACTCACACCCCATGATTTGGTTCCGGCCTATTATCAACCTAAAAAATAATAATAAAATGATTTCATCAAATTTTAGCTTTAACTGAACATTTAAGTTACTATATTAAGTTATTTAAATAATATCACCCTTATGATTTACTTTTGAGGGGTAATATTAAATAATCAGCTTTATTACTTTTTATTAGTGTAACCCGGGTGTGCGCATCCATGGTAAAACCTAGGTACACCGGGTGCGAGTACATCTTGGGTGCGTGGAAGTCACACACTCGTGCTCTGCCACCGCCGCTCGGACGACACTGCACTGCAATTGCACCGATTGGAGCACCTGTCAGGAACGCGGGGACACGAGTGCATCTTCGGTGCATGGGTAACTCAGTGTGCGCACAAGTGCGCGAGGGGTCCCACCAAGGTGACATGTGAGGTGCATCTGGCACCCAAGAAAAAAAGTCAAAAAATTTGAAGTTATTTGTATTATTATTTTTTACATGTGAACCCTAATTGGGTGTTGTTTTTTACATTCTCATTATTGACATTTTGTAGTTTCTACATACTTTGATATCGCCATGATACATTATTTAATTTCACTATTTCATGCTACTTTGCTCATCGTAATCATGGGCATCTTTATGATGTATCATATTTGAACAATGAATTTTGAATCTTTAATCTTTGTCATTTGATAGTCAATGGTTGACTTACATGGTACCATGTATGATTTATATTTTTCATTTATCATTATGTTTAATGTTATTAGTGTTACAACTTACTATGGCTATGTTACTAAGTTCAATGGTCATTGGTAATGGTTATGAAGTTTCAAGTTTGAAGTTTGAACTTATGGTTTATGAATCGAATTTCAAGTTTCTATATTCGACTATATTTGGTATGTTATATTGAAGTATCATTTCATAATTGGCATTTTAAGTCACAAATGTATACTATGCAACCTCCCTCCACCTACCCCCTCCGCATGCCCACCGTCCCCGAATGGATGCCCTTTTTTTCCCACGTCCGCAATTCGTCCTGACATCCCCTGCACCGCCGCACCCCCATGTGGGTGTAACACTTCTTTTTATGACCTTATTAACTATTTATATTCCAAGGCCACATTAGAAGGGGACATTACACTAATGTTTTGACCTTTACTAGTGATGCTTAATCTTTGTTGGATGACTTTTAATCACTTCATTGTCTTAAAAATTGAATTGTGTAATGATTATGATCTATTTTTGCTAGCTTCCATGTGAATGCCTCCCCACCCTAGGAGTCCACATCTCTGTCCGCCATGGTGTTTCAAGGATGGCTTGGCATTTGAGGATGTCCCTCGGGTGTTCCCTGACTTAACTAATCGTTGGAAATGTCCTGAAAGTGCGATGGGATGCCTAGTTGTCCATGACATGACTCTAGATGTTCAAAATGTGCCATTGATTGTCGCACAAATGGTTTGGCATCATCAATGATTGGAAGCCATTTTGTCATTTTAAAGTAAAATAAAAAGGTATTTTTAAACAGATTGGCTCTAAAGTTACCATTGGGCGATTGAATTCCATTAGAGAGTGATATTGCCATGGATGGTTTTGAAACGTTGGATATTGATAGTTTGAAGGAGGCTTTTAGTCCTAGGGTCCATTTGGTTCGTGGAACTGTAGAAATTGAGATTTCTACAAATCTCGAGTTAGCCAAATCAAGAATTTGCAATTCTTCAAAATGATTTTTGGAATTTTAGTAGGTTCATTTGGTTGACATGGAAGATGAATGGGACGATCATTTGGTTTGGAGGCATTTGACATTGGGCATTGCTGGAATACATTTGCTGGACATTGGGTATTGCTCTAAAGTTACCATTGGGTGATCCAATTCCATTAGAGAGTGATAATGCCATGGATGGTTTTGAACATTGGATATTGATAGCTTGAAGGAGGCTTTTACTCTCAGGGTCCATTTGGTTCATGGAATTGTAGAAATCGAGATTTCTATAAATCTTGAATTAGCCAAATCAAGAATTGGTAAATCTTCAAAATGAATTTTGGAATTTTAGTAGGTCCGTTTGGTTGACATGGAAGATGAATGGGACGATCATTTGGTTTGGAGGCATTTGACATTGGGCATTGCTCGAACCTGTTTGCTGGAAAGACATTTCATGCGCTCCCTCCGTGCACCCTGATGACAAAGACATCAGGGGCTGGTTTAAATTTGGCATATAGATCCAAGACAATGTGCACGGGGAACATAAAAGTCAAAATCAACTTCACCTCTGACCGATCTCTCCTACACCCGCCTCCATATAGTCTCAGATTCGCATCAAGCTGTGGGATGGCGAGGTATTTCTGTTTGTAGGCGTAGATGTTCTAGCAATTTGCATTTCCATTGATGTACTGGTGTGTTGTTATCTATGCTCAGTGCCTCCAAATGATTGGATATTTAGATGTGCAAAATGTGAGGATTGGAAGTAGACAAAAAGCCCACTAGTTGAAAGCATTGGTTTCCAATTGAGTGTTGCTTGATTCTTCCTTGCAATCAATTTGTCAAGACAACTATACCGACTGACCTTCATTGCAATTTGCCATTATAGATCCGACATGGTATTGTCTTGGAAACGTATTCTCTGTATAAAGATCCATCCATATGTGAGCTTTAGTCTACATTTTTTCTGATTTGACGTCCAAGTTCAAAACTCGGTGATCCTCCACTTATTGTCCCCATTTCTAGCAGGGTCCTGAAATTGGCTTGGTCAGTTCACCATCGTGACCCTCGTGAGTTGACAGTGGGATTTGAGGGTTTCAATTGTGGGGTTATAGACTATTAAGAAGCCTATGGTGTGTTTAGGCTCCATTTGAGGGACTTACTACGACTTACTATTTATAGTAAGTCAAGTTATTGGTTTCAATGAGCTCAGTTTTGTTTAAGGAGTTGAGTGATGCTCTCAATTTTTATTTTGGGCTCCAAGAACCTTGGAGAGAGTGTCTATTTATAGTAAGTCACCTTGTTAGGTTCATTTGTCATCTTTCTTCATCAGGATCACTCTGGTGTTAGATTTCCATTTTGATGCTTCTACAGTTGTTTTCGCAAGACGGGTAATTCATTACTATTGTTCATCTAAATATGTTGTGGTTGCTATTTTTGTTGGTGTTGTATGTTGCTCACCTCAGTATCATAGCACATTGGAACTGGGATGAAAAGTTTTAAATCGTGGGCACAAGAAACAGTCGCCTTGTGTGTCAGACTATTATGTTATGATGGAAAAGGTCATTTTTTGGAGCCAAAAGTAGATAATAATTATATTATATGACACTTTGTTATATTTTAATGTTGTGTTGATGAAGCTTCTCAAGTGAAGTTGCATTTGGGAAACTTTGTGCCATTTAGAGATTATAAATATGAGCCCATTTGATGGTAAAAGCATCCGATTATTTGATTATCTTATTTTGCTTTGTGATGTTTCTGAGTTTGGTAGATTTTGTGCTGTTGCTGAGGTATAAGGGTTTGGAGTCTGAATTCGGCATTGATCCTACAACTGAGGTATTGTGGATCAAATTCTTATGAATTGCATCTTCCATTCTGTATTTACTGTTGCTTGGAAGAATTCATTGTGCTGAGAGTTTGCAGTGGATGAAATTCTGGAAATTGTTTTGGAGTCTTTCTTTACTGTTACTGCTGTTGCTTGAAAGACTTATTGAAGTAGAAGCTGGTAGAATTACATTCTGGTATTGGACGTCTCTATTTTCTGATTCCTAGGCGTTCATTCCTCCTGTATGTGGCGAGAGTTTCTATTCAAATGCCGAAATATCCTGTGTTTGGCGTGAGGCTTTCGCTGTGCATATTGTGGCTGGAGAAATTAATGTTGTATGGCTGTTAGACGCTATTCTGTTTGCTGTTGGGATGTGATGTTAATTGAAAGGTATTGTGGTGAATTTAAGCAGCTAAGATCCTCTAACTGCTGCCGTGAGAAGCCAGCTATTGATGGAATAAATGCTGAAGTTTGGGCATCTGCATACTGAATTCTCAGTGACTAGGAAAGCTGGCATTGGGCATGTGTTAATTTTGTTCCAGATTCACCTGTTGCATCAGCATTTTGTTGGGTGACCAGACTTGTTGATTGGGCAATCTTTTTCAACACTATGTCACCCATATCTTGGAGAGTAGAGCTGATCCTTGGGGCTGCCGCTAATATGCATTTTCAGGTTCTTCCTATGGGTAAAATCGATTACATATTTTGCACCATAGTTTGCCAACAGATATATTACATAATTTCAGATTTGTTATTTAATATGGAGTAGTTTAAATTCAGAATTCCTCATTATCTCTGTTGAGAGCACATCTGTAAATATAGGGGTTTGAATAATAAACTGTGATGTTTATCAAGATGGACTGCATATATCATTTAAGAATTTGGTTTCATTGTTGTGGCTTAACTGTTTACACTAGCTATATAAAAAGAAAATCAAAGTCCATATATTGAAAGATTGTAAAGTGAGAGAAGAACGCATTTACTGGAATTAATATTTTCATCCAATTGAGCTGTGAGAGCTAGTTCGATTCATTTCAGTGATAACAGTCTCCTTGCCAAGTGTTTGACTAAATGTCAAACTACTGATTTAGCAAAAGAAATTGATGTATGATTAGTCATAACCAGACAGTGTTATTACATCCACTCACATCAATCTTCCCAATGGTGATATGGCCGAAATTGCCTTTCAGACAGTGACATTTTACACTCTTCAAAAAGGTGGAACCGGATTCCAGGTAGCTAGTGGGAAGTCTGATAACCTGATCTTGAGGTAAAATTAGATTTCTGCAATTCTAATTCTATTTTGAAATTTTAACACAGAACAAAATTTTCCAAATCCTGTTTTTGCAAATGTCATTTCTGGTCTAATTCCACAAACCAAACAGACCCTCATAGATTGTTGTATTTTGATAATTGACAATCTGGATTACTTTAAAAGCCAAATTTAATTTTCAAATTTGGAGTTAAGCTATATAATGCTCTAATACTTGAGTTAAAACTGCTTTTGTGGATCTAATGATTAATTTCATTGTTGTTTATAGTTTATACCGCTGATATACTATTATATTGAAGTTTATTGTGCTATTATGCTACTGCTGTCATGATTTATTTACATATTGATATTTTTGTTATCAGTTATAGACATGTATCTTTCTCTTATGTAACACATTTTGAAGAAACACACACACCCATGCACACACACGCACACCCCTGCACACACACCTGCACAGACACACCTGCGCGTGCGCACATACACACATTGAAAATTCATATACTGCTGTCCTGAAAAATGGTCCTCAGATAGCTGTCCCTGAAACGCATTTCCTTCTAGTTCTGTCCCTTTGTCCCTGTCTGTGAAATGCCATGGAGCCTAGATTTATTACCGTCCACTCATTACTATATCTAGCTTTACATATAATTTATGTTTGTATTGCATCCAATATTGATTTTCTTCTGGTTCTAGAAATATAATATTCAAGAGGAAATATGTTGTTGGCTACATGGCAAAGTGATTACTTGTCACCTGCAGAGAATTCGTGGATTTTTGAAGGCTTTTTGAATTTTGATTGTTTTTCTTCTGACTGCAGAATGGGCTTCGTATTTGTGCAAATCAATAGATTAGGAGGACTTTCTAGTGAAGTCATATGTATTCTTTAAGTTATATTCTATTTCGGTACATTGATATCACTGTGTTATGTGTTCTGTTGTTTGCGGCACACTTTAGCCTAACCCATTTGTAGTCCTAGTGTTTCTAAAGGATGCATTCTTGTCTTGATGTAGCCTTCAAATTTATAAGTAACATCTTTAATCGGAAATTTTGTGTGATGTTAAAGCGCAGCTTTGATTTCATGTTTGATTGTAAATGAGCATACAATATCTATAATCTATGACGCTTTCAATTCTATTTGTGAATGCAAACTGCTTATGTTGATGTAGATTGAATTAGAATATACTGGAATTATTTGTAGTCTTAATTATAACCTATCTTTTATGTTTTGAAATGTTTGTATTTGCTGTGTATTTTAGATGAGATGGGCCTTGGGAAAACAATACAAGCTATAACTTTTATTCTTTGCATGAAGAAGGAGCAACTCAACAGCAAGCCAGTTCTAATAATTGCTCCGAAAAGTACACTTCCTGGGTGGGATCAGGTTGGTTCAGCAGCTAGTTGTAAATTGCCAAAGTTTGTATGGTTCTCTGCAAAAGCGAATTATAATTAACAATCTCCTAACTTTTTTGATTTACATTTCAAATCATTTAATATTTAAATAAATTTGTTTTTATCTTCTTGATTATTGGAATATCTTGATATGGGCACGGTCAGAACAATTTTTTTAATCTTATTCAGATCTATGTAACTTAGTTATTGAAGGGAGTGTAAAGTGCTGAGAGAAATTCTACTCCATTGCTTATCCATAACTAGTTCATGTTATCTTATATATATAGACAAATCCCTCGAGAAATTTCTTGCAATTTATTATTATTCTTATCCTCCTGCTACACAGAAAACTTCTCTTCCCTGAGGAGGTTGGTGTCTCCTAATTGGCATTCTCAATTCCAATTATTCTAAACTACTGTTAAATAATTGTGAATGAAATACCTACTAAGAACAATGTAGACCTGATTTTTTTACACTAGTATGCACTCATAGTTAGGTCATCCTCCTCAAATGGGCACTTACAAAAAATGGGAAACTGTTAAAAAAGTTCCTCCATGGTGGATAAAAAGAACCTAGGTTCTGATCAGACGATCCTGAAGATTTACAGGAGCTTTCCTTGCTCTAAAAACTATTTGTATAAGGATATGGATGGGATCTCTCATGAGTGACACTTAATTATAAATAAATATTGTTTTTTATTAAGTATTCCTTTCAGCTCCACTCAAGATTTCCCCAAATATCCCTCATAAAGTATGTTCTATATTTCTATATATTTTACTTACGGAAGACCAATTATTGAACTTAAATTGGAATCTGATCTACTAGTCAATCCAGTTTTCTACATTGTCAGGATATTTGCTGTCCAGGATATTTTAGAAATGTTCTATTTTAAGAGTCCAAACAGCAGCACTATTTTGAGAATGCACTGAAAACTTCATTTGAAGGTTGAGCTTTAAACACTACGTAAAAAGACAAGTCATGGGTCCCAACTCGTGGAAAAAATACAAATTGTGGGTTTGCTTGGTGCCACATATGGGAAGGCGATGAGTTAAAGGTGAATCCATTCTTGATGGGCTGTTTAGTTCTAGGACATTAATCATGGGAATATGAAATTGAATGTGAACACCATTGAGGGTAAGAGTTAAAAGATGAAAATAGAAAGACTTTGCGGGTCCCTTTCTGGTGATGTATTGCCTCTAGGAGTTGTTGGAGTAATGAAAAGAGTGGTACAGGTGTATGAGGTTATATGCTGTCTGCAGGGCATGTGTTTTGTCAAATGCCGATTTGCCAATCTTTGACAAGCCATGTGGATAAAGTGAAAGCTGAAAGTGCATAGTTGATGCTGGGGTCTTCTAAGCTGGGCATTGGGTGCAATAGGTCGTGGGTATACTTAAGCACCTCATGCTTCCTTATGGCCATTGAATATCATTTCTAAGTTGACGCATAGAAACTCAGATCGGACTTAGGAAATTTCATTAAGTCATCTTGTCATAGTTTTTCTGTAACAACAAAGAATTTATGAGGTTAAAAACTAGTGCTCAACTCTACCTTCCTTTGTATTAAACTATCTGTTATTGTGTAAAGAGCCCGACTGTCTCACATTGCTGAATATAAGATTTCTCCAAAAAATTGAAGACAACACTGAAATAAGCAAGTAGACTGCTCACAACTAATTATGCCCACCAACATATTTAAATTTTCTTCCCAAATTCATTCTGCTAAGGAGATAGCATACATGATATATTGCATTTTAATTTTCAATAACAACTAGCAACAGTGTATTCTGCTAAAGTTATTTCTTACTTCAAGTATATGTCTCAGCTCATGCAATACCAGAATATTGTAGAAAAACAAGGAATGAGCAATCACTAATTTATTAAATTATTTTTTTCCTTGCTTGCAAAACATATACTGAATAGAACTGTATAACCAAATAACTTAAGAACCTGATTTTGTGGCAGCTGTTTCAATACTGATTAATGCAAATCAATAATCTGCCCAGAATTCAGGTAACTTGACCAAGAAAGGTTACTTCACTCAAACAGTCACAAGCCACCTTAGATTCTAACCCGTGTCTGCTTTTATTAAGCCACCAGAAAAAACCAAATCCCCAATTGACTGTAATTCGATGCACAGCAGCAAACACCTGATGTGGCACCCAGAGATCAGACAAGAGTGCTGCCAAAATGCAGAGAAGAGGGTACTCGATTCCAGGAATGCAGTCGCCTGAACAAAGACTCCCAATGCCTGAATGCAGTTACAATACTGTCCAGTTTGCATTCAATTAATTTGGCACCAATTTGCTGCAGGAACTTAGTGTCAACAGACAAGGGTTGGGCTGCCTGATTTTGAAACCAAAATGCAGCTTGAAATCCACGCCCAGCTGCAAGTAATTTGGCATCTCAATTGGCATGATATCCCATATACAACCTTGGGTACCAATCGCACCAACAAATTTATATACTTTTCTTAAGAACAACTTAATGAGTCACCAATAATCAGACTTCTGAATTACCAATAATCAGTAAGAAAATTACGAATTCCCTCAGCATACATTTGCCCTCTCAGCCACAGTCAATACAATAAGAGAAGACATTGAATTATTCCAACCAACAATTGCTCCTCAGCCACGGGTTATACAGTACGAGAAACCACCATGAAAATCTCAGATTTCACAAGAAATGAATCTCCACTATACTTTGACAATGGAGCAAAAGCCTCAGAACAAACCCTTATACTTCAGCAAGGGCACAAACTTCAGAACCCCAGAAAGCCACAAAGGCAATAAAAGCAAATTAATATTCAAGTATGCTTTTCCCAATGAAATGAGCTCATATTTATAATGCCTTTGTTGACAAAAGTTTCCAAAAGATCTCAATTTCTGAAATTATGAAAGTTTCAGAAAAGAACTCAACTCATGAAACTTTCCAACTTAACTCTTTTGACAACATTTAATACTTGGTATATATAATGTCCCCACTTTAGCAGTCGACCGAGTGTGTGTGTGTTAGCCTAGTTCTACATGGTCCTGAGGGATAACGAAGGGTTTAAAGGGATCGTAGAGTGTTTTGGCCTACTCATCTCCAATTTGGGCCAAAATTGAGTTGATTTACTCAGTCTCAGGCATACTTACTATTTTTAGTAAGTCAACACGACACAGGGGAGGCTAGTTTTGGTGATTGGATTTGATACTTCTCGACGAGAGCTTTCTGACGAGTTGTCACTCGTGTTGTTCAGTGTCCGATAGTTAATATATTTTTATGCCTGAAGTATTATTAGAGTAACAATTAATTTAGTTGTAAAATATTTAATTGTTAATTTAATATTAAATTTTATGGGAATGTGTGCAAATCAAAGGGGGTGTCTAAGGGAGACATAAGTGATTATATTAATATGTTTTACATTGCACATCTTTTATCCCACATTGCTCATGTGAGTTGAATTGACCCTTGGAGAGAATAGAAGGGAGTGTTAGTAATTCGGCAGGTTGAATATGAGAAGAAAATTGATATGTGAGTTGCAGATTTATTCTTGGCATTAGAGGACATCTATCCTCTCTTGTGGCATTCTAGACGTCATTCCCTTGGGGTTTTCCCTTTGGAAACCATTGTTATCAGCTTCATTATCCGCTAGATTGGGTGTGTTTCTAGCTACAGGCAGATTTGATGTTTTGCTCATATCTTCTTCTTTAGTTATTTGACACTTATGCTACTTTGAGGGAATGATTTTATGAAGATATTGGACTGTTTGGAAGACAAAATACTGTAGCAACACTGTTCACACGGGTACTTTTCATGCGACACTATTCGCACAACACTATTCATGTCACTGTAGCAACAGGTTTAAATAACATTTGCTGGAGCATTATGTCAATAATAGTGGAGCAATTAGTTAGTTGATAATCTGCCATGTATTTGATTTTATTTAATTCTGAAAATGACATCTTATCAGCTGCAATACAATTTCCAATCTGCATATCATTGTACTTTCTTTTTAAATGTTGAGTGATTTTCAATTCCATGCAAGCAAACAATATAAATTTCTCATTTCTCAAGTCATAATGGGGTTAAATTAGTAAACAGAGGAATAAGGAGTTGGATGCAAATTGTTTGACGAAATTCCTATCAGTAGTTGTTTAGTTTTTGGGCATTTCTAGGGTGCCCATTACAATATAGACATAATATTAATGAAATAAATGACCCCTTACAATGATGACTCAACCCTCAACTTAAGTGATATTATAAAGTTAAATTATAACTGTATAATAAGTCGTTTAATGATTTAATAATAATTTGGCCACCAAAAATATTATAATTTCCAAAATAATTAGCCTACAAGGATCACAATAACATGCTTATCTCTTAAAATTTGATATTGGCAAAAATGGGGACATTACACATCAGAAGCATATAAATCGAAGATTATGGAAATGTTATTTTAATGAGCAAATCGATTCCAATCTGTAATAATTAGCAATATTGTATTGGTCTTCGATACATGTTGCTTTTTGATAAGCATTTAGGCAATTTCTCTAGAAAACTTTGCAAATCAAGCAAACTGACATTGGACAACCACACTAAATTTGCAAGGAACTCTATTGATTGTTATTTGTGTCACACATTTACAAAAGCACAATTGCAACTGCATTTATTGCTGGATTTTGTCTGTAGTTACTGAAAAATGAAATTTGAATATGCTTAGTTACCGGTTTGAGTTCAGTTCAAAATATGGGTTCAAAGAATTGGTTTGCCGGTACATCAAAATTTTGGGAAGGGTTTTGGGTTCGTTCGTACAAAAACATGTTAAAATTATAAAAAATTATGTATATACATATTTATGAAGCCTAGAAACATAGACTATCATAAAATCATATGATATAAACTCTACCTTGCACAAACTTCTTTTGCTCAATCACCTATTTGCTCATAAAATCAATTATTTGCACACCACAAATGATGTTAGAAACCAAAATAACCTATTTACATTCATGTTTTACGGCAATTGGAACTCAAAAAATATAAAATTTGCCCAAATTCATCCCAAATTCGATCTAGGCAGCCAAAATTCGCCCAGGTTCGAATTTTGGACTGCAGGTTTGAACCAGACCAGGGAAATTCTAACCCTGATCGAACCTCGAATTGGTTCAAACCCAGGCAATCGAAACAAACATTGCACATCTAACACATAGTTACGGGAGCAATTAAATGCAAAATTTTAGTCTTCTTTTAGTCTATATAACTTTAAGAAAAAAATTAGCAGTCATGAAATTGATGGACTCACAAGAAGGTAAATTGCTTAGTAATACGTGAGCTTCTCCTTGCAATCCATAAACAATACATTTTGTTTGATTCAAAATCAAATTTCTATGTAGGTTTGGTTCTTACCCCTTATCTCATTGGGGCTTCCCCTAGCAATTGTTGTTAGTCTTAAATTGATGGGCGGATTCTGCATCCAAAACCTCACCTTTTTGACAATGCCTTGGCTATCGAAACAGTTTGAGACTTCCCCAACGCTAACAAAATCCATTTGGGCTTATGAGGCCAGGGGTAAATATCTACAATGTCAACCTCATTGTAGAATATTCTTTTTGGAAGGGTCCATTTGAGTCAACAATTAAATTCCTATCGCAAGATATGAATTTCACACCTTCCATTTATCCAGAACTATAAGAGAATGTGTTGAAATGGGATTATGGAGAGGACGATGTAGAAATTTCTTCTTTTACAAAGTCATGCTATGAGCAATCGCCAACCCTTTCTTAAGAAGAGGGTAGTTATCACCAACTTTTGCTGCCTTAATTGGGAATCCCATTGTAGTTGGGATCTGATTTTTTATTTAAATGAAGTTCTAGTTAGTTTCGAAGAACACACAGGAAATAAGGTGAAGGTGGGGCAGGGGGTGTGAATCCGTATTTCAGAACTTTAAATTTTTAAAACATGAAATTTGAAAACTTAACAAGAGCAACCATCAAGACATTAACACCAGATTTTTTGTGGAAAACCCTTTTAGGTAGAAAAACCACGGCATGCAAAACTTATATTAAAAATAAGGGCAACATGGAACTGCATGAAAACTTAACAAGAGCAACCATCAAGACATTAACACCAGATTTCTTGTGGAAAACCCTTTTAGGTAGAAAAACCACGGCATACAAAACTTATATTAAAAAAAAGGGCACTGATCTAGAATACAAATGTGAGCACCAACCTACAGAGAACACGGACTTTCAAAGAGCACCAACAAATGTGAGTACCAACCCACAGAGAACACCAACTCTCGCAGAGCATCAACCTTCTTCAAAGCATTAACTCCAAACACTGAAGCACCAACTTCAGTCAGCTGAGGCACCACCTCAAATCACTGAATCTGAAACAACTCTTTTCACCATACACATTGCATCATCTTATCTCAATAATGTTGCTTGCACAAGTAATATATTACATTCAATTAATAAACGAGACCTCAGTAATATGCTCCCCTTCTAAAATGCATATTCTATCTTCACTCGATAGTTGTTTTTCTCCATAATGCTTTGATTTAGTCACCTACACAGCTGAATAATCTGCTCAACGTCTTATCTCATCGCAGCTCCACTAAAAACAATATTGCCCAATCATTTATTGCACAGAAAACTGCTGGCCATCTCTTATCTGTTTCAAATTGAGACAAATAATTAGTGGTTCCTGTCAAAAACACTATGGAACTTCACACATGTCACTTTCCATCCTGCAACAATCCTTAACATTCTTCATCCAAAATCGCAGCTCCTCTGCAAACTCGTACCACCAAGACAAGGTAGAATCAATTGACACTCTATCCAAAAGGCCCCAAGCATGGACTGTTTCATCCCTCCAATGATTTTATACCGACCACTCCAAGTAATTATAAATATTACATTCCACTCCATCATATACATCAAAATCATTTTATTTGATTCTGTAGGCTTGTATATTCTATGCCACTATTTCCATTTTTCTCAAATAATAATCCTCCTGCCCAGTCATTGCAAAAAACAAACGCACAAACAGAACCATTAATATCTCACTATATTATTAGACAAGGATCCAAGCCCGTTACTTGCTCAAACTCTGGAACGACACACGTATCTTTCAATTCCATAAGTAAGTAAAAACAAATCCTTTTGAGATGCTAGTGTAGTCAAAGGCCGCCCAGGTCAGAAACACATTATGCGTAAAATAGGACTCTCACAAAATGTATTTGCTTCAAATATAAAAATGCCCATCATAAATTCTGAGTCTGATGCAATGTGAAACACATGAAGTATATGTAGGAATTTCTCATTAAAACTTAAATCGCCACTAATTAAGAAAACTGTTACTTTTATTATCTGCAGATTCTCTACCTTCCATGACAGCTATAGAATATTGTCCTCACCTCAACCAAACCTTTGACGCCTTAGATATATTGACTTGCTGACATGGCATGTATTCTGATGTTGCGTAAGCAATAGGCAAGCAAACAAGTAAGCACACATCGTGCTTAAGTAGGCACCCACCTTTGGACAAGTCGCAGTCATTCATAACTTAAGTGTTTAGCGTTTTGAAGGAGTCACTTATTTTCTTCTCTGTTAATTCTTTGTTGATTTACATCTTCAGACTATGTCTTCTCTTGTAGTTCTCCTTTAAGTGTGCATCTACCTCCCTTCTCATTTCAGATTAGTATATTCTTCTCTCTCTACATGTACATATCTTTTATATCTGCATATACTCTTCTTACACTTCTGTTATAAACTCTTTTTACAATTATGACTTCAACTTTTCTTTGATGATCTTCCCCTTTTTCTCATTCGCATATCTGTAAATGTAAGTCTGGTATATATTCCTGCTCCCCTTTACTGCACTTAATAACTTCTTAATATATTTTTCCAAGAATTGTGTCTTGTCAACTTTCATAATCACTCCTTAACCAATCTTAATTACCGTTCTTTATTTCCAATTTAGTTTTATTTCCGACTTCTTCTCCAATTCTAGCCTGATTATTCCATATTTCATTTTCCAATTTTTGTTGCTACATCCTTGTCCTTTTAAAAATGAACTCTTCTCCCCTTTATATCTTATGTTGATGGAGTCAGAACTCTTAATTGCGCCAAAGCTGAGATTACTTATTATTATTTGTTAAGACTAATTATTATTATTAATCAAGCTTGAGTAGATTCGAACCCAAGAGCTCCCAGATAAGAGGCTCACAACTTACTGTTGTGCTGTAGGTTGTTGTCTAACTTGTGATTATATAATTATATTTTTTATCATTATAATTAAATTCTTTATATTTTAATATTAATATTTATTATCTATTAGTAAATTCTATTTCAAAAGGGGGTATTACATAAGGAAAGTGAGTTCACTTGTGAACTTAGGAAGTACCTTCAATTGCCTTGAAATATTCTATTTCTCTTTGGAGAAAATTTCATTAGTCAAAACAAGCCAAAACTCATTAAGCTTAACAGAGAAAACATTAACTAACTAGCCAAAATTTCAAATCAGCTTAAACCAACTTCGCAATTCCCACCAAGAACTCTCCCCAAAAACATGGACTCAAAGGAAAAGCATATTGACAGCCCCCTAAAAAAATTAAAAACCATAAATTTAAAAATTGGTTAAGCTATACATTATTATTAAATATCAATAATTTTTTTCGTAATCAATATATTTAATTTCTTTATGTGTTAGTAATTTTTATATGGTATTTGTATGGACGTACCCAGCTTCTACAAAAAAATCGTTCTATTGGCATACAATACGAACATACCCATAAGCAACTGAGATGATTAATTTATTATATCAATACAATACAATATATTCTTGTATAATTTAAATATAATACAATAATATAATTATGATATTATTATAATATTATAAAATTATGTTATTATTATAATATAATAATAAACCTATTGTTAAATCCGATTTGTTCATAATTTTTCGTGATATTTTCAAAATATCTTAAATTACTCAGTGTGCTTGATTTGCCATAATATAGATCGCTGCAAATGATAGCAGGGACAACAGTTGCATCAATGCATTGCATCAGCTATACTTAAATCAGAGTAATTTTAAAAATTTATTTATCTTGCCTTCGCTTGAGCAATATTTTCTTAATTTTTTGGCTGGCAATGCTTATCATATCCATCCCCAGAGCTAACCAAGGCTATAGTTTGTTGTCAGCTGCCTAATTTTTATGGGAGCTGCCCAGTGATGTCTGAATGGTGTTGGTAGGGAAGGCAGCTAGTTTGGAATAAGAGATAGATGTTGGCAACAATTTCAATATAATGTTTCATTATTATCATACTTAAATATAGATATGATGTATATAAGTACATTAGTAATAAATGGAATGAAGAAACGCATGCCAGCCGATATGTAAACTTGTGATAATAGCTAGTCACTTTTTGTTCTTGACCAGTGATTTTATAGGAGACATTGCTGTCTTGGCCAATTCTTGATATATTTGGATTGGACTTTTTAATCTATTTTTATATATTCTTCTGTGTGGAAACTGGATGAATTTATTTTCTTTTCTGCTAAATTTAAATATGCTATGTTGTGCCATGACTTTTTGTGTGATTTCTACATTTCCTCTTATTTTATATGATATCAAATGCCAGGCTTCTGGTGTTCTTGAAACCTTGCCATTCCCATCTTCAGGAGATTTCTTCTGTCAAATAGTTCTTTACTTGGAGGGGCCATCTGGTATTATGATTGTTCGAGTTTATGAGAAGTAATGCATGGATCATGAAAGCAATTTCTTTTCTAAAATGTTATTTCTGACTCCTTATTTTAACCTTGCTGATTTTTGAGTATACTCTTTTCAATTGGTATGATGCCTTTGAGTCTATTTTTTCTTTGGTAGCTCAATATCAATTTAATTATTATTTTAATGAATTAAATGGCTGCACAATTTATGTTGCAGGAATTTCGGCAATGGACATCAGATTTGAATGTGATTCTATATCAGGGTGACAAAGAATCACGTTCCCGAATACGGGAGCATGAGTTCTACACGCCTAAAAATATGGTGCTGTTTGATGTGTTGGTTACTAGTTTTGATCTAGCAATGATTGACAACTCCATTCTACAGAAGTTTAAGTGGTCAAGCATCATTGGTAGAGTGTCTTCCTTAATGAGTATTTATGTTATTCTCATCATATTTGGTTATATAGTTTAGACTACCCCTTAAGATATTAATTACTGTTTATCATATTTTAAGATCTGCTGCAATGATGAATGAAAAATGAAGTTTTATTTATTTGATTATGGCTTTTATTTCTAGAGCGATGCTTGATGACAATAATCTGCAAAATAAAATGTTTCTAAATTATATCTGAAATGAATATCTATTTATATTTAATATTAAACTAAGGGGAGAAATAATCCTTAAATAAGCAATTTTAAGAAGACCTTCTGATAAAAGAAACGATGGAGGAGTAAAGACACACAAGGAAGTTACTAAACTAACAACTTAAGAACAAAAAGTTACAAAAAATACCAACTTAATAAGTACGAGATATTTTCCACAAGTAGTCAAATTGTGATATTGCTATTAGGATTTAACTGCGTAGTTTTTTCAGTCAAGCTCATTGACCCATATTTTATGAGTAGTGGTTTACACAAATCCATCTCTCACGACAATAAATAGAACACTTAGAGCTCATTGGATCGGGGTGATGCTCACAAAGGTGAATCACGAGAACTTCTTAGGAGGTCACCCATCCCAGTACTACTCCAGCTCGAGCGTTCTTAACTATGCAGTTTCCTCCATGGTTAAACCCACTCTGCTTGTAACCCCATTTGCAAAACCTTCACCGTGTGTTGTGCCTTATGAACCATTCACTAGAAAGCCCCTTTAGCTCATCAAGTGATAAGTAGGAGATTATTTTCAATGGCAAGTCAAATTGTGATATTGCTATCAGTATTTAACTATGTAGTTTTGAGTCAAACTCACTAACTCATATTTCATGAGTAGTAGTTTATAGAAACCCATCTCTCATGACAATGAACAAAACTCATTATATCTAGGTGATGCTCACAGAGGTGAAGCACCGGGACTTCCTTGGAGGTCATCCATCGAAGTACTTCTCCAGCTCGAGCACGCTCAACTACGAAGTTTCCACTTAGAACCATGGAGGGAACTCTGTAGTTAAGAATGCTCGAGCTGGAGTAGTATCGTGATGGGTGACCTCGTGGCAAGTCCTGACGCTTCACCTCTGTGAGCATCTCCTTGATTGTAATAACCCCTGCTGGTTGCAGCTCAATCAAAGTCCAATTCAAAACTAAACTAGGTTTGACATTTTGTCAAACACTTGCCAAACAATCTCTAATGATAAGTCTTCCTTGTAATTGAATTTATTGCTTTGCATTTTAAACCCATAGACTAAATTTCAGAATATTGGAATTAATTTAGAAGTGTTAACTTTCGCAAAATTACATAACTGTCAGAATTTCCAGAATTTTATTTGGCAATTGAAAATAATAGAATATGATAATGATTGCATAAAACTAAATCCAATTCCCAATAACAAAGGAACCTGATTTTTATTTGTCACACACAATGTTGCTATTCGAGCTGATCCTCCCATATGACGACCGCAGGGTATATAGACCAACCGTGGGCCAAGAAAGAAAAACGCAGGAGCAGCAAATGATATCACAGGCCACCAAAATAATGGTTATTTTGATCTGTAAATCCCCAGGCACAAGTACATTGGCGTCTAGACTTCTCACTAAAACTCACAACCTTTAGATTCTACATGGCTTCCAGTGTGATCACTGTATTCTTAATTGCACAAATCGCACCTCAGCATAATTTGTATACCCCAAACTCTGAATTCTTAGAATTATAACTCCAATCTCCTAGTCATAGATAATCATAGTAAGGAGATTTAACCGATGAAACCTCTATACCTCAGCAGTGACTTCAAGCAATCTTCAAATATTTAGAAACCAGTATACTTCAGCAAGGGCACACAATTCAGAATTGTCACATAGACAACAAAACAAAGAGAAACAAATAATCAGATGCCTTTTTCCATCAAATGGCCTCATATTTATAATCTTCAAATGGCACAAGTTTCCCAAATGCACTTCACTGAAGAAGCTTCCTCCACACAACATTAAAATATAATAAAGTGCCATTATAATATCATTTATTAATTGCTTTTGGCTCAAAAAAGACCTTTTCCAGCATAACAGAATATTGTAACACACAAGGTCACTGTTTCTTGTGCCCATGAGCTAAAACTTTTCATCTTGGTTCCAACAAGCTGTAATATTGAGGTGAGCAACATATAACAACAACAAAAATATCAACCTCAACATATTTAGATGAATAATAATAATAATTCACTTGTTTTGCAAAAACAACTGAAGAAGCATTAGAATCAAAACCTGACAACACCAGAGTGATCCCGACGAAGAAAGATGGTGAATGAACCTGATGGGGTGACTTACTATAAATAGACACTCTCTCCAAGATTCTTGGCGCTCAAACTAGAAGCCTGAAATAAAAACTGAGAGCATCACTCACCTCCTCTACTCAACTGAGCTCATTAGAACCAACAACTTGACTTAACAATAAATAGTAAGTCCCTCAAATGGAGCCAAAACACACCATAGGTTGCTGAAAAGCCTATAATCCCACAACTGAGACTCTCAAATCCCACTATTAGCTCACGAGGGTCGCGATAGTGAACTGACCAAGCCGACTATAATCAGTTCTAAGTGTTCTATTCATTGTCATGAGAGATAGGTTTGTGTAAACCACTACTCGTGAAATATGGGTCAATGAGTTTGACTCAAAAACTACACCAGTGGGTTTAACCATGGAGGAAATTCCGTAGTTAAGTGTGCTCGAGCTGGAGTAGTACTCAAATGGGTGAACTCCTTGGAAGTCCACGTGCTTCACCCCTATGAGCATCACCTAGATCCAGTGAGTTCTAAGTGTTCTATTTATTGTCATCAGAGATGGGTTTGTGTAAAACACCACTCATGAAATATTGGTTAATGAGTTTGACTCAAAAACTACATAGTCAAATCCAAATAGCAATATCACAATTTGACTTGCTGTGGAAAATATCTCGAGTTGGAGTAGTACTAGGATGGGTGACCTCCCGGGAAGTCTTGGTTCTTTACCTCCAATGAGTTCTAAATGTTGTATTCATTGTCATGAGAGATGAGTTTGTGTAAACCACTACTCATGAAATATGGGTCAATGAGCTTGACTCAAAAACTACTCAATTAAATCCTGATAGCAATACCACAACATATTAACTTAATCAAAAGTTACTTAGTTGACCATTATACTGAATATTTCAATGTCACTTTAAGATAAGATAAGATAAGATAATATTAATGTCCAACAAAAAACCACAAGGGTTTATGGGATTGAGCATACAAACTAAAGAGCTGCCCAAAGCAGAAACACCAAACGGTGTCAGAGAAGAAACAAACAAGACACAAAGCCAGAGAAGCCAAGGTAAGGACTAAGGATCCTTCCTTGGTACAAATAAACCATTCATAGAAGGATATAACCATGAACGATCCAGAGTTTTAGATCGTCGCCAAGAACCACTGAAGGAGTGCCGTTGTTTGGAAAGACTGGTACAGTGTCTGATTGATTTGGAAGGAGAGATACTGGATGGCCTTTTCAAGCCCTGTGGAGGAGAGAAGGGGGAGAAAAAGGCGGTAATGAGCTGATCTGAGGTATGACCCTTAGGTATGAGTGACTGTAAGGTATGCTCACACAGTTGGGTGGCCTCACGAAGGTAGAGTGCAAGACACCGCTGGTCAATATAGCTGAAGAAGGCTGAAAGAGAAAAACAATCTCTGAAAAGGTAATAGAATCTCCCTCTAATCTCATAGTAGATGGGACAGTGAAATATAAAGTGGGTCTCAGTCTCAACCTCCGCCAAAGTACACAGTGGACAAATCCGATCCTCCCTAACCATATGGTGGTCATGTCAGGCACGAAGACAGTGAGAGCCAACTCTGAAGGAGCCCAAAGAGAATCGTAGGGGTACTTAAGCACCAATAATAACCTCCCATAATGGTCACAATTTCTATGCAACACCCAGAAAATATAGCATTTTCTATATGTGTTAATATTCTAATTTTTAATTAATTAATAATTGCATAAAATGGTACTTTGGGTGTTGGTTAGACAATGATCATAACGGTCATTAAACTAACTACCTTATAGAAGACTTGCTATTATTTGCAGGTCGTTTGGTCATGACGCCTCTTTAAAATGTTTCTGTGACATGAGCTTGCTTCTAAGAGCCTCCCCCTCCCTAGTGGGACTTTTAAACAGCCAAGCTCATGCTACAAAACTTGTGTGCATGACCCAATCCAAGAACAAACTGAGTGCCTCGCAACACGATGTTGGATAACCAAGCCATCCCTCCCATTATCTAGAGACTATTATAAGCTTCTCAAAACTCTGAAATCACGATTTTGCTAAAAATCATAACTGGAGCTTTTGTAACACAAAACCATGATTTTTTAGAATATAATATCAAACCCTTGATCCAATGCTGAAGTCACACAAGTTTATGAAAAAACATCAAAACTCTCATTTTGTAGGAAACATAAAACCCACAATTTTCTCAAAACATTGTCAAGAAGCAACAGGAGGAAAAGACATTTTTAGGGGATAAAATCATGTGAAAATTCTCTTATATTAGAGAAGTCACTGCTTGGGAAAAAGTAGTGCAAAACCCTTTGAGTGTAGAAAAGCGACCAACCTTTTTGGTCATGAGAACATAGAACCCTTGCAGATCTAAAAGGACTTCACTTTTCTTGTGAAAAAATGGTAAAGATATCTATGCGTAAACCACAATTTTTGTATTAAAAATATGCCAAGAACTGAAAACCCTTGATTTTATTAAGAAAATTGTGCAAAAAATCTTTAAGAAATTTTCAAAACTAGAAAAATAGAAAATTTTATTTTATAAATAAAATCCACCACGAAAATACCAAAGAAATTGTGTTTTAAAAGATCGGACAATTTTTCTTTAGAATTTTCCTAAGTAATTAAACCATAAATTTTATTGGGAAAAATCACCAAAAACCAACCTCTACTCTAATACCATGAAAATATTATCAGTTGATATTCAATATTAAAAAGGATAGGAATACTTCTTAAAAAAGCAATTACAAGATCTTTCCATGAAATGGTCGAGAACTAAAGACAATACAAATTTTTTATTATTAGTTGATATTCAATATTAAAAAGGATAGGAACACTTCTTGTGAAAAAATGGTAAAGAGATCTATGCGTAAACCACAATTTTTGTATTAAAAATATGCCAAGAACTGAAATCCCTTGATTTTATTAAGAAAATTGTGCAAAAAATCTTTAAGAAATTCTCAAAACAAGAAAAATAGAAAATTTTATTTTATAAATAAAATCCATCATGAAAATACCAAAGAAATTGTGTTTTAAAAGATCGGACAATTTTTCTTTAGAATTTTCCTAAGTAATTAAACCATAAATTTTATTGGGAAAAATCACCAAAAACCAACCTCTACTCTGATACCATGAAAATATTATCAGTTGATATTCAATATTAAAAAGGATAGGAACACTTCTTAAAAAAGCAATTACAAGATCTTTCCATAGCGGAAATGGTCGAGAACTAAAGACAATACAAATTTTTTATTACGAAACTAAATAAACAACTTAAATACTAGAAAGTTAATTACGAGATTTTTCTATAGTGGCCAATAACTAAAGACAATACAATTTTTTAATTACTAAACTAAATAAACAACGTAAAGAATAGAAAGTTATGTTTATACTAACTGATTGACTTAAAAGAAAGTTACTGACATGACCATTATACTAAATATTACAATAAAACAAAATGTCTATTATTTAGCATGCTTTTCAACATTTCATAATATTCTACCTTGCAGTGGGCTGTTACATTTCTCTCTCTTTTAGATTGTTACAAGGAGGAATTGGTTGCCCATTGTTTTCCCTGTTTTTTGTGGTTCTCTTTGGTTGCACAGTGCATATCCATAACTCAATATCAAAGAAACAAGGGCAACTGATTTCGTATTACACAAGTCCTAGTTGTGCCATCATTTTGTAGAGTGGAGAAAATGTGACACACATCCTTGCATTATATATGTCATTGATTCGATTCAAGTCTAGGGAAGGAAAAAAATGTGATTGAAAGCCTTATTTTTCAAGCCCTTTTATTGATGTGCTGCAAGTGGTTAATTCTAAGTAGATGGTGCATCTATATGTATTAGCTTTTATTTCTGATACGACAACTGTTCAGGTTAAACATCATACGTTGGTGTTTTTAAACTATCATCATAGGAAGCCATATTAGTGTAAAATGTGGAGATGACTATTGAAGAAAACTACTAAATGGAGTTATAAAATGGGATTAGCATTCAAGTTTTAAGAAATTACAGAACATGCCCTTTGACTCTCCAAAATGAGAAAAACTCAGATTTACATTAGTTAGCTCTTCAGAAAAGCGCAACAACAAAAAAATTATTTCTTAGGCTAGTATATGTAGCACTTCAGCGACCAATATGCCTCTTGGGTATAGTTACAGGTGGCAAATGATGTTGCATGGGTAATAATGCCTGTTATGATTAGCCCATATCTGTACTAAAACAGTTCACATGGTTTAATCAAGAAATTAACTTAGATCATGCTTTGGTACATCTTGCAAAGGGATGAATGTCATTGCTGATTCAAGTCAGTAAATCTCAACTTGGAGGTCTACAACATAATGAGTTCATTTTTACATTGACCCAACAAAATATCTCACCCATGCCTAGTCCACGTAAAGAATGAATGCTGGTAGGGAGGAAATGGATAAAGAACAAGCTACGCTTCAGAATTCATCACACTTGATCCTTTATTGGTTGGAATATCTTTTCATCAGCATACAATGTTCCTGTAGATCAACAACAAGATCAGACATTCTGCCGAGGACCACATTGATGTACCTACAGCCTCAAATTCCCAATGCTGTTAACAAGAGTAGGAAAATCTCTTTTTCTTAGAGCACACATGACGGGCTAGGGCATGGCTAAATTGTGCCACTCGATATTCAACCAAAAATGCCAGCAGCAAGTTGGAACTATGTTCCACGGAGTTTCCGGCATAGGGATGGTTTAGGGGATGGGGTTGTGCTTCCAATATGGGTATGGTGTAGGGCCAATTTTTGGGGGACAATAGAGGACAACTATTATAAAATAGAGAATATGAAAAAATATTCAAATATGCATATGATAACATTGATAAATCATTCATCATAGACATTTTAGAAGCTTAATACTTAGCATTAGAGTTGAATTGGGATTTCAGATTTCAATTAATCAGCATAATAACAAAATTCAAATGCTTTCGTTGTTGTCAATATAGGACATACATACCAAAAAAAATGTCCAAAGGCTCCAAATTTCAAACATGGAATGGCTTAAAATATTAAAATGTAATACTATACTAACTCCTAAACAATAAACATAGAAGTTAGCAATAATATATTGCAGTCCATAATCAGTAGATGGTAGCTCTAAGAGTCTAAATCAAGTAGATTTGACACCCTAACCTCCTCTATCAACTATGGTTCGCTCCTCAATCAACTACCCCTTCTCTTGCTGACCTCCTTTGTGATTTTGAAAATGAATTTCTTTTTCTTCTTTTGGGTTATTTTATGCTTATATTAGGTTTTGGTCTTTTAAAATGTGGTTTAGATATCCTTGTGGGCCAGTCTACCTTTTTATTGAAATTTGAAAATGCCTTAATTTTAACACTAACGATCCAAAAATGGCTTGTTCCATAGGGGACAACTAGAAGCTCCCATGATGGGTAGGAGATTTCTAGAAGTTCCCTAGTCGGCCCAACGACTTCTAGCTATACCCATGTATCTCATTACTCTCAAATTGGTCTTTTGGGGACAATACCTGATTTAGCAAAATTGGATGCCTTTGGGGATTGCAAATTCTTGTCGTTGCCTCCTCGGACCATCGTTGGGATAGGTTGGTGGAATTTTGTAGGAGATGCATCCTTGTGGACCATAGACTTGGAATCTATTGGGATTGAGTAGTGTGGTTAGGTTTACAATGTCTATTGTTTTGTTCAATAGTAATGGTTATTCAACTCTGTAATTGTTGATATTAGTTGTTGGTTTTGGTTAGTTATGAGGATAAAGTATCAATAGGCATTGATTGATTGATGGTTGTGTTCCACTTGGCAGCTGTCAGGTCAGTCAAACATATTGTCTATCTTCAAGGAAAGTATGATGATTTAGTTGTACTAACTCCGATCCTTGATTGATCATCTTTGGTCTTCTTATGTAATAGTTTCATGTATAAATAAATAAATATCTTTATTATTACTTCATGGATTTTATTTATTAAATATAATAGGAAACATTTGACATTGTTGTTGTTATAAACTTTAGCCAAACATTACTCATAAACAAGAATCATGGCATTGTGATGGAACAACCCATTGGTGGGCCAGTACAAGCAAATGAATACTAACATAATCAATTGATACGAAAATAATAAGTCTTTCGAATGTGTTGTTAAGAGATTACTTTGGGAGGGAAGATCTTGTCATCGAAGTCCCTAAATTTGGTATCTTGGACAACTTCATTGTCAACGTAGATGTTGATAGTTTCTTGCAACGACTCCCAAGGTTGGTCATACCTCACTTCCTTGTCCTTTAAGACCTAAATGAAGAGAGGGATTAAAAGTTGAAAAGACAACAAATATTTCAACGACATAGGGAATCAAATAAGATAGGTGTGACACAATTAGAAGATGTAAACATAGGAATTAATGCCTTGGCATCCAAATAAAGACAAAACACAAATCCAAAGCGATCATAAAGCGATGAAGGGATTGGTTAGAAGCTCTATTCGATTGAGAGAACAAAGTGATGCCTATCCAAAATCCTTGGCCAAGTTAGGTTAGTGGTATAAATGCTGTTGTGAGCACTAGAGGTCAGAGTGCTAGCAGTTAGAAGATAAGTTGATGGAAGGTGTCCACAGCCTCATCAGTTGACTAACCGATAGTCTAACAATAGGATGTTGAGTGGCAAGACACGGGTGTCCCAAGTTTAATCCCAGGTTAGGGAGGGCCTTTCTTGATAGGTTGTGTGGGGATACATAAGGGTCCGCAGTTGGGAAGTTAATCCCGTGACAATGCTTCTCCTCTCTTTCGGATGCCAAGGCTTGCACAACATAGGGACATCATCTGCATTTTCTCCTATATCTATTTCATGATTTAGCATTTCAATTTTTTTGGTCTTTTAAATTCTTGGAGGTCATGGTAATCCTTCGTGTATATTCTTGTTGTCAAGTCAAGTGGTGAATGATCAAGCTTATATGAAGCCCATCCGAAATCCTTGGCCAAGGTAGGTTAGTGGCATAAATGTTGCTATGATCACTAGAGATCATAGTGCTAATTTAGAAGATAGGTTGATGGAAGGTGTCCACAGCCTCGTTAGCTGACTAGCTGACACTATAACACCAAGATACTTAGTGGCAAGACATTGGTGTCTAAAGTCTAATCCTGGTTAGGGAGGGCCTTTCTTGATAGAGATTGTGTGGGGATACTTAAGGGTCTGCGCTTGGGAAGTTAAGCCCATGGAAATGCTTCTCTCTTCTAGATGCCAAGGATTGCACAACACAGGGACATCATCTGCATTTTCTCGGGTATCTGTTTCATGATTTCGCAGTTTGAAACTCTTTGGTCTTTTAAATTCATTGAGCTCATGGTAATCCTTTAAGTATAGTCTTGTTGTCAAGTCGAGCGGTGGGTGATCGGGCGTATATGATGCCCATCTGAAATCCTTGGCCAATGTAGTTTAGTGGCATAAGTGCTGTTGTGATCGCTAGAGGTTAGAGTGCTCGTAGTTAGAAGATAGGTTGATGTAAGGTTTCCACAGCCTCGTTAGCTGACTAGTCAACACTCTTAATACTAGGATGCTTAGTGGTAAGATAGTGGTGTCCCAAGGCTATTCCCAGTGTAGGGATGGCCTTTCTTGATAGAGATTGTGTGGGGATACTTAAGATACTTAAGAGTCCACGGTTGGGAAGTTATCCCTATGGCAATGTTTTTCCTCTCTTCCGAATGCCAAGGCTTGTATGATACAAGGACATCATCTGCATTTTATCAGGTATTTATTTGATGATTTCACATTTCAAATTCTTTGAGTTTACGATAATCCTTTGTGTATATTCTTGTTGGCAAGTTGAGCGATGTTGATCAAGCTTATATGATGCCCATCCAAAATCCTTGGCTAGGGTAGGTTAGTGGCATAAATGTTGTGGTGATTACTAGAGGTCGGAGTATTAGCAATTAGAAGATTGTTTGATGGAAGGTGTCCACAGCCTCATCAACTGACTAGCCGACACTCTAACACCAGGATGCTTAGTGGCAAGACAGTGGTGCCCCAAGTCTACTCCTAGAGTAGGGAGGGCATTTCTTGATAGATATTGTGTGGGGATACTTAAGAGTCCGTGGTTGGGAAGTTAAGCTCATGACAATGCTTCTTCTCTCTACCGGGTGCCAAGACTTGCACAACACAGGGACATCATCTGCATTTTCTCAAGTATCTATTTGATTATTTCGCATTTCAAATTCTTTGAGCTCATGGTAATCCTTGGTGTATATTCTTGTTGTTAAGTCGAGCAATGGGTGATCGGGCTTATATGATGCCCATGCGAAATCCTTGGCCAAGGTAGGTTAGTGACATAAATGTTGTTGTGGTCACTAGAGGTCAGAGTGCTAGCAGTTAAAAGATAGGTTGATGGAAGGTGTCTACGGCCTCGTCAGCAGACTAGCCGACACTACTAGGATGCTCAGTGACAAGGTTGTGGTGTCCCAAGTCTAATCCCAAGGTAGGGAGGGCCTTTCTTGATCGAGATTGTATGGGGATACTTAACGGTCCGCGGTTGGGAAGTTAAGCCCATGGCAATGCTTCTTGTCTCTTCCGGATGCCAAAGCTTTGTAATATTCCCATTATAAAATAAATTCTAATTAAGCTATTGTAATTGGGCCAGTTGATTTAATATATTTTGGACCCATTTTTATTTTGTTTCCACAGTTTGTGTTGTCGTTGGCTATCTTTGTATACTCTCAGAGAGTTTTCCTCGACGGTTATTTTAGCACGACTTGTAGGTAGTCATTAGGTATGCAATTTGGATTATTTCGTTATACTGGAAATTCCTATTGGAGTTCTCTGTCGTTGCCATTTTGGAAGTGAAAGATCTTCCCTATTTGGTTTGTCCGGTTTCGGTGGGATTCAACCCTCACCCTATTCCATTGCCTACAACACTTTGCTAGGATCTGGCAAGTCAGAGCACCATCTTTTGGCAATTATTAATTGAATGTTGTTTGTGTTTGAATCTCTATTCTTGTTTGGCATTATCTGATGAATTCAAAATTAATAGTTTAAAGTGCAGATCTGAAATCATTCTTCTTTGTACCTCCTCCATTGATCACAACACTTTGCGCAATTACTGTACGACCTCCAAGCTAAGCCATACCTCCTCCCAACCAACTCTACGGCCTCCACTTGCTCACCATACGGACCCTATAGTCCCTATAGTATGACTACTGTGATAACCATTCTCTTCACTGTATGACTCCCTCATACCTTTGTACGGCCAAACTGCTAGCCGTACATCATCTCTCTCCCACCGCATGACACTTTTGGTGTCTCATAACATGTACGATCGTCAGCCTTGTTCGTACAGTCCATTTGACATCCGTACAAGTATTCCAGTGGCAAATATATTGATTTTTAGGGGAGTTGTATGTATGGGTCATCACATTGGTATCAGAGCATTGATCCTGCTAACTTGTGGATAGTGAATGAGAGTTCATAGTTGGAAGAGAAGAAGAACCCATTCTGTTGATAGAATGGCTGTCGAACTGGAACCCACAGCTATCGAACTTGTGGCACTACTGAGAGAACTTGCGAGGAATTAGGCACATATCAGTGATACTAAACAATTCATAGAGGAGACTCTCAAGAAGTTGGCAGATAATAAAATATCCAGAGAACAAAATGGTCACAGTGCAGACTTGGTGCTGGGTAAAACAAACCCTCATCCCCGACGGACGGAGACACCACCCAAAGGGAAGCAGTCGACTTTTGAAGAAATGCAAGAACAATTGAGAGAAGACTGGAAGAATGCGAATTTTGAGGAAGATATATCTTACAAGACTACGCAGATCAGAGAATGAGATATCCTGGAGGCGGAAATTAAAGATATTTTAATGATGATCTCAGGATGAAATTGAGTAAAGCAAATTAGTCTCCATTTGACGAATCCGGATCTGGATCCATATCTGTACAAGTGTGGGTAATGAAGGCCGATACTTACTTCCAGTTGAATCCTATGCTAGAAGAAGCAATTAAATTTGCTGCATTACACTTGGAGGGAGTTGCACATGAATGGTGGCATCATGACACCATCACACTGGGGCATGATCAAATAAATACCTATGCAGAATTCATTGAGAGATTGATAGATCGATTTGGTGGTAAAGATCCAGAACTCAATTTCAAAGATTTGGCACAACTAAGGCAAACTGAATTGGTTGATCAATACATTGCGGAATTTCAGAAAATCTCTGTTTTGGTCACGAACATTTCTGAAAGAAGACAGACAGTGCTCTTCATGGACTGGCTGACAGAACTGTTGAAGGGTTGGGTAAAATGGTTCAATCTTGCCACCCTGTCGGAGGCCATTAAGAAAGCACAGAGTATGACATCATCGTTAGCATCATCCTCTCGGGGTTACTCACATTCCAAACCATCGATGTTTTCGATGGACAAAGATAATAAACCTCCGCTGAGGAAGCCGTTGTTAGATGAAGCTACCAGACAAGAGCTTCGAAGGAAGAAAATATGTTACAACTTCAAAGGACCATGGGAACTTGGACATAGATGCCTCGGGAAAGGAAAGATCAACTATATTGAGGTCGTGTCCGATGATGAGGATGAACATGAAGATATACCCACTGAAGACAGCCAACCCGATGAGGACACCAAAATGGTTAGTTTGAATCATATGGAAAGAATTGCAGCATTGGTACGACACAAAGGAGCTTTTGCCCTAGCCAGTAGCCCAAGGTGCACAATGTTTCGTGTATGGGGAACCCTTCAAGGACAAAGGGTTATGGTGATGCTTGATAACTATTTACTCTAAACTTCATAAACTCTTCTTTGGTGAAACAAAGAGGTCTACCTATGGAGATGTACGTACGATTTCAGGTCAAGGTTGTTGGAGGGACTCTGCTGCCTTGCACACACCTTGTTCCTCTGCTAAGTATGACAATGGCGAATCACACGGTGACCGAGGATTTCTTCATAGTGGACCTTGATGATATGGAGGTCATTGTAGGCAATGGATGGAGACACTTGATGAATAAACTCAGAGCTTGAAACGGATGGACTTCACTTTTGTTGTTGATGGAAAGAAGGTTGTTCTCCGCGGTATGACAAATGAAGGTTCAAAGGAAGTTTCTACACATTGAATGGAGGCAATTTTTTGGTGTAATGACGTTGCTTGTGTTGCACATTGTTTTGTTTCGGTGGAACCTATAAAATGGAAACAAACACCTCCCCAGGATGATGATCTCTAGAATTTTCTAAATAAACATGATAAAGTTTTTATTGACATTCCTCCTGGTATATTGCCTCATTGTGAGTTTGAACATACTATCGAGTTGGAAGCTAGAGCCAAGCCGGTCATAACCACACCCTACTGCCATCCGAAGAAATTCAAAGATGAGATCGAATAGACTATTCAAGAACTCTTGGATAAAGGATGGATCCGTCCCAGTTCTCGCCCCTTTGCGTCATTAGTGGTATTGGTCAAAAAGAAGGACGGGACAATGGACATGTGTGTGGACTATTGTGCATTGAACAAAAAAGCAATAAAGAATAGATATTCCATTCCAAGGATAGATGAGTTGTTGGATGAATTACATGGCGCAGTCTATTCTTTGATAATAGATCTCCTTCTGGATACCATCAGATCCGCATGAGGAAGATGTGGAAAAACGACCTTTCGTTGTCACTACAGGCATTATGAGTTCCTGGTCATGCCATTCGGATTAACAGGTTGCATTTGGTAGTTTTCAATCATGCATGAATTGCATCTTCGACAAACAATTGTGTAAGTACTTACTAGTATTTTTTTGATGATATTCTTATTTATAGCTGGACATAGGAAGAGCACTTGAAGCATTTGGACAAAGTCCTATGGATCGTGAAGGATCAATCCTTGTTCGCCAAGCGATCCAAGTGTGAATTTGGTACGACAGAAATATTGATCTTGGGGCATGTTGTCAGTAAATATGGAGTTCAAGTTCATCAGGAGAAGATTCAACCTATCCTTGATTGGCCTCCCTTGAAATCGCTCACGGAGTTGCGAGTATTTTGTGTACTATCCAGTTTTTACCAGAGGTTTGTAAAGGGATTCTCTCAGCTCAACGCCCCATTAACAGATCTGACAAGAAAAGGTTCCTTCCAGTGGAATGAAAAAGAATAACTCACTTTTGATAAGCTAAAATAAGCAATGAGCAATCGTCCTATACTTGAATTGCCTGATTTTGCTCGACCTTTCATTCTGGAGTGCGACACATTCGGAGAAGGCATTGGCACGGTACTGATGCAAGGAAGACACCCCATAGCCTATGGGAGAAGGAAGCTTACGCAAATAGAACGCTTATATTCCATTTTTGACAAAGAGATGTTGGCCATAGTACATGCACTAACTAAGTTTCGACAGTATTTGATGGGTGCCAAGTTTGTTGTTCGTATGGATCATAATAGTCTGAGATTTTTTTTTGGAGCAATGGGACTTGAACGAGAGGTAACAAAAATGGGTAAGCAAGGTTCAAGCTTTTGATTTTGACATTGAATGTGAAAGGAAAGAACAATGTGGTTGCAGATGCTTTGTCTAGAAAACCCACTATCTGCTTACTGACCCGTATTTTCAGCTGACTTGAAGGCACTTTTGTTGGTGGAATATTCCAAAAACACATTTGCCTATGAGGTAATGGATGACAACACCTAGAATGATCGGTACAAAGTGGTGAATGACATCATTTACTATAAGAATCAAATATTTGTAGTACGGGAATCCAAATTGAAGTAGACAATCTTGAAGGAAGTCCATGACTCACCCTTGGCAGGACACCCAAGCTTCCTCAAAACTTACAGATGTCTCATGGAGAGGTTTTCATGGAAGGGTCTTAAATGAAACGTATTGCAATATGCAAGAGATTGTGCGGTTTGCTAGCAAAACAAATCCGAACATACTCTACCCGTCGGGTTATTGCAACCTCTGCCAATTTCAGAATAGAAGTGGGAAAGTATCTTGATGGTTTTCATTACTGGATGGTTTTCATTACTAGACTTCCCAAGGTGAATGGAAAGGATTGTATTTATGTGGTGGTTGACAGACTGATGAAGTACACACATTTCTTCGTCATCTCTTCGGACTTTCAGGCCGTACAGGTAGCCGATCTATTTTTTAGAGAAGTTTTTTGTTTGCATGGGTTACCCCAAAACATTGTTAGTGATTGGGATGGACGATTTATTAGTATCTTTTGGACATAATTGTTTCGACTGATAGGAACAAAATTGTCACCAAGCACTAGTTATCACTCTCAGACAAACGAACAAACGGAGATTGTGAACAAGTGGCTTGAAGGTTACTTTCGGAATTACGTTTCGGCACAACAATGGGCATGGGTCAAATGGATGCACCTAGGGGAATATTGCTACAATACCACTTACCACATGTCCATCGGGATGACACCGTTCAAAGCACTATACAGGTATGAACCCCTTTCCTTCATCGACATAGTTTTGGGTGACAGTCGCACAAGGGCAAGGGATTGGCTTTAGGAGGGGCAAAGCATATTGAGATGCTTGAAGGAAAACTTACAACAGGCACAAAATCAATAGAAAATCTTCGCCGATAGACATCGAATTGAGAGAACTTTCGAAGTGGGAGACTTGGTCTATCTTAGACTTCAACCATACCAGTAATCATCATTGAAGGAAAAGGGGAAAGAAGAATTGAAACCACGATTTTATGGTCCTTATCGGGTAGTTCACCACATCGGTAAAGTTGCCTATGAATTGGAACTTCCAGAGGGGAGTCGTATTCATAAAGTTTTTGATGTCTCCTGCCTTAAAAGAAGCTATGGGATAGAATGTCACGGTAGCTGCAGACCTTCCACCACTCAATGAAGAAGGAATGCTTGTATTGGAACCAATTGAGGTCATCGAAGTACGTGAGAAGAGACCTTGCGAAACCGCATGGTGAAGGAATATTTGGTACGTTGGAAACACTTATTGTTGGATGACGTGACATGGGAGGGCAAACACAATCTGCAACATCCAACATTGCATTTGCTTGAGGACAAGCAAAATTTGGGACGGGAGGACTGTAATGTTCCCGTTACAAAGTAAATTTTAATTAAGCTATTGTAATTGGTTTGGTTGATTTAATATATCTCAGAGCCATTTTTATTTTGTTCCGTAGTTTGTGTTGACGTAGGCTATCTTTGTACTCCCTCGGATAGATTTCCTCGACAGGTCTTTCAGCTTGGTTTGTAGGTAGTTATTAGGTATGCAATTTGGATTATTTCTTTATACTACGAATTCCTGTTGGAGTTCTTTGTCGTCACCATTTTGGAAGTGAAAGATCTTCCCTATTTGGTTTGTCCGATTTTGATGGGATTCAACCCTCACCCTATTTCGTTGCCTGTAACACTTCGTTGGGATATGGCAAGTTGGAGCACCATCGTTTGGCAATTATTAATTGAAGGTTGTTTGTGTTCGAATCTCTACACTTGTTTTGCATTTTTGATGAATTTGGAATCAATAGTTTAAAGAGAATGAATTCAGAATCAATAGTTTAAAGTGTAGATCTGAAATCATTCTTTTCGGTACCTCCTCCATTTCGCACAATACTGTGCGCAATTATCGCATGACCTCCAAGCTAAGTCGTACCTCCTCCCAAACGACCTCCATATACCCAACCATATAGCCTCCACCTACTTACCGTACAAACCCCATAGTTCCTACTAGACGACCACTCTGCTAATGATTCTCTTCACCGTACGACCCCCTTATACCTTTGTACGAGTCGACTGCTAGCCGTACGACATCTCTCTTCCATCGTATGACACTTTTGTGTCCCATAGCATACTATACGGCCTTCATCCTTGTTTGTACACTCCATTTTACATCCGTACAAGCATTCCAGTGGCAAATATATTGATTTTTAGGGGAGTTGTAGGTACGGGTCATCACAACCTTGAACGAGACAAGGACATGATTTGCATTTTATCGAGTATCTATTTCATGATTTCACTTTTCATTTGATGTATACATATTTATTGACATTTATTTAAATTGTGTTATTTCTCTATTCAAATTTTTAGGATTCAATTTGGTAGTTATAACTAAATTTCATGTGAACCTAGAATTTGAAATATTAGTTTATCTTTCTATTATATGAATTGTACTTAATAGTTAATTTGGAATTTCCCTTTCATGTGAATGAGTAGAGTAACTGATATAATTGTCACTCCTTTCATTCAAACAAGATCGTAATGGTATTTTATTTAATTAATGATTAAATAGACTACGGAAAAATTAGCATGTTACAAGGTCAATTATATTATAAGACCTTTCATTTACATAGTCTGACATTTCTATGGCACATCCTCTTCATCATGATTATACAACACTTCTTGTAGACTCCCACTTATCTCATGTGATAGTTTACTTCTAGCATATGACCTCCTATTTGGAATACATCAGTTACTCCTAGCACATGTTCTCCTATTTGAAACCCATGACTTTAATATCAATCTCATTAAGGAAAAACTTGATGTTTTTATTATATATGGCCTATACACTTTCGGATTCATGTATTGGTAGGAAAAACATTTGTTTAGCGAACAAATTGAAATGCAACATTATCAACATTTGGTGAATTTACTTCATTACCATAAAGTGGAATTAGTGATTTGAACAACTCACTCATCTTCTTGTACAACTTCATTAGTGAAAAAAATTGAGATCTTATGACATTAATGAGTGAATACGATTGTACAAACTTCTTTTGCTTTTACTATGCAACATTGTAAATCCTATTCCAGCATTTCCAATGTCTGTCTAGTTATCTTTGTCTGGTGGTGCCTTGTACAACCTACACTAGTACAATCGTCGCATTTTGTTGCATGGTCTCATGTTGAACAACGATTTGAGCAAGCTTCTCATTGTTTGCAACTTACATCTTGACATTTCATTTACAGCTCAAAAGACACTTGCACATGTTAATTCTAGTAAGTTAAGAATTTCGTTAGGGGTGAAGTACACGCTTCCCACATCTGACAAACACTTTAGTTCATTACACAAGAATTGTCATTCCATTTGTGCAATGAAATTCCTTGATGTGTGCCATGAGTTTGGGGTGGTTTTGAAGGTCTTAATTTGGGCCTGGTGGTAGGGTTGTTGACCCTAGACCTTGCAAGGGACACACATTCTTGATCCTCACTTTGTCCATTTGAATTTCCGAGTACATTAAAAGTTTGGTTTGTGAGGTATGCTACAAGTTTGTGATTGTAAGGCTCGTAAAGTCTTCATCTACTATATTGTCATTAGTCTTCTTGAATAATACTTTTCTATTTACTCATCTAGAAGATGACTTTTTTTTTAGCATAAAAATTCTATGTTGTGTTTCGATATTATTGGTTATTTGATTATGAATTATTATTTGTATTCATTATCTGCATTGGGTAGTTGTATTCCTCTTGGTAATCGTTGGGTCCTTTGAGATATTATGTACCGTTGAGGAACATAGGATTATCTAATTAGATGAAATTTGGTTCTTGTGCCTAAGATTTAGGCTCACATGTTCTCATTCTTACCTTTTTTACTACTATAAATTTCTTCCACAATTTTGTCGTAATTACTCAACAATTTGATCTCCGTTTGAAATGTATTTCTCAGTGCTCATCATGAAGCTTTGTGACAAAGTAAAAATGTTAAGCAATAATCTCAACCACTATTCCTCATAGTGTTTCTGGGAACACGCTTAACCATTAATCTTTTAGCCTCTTTGCAGTAGCACAAGTGTTGTTGACTAAGCTATCTCCCGCGCTTTGTCCCCTCCATCAACCATTTCTCCATCTCTCGTCTCTCCCTATCCAATCACGCCCTCGTTAGCCTTGAGCTTAGGGGTTCTCCTCTCCCCCACTTCCTCGCCACCTCCCCCCTCTTGTGGATGCTCCCCTGCCACCTCCCTCCTCCTGCAACCAGTCCCCGTACTCGCTCCACTTGTACATCCTATTTCTTCACTGATAGTGACCAATACCTCTTTGTCCACCACCTTAGATGGGTCCTCCCTTGAGATTCTTTCATCGACTTTGGAGATGCTCCCTCAATGTATGCTAAGCTTGCTCTCGCTTTGTAGGAGGCCACCCTCCTTTCCAATCCACACCACATCTTCCCTCTCTTATGTAGCCCCAAGCACAGGAGCCGTTGCCCCATGAATCAATTATTTGACGAGGAATGCAAGTCCTTTCACTGCTCAATTTGCTCGGCTTTCTGCACATTTTCTGCCCCCTTGTTCATCCAAGTGAGGCTTGCTTATCGTCACTTTCTTCACAACAAGAAGAGGTTGTTCCTCGTGCAATGTAGATCTGTTTGTGTGTCTCATATGCATTCTTCAAAGCTCTTCTAGAATACCCTGTTCCCTTGCTAGCCTACCCTTTCCCCCACCTTGGATCACCCTCCCTTCTCTCCCACACCTCCACTCTTTACGAGATCTCTGACCAATCCCCTCTCCACCACATCCTTTCGCTCCATTGCCACCTCTTTATTTCCTTCGACATTAGTGAGAGTATTAGATGCATGAACAATAATGAGATAGTGGATGAGGAAGGGTTCCGAGTCGAGCTCTTCAAGCTTGGTATTTTGACTTTGGGTTCCTTTCTCATAGTGTTCTTTAATGGAGTAGTTTGTACTGGCTAATCCTGAGCCTTGGTCACAACATATTATCTATTTGATTCATAAGTCCGGGTCAACTGTAAGCCCCAACAACTGGAAGACCATCACGATTGGGCATACATTTGCCAAATTGCATGCCGGTGTGATGAACACTATCTTATCCAAGGAGCTTGATTGACGACATTATCGGGCTAGGGGGCAAGTTGGTTTATGTACTGATTTCCAGACCATGGACCATATTTTGACTCTTCAAACTATCATTGAGGAGGCTCGACATTGTTCTGTGAAAGCCTACTATTGGTTTGTAGACTTTCACAAAGCTTTTGACTCTATTCCTCAGATGGTTCTCCTCCATTGGATTAGGAAGATTAGGATTTCTGAGATTCTTTTGGCGGCTATAATGCGGCTTTATGAGAGTGTTGTGGGTAGATTTAGGATTCTGAAGGGGTTCTCGAATCCTATTTTGAGCACTGTTAGAGTGAAGTAGGGTTGCCCTCTCTCCCCTACTCTTTTTGGTATTTACATTGATGAGCTTGAGGCTTTCGTTTAGGACTTCTCACTCCCTAGTGATGGTTGCTACTTGCACCATGTTTTGATCTCCATTTTACTCTTTGCCGAATATGTGGTTCTTTTGACTTCTTCTTGGGAGGGGCTCCAATGACTTCTTGATGGTTTGGGCTCCTTTTGTGACTTGCTACAGCTAGTTGTGAACTTGAGGTAAACTCTAGTGATGGTCTTCAACTGTTTGAGGACCTCACATCTGCATTTATGCTTTTAGGGTGAGGAGGTGGAGATCACACCCTCCTATATAATGTAGGGGTTAAGTTCCGACCCCCATTTTAGTATGTTACCTGCCATGCAGCCCCAAGTGAATAAGGGACTTGGTTCTCTGGCTATGCTTGAGAGATAGTGCTTTAGACATCATTTTCAAGACACCACAACCAAGATGTCCTTCTTGGGCTCCTTGGTTAGACCCACCGTCCTCTTTGAGTGTATTGTGTGGGATCCTCTCTCGTCGAGTCCTATCGTTCTTCGATTGAGAAAGTCTAGACCATCTTTCTGCATCTTATTAGATGTCATGGTCCACTCCCCATAATATTATCTTGGTCGAGTTTGAGGCTCATCTTTTCAGGCTTGGGACTATCTTTGATTTGGTCTCCATTGGCTTTAGGGCTTCGCGAACTCTGATAAGGGTCGTCATAGGTATTCTTACCTGGCCTATTGCTCTTCATAAGTGGTTGTTGGGCTCGATTCAGCTGGCAGAGCTTGTTGTCAGTTCACCCAATCCTCTACTCTTCTTGGTTTGATTGGATTGCAATGGACTGCCTTCCCACCTTCCAGTTCCCTTTGGATGCCCATGCTCAACTACTCCCCCCTAGTGGGAGCTAAATGAGCATGTTAGGGTGTATATTTACATGCAATATATTATCATATGGAGTAACACTCTAGGGGGACTATGACCAAAGATGGCCATTTATGTGGAGGATTACATGGTTATTCACGATTCGATTATTCTGCGCCCTTGATACCTCACTCATTGCTGGACTCATGCCCTCTACAACTCTCTGAGGTCTTTTAGGGCGGGCTCTCACTGACTACGTATTTAGATTGATCACCAGATTGATAGGGCTAAGAAGATTTGCTGCTACCGTTCCCTTTAGGAGGTGGAATTTGATTCCCAATTTATCTTTTGATGCCTTATCTAGTATGAGATCATGGCGAGGCTTCATTGCTTTTTAGAGTGTACAAGTCCCTTTCTTCTTTCTACAGTTATGTTGATCAGTAGTGTTGTGCCCTCTTTCTCCAGGAGACCATGTGGCTTCATGACCATACTTTGGAGTCCTATTTTTGTCGAGGCAAACATCTGACCAGCTCATCACCTCTTTCTTCATGCCTAGGTCTCCTACCCAAGGGAAGAAATAGACACTCAACCCTATTTCTTCAGGTCACACTAGATCTATGAGGCCTTACAGAGGACACACTCAACTACTTCACCCTTCTTCCAGTGGCTTTTCTAGACGGTTAGGCACCCGACCTCACACCAGACCATATCCTTGGGGTCTGGTATGCTTCTTGCCTATAAGGATTATTTAGCCTTTTTTGGTTCTGTTCTTTTCATAGTTACACTACCCTCGGAGACGCTGGAATGGGGGGACAAGTTTTCAAGATAGGGGGATAGATGGGCCTTAATTTGGGGACAGTGGGGGGACGACAGTAGGGGATAGGAGGGGGCATATGTATACATATGGTACTTAAAATGCTAGTTATGAAAATATGATTACAATATAAGATATATAGATGTAAAAGAGTAAATACTTGAACATTGTATTGAAGTGGAACATCAAACATTAAACATAAATAATCGAATCTGCAAATAGTTAGCATCAGGATGTCCCCCATCCTTGGTGGAGGTGGGGGAGTCTGGTGGTGCCGTTGGGGATTTGGGGACGGAGTCGCCAAGTCCCCGGTGTGTTGAAGACTTTGGGACTCAGGTGATGTTCTTCAATTGCTTGAAGACCTCCCATCTCCACTTCTATTTTCAGGGCTTAGAGATCAAGATTGCATCCTCTTACACTTACATTGGGGCTAAGTACTCCAGTCCCGCTTCAGTTTGAGATCTGCCATTCAACCTTAAGTCAATTAGGTGTTAGGTTCTTTGGCTATGTTAGAGAGAAGTGCTCTAGACATCACTTTCAGGACACTACATTCAAGTTGTTTGTCTTGAGTTCCTTGTTTAGGCCGACAACACTCTATGACATTGTGGTGTGGAGCCCTGTCTCCTAGATTTCAATTAGGCTTCGGTCGAGCATGTCCAAACCCTTCTATTTCTGGGCATCATTAGATATCAACGATCTACTACTTACAATGTCATTTTGGCCGAGTATGGGGCCTATCCTTTCATACTTGGGGCATTCTTCGATCTGGTTTGGTCCCTTCACCGCCATCAGGGTTTTGCAAACTCGGCCGACTACCATTACATATACTCTTACCTAGCCTGCTATTCCTCTCAGGTGGTTATTGGTTTCGAACCTGTTGGCAAGGCCTATTGCTGGTATGCCCAATCCTCTTCTTTATTTGGTTCAATCGGGATTGACATTGATCTTCTCCCTCCCTTCCAATTCTCACTAGATGCTTTCGCTCACCTTCTTGCTTCTTAGTGGGAGTTGAATAGGCACGTTAGAGTGGACATTTACCGATAGTATTTTCTCATGCCCTGGAGTAACCTTGTGGGGGGACTTTGTTCGAGGATGGCCTTTTACACAAAGCAATACATAGATAATTAGTATGGGGATGTCTTATGCCCTTTCTATTTGACTCAATGTTGGTGTCATACGTTCCACATCTGTTTGGGTTCGTTTAGAGTCGGTCGCCATCGACTTTCAGATTGACCATCAGATCGATAGGGCTGACCGGATGTGTCACTTTTGTGGCCTAATTGAGGTGGAAATGGAGACCCATTTCATATTTCGTTGTCCCATCTATTATGAGATTAGAGGAAGGTTCGATTGCTTGTTCAGGGAGCGTAGATTAGTTTCATCTTTCTTCAAATACATCGACAAACAATGTTTTGCACTTTACCTCCAAAAGGCCATGCAACTCCGTGACTACATTGCAATTCTGTTTCCCTTTGTGCCAGATTTTGGATCAGCTTATTATGTCCTTTTTCTTGCCAACATCTCCTCGAGGTATGAAGCGATCGCTTGTATCTCCTAGTCACACTAGATTTGCGAGACCCCGTTGTAGGTACACTCGACAATGTCACACCATCTCCAACGATATTCTAAAATGCTCTAGGATCCACTCTCGCCCTAGATCATATCCTTCAGTATTGTACTTCTTTGCTTGCTCTTTCCTCGAACACTGCTTTTTGGTCTTGTTGGTGGCTGTTGCTTTGGTTGTATGCATTCAGTCCCTTAGACTCTTTTGTGGTTCATTCTCTTGTAAGTTCTGGCGTCCGAATTCACCAAACCCCAAAAGAAATAAAATTCATAATTCACATAACAGTATTACAGTCAGAGGACAGTTGGGGTTTTCACAGATTACCTAAATCACATATCAAATAGTCAATGGTTATTAATATCAAGTATAGTATTGATTAAGGTGAGGCATGATACAATAAGAAGGCATGACATAATATGCTGGCATTAAGAGTGCTCGGTAACCAATATAGTAATGAAACGGTTTGATTAGTAGAATGATTATAAGTCATGTCTTTGACAACATAAAAGGAGGAGCAATGAGAATGACAAAGGATGACAAATAAAAAAGCAAGACAAACGCAAGAAATAATAAAAACAAAACTGTTTGCTTGTGTTGACCCGACATTAGCAAGGAGGAGAACATGAAATGTGTGGGGAAGCATCTAGAGGCATAAGTGAATAATGTAGAACTAAATCTAACTCAACAAGTGAAGCAATCTAATGGCAGTAAAAATATAAAAAAGAAAATATATTAAACATATGCTACAGAAACAAGGCAAAAGTCATTATGAAGAGCAAGGTTACATCTCTTGAGAAGACTAGCGATCAATATTGGGATTAAATTTCATATTATTGTGCTATGTCCCCAAATTTAATGTAGTAATTAATTAATTAATTGGTCCTAAGAATAAAATAAAATAATAAAAAACATTTAATTAATTAATAAATAAGGGGCCGAAATTAATAAAATAATGAAATAATTAATATCGTCGGCCTATACCTGTAAATCTCTAGATGCTTTTTGGAGGTCTTTATAAGGAGATTTCTGAGCATTGTAATGGATCATGAATTGGATTTGATTTCCCTTTTTATATCTGGAGGGTGGAAGCTGAAAGTAGATTGTGCACAATTTTAGAGGTGTAAGACCCTCCCTATTTTGTGATCACAATTTTGGTGGTGCAACGTCACCCTATTCTATCATTGGAGATATTGCTGACATAGTTCACATTGTATGTAATCGGCAATTGTCTGAAGCCATTATATTTCACCATTTGGTGACGACTCTTGTCTATCAAATCTTTTGCAACATTGATCAAAGTCATGCTAGTTGGTATCCACATCAATTAATCTGCATTGCATTTGTTGAACTTCTTTAATCCACACTTCTAGCACCAAGCTTATTGACTGTTCTAGTGATTGACCGGATTGGAGAATGCATCCCATTTGTGCATATGAATTAATACCATTTTGAAGGGAAACTTGGGCAGTGTCGAGTCTAAAGATTGATACTACTTGTGTGGTTTCTCCTTGATATCTTTGTCTATGCAAATTGATCTTTAGCATCAACTTTAGATTTAATCCATTCAAGGGATCCCAAGCTTTGTAAATGAATTTGCACCTCTCCCCACCATTTTCTCACCATATGATACTCCCTCCCTATATGTCATTGTACGCCTCTATAAAGGTCACTGTACCACTTGCCCATTCTCTCCCATCGTACAGATAACATAGACTCATCCCTCCATCATGTGGACGATCTGCTTTCTACCGAACATATAGGGAGGTCACTCCCTTGTACACAACTATACCTACACTCTCACTACTTCACCGTACACCTCAACTCATGCCATTGTACGATCAATATTCCCGTACAAACCAACATCCCTGTCAGTGCACGCCTCATTCAAACTTCAGTCCATACTCCATCAAAACATCTCCACTATATGACTAAGTTTGGATTGGTCTCCACTCAGAGATTTCAATCGTACAAACATTGTTAGAACCATACGTTGGGGCAATTGACTTTCTGGATTTCATCGTAAGGACATAGAACTCCACATCACATGCACCAAGCACATTACAATTGTAGATCAGGATTTTGTCTTAGTCAAGAACATTACAATGGTACCAAAGCTAGTGATCTTGTTAGTCTGTCGGGTATTGAGATCAAATCATGGCGTCGAGTGATGGGTTGGTTAATGCACCGAGAGAGCTAAAAAGAAATCAACAAAGGCTTCATGAGTAGGTGAAAGAAACACCTTACCTCTTGGCGGGAACAAGGTCATTGATGACAACTTTCACTTCTAGGGTCGAGCGTTAGGAATTACAAACACCCACCTTGGTTGAGTCACTAGAGAAAATCAAGCAAGATTGAGTGATCAACAGATGGGGGAAGGACATATCTCTGAAAGATTATATAGAATTGTGAATGAAATTTCCGTCATCTAAGCATCATAGTCTGAAGCATGAAATTGATAATTGACTATAGGATGAAGTCATACAAACACTAGAGGATATAGACAAACAAAAGACTTTAATTGCCCCTTCAGATGAAGAACAACAGAAATGTCAAGGCAATCAGAAGGTTGAGGAAATTGTTGATGATTCAAAAGACAAGAAAGAGAAACACGACAATAGAGAAGATTTGAAATAGAATGTCAACCAAGTCAATGTTGAAGTAGACAATCACAATGTTGTGAGTGGGTGGAACAAGATCAAGGTCGTGAATCTAAAAGAGAGCATGGACAATGATCTAGAGTCACATAAAATGAATTATGGACTTAGAGCATGGGGCAGAGGTGTAGGCGCTTCAAACACTCATGTACAGGAACAATTGCTACCATTGATTGACTTTGAAATTTATCTTCCGGTGGCATTCAAGGTATGCATAATGGAAATATTTTTGAATGAGGCACTTCATCGTGATTACAACAAGACCTCGCTAAGCTATGAATAGGATGGCAAGGACTATACAGAGGTAATTCAAGATTGGTGTCTTTGGAAACCTAGAGACTTTAGACATGACAATGTTTGTATCTAATTGGTGCAGTGGAAGTTTTTCGATAGTGTGACATAGTGAAGGTTTGATACCAGTGCACTCAGTTTACTCATTACACCTGCATGGTTGGTTTGGGATCTTGGAGTTGATGACATTTCTCAATTATGAATTGTTCGAGGGCAAGCAATCTTTGGGTAGTGAGGATTTGTGATGTCCCCAATTTAACGTATTAATTAATTAATTAATTGTTCCTAAGAATAAAACAAAATAAGAAAAGGACATTTAATTAAGAAATAAGGGGCCCAAATTAATAAAATAATTAATATCATCGGCCTATACTTGTAAATCCCTAGATGCTTCTTGGAGGCCTTTATAAGGAGATGTCTACATTGTAATCGATCATGAATTGGATTTTATTTCTCTTTGTATTTCTTGAGGTTGGAGGTTGAAGGTAGTTTGTGCATAGTTTTGGAGGTGAAAGACCCTCCCTATTTTGTGATCACAGTTTCGGTGGTGCAATGCCACCCTAGTTTGTCATTAGAGATATTGGTTAGATATTTCACTTGAATGTAATAGACAGTTGTGAAGCAATTATTTTTCACCATTTGGTGGTGACTCTTGTCTATCAGATCTTTTGCAACATTGATTGAATTCATGGTGGTTGGTATCCACATCAAATAATTTGCATTGTGTTTGGCAAACTTCTTTAATCTACACTTGTAGCACTTGACATATTGATTTTTCCTATAATTGATCGGATTGGAGAATGGATCCCATTCTTGCATATGAGGTAATACCATTCTGAAGGGAAAGTTGGGTGACATCGGGTCTGAGGATTAATACTTGTTGTATAGCTTCGCTTTCATATCCTCGTCAATGCAAATCGATCTTTGGCATCAACTTTAGATTTAATCCATTCAAGGGATCCCAAGCTCTATGCATGAATTTGCACCCCTCCCCATCATTTTCTTTCTATAAGACACTCCCTCCCTATCTCTCTCACTGTACACCTCTATAAAGGTCACCGTACAACCTCCCCATTCTCTCCCACCGTACAAATAACATAGACTCATCCCTCCATCCTGTAGACTGCCTTCTTCCTATCGTAGAGACATAGAGATCACTACTGCATAGATAGCTATATCTACACTTCCACTACTTTACGATATATGAAACTTATTTCATTGTACGGTCAATAAACCTGTTCTAACCAACATCTCTCTCACTGCATTTCTCATTCCAATTTCTGTCCATACTCTACCAAAACATCTCCATTATACGGCTAAGTTTGGATCAGTCTCCACTCAGAGATTTGAACCGTATGAACATTGTTACAACCATACATTGGGGCTATTCAATTTTCGGCTTTCATTGTACGAACATAGAACCCCACATCATGTCCTTCGAGCACGATACAATTGCAGATAAGATCTTTGTCTTAGTCGGGAACACTACATATTGTGCGTAGTTTCTTGACTAGTGCATAGTGGGGAATATAAAGATAATTATTGAAGGATACAAAGAATACATCGATTGAGGAGGATAGGGATTGAAGCCCTAATTTTGTGGTCTGGCTATTTCAACGTCAAAGATAACACTTACAACAATCAATATAGTTGCGCGAGTAAGATGTTTACAATTACCAAATATATCTATCAAGCTTGAGGATATTGTAAACATTGATACCCTTATGAGCAATATTGAAAGTAAATGCATGAAATGAATATTGAACATACAATGAACAAGTTATTAGAGGAGAACAAACAACACAAAATTTCACAATGGAGGTTCTATTTAATAATGCCTTTTCTAGGAGATAAAGCAAAATATATATATATATATATATATATATATATATATATATATATATATATATATAAAACTGAGATTATATATATAATAAATAACAAAGATGTGTCTATTGCAGGAGATTTAAGACAACTACCATTGCAATCAAGAGTATGTTTGGGAATCTCTACTTGCACATCCTCAGAACAAACAACGAACTCGTACTAAAAGCGGATGTTAATCCAGCTTGGGAGAGGCATGCATTAAATCATATAGGATATCCTACTCAACATCCATCGAAAAGATGCACTGCAAAAAACATAACCTAATGGATAGACATAGGCAAAAGAAAAGAAATGGAAATCAATGAAAAGCTCATAGGGATATAAAACATCGACCATATAAAAACATAATAGCCATAAAGATTAGGATGATAGGTTGATGAGTTTTAAGTTAGCATGGAGAAGAAATTGACTCATAAATCGTCCACCACTTAGAGATTTATTACTTAAGTTGTATAAGATGCACGAGTCGACACATTGCCAAGAAATCTCCTTTAGGCAGCGAATGAGAAAAGAGATCAAGATATAGTACCAAATTATATAAGGATAATTAACAGTTTATAATGATATTGAACATGACAAGGGACTTAGGATAGAGAAGAAAGTAAAAAAGCATTCACCAACACAAGGAATGTTAAACATTCTTTCAAGAAGAGATCAAACTCATCCATTGACAGAGAGACCAAATATGTCCATAAAATACAACAAGACATAAAGCTATCCATCTTGTAGACAAGAAAAATCCCATATACTGGATTTAGTGTGAGGAGATATCTTTAATAGTAGTAATTCATTTTAATATATAACAAACTTGGAAGTTAGAGTTTATACAAGTGTTGTGAACCAACCAATCATGCATTACATTAAGATAATTATTAAGAGTATTGGTTTCAATAGGAAGAAATCTGCTTCAAATTATAGATTGTCTTAATATAACAAAGGAAACAAATGGGAGACATGTTAGAAATAGTAGTCCACCAAGATAACTGGGGGGGGGGGAATCGGTTATCCAACAATTAAAACATTTATCTTCTTTAAACAAACTTGACCATTCAACCAAAGTAAATAACAACCATAATTACTTGTTAGAGGATGGACTTTGTTAGGAGTCTATTACAACATTTAGTACATAGAGTCCATGTTAGGAGACTTTCAATCCTTGTTAGGAGATTCCAACCTTGTTAGGAGTTGTGCCAACCTTGTATACAAGAAGAGCCCATTGCCCAAACATGCAATTTCAACTACAAGAAGAGCTCACTGCTCAAACATGCAATTTACTGTTATGTTATTTCGTTTGTTCTGTCAATTGAATCAACCACTGTCAGACCTTGTAGACCAGGTCACGAACCTGGGACCCAAATAACAAACCTTGGATCATTGAGCAAAACCTCGGCAATGAAGTTTTCTTCACTTTTGCTTTGCTTTGCTTAACTTCGCATCAATACAATTCCGTACCATCTCATGCATACACATCTATGCTAGATAAAGGAAAATGTCCTTCCTTTATGTCGAGTCCATAAAATAATTCCTTGAGTCGGCTATTAGACCTTCTCAATTAATCATTATAGGACCACATCAAGAACACGTTACACTTAGTGATAACATTAATCTTTCGTCTTGCAACTTGAATAACTTGTCGTACATGCAATATTATCACGCGTGAGCTTAGCCACATCGTCACCAACATGTCTTCTACACATCCTCAACCTCGATTCTTAGAATAACAATTTTGCTAAGAGATATAACAAGTTTACCAGAACATGCCTCTGTAAACTCTATCTCAGAATAGATATCACCAAAACTTACATAACTTGTTCCAAACTTATCATTTCTTCCTCCGACGTTAATTGCATATACTAGATACTCAGATATATCTCCCATAACCTTGGATAGTTAGAATACTCAACTAGCCGTCCATACCAACTTGATCTTTCTGTTGTTCTTCTGTTATATACTACAGAAAATTGTTATGTTGACATAAATGACAAACTCAGTCATGAATGTAACATATCATCATAGTAACATATCTACAATATTTCCCCATAGGAATATCATCCACATTCATGCTTCTAGCAATCTCCCCCTTTGTCATTGATGGCAACATAGATGAAAAACATCTAGTTCCAATAATACCAACAAAAGATTGTTCATTTTTTCTTTTCAAATCCTCTTCATCAATCATTCTCCCGATTGATATACCTCAATGTGCTTTCCATCAAATTGTCATTCCATGCTGTACATGTTGTTCTTCTCCCCAACATGATTTCCTCATGATGTTTTTCATGCCGAACTTCTTCGCTATTGACATCAATGTCAAAGGTTTACATCAAACTTTGCGACAATTGATTCTTACTAGCTTAAGTGTTCAAAGACACTGTTAAAAAACAACATTCAACAAGAGTCCTAGATGAATTTGTCCATCACAGATACTCCCCCATACAAGAAGCATCAGCATTTAGTCCAGACAACAATGGTGCTCTGTTACATTGGAGTGATACACTCTTGCATTTTCTACTCTGATGTAGGGAGGGGCATAACCCCTAGCATACCTTGCAAATAGTCAAAAGTCTTATTGGGAAGAGGCTTAGTGAATATATCTGCAATCTGCTCTTTCGTGCTTACATACTCCAATCTAATTTCCTTATCTACAACTCTCTCTCTCAACATGTGATACTTAATTGAAATGTGCTTAGTCTTCGAATGCAACACTGGATTCTTAGACATATTTATTGTGCTTGTGTTGTCACAATTTATGACAATAGGTTCACTGATTTCTATCCTTATATCCTTCAGCATCTATTTCATCCAAACAACTTGATTGTAGTTGTTTACTGCAGCAACATATTCTGCTTCTGCTGTACTTTGTGATGTACAATCCTACTTCTTGCTCAAGCAAGAAACCCATCTTCCTCCAAGAAAGAATGCTCCACCACTGATGTTTTTTCTGTCATCCATACTGCTTGCCCAATCAGCATCAGTATAAGCACTTAGAGTAAAATCATTAGATCTATCATACCACAATCTGAACTTAGATGTTCCCTTCAGATATCTGGATATCCTTTTAACTATTGCATAATGTGCTTCTCTGGTATCAGCTTGGAATCTTGCAACAATTCCAACTGCATTTGCTATATCCGGCCTTGTGTGAGTCAGATATTGCAAATCTCCAATCGTAGATCTGTACTTCTTCTGCTCAACAGTAGGTGTCTCATCCTTTGTAGATAACTTGTGTCCAATTACCATAAGTGTTCCAACGGGTGTACATGTTTCCAAACCAAACCTTTTCAGTAAATCCTTCAAGTACTTAGTCTGAGAAATAAATATTCCTTATTTATTCTGTACAATCTGCAATCCTGGAAAATATTTCATTTCTCCTATCACGCTCATCACAAATTCTTTCTTCATCTTGATGAAACCCAAGATTCTAGAATCTATTTGTGCGCATTGTCTAATTTTTTCAAGTTGTGAAACAGACTATTCAGATTGGGACTCTTTTCATTTCAGTAAAATATATGGATATGATCAAAAGATTTACTATGTAGGGTTGTGTGTTCATATATGTTTCATCCAGATCAGATTGAACTAACAATAGCAACTCCAGATTTTACAAGAAGTTATTCAGCACTGACTGCTCTTGGGTGAGAATTAGGAAGGAGTTCACATTTATCGTTCAGGATTGTTCATTTTATGGCAAAGGCTGAAGCTTACGTTTACAGTATATATATTTGAGGCTTGATCTCTACATTATTACATATGGGGAGTTTCAGACGATGGGCTGAAGGAAGATATATTTTATATTATCTTTCTTCAAGAATGTGAGCACCAACTCGAAGTAAGAAGACATTATCTACAAAATTGATAATGCTTCAATTGTTCAAATTTTAGACCAGACATGAAGGTTATTTATATCACATCAATGAAGGCTTGAGGAAATGTGCAGTAAGTAAAGAGATTTGAAAAAATTACTAATTCCATGAAAATCATCAATGAAATTGTATGGGCAAGCAGGGGATTGTTTCATATACACGAAGATTGGAGACAGACCGAGAATGGTACAGTTCAGAGTTGTATTCTGAATATAGAGAAGCATTCATCTGATTCTATTCAGAAAAGCTGGTACTTGCATGATTTATGAAGCAAAGGACATATGGACCTGAAAATGCAACTAACTTTCCTTGCAGCCTGCCCAGCCAAAGCCTGTCTTCACTATTTTCTTTTGGAGTCTCGTCCCATGCCATAGAACATTGACAAATGAATGGTAATCCATATTGCACTCAGTACTGATGGTGTGAAAAATGATGAGTTTCAAGCTCCAGGAGCCACGATGGAGATAGTGCAGTAGCAAGGCTTTTTTCTAAAGAAAATATATGATAGAACCAATGATTTGGTATCCACAACAGTCTTATGTAGCAACAATCTCGGTTGAAGAGGCCCAGGCAGATTTATACATGATATAAATACAATTGAAAGAAAGAGAACTGAAGTTAAAAATCACAACAAAGAAGATGGGACTGGAGAGTCATGTGTGTATGAAGATGTCTGAAGATCATAATAAAAATAAATGTGTACAGTATCGAGCACAGCTCGAAAGCAGTATCAAAATCATTGAGGGAAGATTTGAATGATACTATATTCGAGCAATGTATCATGAAACGTGCTTGCCCATGTGTAATAGTTTGCTTCATCCGTTTTTTGTTGAGGAATGTTGAAAGGAACTTCTGTCCCCATCTTCTTGCGATTCTTGCTATGTTTTGGTCTTTGCCATGTTATGTTTTTAAAAGCCTTATATCACAAAAGTAACATAGGACGACAATACAGGTTTGAGAGGATAAGCACCAACACAATGGAAGGGTAGGGCCGCTTGAGCAAGGAGATTTGCATCGATGGTTGAGGAGTTTCTATTAATATTTTATGTCACTAATGTTATGGTATCTCTGTTGCAGGTCTGGAGGTATGTGCGTGAGCATGGAGTTTTTTATTTGTCTGAAGGATCGCATTCGATTCTGCAAGCACCATCGAAAAATAGAACACACATATTGTGAATTGATGAATACATGTTCAAGCGGTGGACGCAAAGGGCATAAATACATGCTGACAAAGAAATATAAGACGAGTAATTGAACCGCCGGTTATATTTGGATATATTTAAAACTTATATTAAATACTTAAGAATGGTTAGTTATTAGTATTGGAAAGGTGCAAGGTTTGATTAAGTAACCAATGCCTTTTGGTGCTTTATAAATATGTAATGTAAAATCAAACAAAGGACATTGTTCATATTTAAAAAAAAAAAAAACTCTCTGCATTCCTAAAGCTTATATGACATTTAAATTTTTTCCTTGAAAAAGATTGAAGTTTGAACCAAGCTCTTGGATAGTGAACTATTGGGCATTAATTTCAATATTGTGTGAAAATTGTGTTGAATGGAGCATTAACATTTGAATGTCTTCAATACAATTCTTTCTGCAATATAATTAGTAAGATTTTTATTTGCTTTAGAGGTAAAGTACTATATAGTTTGTCCTTTGTGATCCTCTTTATTTTCTATTAATAATTTGTTATTAGGATAAGTGGATCAAATTGTTCGTTGCTTTTTAAACCCGACAAATACAAATATTGTGATTGTTTCTTTATTTGTATCTATTTTCTCCCTATAAGGGTTAAAACATCATAGACTAGTTTAAATACGCATAAATACGAGGTTATTTGATGCATCCTAATAACTGAATTTTTTATAGATTTAATATACATAATTTCATAGAGTTGTATATGAAAACATATAGTTTTGACTCTATCGCCCTATTAAATATTAGCACTGATCATTAAATTCGCTCATAATTCTCAATATGTTTACTGACAATATTCTAATATTTTTTCTTTTAAGGGTTTGATATCTATCTATTTTAATAATTCACTTTTAATCTTATTTCAGCATCCACAAGTTTATTAAAGTAATCGTATTTTCGAAGATTAATACTCACCATTACCAATCCAAAAGTTTTCTTAAACTCTTCCATTTGAAGAAACTGTCTTTGCATTGAATCTATTTGCTATAAACGTCTTGGATCCAAGTTTGTTGTCTAGGATTAGGTGCATCGGCCTTGGTTTTGCAGAGCCAAAAGCGTAGAGGATCTAGATTGAATTGATTGATCCTGTCAAGTTGGCCACAACCAATTAGATGTCCCAGCATTGAGCAGGCAAGGCTCGTAGGATTCTAATCTACGGTTTTGGGCACCAACACATCTCTTCTGCAAACTTCTTACTTTCTTCATCATTTCTTCCAAATATGATGTCATCAACAAATATTACCAAAATCATCAGACCATCATCAATTTCTTTCTAGCATAGATTATTGTCTGCCATACCTTTTCTATATCCAAGCTTTGTCAAATGCTTGTCCAACCTTGCATACCAAATTCTCGGTGCTTGCTTCAAGCCATACAATGCTTTCTTCAGTCCGCATACTCTGTCCTTGTCATCTGTCAAAGGGTATCCTTCAGGCTGTTAAATGTAGACTTCTTCAAGTTCTCCATTCAGAAATGTTGACTTGACATCCATCCGATATACTTTGAATTTCTTTTGTGCTGCATAGGCTAAGAATAATCTTACTGCTTCCATTCTAGCCACTGGAGGACAGGTCTCATCATAATCTATTCCTTCTTGCTGTGAGTAACCTTTACATACCAATCTTGCCTTGTTCCTTACAACTTCACCTTGTTCATTCATCTTGTTCTTGAATACCCATTTAGTTCGTATCACATTCTTGTCTGCTGCTCTCGGAACCAATTCTCATGTCTCATTCTTTACTATCTGATCCACTTCCTTTTTCATGGCTTGTTTCTAGCAATCATCTTTACATGCTTCATCTGCATTCTTAGGTTCAACTTTCTAAAATACTCCCCCATAGGAATATCATCAGCATTCATGCTTCCAACAATCTTGCAACAAGACATTACATTGCACTCACAACCATGTACAAGTCCTCTACAAGTCCACTCTCAATGTTCCTTGGACTAGGTTCTTGTACTCTCTTCTCTCGGAAGTCATCACCACCAATATATATAGTTGTAATATGTAGTATAAGTTACTCTCAAGCATCTTTTTCCAATATTGAATGTATGAATGTGTTGCTTATTTGTTAAACAAGGGCATTGTATGCTTTGTTTGGGATTAGTTTGTGTCTTACAAGTTCCACCCAATTGCTTTTTGCTTGCATATTGTCTATGAGATTCTTCCTCTACTTTTGACTAGGACTTCGACTAATGCTTTGATTTTTCCTTCTTGATGAACTTGGGCTTTTCCTTTGTCGTCCTTTGTTGTACTATTCTTCTCGATTGTCTTACTCACTCACTTTTCTCTTGTATTGAAGGGATTTTGTTCAGCTGTTCGCCTTCTAGTGGTGTCACAATCTTACTCCCCTCCGGTTTTGTTCTTATGTTGTAGTAGTTTTTTTCTAGTTGCTTCCAATCCCTCTCTTCCTTGAGGTCTTGAAGGGTTATAAGATTATGTGCAAGCAATCTTGGTAGTCTCCAGAGAATAGTCAGCTTCATCATTCAGTGTTAGGTTATCTTGAATGTTGCTCTTAGGGATCTCTCATTGGAGAGGCTCCTTTCGTATGTATGAGTTTATGGATACTTTTGATAGTTACGGTAAGTCTTGTGTTGGTTTGTTTTTAATTGTGCATTCTTGTTCTTCAGTATTAGCTACTTACTGTTCACCCATGGGTTAGCCCATTACATTGTCATATTACTTGCCTGTGAATTATATAATTTCCATGATCGATAATTGCAACGACGACAGATTTTTACTACCTTACTCTATTAATCATAAAAATAAACAAAAGTACTAGCATACAACAATTATGTGTTTACAACAAATCACTAGTAACTACCAATCGACAACTCATTTGGAACTATTGATTTCAATTAGTGTTATAAGACTCACCGCCTCAAACTCAACAAGGTGATTTTTGACTTTGACTTTGACTTAGCATTTGGATTCAGCTAAACTTTTTTCATGCATTTTGCAATTAACACATGTACATGTTTACATTGATAACATAAGTATAAATGCAAATTTACGAAGAAAATGAGGTAAACTAAATAACACTTTTGAAAATAAAAAGCATCGCTATCAAATGTCTACAATATTCATGAAATATGAAACCCATGGAGTCGAAAGTTCAAAATGTATATCAAATTAAAAGCTAGAGCCTAGAAGATTAAGGCTCATAGTAATCTATAACAATGACTAGTCGACCATGAAACCTTCCTATGTGTATGCCTTTGATTGAGACTGACGTTCACATCCTCATCTTCATCATCCTTAGATCCCTCACTCTTAGCCTCAGAGTCCTCCAATGGGTCTCCATGCACTCTAGCTTTCCTACCATTACTACAACTTTTGCTCTCTATCCACCTGATTAACCTGTTCCAAGTCTTCATAACTTAGACCAAATCATTAACCTCAGTGTTCCACTCTGCTTGTAGAGTCAAAAGTTCAAAATGTATATCAAATTAAAGGCTAGAGCCTAGAAGATTAAGGCTCATAGTAATCTATAACAATGACTAGTCGACCATGAAACCTTCCTATGTGTATGCCTTTGATCGAGACTGACGTTCACATCCTCATCTTCACCATCCTTAGATCCCTCACTCTTAGCCTCAGAGTCCTCCAATGGGTCTCCATGCACTCTAGCTTTCCTACCATTGCTACAACTTTTGCTCTCTATCCCCCCTGATTAAGCTATTCCAAGTCTTCATAACTTAAGACCAGATCATCAACCTCAGTGTTCCACTTTGCTTGTAGATCAATCTCCTCAAAAATGACGGGGGATGTGTTAAAGTCAAACATGTTGAAGTTTGTAACTGTGATAGAGATCTTTATCTATGATTTTATGAGAGAAATTTCTTTGTTATGATCGTTATGGTCATCTTTAGCTGAAAGAGATATTTGTGATTATATTTAAGTTAATATTATGTAAAAAGACCTGTCATACACCATGCGAAGAGGCATGCGTATGAAAATTTGAAGTGTTGTATATATGGAAGTATGAAGTGTCTTATTTTTGGGACACAAAGATACCTTCATGTGAAATATGAAGAGTCTTATGCAATCTATTTATGTGATGACTTGCTTTATGTAAACTAGCTAGGTGAAAGCCTTGTTCTTGAACATTGATTGTCAATAATAGTGATATTTTGTTGGCGTGGCTCAGTTTTTCCCATCAAGTGGAAGGGTTTTCCTAGGATAAATATATGGAGTCTTTGTGTATTGTTTATACTCTTTCATTGCTGTTTATCTAATTACTGGGTAAAAACTTAACATAGTATCAGAGGCACGTTCGATAACAACAATTGAGGGAACACTGAAATTTGTAACTTAATAAAGCTTCTCAGAATTCTATGTGTATCAATGGGTAGTGTTGTTTCTCATATCCTAGATTGAATGTCAAGGAATTTATATATTTCCAGAGGGAAATCAAATATTGGAGAGCAGACATGATGTTAGTGCAGACCCGACTTCTTGAACTTTTCAATCTACAAATGGAGTGTGTTAGAGCATACAAAGACCGAAATGTGAAAATATGGAATTTAGGAATTAAGAAAGTGATTGTCACAACACATGACTCTGTACCATAACCTGCTCCATCTCCTAGCACTGTTGCTAAATAGCCCAGTCTGGGCACAATTATGCTTAGAGAGAAACAATGTGTGTCCAGACAACAACATGAAATAGGGATTGTTCAATAGGCCTGACATGCAATCCTTACCCATGTCAGTGAATACCAAGCTATAAGAGAAGTTGAGAAGTTGCATGGACGAGTTGCTTTCAGCAATATGGGTGGCACTCATTCAAGGAGTATGTTGTGCACTGAAATCAGTTTGCTAATAAGTAAATAATGGGCCCTTGAGGGAAGATTAATCAATACCCTACTTTTACTAAGAGTGACGATCTAATAGAAGATCTGTGATACAAGGATTCTTGTGTAGAAGAATTTGGACCATTATTTGGTGATATGGTATATTGAGCACGAAATTTGCAGAAGGCTAAAGGAGCTTTTCAGGCATGTTGTGATTAGTCAATTACCAACAAGCATCTTTGCTATGGTGTTTTCTCTTTGACGATGGGTCTCTTTTAGCTTCCAACTCCTCTTCATTGTGAAAAGACAACTCGATGAGCAACTTCTTTGACTGGTTTCTACAGATCGAGTATGCTTCCAGGTGGGGAGTGATTCCAGTCTAGTATTCCAATAGTTGGTGTATTGTTTATAATCCTTGTGATAACTTGTGCTATCGTGGATGGTTGCGTGGCATCTTTCAAGATGTTACTGCTCGTGCTGGTTCAAGATTTGTGTTCTCATCACCCTGTATTGGGCTATGCATGAAATTGTGTTCTCTTTGGTTTCCTCATGGACTAATGTGCGTGCTTTCTATCCTTCTTAGTTTTGATTTTGCAGGTGACCATAGAGAGGAGTGGAGAATCGTGTTCTCCTGATCTGGTTTTGTAAAGTTTTTCCCGATTAAGATCTTAATGTGATGCTGTCTTGAACATTCTCAGAACCTTTATATATTCTTCTATTGATTTTCAACTGGGAAAGTGTCATCATCATAATTAGATACGTTACTTTTTATTTGCTCTTCCCATCCTTTAAATTTGCAGGTTAAAGTTAACATCTATTGCTTGATGATATGTTGTTTCATGTTCCAAGCTGGTGTGTATGTTCATAATGACAAATAATAATAAAAAAATCCTGTTTTATTTTCTTATTTTTATTTTTGTGTACGTTGAGTGTCCGTAGCACTGTTTTGGGCATCTCTCTTGTAACGTCAAATATATTCAAAGGTCCTCAGTGTCTTCTTTTTGTCGGGTTGCTTAAGAAAAAGTTTTTCAATTTTTGGTTGATTTCTTCCTTGCTCGTATAACATATAGCATACCATCGCATGAGAGGCATATTGATGATGGTGTAACGTTTTCTTTTGGAACTTTTTGATCCCTGGGCAGTGATTACTTTCCATGGATCTGATTGGCATGATTATTCTCAAGGGCAGGCAAATAATTTGCAACTCATTTCAGGAATTGTTTTTACAATCAGAACTAAAAGAATTTTGTTATGCTATAGAAACAGTGAAGGATTTAACGCTTATCATAGACAATTAGTTGCAAGGTATCCACTTGTACTCAAAGGGCATAACTCCTTCCAGATGACAGTCTCGACTCCATTCTGATATAGTCTGGGGTCTCATAAAATCACAGTGAATAGCTATACAAACGGATTACTTGATTGAGCTAGCTACAAGATCAGCTGGGAGATTATTTCTGCATGTAGGTAACAATGTTGGTAGCTCTGTTTGCAATTTTTTCTGTCATACACGGGTGGAGGCTTGAGATGATAAGTCAGACATGAGCTTGAATTGCTCCTGGAAAGCAATATAGTCACCACAACTGCTGCTCATGTTCCTCTGGACACAGCTCTATAATTGTTGTGGTTTATGAATACCATTGTTAGAACTTCCAATGAAGGGAAGAGACAATATGGATAACCTTCACAAGCATCTCAGAGTGGCTATTCAACTCACAGTAGTGGACATGGTGGCAAACAAGTAGTCCAATAGATGTCACCCTTCTTGAAAAGGAGAGCACCATGGTTATCTTCTACTGGCATCTACTCCTTTGTTTTCAGATACACTATAGCTACACAATTCTGCGATGGTGTTGGTTTGCCTTATTTATATATTTTGCATGCTGAGATTCTTCTTGAGGAAGGTTAGCAAAAGAGATAAGTAACTTATTTTGAATAGTGATCATAAACTGGTATATGCATTTTTATATAATGGGTTTATCTCTCTTGGTTGCAGGGCTAGAGTGCAACAAGAAGTTATGAGATGAGGTGACATTATGAATATAATGATGTTTCTTCATTGATAATTCATATTTGCATTTAGAGAGGGCTAGTGATTCAGAGGGAGATGTTCAGTCTTAGAGGGAGGTAATCTTAACTATCTGATTGTAGCTGTTCTTGCTGAGTGGGAGTCTTTGTTAAGAGAAAATGTTAGTTGTCTTTGCTGAGAGGGAGTCTCTGTTATTAAAGTTGTGCTTGCTGAGAGGGAGTATCTGTTAAGAGAAAATCTTAGATATTAATATTCATCTTTGAGAGAAGTTTGAGGTGAAAGTCTTCATTCCACCCTCTACGAGTAGGTATGGTGGACCACCCTTTGTGAGCAGGCATGGTGGAAATGCATTCTGCTCTGAAAGAAGTTTGAGGTGAAAGCCCTTGTTCCATCCTCTGCAAGTCGGTCTGGTGGACCATCCTCTGCGAGCAGGCATTGTGGAAATGCATTCTTCTTTGAGAGAAGTGTGAGGTGAAAGCCGTTGTTCCACCCTCCGCAAGTAGGTATGGTGGACCACCGTTGGCAAGTAGACACAATGGATATGTATCCTTCTCTGGGAGAAGTTTTTGAGATAAAAGTCCTTGTTCTACCCTTTGCAAGCAGGCATGGTGAAAAGCATGTGTGTGACTTTATTCTATGTGCTTATGAAGTAACTGTGGTGGATTATGTTATGTTGAGATAACATATGCTATGTGAACTTATCATCTTTGGTCTGGTTCGACCAGGGTTCAATTTTCGAATCCTGGTTCGAACCTGGGCAGACCAGGCTGGGAAAATTGAACTAGGTTGGAACCCAGCCAAGAACCCGCCCACGGACGTGGAAATAAAGTGATTTATTTGCATTTTAAAATATTTTTTGGGGTACACGTACCCTAAAAAGGTGTTCTGAATTGGTTTTTTGCTCTCTCATAGTCATTTGATGTTTCTAAATAGGTTGTTTTGCCTTGAAGGAGAGCACATAAGTTCAAGTAATGCAAGTGATTGAATTTTCATAATTAATGTCAATCACTTGCATTACTTACATTCAATTCAAGTAATACATACTAAGGAAAGCACATAAATTCAAGTAATACATACATACATGAATTAATAATACAGATGCCAATGCATGCCAGATACATGAGTAATATCTACCTTTATTCATGCATGAATATTTAAAAGGAAGACTTGTGTTGGTCAGCCAAAGATTAGAGTTTATCTAATTATATCATACTACTTTCCTTGATGATACATAATTTTTTTGAAGGAATTGATGCTGTTCAAGAGGAACATAGTCATCAATCAATTGACGCTTGTATCTATTTGAAGCCAACAAACAATCAATACATAGATGGATAAATAGTATCAAGAAAGCATATTAATAGGATTTGTGCATTGAGTACAAGAGACATATTTCAACACTGCCATTGCTTGGATTGGCCATTGTCAAACACTTCATATAAACACCTACGAGATTTGTTAATCGCACAAATCTAATGATATTTTTGGTAGTCTTCCTATAGGTATTAAATTCAGATGTCTTCCTAGTGTTCAAAGAGTGTATGAGATGATCTTATCTAGGATTCTGTGCTATGCACCCTCAAAATATATCCCTTGCATCCTCAAACCCAATCACTATTGGAAACATTTTTGGGAATGTGGGGAAAGGTCAAAATAGCCCTCAGGTATCCTTGAGTGATCAATTTTTTTGGAAATAACCTCTTATGAATGGCTGAAGTGAAACATCGTTTGGGCAGTCAACATATTATAACTGGATGATGCTTTTTACTTCGGGTAGAGATATCAAAGAGGACTTGCCCTTATTATCCTCTATGGGATTTTGTAACTTCAGCATGATGATTGTATGATGATTGTTGCAATGATAGTGTTTCCATGTACTCTTTACAAGTGAGGTGACATCGACATCTATAATAAGAACCATACTTCTACCTTGTTTTCTCGATCTTGTCATCTTGCATCCTAACTAGTTCTCATATTACGTTCTTTTGTGCCTTTAAATATCAACCAGGAAACTCGTCCTATTATAAGGCTTCATGATTTTCCTTGATACACTTTATTTTCCCCAAAAGGCCAAAAGGGTAAATATAGCAGTAAAATGGAAAAACAGTAATGCTTTCTGAATAAAAAAGCATCTCTCAACATCAATTACACAAAAGACACTGAAGAAAGCACACGTGCTTATATGGGAAGGGGAAGGGTTGGTAAATCTGTATAAAACGATTTTCACTTAATTAAACTATAGAAACCACGGAGCAATAGTCATGAGAAAGATCTAGCAATGAAGAACACAAGATGCACGCCTGATTTTATGTGGACTCCCTTGTGGGAGAGACCATTGCAAAATAGTGCTCATATAGGAAACATTTGACAATCATTGTAGGCACAAACCCACAAGAGACACCAATCTCTTCAGTGAGAGGCTCCAGCCCCCTGATCTTTTAAAGTAGAAGGCACTTACATTTGGATTGCAAATTAATAATGGTGTATTTGGATATGCTCTAGATGATCTTTAAGATCTGCTTATGTTTATGAACAAAGTATAGTTTTCTTCTTAATCTGCAGTAAATCTCCACTCAGATCTGCAATAAGATCTTTAATGAATGCTCGGAAATTTGAAAAATAGTGTCACACATTTTGCCTTAGGTATGCTCCAAATGCCTGATTTTATTTCCTAAATTTGCTCTTAAGTATACTTGATTTCTTCTAATAATCTCCTCGTCTACTGTAGCTATGTTCTTAAAGTAGGAATGATATTCAGCAAGTTGAAGTAAAAGGAGCCTAAAAACTTCTAGTCATACCCATTAAACATGCCTCTAAATTTTTGTGGTCGCAACTACACAAGACAGGCTGGCCCGTGTGGATTATAAATTTTATTTAATTATCTTTTCCCTCTTTATCTTTGGGTGCTAAAACTATAGGATCGGCCCAATGTTTTATAGTTTGTTTCCAATTGCCACCAAAAATGGGTGGTTAAAAGCATTATGCCTTCCCTTTTAGCATAAAATATCTTTTTGCATGCAAAAACTCCAACACAAGTTGACAATGATCCTGACTATATAAAGTTGCATCAGATTTTCTATCATTATTTATCCCTGCTCCACATTTGTAACATGTGCTGTCCTTAATGGTTTCAAACCTCTAGTCCTAATAAACTTCTTAATTGTAGTATTTTGACATCAATGATAATATTCGAACAAACCCCCCTTTTCATTGATAGCAACCTTGATAGAGCTTGAATTAGATTAAAATTTTTTTTGTTCCAAACTTGACATTTTTCTTAAACTGGAAAGCTCCCCCTTACTCTACTTCTCCCCCGAGCACATGTTTCTCTAGAAGAACTTTGTGAGTATATGAGAGTGATATTACTCCCAATTTTTCCCTCAAGTGCAAAAGAGTTTCTTTTGAAAGACTTTTTGTGGAAATATCTGCAATCGGATCCTTTGTAGCAAACATACTCCAAGTTTATTTTCGGCTCATGTACTTAATACTGATACCTAATTGTAATGTCCTTTGTCATTGAGTGCATAACTAGACTCTTTGATATGTTGTTAGCACTCATATTATTACAGCATATGGTGACAGGATGCTTGTACTCAACCTATATGTCTTAGATTGTCTATTTCATCTATAGAACCTGTGTATGGCAAGTCGCTTCAACAATAGATTTTGCCTCTGCCGTAGATAGTGAAATCAGTGCTTGTTTCTTGCTTAACCAGATACAGGGCGATTTCCACCAAAGAATGCTCCTCTACTACTGCTCTTCTTGTCATTAACACTGACTGCACAATGTACATCTGTATAAGGTGTATGGGTGAAATCTTGACCAATTGGATGCAACATTCCAAGAGGGATAATTGATGGTCTGTTGATAGTGATACAAGTTATACAATGATGCCAATAATGTCTAATCAATGTTTATCATCTGATTAGCACTACTATGTTGCTAACCATTATTTTCTGACCAATTTATTATACTTTCTGATCTCATTCTTCTTTCATCACAATGATGTTCTTCTCCCTTGGTATGACATTGATATCAATAAAGGTTCTGTTGCAACGTGCTATTCATCTATTTGGCACACTTTCTTAATGTGATAGTTGGTATTTGATTGGCTGAAGTGAAACACCCTTTGGCCAGTCAACATATTATAAGGGGATGATGCTCTTTACTTTGGGTAGATATCAAAGAGGACTTGCCCATATGATCCTCTCTGAGATATTGTAACTTAATCATGTTGATTGTATGATGATTGTTGCAATGATAGTGTTGCCATGAATACTTTTTACGTGTGAGGTGAGATCCACATCTATATTAACAACCATACTTCTTCCTTGTTGTATTGATCTTGTCATCCTGGATCCTAACTCGTTCTCATATCAGATTCTGTTGTGCCTTTAAATACCAACCAGGACACTCATCTTATTACAAGGCTTCACGATTGTTGGCTTTTTCTGGAAACAATGTGCAAACTATCTGCTTGAACTCTTATTTTCTATGTACAATTAGCTACTATCTATCTTCTATCTATGTTGAGATGCTGCCACCCATTGACCTGATATGTAATTTATTGTTATGGCATTATTAGGACAAAGATGGGGTCATCACACTGGGTATGATGTGGGAATTTTAATAATATATGCTTGTTGCTAGTATATAATCACCCTTATTTGAAAAATAAGTGTTTAGCAGATAAAGCATTTACTTTATCATTGGGCATTTGTCTAGAATTTATTCGTTTAGTATACATAGATTAATGTGCTGGCTAGTGTAGTTTATTTAGTATTTTTTTCTAATGGAAGAACTGAGTTTGGGGGGCAGGCATGCAATAGTGCCAAATTTGGGGTGAGAATGGTGGTCCTTTAACTTTTGAGTTTGTTACAAAGTATTCTGCTTTTAAATCTGATGGTTGACATTTCAAATTTCAAAATAAATATGCAGGAGCAATGTATGGACAAATGATCTCAAATCATCTTTTGATTTTTGTTTTTATCTTTCTGTCTTGCAGTTGATGAGGGTCATCGTATTAAAAATTTTCGTTCCAAACTTGGCATTCTTCTTAAGCAGCAATCAACAGATTTTCGATTGCTACTGACTGTGAGTATTATTATTTTCTTCAAATTTTAATTGCTTCTCATTTTGCAATTATCTTGCCAGGTAGAATGTGAAATATAGCAGTTTATCGCTGTCTCTATAAATTAACATACACAGTGGATGTATAAAAGCAATACCAAACTGTTATACAAAGTGCGAGTTTTAAGTGGCTTATGTATATTTTGCTAAGAGCTTTGAATGGAAATCCATTTCATTGATTCTCAACACCTCAAAAATTTCTATTTATTTTACTGTAAAAGGGTTAAGAACAAATGGGTGAAGGCAAGCACCTGTCTTTTTAATGAAGTACTAAATAAATAATTAATGTGATCATAGATATTATAAATATAAACATTTTGAGATGTAATTAGAGATGAAGAATTGCTAAAATGTGGATTTGAAGAGAGTTTTAAGTATCAAAGTTCAAGGTGTTATCTATTCACTTCAACTTTCTCATGATGGTAATTTTGATGGGCATATATCCATGTTGGAGTTTCGGGATGTGGGGACAGGCCTTGAGGATGGGGGTACCAATGGCCTAGATTTATGAATGGCATGGGGATGGTAGCAGTTGCTGTTTTCACAATATTACCTCTATATTTTTTGCAACTAGAAGTCTTTGTTGCTCTCACTCTTCTTGGTGCTCACACTCAACTGAAAAAGGCTTGGCTATGCTCTCACTCTTGCAGCTTGCAGCCTTGCAAAATGCTGTCGAAAGTTGATATTGATTTGGATCAAGGCTAGGATCTTAATTTCTTCTTTTTATGAGAGGGTGTGTTACAAGCTAGGGTTGCGGGTGCACCAAAGGATCAACCTATCAATGTCCGATACAAGCACTAAATTTATAGAACATACAAGGTGGTTAAGCCATGCCACAAATCCCAAAGGGGTACATTGGTGGTTAATCCAACAATCTTCCCTTTGGTGTTACCTAAAGAGATTCGATCCTGTGACCAAGCTCTGACACCACTTGTTACAAGTTAGGGTTGCCATTGCACCAAAAGATCTACTAGTCAATGCTTGATACAACCACTAAACTTATAGAACACATAAGGCGGTTAAGCAATGTTACGAATCTCGAAGGGGAACATTGGTAGTTAGTCCAATAGGGTGTGGGTGGTTTCCATAAACCATAAGGGTTAGGGTTATTTGTAGAACAATTAAAAAAATGCCCTATTTTCTTTAGAACTTCATTTTTCCAACTATATCATGTATGTATGGATGAAAGTTTTGGTGCAGTGAGGGATGTGGATAAGTATCTAGGGGTCCCCAAGACATCCTTAAATTTTCCCAAAGTCCCCAAATTAGAGGGATGCCTTAGAAATGTCCCCAGTTCGAGTGGCACATCCTTGTTTACACCTGGTGGTGATGGCGTGGACTCTGGAGAAGGGTGTGTCACTTGCGTCAAGGCATCTTGAAAACATACTCATTCCACAAATGACAAGAATCCTCTATAGGGTCGATGTGGGTGTGGGGAGAGTTGAGGTGTGTCGCTATAGCACATTGGTATTTATCATTGTTTGCTGGTTTGGTCTCGATAAGGCGACTTGATTCATGACTCGACAGTGACTCAACAAAATGAAAATACCCTTGAGATTTAGAGTTTTAAAACAATTTTAAACTTGTTTTATGTACCCATTATTGAATAAAGCTTAAGGACGCTATAAAATCATCAAATAGAAGCTAATTTGGTCACTTGCATAATCATACATCCATACATACGTACAAATGTAAACTGTAGCTGAATTGTAATTATTGTCAAATATAATATAAAATCCATGACATCAAATATTCCCAAATATATGTGTAAACAAAAACAAGTCTACGACTTAGGCTCTAGCATAGCCTGAAAGTAGTTTGTCTCTACAAAGGCATTTGAGGTAAGCCCTGGATGACTGATTTGCATGTGAGGTGCCACTCTACTCAACATCAGCTGCATAGGTGCCTAATTGTACTCTATTTTCCTCCTTTGCTATAACCACAACCTCAACCTTTATGTCTGCATGGTCAACCCACCTATGGCCTCCCCAATGTGATTTGTGGAATCTTTGGTGCTCTTATTCCCTGCTTGTTGCAAACTTATGCACTCTTCTTTTCCTTTCTCTCTCTCGCTTTTCATCTCTTCTTCTCACAACTAGCAAATATAATGACTTTTAGGGCAAAATAGAAGACATAAGTGAAAAAAAAGGGAAATAAGTTTTTTGTTTTTGTTTCTTTCTGGCCGAAATTGCCAAATGCCAGTGTGAGTCATGTTGCGACGAGTCATGGCAACATGTTGTTATGACCCATTTCCTTGACACAACTCACAAACCTGGATAACTCGTACAATTCATGGCGAGTCCAGGAACACTGATATTTATACATATCATTCTTACATTTATGTTTTCTTATATCTTAGCTTTAAGATTTCTCCTCTTAATTTGAATATGCATAAGCTACAACTTGGTCTTTTCATAATCTTAAGAGTACAGTGGAACCCCTAGCGAAGTTGTTCAATCCAAAGAGATTTATTCAGCATTGGTCAGTTAAGTGTGTTATTTTGATTTTCATGTCATTACAAAGTTTGTCGTCCACTAATCAGTTATTTGCAATTTTTTATTTTGTTTGAGTTGCTCGTCGCTTATGATGACTATTGTATGTGTGTGGTTCTCATTTTTAATTTCACCAGCGTGCCATTTTCCCCGCTATCCTATCAATTTGACGCCTTTTGTGTATTTATTCTTTTAGAGACAATACATTAGACTTGATGTCTAAATTCATTTTTCAGTTCGGGATGTAGTACTAAGATGTTTGCTGAGTAGTACTGTGAAATGCCTAGAGGAGGTTGTATGATTGGACTGTATTATATTGATCGAGACTTAAATCTAAGGTTCCATAGAATTATTATTATTTTAGTCTAGTTGTTTAACATTTTCAGCAAGGCTGGTCAGGTTTCTTAAACAGTTTGAGCAATTAGGATGCTTGATTATAAGTGGCAGAACATTAAGCCGTGCCAAGTTAGAATTTCTCTTTGTTCTTTAATTGTTGTTTGGCATGGGTAGCATGATGTGGGATGTGTCACAAATGGTTGCTTAGCTGACATTGCAAGACACTATATTGAATGAAACTGTTCACATAATATAGCATTGACAATCCATTGACATAAAGCTTAAAAACTGTATTTATTCAATCATTTAATTTTTTGAGCTGGGTACACTTGCCAAGAGTTTTGAGTTCTTTTGGTACACTTTAGGATGCCTGCTCACTTCGTTGCAATTTTAATGAGAAATTTCAATCTAGAAATTTTGTACCAACCCATCGCAAAATATCTTAGCAGGATTATGATTTCTATAAATAATCCGCGAATAGAACATATGAAGCATCCACCTTTTTTTAAATTAAAAAAAAAAACTATTAACATAATTTGTGATATATTCTTTGTTTCTTAAAGTGTGAAGAGGGTTTAAAACAGTCATACTTGTTGTTTGTTATGGTTTGAGCAGGGAACTCCTCTTCAAAATACATTAACAGAGTTATTTGCATTGCTTCATTTTCTTGATCCATCTGAAGTTCCAGATCCAGAATCCGCTGCCTGTGCATTCTCAGAAATTGATATCAACTCTACTCAAAGCGATAGTGAAATAACACGTGAACATATTTCTCGTATTCATGATCTTTTGCAGCCAAGGTATAGCATGAAACTACCGATTTATGTATTTACGAGTAGGTAAGGTTTTATTGGAAATGATCAATACTAACATACATTGATTTCTTGTGTCTTTGCTGATCTGAAGGATGTTGAGAAGGCTCAAGTCAGAGGTGTTGCGAGACATGATCCCTGGGAAACGATTGGTTGAAGTTCCTTGTGCTCTTGCCATCCCTCAGAGACAATTGTATTTGAACCTATTAAAAAAAAATTACAAGGAGTTGAACAAAGGCATTCATAATGGTACATGCTTTAACATTTTATAATCTATACTTAGAGTAGGGCATTACCATCTTAGTGTCCTTACAAATTATCTTTCTGGCATAACTAGCTTAGTGTCATGAATTAATGTTTGTTTTGGGATATTAGAATTTGATACAGTGAAAGTAATTTCTTTGCATGAGGTTTTCCACCAACCTTTGGCTGTTACAATTTGAATTAATGGGAAAAGCTTTAGAAAGCATGTGGATTTAACCTATAGAGAGTAAATAAGATACTATGCAAAGAAATAAACTAAATAATCAGTGCACATGATTATAGTTTATTACATTCTTGAAACATAAAAAGGTTTACTGTTAAGCACCCCAAAATATTTCTAAGCTTTATAACTGTTATTTGAGAATCTCAGAGCCCTATTAGTGATTATGAGAATTGATATCCTAGCTGACTAATTTTGGAAAGCCATGTCAATTATTTTTGGTAAATAGATAGCTGGTAGTGCTAGCTCCCATTGTATTAGTATCCAAAAAAGAGTTTACAGAGAATTTATGGTCCGGCCTGGTACCATTGACTACTGCTCCTGTCTACAACTACCAAACTATGAAAAACGGGCAACATACTATGCCAGTACTAACTTAGAAACATACTATACCCTACAGATCATATGAGACATAAATAGGATGCAATAGGGGGTTTGCCTCACTGGCCAAAGAGAGACCTTCCCAGATTAACATCTACTGATACTTTTTACATTACAATTAACATAATATCACAGTAGAGAAAGGAACCACAACTGTCATGGAAAGTTTAGGCAGACCACCTTCCATCTCCTGCCATGACTGTCACACCTTCCGCCTCTTTTCCTGGTCATAGAGGCCTCTGCAGCCCTCCTAGTATGCTTTGCATGTGCAGCCCTGGTGATGGCTGGACAATCCTTCCTGCAATTCCGGTGTACCGCTCCTAAGGATGTCTCCATCATGTCCTGCTTGTCAAATGCAAAGAATCTAGCAAGACAGGAAAGTCCAGATCAGCAAGGCTTATGCCCTTGTTGTCCGGTACCCAAAAACCTTCACCATCACAATAATTTCTGAAACATGCCAACGTGGTGGGCCTTGATGGCCACCACCATTTGCAGAAAGGACAAATACTTGTCTATGTCTTTCATTCGTTCAATCAGGTCATCAGGCTCTGCTGGGTAATAAGGGGAAAGTGCTTTATGACTTTCTTTTGTGACCCACAGTAATATTGCTGTGGTACAGGAATGCAATTATGAGCATTGATGTCATCCAAAACCACATCTATCCAGCCCAAGAACTTATGCTTGAAAATACAATGGCACAAATTCCTGGCCTTTGCTTTTGAAATGCCCTTGGATAGAGTGAAAGCCAGGAACATAGCTGAGATATCAGTGTTTACCCAGTATCTATGGCAGGCCCATAGGCATTACTTGCTTGAAACTTCCTTGACAACATTGAAGATGAGCAGGTGCTTGACAGTCAACATCTGCTGCAGACGCTTGTCTGTTACCTTGCCTAAAAAAGACACCAACGCTCTCATGGATTCCAAGCAGATGGGTGTATCCATGATTTACTAGGTGGGGCTGCAAATGTGTGTAGTCTTCGTGACTCAGCAGAAACTGAGATGTATATATAGGAGGCATCAATCGTCATAAATCCATCCACACTTTCCAAATCTTGCCAGCTCCTTCGCATGTGCAACATCAATAACTCAGACTGCCAAGAGTAATTACCATAAAGCGAATTTGATTAATTACATGCTGCACATCTTTTCACGAGTGTAGATCTTTGACATCAATGACAAAATAATTCCATCACTCATACCCTCGTTTTTCAGTGGTTGGCCCATTATTTACTCTCGCCATCCAACTCCCTGCTGTCATGCCCAGATTCTTATAGGCAACGGCGCCAAATGTTTGCGCTGAGGGTAATGTTTAACACATACGATAATGCAGGTAAATGTAACAGAACAAATACAATATGAAGAACTCACAATTGCAATTCCATTAATCTCATCAATGCTTTACAATATAGCAAAACAACACTAGCAATACTTCTATTTCGTTCGACAACCATAACATCACAAAGAGACAAATACATGGACATATATAGATTTGTCAAGGGGGTGTGAGAGCCAACCGTTGGCAACTATCTAGCCCTTGACAATACTATCAAATGTTAATTACACTAATTGCTCGTCTTCATCCATTTATTTTACTTGTATAGATTGTACATTATTGGAGCTTGTAGGATGGAAACCAGTTGATTTCATAGCTGCCCGTGGATGAAATCCCATAATTCAGATGCGGCAGTTATAGTCATGAACTATACATAAATTTCACTGAATTGTCGTTTGTGTTGATCTAAGAACTCTTGTTTATTTGAGATTTGGGTTGCTCTCTGAATGCCTTGGATTTGCAATTATAAGGTGGCTTCTTTAACAATGCTGGCTGTCCATTCGTCATATTTCTTGATATTAATAATATTGTTGTCAAAAGTCTGGTAAAAGAGTAGTGACTACAAATGTAATTTTTGTTATGATAGGAGCAGCAATCAGTTATGGTGAGTGGTTGTGTTGACTATTCATTTTGCAAGAGTTTGTGATTCAGAGGTGAGGGTGTAATATGAACTAGACAAAACTCAATACAAAATGGCAATGGAATTGGTTTCACAAAAGGGATTCCTTACCCAACTCATCTATATGCAACTTGGTGACGACCATTGGTGGCTACAAATACATATTTCATGAAGACTACCCAACAACATTGTAACAACTATTCTTATGGCCTTTTGTACATTAGGGAACCACAATCAACAAACAAAACACTCTGTAGCTACCCTTGATAAGGATCACTTGGTTTTCCTTCACAATGAACAACTACTCCTAGTAGCCCTCTAATCTAGGTTTTTGGCTCATAACTCTCTGCTCCTTGATTTCTGAAACAAGAGAAAGACAAATCAAGATAGACATTTGGGAATTACGTAACATTTGTAAAACCTATGGTTTTTTGGAACAAACTGACCAAAGTGGACTGGTAAAGGTTTTAGGGGCTGAATTAGCCCTATATTTTGAAGAAACTCCTCCACATTTTCTCTCAACAACATAACCAGTGGTTCTCACAAGTGTAATCCATCTCCTGACTAACAAATCAACAAATCTTGTACACCCAAGCTCAATAAATTTCAACACGTTCGCAAATTACTTGACAGTCATACATTTTAGGCATGTCATATTGGATGTCAAACATAGGGCTTCCATTTAAACTCTCCACGCTCAACTTTGTGGTCTCTAGCATTCAAAATCCTAAAGAGGACACTCAAGTCTTCCATTCCACCAGGTTTCATCAATTTCCATGTTGTCGGTAAAATGTATAGTGTAGCCGACGGGTAGAGTAGTATCCGAACGGGCGCGTGACGCTTGAGTCACCCCTTCGGAAAGGTATATGTACACGTCCGAGATGGACTTTGGAATCATCATGGAAAATCACAAAGCATTGTAGTCATTGTAATCTGCAAGTGCATACATAAATAAAGTACCTGTTCTGAATTGAATCGTGTTATACTTGTGTTGAACTTCTTACCCTATGCGGTAAACATTTGGCGCCGTTGCCAGACGAACCTCGAACGAAGGAATGATATGAAGATTGATGCCGAATTTGCCAAACAAAGATTGGAATAAGGTGAAAGATAAGAATGAACTAAGTACAACAAAAGAAATTTTAATTTTAACACAGCAAGTAGAACGCAGACAGAGACTTCAGCAGATTGCCGAGGGGCACCGAAGGGGTGAAGAGGCATAGACGGAGGGAGTGCACTCACCTAGTAGGCTGAGGAGTGCCGAGGAATTGCTGGAAGAAACTCGACAACGCTTGAATTTGGTGGAGGAAACAAGGGAAGAATTTCTTAACCTGTATACGCTGAGGGGAGAGTGTCCGAACGGAAGGGAAGCAACTCGCACGGCTCGGAGTGCCGAGGGAGCACGAGCGTGGAGGGATCTCTTCTTTCCTGATACACCGGACGAACGGATACAGGCAGAGAATAGAACATCACTTGAAGACTTGTCACCAGACAACGCGGTTGTTGGGAACAACACTGTTGTCCAGAACAACGCGGAAGCACAGAACAACGTGGGAGTCCAGAACAGCGCGGAAGCACAGAACAACGCGGGAGTCCAGAACAACGCGGGAGCACAGAACAGCGCGGGAGGCCAAAACAGCGCGGGAGCTCAGAACAGCGCGGGTACACCAGTACCTTAGAATCGAAGACAAGTAACAATGGCTGGCCCTAAAGAAGAGTTACCCAAGTTTCACGGTGATGGTTCAGCAGACCCTATCAGACATTGTAAAACGTGTGAAACCATATAGATGGCAAATGGTGTGACGGATGAGGATGACTGGGTAAGACAATTTCCAGCGACCCTACGGGGTGTGGCGATAGACTGGTTTTCTGACACTAGTCCTCAGAAACTTAATACATGGGAGAATGTAAAAAAAAATTTATTGCAGAATTCAGATTACTTCGAGATGATAATGAAATAGTGGTAGAAATCTACAGTACCAAACAAGGAAAGAATGAGACAGTCCGAACCTATGCCAGGCGACTGAAGGAATTGATTGGGAAGATAGAGAGTCAACCAGCGGATGGGTTGAAAAAAATGGTGGTTCGTGGAGGCGCTACGACCGGCTCTTAAAAAGAAAATGAAGATTGTACCACCGGCATCGTACACCGATGCGTATACTCGCGCTATGGATTTGGAAAGTGAACAGAAGACGAGTAAGAAGAAAAAACATAAGTCCTCTGATTCAGATGATTCATCCTCGGAGAGTAGTAGTAGTGATGAGGAATCAAACAAGAAGGTGAAAGCGCGACAAAAAGACATGCTACGGATGATGAAAGAATTCAAAATTTTGAAAAAGAATCTAGATACAGTAAAAGGAGAACTGTGGTGTACAGATTGCAAGGACGGACATACGAAGGGTTCATGCCTGAAGAAGCAGTTTTGTGACATCTGCCAGGCGGCGGGGCATTCCTTGAAAGAGTGCCCGTTTAACTTGAAAGCAAAAGGACACCAACAGGTGTTACTCACGCAGGAAGCGTCGAACAATAGCAATAACGCGGGCAATGATGCAACTTCAGGTGGATATCGATATAATAATAGAGGCGGAAGGGGTGGAAGCAATAACAACAACAATGGAGGCCGAAGTAGAATACAATATGATGCAAGTGGAAGGCCGATGATACAGTGCCGGGCATGTAATCTTTGGGGTCACTTCGCGAGGGATTGTACTACGAAGGAGGCGCCGCAACTACTGTGCAGATGGTTTGGTCCAGGGGACCATGAAGATTCAAAGTGTCCAAAGCAAAGCATAAATTTAGTAAGTATTGAAACAAGCAACGAGAACGTGTTGGCGATCACACGGGAGCAGGCGAGGAAGGCAAAATATTCGAATGCGGAAGAAGAAAAAGAGAGGTTACAAAAAGTTCGAGCGGAGATAGAAAAGTAGATGATAGCAGAGAAGTCACAAATAAAAGACAATACTGTAACTCCGAAAAGAAACTTGGCAGAACAAAGTATGGTGAAACAGATAATGCAAATGGAGGTGCCAGTTAAATTAAATGATCTTCTTATTACCATGCCACAGCTGCGTACGACCATTATAAATATGACACCGTCCTCGAGAGTAACGGAGGAAGCAAAGGATAGTACGGAAAACCACAGCAGCAGCAACAGATCCGATGTGACTAGCACTTACAACAGGTAGACATCCAGCAGTGGTGGAGATGGGCATTCTGGGTATGGTGCTAACAGATACAATAGTAGACGGAGGATCGAGAGTGAATGTGATGCCAGAAGATATCTGGAAAAAACTTGGACAACCAACATTATGGCCACCCACCTTTCAGTTACTTACAGCAGATCAACATGGAATAAAACCCTTGGGCACTCTGATGGCGCAGTCGGTAACAATTGGGACACAACCATTTTTGCTGGATTTTGTAGTCATTCCATTAAAGAGAAGAGGGTATGACGCCATCCTAGGATGAGGGTGGTTGGTGCAGGCTAAGGTAAAGCATGATTGGAAAAGGAACACCCTGTCAATGGAGAAGGGAGGTAGGAGATTTATAATCGATTTGCATACACAGATGGTAGGAGAAGAAGCCGCGTCGTCGGACTCGGAAGGCGATGGCGAGAGTGACGACGAAGGGAAAAGAAGGATGGAACCAGATGATGAAGGGGTATTGAGACTAGAAGGAGGCTCAACTGATGACGACTTAGACTCCGTGAATGGATTGTTGCATTGGCAAATGGAAGACTGTGAGGTCTTTCCGAGTTGCAATATTTTGAGTGTCGAGGAGGGAAAAGAAGGCCATGAGTTTTTGAAGGAGTACAATGAATTGAAGGAGGGAGAAGCACAGGTGGATGAAACACCTACCTATACGTTCAGTAAAGATAAACCAATAAAACAAGGTTGCATGGGTACTCGTACCCACACCCTTGGTACTCGTACCCACCGAGTACCCACGTACCGGGTACACGTATCCCACGTACCGGGTACTCGGTGGAGAGCATCATAGCTAAGGACCTTGATTAAGATTCTGATTTTTATTTTTGGTTTTTTATTTTTGTATTAGCTTGTTGTTTATCAAACGTAATTCAATACCAAATCAGTTTGAAGCTTTGATACTCATTAACAATAAACTTTATCACTGTTCAAGTCATAAGTTTATCATTTGCAATATGTTATTGTTATATGATTTAGGATCCTCTTGTTCATGTTTAAAGTCTGCCTTCTTTGTTATGCATCTAAGCATTTATCATGTATTATTATTTCAAACATATAGCAAATCTGAAACTGAAAACAATACGTTACATTTGCAAACTTTATCACGGTTCTTGTTTTGAAAAACCATTGTCATGACTCATAATTTCAGATGTTTTATAAATATAAAGATATAATTTTTAAATAAGTTTGACATACCCAAGTACCTCCATCCCCTATTATGAAAAATACTTTAAACATTAAACATTCAGCAATAGCATATATATATATATATATTTCAAATTTCTTGTTTTGAATGCTCAATGTCATGACTCATGACATATATTTTGATTTTTATATTTTCTATAAAATATTAATTATATAGAAAAAATAGGCATACACACGTACCCCCGTCCCCTATTTTGAAAAATATGCGTACTCGTACCCGTACTTGTACCCATACCCCTTCCCGTACCCACGTACCCGTGCAACCTTGCAATAAAGTATGAAGAATCGACAGTGAAAACAATGAACTTAGGTGATGAGGAAAATCCGAAGAACATTTGTGTAGGAGATGATTGGAACCCAGTATTAAAGGCAGCAGCTTGGACGTTTAAAGACTTAAAAGAAGTACCACCAGAACTATGTGTCCATTGGATACCATTAATCGAAGGTGCGGTACCCGTACGGAAGCGGCTGTACCGAAGGAATAAGAACTATGCAGCGTGGGCCATCGAAGTCACACAAACAAGGAGGAAGGCGTGGCATGACAAGCACCTAAAATTGAACAACTTTCAACTCGGTCAGTTAGTACTGAAGTATAATGGACGAAATGAAATAAAGCCTGGGAAATTTAAAGTCAAATGGGTTGGACCCTACAAGATACGGGAAGTTGGATATAACAGAGTAATTAAATTGTGGACACTAGACGGAAAAGAAATAACAGATGCCGTAAATGGATCAAAGTTGAAAATATATAGGGAAAGGAAGGGTCCTCCGTGCGCAAGGAAGTGAACGAAGAAAAGATGACTGTAAATAATGTAAATAATGTACATATGTATAATATGAAAGCCGAATAGAGTTAAAATATCAAGTGATAAAATGTAAGAGTATGAAGTGATAAAATGAAAGATGAAGCATAAAACGTATTGAAATTCTGGAGGAACAAAAGCTTGTAGTACGACCATAGAAAACATCATCAGATGAAAAGTAGGGAGAAACTGGAGCAAAATAACAAAATGATAATAAAAGGAGGAAATTTTAATAAAGCCTGTAGTACGACTATTGAAAAGGAGTATTTAATGACCGTACAACCTTCCTTTATGACCGTACGGACTTGAGCTTTGAAATGCAAAGTTAAAAATATATAATACTATACTATCTTAAAATAATAAAGTTGTAAATTATGGAGAAGACCGTACGGCTGCCATAAATTATGAAAAGAGAGGACGTACGGGTATTTGAAGAAGACTAGGAAAGACCTTATGGCCCCCATGGGAGACTATAAAAGATCGTACGACCCTTGGAAACTATTAAACAGACACAGGAAAGCTAAGGGGAAGACCGTACGGCTTGAGAAAGATACAAGGAAGTCAAATAGAAGACTGTATGGCCCTAGGAGATACAGAAAAGTTGAAAGAAAGACCGTACGGTTTGAGAGGAGACAGGAAAGTTGAAGGAAAGACTGTACGGCCTGAGCCAAGGCTCTGTACGGACTTGAAAGGAATTGAATAGAATATTGATACCGTACGGGACAAGGCCGTATTGTGATAAGGCATTATGACATTACCGTACGATGGTTGAAGGACAATGTGTTTAAAACATTATTTAATCGCATGAAGAATAAAATGTTTCAGACATTGCAGAGTCGCGTTGTTGGGTGAGGAAGACACCAAAACCGCACGTGGGAAGAATAGAAGTTTGTCTGTACGGCCCTTCTTATGTCCGTACGACCCTTCTTTGTAAAAATAGTGACCGTACGACCCCTAGATGACCGTACGGCCTTGAGGTTTTATTTTGCAGATGAAATCAGGTCGTATCGTACGGGTGAAAGGAGGAACATGCCACGAAGATTGAGGATAGTACGGCGATTGTTCGGTGGTTGAAAAGACGAATTGAGGGCAAGGTGAATAGGACCGTACGAATTGAGGGCAAGGTGAATAAGACCGTACGGTCTCAAGCTGAACACCATCATATAGAGTGGTGACTAGAATAAAGCCGCAAGGAAAAGAAAGTATTCAGAGACGAAGGGTATCAGAAAAGGAAGAGGAATTGTTGTAGCCGATTCACAAAATAAGTTTGCAGGAAAGAGGAAGTGGAAGAGCTTAAAAAAAAAAAAAAACGACAGATTCAAGTTGTTCGGAATGAGTAGCAGATGATGCCAAAGGGAAGGGGAAGCATTAGTGGTTGCCAGAAGGAGTCTGGAATCAACAGAAATAGTGTGTTCCATGTAGTTTTGTGTAGGTTTCGGAGTGCTAATTTGGTTTTGGACCCCGCGGGGGCACTGCCCCAGGACCCCGTTATGCCCCCTAGACCCCCAGTCGTTGCGGATATTAGTCATCGGAAGTGTGACCAATTGATGAGGCCTAGAGCTGCTGCTGTAGGCATGAGTGTTTGTATGTCAGAGGAGGCACTTGGAGTAGGTGTTGGGCATGACGCTGTCTTGGTGGATGCGTAGAGAGCTCGGGAGGAGCTGATCATCCAGTGGAAGGCAGTATGGCGACACTTGGCTCAGTGTAACCAGGAGTTGGAAAAAGCAGCACAGGTGGCTATCAAGGTCAACTAAGGAGATAGTATTGTGTTAGCAGAGGCTATAGATACTACGTGGGTTGGAGACCAGTTTGGTGCAGGCATAGGATGAATGTGAAAGTGATGTGACAAAAACAGATTTATCTTGTTGTAGTTAGTCAATTAATGTATTTTGTTGTTAATTTGTCTCAGATATTTTGTAATTGTCGTCCGGAGACGACCTTTCTTTCAGGGGGGGATGATGTTGTCGGTAAAATGTATGGTGTAGCCGACGGGTAGAGTAGTATCCGAACGGGCACGTGACGCTTGAGTCACCCCTTCGGAAAGGTATATGTACACGTCTGAGATGGACTTTGGAATCATCATGGAAAATCACAGATCATTGTAGTCATTGTAATCAGCAAGTGCATATATGAATAAAGTACCTGTTATGAATTGAATCGTGTTATACTTGTGTTGAACTTCTTACCCTATGCGGTAAACATTCCAATGGTGGAATTGGTAATTATTTGCACTTTTGTGTCAAAACCCTTACCTCCTAGGGTTTTAGACCACTTTACAGAAAAAACAGCGCTAACTCCTGTTAGAATATATAGTTCACCAATATGATTGAGAGGGAGGGGGTGAATCAGTTATCCAACTATTATCACAATTATCAACCTTAATAAAACTTAACCATGTGAGCAATGTAGACAGAAACCACAACAAGATACTCATGCACAATGACACTAGATATGCTAACTAGGGAAAGCCTTGATTAGAGGGAAAACCCTGGTGGGGATGGTACCCACAAGATGATGTACTAATATAAATATTCTTTGTTAGAGGATGGACCCTGTTAGGAGTCTATAACAACATTTGGTACATATAAGTCCCTATTAGGAGACTTTGAATCCCTCTTAGGAGATTCCAACCTTGTTAGGAGTTGTGGAAGGTAGATGGACCCATTGTCCAAACGGCTTCAAGGGCAAGATCAATGAACCCACTGTCCAAATGATATTTGTATTATTCCTTGAATAATAATAGAATTGAATTGTACTTCCTTCCTCTTTCTTTGTCCTGTCAACCGGACCTTTGCTCCTTCTAATCTTGTAACCAAATCACAAATCTCACTTCCAATAATCCTTTGGATTGCTTACTTGCATTCACCAAACACTTTGCTCCTTTTCACACTTTGCATAGAACATATATTCCAATTTTGTTTACAAACAAGGAAAACATCTTTCCTTTATACCCTATCTTCAAAATAATTCCTTGAGTCGGCCTTAAGGCTTTCTTAATTAATTATAATAAGAGAATTATTAATTAATTAATTCGCAATTACAATAGCATTGTTGGCACATAGTATATACAAAACTTCACACGTATGATACTAGGGCTTGCACACTCACTGACGTCACCGTTAGTTTGTCTTCAATCATTGGCTAACTGTGCATCACTAGATTATATCTTTGCTAGAAGATATAATAGGATCATCAGAAATTGCTATCCATGCACTGCGCTCTATAAATCACTAATGGCTTCTGTTCATATTTGACTTAGGCTTTGTGCATTTGACCTTGTCATCAGGACAAAAGGTACAATATGTCCTTGACCGCGCATCACAGACAACAGAAACCTTGTCCGAACAACTATGATCTATGTTTGCTAGTTTTGCCAATCTTCATAGACTTACTGCTATGTTGACATCAATGACAAACACAGTCATGAATGCAACATGGCAATATTCTCCAATGCTTAGGATACTCCCCCAAAGGAATACCATCAACATTCATGCTAATAGCTCCTTCCAATCACTATGAAAATTGATGAAACTAGATCTAAGAGGGAGCCAACTCACAAGGCCATCAATCTGAATAGGTGTCACATTCCAGATTGATCACACATGAACGTTCACCATGCTACAACAGAGAAAACCAATGGAATTATATAGGAAATCAAGGGTCTCTTATTCAAATTTTCTCAAAACTTCAATAACAACATGGCTTGGCATTTAGAGGCTTTATAAACATGTTTACAATCTCTTCAGTGGTTCACAACTTCCTTTCAAACTAGTGACCGTTAATCCTCCATTTTGTGCATCTTTGTAACTTTTGGACGTTTTTCCTATTTTTGACACAACTTTGTAAAAGTACCCTTTATGACTTCTAAACATCAAAACATGTCTAAATAGGGTCATATGGACCTTGGAATAAGAATACATCCCATAGCTTCGTCCTAGTACATACTAGAAATAACAATGAACCTATTACATAGGAGCTCAATGAAGTAATAAATATTCAGAAATTAAATTGTCTCACCATTCTTTTTGGTTGTTGATGCATGTTAAGCTTTTCTAAGACGGGTTGTTTCCACTTTTCACATTCTAGTATCTAAATATGAATTACCTATTAAATTTTCAAGGTTGTACTTTGAATTCTAAAAATCCCTGATATATTTTATGATGTCCTTATGTTGGAAAACCATCTCATCGATATGCCTTTTGTTGGATTTGAGCAGATACGCATATCAAATCCACAAGCCCTCGAATCACCTGCACGTAGAAAACCTGTCACAGAGAAGAAAAAGACAAGAAGAGGCAAGGGTTTGGTCTGAAAATAAGAAAATTGTATTCTCAGATAAAATGTAAATTGCTGTACAATATGATATGATATGCAAATACACTAGGAGAGCTTGTTTATAAAGACCTCTAGCAAGCTTCTAGAATGAGCTAGAAAGCGCTAGGAGATAAGCATGACAACTCAGCATACGTCCACAAAAGGTGGATTATCCTCCATGTAGACGAGAGGATAAGTATGACAAGGCAGGAACAAACTTTTGTGTTGTCAACAAGTCAATACGTAAAAGTATGCTAACTCCTAGATGACAACTAATAAATGAATGTATTTATCCTAAGTAAACTTAAGTAAAGTGTAAATAATAATAATTTACACTAACACCTTTTTGTAAAATATTTTGACTCACAATCCTTGGAATCTTAGCATCTTTTTTAGAACTGAGTACATGGGTGAAAAAAAAGTACATTGTAGATTGAATTTGATGTAGGACGTAGGGTTCATTGACATTCAAAATTTATTTTTTGCTGTTCACTAATGCTGATTTTCTGAAGAGATCATTTATGCATTCCTAAGTGTGTTGTTGTTTGAAATCTCAAAGATTTCAAGGTTTATAAGTCATTTTTTTCATTGATTTGGATGAATGTGACGTGGTTGTGATATGCAGGAAGAAAGAGAAGCCTAAATAACCTCCTAGTCGACTTGAAGATGTGTTGCAATCATCCAGTGAGTAATCAAGACTTTGATATGTTATCTTTTTTTGGAAAAATAATAAGTTCAGGAAATGTTATTGATTTGTCATTCACATATTCTTGAATTTTTTTTGTTCCTTTTATACTCATACCAATCAAAAATTTCATTATTAATGAATATTTTGTCTAATTCTTGATTCCGCTTTGTATTTTCTGACTATCAAACTGTTCCTAAATCTCAATTCAGGGATGCTATGTCTTATTATTTAATTATTACTAATCATTAATTAGACTTTAGTGATATACAAATTTGGGCTTCATTTCAGAGCTTCCTTTGGAGTCTATTTGAAGAACGGATTAAAACTGAATTTATAATTGGTAACTTGAAATATTCTTTTTTTATTACATGGGCAGTATCTTTTTCCTGGGCAAGAACCATGTCATATGTCTGGAGAAAAAGCTTTCAAACTGTTGGTTGAGGCATCTGGAAAGTTTCAACTATTGGAAAAGGTCTCGTTTTAAATTTCTTCTGATTTATAAATATTTTTGAATCTTGAAGAAATTAATTGATTGCAAAATGATTGGTAACACTCGACTAGCATGTTTATTTGAGACATCTTTCTTTTTGACATGTTAAATATTTTACTGATAAGAAAATAGTTCTTCTCATCAATTCTGTATTGGTTGATACAGTTGCTTCCACGGTTGAAGGAAGGCGGACATCGTGTACTATTGTTCTCACAAATGACAAAGATGCTTGATATATTGGAGGACTTCTTGAGCCTTCTAGGGCTTTCATATTGCCGGTAAGTATGTGTTATTTTTTAAGCTGGTTTAAATTACTTTCAATAAAGTTGGTTTAATAGACAATTGAATGGACTTTTGTCTTCTTCTAATTCCTTCCATTAAAACTTTTGGCCAAACAAACTAGAATTTCTGAGGAACGATGATGATAGGCTGAATCTTCTCTCTTGCTTGCTATTTTTCCCTTCAAATTGAGTGATCTACTCAAAGCATTTAATTTAGATCTGAGAATTGTGTAGAAAGATTATTATGGAATCTCATCATTTATAAATATGAATTATTTGTAGATGAATTTCTTTGACTTAATAAAATATGGCAAATGGCATGCTATCAAATTATCAATGATAATATCAAACAATTTATCAAGCTATCAATGATAAAATCAAACAATTTATCAATTGTCATAAGTCATTTGGAGAATAATTTCTTACATGCTATTGGGTTCTTACGTAAGGCACTTAGAAGCTCTCCAACAAAAAAAAAAAACTCACATTTTTCACCGATTGTATTATTTCCTAAAATGAATAGTTTACTCAGAAGGAAAATAATTCAATTGTTTAGACACTTCTTTTTTATTGTGTAGTAATCAGTAGAAGACATGCAATGCTCATAACAGTTATGGTTTAGTTGGTACAATTGTTCCACAGGGACATGCCACCCTGAAAGAACTCGCGTTCTCTATAGGGAAATATTTTCAAGACTTGGGGAAATGTTCCCCCAGAGAACTACCACCTCTGCAACCTCTGCTGGGGATGCGCCCAAGTTGCTTGCTATTTGATGCATGACATTACATACAAAATGCAATATGTAACTTCAAAAAATTAGTTTGCCACTCACTGGGTAGTTGCAGAGTTGTAATATTGTAGGTTTTACCTTGAAGATTTTGATCTACTTAAGTTCCTATTGTTTACCACATAGATTAATTGAGTAATGCACACAGATAATGAACACGAACAACAACAACAGTACTCTTTTATTCGCATATGCCAATAGATTACATACAGAGCATAAGATAAGATGCTTTACAATGATCCCAGACGGGGTATAAATACTTCCCGCCGAACCTTCCTGAAGGGGTTTGTTGGCTACTTAACAATCCTAATCTACCTGTCGGCTACAAAATCTTTACTGACAACATGAGCCTGTCGGCTACAGAGTTTCTACTAACGACATCATCCCCCCAAAAGGAGAGTTGTCTTCGGACGACAATTACAAAATACAATTACAACATATCCAAGACAAATTAACAAAACATAATACACTAACTAGTCTCCAAAATATGTTGGATCTGCAGCCTCTGCAAACACAATACTGTCTTCTTTAGTCAAGCTGACCTTGATAGCCACCTGTGTTGCCAACTTTGGGTACACGGAGACAAGTGTCGCTGTATGCCTTCAATTGGATGATCAACTCCTCCCGAGCTCTCTATGCATCCACCAAGACAACTTCACATCCAACATCTACTCCAAGTGCCTCTGGTACATAGATACTCCATGCCTGCAGTAGCTCCAGGTCTCATCAACTGGTCACACTCCCCACGAATGATAACCGCAGCGACTGGGGGTCTAGGGGGCATCGCCTCCAGTAGGGTCGAGGGGCAGTGCCCCTCGCCACCAAGACCAAATAAGCACTTTGAAACTCACTCAAAACTGCATGAAACAAACTATTTTTGTCATTTTCTTCCGATTCCACACTCTTTCTGGCAACTACTTATGTTTTCCCTTCTCTTCGGCATCATCTGTTACTCATTTTGAGCATTCTTGATTTGTCGATTTTTTTTAATTTTAAAAGACTCCTTCCTTTGCTCATCCGTTGTCTCTCGTTGCGAATATCAAAGCATGACAAATCCAGGATGGCGAGGCCATGAGAAAAAGAACCGGCACAAAGGGTGTTCGTAGAAGAGTTATGCCGTGGGGAACAAAGACATCCGCTGGAGTGAACATAACTCAAGGCATTTGCGGAGCAAATAGAAATCCGCGTGAGGAGTAGCAACCTGCGGGAACTAGGAAGCCATCCTTGGATAGAAAGTAAATGCTGTTTTCTCGCAAGGTTTTCGCTTCTCCATGTGTGTTCGGCATTCTGCATAGACCTGTGAAAGACTTCGTCTTGTCTTTTTCCGCAGGTATCAATTTGTCTTTGCGGATATTTTATGTATTTTCGTAGGATGCTTGAGGATTCTAAGCTCAGGGACTGCTGAGATTTCATTTAAGCTGGTGGTTTTCTCTTCCTCTTGGACTGCCGAGATTTCATTTCCGCAAGTCGACTATTCTCCTTCCTTTTCGCGGGCTTTGAAGGACATTCTCGTCTAGCTCCACAGTCTATTCTCCACGGCTTCACCTTGTTCCAGCAAAGCGTATATCTTGTGTGGGTTGCTTGCAAGTTCGAGGGGTTGTGTTGCCTTTTTTGTAGAGCTGGTGTGTGGTGTGGGGTTCCCACGCCTTTACCTTCATCTTCAGGAACGTCTCCTATTTCCCTTGGATTGAAGCTCTCCTGTGGCTAGCTTTTTCTCTTCCATGGATGGTATTGTGCGGAGTGTTTTTAATTCTTCTGCGGATGGTTATTTAGCTAGCACTTCATTTGTTTGGCCTGCATGCAATAGGAGGAACCATATACTATATAAGGAGGAAAGGAGCTGTTATTGCATGGAATCTGCAAGGAAATGAAAGCAGTGGAAGAACCAACTCAAGACAACTATGGAGAAGAATGCAAGGGTTTTAGCATCTAGAGTTTGGGTTGCAAGGCCATCGACTTCCAGCAGTAAGAAACAGAAAGTAAGGGCAGAACTCACTCACCTCACTATCAAGTTTGAGGGACTCAATGGTAGCGAATGCTGGAAGTGGTGGCAAGAAACTCCAGACGCCGACCTGGTTAAGCAAATTTTGATACGGGCACAGGTGCATTGGGCCATTCAACTTTCAATTTTTTCTATCCGATTATTTGAATCAGTTTTGCGGACCATGATAGAAGCATATAATCGGCACAACAGAACAAGCACGTTTTTGTACAAGAAGCATCGGATGACAGTTTCTTTTAAGCCTAGAGATTTCACGAGGGTTTTTGGTATTCCTGGTCCTGGAGGTAAGAAGGTGGAAATCAAGAATCACAAGCTCTCTCAAGAACAGAAGGAACACTGGATTCGATTAGTGGGCCGCGATCTTACACCCGACGAGATGGAGTCAGTGATCAAGGGGTCTAAATGCAGAGGGCTTCGGCGGAACCTTACTAGAGGTGCATTATGGACGTTATCAAGAGCAAGCTGACAGGGGCAACTCGAGCTTCAGATATAGCATTGCCTCAGAAAGTATTCATGAACGACACGGTGTATGATTGGGCTATAGTTTTTGCTGACAGGATGGAGTTCATGACACTCCAACACTGCACATTCTTTATGCCGCATCATGCAATTGGCTTATTTCTGAAGGCAACGGTTAATCAGATACCAATGGATGATTTTGAGGCACCACCTCTGGGAAAGTTGGCACAGGGAGAGCCTCCGATATTTTATTGGAGACATCTGGACAGGGGTGGGACAGTAGCGGAACAAAAGAAGGTATTTTGGGTATTGCAAGCGGCTCACGGGGACACTGACAGTGGATAGGAGGAGACTTCGGAGAGTAGCGGAGCAGAGTATGAGGAAGAGAGTACTTCCGCAGAAGTTGGCAGATAACTAGCAGATAGTGAGCCCACATTTTCCACCCAGCCATAGGTGTCAACTTGGGCGCACTTGTTCGCTTCCACTTCACACATTCCTCCTTTTGGTGAACGTCATGCAGCGGTCGTGATGACCCCACTGGCGGTAGCAGATGTTTCATGGGCAGTGACTGAGGGTGTTCCACTGACGATAGATGTGGCACTGACGACCACTTTAGGTGTTACTTTCTCCACGGTCGTGGCAGATGTTGTTCCAGTTGCACCAGCGGAGCCAGTCTCGGAGAGGGTAGAGTTGCCACCGTTGGAGCCTGAGCCCCAGGTTCGTTTGGATGTGATCAAATGTGATGCAGTGGTGACCGTTTCGTCCTTCTTGTTAGTAGAGGTCGAGCCAATACAGTCAGTCCAATCAGCCTAGCCAGAGCAGCAGCATTAGAGCATGAAGCCCACATAGTCAGAGTAGTCGGAGGTGATGGATAGAGTGAGTGCGTTCCTCAGATAGCAGTTCCGACCCATCCCTATTGAGGTTGGTCCGTCCATTCAGTCTCCCAGGCATCTAGGGGTATCAGCTACAGTACCAGAGCCTCAGGAGGTGGGGGTGCCACAGGCCGAGGATGCGCTGAGAGCAGAGGAGGCCACGCCAGATGTGGGCATGGCCACCGCAGATGAGGCAGAGAATAGTGATGAAGAATGGATGATGGAAGGCGTAGTGAAGGAGGATTATGAGTTGGATGAGGATAGGTGCAAGGACTACCTTAGGGTTATGAAGGTTGCGCTAAAGAAGGGACATAATGTGGCATTGTAGGATATGACTCGGCGAGAGAGTGGCATTTGGTTCGAGCTTACATCAAGGGGATTTGTTTGCAGCTGTTCCGTTCATGTTTTGAGGAGAGAGGTTGGCTGGCAGTTGAGACACCAAAGATGTTGGCGGATTGGGCCACCGACCCCGAGTTGGGTCTGTGCAACATTTCGCTAGAGAAGTTGGCGCACAAGATTGTGGGACTGTATAAGGAGGTTTATTATGCTCACAGGCGCGCGGAGGCGGACATGTCAGCAGACAGGATTGTAGCCGAGAGATCTCTGGCAGTTGAGAGGGAGGCTAGAGAGAAGTTAGCGGTGGACTTGGCTAGCTAGCAGGCAGTGTGGGCAGCTGAGTGGGCAGCACTGTTGAGGGATAAGGAAGCGGTTGTGCGGGATAAGGATGCAGCAGAACAAGAGTTGCAGTTAGCCAAGATGCAGGCTATGGATGCGACGCTTCTTCTGAAGGAGGCTGTAGAGGTTAATTCACAGATTTAAAAGAATTTGCGAATCTGAAAAGATCAGGGGTATGAGTTGCATTGCTAGTAGCACTCTTCAGGGGCACCATCTTTTTTCTAGTATTTTTTGTTGTTGTATGTGGGTTGTCTCTTATTTTGTTAGTCATTGGGAGACGACTTTTCTTCTTGGGGGGGTGATGTCGGTGGTAGATTTTGCATGTTGTAGCCGACTTGGTTATGCTGTCAGAGATTTTGTATTTTGTAGCCAATGGGTAGATTAGGATTATTTCGTAGCTGACGGACCCCTTCGGGAAGGTTCGGCAGAAAGTATTTATACTTCGTCTGGGATCATTGTAAAGCATCTTATCATCAGTTATGTAATCTTTTGGCATATGTGAGTAAAGGAGTACTGCTGTTGCTGTTCATGTTCATTATCTGTGTGCATTACTTAATTAATCTATGCGGTAAACACCTATACCAATGCCACCCCCTCCAAGACTACTTTGACGCTGCTTCCTTGCCATCCCAAAATTTAGGCCCTTCATCTCCCCATCTCTAAAACTCGTCCCCACGACCTCGCATCTCCGCCGTCAGGAAACTCCAGGGAACATTGGTTGGCACTTGATAGTTATAAGCTACTTGACAGTTAGGATATAGTTGACAGTTACAAAACAAGCTTTTTTATTAGATTGTAATCAATAGAAGATATGTAGTGCTCATAATAGCTACTAGATAGTTGTATTACTTGATAGTTACAGTGTAAGTCAACAGTAACAATACAAGTTGCTTAAGGATATTTGTTTCTGTTCCTCACCGTGTCTTGGGTAATACTTTGATCATGGCAGCTATCCAACATTTAGGGATGAACTGGTGGACAATACATAAACAATGAAATATAACATGTCATGAGAAGATTATAATTAAAATGTAATCCTTGAACTCCCTGCCCTCAAAACCCCAAATAAAAGTTAAAGCCACAATATTCATACTTATGGGAAGATAAACATTTGCGACAGAGCAAAGTCATTGACTTTGTCAGTATGGTATACACTAGTTACATTATTAGTTGAAGATTATATGGTTTGTCTTGCAATGATGATGGGAAAAATGATCGTAATGCTTAATGGGAGGCAGTTTAGGACAACCAGCTTATTGTGGTTAGATTTTTTCTGAACACATCAATCAGCATTTCTGAGCATTCTCTGGATTTGGAAATTATTTGTTTGATCCATCCACGTGGGTTGTTAAGATGGTTTGACACTATGTTACCAGTCCTGGTATGGATCCTACTTCAGATTGTGCATTAAGATTAGAATGTCACATAGCATCATCTAAACAGAAAAACCACCATAAAACGATAAAACTGAATTCTGTTTGAAATATCAATGATATAACATTCATTGTTCAAACTTCAAGTTCAATACTAAATTATTAATATCAAGTTCACTACTTAGCTTCAAATTTAAACTATCAAATGGATTTTCAAAATCATCAATATCATCATTGTTATTGACATTAGATGATGTAGGCGTATTAGATGAACCACAAGTTGTACAGCTGCTGCCTTCTATATTAGAACCGTATTGGCTTTTGGATTCCTCAACTGCAATATGTTGGGAAGTTAAAAGTATCCAAGTCAGTAGGCTCTAGCTCAATATCCTGCAACTTCATTGCTCCTTTCTTGGAACCAGCTTGTTTTTGGAAAAGGAGATGCAAGTTGAAAAGCAAATATACCAAGTTATCTCTTTTTGAGTGCATTCTATTGTGCTTTATTAAATGGATGAAAGAATATGTTTTTGGATTCGTCTCAGCTGTAGAGGAGTTAACAACCTATGAAGACAAAGAAAGAGAGAGTTACACATTATAAAAATAAGATAAATTTACAAATCAAAAAATTATTACCAAGATATTTGATATTAACCAATTTACACTTTCAATTATTTTTGTGTTCCAAGTACAGATCCAAATGCATATATATATATATAGGAGCAGAAGAGACATGTCTCTATGTTAATTAATATTGGCTATGGTAAGTTAATAACCATTAGACATTATATACTCTATATATATATATATATACAATTGATGATTAATTAAATGCAATAATGTTTAGCCAATAATCATTGGAGATTAACTCTAGATCAATTCAATCCGACTGAAGCTACAATATTAACACTCCCTCTTAGCTAGGAAGGATTGTTATAGGACACGTTAAAAACACATTATGCTCTCAAGCATATAGAGAGATATCATCTCAATATGATGTTCTTGGAATGACTTATTTAAGGATATCAACATATATCCATCAAATCACATATAATCCGAGAGATGTTATTTTACAAACACTTCTTAGCAAGGGAAGATTTAAACAACACAACCATATGAGAAAACAATGATCTGATTATGAACAATCTTATCAATCTCACATTCTTATGATATGAGCACTAGCATCAACACCAAGATGCATATCGACAAGAATATCATATCGTAGAAAGATATGAGTTAACTGATTTTTGACACTCCAGGACAATATTGAATGTGCTTACATTCCAATTTTAAATTCTCCTTTATAATGTTCGTTACAATTTCAAGTTCATCGAGGACAATAAAACACAAGGGGAATGGTATGTTACATCCCAAAATTTTGATCTAATTTTAAACTTGTTCATAACTGTTGAATTAACGGATTATCCTTTCATGATCATGTGAAATAGGTAGTTGTTTATATACATTGAATTAACTGTTAATGAAGATGGTCATTAACCATTAACTGTTATTGGATGATTAGCAGTTGCTTGATTTAAAATATCAATTATTATGTTTTATGAATTATTATAGAATTATTATTATGGTAGAAAGTGTTTTTATGGGTGATTGTAGGAGAAGATGACGAGGGGGGGAAGCATTGCTAAATGGGATCACCGGAATGGGATGTTCGCTTAGTTCAGTCATCAGAATCGGTAGGTATGACCTTGAACTTCTTGGAAAGGATGCAACGACTTGATTACATGATACATTTATGAGACCAACATGAGCTTTTAAGAAAATAATCTAAACATAAAATAATCAATTTTTAAAATATAAAGCATACCTCAAGAGATTTTTTGATCTTCATTGTATTATTATATTTAAATACTTACATATGTACACATAAATATAAAAATGAAATGGCACCAATACATTAGAATAATGTAATTTAATGATGTCACCCCATTAATATACTTACATGAACGTATATAAGTATATATTATAATAATAAATATTTGAAACTATAGCCTTTCCAACTTTTCCTTCCAACCTTTTATTTTCTTTTATTTTCTTTCTCCTTCCCTTTCTTTTCTTTATCGATTTTAACACTTGGTATTCGAATTGACATATGTTATATAACCGGCGGAAGCCAAGAAGGCGCAACCTTCCTTTAACTTAAGCCGTGTATGAAGTCCGACACTTATTTTATTTATGCTCGACTGCCTCAACGTTCAAACTCATTCCTTGGATGTATTTCGGCACATCTCAACCTTCTTACTGCATTTCTTTGTTATCATATTACCATTAGCCTTCCATTCTACTGCATTCCTTGTTCTTCTAACGTCTTTAGCATTCGAACCCACATAATCCGATGAGCCGAAGTTCATTATATTGACTTCTAGTCTATGCATCCAATTGTCATAGAATTTTTGCTGTAAGAACTCAAACCTTGGAGTAAGTCTGTATTGAAATGTCTGCAACAAAGAAAGAACAGATTCCAGTTCGGATTGCAGGGGATTCAAGCATATCAAGAGTTTACATCAGGTCATGTTATGACATTACCATATTATTTTATTACTTTCCAAAGCAGCCAGTTAGGCGTCTTAGATAATTATCATTTCAAGATTCAATATGAGATGCTCCTTATTCAGTGTCCTTATTATCACTCCTTTTTCCTTTCACAAGTCAATTGGATACAACCCATATTAAAGTGTCTTAAAGTATATTAATATCTGAATTGGAAATACTATTCAATGAGTTATGTTGAGCTCAAGAATATGCTTTATGTTGTTGCAATTTGTGATAAAAGATATTAAGAGCAGAATGCTCATGACTTATTCGAAACACCTGGGATTCACTGGCAATGTAGCTAGGGAATGGTGAAGAAGTGTAAAAAGAGCAGAGAGCTCATAAACCTTTTAATGCACCTGGAACTCACCAACTAGTAGCCATGAAATGATGAAGAGGTGGATTAAATGTGCAAGAAAACAAGGAGAAATCAGACATGATTAACTCAAGAGAAATATATTTAATAGCTCATGCTTATCCCTATAATAGAACCTGTTGTCAAGTCGAGCGGTGGTGGTCAAGTAAATGAACCCATCAGAAATCCTTGGCCAAGGTAGTTTATAGGCATATGTGCCATCTAATGATCACTTGATGTCCGTAGTGCCAGTTATGTAGGCATAATTGAGTGGACACTCAAAACACCAAGATGCTCATGTGGCTAGACTGAAGAACATCCCAAGCCTGATCCTGAGGTAGGGAGGGCCATTTTAATATAATAGTATGTGTGAGGATAAGTATGGTCTGAGGTTGAGAGGTTAAGCCTATGTCAATGCTTCTCCTCTCACCAAAGTCGAGGCTTGCACAACTAGTTAAAGATCCTCCAATGATACTTGTATGCTTCATTCCTTCTTTTCTTGTTAAGCATTTACTTTACTTGTATACAATTATGTTAGTCTTTAATCTAGTTGATCATGAATACAATTATGAATAGTTAATCATTAGTCTAGTTATTATACTGATCATGAATACAATTGTGCTTGTTAACCTTTAATTTATTTATTTTAGATGAACATGAATATAGTTGTGAATAGTTAATCGTTGAGCTAGTTATTTCAATTGAATGTGATTTTAGTAATTTCCTGTTAATTGTTAAAAGCAATTATTAAAAGTAGTTAATGTCACAGATAAGAAATCGAAAAGAAAGGAAAGACACAGTGGTATTTGAAGCCCTAATTGATTTAGTGGTATTTGAAGCCCTAATTGATTCAGTGGTATCTGAAGCCCTAAATGATATAGTGGTATCTGAAGCCCTAATTGATACAGTGGTATTTGATGCCCTAAATGATCCAATGGTAATCGATGCCCTAATTGACATAGTGGTGTTTAATGGTAATTGTCATTTGATTATGATATAGCAGTAATGGATGGTAGTTGTTATTTGATATTGTTATAGTGGTATTTGTGGACTAACTTGGGTGGTTGCAGAAGCATCCCTACAATGATTTCTTGGCTCAAATTCCATGGTAAGTGGATTTTAATTTCTACAGTAAATTCATTGATAGTGTTTTAAGTTCTTACTTAAGAGATTTTGTTTAACTAATTTTAATTGTCAATCTCTTTTATATGAACGAAACTAATTTAACTGTCTTCCTATGAAAATGAAGTAATAACTGTATTTCTTTGATATGTTAAGTTGTTAATTAAGACCCAGGTAAACGGGTTGTTACACTTGATCTCAGGGACAACAAAGTAGTCTCCATTATGACAAGTATCACGATCTCCGACACTCTAGGACATCAACTTAATGTAGTCTATTGTGATATGTTAGTTATCATGATCTCCAACACATTCAGGGACAACGAGTTAATGAAGTCTATCATGATAATAGATCAAACACTCAAGAACAACAAATGTAGTATCATGATCTCTAACACATTCTTGGACAAGTTATTGAAGTTATCATGAGATGTTCGCTATCATGATCTTTGGCACATCTCAGGACAACAACTTAATGTAGTCCATCATGATAGCAGGTCAAGCCATTGTTAAGATTGCCACCTTACAATAGCGACCTTACAACACAAACATCGATGAAAGATCATTACCTCTTATGATGTTTTCCAACAGAATTATCTAGAAACTCACATGATATCAACCATGAACCATGGTAGAGGGTGTATCCACCATAGCTGCTCCTAGAGGGTGGGACAAAGGGTTTTCACCTTAAGCGTCTCACTTACAAAGAAGAATGCATTACAAGGAATTTCACCTCAAACTTTTCTTTCTTATAGCACCTTGCAATTCTCCCTCTGAACAAAGATTCTGGGAAGTCATATCGTCTAACGGCTCCCTTAGAAGCTCTTTTCGTCCAAGGATGGTTGAGATAAATTGTCAGCAATGAATGTCCAATGACTTTCCTTGTATATTAGTAGGCAATGAATTTACATGCCTAATATGAATGACTATTCTGTCAATAACAGAAGGGCTTGCAATTGATATATATAGAACCGGTGATAAGATTTTGAGTCTTCAACTAGTCAATACCAAGAAATACTGAAGGATGATTCTGCCAATGGATAGATGACAGAGGATTCACAGTTGAAGGAGCATTTGTTCAGATCAAAGCTGTTAGGCGTAGACATTCTATACCATCTTCCCTTGCACACATACTGCTTCAAGAACATTGGGAAGGTGAGAGAGATGTTGTACTTGAAAGAGTGCGTCACTGGGAAAATCTACACTTACGGTGATGATAATGACAAATAACATCAATTGAATGCTCGTGGGTATATTTGAAATTACTTAGCCACAAGTACGTCTTGATTATATTATAGTTACATTTTGCACCATGTTGGATGTCTTCCTTGTCCATGTTGTTCACTCTCTGTAAAATGATTTGACTGTATGTAATATATAGTTCTGCAGGCCAAAACAACTAACAAGTGGGCATAAGCATAAAATCGCAAGGAAAGTTCAGGTATGAATCGCATGTGTTCCTAATGTCTGTGGATGAATGTTCAATTGGGAACAATACCAATAGGTAGTTGTTACAGTCAGCCCATTTACAACGATTCAATTACTTGATGTCATCAGGAAGACCCACAGTTATATATGCAGCAAACACGTTTGCTCCTGACAAGTGTATTAAGATTGAATCAATTAATCCTTCCTAGCTTGAACTAGGTCTCGTTGCTTTGTCAAGGCAATTACGCCAATATGCTTAAATCTTTTGTTTTCAGGAGTCCCATGCCCAAATCTACCACCTTTTGAATGTTTGCGATAAAAAATAATTTGTACACCAAGTAATGACTTTAGTGTCGATGAGTCACATTTATAAATCAGAATGATAGTAAACTGGTACCCCACTTATAAAATGACTTCCTATAGTAAATTGGAACCTCGCAAAATATTGCCTTCAAATACTTCAGAGGTAATGCTTAACTGAGTTGGCTCTATTTTGTCTCGGCTCTATTTTGTCTAATATGTGTGATGTGCACTTTAATAAGTTCTACTGCATTACTCTTGTTTGATGATTATCATGTTATTGAATGTTGCAACTTGATCAATTCCTCTGGTGGAGACATCGATGAAATTTACCATTCTTGTCTGAGTGCATGAATGTATTCACATATGTTCAACTGATATAAATTGTTTCCTTTATATGAAACCTATGTTGAGTAGTAATATAGGGTAGAATGCCTCTTGTGCCAATGGTGCCATCTTGAATTTTCTTAGCTAGAATGGATGTGTTGATACAATTACCCTATTATATTGCAAGCTCTTTCTTGCTTCGTGACTGGAATCTCTAGTTTATTTCGATAATTTCTGCTAAATTCCAACTGAATGTAGATATATCTGATATCATTAGATGCAAGGAATTTACATCATCCAGCTAGGAATCTTGTTAGATCATACGAAATAAATACTTATGGCGACGGAAAATGATGTCTTTGGTTTATTGGTTAATATATATTTTCTCTATGCCCAAGAGATCAGGTTTGAATATGGAGACTCATTCAGTTGTGTACATTGTTAAAGGCAATTTTCATGTTAAAATTAATGTTCCAGAAAATTCTTCCATACTTCACAATATTAATAATTGTTCTTTTGTAAATAACATATAACTAATACTCAACACGTCCATATTAATATGTTTTTCGTCATTAATAACTTAGATGTTTATTCTTAGTGTTACCTCCCCCATATTTGGGAATATGCAAACACTAATCACTTCTACTTGGATAGTTGATATTAGTTTATTGTTCTAATAGTATTTGGAGATTCAACTATCTCTTTTCTGACTCCACAATGGATATGCCGTTCAATTTTTGAGTTGTTTGCAATTATCGATATGTAATTCCTATATTTATGGCAATCCCCTTCACTTGATGTCTCTTGGATCCACCTTCACCTCCAAGATAGATTCCAAGGTACACTATTATGTCAGAATTCTGATACTTTGCTTCCAGTTTCAGCATTCACATGGGATGAATTACCACTATAATTGACATGTTCTAGCCGCTAATAATCCCCATTCGAAGTGTTTTATCCACATCCATGAGCTTGTGATGATTATCCACTAATTCAATGCCTTTTTCTTCTTTCCCCGATGCTATTGCAGAACCATCCCTGGCTGAGACTTATCCCTGAATATCCTCCTTGGGATTCTATCCTCTTCTCTGAACTCACTTTACAACTTCTTATATACTCCATGTTATCAAATGTATCAATGGTTTGTGGTTATGAGTGACATATTCTATATTACATTTACAGTTTGGCTCTGATACCATGTTAAGGGAAAGGATTGTTGCAAATATAATAACTAAACTAGAAGATTAAGTCTTGTAGGTTTTAAAGGTTTCCCAAATAATTCAACTAGCAACTTCCTTAACCATATTGCTTTTCTGGCTCCCATGGAGGGAGCTATATATTCTACTTTAGTGGAACTTAGGGAAATTGATGATTGCTTTCTGCTAAACCAAGATGTCATCGCTGAACCAAGACTAAAACAACATCTTGTAGTGCTTTTATGGTAAACAGAGCTGCTGACCTAGGCAGAATCTGAGTACCCATGAAGTTGAATCTCAACTTGACCATATTTAAGACCAAGTCCAATCGTACCATGCAAGTGTCATAAGATGTGCTTGGCTGCCATGAGGTGGATCTTCTTAGGTTTGCACATGAATTGACTTAATGTATTGGTTGTGTAACAGATATCAAGACAAGTAGTCACCAAGTACATTAGTGATCCAATTATTTGTTTGTAGTAAGTGGGATCAGTAGATTTAGATTCAATTTCGTCATTTTTAAGCTTGTGAAGATTTGTTTCCATTGGCATGGTCAAAGTCTTGCAATCCATCATTCCAAATTTGGTTAAGATATCAACAATGTATTTTCCTTGGTTTTAAGAAAATTTAGTTCTCCTTTTGCCATCCTTGTAGACCCAAGAAGTAGTGTAGAAGTCTAAGATCATTCATGTCAAATTTAACTGATAGATTTTGTTTGCATTTTACTATAAGGTGGTCTTCACCTGTTATTAGTAAGTCATCAAAATATAATACAAGAATAATCATATTACCATTTGATATTTTGAAATATATATTAGGATCAACTTCATTTTTGGAGTATCCTAATTTAGAGAGATAACTATCTATCCTTTTGTACCATGCTCTGGGGGCTTGTTTAAGGCCATAGAGTGCCTTAGTCAATTTGCACACACAGGAATATTTGTCGTGAGTGACAAATCCTTCAGGTTGTTCTATATATACTTCTTCGATAACTCCATTCAGAAAGGCAGTCTTAACGTCCATCTGATGTATCTTCCATCCTTTAGATGTTTTAATGGCTATAATGGTTCTGATAGAGGTGTATTGAGCAATTGGAGCAAATGTCTTAAATAATCAGTTCTAGCCTTTTGAGAAAATTTCCAAGCTACGAATCTGGCTTTGTATTTTTCAATAGTACCATTTGGAGCATGTTTGATTTTGGATAACCATTTGGAGGAGACATCATATTTATCCTTAGGTCTAGGTACGACATCTTATACATCATTTTTAATAGAGATTGATATTCTTCATTCATTGCATCTTTCCAAGGTTGACATGATAATTTCTCCTTAACACTTGAAGGTTTAGATTTTATTAGTTTAGATACTAGAGTAACATAGCATGAATGACTTCGAGCTTTCTTTTTTTCTCTAAATACGTCATCAAGTTCTATATTGTTTTCTTCAATCATCTTTCTTGCCCATATTGACCTTTTCTTAATGTTAAGGTTTTCACCATTTTCTGAATTTGAAGGGAGTACATGATCTTCTGAGACTCTCCCTTTGATTCTTAATATGGGGTTCTCATCTAATTTCGTGGTTGATTCCACATTTGATTCTTTGATGTTTTTAGAAAGGTTATAAGCAATATCTTCAAATTTTACATCTCTTTTGATTTCAATAGTTCTCTATCTTGGAATATAAACCCTGCAACCTTTGGAGGATTCACTATATCCAATGACTGTTCTTTATGGTTCCGTGGTCTGGGGTTCTTCTCTCTTTGGTTCTAATTGGGTCTCGATTGAGCGGGTTCAGACTTTGCTTCTATGATGCATCATTAGATGTCATAGGTTCACTCCTCATAGTATATTTTTGCTGAGTTTGGTGCTCATCCTTTCAGTCTTGCGGCCATTTTCAATCTGATTTGGTTCCTTCATCGCTTGCGTGGTTTTGCGGATTTGGTTGGTGATCGTGATAGATACTCCTATCTAGCTTATTGCTCTTTTGTTGCTACTGCGAGTTTTGATACCAGCTCTTGGGCTTGTTGCTGGTATGCTCAAGCATCTTCTCTGCTTAGCTCGATTGGGATTGATATTGATCGTCTTCCTCCTTATCAATTCTCATTGAATGCTCCTGTTCATCTCCTCCCATCTCGGTAGAAGTTGAATGAGCATGTCAGACTTGATATTTACAGACAGTATATTACCACTACTTGGACTAACTAACCCTCATGGTGGTTTACACCTAATGATGGCCTTCTATGCGGAGCATTTTCTGGGGATTAGTAATGGGATTATTGTTCATCCTAGTTATCTTTCTTGACGGTGGTGTCATGCACTGCGTATCTCTCTAGGGTCATTCACAGTTGGTTCTCACCACCTTCATGCTCAGCCCGATCATCATATTGACAAAGGTGAATGTATCTGCAAGTTGTGTACTGTTGATGAGATCAAGACGGAGACTCACTTTATGTTCCGTTGTCCTATCTTTTATGAGATCAGAGGGAGATTTTATTGTTTGTTTCGAGACTACAGTTCTCTCTCAGCTTTCTTCTGTTATTGTGACCAGATATGTCTTGCTCTTTATCTTCAAGAGGCCACTTTGCTCCGTGCTAGTACTTTACAGTCACTACTTGCTCACCGACATACATCTAATCAACTTATTATTGCCTTTTTCACACCCTTATCTCCTTTATGAGGTGTGAAAAGGCCATCTAGCTCTACTAGTTTATTGGCCATTCTAGATCTGTTAGGCTCAGTAGTGGTTATTTATGTCAGCTGCATTCTTCTACGAGTTCATAGTGATAGTCTAGGGCTCCTATTTACTCTGTGACTGATTTCTTTTTGTCAAAGAAAGACTCCTAGTCTTTGCTTTTCTTGGCCTCTCTTTTCTTCTCTTGTTTCTTGTTTCTTTTTTCGCTTTCTCGAACACATTTTGGTGCTCTTGCTGTTGTTAGCTTCATGGTTGTAACTCTTTGTCCCATAGACACTTTGTGGTCTTTTGTTGGACATTAATAATCTTATCTTATCTTATCTATTTTAGTTCTCTTTTCTTTTGGAATATGAATATACACTGAGCATCCAAAGATTTTTAGGTGACTTAAATGTGGCTCGTTTCTTGTAAATGCTTCTTCAGGGGTTATGTTCTCTAAGGTTGAATGAGGAAATTGATTTTGAATGTATATTGCGGTGCTGGAAGCTTCAGCCCAGAATGAGGTGTGGATGTTTTGATCATGCATCATGGCTTTAGTGGATCGATGATAGATCTGTTTTTCCTTTTTGCCAATTCATTTTGTTGAGGATTATAATGTACTGCAAACTCCCTCTTAATCCCAATGGAGGTGCATAATTCTTTAAATTTTTCAGAAATATATTCACCCCCATTGGCAGATCTGAGTGTTTTGATTTTCTTCCCAGTTTGATTTTTGATTAATACCTTAACTTTTTGAATTTGGATAACACTTCATTTGATTCCTTAAGTTTTAGGAAGTAAATCCATGTTTTCCTAGAGAAATCATCTAGAAAAATTACATAATACAGGAAACCATGTAGTAAAATGATTGACATAGGACCACACAGGTCAGTGTGAATAAGTTCAAGTACGGCTTTAGATTTATGTTCACTTTTTGGAAAAGATCCTTTGTTATTTTCTCCTATGGCACATCCCTTGCATGTTCCAATATGATCAGATTTTAGACTAGGTAAACCTATTATAATCTTTTCTATAGATGACAAAGCACAAAAATGATGATGACCAAGTCTTATATGCTAAATTTCATTTAAGTGTGAAACTTCATGGTTTAAAGCTAGGTTTGAGGGTTACAAAGTTTGTACAGGTTTGTACATTTGTAGCATTGTACTTTAGACTAATCTCTTTTCTTGTATGTTTGATTACCTTTTCCTCTTTTCCATTTGAATTGACCCTTCTTTCTTTTACTATTTGTGTTAGTTTGAAGGGCTTGAATTTCCCCCCTTGAATTTGGACTAATTCCTGTTGTGATTAGTCTTGACTCCTCTTGTGTGCAATCATTCTCAAGTTGGTTGAAATTTGGCAGTTCAGATCTAGAGCTCATTCCATGAATAAAAGATTCCTAAGACATGGTACAAATGTGGATTGCTGCCATACGGATGAGGATTGATGTCATACGAATGTGGATTGTTGTCGTACGGATGAGGATATTTGTTGCCATACAAATACCTCTATCGATGCCTTCTCTCGTATGTTGTTCTTCTATATGACTATGGTCTGGAATTTCCCCTGCATGGCCACCCTTGTCCCTCGTATAGATGTCTATACGACTGTCTTCTCAACTGCTACTTCCACTCTTCCTTCTTGTTGTACAAATATCTGTACGACTATCTTAGCTGCTTCTTCCTGTACTTCTCTGTCAAATATAGTGATGTTTTGTGACTCTGTCTCTTTATAAGGACTTGGTTTAATTTTTCCTCCTCCGTCACTTTCACTTTTTGCTTTTCGTACGTTTTCCTCTTCTATATTTATAAAATAGCTATTTGCCAATTTATTTCTTTTCTCACATGCCTTTAACTTAGACCCATTTACTAGGTCTCTGATAGGTTTGTTATCCAATGTAGATAACTTTATTGCTCCATTCTCCTTTATTTCTGATATTTTAAATATTTTAAATGGTCCTAGCCATCAAACTTTAAATTTTCCTGGCTTTATTTCATTTTTCCCATTATATCTTAGTACCACTTGTCCTTGTTTAAAACCCATTTTCTTCAAATGATTGTCATGCCAAAATTTTCGCCTTTGCTGGGCCACCTCTGTACTCCATTGAGAAAAGGTCCTCTTTTATAGTCTTTCCGTGAGGCTCTCCTCATCCCCCAATCTATTTTTGATTGCCATTCGTATGCTTGGTACTATATGTTCCATTGGTACCACGACCTCCTGTTTGTACATAAGGTAAAAGTGAGTGTGTCCAGTAATGGCCTTATATGTACTCCTATAAGCTCACACCACTGCCAGGATTCGTTCTTCCCAGTGCTGCCGTTCTACTCAACAAGTTTTATATAGGATTGCCACTATTACTTTGTTTGTGGCCTTTGCTTGGCCATTTGCTTTTGGATAATAAGGACACGAGAAAGAATGAAATTTTTTATACTCACTTGTCATCCTCCTAATGGTATGTTTCACAAAATGTACTCCTCAGTCACTTGATAGCTGGAGTCTAATCCTGAATCTCGTGACTATTTGTTCATATAGAAATATTGCTGTGCTGACAGCCATGTTGTCTAGGAGAGCCCACACTTCAGCCCATTGTTTACCGCATAGATTAAGAAGTTCAACACATGTATAACGCGATTCAATTCAGAACAAGTACTTTATTCATGTATGCACTTGCTGATTACAATGACTACAATGATCTATCGATTATAACTCCTTCCAAAGTCCATCTAGGACGTGTACACATACCTTTCCGAAGGGGTGACTCAAGCGTCATGCGCCCGTTCGAATACTATTCTACCTGTCGGCTACATTATACATTTTACTGACAACATCATCCCCCCCCCCAAAAGAAAGGTTGTCTCCGGACGACAATTACAAAATATCTGAGACAAATTAACAACAAAATACATTAATTGACTAACTACAACAAGATAGATCTGTTTCTGTCGCATCACTTTCACATTCATCCTATGCCTGCACCAAATTGGTCTCCAACCCACGTTGCATCTGTAGCTTCTGCTAACACAATACTATCTCCTTAGCTGACCTTGATAGCAACATGTGCTGCTTTCTCTGTTTCTAACGCCTGGTTACACTGAGCCAAGTGTCGCCATACTGCCTTCAACTGGATGATCAGCTCCTCCCGAGCTCTCTACGCATCCACCAAGACAACCTCATGCCCAACACCTACTTCAAGTGCCTCCTCTGACACAAACACTCATGCCTACAGCAGCAGCTTTAGGTCTCATCAACTAGTCAATTGCTCTCCTACCGTACGATATCCGTACGAAGTTTCCTCATTGCCCAGGGGCAGTACGGTATTCTTTGTTTCCCTTCATATGATGAGGCCATATAGCTATCAATTTTTTTGTAACTATGTTTCGGGTTGCTTGGGGCCGTATGGTCTCCTTTTTGCTTTTATCCTCATTGTACGGTCTTTTTCTTCATGCGTAGCAGGCCGTACGGCTTATTCCCTTCCACATCTGCTGTATGGTGGTCAAAAATCCTTCCCAATTCTTTCAAGGCCGTACGGAGTCCTAGCTTTTAAGAATATTCAACAGCCGTACAATGTCTTATTTCTAAGCCGTACGGTATTTGACTTATAATTGCTCATGATGTTCCCCAAGCTGTACGGTCCTTAATTGTCCCCCTGAGGCCGTACGGTCATCCATCTTATTTGAAGGTATACTTTGAATCGTTTTCTTTACTTATTACTATGGCTTTTCTTATTATTATTATTTTTATTTTCAACATAAGTCCTTGGGGGCCGTACGGTGAACAAAACTGCTCCACTTTTCTTTCAAGGCCGGACGGCCTTTTTCTCAAGGGTTATTCTTATGATTCACTTTATTATTTTTTCTTTTCTTCCATTTTCTCTATATAGTCTCGGGCCCCATTAGTTTAATAAAAAAATCACCTCTCAGTACATTTACTTTATGCCTCTTTTATCACTTCATACTTCTATAACTACAGTTTACCAACTATATTATTCGACTTTTAATTTTATACATATATACACTATTTACAAACAACTTTTCTTCATTCATCAATTGTTTGTCCGTAGAGGAGCCTTTCTTTCTCTATATATTTTCAACTTTGATCCATTTATGGCATCTGGTATTTCTTTTCCGTCCAGTGTCCATAATTTAATTGCTCCGTTATACCCAACTTCCCGTATCTTGTACGGTCCAACCCATTTAACTTTTAATTTTCCAGGCCTTATTTCATTTCGTTCATTATGCTTTAGTACTAACTGACCAGGTTGAAATCTGTTTAATTTTAAACGCTTCTGACGCCATACCTTCCACCTATTTTGTGCAACTTCCACGGCCCATGCTGCATAGTTCTTATTCCTTCGATACGGCCGCTTTTGTACGGGTACCGCACCTTCAATTAATGGTATCCGGTGGACACATAGCTCTGGTGGTACTCCTTTTAAGTCTTTATACGTCCAAGCTGCTGCCTTCAATACTGGGTTCCAATCATCTCCTACAAGAATGTTCTTCGGATTTTCGTCATCACCCAAGGTCATTGTTTTCACCATCAGCTCTTCATACTTCATCGGTTTATCTTTACTGAACGTATGGGCCGATGTTTCATCCACCTGTGCTTCTCCTTCCTTCAGTTCACTGTACTCCTTCAGAAACTTATGGCCTTCTTTTTCTTCCTCGACACTCAAAATATTGCAACTTGGAAAGACCTCATAATCTTCCATTTGCCAATGTAGCAATCCATTTACTGAATCTAGGTCGTCATCAGTTGACCACACTCCTATTCTCAGCACCCCTTCATCATCTGGTTCCATCCTCTTTTTCCGTTCGTCATCACTCTCGCCACCACCTTCTGAGTGCGACGACGCGGCTTCTCCTACTATCTGTGTATGCAAATCGATTATAAATCTCCTACCTCCCTTCTCCATTGACAGGGTGTTCCTTTTCCAATCATATTTTACCTTAGCTTGCACCAACCACCCCCGTCCTAGGATGGCGTCGTACCCTCTTCTCTTTAATGGAATAACTACAAAATCTAGTAAAAATGGTTGTGTCCCAATTGTTACCCGCTGCGCCATTAGAGTGCCCAAGGGTTTTATCCCATGTTGATCTGTTGTAAGTAACTGAAAGGTCGGTGGCCATAGTGTTGGTTGTCCAAGTTTTTTCCAGATATCTTCCGGCATCACATTCACTCCCGATCCTCCATCTACTATTGTATCCGTTAGCACCGTACCCAGAATGCCCATCTCCACCACTGCTGGATGTCTACTTGTCGTAAGTGCTAGTAACATCGGTTCTGTTGCTGCTGCTATGGTTGTTTCCGTACTATCCTTTGCATCCTCCGTTACTCTCGGGGACGGTGTCATATTTATAATAGCCGTATGCAACTGTGGCATGGTGAGAAGAAGATCATTTAATTTAATTGGTACTTCTATTTGCATTATTGGTTTCACCATGTCTTGTTCTGCCAAGTTTCTTTTCGAAGTTTCAGTAGTGTCTTTTACTTGTGATTTCTCCGCTCTCATCTGCTTCTCTATCTCTGTTTGGGCTTTTTGTAACCTCTCCTTCTCTTTTTCCGCATTCGGATATTTTGCCTTCCTTGCCTGTTCCCGCGGGATCGCCAACACGTTCTCATTACTTGTTTCAATACTTAATAAATTTATGCTTTGCTTTGGACACTTTGAATCTTCATGGTCCCCTGGACTTGATGGGGACACAACCCAAGAACAGAATGGACACAACAGAAAAGGGGAAATTATATTAATTCAGAAAATAAGCTAGTACAAATAGTACAGAGAAAATAAACTTCAAAATATGCCCTAAGGGCTTACAATAGCATAAATCTGGAGATAATTTCTCCTTTCAGTACCTCCTCTCAAACTCTACTCCGAACTGCCTTTTACAATGCCAGAAATCTCCTTAAATAGACCCCGGAGGGTTAAGGACTAGGAGTACATTCTAGAAAGTGCTAGTAGGCATCCATCGACCAAATAGAAGGTTCCAGAAGCTGCGTTAGAAGTCAGCGCAAATCTAGAAGAATCCAGAAGTGGTAACCGAACTTCCGGTAGGCATAACTTTTGAACCGTAGCTCCGATTGACGAACCGTTTACATTTTCGGAAAGCTCTCGAAGCGCTCTATAGTCTTATGGACAAGCTTTGCTCGTCCCCCATTTTTCGGCCCTTTTCGAGGTCATTTAATGCCCCTAACCTGACTTTGAAGCATTCTTAGGAGGTCTCCAAAACCCAAAAAACTGCAATAACTTTCAAACCGTGGGGCCTTTTGACCTGATTCTTTTTCTGGAATGCTCTAAATCACAATTACATTCATCTGGCCAATTCACACCTTCTAGGTCACCAAAATGATGGCCAAATTGCATGCTCTTATTTTTTCGAGATTTTCTAACACACTGATAGTGGAACTGTGAGAGTTGGAACCTTTATTTGACCCAAATGGGTATCCAAAAATGAAAACACATGAAACAGAAACTAAGTCTAAGTACATTTTTTTTTGGGTGACACAGGATTGCCCTTATACCTCTGGATGCTCCTGCATCAGGACCACACCATCTGCACAGTAGTTGCGGCGCCTCCTTCATAGTATAGTCTCTCGCGAAGTGACCCCAAAGATTACATGCCCGACACTGTATCATTGGTCGTCCACTCGCATCATATTGTATTCTACTCCGACCTTGATTGTTATTGTTATTGTTTCCACCCCATCTGCGTCTATTATTATTTCGATAGCCACCTGAAGTTGCATCATTGCTCGCGTTATTGCTATTGTTCGACGCTTCCTGCATTAGTAACACCTGTTGGTGTCCTTTTGTTTTCAAGTTAAACGGGCACTCTTTCAGGGAATGCCCTGCCACCTGGCAGATGTCACAAAACTGCTTCTTTGGGCATGAACCTTTCGTATGGCCATCCTCCTTGCAATCTATACACCACAGTTCTCCTTTTATTGTATCTGGATTCTTTTTCAAATTTTTGAATTCTTTCATCATCCGCAGCATGTCTTTCTGTAGCGCTTTCACCTTCTTGTTTGATTCCTCATCACTACTACTACTCTCTGAGGATGAATCATCTGAATCAGAGGACTTATGTTTCTTCTTCTTACTCGTCTTCTGTTCGCTTTCTAAATCCATGGCATGAGTATATGCATCGGTGTACGATGACGGTGGTACAATCTTCATTTTCTTTTTAAGAGCTGGCCGTAGCCCCTCCACGAATCACCGTTTTTTCAACCCATCCGCTGGTTGACTTTCCATCTTTTCGATTAATTCTTTCAGTCGCCTGGCATAGGTTCGAACTGTCTCATTCTTTCCTTGTTTGGTGCTGTAGATTTCTGCCACTATTTCATTATCATCTTGGAGTAATCTGAACTCTGCTATAAATTCTTTTTTAACATTCTCCCATGTATCAAGTTTCTGAGGAGTAGTGTCAGAAAACCAATCTATCGCCACACCCCGTAGGGTCGCTGGAAATTGTCTTACCCAATCATCCTCATCCGTCGCACCATTTGCCGTCCATATGGTTTCACATGTTTTACAATGTCTGATAGGGTCTGCTGAACCATCACCGTGAAAGTTGGGTAACTTTTCTTTAGGGTCAGCCATCGTTACTTCTCTTTGATTCTGAGGTACTTGTGTACCCGCGCTGTTCTGAGCTCCCGCGTTGTTTTGGACTCCGGCGCTGTTTTGTGCTCCTGCGCTGTTCTGGGCTCCCGCGCTGTTTTGTGCTCCTGCGCTGCTCTGTACTCCCGCACTGTTTTGGACTCCCGCGCTGTTTTGAACAACAGTTTTGTTCCCAACAATCGCGTTGTCTGGTGACAAGTCTTCAAGTGATGTTCTATTCTCCGCCTGTATCCGTTCGTTTGATGTATCAGGAAAGAAGAGATCCCTCCACGCTCGTGCTCCCTCGGCACTCTGAGCCGTGCGAGTTGCTTCCCTTCCATTCGGACACTCTCCCCTCGACATATACAGGTTAAGGAATTCTTCCCTTGTTTCCTCCACCAAATTCAAGCGTTGTCGAGTTTCTTTCAGCAATTCCTCGGCACTACTCAGCCTACTAGGTGAGTGCACTCCCTCCATCTGTGCGTCTTCACCCCTTCGGTGCTCCTCGGCAATCTGCTGAAGTCTCTGTCTGCATTTTGCTTGCTATGTTAAAATTAAAATTTCTTTTGTTGTACTTAGTTCATTCTTATCTTTCACCTTATTCCGATCTTTGTTTGGCAAATTCGGCATCAATCTTCATATCATTCCTTCGTTCTAGGTTCGTCTAGCAACGGCGCCAAATGTTTACCGCATAGGTTAAGAAGTTCAACACATGTATAACGTGATTCAATGCAAAACAGGTACTTTATTCATATATGCACTTGCTGATTACAATGACTACAATGATCTATCGATTATAACTCCTTCCAAATTCCATCTTGGACGTGTACATATACCTTTCCGAAGGGGTGACTCAAGCGTCACGCGCCCGTTCGAATACTATTCTACCCGTCGGCTACATTATACATTTTACCGACAACACCCATTTCGTTAAGTACTTTGTTGCCACTACTATGTACTTACACCAATGACTTTTGCTTACTAGTAAGGGTCCTACAAAGTCTAGTCCCCACCACTCAAATAATTCTTGTGGTTTGGACGGAAAAGTGGCATGAAGTCTCTTTTGAGTGGTTCTCCTACTCTACGACAAGTGTCACAACTCAATACCCATTCCTTTGCATCTGTGAATAATGTTAGATACCATAGTCCTCCCAAGATTACCTTCTTCAATGTAATATATGGTCCTATGTGGCCTCCCGCCAGTTCTTCATGGGCTTTGTTTAGAACCCCTAGAATTTCTTCTTCCATTACACATCTTAGTATTCCGTCCGGTCCCATTTTGTACAATAACCCTTCAATTAGCTGGAATGTGCTACATTTTAAGGCAATTTTTCTTCTTTCTGCTATAGGCATTTCCTTTGGAAAGGTTCCTTTTGATAAGTAGTGTTCAATTTTTTCGTACCATTGAGGTAACACTGCAATCTGAAATAAGTGTGCATCTGGAAAATCCTCACACATCCCACTAGCTGATGCTTCTCGTGACTTGATCCTTGACAATTGATCAACAATCACATGAGATTTTTCCTGCGGCACTATAATTTTAAATGTAATTTCTTGTAGTAGGATCAGCCATCTACTTACTCTCCCTTGAATCATCGGTTTGTTTACTATGTACATTAGTGCTTGGTGGTCAACAAAAAATGTAAAAGGTGTAGCTAGTAAGTAATGTCTAAATTTCTGTATTGCATACACCATACCTAATGCTTCACGCTTCATGGTACTGTAGTTATGCTCTACTTTAGAAAAAAGCTTGCTTGCAAAATATATGGGATGATCCAGCGTTTCCTTCCTTGTTTGTGCCAAGGTGACACCTATTGCATAATTGGAGGCGTCCACATGGACACAAAACTCTTTGTCCCAGTGGGGATATATGAGGATAGGGGCCTCGACTAATCTTTTCTTTAGTTCTTGGAAGGCATCTATCTACTCTTCCTTCCACCCAAACTGCTCACCTTTCTTGGTTAATCTCTCCAGTGGCATTGATACTTCGACAAATCCTTTTATAAATCTTCTAAAGTATCCTACATGACCCAAAAATGACTTGTTACATTGAACGATGCTTCCATTTCCAAAATCACCTTGATTTTATCAAGATCTGTCTTCAATCCTTCTTTGCACACAATATGCCCAAGAAGTCTCCCACGTGAAACCTTGAACCTGCATTTTTTTGGATTGAGGGCTAATCTTGCTCTCGACATTTCTCCATGCATTCTCTAAGAATTTTGAGGTGTTGCTCCTGCTCACTGTAAACCGACCAATTATCTAAGAATGCTTTTAAATTCCCCACAGACATTCCATCGAAGATATATAGTATGATCCTCTAGAACGTGGCTGGTGCATTGCATGGTCCGAAGGGCATCCTATTATAGACATATACCTCGTCTTCAACCACAAATGTAATTTTTAGCTTATCTTCTTCCGCAATGCTAATCTGATTGTATCCTGAAATTTCGTCCATGAAGGAATAAATCTCATGGCTGGCTACCTCCTCCAAAATGCTATTAGTAAACGAAATGGGGAATGGTTCTTTTATTGTCATCGCATTCAAACATCTGAAATCTACACATCCGGATTTGAGCGCCATCCTTCTTGAGTGATATGACTATAGGAGATACCCATTCACTTGTTTGTACTTTGAATATGATCCCTGCTTCTAACATCTTTGTGGTTTCTTCCCTGACCCTTTTTGCATAGTTTTTATTCATTCTATAAGGCCTTTTCCACATTAGTCTTGCTCTGGGTACCAATGGAATCCAATGGACACACAGTTCTTGGGGTACTCCCTTCAAGTCTTTGTACGTCCAAGCAAAGACGTCCTTATACTCCAAGAAGATTCTAAGGGCTGCCGCTTTCAATACTGCGTCCCAATCATCTCCTATCCATATTTCCTTAGGTTGATCTCCTTCTCCGAGGTTTAATGCTAGGAGCTTGGCCTCTTCGTATTCCACATTTTTTTCAAAAATGTGTGTAGGTGTCTTGTTCAGAGTTGCCATCCCTTCCTTATACTTTGTGTACCCTTCTGGGTATTGTTCCTCCGACTTAGATTCTTGTACTTCCAACATATTATATTCCGCATGGAAAACTTCATAGTCACCCATTTGCCAGTGAAATAATCCATTAAGGGAACTTTTGTCGTCTTTTGAGCATTCCCCTAATCCAAGTACTTCTTCCTCATCTGGTTTCATCCCTCCATAGTCTTATTCTTCGGAGTCTGATGCCATGTCCTGACTTACTGACTAGTTCTTAAGGTCTATGATGTACTTTCTTCCTTCAGACTCAATAGATAGAGTGTTCCGTTTCCAGTTATGGGTAGCTTTTGCTGCAACCAACCATCCTCTAACTAATAGAGCATCGTATCCTTTCTTCTTTAGGGTGATGACCACAAAATTGAGAAAAAATTGTTGCGTACCAACTATGACTTTTTGTCCCATCAGCATTCCTATACTCTTTATTCCGTGTTGGTCCTCTCCCACTAGTTGAAATGTTGGTGGCCAGAGTGTAGGTTTCCCTTCCATGTTTCTTCTGATAAGACATTTACGTTGGAACCTCCATCCACAATAGTATTTGAGAGTTTGCACCCTAGTATCTCAATCTCTACTACCTCTGGTGTTCTCTCCATTCCTATGGTGAACAGGGTATTGTCTTTTGTCCATACTTCTCCCTCTTCTTTCTTTGAGGTTATCCCTTTTGGGTTTGCTCTATGTGTTAGTGCTACTTGCAGTTGGGGTAATGTTTCTAATAAATCACCTATTTTCACTGAGATAGTAGTTTCGAGTACTTGTCGCACAATATTCGTTACACCCCTACTTGAAGTAGGCTTTTCTGGTCTTGTCTTTCCTTCCTCTCTCATGCTATCTTGAATGTCTTTCTTTGTTTCCTGAAATCTTTTGGTCTCCGTAGTAGCATCTGGATAGGTTAGTTTTCTAGCTCGTGTCCTGGTGACTGCAAGAATCTTGGCTTCTAGATCTTCAATGTCTAGCATATTTACCCCCTTTTGTCTTGGGCAATTTGCATCCTCATGATTGCCTGGTCCACACCATTTGCAAAGCATCCCTCGATTTTGTCCTCCTTCACTTTGACAATCTCGTGCAAAATGTCCCCATTCATTGCATCTCCTACATTGAATCATCGACCTCCCCTTAGAATCATATTGGAGTGGCCGTTGCGGTGTGTTGTTATTGCTATTGTTGTTGTTATTATTGTTACTGCCTCACCAGTTATTTTTGTATCTTCCTAGTGAGGCTTCCGTATTTGTGTTCTTCGGTAGAGTGGAGGGAGGTGTAGATTGCCTCCCTTGAGTCAGCAATACTTGAGCGCTCCTTGTTTTTAAATTATAGGGACAATCTTTAATTGCGTGCCCTAGTACCTGACAAATCTCACAAAATGCCTTTTTTGGGCATTCTCCTTTTGTATGGCCTTCTTTTTCACACTTAGTACACCAAAGTTCTCTCCCTTCTTTCTTTTCTTCTTTACTCCCAACTTCTTCCTTCATCAAACGCCTCAGGTATTTTCTCAGGGCTTGAATAGTTTTGGATTTTTCTTCACTCTCCTTCGAGCTTTCACTTCCGCTCCCATGCCTTCTCGCCTTGGAAGTTTTACTCTTGCTTTCTATGTCTATGGCATGCGTACACGCATCTCCAAAGGTCGATGGTGGGACTATCTTCATCTTTTTGCTGAGAGATGGTGTTAATCCTTCGATGAACCATCATTTCTTTAGTCCATCTGCCAGCTTCTTGTTTGTTTTCTCTATCAACTCTATCATTCTTCTGCTATAGGTTTTGACAGATTCACTCTTCCCTTGTCTTGTGTTGTAAATCTCCGTGACTATTTCATCATCATCTCTCAGGAGTTTGAATTCTTCCTCAAAGGTTGTGTGGATATCATTCCATTTGTTTTTCTTTGCTGCCTCCAAATCCGTATACCAATAAAAGGCAATGCCCTTTAATGTGGCCAGAAAGGCTTTTAACCATTCCGCTGCATCCCATTCGCTTGCCATATAGTTATACATGTTTTAATGTGACGAGCAGGGTCCTCCGAGCTGTCCTCTGTGAACCTTGGTAATTTTTGTTTGTCTATTGCCATTATGTGAACACCTCTCAATGGAACACCTCCACCTGATGGAACACTCCCTCTCGATGGAACAGTTCCTCCCAACTTGAAGTTCGTTATCAAGGAGGAACTAATGAAAGTATCCTCTTCTTGACTTTGCTCTTGTTGGAGGTCTCTCCCTGCCGATGTCTTTGGATTTTTGTATCCCAACTTCCTTGCTGGTGTCTCTGAGATGACCAAATTTGCTATACCTTTGATTGTATGCTCGATCAACACTTCTTGGATTCTTGTGGAATCCCCTTGCCCTCCCTTCTAGTTACGATGCCTCTCCTCTTGCTGTTGGAGACGTAGTATCCTCAAAGTGACTTCTTCCTCAGTTTCTTCGCCTTGTACCCACCTGAGATATATGTTTGGAATTAGGGGCATGAATTGTTCTATTGTTTGTTTCCCTTTTTGGAATCTTCACGTTCTTCGCACTCCTTGGTCCTTTTCGCAAATTGTTGTATTACTTGTTGTCTCCTCTGTTCCCTTTGTGTCTCAACACTTTTCTCTTCCACTCGTAACAAATTTCGTGCTAATAGGCTAGGGATCTCTCCTAGGAGATTGTACACTACTGGTGGCACTAAAAGTTTGTCGCATACCATACCTTTAGGGACTGTTCTCTCACGGGCTTCCCTTTGTACGTATTGATCGACCGCAACTTCCCAGGCCGTTACTAGATCACGCGTCAACTGATTTTCCTTGGTTATTTCCTCCTCTTCCTTGTCACTATTTGTTACTTGGATGAGTGGTACAAAGGGCCTTCCCATTACTCCATCCTGCCGATGTCCAGGTTTAGACTTAGGCAACGGTGCCAAAAATGTTCAAAGATGTAATGGTCTCTCCTTTGTTAATCTTTTAAATATGCTCTTATAAGATGTAATGGTCAAGTAATCAATTATCATACTTATTACTCTGGCAATATTTACCATATTTACCATATATAAGAGCATATTTACCTCTGGCAATACCTGATTCAATCTTCTGTTATTCAGTTCAGTTTCTCTATCAGAGATCCTGCTAACTTTTACAGCAACTACGGTATAAAAAAATATACTTAGCTTCTAAGCATGCTCGACAATTGTTAAACTGATTGCTGTGCCTTTTAAAGATGAATAAAAAAGAAAACAACAATAATAATGAAGATTCCTTGACCGATAATATCATTCACCAATAATGAAGCATGACTCTTTAACCATTGTAGGGTAAATACTTGATAACAGAGCCTTCCTGATGAAACTTGTGAAAGACAACACTTCCAACAAGATCTGTAATAAACATGACACAGTTGGAACATACTCTTCACTAGAAGTTTTTTATTATTCACCCTCCCCGTTGACCATATTGATCAACAGCTACTGCAATGAGATTTCTGCTTTAGGAGATAGGCAGAAATCATCAGAACAAGGATACAAACACAGATAGGACAACAATGATGACTAAGCAGTTTCCTTTCATCTCTTTTTGACTCGGAGAAAAGAAAAAATGAACTCCAAACATGTTCTCGACCATCGCGAGTATAGGGCCTGAGCGGTTACAGATTCTTTCGATGGGTTCATCTACATAAATGAATTACAATATCGCTCCAAGCTTCCTGCTGAGAATCCTCAATGTGGGAAGAGGAGACGTCGGTTATGAACAATATTAGATTTGCCTCTCACAAAGATAGCAAAAGACCACTTGTTGAAATTCACACGACACGGGAATAATATTAATCCTGTGTACTACAATAACTCTGCTTCTTCCTTCGATTAAAAAATGATACTCTTAATATTATATTTTCGTGACATTCATAAATACGATCATTCTTTCTAACCAGAGTCTGTTGTTATTGTATGCCGAAAAGAAGGCCTGACAGTTGCAGGATAAATTTAAAAAAATGGATGCCATGAGGACCAACCACTATCATCTTCCATCACGTGGGTCAAGGAGTTTCTTTCAAACTACCACAGACTGGGCAGGGATAGATGTATGAAGCACTCGTCCTACTTAGTACTTGACACTTTGCAAACACTCAATTAAGCTGTTGTCTGAACCAGTACCAATACTACCATCTTGACCCCAATAGCCAAATTATTTAACAATACCAATGATTACTAATATTGATGAACAACGAGACATAGAGCTTGCACATCTAATGAAATTACCATTGACTTTTGGGTTGTTCTGCACGAGACTTGAAGTAGCCTGCCTATTTGCATTGCTTTTTCCAATTTCTTCACTTTAGGATCATCCTGTCAGTCCAAGATGCTTCAGATTGAATTGGAAGTATTTAGAAAAGCCCACTGCTTCCTTCTCATCCGACATGTAACTTATGATAAAGATTAGGCAAAGCTGACACCAATCCCAATCCATCAAACATAGCTCCAGTAGATGAATCAAAGTTCCAAGAGGATGTCATCTTTTTGGCTCTGATACCATGTTAAAGATAGAGCTCAAAAAACAAATGAAAAACAGCAATAAAGAAGCCATAAAAGAGATACAATCAACACCACAAGATATCATGGGAAAACCCTTTAGAAATGAAGTAAAAAACCCAGCCACACAACAAAAGATCATTTTATTGATAGTATGAATTTAAGCGTACAATGTCCATCACTAGATGCTGTTAGGAATAAGGTGTCTCAACCTTGGATAATTCTTATTCTTATTATTTGTTTTGTAAATGTATTTTTCTCAAATAATGTAATTAAGTGTGAGTATACATGTCTAGTTGGCATGTTGATGTGTCACTCCACTTGCACGTGTCGGCATCTTGAATTTTGTGTAAGGAGATCATGACTGAAATGGTTATGACGGATTCCTATGATGCGCTAGAGCTATCTTTGGAAGATATGATGATAGGTGAAGATGTGAAGACATGTGGCAATTGATCATTGAGTATTGTACACTCGAGTCTGCATCTAGTGCGCAGGGCAAAATTTTTTTTTTGGGTTCCTACTTTTCGGGAGAGTGGTAAAACCCTAATACAATTCTTGTTTGGAAGTTGCCCTAAAATGGAAAGTGCATGATATAAGCGACTTTAGGGTTGCAGATAGGAGAGAGTGAAAGTGTATTGTTGGTAGTGTTTTGTTGCGACTGGATTTGTCCTCTGTGTCTTGAAAGAACTTGCATTGTAAGTGTGTTGTAACCTTTGTGTTGAAGATAATACATTGTGCAGGTTTTGGAGGGGTGGGGTTATTTTACCGAAAGGTTTTTTCCCATCGGCATATCTTTGTGTTTGTGTTTTTTTTCTCTATCTAATTTGTGTATTCATGGTTGACTACAATATTGTTGTTTACATAATATCAAATCTGAAATTTTAAGGATTTAAATAGAATTTGCACAATACTTTCCTAAAGGGATTAGTGTAGGAAGCTGTTTCCGCACCTAAGTTTCCTTGTATATGCGATATATATATAACAAGAAGAGCAACTCTTCATATTACAATGAAAGGTCTCTTCAGTTTCATATAACCCCTATAATTAATTGCAACTCTTTGGATATTCATGCCTCAATGCATGAGAATCACACATCATTTACAGTTAATATTATAATAAATGTCATTTTCAGCTGAAGGTGACTATAACAGTAATAACGTCCATATTTCCAGTGATAAAGATCTCTATTGCAGCTACAATCTTCAACATTAGAACACATCATATGCTCTGAAGCATATAGAGAGATCATCTCAATATGATATCCTTGGAATGGCATGTTTAAGGATATGAACATATATCCATCACATGAGATATAATCCAAGTGATGCTATTTCACCAACAAAGTGTTGTATTGGAAGACATGATGAGGTGTCTCAAATAGCCTCTACCCTAGGTGCAACACAAAAAGCTTAACCTCTATGGTTACATGCGGTTCTTAACCATTGGTCCTTAACCAATGGTCATGATGTGGTGTACCTAGTGAGGACTTCACGTCGTTTTCCTTCCTCATGTCAAACCTCTCCCCTCTTATGATTGACTCACTTCAACAACTCATCAATGTGGGGCTAGTAGGGAAGCGGCAATACAAGTGTCCTTGATCATCAACCCTAGGCCCGAGGTAGGTCCTTGTCCCGGTTGTGTCATGTCCCCATTTTAGCAGGTTCATATAACTTGGTGATGTCAATTCATCATCACAATCCTTGTGAGCTCACAGTCTGTTTTGAGGGTCTCTGTTGAGTGACTTCCTATTTATAGAAGTCAATTTTGGGTGGTTACTATTTTTAGCAATATAGTTGAGGCTCCTAGTTATTGACATCTTCAATGATTGATTGGGTCATTTAATGGAGCTTCATATTATAAGTTATCTATTAAATCCATCTTAATGATTAACTTTGTCATTATAATGTTATATTTTGATTGTGTTTCTTGAAGGTTCTTAAGTGAAAATTGTGAAGAAGAAGCTATTAGGCAATTTGGTGTAATTGAGAAGCTAAGTCTTCCTTACTGTATTTTACTGTTTCTAGAAGAAGATTCTTGGTGTTGGAAATTGGTGAATCATATCGTTGTTTGAGCAATCTTTATATTTGCATTTAGGCACTCAATTCAACTGCATTCAGGTGCCATATATCTGCAAGTGTGGCATTGGAAATTGTACTATGTTTGCATTTGTTATTCTGAAAATCCAAATGCCATTCTCTGAGTTCGGGGTGAGATATATGCTATCAACTTACAGCAGGATGGTGTCCTTTCTAGGTGTTGACATGTACTGTTTGGAATGACATTGCTCTGCATAGTGTGGCATTTATAATACGATTTCTTGGCATAATTATCCCCTGTAAATCAGATGCCATTATCACTGCATATTGGGCATGCACTATTTTTGAATCCAGGTGCATTAATTCTGCAACTTGGCGTCTATTTTGTTAATGGTCGGGCTGCATCTCAAACACCCTACTTATGTTCTACGAGCTGTCTGATTACATGCCAATCCTGGGCGTTCATCTCTGCTGCAACTTAATGCCATTATTGGAATTTATCCAGGCCTGCTGCTGCGATTTTCATGTAGAGAGGAAGTTTAATGTTTCTGGGTTGTGCATCAGCGTTTGACATTTGTAGAGTGCAAATTGCACTAAGGAGGACAGAGTTGCCGGAAACTCCTCTATCCCTCCTTGGGCGTGCGTATCCCTGTATCCAATACTGCTCAGATACACGTGGAATATTGTACCCATTTCTACCTAATAAACTTGATTTTCCAACCGTACCAAATACTATGAGATTTGCTTTTTTTTAAAGATTTGATGTGGATCTTCCCTTCAATGTTAAAAAAATATATATATTAAAGCAATTTAAAAAAAAAAAATAGTAGTGAAAAAAGCCTCCATTGGATGAGAAAGACAAATAAAATGTTTTTTCTATTTCAGCAACCCATTTTTGGGTTATCTTCTAATGCAACTCTATTGTGTTTACAAATTGTAAAGCATTAAATTAACTTACAAATATTTAGGTAGCATTTATGTGTCAATATTACTTTTGAAGTAATGAAAATCTCCTACAATAACTTAGAAAAATATTTTCAATATATGTATATGTATTATTTATTAATGTTTTGTCTAGCTGTATCCATATTGGGTGTCTAAATAAATGGCCATATCCGTACCCAATACCGTTTCTGTATTTGTATCCATATCCGTATCCGTGCAACTTTGAAGGAGGAAGAACGTAAAATATGGATTGTAGATGTTCTGCAAACTACACACCCACTATCATAGCAGGTTCTTTTATAGTTGTAAATTTTAATTAGAGTAAAAGAGTAAAATTGCAGTGTTGAGTTTGATAAATTGTGAATTGCATTGTTATTGCTATTTGAGTTGGTAAAGCAAAGTAAATATGTGGTCTGCTGCAAGTTGGAGTTACAAGCATATGATATAGGTTCTCATTGTAATTTCTTTGAGTTTAAGGGAAATGATAAAAATTGCAGCTTAGTTACCAGTTCTTGTGTAGTTATTTCATATTAATTATTTCAAGAACTTTTTAGCATTGCACATCTATTGATAAAACACAAAAAAAAAACCAGAAAAACATAAAGAACGGTATCGAATCCTAAAACATAGCTAGTGAGTACCAGTTTGGGCTCATTACAGTGGTATTGGAGCTGTTTCCTGCCAGCGTGCAAGGAAGTCAGTTCAAAGATTAATTATACAATGCATTATGGCTTAGAGATTTATCCTAGGTAAACACTATACCCGGAGAGGTTGCACTTCTCCACCTGGTGATGGAGAACCTGAGATACAGTTTGGTACTTTGGGTGATAGTGGTGTTGGTGGTTCAGGGGATACATATTATAGAGATGTTGGCACTGGTTCTGAGTTTGATAGGGAGGCCAGAGAGACTTCCAGAGATTTGGTAGTTGGACAACATATGTGCAAGTGTGCTGCAACAACATTCTGATGTACTATAGCGGATTTGCACTCCTTAGAGGTCTGAGAAGGGAGAGAGGTGCTCAAGATGATTCTGTCAGTTCACGCAGGTCTAGAGCTGATGACAGTTTTAGAGTTGGTGATAGGAGAGCAAAGGACTGGGTCAGGATTGATGACAGAATTGACAAGAGCGATTAAATTGTTATATATGATAGGCCACAAAGGGCTACTTTTTTTAGACCTGTAGCAGATGCAAATAATACTGAGATTGAGGCTGCACCTTTTGTGGATAGTGTGGTAGAACACTTTGCTGAGTGGGATGTTCTGCTGCAAGCAATCAAGCAGAACCTTAGTTTCGACAGTATTTTGAAACATAAGTGGGGAGCATACTAGAGGTAGGCTTGCACCGGATAGACAGAGGCCTAGTTAGATAGATTTGCGAGAGGTAGCTAGTAAGATGGAGCATTTTGATATAGTGGTCGCTAGAGATGTGCAGGACATTCCTTTTGAGTCACCACATGTTAGTGCTCAAGTGTTGGACACATTGCACGTGGAGTATGATTGGAGTTAATGTCAAGTTGAGTTAGATGATGCAGTTATTGGCATGAGTTTTGAGGATCTTGCATTTGATGGTGATGTAGTGATACTAGGAGTGAGAGCATGTAATGATACTATTAGATTAACAACTACATCTGTACTAGTGGAGCCATTTGTTGAGGTGCTTAGTAGTATGCATGTCGTTTTTGGAGTGTGCACTGATGATAGCACACATTGATTATGAGGTGGGTGATGGAGAGACTAACACCATGTTTGGTGTTGAGGTTCACTTAGTGGGCAATCCTTTGTTCGAGATGGATGCAACATTGTTTTACGACAATCCACTTTTTGAGGTTGATGTTGATCACTCACCTGAGTGGAGACGGGCATAATTTACACCATTTGCTAACACTGTTAAGTTTTCTATAGCAGTAGTTGGTGATATTCCTTTATCCATAGGGTATGATGAGGATGTGGCTACATCAATTGCAATTAGAGGTGTTGAGCAAGTTGGGATGAGTACATCTGTTGAGGGCAACAATGAACCACATACTGAACTACATTACCCGACACGTTTCCACCCCTAAGCCCCAAGTTTTGGAAACAAGGACAATTTTAGGGATGGGGGGATGTTAGGGGATGTTTCCAAGCCGTCCTCACCTAGCCAAAAAAATCCGAAACGCATCCTTGAAACTTAGGAAATGGTCAACGAGTTTTTGAATCTTGTTGACCGTCTCGAGGAATGGTTTTCCATTTCCTAGTCGTTTCAGAGATTGCTAAAAGTTTTTAATTGAGAGAAAAATACTTTGACCACAAAATCATTAAAAAAATATTTTTTTCCCCTGTGGAGCTTGCATGTTGGAATAAAGACTTGAAATAAATTATAAAATAAAAGTTTTTATATAACAAAGTTTTATTTTTACTTTGCATTGTTGTGCCGACACAAAGACAAAGATTGTCTTGATGCAAAATGCAGGTGTTAAAAGGTTTTACAATTTTTAACACTGGTTGAAAGGAATTTATATGCAAATTGAAAGGCAACTATTATACATAGGTTGAACTCAACTGTTCAACGCTTATCAAGGTGAAACTTACTATTGATATTCTCTAAGTTGTCGGTTTGTATTCGGGTTCGTATGCAAGTTCGATATTCGGGTTCGAAATTCGCTCACAAAAAATTTGGGCTGGGTTCGGATTCGTTTTGGGTTCGTCCGTATGTGTGTGTGTGTGTGTATATATATATATATATGTTTACCGTATGGATTAATTAAGCAATGCACAGAGGAAATAGACACGAACACCGAACAGCAAACAACAGAACTCTATTTATTATTCGCATATACCAATAGTACATTATGCTTTTATGATATGATATGATATATCAGATGAATACAATGCTTCTCGAAAGGGTTATAAATACTTTCCGAAGAACTTTCCCGAAGGAGTCCATCGACAAGGTACATTATACCCGCTACAAAATGTTTACCCGTTGGCTACATAACAAGACTTTTACCGAAAGGACCCATCGGCCGATGCACAATTTCTACCAACATCATCCCCCCCAAAAAGAAGTCGTCTCCTGACGACTAGCAAAATTAGGAGACAACCCACAATCAAGAAAAAAAGAAATACTAGAGAGAAGGGTCCCAGAAGAGTGCTGTTGACGACGCAACTCATACACTTGGTTAGTCCGGATGCGCAGATTTGTCTGAATTTGTGAATTAACTTCTACGGCCTCCTTCAGTAGAAGCGCAGCATCCATAGCCTGTCTCTTGGCCAATTGTAACTCATGCTCTGCTGCATCTTTATCTCGGATAGCTGCGTCCTTCGCCTGTACCACTGCTGCCATATCTTTCAAGAGTTTTGCCCGCTCTGCTGCCCATGCTGCCTGCTTGTCGGCCAAATCAGTGGCTAAGTTTTCTCTTGCCTCTTTTTCAACTGCTAGAGATCTCTGAGCTGCAACACTGTCTGCTGCCCTATCCGCCTCCGCGCGCTACCGCGCATAGTAAACTTCTTTGTACAGTCCCACGATCTCATGTGCCAACTTCATCATTTGAGTGTTACTCAGTCCCAACTCTGGCTCAGTGGCCCAATCTGCCAACATCTCTGGTGTCTCAACTGCCGGCCAACCTCTATCTACAAAACAAGTTTGAAATCGCTTAGGACAAATCCCACGAATATACGCTTGAATCAAATGCCACTCCCTTCGCCGAGTGAGAGCCTGAATGGCCACATCATGCCCCTTCTTCAATGCAGACTTCATAGTCCTGAGGTAGTCCTTGCACCTGTCCTCATCTGACCCGTAATCCTCGGCGAAGTCCTCGAATGACCATTCGGGATCACTATTGTCCTCATCAGCGGGAGCCATGCCCACATCCGGTGCTGCCTCCTCTTCTGTCGGCGCAATCACGGCATGTGGCATTCCCTCCTGAGACTGAGGATCTGGTACAGGTGCTACTCCAGAATAGCTGGGGGACTGAATGGACGGGCCACGCCTGTCAGGGACGAGTCGGAACTGCTGCCTCAGAAAAACACTGGCTCTATCCATGACCTCTGGCTGCGCTGGGTCCGTACACTCCTGTACTCCGTCTGATACGTTCTCTACTGGAAGTGCCTGAGCTTCTGCTAACTGTGCTACTGTAACAACTGCTGCTGGCTGACTTATGGCAGACGCCATGGGTGCTGCTACCGGAAGTGCTTCAGGAGCTGAAGAAGTCTCTCTGTCGACGGGTGCGGCCAGGTGGGCAAAGCCGACCGCAAATCCTGCCCCTGGTCGGACAGGAGAAGGTCGTACCCCATGTTGCCATGGTGCGGCTAGTGTGACTGCCTGGTGGGATCCTCCAGTCATCAATATCGGTTGTCGAGTCTGCCCAAATCCTGGAATGTGAGCCATGTGTAGGCCTCGGGGTAACAACTCGGAAGTCATAGGAGCCGTTGTCTCCTGTCGGCCGCTGTCAGTATCATCTGCCATGTCCATCCGGGGCCTCTTTTGACCTGCTGAACCCTTCTGCCCAGAGATTGTGTCCAAGTGCTTCCATTGCATGATAGGAGGTTCTCCTGGAGCCAGTGGTCCAGGCTGTGCCTCTATCTCCTCCATTGGAATCACCCGTGCTACAGCATCCAAAAATAGACCAATGGCGTAATGAGGCATATAGAAGGTCTTGTAATGGAGAGTCATGAATTCATGCATCCGTTCAGCCAACACAGACGCCCAATCATACACTTTCCCAGTCATTATGCTGTTCATCATGGACACCTGCGGAAATGTGATATCCGATGCCCTAGAGGATCCCGTGAGCATGCTTTTGACTAAGTCCATCAGACACCGCCATGGCCCTTCCGGAATGTCGGTTTTCTTTAAACCCCTCCCCTTTGATATCTCGGCTAATGCTGCCTGTTCTGCTTCAGTCAAATCTCCACATACTAATTTGATTAAAAATAGTTTTCTATCCTTTGGAATTTTCTTCGGCTGAATCTTTCTGCCCTGCTGCCCTGGAATGCCAAAAACCCGTGTGAAATCTACTGCTTTGAGTGATACCACTAAGCTCCGTCCCAGATACTGAAATGTGCTTCTGCGAGAGGCTCTGCCATATGTCTCAATCATGGTACGCAGATACCCTTCATACTCTCTAATGCAAAAAACCGGCATCTGAATGGCCCATTCAACCTGCACTCTTCTGATGCTTGCTTCGACTGGATGGTCATCAGGGGTTTCTTGCCACCATTTCCGACAATCCATTCCATTTAATCCCTCAAATTGTATACTCTGTGGTGTGACTTCAGCTGCTGCAGGTGCTACGGTCTTACGCTTCTCCTTGCCGCTGCTCGAGCCTTCATTCAAATTACCTGTACCTGCCATGCTCCTGCCTTCCACAGGTTTGGACTGTGCTAATTGTTTTTTCCACTGCCGTTTACTTGCAGACTCCATTAATTATATTTATCTTTTCCTAACGGTCTTCCAATTCCGTACGGTGATGAAATTGAGAAATCCGTACAGCAGCAAGAGCACAAATCTGTAGAGTGTTGCCCAAAAAAAGTCTGTATGGTGGGTTATGGGAATGGTGTGGTTACCGTACAGTCATGCCATGAGAACAATTTGGAATCCATACGTTACCACTTTGCAAGTTGTATATTCTTTTGCAAATACCTGTTGCCATGGAAAGAGCAAGAAAACCTTGTGGGGATTTCAACTAAAGATGATCAGTCAATGCTATTGTCCTCCTCTGCTGTACTGCAGGATCCGTACAAGCTCAACATCGAAGAGGGCTCATCAATTTTATCTGCAGCTTTGTCTTTGGTACCCCCACAAGGCCTGTGCCTTCAAACCTTTACTTTATATTTGTAGACGTACTACACATTATTTTATCTGAAAGCCATTCATTGCAAACCGTACTACACATTAGTTATCTGGAAGCCGTATATTGCAAACCGTACCACACATTACATGTACTAAATACCATACACTGTTATTGAGAAATTTGTACGATATCAAAAAAAGTATTTTGGCAATGAATTCCGTACGGTATTACTGAAATCCGTATTTTTTAACAATGAAAATCCGTACGGTACTATGCAATCCGTACCTTACCAGTGGAAAACCGTACGGTGCTAAGAAATCCGTACCTTGCCAATGGAAAACCGTATGGTAGCATGAAATCTGTACCTTGCTATGGAAAACCGTATGGTGCTATAAAATCCGTACTTTACTTAATGGAAAACCGTACAGCTGGAAAACCGTTCGGTGCTTTTTGTCTTTTTTTTTTTTTTTGATTTTTTCCAAAAAAAAGTCAATTTTCCCTTCGACCGTTGTCACCATCGGTCTGCAGTGACGGAGGGGTCTCCCGAAGGCCATTTTCTAATGTAGAAGTTTTTCGCTCGTGATATATCTTCAACTTCGACCCATTGACCGCTTGAGGCGCTTCGTGTCCATCCAAAGTCCATAATTTGATTGCTCCATTGTCCCCTACTTCCCGGATCTGATACGGCCCAACCCACTTAACTTTGAACTTACCTGGTTTGATCTCATTCCGACTGTCGTACTTTAATACCCACTGGCCGGGCTGGAACCTGTTCAGCTTCAGGTGCTTATCGTGCCATACCTTCCGCCTATTCTGCGTTACTTTAGTTGCCCACTGTGCTAATAATCGCCTCTCTTCTAACCTGTTCAGTTTATACAGCCTCTCCCTTAAGCTTTCCATGTCGCCCAACTTGTTTTCTAGTGCTATCCGCAAGCTTGGTATCATAAATTCTGCTGGTACGATGACCTCTTGTCCAAACATCAGTTGAAACGACGTGTGTCCTATTGTGACTTTGTATGCCGTACGGTAAGCCCACAGAGCAGAAGGTAATTTCTCCTCCCAATCCTCCCCTTCGACGACGCAGGATTTGTATATAATTGATACAAGGATTTTATTGGTAGCTTCGGCCTGTCCGTTTGCCCTTGGGTAGTACGGACTTGACAGCGAATGGTAAATTTTGAATTCTGTGGTGAGCAGTCGGATCACATGGTTTACAAAATGTCCTCTATCGCTTGTTAATTGTAATGGAATGCCGTACCTAGTAATAATTTGCTCATAAATAAACTGTGCTGTACTTACCGCTGAGTTGTCCGGTAGTGCACGCACCTCCACCCATTTAGTCAAGTACTCTGTGGCAACCACAATGTATCGGCATCTTCTGGTTCGGCTCGTCTTCAGGGGTCCTATGAAATCCAACCCCCATCGTTCAAAAAGCTCCTGAGCATGAGAAGGATTCAGAGGCATGAAATCTCTTTTCAAGGGTTTTCCAGCTCGCTGACATGTATCGCATGCAACAACCCATTCCCTGGCGTCATTGTATACTGTTGGCCACCATAATCCTGCTAGAAGTATTTTTTGTGCAGTTGTGTCCGGGCCCATGTGTCCTCCTGCCGGTCCTTCGTGCGCTTCCTTCAGTACCCGTGGAATTTCTTCCTTTAGGATACAACGCCGCAGGATTTGATCGGGTCCCATTTTATACAACAATCCATTAATCAGCTGGAATGTTCCACTCCGTATCACCAACTTCCGTTTTTTATTCGGTGGCATGGTATTTGGGAACTATCCTGTTGACAAGTATTCGCCGATGCTTGTATACCATTCTAGTAGTGCAGCAATTTGAAATAGTTGTGCGTCAGGAAAGTCATCATTTACACCGTCTGCCGGTTCTCCTGTTTTGATTCGTGATAAATGATCCGCGCTTGCATGTTTCTTTCCTGGCCGGACAGTAATGTTGAAAGTAAACTCCTGCAACAGGAGTAACCATCGGCTGATTCTTCCTTGAATGACTGGTTTGTTGATCATATACAAAGGGCCTGATGATCAACATAGAACACAAATGGAGTGGCCAACAAGTAATGTCGAAATTTCTGCACAGCATAGACCATCCCTAGTGCTTCCTGTTCAGTTGTACTATAATTTTGTTCAGCTTTTGATAACAAATGACTGGCGAAGTAGATCGGATGATCCAAACCGTGGCTTTCCGTCTGTGCGAGAGTCGCTCCGATTGCATAGTTTGATGCATCCACATGGACGTGAAACTCCTTCCAATCAGGGTATGCCAAAATAGGTGCTGTAGCCAGGCGTACCTTGAGTTCTTCGAATGCTTCATCCTGTTCCTTGTCCCATCAGAATGATTCTGTCTTGGAAGTTAACCTATCCAACGGATAGGCTATCTTTGCAAAATTCTTGATAAAATGCCTGTAATATCCTATATGCCCAAGGAAAGATTTTACCTCTGTCACATTGGTGGACGACTGCATCTCCAATATGACCCGCACTTTGTTCGGATCTGTCTTCAGTCCTTCCTTACAGACTATGTGTCCGAGCAACCTTCCGTGTGGAACCATAAATCTGCACTTCTTCGAGTTGAGGGCCAAACGCGCACGGCGGCACCTTTCCATACACTCACCTAAGGCTGCCAAATGTTTGTCCTCCGCACTGAATACTGACCAATCATCCAAAAATGCCTTGAAGTTTCCGACGAACATCTTGTCAAAGATGTGTAGTATGATCCACTGAAATGTTGCAGGCGCATTGCACAGACCGAATGGCATTCGATTATAGGCATAGACCCCATCTTCTACGACAAATGTCGTCTTCAGTTTATCCTCTTCTGCGATTGAGATTTGATTGTAGCCGGAAAAACCATCCATGAGTAGATCTCATGTCCCGCCACCTCCTCGAGGATGCTATCCGTGAATGGGATCGGGAACGGATCCTTGATGGTGACTGCATTCAAGCATCGGAAATCAACACATATTTGGATTTGAATGGAGTCCTTCTTCAGGGAGATCACGATCGGGGATACCCATTCATTGGTCTGTACCTTGAAAATAATTCCGGCTTCTAGCATCCGATTGATTTCTTCCGTAACCCGGGCCGCATAATTTTTGTTCATTCTGTAGGGCCTTTTCCGTACGGGTATTGCTCCTTCGATCAATGGAATGCGGTGCACACATAATTCAGGTGGTACGCCCTTCAGGTCCTTGTACGTCCATGCAAAGACATCCTTATATTCTAAAAATATCTTGAAGGCTGCTGCCTTTAGTACTGGGTCCCAATTGTCCCCTACCAGTATGTTCCATGGTTCTGCTTCATCTCCCAAATTCATGGTCTGCAACGCGACTTCATTATATTTGATGGGTTCTCCTTTAGTGAACTGATGTGCCGGGGTCACATCAAGTGACGCATCCCCTTCCTTTATTTCAGTGAATTCCTTTGGAAAGGCATCGGTATTGTTTTCTTCTATTGTCAGTACGTTGCAGGTTGGAAACAATTCATAATCCTCTATCTGCCAATGGTACATACCATTTACTGAATCCAAATCGTCGTCTCATTCCAGTCGTAAAACTCCCTCCTGATCTGGTTCCATAATTTGCCCCTTTTCATCCTCTTCTCCCTCAGAATCTGACGAGAGGGCTTTGTCCCCGACCATCTGAGTGTGCAGATCAATGACATACTTCTGGCCTTTGCTTTCGAGTGAAAGTATTTTTCTTCCAATCGTTCTTTGCTTTTGCTTGTATCAGCCACCCCCGACCCAAAATAGCATCGTACCCCTTCCGCTTGAGAGGAATCACAACGAAGTCCAACAGGAATGGTTGTGTTCCGATTGTCACTGGTATTCCCAATGGCTTGATTCCATGTTGATCGGCCGTTAGCAGCTGGAAGGTAGGTGGCCATAATGTCGGCCGTCCCAACTTTTCCCAAGTATCCTCTGGTAGCACATTGACACTGGATCCTCCGTCGACGATCATGTCCGTTAGCACAGTCCCGAGAATGCCCATTTCAACAACCACCGGATAGCGTCCAGAGGAAAGAGCTAACAACATCGGATCTTCGGCACTTGTACCCCCCTGTTTGTCGTTGTCTTGCTCTACGGGTTGCTTAGCACTTGGGACTATATTTGTGAGGGCCGTACGGAGTTGAGGCATCGTGAGCAACAGATCATTTATCTTGACGGGTATTTCAGCTTGCAATATTTGCCGTACAATGTTCTGTTCGGCACAGTTCCGGATTGAGGTACTTGGCGGGTCCTTCAGGTGTGCCGTTTTTGCCTGTGTTGCCTTCTGGATCTCTGCCCTTGCTTCCTCCAGTCTCTTTTTTTCTTCCGCTGGGTCAGGGTATAGCTTCGCCTGCTTTCGAGTGATTGCCAGGACTTCTTCCTCGTCTGTCCCTACAGTAATCAAGTTTACTCCAGACTTCGGGCACTTAGTTCGGGCACTTCGTATCATCATGATCTCCAGGTCCACACCATCGGCATAGCAACTTCGGTGTGTTCGTCGTTGTGCACTCGCGGGCGAAGTGACCCCACAGATTGCATGCGCGGCATTGAACAATTGGCCGACCATTCGCATCATACTGAATTCGACTCCTTCCTCCATTGTTGTTGTTGCCACCATTGTTGTTATTGCTGTTGTTGTTTGGACCGCGCCGGTTGTTTCTATATCCGCTTGATGTGGCACCTTCTGTACTGGTGTTCCCGTTCCCTCCTGACGGGGATGCCTCTTGTGATAGTAACACTTGCTGCGGTGTCCTTGTTTTTAAATTGAAAGGGCATTCCTTTACTGAGTGTCCCAGGATCTGACATATTCCACAAAATTGATCTTTCGGGCAGGATCCCTTCGTATGGCCTTCTTTCTTACATTCCGTGCACCATAGGTCATTGCCCTTAGTTTCCTTGTTCATGTTTTTGAATTCCTTCATCATCTGCATCATGTCCTTCTGGAGGGCACGGACCTTCTTGTTGCTTCCTTCGTCATCGCTGCTATCATCTCCTGAGGATGCATCGTCATCTGAATCGGACGAGCTGGTCTTCTTCTTCTTCTTTGTCTTCTGGTCACTTTCGAGGTTCATTGCCCGATTGTATGCTTCAATGTATGTCGATGGTGGCACAATCTTCATCTTTTTTCTCAGCTTCAGGTGAAGGCCTTCAATGAACCATCTTTTCTGGAGCCCATCTGCCGGCTTATTCTCCATTTTACTGATTAAGTCCTTTAATCTCTTGGCGAAGACCCGTACTGTTTCATTCTTCTTTTGCTTGGTATTGAATATCTCGGCTACAATTTCATTATCATCACAGAAAAGTTGAAATTCCGCGATGAACTCCTTAATATTAGCCCAACTATTTAATTTCTGTAGATCAGCATCAGTAAACCAATCAATCGCAACACCCCGTAGAGTAGCACGAAATTGTCGAATCCATTCGTTTGTATCTGTTATGCCATTGGCCCTCCAGATCGTTTCACATGTTTTACAATGTCGAATGGGATCAGTTGCTTCATCACCATCAAATTTAGGCAATTTTTCCTTCGGACCTGCCATTATCACTGTATGTCGAGGGTTTTGTTGTGTACCTGCGCTGTTTTGCACTCCCGCGCTGTTTTGAGCACCCGCGCTGTTCTGAGCACCCGCGCTGTTCTGAGCTCCCGCGTTGTTTTGAACACCCGCGCTGTTCTGGACACCCGCGCTGTTCTGTACACCCGCGTTATTTTCTGCTTCCGTGCTGTTTTCAACGCTCACGTTGTTTTCTGCTTCCGCGCTGTGTTCAACACCCACGCTGTTTTGGACTTCCGCGCTGTTTGGTGAAGAAGAGGGTTCGTCAACCGCAGCTGTCCGTTTCGGAAGTATATCTCGGACGAAGAGGTCACTCCACGCTCGTGCTCCTTCGGCACACCGAGCCGTGCGAGTCGATTTCCTTCCGTCAGGATTCTCTTCCCGTGGCGTATGCAGGTTCAAAAACTCCTCCCTCGCTTCTTCCACCAAATCAAGCCGTTGTCGAGTCTCCAACAACAATCCTTCGGCGCTCTTGTTTCCGTCGGAAATCTTCTGAAACCTCCTTCGACGCTCTATCTGCTGAGCCAAAATCAAATTCTCCTGCGCAACGCGTATGTCATCTTTTTCCTTCAGCTTACTCTTATCTTTGTTCAACTGATTCGGCATTTAATTCATATCCGCCTGCCTGCGTGCCAGATCCATCGGGCAACGACGCCAAATGTTTATCGTATGGATTAATTAAGCAATGCACACAGGAAATAGACACGAACACCGAACATCAAACAACAGAACTCTATTTATTATTCGCATATACCAACAGTACATTATGCTTTTATGATATGATATGATATATCAGATGAATACAATGCTTCCCGAAAGGGTTATAAATACTTTCCGAAGAACTTTCCCGAAGGAGTCCGTCAGCCAGGTACATTATACCCGCTACAAACTGTTTACCCGTCGGCTACATAACAAGACTTTTACCGAAAGGACCCGTCGGCTGATGCACAATTTCTACCGACGACAATATATATATGTATATATATAACATAAAATTATAAATCTGAAGATATATTAAACATGGACGTGTTGTATATAAATTATACTATAAATATGACTCCATTTATATATTTGTTTATTTGATTTATCATAACTTTTAGATTTTCTATTATTATTGACTTTATTATTTGTCACTAATGCAGCCTAATTAATCATATTCACTGTTTGGGATGATATTTGTATCGCTTTAAATATTACTAGGTATCATATATCTAAAGCCTACTTCATATGTTGTTGTTGAATCTTCATAATATAATATCATTGTGTATTGTGGGACTCGAATTCCTCTAATTAGACTTTGGTTCAAGATTATTTGTAAGGGCATTGTTTTCAAAAACATGGGTGATATATGTAAAAATAAAATAAAATATTATATCAAAACCAAGGTTTCAAATTATTTGGCGTTGTCGTGACTATATGTAAGCAATAATTATGGCAAGGAAGCAAAAATCAGTTGGAATAAATTATGGGATAAAGTGGGGACTTTAGAATATATTAATCGTTGCCATAAGTTTGGATGCATATTGTGGTGTTTGTTCCTTGCGCATCTGGAGATATAATGACTTGGATAACGTTCGAGCCTTCTATCATATTCGAGTTTAATGCCTCATATAAATGGATATTTTTATGACTATATACGGTCTTTTGACATGACAAATATAAATATTAAAAACATTGTAAAAACATTCCACTAAGTCCAAGAATTCTCCCAACGACAGTCAAACTCGTTTTGGGTTTGATATTAGAATGCTAATTTCGCTCAAACGTGTGGCAAAATCGTCCAAGGTCCTGTTGGATGAATTTTCACCGAATATGTCAGAGAAAAAGTGATTTGGTTTCGAATTCGAACAGACTTCGACTTTGCATTGAATTGAATATCTAAATTCATGTTCCCTGAACGAATACGGTAACTTAGGATATTCTTAGATGATGATTGAAAATGATGCTATTTTCTATCATGATTTGATTAGATGCTAATTGCTATGCTCTATGTTCTTTGAGGAATTATTATTTGATGAATGTAATTGACAATTTTAAAGTTTTAAACTATGTCGCTGTGATAAATGTGAAATTGATGATTATATTTGAAAATCCACACACACATAGCCATCCCTTGTCGTCCCTTGCTCTAGCAAAAAATATTAGAAAATGTCTAGGAAACCAATTTCCCCTTCCCCTATCCCTGAAACTTGGGGTAACATAGATTTTGAACCAAGTCCTCCAATAGCTATGTCTTTTGTAGGGGTTGTTGGTGATGATCGGGATCTCAGTAAGGTATATTTTGTGGGGAGTGCATACAGCTTCATATTTGATCTCCATGTATAGGGTCTCTTTTGGGTGTAGAGTTCTTTTGTACCTAAGTCAGATTTTTGGCAGGATTGTTTAGTTGGTAGAGAGGAAGGGGGCAAAATATAACTTATTGCGTTGCTTCCTTGTGATATTCCGGTTTCTACATTATCAACATAGGTGTTGAGTGCAGTTTTACAGATTATGATGTGTACTCTAATGGTGTTGTATGTGTGAAGATTGCCCAATGATGATAGGGATATCATGTGCATTGTCGTATAGGATCTTGGTGGAGGTTGGAGTTCACTATGTTACTACGATTGCTTGAGAACTAGCAATCTTGGGGAGGGAGGACTGTAATGTTCCCATTCTTACCTGGCTCGTGTAGTTGGCTAAGTCAGTTCATCATGGTGACCCTTGTGAGCTGACAATATGTTTTGAGGGTCTCTGGGGCAGACTTGCTATTTTTAGTAAGTCTATTTTGGGGTGGTTTCTATTTTAGCAGTTTAGTGGAGGCATTGGCAGCTGATGATCTTCATCAGCAATGGATTGAGCATATTCATACATTTCATATTTAATAAGTGATTAATGAGGCTTTTAATTATGAAGGGGACTTCATCTTATTTCATGTTATAATTTGATGGTGTAAATGAGAAGCCTCTTAAGTGAAAAGTGTCTTCATGAAGCTATGTGGTTAAAAGTTATTTATTTAATAAAATTAGTTGGGTGCTTCTAATTGGATGGTGTGTTGATGAAGCAACCTTAATAGTGTATGGGTCAAGCCAAAGGCTTTATAAGAGAGGTTTCATTAAGCAGTTAGAATCATCTATTGTCTATTGCTTTTGATAATTTCTTGTGAGGGTTTGAAGGGTGTTTTCTCTTGAGGACTGATTCCTCTTTATCCGAGTCCATTTGCTGCTGTGGCATGACAAATTGCAAATTGGAAATGCATTGTGAGTCTGGAATTTGTATTTAATTCATTGCTGAGGTACAGTGAATTGAATTGATTATTCAAAATTAATTTTTGGACTGTCTTCCTTACTGTATTTACTTTTTCTGGAAGATGATTCTTGGTTTTGGAAATTGGTGAATCATCTCTCTGTTCAAGCGATCTTTATATCTGCATGTAGGCGCTCAATTCAACTGCATTTGGGTGCCATATTTCTTCAAGTGTGGTATTGGAAATGAGCTATCTCAGCGTTTGTTATTCGGAAAATCCAAATGCCATTCTCTGCATTTAGGTGTGAGATATATGCTATTAACTCACAGCATTGTGCCATTCATTCTGTGTGTGGGGATCTGCTGTTTGGAAGGACATTGGTCTGCATAGTGTGGCGTTTACAATACTGTTTCTACATGTCATCATCCCCTGCAAATCAGACACCACTATTGCTGCATATTGGGTGTTCGCTATTTGGGAATCCAGCTGCTTTAATTCTACAACTTGGCGTCTATCTTGTCAGTTATCAGACTGCATCTCAAACACCCTAGTTATGTTCTACAGGCTGTCTTATTACACGCCAAAACTGGGCGTTTGTCTCTGCTGCAACTAAACGCCATTTTTGGCATTCATCCAGGCCTGCCACTGCCATTTCTTATGCCTGCAATTTGCATACGGAGAGGATGTTTAGCGTTTCTGAGCTGTGCATTAGTGTTTGACATTTGTATAGAGGAAGAACGTACAATATGGATGGTAGATGTTCTGCTGCAAAGTATACACCCAATATCATACGTAGGTTCTTATATAGTTGTAAATTTTTATAGTCGAAGAATAAAATTGCAGCATTGAGTTCTTGATAAATTGTGAGTTGCATAGTTGTTATTGCTATTTGAGTTTATAAAGCAAAATAAATACATGGTCTGCTGCATGTTGGAGTTACAAGCATATGATATAGGTTCTCATTGTAATTTCTTTGAGTTTAAGGGAAACAATAAAAAATGCAGCTTAGTTACAAGTTGTGCAATTATTTCTTATTAATCATGTCAATATCTGTTAGCATTGCACATCTATTGAGAAAACACACAAAAAAACAAGAAAATATAACAAACGACATCATATCCTACGGCATAGCCAGTGAGTGCCAGTTTGGGCTCATTACAAAGCGAGACAAAGTGAAATCTAAATGGAGCTCCAACTTTGACGTCAGTCTCTTCTCCCTCTTATAGAAAATGATAATGTTCACAGCTAGCCACAGGGGGAATGGAGAAGATGAGTCCCAGTCTTTGAGAAGCGAAGAAGATGAAACAGAGAATCTGCCAAATCTGTCAGTGATATAGTAGAAACCTATTCTCCTGTTATGCCAAGTAAAAGTTCTCTTTGTAGGTTTTACATCAAACAAATTACAATCTTGCACTAGATCATTGAAGTTATTCAGGGAGTTAGAGACATGTTCTATTCAGGTGCAATATTTTTTGGCGTATAGAAGCATGTTAAAATCTTCTCCTAGGGAAAAGTTGAATACCAATAAGCTATTTGTTGCCAAACTCTGAACTTCCACTTGACTGAGTTCAGCCCATGTGCATGAAAGAAGTAGCCAACCTCCGTAATAGCTATGAAAAAAATTAAAAATAGCTTAGCTAGCTCTCCCCAGAAGAGATGAGATTTATCACTGACTTGTTTGGGTTGCATAACACTCCCAAGCATTCTATCCCCGGAACTTGAAGATAGAAGGTTTATTGGAGCATGAGCAATGAAAACGGGTGAAAAAATTGATTTTAATTTTTTATGTTGAATAAACAGACATCCCTGCAATGAATGTCAATGACATACAATGATGCACAACCACATAGTATAAGTGACATTATACATACCTGTGATTCAGGTCTGTGACCCTGCATATTTTGCTGAAGCTTGGTACTGTTGAGCAAAGCTGCAGCGGGTCAGCATTGTCAAACTTTGTTCAATGCCCTGGAGATTTCTTTCAACAACCTCACTTTTATCAACAAAAAATAGCCTATCATATTTTAAATTGTTTTCATGAAATCTGTTTTTACCCTCTGGTTTGCATCTTGTGCGCAAGTTTCAACTATTTTGCTTGTGCGTTTAGCAAGTCATTGTGAAAAGATTGTGGAAAGCTTTACCTATTACTTGTGGCTAAGTATTACTGTGTATAACTTGCGGCTGGATTCAGCTCACATTTACTCACCTGATTTGTGAGTAATTGCAGTTCTTTGTAACTGGGACAGAAACAAATGAAGTTAACCTAGTTGGGGTACCAAAATCCTTTGGTTTATGTGCCTAGAAACATTTTGGAGGAGCTGATGGTATTATCGTTGACCACTGTTGTAATTGTGAGTTTGAGAAATGCTCGTCAGTGAAAATCTAGGACTACCCGGAACCTCTCAAAAGATTCGAAGGCGATGAATTGTTAGTAACTGTAGAATGAATGGTGATATGAAATTTCACGTGATATTTATGTAATGAAAGATTGTTGTGAGAGGATCCCTGAAATCAAGAAGGGGAGTGAGAACTGTGGCATTGAAGAGCCAAGGAATATAGCTATTTTTCCAAGCATTAAATGCCCACCCTTAAATTGAGCTCTCAAAAATGTGATGCGGCATGAGTTGCTCCATAACACTTAACTTCACGGTGACCATCTGTGGCATGGTGACTCTCATTTCCACACAAGAACAGTGACACTGTGATGCCATGTTTCCATACAACTTTTGACCACTTGAGGAAGCAAAAAATAAGTGAATAAGCAATTGGCTACCAGCCACAGATATTACAAAGACATTGAAAACAATATATTATTCTTTCAAGTCAAATGAGGTACTGAGTCTGAAAATAAGATTGAAATGATTCCATCAGTGGCATGGCCAAGAACTACTTTTTCAATACAGTGACTAACAGTTGGCCTGACTCTCCATGCCTTCTCATTCCTATGGAGGAAAGCTTAATTGACTAAACAAAGATATGCTAAAAGTGAAGATCCTATGTGGCATCAGCAATGGCTCATTCCTATGGAGGAAAGCTTAATTGACTAATCAAAGATATGCTAAAAGTGAAGATCCTATGTGGCATCAGCAATAGAGCAATTGCAAAGATTTTGTAGATGATGCAAAAAAAATGTTCTTGACATCTTTGTATTGAAGGATGCTGAATTAACAGTAACTTACCTAGGCTTATCTTTTCATGAAAGATTTTCCCAGTTACTTTGGGACACCATGCTAAATTAAAATAAACAAAGGTGGACTTTATAGCTGTACAAACAAATGACTTCCATTTGCAGGGATAATGCAATTAATGCATCAAAAATTCTTACAACACCTTCCAAGCAGTTTCATGTTATCTGTTTGAAGTTTGAACACTTTGTCCATTCCCTTAACAAGTGGAGCTTGTAGTGATGATATAATGTTGTGGGGAGGGGCAAAGGAAGATTTCAGCTCATGTTCTTATCCTGGTTAAAGATCACTTGACCAAAAAGGTCGAAGTAAAAAATGTTTCCAAGCCTCATCAAGGCATGGGTTAGGGATATGGTTGTAGATAACTATTAATTCTGCAACACCATGGATCCAAATAGTTGCTGCAGAAGTCTGTAGGTACACTAAAGTACATGTTAGATTACTGGAAGCCATAGTGCCAAGAACTGAATAGAAAATTTAGAGTGAATCCACTATTTTGTGTCAGAAAATGACTTTGCAAGTTGACTATTTCAATGAGATTAGAAATTGATCTCTGTATTCTGTGCTATTTCTGTTAATCTTTATGTTATTTTATAGTACTTCACTCTTTTTTTTAGCAAAATTTCCAATGATTTTGAAAACCTTTCCTTCTGTTATAGCATAGTATATAGGATCTTTTACATTGTTTCTCATCATTAATAATTTCTTTCTGTTCTTGATTCTAGAATTGATGGGAAAACTTCAGCATCTGAAAGACAGGAACGGATCAAGAACTTTAATAGTGCAGGCAGCACCATATTTGCTTTTCTTATTTCAACTCGGGCTGGTGGCCTTGGGATCAATTTGGTACGTCTTTCTTGATGTGTTCCTAGATTCTAAATGTTAATTTGAATTCAGTTGATGTGGCGGTATATGATATGTAGGCAGTACTTTACAAAGTATTTAATGGTTATCTAATTTCAACTTATTATATGATGCAGCCGAGTGCCGACACAGTTATTATATATGGTATGCTGTACTATTTAATTATTTTTGAGAACTAATGCTTACCGTGCATCCAAATTTAATTGTTATAAAGATGCGATGTTAGTGAATGACTTCTTGCTAATACTATTCTTCTATCAGATCCAGATTTCAACCCTTTTGTGGATCTACAGGCTCAATCACGAGCCCATAGGATTGGCCAAGAGAAAACTGTGATTGTATATCAACTGGTTACAAAATGTTCAGTTGAGGAAAAAATATTGCAGCGATCAAGAAGAAAATTGGCCATGGAGAATCTGGTTATGAATTCTGATAAGAATGGAACTATGAAGGAATTGCATGATATATTAATCCATGGTGCAAGGAATATTCTTAATGAGCATGGAAATGCTGCTACATCTCTTAAATATACAGAGGAAGATATAGAAAACCTGCTTAATAGAGAGATTAATCTGAGAGAAAAGGACATTTCAGAAGAAAATGGTTATCTTGGTGCCATCCAGGGTATGTCAATTACTCAGGATGAAGAGACAAAACCTACAGTTAATGGGAAAGAGTGGGAAGACCTTCTTGGACCCATGAAAGAAGTTACAAATAATGAGGAACAGCTAGGAAGGGGAAAGCGACAAAGGAGAGAAGTAACATATGCATGTGAGCCTATGTCAGATGACGATGATGAATACTCACCATCTGCTAGTAGCTCAAGTAGTGACAGAAGCTCTTCAGTGCACATGTACACAGACACAAAAATTTCAGATAGAGAAGTAACAAGTGCTATAAAATTATCCACTGAGCAATGTGAAGTGAAGCCTCAAATTGGATCATTAGTAGGCAAAGAATCTGGTCATGCACTTCATTCCAGCACCACAGATTTTTCAATTAGAAATGCCTTTTCATCAATGCCCTTGCATTTACAGGACTTGGGAAGCCAGGATACTCAAGCTGGGCATGATCGCTCAAAGTTCTTATCAAAATATATTAATGATCTTAACAGAACAACAAAAAACTTATTGCCACCTTTGGTGAGGCAGTCTCACTCATTTTACGAGGAAGGCCAGCCGTCTACAATCCAAGGTTTTAATTCAGTTAACAAATGGAGAGCTTCTCAAGGTACTGATTTCTTTCATGCAGTTCCTAATAAATCTCAAGGTTCTCATTTAGGTGATCAACTGCCAGGAGGTCCACAAATAGACCCGCTGATTTCCCAAATTGGCAAAAGGGTAGATGCAATTCTGGAAAGAGTATCCCAATCAAAGAGAAATGGAAATCCTAACGAATATAAAGTTATTGCAGATCAAATGGGTGCATCTCCTTCACAGACAAATATAATTGCTTCTAGAGACTTGAGTTTAAATGGAGATTGTCAGTTCCCAAACATGTCCCAGTCAAGTAGATGACCCAGATGTTGCTTGAGCAAAGGGGACACTAGTTTATTAACGTATCTTTATGATTCCACTTGCATTCAGTTACTATTTTTTGAGCAGCTAACCAGATGCTTTGGTATGGGATTTCTGTAATATATAATGTCCTCATACAAGTACATGCCATTTTTTGTAAACATTTTCTGTTGTAAAGGGTTAGTGAGCAATATCTGTAATGTCCCTTATTGGGACTAAAGAATATAACTATTAAAATTGCAAAGCTTCCGTGCTGTTGTAATGGGGATTATGTGCAATATCATTTTGTTAAATTCTGATTTGGTCAATAATACTGTAAGTGTATAGATATGTAAGAATAATCTGGCTCATATATATCTGGTTCTTAATTGTATTTAACTATTATGAATGACTTATTTCCTTTGGTTTGGAAAAATCTTTATTCTATACAATACTCAATATACGTATTCCTTTATATTTTTTATTAGTTAATGTTCGTATATGCATATATATCCTTCAATGATTTGCCTTTTCTTTTTTGGATGCACTTGCTTCAGATTCTCAGAATGACTGTTTATTACCTACTGGAGGGTTGTGTCTCATCTTCTCAAGAGTAGCATCTCTTCCATGCATCTTATATTAATTTTAATGTTTTGTTTCCATGCTCGTTAATTATGATTGCTGTCTAATTACTCCTTCATTATTGCTGCTTCCCTTCATTGTTCTCCATTCCATTTCTGTTGAATGGTACAATTAATAGGTAGAAAAATCACGTCTTTATCCATACAAAGAGATCACAACTTTCCATTCCATGTACACAGATGGGTTTTAGTGATTAATTGCTACCTTAGTTTCACAGTGTTAATTGCTATTCATGATGTTGATGCTATATTGTTTGCCTTGGCATACAATTGCTGATCAAGTCAACTTTATAGAGCTTAAGTAGGACATGCTGACTTGTCTCTCTACTTATCATTTCGCCCCATGTTTCTTTGCAGATATCAATCGCTGTGTTTAGTTTCCATCGCTGATTTTAACCAAATCATATGCTGTTTTTAACCAAATTATATCTTCTATAATGTACAGTATTTTTGTGACATCTGATGTTTTGCCCTTTTTTCTTCAAGCTTCCTTATCCCAGGTTAGATGTCTTTATAGGTTAATTAGTTTCCATCGCTGATTTTAACCAAATCATATGCTGTTTTTAACCAAATTATATCTTCTATAATGTACAGTATTTTTGTGACATCTGATGTTTTGCCCTTTTTTCTTCAAGCTTCCTTATCCCAGGTTAGATGTCTTTATAGGTTAATATGTATGATTCATGACTTGATTGTAATTCTTAGTATGTAAATGAATATGACTATAATATGTATGATTGATGACTTGATTATAATTGTTAGTATGTAAATGAATATTACTGCCTCCTCTCCCTTTTCTTTTCAATGACACTATAATATCATAGGGAAGAATGGAGCAGTGATGAATTGTCATCACGTCCCCCTTGGATAACCAATCACAATTAGTTAGTCATTTATTATAATCCTCTATTGGGAGGAGCAATAGTGACATTTTCTTAGTTGATTTTGATTTTAGTATGCTGATGATAATGAGTTGCTGAAAAGTAGCAGAGATATAGGCACCCAATCTGCCTGGGGCAAGATTTGGAAAATATAGTTGTGATGGTGGCAATTCTTTCTCACTAAATTTTCATATTTTTCATTAGCGATTCAGGGAGGGATTTTATGAGGGGGCTTAAGATCGATTTTTTAGGAAGAGGGTATTCTTATGAACAAAACTTTATTTTGCTACGGGATTATTTGAAATCTTTTCCTCAAGAATAGGAGCTACCACTTTTTAGCAACAAGGTGAAAAATGGGTGGAACTAAAAATTTCTCCAACTTAGAAATGTTTTTTTGCTACCTGTCCAAATATTTTAATTTCAGATTTTTGTTAGAAAATATTTTAGAAGGAAATTGATTTTTTGACTTAATTGTTTAGAGACAAAATTATATAAGACAAAAGTTATTATTTTCAGGTGTATATTGATATTCTAAACAACCTTGAATAGTCAGACCTAACAATATAGAATAAAATGATAAGTTCACTTCCCAAAATTACGAACAACATAACAAACTCTTAAATAATAAATTTATTTTAGAAGAAATCAAAGAGGCTCTCTTTAATTTTAACCTAGACAAAATCTCTGGGATCCGATGGTTTTCAAGCTTTCTTTTTTCAGAAATTCTGGGATATCCTAGGGTATGATCTATGGGAGGAAGTCTAGCGCTTATCCTAGAGAAAACTAAGCATAGGATCTAGGAGATTTTAGACCTATAGCTCTTTGCAATGCTTTTAAGAAAATCCTATCTAAAGCAATAGTAAATAGACTTAATTTTAAGTTAAAAAGATCTTCCTAGTTATTGGAAAAAAAAAATTGATTTTGTTCATACTAGATCTATATTTGATGACATCATAATTATCCAATAACTAATACATTCAATTAAAACTAATAAAGATCCATGTATGCTAATGAAACTAGACATCCAAAAAGTTTATGATAAAGTAGATTGAAGATTTTTATGTAAGCCCTTGGAAGCATTTGGTTTCTTATGCCAATGAATTAACTTAATTTTCAATTTTACCTCAACTCCTAAGATCTCCCTACTTATAAATGGATCTTTGAAAGGTTTCTTCAACATATCTAGAGGGATCTGATCAAAAAGTAAATGCTGATAAATTAGATATTTTCTTTCTTAATACAAACCTTGATATATAGAGATACATTTGCAACACCATGGGCTATTGTTGGAGTCCAATAACTGAAAAGCTTAGTGAAAAAATGGAAAGTTGGAAAGGAAATTTGTTAACCAAAGTAGGAAGAACAATTCGGATCAAAGTTGTTTTCGCTGCCATCCCCACATGCCAAATGTCATGTCTTCTTCTACTTAAGGGAGTTAAATGAAACAAAGATTGTAAGTCAAGGAAATTCTTCTAGCAAGGTACATAAGAAAAAGAAAAGCAAACATTAATTAAATGAGACAAAATGTGTGGATCTAAAGAACATATAGGTCTAGGTATAAAAAATAGGAGTTAGCAAAACGAGGTATTTGGAACAAAACTAATATAGAGAATCTAGCAAGAAACACGAAAGAAAATGGGCAAATTTTTTATTTCATAAATATTTGAATAGTTCAAATCAATTATCTTTATTTTGAGCTAGAAATCCCCCAAAAGAGTCGAGAACCTAGAATTTCATGATGCAATGTTGTCCCTTATTAAACTACCTAACGTGAGATAGTGGTCAAGGATAGGAAGCTCTATTTTGGGAAGACACATAAGATGAACTTCCCTCACTGGATAGCTTCAACTTACCTCTTAATGTTAAACACACTCTGTCTAACCAATGGGGATGCAATGTTAGTGACTACAAAAAGAGAAACAATGAAGACCAATATGTAGGATGGCAATGGAAATCTTTAGAGGGAACTAACCTGACATAAGAGAAACCTATTTTTGAACTTCGTCTAAAACATAGAAAAGCTAATCATAAAGATTGGGAAGATAAGACTCATGTTGGAAATATAAGAGGAGTAATTGAGAGGGGAGGGGTGAATCAATTACCACTAAAATAATTCCAAATCTCTTAGATGCCAATACAAACGTCTTATTAACTCAAATCCTTGCACAACTCAGTTAGAACTAGATATTCATTGTAACTCGGTTAACAAAGCAATTTTGAGATATTAATGTGTAATTTAACCTTTACTAACTTAGTTGCAGAAAGATAAAGTAGTAAGCAAATAAATTGAACACAAGAGACAAAGATTTAACATGGAAACCCAATTTGGGAAAACCACCAATGCAACTAATTATGACTTTTCACTCTTCTGAAGCAAGCCTTGTTAGGAGCCAACCTTGTTAAAGGTTACAATACATGTTGTTAGGTGTGACCTTGTTAAAAGATTTGAATCACCCTGTTAGAAATGACCTTGTTAGAGGTCTTAAGACACTTCAATCTAGACATGCCACCTTGTTAGAGGATTTACAAAATGATTGTTAAGTTAACTATGTTAAGAGATTTCTTCACTACTACAATTGTTAGAGAGTAACAATGATTGACCTGATTAATGAAGCAATTGACTTGCAGATTCAAATAACTATTTTGGCTTAGCCTTTGGATCCTTCCTGATCACAATATTCTTTGCAGCTCCTTGGATATTCTGCCCTTAATTAGGTATCCTTCTTTATTCACATCTTATCATCTTCCACAACTTCCATATTTCAATCCACAACTTGACCTCTTATATATATGAAACCCAATGTCAAGTCGGCTTGAATATCGTTACAAATAAACAATTAAAATCCATTAAGTCGGCTTTCATAAACCAAATAATAAATAAAACTATTCTGCTAGAGGTTGGTTGACACTGAAAATGGGTCATTTGGTTACCATTGAGTTCCTTGGTCACCAACCTAACTTGGTTTACACTAGACCACTTTGGTAACCGACCTGACTCGGTTTAAATATAAATCCTTCAATGACTGACCTAACTCAGTTAACACTTGATCACTGAACTTGGCTTTTTCTGAACTTTTTCTCAGTTGATATTGGAGTCTTCTAAGCTCGGTTGGAATGTAACATTTGTGTAACATCAATGACAATATACATTTGAATAATTGTTTTCAACAATCTCCCTTTGGGATTGATGACAACACAACATGTCATAAGCAAAGGAAACTAAGAGCAACCAAAATGATTTATAAGATTTTATAATATCCATAAGTTCATTCTGATTCTTCATCCATGAGAACTCCCTCTGAGATTCTCCCTTTGACATCTTATCTTCAGATTCCATTTGATCAAGTTCTCCCTCTTGCTGATATACAAATTTCTTCCTCTGATTCATCAAACTACCTTTTGATTCTTTTGGTATGACATATTCAATCTCTCCTTCTTTGACATCAAATGCCAAAGACTTGATACAATGAGTTTATAATGTACATGATGTACTGATTCATGTGTAATGAGTTTTGACTTCTTTGCATCAACTTGATAGATTGTCAATGCAGTTTGGTTAATGCATCACTAATCTATACTCTAGTGAGCATCAGATAGGGGAATGACCCCTAGCTTTTCTTTGAGATACAAAAATGCATTCTTAGGAAATGGTTTGGTAAATATGACAGCAACCTGCTCCTTTGTGTTCACATATTCCAGTCTAACCTCTTTATCTTGAACTAATTCTCTCAAAAAATGATACTTGATTACAATGTGATTTTTTTTAGAGTGCGTCACTGGATTTTTGGGTATGTTGATTGCACTTGTGTTATCACAGTAGATAACCATTGGGTCCTTGACCTTTTCCTTTATTCCTGACAATAGTTGTTTGATCCAGACTATGTTGGAACCGTTAATTGCTGTAGCAACATATTCTACCTTTGCTATAGATTGAGATTTGCAATTCTACTTCTTGCTGATCCATGACACCAGCCTCTTTCCAAGAAAGAATTCTTCTCCATTAGTGCTTTTTCTATCATCAACACTTCTAGCCCAATTTGCATTAGTAAAGACTTTTAACTCAAGGTTTCCTCCTTGCTTATACCATAGACCAGTGCCTTTTAGATATCTCATAATTATTTTGATCATCATCATATGATTTTCTTTGGGATTTGTAGAAAATCTTACAACTATACCAACTACTAATGCAATATCAGGTCTTGTGTGGAAAACATACTAAAGTTTCCCAATCATGGATCTGTAGGTAGTTTGATTTATCTCTTTTGAATCATCATTCTTTGATAGTTTATGTTGAGTGGACATAGGTGTCCCAACTGGTTTGGAATCTTCCCTTTCAAAGGTCTTTGGTATCTCTTTTATAAATTTTGACCGAGTAAGGCAAATGACATCCTTCATTTGATGAACTTGCAAACCAACAAAGAATTTTATCTCTCCAAACATTGACATTTCAAATTCTTTCCTCATTCCTTTAGAGCATGACTTGCATAAGTCATCATGACCTGTAAATAGTATATCATCCACAAATATTTCTATTAACAATATCTTATCTTGTGGTCCTTTTTTAAAATATAGACTACTGTTATCATTGTCCTCTGAAAATCGATCTTTACTAGATATCCATGTACCTCTCATACCATGCTCTTGGAGCTTGTTTCAGACCATACAAAGCTTTGTGTAACTTAAAAACTATATCTCTTTTATTGGGTTCAATGAAACCTTTAGGTCGATCAACGTAAACTTCTTCCTCTAGAATTCCATTCAAGAATGCTGATTTTACATCCATTTGATACACTTTGAATCTTTTAAATGCAACATATGCAAGTAGTGTTCTGACCCCTTCAAGTCTAGCAATAGAAGCAAATGTTTCTCCATAGTCTATACCTTCTTCTTGAGCATATCCTTTATACACTAGTCTTGCCTTATTCCTTGATACTTCACCATTTTCATTCAATTTGTTTATGAATACCCACTTTGTACCAATTACATTTTTGTCTTTGGGTCTAAGAACAAGAGTCCAGGTATTGTTCCTTTCAATTTGCTCAATCTCTTCGTTCATTGCCTCTATCCAACTTTCATTATTCAATGCATCTTTAGCAGTTCTAGGTTCAAATTTAGTAAGTAGATATGTATCTTTTAGTTTGTTCCTTGTCATTGTGCCTCATGTCTGATTTCTAATTATTTGTTCAGGTGGATGATGCCTTCTGACATATCTAGCAAGTGCATGTTCCTTTCTTCTAGATTCTAGAATTGTTTCACTTGGTTCACTAACCTCAAAGGTTCTGTGAAATTCTGAACTCTTCTTCCTTTGACTGTGACCTAGGTTCCTCTTTCTAGGACTCAGTTGGACCTGTCTCCAACTCGGTTTGCACTAGCTACAACTTGGGTAGCACAATCTGTTGAGGTGGACCAATCTGTTGTTGACTAATCACATTTGCTTGTACCTTTGGTAAAGTATCATGCTCAAAGTAAACAAAATTTTGGTAGCCTTTAGGTTCCTTGCTGCTTTCTTTTTCACTCTTTTCTACAAACACATCAATTTTCACATGTACACTTTTTATAACCTTGTGAGTAGCAATATTGAAACATTTATATGCTTTGCTCTTGTTGGAATAGCTTTGAAATATGCCTTCATCACTTTTTGCATCAAGTTTTTCTTTCCTTGTCTCTTTCAAGATATAACATTTGCTTTCATATAGTTTGAAATAATAGGCATTAGGTGTATAGCCATACCATAATTTATAAGGTGTATGATCTGTACCTTTCTTCAGTTGAGTTTGATTCAAGGTATGAATTGTTGTGTTGATTGCTCCTATCTAGTATTTGGATGCAACATTTATCTCTATCATCAGCGTTCTTGCACAATTCATGATGGATCTATTTCTTCTTTCTGCTATATGCCATTCTACTGAGGTGTACCATGTACAAATAACTATCTTTTGATTCCTCTTTCATTGAGATGAATTCTCCTCCTCAATTTGACCTTAAACATTTTAAATTCTTTCATATTTCTTTTTTAACTGTTGCCAAATACCACTTGAACTTTTGAAAAGCTTCAAATTTGTCCTTCAAGTACATTGTTGTCATCATCCTAGAATAATCATCAACAAACAAAATGAAATATTTTCTCCACTATAGCTTTCTATGCCCGTTGGTCCACAAAGATTTGTATGAACTAGTTCTAAGACTTCTTCAATATTGTAATTCTTACTTTTGAAGCTAGTTTTACCCATCTTTCCAATCTGACATTGTTTGCATATAGCCATTACAGGTTTCTTTAGATTTGGAATACCTCTTACTTTTCTGTTCTTAACTTATAGTAACCACATTGTCAAAGTTTACATGACACATTCTTTTATGTCATAGCCAACTTTCCTCTACTTGTGCCAAAAAGCATGAACTTTCAATGAGATCTAGATAGAATAGATTACCTTTTCTCTGATTGCCATTTCCAAATAAGTTTCTTTTACCATCTAGAACTCCAGCCTTCCCATCCATCAATTCTACCTTGTATCCAATATTTTTCAGCTGTGCCACACTTATAAGATTGTGTCTTAGTCCTTCATCTGAGTAAGCATGATCACAGTTGAGTTCATTAGTTAATGCAATGCATCCTTTTCCCTTCACATAATATGTTTCATTATTTCCAAATTTAGCACTTCCACCATCATAGTGCTCCAAGTGTTCAGACTTAGTTTTGTCACCAATTATGTGAAGAGAACAACCATTATCTACTATCCACGTGTCATTTTTACTAACATGAGAAATAAGTGCTGTCTTTTCATTATCCTAATCATCTGACTCATCTTTAATAGCAATATATACCATTTCATCTTCATCATTATTGTCAAAATCTTTAGCAATATAACAAGATTTCCTACCTTTTATCTTTGTAGTCTTTGTAGCTCTTGAAATCTTTCTTACCTTTGCACTTGTTGAATTTTCTACAATCTTTGTTTTCTTTGTTTGGACACGTTGTAGCAATGTGACCAACTTCTTCACAAGAGAAACAAATCAATGAAATTTTGCCTTTAAATTTACTTTTTCCTTTTGGTAACCTTCTTGCAAGTAGGGCTTCAATAGCTTCAAGCTCATCATCTGAATCTTTATCTTCTTCATTGTTAGTTTGCTTTCCTTTTGAGTTTCCTTCATTTCTACTAAGAGTTAGTTTCACTTTTAATGTTGTTTCTATGTTCCAAGAGCTAGGAAGATAGTTAGCAAAGTTATCCAACTCAAAAGTTGTTAAGCTTCTCACTAGTGCATCCAAAGTTATATCATTTTTGGGATCACATCTCATCTCTTTAATAGTTGAAACTCTAATTGCATAAATAGGAAGAAGAGTTCTTAATAACTTGTTGACTACTGTCTCATCATCTATTTTTCCTCTTGTAGCTTTGATTACACTCACACTTGCTTTAATTATTTTATTGTATTTAGCAATGTTTTTATCTTATCTCATTTTAATCTAATCAAATTGGCCTCTTAGACTTTCTTCTTTAGCTCTCCTCACATTGTCATCTCCTCCATAGATATTTTCTAGCTTGTTCCACAATTCATGAGTAGTAGGAAAATCTTTGACTTCATCAAATTCAAAATAATTGAGAGGAGAAGCAATGCCAATCATCATTGTGTTGTGATTCTTTTTATCCACCATTTGATCCACAATCAAAGGATTAGGAGGTGCCACATACTGGTTCTCCAAGAAGCGTATGCCTGTATCTGGAATGATTCCCAAAGGAAGCTTCATGAGTTCCTGCCATGCTTTGAAGTTTTCTATGTTCAACTTAGGAATCTCTCTTTTGTAAGACATCTTGATCTTTAGCTTAGGTCCTTGAAACCTTTCCCATAAGCACCAACAACTTTGATGCCAATTGTTGGAAATATAAGAGGCTTAACTGAGAGGGGAGGGGTGAATCAATTACCACAAAAATAATTTCAATTCCCTTAGATCTCAATACAAATTTGTTATTAGCTCAAATCCTTGGACAAATCGATTAGAATTAGATATTCACTATAACTCAGCTAACAAATAAATCTTGAGATATTAATGTGTATTAACCTTTAGTAACTTAGTTGCAGAAAGACAAAGCAATTAAAAAATAACATGAACACAAGAGACACCAAGATTTAACATGGAAAACCAATTTGAGAAAACCACAAATGCAACTAGTTACAACTTATCACTCTTTTGAAGCGAGCCCTGTTAGGAGCCAACCTTGTAAAAGGTTACAAAACACATTGTTCAATGTGACATTATTAAAGTATTTGAATCATCTTGTTAGGAATGGCCTTGTTAGAGGTCTTAAGACACTTGAATCTAGACATGCCACCTTGTTAGAGAATTCACAAAATGACTGTTAAGTCAACTATGTTAAGAGATTTCTTCACTACTAAAATTGTTAGAGAGTAAAAATGATTGAATTGATTAATGAAGCAACTAACTTGCATATTTAGATCATTGTTCTGGCTAATCCTTTGGATCCTTTCTAATTAGAATGTTCTTTGCATCTCCTTGGATATCCTGCCCCTAATCAAATATCCTTCTTTATTTGCATCTCATCTTCTTCCACAACTTCCATATTTTCAATTCCTTGACCTTTTTTATATATGAAACCCAATGTCAAGTTGGCTTGAATACCCTTACAAATAAATAATTAACATCCATTAAGTCAGCTTGCATAAAACAAATAATAAACAAAATTGTTTTGCTGCAGGTCGACTGACATTGAAACTAGGTCATTGGGTTACTATTGAGTTCCTTGGTAACTAACTTAACTTGGTTTACACTGAACCCCTTTGGTAACTGACCTGACTCGATTTACACAAGAATCCTTCAATGATTGACCTAGCTAGGTTAGCACTTGATCACTGAACTTGGCTTCTTTTGAACATTTTCTCGACTGATACTAGAGCCTTTTGAGCTCGGTACTACTAGCAGTGCTCGGTTAGAATGTAACATCAATGACAATATACAATTGAATAATTATTTTCAACATTGGGGGGCATCTAAAAACATAATATATAGTGTTCAATGGGGTTACAAGATGATTATAATTCACAATAATGGGAAAATATAGATGTCCCTCTTAATCTCTATTGGGATGCAACATTTCTTCCCAAAGTAGACATCTTTGTCTAGGCTACCAGCAAAAGATAATTCTTACAACTGATAGATTTATTAAGATGAGCTTTTGAGGGGCCCTCTAGATGTACCCTATGTGAAAGTGATTCAGAAATGATTGAGCATTTTTTTGTTTCAATGTCCATTTCCTAAAAACTGTTGGTAGTGGTTATGCCAAAAGCTTAATTGGAAAACATTTCCATATAACCTACAAAGTTTTGTCAAGAGTTGGCCCAAATATTGGAAACCCAAGGTCTACAATGACTCGTGGAAAATTTCCCCTACTTTACTTCTTTGGGAAATATGGAAAGAAAGAAACATAAGAATTTTCACAAATGAAGAAGTGGACATAAAATCCCTCCTGAGTAAAGTAGAGGCCAACATAATAGTGGTAGAAAATAATCGCTTAAGAAATTCATATAAAGAAGGATTCTTCTCTTTCTTGGATGCAAAGATGCCTAAAAATTGGTTCAAACTTATTAACCCACCCATGATCTATACTAAAGAAAACAAGCAATCTAGGGAAGAATGCCAATGGGAACCTCCCCCTTTAGGTTGGGTAAAACTCAATTTTGATGGAGCTTTAAGAGGCAATCCAGGGTCTGATGGGCTCGAATGCATCATTTGAACAAATAATGGATTCTTGATAAATAAACGAGCAAAGCCTCTAGGGTTGACTTCAAATAACTTAGCTGAATTGGATTCCTTACCTAAAGGTTTAAAATTGAGTTTAAAAGTTGGAATTAGCAAGTTAGTCATTGAAGGATATTTTCAAATAATACTAAATGCTATAATGAAAATAACTACTCCTTTCTTGATATCAAGAAATAAGGATTCGACACATCTTTAGAAAATAGAATAAAGAAGAGAATCCCTTGACCAATAAAGGTGTAGATGGTGGAGACCTTGTATTAAGGGTTAATGAGAATAGTTATACATCTAACACAAATACATAGGGGTTTGGGCTCTTTCCTCTTTGACTAACCTTTTTGATGATTGTCTTGACCTATTTTCTTTTATCCTCTATTAATTAACCTATTATATTTTTAGTGTTCCATCTTTCTATCCGAGCTAGTCTCATATTAGTGAGAAGATATTAGGTTTAATTGGTCTCATCTACAAGTACTGCTATTATTTGGTCCTCTAGACCTTTTCTTCTAGTTCCTAGATATCTTATCTTCAGTAGTGAATAACCATCTTATTATATTTTTCCTTTGATTGGTATATGACCACAATGCTTCTTTGGTGGTTGAGCCATTTGAAGGGTTGATGCGGCCAATTGTAACGAAAAAAGATATTATTCTAATTAAAACTATAGTAAATAGTCAGATACCATTCTATACTAAAGATGGTAGTAACAAAAAAGTCTATTTAATTAATATACATGTTCTTTTCATAAAGACTAAACTCTCTTGCACTTCTAGCAACCTGATTATGCATCTTTGAGTGCCTATAGGTTTAGGTTCCATCCTTAGAATTTTACATGTTTCACCAGTTGTCCCCTTTCTTCGTCTCTTAGTGGTGACGTAGGCTATATGACCTTTGAATATTAACCTAAATCTTTAAATTCTTTTCTAGATGTAGGATTTGTTTAGTTCATTCTAATTGCCGAGCCTTTGCAATTAGAGTCATATTGTTAGTCTGTAACATCTAGTAGTAGTATTTCTTTATGCCAACCAAGTCTAGCTTTCTTATCATGACATTTAAGCCCTTAGTTCTCTTGTATTGTTCTGAGTGATTTCTTAGGCTTTCTTTTTAGCTCTTCTTTTGTTACCTGATTTTTATTTTTCTTGCTTTTCCTATTAACCTTCCTTAGTCTAGATTTGATCATCTCTCAAACCTTATTTACCACTTATCTCTGATATTTTCATAATTTAACTTATTTTAACTTTCAACCCCTCATGTTATCTTTGTGCTAGTTGTTCTAGTGGTTACCTTCCTCACCGTGCTGGCTTGCCTTTTCTCTCTTTGTCAGTGTCCTCACAATCATTAATTTGTAGTCATGAATTATAATGAATGAAAGTAAGTTTTGGATTTGATTCAAAAAATTATCGATAGTTTTGATTTATGCTAAAATCATTTATTGGGCTTTCCCTTCCTTTATTCAACCTCCTATTGATATTGTGGCGATTGATCATGTAGTGGGTGTTGAAGTTGTGGCAACTTTTTGGGAAAAGAAAATTGACAACATTGTAAAACCCTAAAATGGTCAATTTTAGAGGTTTTCCTAATATGTTGTTATAAGCGGCTAAGATGCATAATGAATTATAAGGTTGGTGTACATTTTTGCTGTATAATAGAAAGGTTGAAGACTATGTAGGTGGATGTAGCCTAGGTTTTGGGTGAACCACATTAAGTTTGTGTGTTATTTGTGTTCTTTGAGTATTCTTCTTTAGTTTATGCATATAACTATTTATTCTTATATTGTTCTAGATTTGTCAAATCCTAACACCTCCCCTCCCATCTAACGACTCTTACAATATTCCTTTTATCTTAGTTATCTCTTGTTGTGATGGAAACCACTATTTCTCTTTATCACACCCATGAGGAGAGAACAATGGTGTTTACTAACCCTATTAAACTTGAAAGATGGAGTAGATTGTTGAAGAAGGTTGGCGATATTACATGGTTAGCTGTTAAGAAAGCTATATGGTAAATATGCTTCAACAATAGTCACACATGGAGAACAAATAGCAATATTATAGGCATCTTCATTACTTGTTCTTTCAAAGCCAATGCCAAATTTTGGGATATCATGTTATTGAGTAATGCTATCTTTGAGGAAACATGGATTAAGGATTTAGAGAAAGAAATAGATAATATAAACCATCATTTGGATATTCCTCATCTAGAGGATTACATGACTTGGCCACTGGAAAGTTTGAAATGTATGGATGTTCCTAAGAGACCAATTTTGTATAGTAAAGATAAAATTGATTTCAAGCAAGCATGTCTAGAAATGGAGAAGTTTATGTAGTTCCTTCTACATTGGCACAATATCATCGAGGATAGAAGCAACTAGTTGGAAATGTTCTTCATAGACTCTGGGGTAGAGATAGTTCTCAATGTAGGCTGCAAGATGTTTGACGAATTATAAATTATTCTTCAATTCCTTCATCAAGCGGCTTAACCAACACAATCAAACCATTGACTAATAGTGGTTAGAGTGGGCCCAACCACTCTTAACCAATACCATGAGAACAATGCATAATAGTGGCCCCAAGCTATTGGCTAAGAGTGGCTGGGCCCACTCCTACCCACTATTAGTCAATGGTTTGAGTCTGTCGGTTAAGCTTGACCTTCCTTCATTGGGCATCCAGAAATAAGAAGGGTAATGCACCAACAAGGGAAGAGGAGACACAATCTCAACATTGATTATGATTCAGATGAAGACATCATCATAGTGAAGCCTCAACAAACTTACCTAATGTTTCTCTTGCAATCACTTTCAAAAGGAAATCTCTATATGTTATCCTAAGTTTAGGTCTTCTTTGGTGGTGGTACTCATTTTGTAGAAGCAAAAATATTCTAGTATCAACGTATTAAGAGTTTATATTATATCTTTGGTATTTTATAACATGTTTCATAGTAACGCTTCCTAAGAAAATTTAGGTTTGTATCTAATAATCTTGTCACAATATAGCATCAACCTTCATACTATTTGTAAATAGCACCCCTATTTCAAGCAGGCGAAGGCAATAAGTCTGTTTTGAGTACCCCTTTTAAAGTAGGTGTAGGTATGTTGTCATATCCAGCAACATGTAATTGTACACTTGTAAAGGCTTTTATATAAATGAAATATATTTTTTTAATAGTAATTAAGTTACCTTTTGTTTATTAACTTTCTTTGAGCAATTGTATTATTTTGGATTTTTTCCTCATTGGACCAGTTATTAGTAGATCTTGTTTCTAAAGGGTTACCTATAGATTTTACCATTTGTAGACAATTTTCAAGAGTTTTACAACCTATTGAATCCTTAGATGAGATTAAGATTAGCAAATTTTTTTTTTAATGTGAGGTTTCATTTGACTCTAACTAAACATTAGCATTCTTCTCTAATCCATGAGCATTTCCATATGGCTAGAATACATCATGATAGATTCAATTATTCTAACTAATCTCTCTAAGAAAGAAACCATCATAGTATTAATTTCATAAATGAATCTAATTGAATAAGATGATGACAATTCTTTTTACTCATTAATATGTTCTCTTATATGCTAATCCTTGACTAACGACATATTACCCAACTATTCTATTTTGGATCCGATAAGGATTAATAAGGAATGCCAACTTTCTAGTGAACAAATGAAGAGTTATCTATAGTGTCCTTTAGTTTAAAACTGAATGAATTGATTAAATTTATGTTTTATCGATCAAGGAGATAAAGTAAAAAATTATCAAATGGTAGATCAAAATATGGTAACCTAGGAAAGTCTCTAAGTGGATCATTTGATGAATTAGACTAAATTTGGATTAGCACATTATGAGCCCAAGTTTACTAATCATAAGGTTGAGGAGGAGGGAAAATTAAATTTTATTTCTAATTCATTCAAACAATATTAAAAGTAATAAGGTACAAATGATACAAGATGAAAATTTAATGAATTAGAGCTACTAAGAATAATAGACAAGTAAGAAGTAAATGATTATGCTTTAACATAATGTCTCTTTTTCTCTAACTTTCTAGTGTTTAGAGGATTTGTTTAGAATCTATCTGATCACATATTCAAGATAACATGATCAAGATACTGAACACAATTTTTAGCTCTCTTCCCATTTCCATTAGAGGTTATGTTAAAAGGATTTAGAAGTCATATTTATTTGAGCTATCTACTACTCTAATTAGAATGAAAACCATGGTATGAAGGAATACTCGCACCAAAACAAAAAGATTGGTTAAGTATTGAGAAAGTCTAATATGAAAAAGTGTTCTTGATGATAAGGTTAATAAATGGGGTAGAAAGTTTCCTAGGTAGAGGATTATAAAGGCTCTTTGAAGCATTATTTAAAAAGGATGAAAGAACAAATTAATATTTTTCAATTATCTTAAATGCTATAATATAAGAGTCAATAAGAAAATTCTAAAATAACATACCCTAAAAAGGCTTTATAAGACTTGTTAATAGAGCTTTCAATCTAAGAGATTACCATTAAGACTAGAAAAATTAAAAAACTTAATGAAATAATCTCTTAAATATTGAATTTAATTATAAAAAAGGATATGCAAAACATGCTAAGGCTCTTTTACAATAGGGGTCATTGCATTAGTGATAATTCATATTGAATTTCTATTACTACTAACTTTAATTAATTGCGAGCTTGAAGTTTGATTGAAGCTGCAACGACTTATAAAATGAAAGGAACTCAATGACTTATTATCAAAAGAAGATAAATTAATAGGAATAAGAAGCATCAAAATAGAATGAGACTCTAATCAAAAGTCAAAGCTATGTTAAAACAAATGTAATCAATTTTATATAAAAAGTTCATCTAAACCTAAATAAGGGTAACTATCAATATATAAAAAGAAGGTACACCTTTTAAAGTCCCCTAATATTAAGGGGTGCTTGTACATTCTAGAACGAGACTTTGGTCTTGGGCAATACTGACGATTTTCCTCCGCATTCTTTTTCCCTCAATGCCTACACTTTGAACAAGGTAAAAATCAAAGGCAAGATGTTTTTGAAATATAAAGTATAGGTCATTTGCCTTTTGTCAATAAAAAAATATTATTATTTTCATAAGGCCATTAAATACTGAACATCCACTTCATTAATTTCCATCCAATATTATTGTTGTAAATGACAATGGGTAGGTAGTAAGAACTCCTTGATGGATAGATGAGTAACTTAAATGTATTATAATTTCTTTGGTCATAGTAGATGTCAAAATCTTGTATATAATATTACAATTTTAGTATTATGCATATTAAATTATTTGTTATATATTATTATTTTATTATTTCTTGTATATAATGTTATAATTTTATTATAATTTATATTTAATTATATATAATTATTTTGCAATTATATTATATATCATATACTTATTTATTTACTCTTATACATTATTTATTTGATTATTATTTAATATTTATATTGATCTATTCAAATAATAGTATTATTTATTATATAATTATATTTATTATTTATATACTTTCTTTTTCATTTAATAGAATATTATTATTATTTAATTAATGATTGATTATTAAATCATATTTTAATGGGTATGTGACAATATCAAAGAAAAGATTATTGCATGTATACTTTAGACATGTACTAATTAGGAAATCATTTTTCTCCCAAATTCACATTTTAGAGATGCCTTGATTCACTTGCCAAAATTAATAGACAACAAGACGAGGGAAGAAATATTTGTAAAGAGCTAGTACAAATGCCCTTTGGAGAGTAATATTTCTCTTGATTATAATGTAAAAAAATGCATAAGACAAACAAATAGTGGGGACATTTATTTGCTATTACATATGTCAATTTCAGTTCAATGTTTATTGATGATATTCTCAAAGTGTAAAAATAAAATGAGGTGTTATTTTGAAAATGGGGTTGAGTGAAACTTATGAATAAATGTTATATATCCATTTTTCCAAAATTTTAAGTAGAACTAGTTGTAGTATAATCAAATTTGTGAATTTCACAACAATCAATCAATGGGTGTTTATTGAAAGTATAACACAATAATATTTTTGAATTGATAAACTATCTTAGTTCAATTTCAAACTTACTTTTGTGTATGTGGATCCCTGGAGGTATCTATTAAATCTATTACATCATCCATTAATCTATTACATCGTGCTATTTTTGTGCGATTTACAAGTATAGATTACTAAATATGTTACTCATTTGGTCATCGAGTAATATCACACAGTCAACAAAATAAAAATGACTAAAGAAAGTACCAAAAAAATGATCGTAAATAAAAGACCAACTAAATGACCAAATAGTCGATCACTACTAATCAGTCAACAAAGAAAAGACTAAATTAATTAAATAGATTCCTTTATAATGACATTTGATAATAAAAGCATAAGCTAATATATAACCTAGAAGTTCCATTTCACAAAAAATGCTTGTTTTTCAATAGGCCTATTGTCTAAGAAATTGGTCTACACCTCTAGCTTCCATGTGATTCTAGAAACAAACAATAAACACCATTTAGAGATATTATAATCTCTCTCTCTCTCTCTCTCTCTCTCTCTCTCTCTATATATATATATATATATATATATATATATTGCTAGTACCATCATTATCTAACCATTTCTCCTCTCTCTTGATTATCAATACCTTTTCTTTTCTACACATCGCTCTCCTTCATTCTCAATCTTTAGCTCCTTCCTCTCTGTGGCTATCTCCTTATCTCTTTCAATTGTCTAATTCTATTTTTCAAATATAAATTACTTGCATCAACTAATATTAATTAAAATATATATTAGTTTCTAGATTTTTTTTGACATTTGTGAAGAAAGTGAAAGTCAACTATTACCTTCTAGTTTGCATTTAAACATAATTAAATAATTATGATATCATCATTAGGAATTTTCAATAAAGTATGTAAAACTTAGAAAACATACCTCTTAACTATGCATCACTCCTTTACATGTTAATACTCATTGGATTTATAAATAAATAAATAAAATAATAATTTTATTTAATAAATATTAATTAATTTTACTTTAATAAATGTTCTTATTATTTATTTATTTTAATACATACTATAATAAAGTAATATAAATACATTGCCTCAATAAATTCATGTATTAAAAAAAATGTATAAAGGAAAAATATTAAGAAAAAAATACCTCTTGAACCCCATTCCTTTGTTTAAATCTTTTTTCTATGCCATGACATTGCTTCTATTGATGCTAACAATTTTTAATAATATAACCACAGGTAAGAATATGACTTTTTCCATTGGTATTAATTCTAAGCCATATACACTTAATGTATGCCAAACAAGGGCAAGCAGGTTTGGGTAATTAAATGTCATTATATCTAATTTGAAGAAATTTGATTATATTGTCACATATGTTGTGGGGTTCTTGCACTACTACTACATAGGAGGATATTATTTTAAGACAAAATAAATATTTTATCTTAAACTTTTAAAATAAGATTTGAATTTTTTAAAATAAAAAATAGAATTATTTAGATTGTCTTATATTAAAAATTAAAAGTTAAGACAAAGGCATACATTTTAGCTACTAAAGAGATGCATTTTAGTACCAAAGAGTAGGGAAACAAATAATTCCTTTAGCATATCTCATTAAGTTTGAAATATCTATGCACGTCATATGCATTCATCCAATTCCTTGTGATTGCCTAGGATATTAAGACCAAATAGTAGTGAATTAGAAGGGTTTGAAAGTTTTAAAGCTAGATTTTTTGAGTAAGTGTGATCTACATCTAACTAGTATTTTATTGCAAGAATTCCTTCAACAATATGTCTTTCCTTATCTTTTCCATTAGGTTGGTGGTTTGTTCATTAGAGAAACCCTATTTTTTTATTCCATCATTTTATCTTTAACGGAGTTGAAAAATTCTTTGAGTTTTCCTTTTTGAATTTGGACAAGGTCATTACAACCCTTGATAGGAATTGGAGCAATTGGAACAAAGAATCGCTGCAATAGATCCCTATAACAATACTGATATGAGCGACCATTAGATTCCCTAATTGAATTTTAGATTTGGTTCATTTAAGCGGTAGGGATTACCAAAATTATCAAGGAATTATAATAAAATTGTAGTTGATATCAAAATCCATAGTGAAATTTTCTTTCTACATTCTACAAAGTTTGGTTGTTGATATTTTGTTTTTGGAATCTATAAAGCTTAAATTGTTTATATGAAATTTTGAAACTTTCTTGCTAGGTTGTTGGTGTTAATTACTTCTACATTTGCATGTGTCTCCCCCTCCCCTAAAGATGTGTCTTCTACATGTCCCATATACCCAACATGCCTACCACAATGATTGCTTCTCTGATCGATAGCTTGTTCATCATATTTTTGCAAATTTTTCTTCAAATTCCATTTTTATCTTGAACTTGAGTTTACACTTAGATCTCAATGCTCTTACTAGATCAGTGAATTACACTTAGATTTCAATCCTCTTACTAAATCAATGAATGCTTTGATGCTCCAAAATCATCTTGATGTTGTAATCAAGCTTGCATTTGAACATCACTTTTGCACAAGAATCACCTAACTCATCTTCATGTACTTTCTCAAGCTTGAACTTCCAAATTCCTCTCCATGTATCCTTGCAAAACAAGGAAACACATGCTTGAAGTATTGCAAGTGTGAAAAAAAAAGATATTACTATGATAAAATACTCTCTTCTAAATCAAGATTTTATCTTGAAACATGAAATTCAATATAATATAATTTATTGACATTGCAATTGACTCTTCATTCACATACTTAAATTTGATTTTAACTTCTCAAGTTTTTCCTACATTTAATAAATTTGTCATTTGATTTGACCTAATTTGATGCTTAAATGGTAAATTCATCTTTAATAAGTAAGCACTCAAAGGACATGCTTACTGACCTTACACGGATCAACCAAGTCTTATATTAATGGATTCGATCTAACCACCCTTCTCTATAACCAACTTGATCAAGCATCCTTGTTCAACAAATTTTAATTGCAATTCATAACTTTTGTAGAAAATATCCAAGCCTTGGGCTTGACCTTCTCTTGCATTTTCAAAATATGTAAATTCATTAGGCTCCTTGGTCGTTGAGCATAATTTTCCATGTGTTGGGTGTTGTCAACTTACCTTGGATGGAAAGTGTTATGTAGTTGGGCACAATACAAAGAGTTGGGAAACTATGAAGGCATCATTGGGCTCTACTCAATCAATGCTTACATTGTAAGCCAATTGACATCATTATTCCAACTAAGCCTTAACAGTGGTTAAGTGATATTTGCTAAAGGTATGTTTGAGAATGTTATTAATACTAGATACATTTATTTTAGACATCTAAATTAGATTATACTATTTTAGTAATCTTATTTAGTTATCATCTAGGGAATTATTGATTAAGTATTTAATATTTATGTTATCCGCTAGTTAATTAATCTAATTAATTAACTATAGTTTGATTAATAATCAAATGAAAACTTATAGTCTGGTTATTAATTAATCCCCCATTCCTCTATTAAATTAAATAATTGCACTAACCTATTTAATTTAATTCCATTTTCCTCCTTTTGATTTAATAAAACATTTAAATGAAATAACCCCCCAAAAATGAACTAAAATCCCTAACCAAGAGGTCAATCCTAATTCACCCCATTCACCCATACTAAATCTCCATTTAGCTAATTAACCTAATTTGATTACCTAACCCACTTTCTTTCATCTAGCCCCTTGACTTATCTCATAATCCATTTCCCCAATCCCACCTTAATCATTTGCACACCTTAAAACATGGATCAATAAATCTTAACCGAAACCAAATTCCACCATCATGTTACATCCCTCACATCCCCATCCAAATGCATTTAATACTCTTACAAAGCATTTAAGGCCTCTTACACATTCCCTTACAAGCCCACATCCCTCATAACTCCCCTTGTCCCCTCACATTCCCAAAAATGGTCACATTCCTTCATCCTCTCACACTCACAGCTGGGCATGAACTCTTATCCCTCCTAGATAGATTCTTTGGCTATAATCAGATACAGATAGAAAAATGAAATCAACACAAAACAACACTCACAACCCCATGGGGGATCTTCTGCTATAATATGGTGCCTTTTGGGTTAAAGAACATAGGAGAAACCCATCAAAGGGACATGGTGGTCATCTTCCATGAACTGATCCATAAGACCCTCAAAGATTACGTGGATGACATATTGGCAAAATCCATTGATGCCATGGACCATCCGGTTGACCTTGAAGAAATATTTGATCAACTAGAAAAATATCACCTCATGCTTAACCCAAAGAAATGTGTCTTTGGTATCATGTTTGGAAAGCTCTTAAGATTCACTGTATCATGACATGACATTGAGATTGACCCCCTAAAGGTCAAAATCATCATGGACATGCTTCCTTCAAAGACATTGATACAACTCCAAGATAAATTGTAATCAGTCAGCCAGTTCATCTCATAGCTAGTAGATAAATGTTAGCCATTTATGCATCTACTAAAAAATGATCAGAATTTCAAATGAGATCCTATATGTCAACACAACTTCAAAAAGATTAAGCAATACTTGGCCAATCTAGATATCTTGGTTCCACCAGTTATAGGATGATCATGTAGTGCCTACCCCTAGTTCACATTTTTGTTATCATTGTCAAACTCTTTTAGCTAATTTTATGTTGTTGGTTAGCAGTATTGTTTTGAGATTATAAGATATTGTTTCAAATTCAATTTATTATATGATGAGATTACTTGGTACTTTATATTTCATGGTTGCATGATGATTATTTAGTGAAATTCTCTGGATCCCTTGGCAGGGCATTACATTTGGTATCAGAGCCCGAGTTTCAACATTGGGAGCTCTGGGTATATTGGAATGCCACTAGTTGTCAACTAGTTGAACAAAACGAAAACTTTGAACTATCATGTGTATCTCTTAAAAAACTTGAAACTAGGTGAACTGAAATAGAACTTAAACTGTTACTTGCATATTTTCATACTTCAACACTTAGCTTTCAAAACTAAAAATTCTACTGAAAACCTAGATGTGGGCAAAACTGGAAATTGAAAACTCATTCTAGTTGCAAAACATGTATCTTTTATCTATGTTGTAAGGAAGTGAGCCCTTGATTACCTTTGCAAGCATTAAGTTGCTCTTGTTTAGAATGTATTAAGGGATATATTTCAGTAGCTGTTAAAAGAATGAATGTTGGATCGATATGGTTTTTGGTTTACCATTAAACCAGAATCATATTGCTCTAAGGGTGTTGTAATATCCTTAGTGGAATCATATTTCCCTACTGAGGAAAAGGGGTTCAATGGGACCCGCATAGTGAGTATCTTAGTCTTTCCTTCTTGCAAGCTTCCAGGAGTAAGCTTGATCCTAGGGGGGGTGGATGTAGTGCCTACCCCTAGTTCACATTTTCATTATCATTTTCAAACTCTTTTAGCTGATTTTATGTTGTTGGTTAGCAGTATTGTTTTGAGATTATCAGATATTGTTTCAAATTCAGTTTATTATATGATGAGATTACTTGGTACTTTATATTTCATGGTTGCATGATGATTATTTAGTGAAATTCTTTGGATCCCTTGGCGGGGCATTACAGATCATTAATACTATACATATCAGGTACTTGGATGATTCTAGGGGCACTCTTAGCCCAACTTGATGACAATTGAAAAGAGAGAGCCATATACTCCATCAGTCAAACTCTGGTCAACTACGAGTTTGATTCCACTCTAATGGAAAACACCTTCTTGGTAGTGGTCTTCACCACTCAAAAGCTCCACTAGTCCATGCTGAGCCACATAGTTCAAATCATCTCCACGACTGACCCCATGAAGTATATACTATAACACACAACATTCATCAATCAACTAGAAAAGTGGGTCATGCTCAAAAAATTTGACATCCAATATGTTGACATAAAGGCAATCAAGGGAAAAGCTATAGAAGATCACTTGGCCAATGCACCTTTGGTTGAAAATTATTCATTGGTTATGGAATTTGTAGATGAACACATGTGCATGATAGAGGAACAACCATCATGAAAACTATATTTTGATGGATCATATACATCTCATGGATTAGGAGCAAGGATATTGTTGGTTATCCCTCAAGGAGAATACATCAATAAATCCATAAAGCTACAATTTTAATGTACCAATAACATCTCATAATATGAAGCTCTCATTATAGGGCTCAAAATGGTGGTTGAATGGAACATAACAGAGCTACAAGTCTTCGGAGACTCACAATTGATCATCAAGAAGGTCCTAGATGAACAATGGAAACAAAAGATGACAAGCTACTACCTTACAAGGAATTGGTTGACCAATTAAAAAAACACTTCATCAAGGTTCAATCTACACGAGTACCAAAGGTGCAAAAAAAGCTACAGATGCAATGACCATTATTGGCTCACTCTTGGAAATCCCATGGGAAGCTACAAAATATGGGTTCTTGGTCTAGCAACTACACAAGTTCGCATATGAAATCAATGAATCAACACAGGTATGCATCTTGGTTAATGCCCAATATCCATGGTACCATCAAATTCATGCTTACCTAAAAAATGGTATGATCTCCCCCCCACCTCACACAAACCCAACACCAAAACCTTATTCATAGAGAATCTTGCTACACTATTGTAGTTAATACCCTATTTTTTTGAGACTATCATTATACTCTCTCTAGGTGTCTAGACCAAAGAGAGGCCACAATTACATTAAAAAAGGTACATTCAAGACTTTGTGGTGCTCACATGAGTAGAATAGTCCTAGCATGAAAAATCTTGAGAGTTGTATGCTATTTGCCTATTATTGAACACAATGCCTATGAATTTGACAAAAAGTGTCTTCTTTGTTAGCAACATGCAAACTTGATGCGGGCTCTGGCACAAGATCTTCAACCCATTACACCACCATGGCCATTTGCATGTTGGGGGTTTGACCTTGTTGGCATTATTGTACCCCTATCTTCAAAAGGCCACAAATGGATCATCATAGTCATAATTGACTTCAACAATTAGCTTGAGGTAGTCCAACTTGCTAACACCACAGGCATTCAAGTATCTAAATGCATCCTCTAACATATTATCTACCACTTTGGTATCCTTGCCACCATTTTTACAGACCATGGAGGTAACTTTGAAAACCTAAATATGGAAGAGTTGTGCACCTCCCTCCACATTCACCATCATTTCTCCAACCCATATTTCCTACAAGGTAATGACCAGTCTAAGGAAACTAATAAAATCCTACACAAAATCATCAAGAAAGTTGTCAATGATTCTGGTTGTGATTGGCATTTGCAAATCAATCTATCCCTATGTGCTTATTGTACCTCATTATGTCCATCCATAGGCACAACTCCATAGTCCTTGGGCTATGGTGCCAAAGCATTCCCACCTATTGAGTTTGAACTTCCATCCTTGAGCATATCATTGCGAGGACAAGTATCATATAAAAAGTCACCAAAATCACACAACTAGATCAATTGGATGAAAGAAGGAAACTAACCAATGACCACCTTACCTTCTATCAAAATCAACTCAAGCACAATTTGAACAAAAAGGTTCACCCACAAAAAATTCAAGTAGGTGATATGGTCCTAAAAAAAAACATGAAAGTTCAAGCTGGCTGTGTGAAAAAGGGAAAGTTTGAGCCCACATGGCTTGGTCCATATGTTATTGCAACATGTTTAGGCTCAGAAGCATGTTAACAATCAACACTAGAAGGTGAACCTTTGAATGATCCCATTAACATTATTCACCTCAAGAAGTTCTATGCCTAAGCCAATTAGTGTATCCTGCTAACCTCAAAAAAAGAAAAAACATAAAAAAAAGTCCTAAATAATTCTTCACCATGGTGAAAATATGGAAATTTTGGCACATGATGATAACAAAAAAATAAAAAAAGTTTCAAAAAATAAAAATTAGTAAATAAAAATAAGTGTCCAATGGTGAAAACTTGGCAATTCAAGCACCTTGGATAGGTACCTTGGTGAAAACCTGGTAGTAGGCACCATGTGTACATGGACTTATCCATTATCTATATTGATCCACCCACCCCCCCCATTCTCTCATCGCATCTGATTATCCATCTCCCTATGTTCCCATTGCTCATATCGTAGCAATACATATCACTATCCCAATTCCTAAGCTTCGAATCAGAATTCAAGCAATGTATTATATCATGGTAATTTCACATTGTATCATAATCCTTTGCCACATGTATTATGCAAAGAAATTTGTAAGAAAACTATATCTATTTCCATATAACCCATAATAGATCTAACATAAATTTGCAATTATAATCCACATGCAAGAGAATAGACAAAATACCCACAAAAAATGTGACACAAGAAATACCCTAGGAAACCCCCGTTGAGGGAAAAAAACCCCAACCTCCAAAAGCATTCATCACCATGTATTATTCAACAAAAAATCATTGCAATACAACCATGGAAGCCTTTAAAGAAATAGCCACAAAAAAACAATCCATGTGAACAATCATGAATCCACATATCCCATGCCATGCTTCCAACCTTCACAAAGGCTACCTTGGCTAACCTGTCAAGCCTTGTCCTTTTCAATTCTTTCCTTTTTCCTTTTTGTCTTTCTCATACCAAAAACTACCCTTTTGGCTTCTTATATAGTAGCAAGTCCCACAAAACCACTAAGTGATATTTCATAAACCATGTGATACCTAACCCATTGACCCTGCATTTAATATTGGACATTTAATTCTTTTCCCCAATGTTAAATAATTACAACAAATATTATCACAATTTTACAGTACAACTCATCAAGTATATCCATGGGAACCTTTCCATGTTTCACATCCACCTAGTTTCTCCTAAGTACGACATTACATAATAAAAATAATACAATATAAAAATATTATGCAATGTGTGTAACACCCATATCCTCAACAATCTCCCACTTTTTGTATACATCACATAGGGTCAATTTTTAGCCACATAAATGAACAAGGAAATAATCCCCCCTAGTACATCCACCATTATGGATCAAAGTACACCATGTTCTCTATCCTAGTACCTACAATAAAATCAAAGTATCAAGTATCTCAAACATGAATTAAGCCACCTCCGATTATACCACTCCCAATAGACATACATAGAAGCCATTCAAATAGAAAGCCACCCAACCTATCACATAAGAAGATCATGAAATCCTGTACCAACTAAAATGTCAAGCACAAAGACCTGATCCAAAGGTAATCAAGAACATGTATGCATAGTTTTCAAAATATCCATAGCTTAAATAACACCCACAACAAGTGCCAACCCATCCAACTATATATACCTCAAAAGGTATACCAAGTCAATCTCACATCACCAATTTATCCAATCTATAGCCTTCAATCACAAGCCTCAAGAGTAATACTTGCTACATATACACCAGGAAGATCCCACTACAAAAAGATAATGTCAAATTTTTAACCACTCCACTCACAAAATCTCAAAGAAGTGAACCCATGTAGTATTAAGGACATCCACAACACATAAACCAATAATCTACAAGAATAACTCTCATAACAAGTCTCCAACACTCTCCCAAGTTCTCCACAACCAACAAAGGAAAGAGATAAATAAATAAACATGCGATCTCTCACATGGCATACATGAACACAAACCTGTGATCACAATCTCTAACCAACCTCAAATTCAATGTAAGTGAATCCAAACATTTAGGAAGATATCCAAGACCAAAGAGAAACCATGCAAATAATAACCTATATCATATCCTTCTACACACACCTCTAGATGTAAACTGTGCAAGTATGATTTCCTCCATATAAACCCAACCAAGAAGCCAAAAAAAAACCAAAACCATACCATATAAAAAATCATGGATGTAAACCTCTTACAAGAAAATCAAAATCAGAAACCATTCTTAAACAAGGAATAACCATTCCTAATCCAAGGAGCATTCCCACTATAAAACCGTCTCCCAAACTCAACCACCATAACAACATATGCACATGGAGATAACCAATGCTAAACCATCTCTCAAATAAAATTTGTAGAACTAAATCATGTACCATAGCTCAACATCCATATTCATGAAAGATAAGCATAGACAGAATACACTTGAGAGAAATAATGAGCTATACCTCTCAAGGACTAAACCACCGAGTAGACCAAGAGTGAGGAATGAGAATCCTCATTAAGATATCCAAGCCTTCAACCAAGACTCATCTAAGAACAATCTCCTCTCAAGTCCATATAAGGTGAATGCCCCTCGGACTTCATTTCAAAACTATCAACTATCTCAACAAATACGTATCTAATCCAAGAGAAATAAACATCACCACCATCTCTAAGTATCCATGAGCACCTGTAATCAATCAATCTACGCGAAATCTAAATGCAACATAGCAATATCATTAAGTATCCAAAAAATGACCAATGTACTCAATACCAAAAAACTATACCAAGATCAATGTCAAAGTTCCAACCATGGCCTCAAGAACATAAACATGACAGCATGATCTAAACTATCTCAACCAAAGAGATAACATGCTCCATATGAGCATATGATAACATGTCAAAACTCTAAACGTGTATCAAGAGTATGTCATGACATAATAATGAAACCATCCTAATACCAAGGATAACATGTCAAATGAAAGCATAAACCACACCTTTACCAAGAACCCCATGAGTCCTTAATATGAAACCATCTCCACACATTATGAAGAATCAAGTGCACCATGCAAATGTTAAGGATGCTTCTATAACAACAGGATCTAAGACAAACCTCCAACATCTACAAACACTCAATAAGTATATCAATGCCAACAACTCCCACTCAAGCATGGTACTAAATCACCCATGACATCATAAAATTCATCTCCTACATGAAGATCCTCCAAGTTTACACACACATCCAAAATGTTAGTACCAAGTGCAACCAATATCTCCAACCCAAGAAGATACAAACCAAACCAAGAACTAATCCTACACTACCACCTCATCATTGTCACAACCTCCCACTAAACTGTGTATCCAAGTTATCCATGACATGATGATGAAAAAACCATCCTCTGAACATGATAATCAACTAATACCATCAAAGAACTCAAAGTGCACATCATGAGCTCCTCAAAAGAAACCAAATAACCATGATTCTTAAGCAATACGATATATACAGCCATAACCAAGTCAAGAATCCAAACCAATGAACATCAAGGATGTAGTTGTATATCCAATAATGTCATGCCACAATCCATGATGCCATGATCACATTCATGAGCCAAACATCTAACTCTCAAAGTTTCCAACTTTTCATCTTAAAAAAGTCAACCACAATCCTCTACCATGGTTATACCTGATAACAACATCTCATCCCTTCTACATGAAGACAAATCAAAAAATCATGTGACTAAGGGTATAGAAAACCCAAATCCAAGCCACTAATCTAAATATGCATCAATAATAAAATATCAATGGGCAAAGACAACCCATATATAAGCCATAAATGCAAACTTTAAGTATAGACTGCTTACAACACTATGGAACTTGTAGACCCAACAAGACATCATACATATACAAATCAAAAATTGATAATCATATCACCACAAGACCAATCTAAAATATAAACTAAGTATAAAATGACATCACAATCCAAATCTCCAAATATACAATGTGATAAACTGATGTAGGAGGATCCAGTGGTGTACGGGCAATCTTGTATCACCCAAAAATATGCTTAGTGTTAGTTTCTATTTAAAATATTTTCATTTTTGGATACCCATTTGGGTCAAATAAAGATTCCAACTTTCATAAATCCATTATTGGTTTTTTGGGTTAGAGTTTTTGAACACCTTGGGATACATGCCAATGTAAAAAATAGGTTATTTTGTAATTTAGACATAATTATAATGAGTTAGAGGGTGTAAGTTGGAGAGATGATTATAATTTTAGTTTAAAGCACTACAGAAAAAGAATCAGGTCAAAAGGCTTTATGGTTTGAAAGTTATTATAGTTTTAAGTTTCCTAGAGACCTCCTAAGAGCACTTCAAAGTCAAATTTGAGGCACTAAATAGCCTTGTATAGGCCCAAAAAATGGGGGATGAATGAAATTGGTCCATAGGGCTATAGAACCCTTGGAGATATTTCCTAAAATGTAAACAGTTCATCAATAAGAGTCTAAGATCAAAAGTTATGCCTCTCGAAAGTTGGACTGCTATTGTTGGATTCTTCTAATCTTACATTGACTTCTGATGTGTTTTCTAGAACCTTCTGTTTTAGCGGTGGATGAAAAATGGAATGTTCTAAAATATATTCATAACCCTATACCTAGTTTGGTTTACTTAAGGACCTTGCTGGCATTGTAAAGGCAATTTTTGGTGGAGTTTGGGAGAAGGTACAGCGAGAAGGGTTTTCTCCAGAATCTGATAACATTGTAAGCCCATAAGGCATGTTGTGGAGTCTATTTTTATTGTACTGAATGTAATAGAATATCATTTCTAATAATAATATTCCCCCTTTCTTATTGTGTTCATTTTTTCTTGGATCATGCCCTCATCAAGTGGTATCAGAGCAGGTTTTGTTGAGTGTGTAAACAGAGTGCTAATTGTGAGGTAGTTTGTACTAGGACTATGTGGTTGTTGGTTTTGATACAAGAAGATGCCTCCATGAAGGGAGCATGGTGGAAGGGTTGGAGTTGTTACTCGTGAGGTTAGTGCCCTCCAAAGACATGTCTAGGCATTGCAAGAGGAGATCCATAGAGGGATGAGTGTTTCCGTAGGTAACGAAAGTGAGGAAGAAAATTAAGAAGGAAATATTGGGCATGAAGGGGAAGGAGATAGAGAAGTCCTAAACCAGGCAGAGGAGAATATTTTTAGGGCCATTTCCAGGCTTGGAAAAAGACCTAAAATTGATGTTGGCATGTTTTCGAGAAATCTAAACCTAGATGAGTTGATCGATTGGATCAATGAGCTAGAGGAATATTTTTAGTATGAGGATATCGGGGACCCTAATAGGGTTAAGTTTGTGAAGGCCAAAATGAAAGGCCATTCCAAAATCTAGTGGCAAGAGATTCAGTTGGAAAGAAATAGAAGTGGAAAGGAGAAAATCATAAGATGTGATCACATGGTGGACAAACTAAAGAAGCAGTTCATTCTTGTTGATTATGAGCTTGATTTGTTCAAGAAGATGCAAGGGTTAAAGCAAGAAGGAAAATATGTCTACAAATACAAGGAGGTATTTTACCAAGTCCTTATTAGGGCAAGGCATGCAGAAGCTAACAAGGAGAAGGTTGCCCATTACCTTAGTGGGTTAAGACCTAGCATTTAGGAGGAGTTAAGTTTGGTTAGAATGACTAGCATTAAAGAGGCATACTAGTTTGCCTTGTGAGTTGAGGAAAAGTTAAAAAAAAAGTTTGATGGAAGAAAAAGAGGGCATAGTTAAGGAGGAAGGGGTAGTGGCAGGTCATTTGGAGGCCGAAACGAGAACCAAAAGAAAAATAAATATGTGAGTACCAACTAAAACTAGAGGAATGAGGGTTTCAACTACTCTCGTGATAAAAACTTTGGAGATTAGAGAGGAAGAGTTAGAGGATGTGGACAAGGTTTAGGAAGAGGAGGATTTTGTGGTACTTGTTTTCATTGCGATGAAGAAGGTCATCGTGCCTTCAAATGCCCTCAATGCCAAGGAAGGATAGATAAGAGAGTTGATGGTCAAGAAAGGGTTGCTCATGTGGATGATGATGCACAACCATAACATTCAGAGGATGTAGAAAGATAAGAGGTTCTAGTTAATGAAAGAGTTTTACTGAGTAGTGAGATTGAGCTTGGATAGAGGAGTTTGTTTCATACCAGGTGCAAGTGTGAGGGTAAATGTTGTGATGTGATTGTTAATGGTGGAAGCATTGACAACTTGGTGTCAGAGGAGGTCTCAAAGCTAAATCTCAAGAGGGAGAAACACCCCCAACCATATTGGATTTCTTGGGTGTAGGATGATCATAAGGTCCTGGTTAGTGAGCAATATTTGGTAAAGTTCAAGATTGGGAGTTATCACGATGAGGTTCTCTGTGAAATCATTCCAATTGATGTTTTCCATTTATTATTGGGAAGGCCATGGTAGTTTGATAGGTATGCTATACATGATGGTCATGCAAATATATACTCTCTAACAAAGGATGGAGTTCATCACAAATTGAAGCCCTTGATAAAGGAGGGTGAAAAGATATGCAGTAGTGCTAGGGTATGTCTTGTTGATGGAAGAAATTTTTTGGATGGCATGAAACATCAACATATATGTTATGCTTTGATTCTTAGAAAAGATAAGGAAGGTAGTAATGTTCTAAAAGGGTTTCCACCAATAAGGAAAATCGGTCATCAAATAGATTTAGTCCCTGGAGCTAGTTCATCTAATAAGGCTGCTCATAGGATGACTCCTAATGAGACTGAGGAGCTAAACATACAAGTTCAGGAGCTATTGAGTAAAGGTTTGATTCAAGAGAGCCTGAGTATATGTGTAGTACCTGTAGTGCTAGCACCAAAGAAGGATGGAGAGTGGAGAATGTGTACAAACTCTCAAGCTATAAATAGAATAACCATCAAGTACCAATTTCTTTTGCCAAGAATGGATGATCTTATGGGCTATTTGAGTGGATCTTAGTAGTTCACAAAGATCAATCTCAAGAGTGGCTATCACTAGATATGAATACGGGAGGGAGATGAGTGGAAGGATGCATTCAAGACCAATGAGGTTCTATATGAATGGTTAGTCATGCCCTTTAGACTAACCAATGCACAAACCACCTTCATGCAGCTCATGAATGAGGTACTACAAACTTTTTGGGAAAATTTGTTATTGTCTATTTGGATGATATTTTGGTTTTTAGTAAGTCTTTGGATGAACATTTGTTGCACATTTGTAGTGTCCTTGAAAAGTTGAGGCAAGAGAAATTGTTGATTAATTTTAAGAAGTGTAGCTTTGTCAAAAGGGAGTTAGTCTATTTGGGGTTTGTTATATTAGCCGAGGGTCTCAAAATGAACCCAAAGAAGGTGAAGGTCATCTTGGAATGGCCTACTCCAAGGTCTACCACTGAGGTGAGGTCATTCCATGGTTTGGCTAGTCTTTATAGGAAGTTCATTAGGAATTTTAGTAGAATATGTGCACCCCTAACTGAAACAATGAGGGGGGATAGAAAAGAGTTCAAGTGGACTACATGAGCTGCAAGGAGTTTTGAATTGTTCAAGAAGAAGGTCATAGAGCAACCTATATTGGCACTTCTTGATTTCAAAAAAGTGTTCCAGGTGGATTATGATGCTAGTGGCAATGCTATTGGGGCTATGTTGAGCCAAGAAGGTAAACCTATTGCCTATTTTAGTGAATAATTGAATGATGCAAAGAAGAAGTATTTTTTTTTATTATAAGGAGTTCTATGCAATAGTTCATGCCTTAAAGAAATGGAGGCATTATTTGTTGCTAAAAGATTTTTTTTTGTATATTGATCATCAGGCATTGTAGTACCTAAATAGCCAAGGTAAATTGAATCAGAGACATTTAAAATGGGTAGAGTTCATGCAAAGCTATACATTTGTATTAAAACATAGAAGTGAAAGGTCTAATAGGGTTGCAAATGCATTAAGTAGGAGACAATTTTTTTTGACAGTAATGCAGGTTGAAGTTGTTGGGTTTGATGAAATCAAGAATCTATACCCTAAGGATCTTGACTTTGTAGAGGCTTGGGAGGCTTGTAAAGAACCTGCTACTCTAGACATGACTAGGTAGCTAGATTACATGATTTAGGATGGTATGTTGTTCAAGGGAAGTCAATTGTGTATTCCAAGGAGTTCCATGAGGGAGAACTTGATCAAGGAGAAGCACAATGGAGGGATTGCAGGACACTTTGGTCAAGACAAGACCATTGCCATTATTAAAGAACATTATTTTTGGCCTCAATTGTCATAGGATGTGAAGAAGTTTTTGCAGAATTGTCAAGTATGTCAAACAACCAAAGGATTTAGTCAAAATACTGGACTCTATCATCCATTTCCTGTACCATCGAAGCCTTCGGAGGACATAAGTATGGATTTTGTTCTTGGATTGCCAAGGTCACAAAGGGGCAATGACTCAGTATTTGTGGTGGTTGATAGGTTCTCCAAGATGACACATTTCATTCCATGCCACAAGACTCATGATGTAGTGGATATTGTAGATTTGTTTTTTAGAGAGGTGGTGAGGCTACATGGTCTCCCAAAAAGTATTGTTTTTGATAGAGATACTAAATTTGTTGGGTATTTGTAGAGGACTTTGTGGAAGAAGTTGAAGATAGAATCAAAGTTTAGTTCTGCACATCATCTGCAAACTGATGGACAAATAGAAGTAATGAATAGAAGTTTGGGCAATTTGCTAAGGTGTTTAGTAGGAGATAAACCCAAGGGATGAGATTTGATTCTACCACAAGCAGAATTTTTTTACAATAATTCTATAAATAAGAGTACTGGTAGATCACCATTTCAAATTGTGTATGGGAATAGTCTAAGGACTACACTAGAGCTAAGGAAGATGGAGCAAGGGGAGAGGACAAGTGCTGAGGTAGAAGACTTTGCTAAACATGTCAAGAACCTACATGAGGAGGTGCAAGCACATATTACCAAGATGAACCTATAGTATATGACTAGGGCAGATCAAAAGAGGAGACATAAGGAGTTCCAAGTTGGGGATTAGGTTATGGTATATTTGAGAAAGGAACAATTTCTAGTGGTTACCAAAAACAAGCAGAAGACGAAGACATTTTTTCCTTGCAAAATTTTGAAGAAACATGTTTCAAGGAATGCATATGAGGTGGAGTTTCCAGATGGGATTCACATTTGTCCTATTTTCAATATTGCAAACTGAACAAAATATCATGATGATGGTGTAGACGAGGAGTTGATGCTAGAGCCATGTCCAATTCCCACTTTTGTGAAGGAAGAGATTGAAGAAATTTTGGATAGTCATGTGGGCTTGAGTACTAGAAATAGGCAGTATGAAGAATACCCGATGAAGTGGAAGGGACAACCAATAGAAGAATCAACTTGGATATCTATAATAGAGGTTTCCCATTTGGGTTTTCCTCTATCAGCAATAAACTAACAGGGTCACTTTTCAATCTACCCTAGGTATCTAGTGCAGGAACACCTAGTGGTGTAAGGGCAATCTTGTATCGCTCAAAAATATGCTTAGTTTTAGTTTCTATTTAAAGTGTTTTCATTTCTAGATACCCATTTGGGTCAAATAAAGATTCCAACTCTCATAGCTCCACTATTGGTTTTCTAGGTTAGAGTTTTTGAGCACCTTGGGATACATGCCAATGTAGAAAATAGGTTATTTTGTACTTGAGCCATAATTATAATGAGTTAGAGGGTGTAAGTTGGAGGGATTATTATAATTTTAATTTAAAGTAGTCCAAAAAAAAAATAGGTCAAAAGGCTTTACAGTTTGAAAGTTATTACAGTTTTAAGTTGCTTGGTGACCTCTTAAGAGCACTTCAAAGTCAAATTTGAGGCACTAAACAACCTCATACAAGACTTAAAAATAGGGGATGATCAAAGTTGATCCATAGGGCTACAGATCACTTGAAGATCTTTCTAAAAATGTAAATGGTTCATCAATCAGAGTCCCAGATCAAAAGTTATGCCTCCCGGATGTTGGACTACCATTTCTAGATTCTTCTAATTTTACACTGACTTCTGACATGTTTTCTAGAACTTTCTATTTTGGCAGTGGGTGCCAAATGGAATATTCTAAAATTTATTCCTAATACTAAATCTAATTTGGTTTACTTAAGGACCTTTTTGGCATTGTAAAGGTAGTTTTTGGTGGAGTTTGGGAGAAGGTACTGTGAGAAGGGTTTTCTCCAGAATCTGATAACATTGTAAGCCCATAGGGCATGTTGTGGAGTCTATTTTTTTTGTATTGAATGTAATAGCATATCATTTCTAATAATAACATTCCCCCTTTCCTATTGTGTTCATTTTGTCTTAGATTGTGCCTTCATCATAAACTCACACTGTTACCACAGTCAATATATATCACCGAACAAAACATGCCAAACCTACACCAAATCTGAACCAATGAGTAAATTTCTCCAAGATCTTTCCATTAACTCCTTGAAGTCCAAAATCTAACTCTGTACACCCAAGTTATGCTCAAAATAAATAAAATCTAACTTGGCAAAATGTCAAAATCATGTAATCAAACCTGCACTAAGGTGTAGTTCTTTGAATTATATTTCCAACAATTATAAGAAGTCCAAAATATGATATTCTGAGAGAAACTTATGGCCTTTTTATGAAGACAACCTTTTCACCACTTTCATTGCAATTTTTTTATGGTGATGAAAATTCTAACGGGATTAAATTTGACGGTTGTCACGGGCCAAAATTAACAAATATTTACATTTTCTCTTCACATGGCCAAACTAGAACATATTATATATCAAAATTTATGGAAATGCCAAACTAGATCCAATAGTGAGGTCTACTTTTACCTAAGAGGTCATTTTTGCAAGTTCCCACTCCCCCCCCTCCAAAAAAAAAAAAGAAAACCTCATTTAAATGAAATATGCAAAAAAAATTTAACCGAATCTCACATGCCCAAAAAATATGTCAACATCCCATCATAATAGGAAATCCAAAACCATCAGATCTATAGTAAACAACTCATATATCTTGCCCTTTCTTTAATCCTCTCACACATTCCCATGGATTCAATTTAGGGTTACAACAATGCAATCATAACTCTGATACCACTTGTAAGGAAACTTGCAAGAAAAATATAATCATTTCCACATAACCTATAATAGATTTGAAATAAAATTACAATTAAAATCCACATGCAAGAGAATAGACAACATACCCACAAAAATTGTGACATAAGATATACCTTGGGAAACTCTCATTGAAGGAAAAAAGTTAGGATCCAAAAGCATCTATCACCATGTATTATTCAAAAACAATTATTGTAATACAATCATGGAAGCCTTAAAAGCCATAGCCACAACTAAGCAATCCATGTGAACAAGCATGAATCCACACATCCCATGTCATGCTTCCAACCTTCACAAATGCTACCTTGGCTAACCTATCAAGCCTTGTCTTGCTCAACTCTTGGCTTTTTCCCTTTTGTCTTTCTCATACCAACAACTACCCTTGTGGCTATTTATATAGTAGCAAGTCCTACAAAATGACCAAGTGGTATTATATAAACCATGTGCTACCTAACCCATTGACCCCACATTTAATATTGGGCATTTAGTTCCTTTCCCTAATATTAAATAATTACATCAAATATTATCACAATGTTACAATACAACTCATCAAGTATATCTCATGAGAATTATTCCATGTTACACATCCACCTAGGTGTTCCTAGGTAGAACATTACATAATATTTTAAAATAATACAATATAATAATATTATGCAATGTGTGCAACACCCATAATCTCAACATATCATACCCATGTATCATATCTATGTACAATATCCTATGTATCATATTATATGTATCACACCTGTGTATCATAGCCATGTATCATACCCTTGTATTGTAATTGGTGTACTATATGTCATTGCATGTTATCACCTTGTTGCCCCACTTTTTAGCATATACAAGTTCTGCAAAGTGGTCATGATTTGTCAAGTCAGGTCAATAGGTTTTTTTTTTAGGTGCTGAGTTTCTCCATTGAGTTTTCATCTTTCCTCCTCTCCCGTGTCACATATCGCCTGGGTGGGTTTTTTTCTTCATTTTCATGAGTCTTAGGGGTAGTTTAGAGCCATCCTCAATGGAGATTCTTGATTTGTGCTACATCGTTCATTTTTCCTACAACCCATTTGATCTGGAATCATAGAAAATAGCACCGACAGAAAATCAAGTTCTGACTTCTCCTCGGTAGGTTTTTGCACCCCAAAGGTAAATTTTCGCAAGACTGGTAAATGCTATTGGCAAGCTTCATCAAAGTAAAGTGAACCATGCTAAGAAAATATCATTCAAGTGATGTCATGATTTCACATCGAGAGCCATTTAAAAACTTGGAAAACGATCGGGATAAACATTGGCGAAAAACCAGAAAAGAGCTTCTCTGTAGCGGACTCCAAAGTCAGTTCTCAGTTCTCTGAAGAGATATATGTAAAGGAATTAAGGAAGCCAATGGGCCCCACCCCTCACTTTCGAAGTCAGCCTTGTGTTTTTCGAAAGTTTAAAATAAAGCGAATGGAGCAAAGGAAGTAAACAATTGGCTTTGGCGAAAAAACAAGTTTCCTCTTATTCATTGCGAGTTTTCGCACCCAAAAGGTGAAACTCTGCAGCAATCTATAAATGCTATCCACAGGCTGAAATAGGGAAAGAATAAGCAGCGTCAGAAAATTTAGAAAGAACTTCTCTTTTGGCAGACTTCGCACCCCAAAGGCAAATCTCCGCAAAAGCCCAAATAGAGAAGTAAAGTAACTAAGTGGGCCCCATTTTTCTCATGCAACTTCTCTTAATGTTTCTTGAAGGCTAAAATAAAGTACTTAAGGCAGTAAGGTAAAAGTGAAAGCTTAAAAGGAAAATTGGAAATCTGTTTCTCCACTGCGGGTTTTCTACCGTCGAAGGCCATTTTTCACATTTCAAAGAAAGTCATTTCTGCAAGCATGGTAAGTATGTGATTTGGTTGCAAATTATTTTGGGCTAGTAAATAGAAAAAAATCAGTGGATTGATTAGGTTTTTGCAAGCAGAATTGACCTAAGTAGATTTTTCCCAAGGAAGTACTCCATTCTTGTTCTTTCGAAAGATGAATGAAATGGGAAGTAAATAGGTAATTAATGAGAGTTATCGTTGAGCCAATGGAAATAGTGAAAAGACAAAGATAAATCCATTGGAACCTCTGCATCCACCAATCCAATAGATTTACCCTTAATTTCACTCGTGTGGTGCAAGTTATGAAATTCAACGGGCAAATCTAGGTTATTCTATAAAGAGGGAAGTAATAGATTTTCAAACTCCCGTCTCACTATTATACTGTTGTACTAAATAGTGCTTTCAAGTAATTTCCAAATCATAGAGTTTGCTCCTTGTATCAATTGCAATTGTTCAAGCTATTTCTATCATACATCATAGAAAATGACAACAAGATTCATGGGTTTTGATAGTTTGGGTGGAATTAGGTCAGAGTGGTCGACTTTCATGGATACTTCACTCCACTTCTATGATATGTAGGACTTTCAAAGGAGGTTAAGATCAGAGCCAATTAATCCCATAACGAAAAAAATTTGGGGAAGCGGATTAGTTGAACCAACTGGGTTCCCTATAGCAGTATAAGCCCTTGAGTTGATTCTAGAATGTATCAATTGTTACAACTCAGATACGAGGCAGATTCTATTGCCTGATCAGACAGTGTTAATTTCAATCAATCGACAATCAGTAGTGAATTGCTTGTAGATACTAGAATGGGAGGAGTTCTCTGATTTGACAATGAGTGGAGCCATGTCCAAGTACTCTTTGAAGAAGATGGTTTGGAGGAAGGAGATCATGCAGTCTTGGTTTCAGAAACCAAGGGGAGCTAAGAGTAAAGTCCCTAAAACTCTTTTCGGCACGGACCTCAAACTAGAAATTGTTGACATTTTGGTTCTATTACATCGACTCAAAGGTGAGGTAGAAGCTTTTAATTTTGTAGAACAATACTTCTTTTTGGTGCAAGTTATTTTCTCAAACACACAGTATATTGACTGGGTGCATGAGGTCAGTGAACAACTTTCTAGGGCTCTCAGTGTAGCTAAGTTTTATAATTCTTTTTATATGTCCTCATTCTTGATATACATGTTGGATTCTCTTCAATTGTGGCTAGGACTTCCTAGAATTGAGGATTTCCCTGACAATGTAAAAATTTATGAGTTTTATCCATGCTTGCAATTATAGAATAGTTATGCAGAATACATCTAGGTAAATGATGTATTCACCATGAGGATTTGCAGGGAACTACATGGATGCTCAAAGAAGAGATTTAGTCCAGAGGTGATGGCGATCATCAGCCAATTTGGCAGTTACTTCATCCAGTTCTCATCATTTTCTTATTTGCATCTTGTAGCGTTCAACATATTCCCACTGAAGCTGCCCAGGTATCCAAATGATATGATCGTGCTCATGGAGATTGTGAGGCAAGTAGTACAAGTGAACGTTTTGAGTGCCAGTCTAAAGAAGAAAGGGTATGAATTCCCTATAAAAGTTGGAGTAAATACAAATTGGAAGAGTATGAAGCAGTAAGGCCCCTGATTGATCCTAATGGATATGCTAGGGATGTGCTCCAGATTGGGAGTGTGATCAAACATGTAACAACCATGGAAGATTATTGGGCAGATTGTAAGGATGAGCTGGAGAGCCGAGACCGTGCCTTTGCCAGATTTACAATTGATCAAATAAAGACATATGGAATAAATTTGGATGTAGAAGGGCTGGAGGATGACGGTCAGAATATGTACAGTAATACATATTTGACAAAATTAAGGAATACTCCCGTTAGCTCTGAAACATATGTTGACATAGAAGAAAATTTTGATGTCATGATGGAAAGAATTGTCAAAAGAACTGGGAAGTGGGTTGAATGGACAGCTAAGAAAGGCCGAAGCAAGAGCAAAGCTACTCAAGCTTCTCCAGCTGCAACTACTCCTACTTTATCTCAAAGTGTCACTCCAGTGCTACTGCCATGATTGCTCAAAGACCAGCCCAATCTGCGAGAGGAGGTGATTAGCCCCTAGAGAAGCATATTTTGATAGCCCCAACCTGTCAAGGTAGATCGCTACTAGTCATTGGAGCTCAAGTTAAAGTTGAGAAGGGAACGGAAGAGCAGAAAGATGGATCCCCTACTCCGATCTCACCTCCACACGCCACTTTACCCCCATCTCCTCAAGCTTCTCCAACTCCATCTCCTCATGTTGCCCCTATCTTATCCCCTCATTGTAGCCCTACACCATCTGTAAGTGCTCCCCTTCTAAAGCCCACTGGTTCTCCTATTCAAATAGTAGAGGTCAGAGATGATAAAAGTAGTAGTAGCGAATCTACTGATTTTGATGAAGTTGCAAAGAAAGCCCAAAAAGAAGAGAAAGCTTCTGGTTCATCTTGGCTTCTTTCTCAGGATCCAAAGACCCCCTTTTTTGCAACTAAAGCAACAACAACTCCAGTGAAGAAGAAGATGTTTAGCATTGAGTCACTTGGAACAACCTCCAAAGTGATTAGTACAGAATCTTGGCTCGAGGATACTTTGGAAAAGAAGAGAAAAAGGAAAGATGAAGGTGTTTCTTCGAGAGATGTTGTATCCCAAGTGGTTTTCTCAGGATCTGCCATGGCAAAAGCTAAGAAGTAGAAGACTTTGTCAATTCTAGGACAAGATCTAGAAATAGGACATTTAACTTTGGAGGTAGCGAAACCAAACAAGGCAAGGTGAATTGAAGATATGACACCAAAAGACTTCACTCTGCATTTAATTGATCTTGGGGAAGCCAGGCATGATACAAAAGTAGGCCTATGGAGATCGACTAACGAGGTGATAGAGGAACAACTAGAGGATCTCAAATTGTCAAAAATCAGAATGAAAGCAAAGATTGAGGAATTAAAAAGATTCATCAGGCAACTAGTTGTTCCATTGGCAACCATTACTGGTGTGCTTGCTACTGAGAACCCTACTGCAGAGGAAGTGCAAGCCTTCATCTCACAACTCCAAAAGGATAGACATTATGGCCAGATGGAAAAGAATGGATTGAGAAGCTTAGTATAGATGGAGCTGTTCTGATTGATCAGATTGGGAATGTTATCCTTCGGTTAGAAATTGAGAAGGATAATATCACTTCTAATCATAACACTTTAGCTGCAGAAAAGGCAAGGTGTGAAGAATGTGTTTCTCTCCTAAATATGGTCATTCAAATGAAGGCAAAAGAGGCAATTGAAGCAAATATTTTGAAAAAGGGGACTGGGCCTCTATTCAAATGGCTTCAGAACATGCAGTTCAAGCAGGAAATGATCCAAGAGGCAGAGGAAGGACTCAAAGAAAGAAAGGAAAAGGTGAAGAAGATCCAAAATAGAGCATTTGAGCTCATGCAAGGGTTACACACAGATCCACAAAGTAGCGGGCAAGAAAAGGCTCTCATTGGGATAGAGGTAATGAAAGATAACTTCTCTACATACTTGAGTAATTTATCTGGGATGACTTCAAGCAATCAAACAAAGTGGTAGAATTTCCAACACTCGACAGATGCGTACATGTGGTAGCTGGAGAGGTGACAAGTCAGCTAGGTGCAGTAAAGGAATTGGCTCGGGAGCATTCAAAGTGGCTCTTAAGAGTCACCAATGTACATGTGCCTAGTCATGAGGAGATGATCCCAATTATAGTGGCTGCTAGAACATATAGGGAAAAAACTGAAAAGGGAAAGAAGTCTAAATGACTTATTCAATACTCCTTTTCTATTTTTTGATGTAAATGTTATAAATTTTTGTAAATTTTGAAATTCGATAAACTAGCATCTTGCCATTTGTCATTTGAGAAGATGAACTGATTGATATTCCTATTGTAACAATCATCTCTCAAATCCTATATGTATGAAATTTAATGATTAATCAAAGGTTGACAAATTTTTGGTGTGAGATGCTTTTCGTTGCAGAGACAATTGAGAGTACTCAATATCAATTATTTTCTGTTCTATAGAATTGTTGAAATTGGTGTTTTCTTCAGATGTTTTGGAATTGGAACAAGGAATAAATAGAGTTTTACTTCTCTTGTTCATAATACAATGAGTGAATGTTATAAGCATTGTTATTGTTCATTCAAAGAGGAAATTTTAGTGTAATTAACTAATAATAGTAGCTTAGCTTCAAGTTTTCATAGTTAGATATCTGAAGGGTTTGTGAATTCATAAGATTGTGAATACACAAAAACAATTAGATGCTTAGAATTCAAACTCGCCTGAGTTAGGTCTTGTCTAAGTCTAACTTGGTTACACCTCTGCTGTTCTCGGGTCAAGAACATACCTCAATTAGATAGGAAGAATAAATGTAATTCATTGAAGATTATTCATATAGGGAGCTGTACCTACCAATTCAGAGAAAAGTCGGTAACCATAAGATGGCTTTTCAACTGTTGTGAATAGATATTGTTCATAATTTGGGCATTAAGAGTCATAATTTCATGAAAGGTAAAAGAACAAATCTGTTTACCAACACAACTCATCGTTGTATTCTAATCAAATAATATTCACTTTCTCCTCAACTTGAGCTTTTTCCCATGTTTGAACTATACCCAAAAATTTATTTTGTCCTCTAATACTAAGCTTTTGTATAGTGAGTCTTATGTAAATATCTTGGTCTATCTATTGTAATCCTCCAGAGTCAATCCTTAGCTTATTCCCATTGTATATATCCTAGTTTTGCATGTTAGTTCATGTCTAGTAAAAATCTACAATTCCCTTAGTTAGGTACTTTAGTGAGTCTTCATGTGATATCCCTTGTCATCAAAGTGTTTTCCTCAAGATTCTTCTTGCCAGTCTCATCATATTTCTAGATGTTACCAATAAGTCCTTGCATGATACATGATTTTTCATGTTTGATCTTGGCCCCTTAGTATCTAGTCCTATCGATCTCTTTCACAAAAGGTTACCCTTTTCACAGATTTACTCTTTCTTTTGATTTATTTTGTTTTTATGATTTGACATTTGACTCTTAAAGTATCTTTTCCAAGAGATTTGGTTGTTCCCTCCTCTGAGTCATCATGATATTTTATATCATGGTTTGTTGCGAATGGGAAAATTCGAGAGCAAGGTCTTGATCAAGTATTTCATTATTTTCTTTGCTTCTTGTGAGTCAGTTGGATGTGACCCTTGCATATTCCAAATATATAATTAACTATGGTTACGTGATGTACTTGGGAAATATCATTTTCCTATGGGTTACCCAATGTCATTTCCACTTTTATTCCTCAAGGATTCATGTGTGATGTTGGGGCAATCCTTGCATATTTGTTTTGAGTTAGTCCCATGTAATATTGGCAACAAGGCCTCAATGTTCTTTATAACCTTGGCATGTCCCCAGTATTCCTATATCAAACTAATTTCTCAGCAACATGGTGTTACGAAGTACCCCATGCTCAAGCTTCGAGAAAGATTCAATCTGACCACAACCTATCCCACAAAAAGAAACAAACAACATCTCTTATTTTTTAGCAAGAATTGATCTACCCATCTTATAAGAAACTAGTCCTTCCAATCCTATCAAATGCATGTAATCCTATCCTCAAGAATCCAAAGTCTCCAATTGTAATACCCCAAAATTGGCACATTGGCATTTTGAACCAATTTCAGTGTATCAGTCTTACAACATCAATTCCTTGATCAATTAACTCCTATTGTACTGGGCATTTCTAATCTTGAATGTCCTTACTTGACCTAAGTGTCAAATGTAGAAAACCCCTAATTTTCATTAATCACATACTTTATTTAATCTCTAAATATCAACTTAAAATAGCTAAATTAAACTTCTTATCAAATTAATTTAATTACAAAGCCCTAGCACTGTAATCAAAATAAATTCATCCCCTTTAGCTAATACACATGAAAATGAAATTAAATATATTTGATTTAATTAAATACCCTCATCCTAAATGTTGAATTTAATCATTCAATTGATTAGAATACTTGATTACGAGGTCATATTTATTTGAATTAATCAAATATCCTCTTCAATATTCCTTCCTAATTTATCTTATTCAACTCCTTCAATAATGGAAACTTCTATTCTCACTCAACTCTCCTCTAATCTAAACTATTCATCTGGTTTTATCTCGACTATTCATTGGTTATGAAATTCTATAAAAGAGACTCTCAACCTCTCATTTTGGGGGATGTAATTGGTGAGTATCAAATTGATGTCAAATTGAGCACTCATACATTTTGCATTCAAGACTTCACTGCTATCATTTTTTTTCTTATATAGATTATCTTGCATACATTTAGAGTTATTTTCCTATCTTGTTCTTAGATTAATTTTCATACATTTTAGCTTAATCTTGCATTAATTTAGATTAAATCCTTCATTCTAGTTGGTTTGGCTATTGAATTATTGATTCTGAGAGCACATATTAAAACCCCATCTAGATAGAAGGCAATAGATCACCTTGTACAAACATTCCAGATGAATAATTCCATGTTCATCTTGGGATGTATTTGACAAAAAATGATCATGTTGAAGTGTGTGATTAATTTGGAGGCCTAGGGGAAGAAAAAATAAATTTTTGGCCTCGTTTATCTTTATTTTTGACATTTTGTATTATGTTCTATACAATACAACAAAAAATCACACAAAAAGTTCTTTTCTCATACAAGAATTCTAATTACTAATGTCATACTATGTACTTGGTTGTGCAGAATTGCATATGCTCATGTGAAGAAGGCATTCTCGTGTGTGCCACAAAGTATATACTCATGCAGCCTTGTGCAAGACTTGACAATAGAGTGTTTAAATTTTGTACTTTTTAAATTTTGCCATTATTTTTCTATTCTAACCTCCACTTTTGAATCATTTCCTTCATGATTTATGATTTATGGAACAATATAACAGTAGTTTGTAGGATGATTGTTGAAGACACCTTGAAACAAACATACAAAAACTTGCTAATTGTTTGATTGTAGGATTCTTGCTAAAGAATTTCTTGTCGAAGACATTTAAAACCCACTAAAATATTTTGTGTTTTTACATGCTTTCAATCCACATAGTTTAAATAGGTCTTATGAACCTCTTAGGGCTTAAGACAAAGGGATAGGGTATTATGCTCTTTTCTACTTGTAAGTGATGCCCAAGAGTAAATCAAAAACCTAGACCCCTTTGGAAGATGGTACCCACATGAGGAAAGGAAGGTAGTGGTTCTTCCAAGAAATTTTTTTAGTAAAGGGATTATGCTTTTTTCCCTTTGGGTAAATCAAAAACCTAGAAGCTTCTAGAAAAAGTGGGATTAGTAAGCTAGCTCGGTGATGAACATGTTTGGTGTGTTTGGGTGAGGTAAAAAGGTAGAGGAGTATGCTCTTTTCCCTTTGGAAAAATTAGAAACTTGGAGCCTTGAATCGAAACCAAGTTTGAGTCAACCTTTAGTAGGCTTGCTAGAGTGATCCAACCTCCGAAAATGACCAAGTGAGAACACATCTTTTGTTGGTGATTCTAACTTACTATGATAAAGAACCTTTGTAGATTCAAAAACTCCAAAGTCATGTTAATTTGTTCCTTGTGATTCTTCATATCACACATCACAAGGAGTCTCTATCTGTTTCACTGAGTGACTCTGCTCTTGGTCTTTCTAGCTAATTGTGTGCACTTTTATATGTCAATGTGGTTGAGAGGCATTAATCTTGCTTGTGAGGCCATTGAGGATTAATGTGAGTGGAAGCCTATTAAAACTTGTAGTCAATTGCTACATAGATTAAACTCCAAAATGGGACTTAATCTTTGTGTAAGGAGGGGGAAGAATCTCACCTATATATTCTCCCCATAGGGATGTACCTGGATGTTGGAAGGTGGTATATGAAATGACCCCTTCCTCAAGGGTAACCTTTGAACATATATTTTATTGATTCCTTGCAATACACCAAAAATTTAGGCACCCTCTAGTGGGGTGACATGGTTGTGTGAGGTGAACGCATGCACATGAGATGTGAGACAAAGGTTTTGCTTCCTCTATAATTTTTGGTTATAGGGATAGAGCGTGTCTTTTTTGAGTCAAAAAGTGTCCAAATTGTCCAAAACAAAAGGTCAAGTATCCCTCGTCCCTTCAAGTTGCTTTGTCCTTAGTTGGATTATTTATGACTATTGTTTTTGTCCCTCTATTTTTTTTTTCACAAATGAGTTTGAAAGACCAATTGCTATACTTGCAAATCAGTCCAAACTATGTGAATCTGAAAACAATGTCCTAATCTATTTAAAAACCAAAATTGTTATTTAAAACTTGTCTGAAAACCTATCAAAACTGATCAAAATCTAGTAAAAACTAAGAAGTATGTTCTTTACTCGCTTGGTTTTCTGCAAAATTTCATGTGAGCCAGGATCTTAGAGTCCTGCAATTGACATTTTGTTGCACCACTCTCTATACTTCTTTACATAGGAAGCTCTTCTTTCTCATGCAAGCTTGTGCAAGAACATTGCTAAAATTGGTCCAAATTTGGTTAAACTAGTCAATTTTTTATTTCTCCACATGGTTTTTTGCAAAACTAAATATGGGACAAGAATTTGTGATTTTATGTTCCATTTCTGTGCATCGATCTTTGTACTTCCTCGCATAGGTCTACCTAGATCCTTGTGCAAGATTTTATCCTAAGATTGCCAGAAATTGATCAAATCTATCTATTAGGTTCATTTTCTTGACTCATAAGGAATTTAATCATATATTTTGTGTCATTTAATTACCCTAAAGATCATTTATTTAGACAAGTTTGTCGAAAATTGTCAAAAATAGTGAGTTATTCTTAGCTTCCTCGTCAAAACTCTATCCAAATATGGTCTTTGTTTAGGTACACCAGTACAATTCTCTTTCTACAAATAGTCAAAAACTTAAAAAAATTTCTTGGCTAAATTCTTGTGATCCACATACAAACTATTCTCATCACTCTATTGTCTCATTTGTTCTACTGTGTTGTCATACCTTGTCTCAGAATAATCAATCTTTCGATTGTTCTAGCCACTTCTCTAACTACGTACCTTGGTATACATCACACTTATTGTCATTTACCTACTTTGAGATGAAATTCTAAGTGTGGTCCTTGTGTAAACTTTTTCATACATCATTGTCTATGACTATTGCAACTAGGATTGGAAATGTGTTTCATTTTCATCAACCTAGATGAGATATAGGTAGAGGTAGAGATAGGAAGTGTAGTAGAGGTCATTTCCAATTCTATACATAGTTTGAGTGTAGTAGAGGATCCTACAATCTCCTTTACCTATTGCATCTAGGGAAGGATCATATCAATGTTCCTCCCCTGTTGGTCCACCTTATGTGAGACAAGTGTTTTCTATAAACTTATAACAAATTATGAATCCACTATGTCAAGAATATCTAGACATTAATGGGTTATCTCCTGAACCTAATTTTGACAACACAAACAAGACCCCTACATCTTTAAAAAAACATTGAACCTCTATACAGGACACCTATACATTCTAGACAAACTAAAAAATTCCATACTAATAGGATGTTAGATCAAAACAAGGAAATTGGTGAAAATAGCAGGAGAGAAAATGTAGATAAATTCTAAAAAATTGAAAGGGTCAAGGGTCACTGCACCTACACAAGAAACTATGAGGATACTAAACAAATACCACTAGAAGACATAAAAAATGTCAAAAAGATAAAAACTTTGAAAATATGATGGAAATGTTAATGATGAGAAAGAGAAGTATTTCCTCAAACTAGCTCAAAAAGGAGTTAAGCTACCTCAAGACTACAATGTTGAAACTATTGCCATCCAAGAAGAGGAATTTGAAACCTCTAAACTACAAAAAATAACTCCAAGCCATGCAAGAGAAATTGGCATAAATGATAAAAGAAAAATAAAAACTTGTTAAATAATACATAGTAGATGCTATTTGTCCATTTCCTTTTGACAAGGATCTATACATGCCTCCTTTTCCTAGAGGAATTGAGCTACCTAAATATAAAAAGTGCACACGTACGCCTGATCCCCAAGATCACTTGAGGGATTTTAGTGCCTTGTCCATGGAGTTTATACATGATTAAACATACCTCATGCACTTGTTCCCACATAGTATGGTGGTCAAGCTATGGAGTGGTTCCCACGATTACCTAATGGAATCAAAACTTTTGATGAGATTTCTCGCATGTTTATACAATAGTACTTTCATAACATTCAACATCTAGTTAACATAAGAGATCTTTGTAACATCAAACAGAGAGTTGCAGAACCTTTCTTCACATTTCTCTAAAGATGGAGACAACTATACAACAAGTACTCACGTAAGATACCTGAAACTAAGAAAATTGACATATTCATGGATAACCTCTTACCTGATTTCAGATACAAATTATAGCTTCAAGGTCCACATACCTTTTAAGACATGATTACACAGGGTATTTGCATAGAGGAATTCATGGTTAAGAAACATGAGTTAACCCTTCAAATAGACACTAAACAAGGGCCCAACTCTAGCAAAGATAAGTCTAAGTACATTAATATAAACTGAGATGTAATACATGATGGAGTGGTCGATAATATCACTCCTAAGCCTCTTAAGGTAGCTTTCAATCTCATAGATAGCATACATGCATCAAAGCCACTAAGAAGGCTACTATACACAATATAATGCCTAAAAACAATGCTAAGAACACATCTTGGGCTTCTAGAACCAAGTGTGAATACACACCTTCAAGTGAACCTCTTGAAGTAGTTTACATGACTCTTCTTCAAAATTAGATTCTCACTTCTATGGAAAATTCTCGTCCATATGATCCATAGCCAATACCTAAATGGTGGAACAAAAATGCATACTGTGAATGCCATCGAAACAAAAGTCATAAAACCAAAAATTATATTAATTTGAGACATAAGATCCAAGACCTCATTGATGATGGTGACATAGTTGTAGGAGGACAATAGAAAACTAGATCATAAAGATTTTAAGAAACCATTTCCTTTGTATGAAATTAGATAAAGTTCTAAACCAAAAAATGACAACAAGGTCAACTACATATATACCAACAATGATAATGTAATCATCATGGTTGAACCTTTAGACTCTAAATAATATGTTGTAATCATGATCAAAGGAAAAGGCGATATTGCAAAACCAAAAACTCCATCTATTCTGAGAGGTGCCACATCTCTCAAATTTGATCAAGAACAATTACAGTTATGTGCTAGAGCTATCACACATTCTCGTGCTAAGATAGTGCTCAAAGGCCCTATGCCTTCTGCTACTAGAATTAGACAACATAAAGACAAGTATGCTACTGGTCCAACCACCAAGAACACAAAAATTGTAACATCTTCTACTACTATAAACTATAGCATACTCTAACAATTATAATGTACTAATGCTGAGAAAACCATTTTTGAACTGCTTAAAATATTGCCTACTCATAGAACAATTCTTGACAAAGATCTCATTGAGGCAACTGTGCCTCAATATCTTGATCTCAATTGGTTTTAATCCATGGCAGGTCACTTGCATTCACCTCATTACTTGTCCTTCTCTGAAGAGGACAATAACCGCTACATATCGAAGTCATGATCCATCAGAAATGTGTTTGTCATGCACTTATAGACAATGGTGTTGGTCTTAACATCTACTTTGCTATTTTATGATGAGGAGTGTATTGATCCTCATAGAAAGATCATCGTAAAAGCACATGATGATGTAGAATGAAACTCCAAAGGCCTTGTTGTGCTACCTGTTAGAGTAGGATCTATAGGACAAGATATCATCTATTAGGCCCTTGATATTCTTGTAGCATACAACATACTATTAGGAAGGCCTTAGATTCATGAAACGCAAGTAGTACCTTCAACATACCATCAATCGTGAAGTTGTCATTCCAAGGACCAGAGGTCACTATACCTGCCAATACTAGCTATGCTTATAACATGCTCAAGTTTGCTGATAATTTTGTTCCTACTAATTGTGTGTCTATTGATAATCATGTTAACAAGTTGAAAGAAATGGAGAAGACTCTTAAACTGAAGAAAAGTGAAATGGGAGAATATCAAATTGAACCAATTCTATCTTTGACATCTCTTCTTGAATCTCCCTATCATTATGGGAGACCATCTAAAACAAAGAGACCATTTGCTATATCACCTAAGACTATCTTCGATGGTGCCTTTTTATAGGTCACCGTACCTTTACAAGATGAAGATAAAAATAGAGCCATTTTTGCTTGGCTATACAAAGAAGAGGTCATAGCTAATCTCACAATCCAATCTCGTGGAATAACTCCTAAAAATATGGACAAGGTCTTAAGCTGATGAAACAACTTGGTTACAAAGGTAATACCCCTACAGGATGCAACAACAAAGGACTGATAGTTCTAATTAAGGATACACCTAGATTGCCTCATAACACTATAGGACTAGGCTTGAAGAAAGTTCCTTTTCATTTGGGAATCAACAAATTTGTACTAGAATGTGATAGCCCATCTGAACATGAGTATCAAAATGACTGTGAAAATCAAGCATAAAGTCATGATGATGAGGAGACCTTTCCTTATCCTATTCTTCTAGATCTTGCTACATTATTTGCAGATCTTGATGAGTTTGCACCACATGTCAGTATTGTTGAAGCTAACAATGATTCTATTGAGAATACCACTGATACACTCCTCACTCAAAAGCAATAGGGCAAGTCTATTGATGCTCTTATTGTTAAGAGAATTGATCAAAATCTAGAGGATACTAAAAGTGGAGAATGGGTACCCATGACTATTGGGGAAGACTTCAATTTGACTCCATGTAACAATGATTCTTGAGAGTATGAATTTGATTCCCTCTTAGATGCAACTTTTGATAAGGATGTTGATAGAGTTCACACATATAAAGATCAACTCAAAGTAGGAGATCAGTCTAGGGTTTGGTTCAATGAGCCTGACCCTACTAATATTGACATGTCTTCGATTGATGTTGTTAGGATTCAAAGGAATTCAAACATACCTCTGGAAAAAATCAATCTAGGTCTTCACTTAATTGTCTACATATTTATGACTATACTATGAATGCAATTGAACTTTCCACTTCTCTTTCACTCACTTATCTCAAGCTAATAGACTAGAACTCAAACACCACATCTAGCGAAGTCCCCACATTCTAGAATGATTATTCTCTTGCTTTTTATGTACATGTTGTCAAATTGGTAATGTCTTCCACCAGTGAACACAATGTCAACATGACTGAAGCTGACACCAAATATCTATCATACAATTCAAAATAAAAAAGAATAGGTGCTTTGTTGGTGAAAACCATATTATGGCACTATTAGAGCTGAAAATAGTAAAAAGAAAACATGTATCCAAAGGTGAAAACCTCTCTAAGGTTCCTAAGGATGGGATATTTGACGCACTTCTGAGTCACTTTCAAGATCAATCACTAGTGTTGATAGAACAAACACAACCAATAAATTTGGGTATTGAAGAACATCTGTATATCATACATCTTGCACAATCATTATCTATTGAGGAAAAATAAGAATTCACTCCTTTCTTCTAGGAAAAGAAGATCAAATTTGCGTGGACATACTCATATATGCTAGGTTTAGATCTTGATCTTATTATGCATCATTTGTCCATCACACCAGGGGTAAAACCTATTGAACAAAAACTCACATAAGTGCACCCGCATGTAGCACTTCTTGTCAAATTTGAATTGGAAAAACTATTGAAAGTTGGTTTCATTAGCGCCATTGATTATGCTAACTATATATCAAATATAGTTCCAGTATCAAAATATGACAAATCTATCAGAGTATGCACTAATTTTTGGGATCTCAACAAAGCATGCCCTAAGGATGATTTTCTGCTACCCAACTTTAATATGATAGTGGACATGATGACTAGGTATGAAATGTACTCACTAATGGATGATTTCTCGAGCTATAACCAAATTAAGATTGCACTAGAAAACCAAGAAATGCTTGTCTTCACTTATGTGTGGGGGATCTTTTGTTGGAACATAATGCCATTTGGCTTAAAGAATGATGGTGTAACCTATCAATGTGCAGCCACAATAATATTCCATGATATGATGCACAAAAAAGTGGAAGATTACGTTGATGATACTCTAGCCAAGAGTATGCAAAGAAGTGCTCATCTACAAGATTTGGGACCTATCTTAGATCGTATGGAAAAATTTAGTCTCAGAATGAATCCTAAGAGGTGTGCCTTAGTCATTGCATCAAGGAAACTACTAGGCTACATTGTGTCTGCAAAGGGCATAGAGGTGGATATTGAAAAGGTTCAAGATTTTTCAAAATATTAGTCAAATGAAAGGGCTACAAGGAATAATTCTATCCATTCACTAATTCATATAACAGTTAGGAGATAAATCACAACCCTTCACTAAAACTTTGCGTAAGGGTGTGAAATACAAATGGAACATAGATTGAGATCAAAGATTAATACATATCAAACAATATATTGCTAATCTGCCAATATTGATACCTCCTATTCATGGGAAGACACTCATTTTGTACATCTCTACAATAGATTTGTCTCTAAGTATCTTACATTAGTCATACATTGGTCTCATATGAGATGGATTACAACATCATTGAGAAAGCTTGTTTAGTAGTTGCCTTCTCTTCCTAGAAGATGAGGCACTACATGGTCACTCATACTACAAGACTAATTGCCAAAATTGATCCATCAAAGTGCTTTCTCAACAAGGCTACTTTGACAGGAAAATTGGAAAAATGGGTTATGATACTAGGAGAGTTTGACATTGAATATGTGGAACGAAAAACCATTAAAGGACAAGCGATCGCTAATCAACTAGTAGAAGCACCATTACAGAGTCACCAACTACTTAATGTTAAATTTGCTAATGCATCTATTCCACTATTGATACATCAAACATGGGTTATGTTCTTTGAAAAATCATTCACACAACTATTCAATACCCCATAGAAATATTCTCTACCTTAGATGTACAAAATTCTTTTCCTTGTACAAACAATATTGCTGAATATGAAGCCTAGTCAATGGGATGAAAATCATTATTGAATGGAGGGTAGATGAACTAAACATTTTTGGTGATTCATAGTTGGTGATCAACTAGGTTAATGATATGTATCAGAAAAAATATGAAACAATGATGCCTTAAAAGAGAATGCTTGATGATCTAAAACAATAATTTGCATATGTCACTTTCCAGCAAATTCCTTGAGCAGAAAATAAGCAACTGATCCAATGGCTACCCTAGCTTCCATGTTACAAATGCTAGAAAATGAATTTTGACATGATTTCTTGGTGGATACATTATCCTACCTTGATTATGATTCCCCTAAATCCCAAATGATCTATTTTGTCATAGGACATGATTCATCTTGGTACTGCCACATATACTCCTACTTACTGAACCATATTGTTCTGGATACTCTAACCTAGAACAAGAAATGTCACCTTATCTAAAATGCTTGACGGTCATCATCACTATTGGTGTAAATAAATATTTACTATTTACACTTACTTAAGTTTACCTAGGTTAATGAATTATTTTAATATTTATTTATTTAGTCAACTAGGAGTATGTGCACTCTTGTGAGTTGTCATGTTGACAACATAGGAGTTCGCACCTCTTTTATGCACATGGTTTCGACAACATAGTAGTTCAGACCTCATTTATGCATAGGGTGTCTACAATACATTAGTAAACACACTAATTAAGCACATGGTGTCTATAACATCTCCACTTGAGATACACCTTGTCATTCTTATCCTCTCATCTAGAATGATGGATAAGATGTGTGCTTAGTTGTCATACTTATCTTATCTCCTGAGTCTTTCTAGAGACATTCTAGGTGCTTCTTGAGAGGCCTTTATATACATGCACTCCTAGTTTGTACATTCAACACACATAATATAGAGAAATGTATGAGGACATACTCTGATATATTGATCATACTCCCTTTTGATCTATAGTTGTGCTTGTGTTTGAGTTCTATGATCTTGGGTGAATCTTGCTCTAAGGAAAATTCTTACATGGTATCAGAGCTATACCAAATTCTTACATGGTATTAGAGCCAAGTTGGAGAATTTATATTCACATAGCCATTTGAGACCATCTTCTTGCTTCAACACCTCAGCCCAAATCCAGAGTATCGCAATCATTCAGAGTGTCTTGAGTCAGAACAGACCTTGCCATTGCATCTGGAATGTTGATTTAGTGAAATTTGACTATAATTTTGCCTACCCTAGGCATAGTTAAAATTGAGAGATTTTTTTTTGCAAACGAGCACCCAAAGGACTGATTTTCATTATTTTCTAATTTTTTTTTGGCCATTGAGCCATAGGAGAGATTTTTTGCAAGTAAAGATTGGTGCTTGTTGGTGAAAAATTAGATATTTGCATCACATTCAAAAGGTCAAAAACCCCCAACTCAGATATTGTTTCATCAAAATCAAACATCTGAGGCCAAATCTAGAGCCATTTGATTTTTGGAGGCACGATGATGATTTAGAAAAAATAATAGCGACAACGATTTTCAAACAATAATATCTCCCTCATACAGACTCCTTGTTGTGAGCAATTTTTTTTATGTTTTGGGGTAGAATTTCATGATCTACACATTGGTGCAGGTGATTTGAGATCTCTATTTCTAAATTTTTCTACAATTCACAAATTCCATTTTTTGCCACTTAAAATGCTTAGTATGGGCTCATCTGGACTCCAAATCAAGTTCCATTTTTTTTGAAAGTACATTTTTTTGTCTACTTTCCAAATTTGTAATCATATTATAGGTTCTATAGACAAAAAATAGTACTTTTAGAAATAGACCCTAAATTAGCAAGTGGCTACCAAGTGCCTGAATCATTCATTGGGGGGGGGGGGGGGGGGGGTTCTTTGATTCTTTGGGGGTTACATTGATTAGTCCATCATGGAAGAGGAAGATTTGATTTACTAGACACTAGAAAACTATCAAGAATGGAGTCAATTGGCTATCAAATATCTCAGTTAGCATAATGCACTACCATATGCGAGAGGACTTACATATGATGTTGAGACTTTTTCCCTCATTGGTACTATTCTCTTTCTGCATATGGATATGAAGATTTTGGATTCACTTATTGACCTTAAGGCAACTAATCATTATGATCATTGGATCTATCTTTGGGAGATGTATGGAGATCCACACATTCCTCCATTCCCAAAAGATCTTTGACATCCAGCTATAGTTGCATCCTCTCTAGATGAGATCACACCTCCACATAATCCTATTGCTCCTACTGATCCTTTTCCAATCACAAATGCTTCAAATTTAGTGCAGCAGGATTCTTTATGTCTTCCTACTTTACCTTCATGCAATGACTTCCTTCCAGACATTGCAGTTCTATTCTTGGAGTCTCACATGGAAGATGTGGGAGACATCTTCAATGATATTCATCATCTTTTTGAGGAAAATTCTTCATCTATTGCCACAATGATAGATCCAACACAATAGGGTACAATTTGTCTTCCAATTCCAGCCTTAGGTGATGACTTCTTGACTAACATTTCATGTTTGTTTGTAGAGTCACACATAGCTAATTTAGGAGACTTCTTTGATGATATACCACTTCTCTTTTCCAAGGATGATCCTTCTACAGTTGTTGCTATAGACACCTAAATTTGATTACATCGCTTTGGTAATCCTATTTAGTTATTTCTAAAGGCATCATTAATTAAATTTCTATTTAATTAATCCTTTGCCATCCCCTAGCTAATTAATTTAATTAATCATCTATAGTCCTAATTGATAAATCAAATAACCTATCATTTATCAATTAAATCTTTTTCTTCTATCTAAATTCTAAAAATCCCCATTTATTAAATAAATCTATTTGATAAATAAAATCCTCAAATCCAAAAACCCCTAACTTGTCCCTAATCCTCCATTTAGCCTAATCCACCCCATCCACCCATACTAACCAAGCTTAGCCACTAACTCACCCACCCTCATTAATACCATCCACTTGCACATCTCTAACATCCTTAATCTAATCCTAAACCCAAGCCTAATCTACCCCCCTAATGTTGTCAGATTTCCTAAGAAAGTTTAAGACTTTGCTAAACCAAACCAAAGTCTCCCCTCAAAAATCCCAACCACCAAGTCATGAGTGCTCTTACAAATCATAAAAGACTCTTACAAGCCCACTCATGACTCTTACATCCATCTTCCACACTCTTCCCTCTTCCACACTCATTCCTCTTACATCTCTCTTACATACTCAACCCCACTCATCATGCCTTTAACCAACCCCTTACCCTACCCTCTCACACTCATCCTCCTTGTGACAAGTGTCACCTTCCCATTAGTGCTAAACAAGCACAATCCATGTGCTCCCCTTTGAGTGCATCCTAGCCCTCCTTAAGCCTTCATCTCCCCTTGCATCTTAGCCCTCCATCCCTCAAGCCCTTAGCCTATAAATTGAATCCCATCCCAAGCCATTCAAGCACAACCATTTGAGTAAAGTTATCATGCCCTTTTGAGAGCCAAAATCCATACCCATACCCTTATAATGCCAAATTGAGAGCTCACAAAGCTACCAATTTTCCATTTACCCATCCACCATTGAAACAATTGGGCAAGCAATTGAGCATACATCTGTATCAAAAGACACATCTACAAAATCAAGAAAGCATGGAGTGTTTTCTCTTTTGAGGTTTGCATTTCTTGTTTGCTTTCTTTGTCTAAGCATATATGTTGAATTTAGTTTTAGTTTTGTGAATGTTTACTTTATTGTTAATGTTCTTTGCATACTAAATCTTGTTCTATATTTTGGCACGCCCGGTGGGACCCTGCTATGGGTCATTTTTTTATCCATTTCAATTTACATTTTGCTTTTAAGAACTAACAATCTAATGGTTTGTTGTTGTTTGAGTTGTTGCAAGGTGTTTTTGCTTATTTTTGTAGGTTGAAGGACGCACTAAAGAGAAAGACATACCCTTTAAAATTTGAAAATAACTAATAAAATAAAAAAATATGGAAAAAACTTGTGCCTGTTGGTTCATTACACGCAGTGTCATCTCCACAAACTGGCATCTTCGCTTGTCGTCTGCGCATAACATCGTCTGCGAAAGCTCAACTGTCGTCTGCACACACTGAAAATGTCGTCTGCAAGTTTTGAGGTCTTCGCCTATTTTTTGGTAGTCTACTCCGAAACTTGAACTGTCATCTACAAATTTTGATGTTTGCGCAGATCAGGGTCTAAAAGTTTCAGTGTCTCCACCTGGCTTCTATCATTTGCGCCACCTTCAAAAGCTCAAACTGTCATCTTTGCTACTTCAAAAGCTCAAACTGTCATCTCTGTCGCCGCCAGCAATCAATTGTCATCTTCACCACCGCTAGTAGTCAACTGTTGTCTCCAAACTGCCTTCTGCATCAGAATGTCATCTGCGCATTTCTACGTCTGTGTAGATCAACATCTTCGCAGATTGGCATGTTCGCATGCTGTATTGTTTTCCCAGATTTGTTGCCTACCCTTTTGGCTGTCTTGTCCAAGTCATTGTCTTTGCATGTTTTCAAAACTCTAACAAATGAACCTGTATGTTTAAAGACACAAAATAAAGAAAAAAAATAAGCAAACACTCCATTTGGAGCTTTTAAAATTGATCAAAACAAATCTCTTTTCCACATGCAATTTAGGCAAAGTTTGATTTTTGGACAATTAAGAAACTTTGTTAAGTTAAACAGAAATTTGCAAAAATCAATTTGAGCAGTTTCTTGGACTCACCTCTTTTCTAATCACCCATCAATTCAACCATTGGTTGCAATCTCAGTGCCATTTATGGGGATGGGTCTACTTGAAAAAGGTGTTAAATGTTCCACAATCTAACTCACTCACTTGGTCTTTGAACGTTTGCTTTAACTTTATCAAAATTTGTAAATGTCTAAAAATCTAGATTAAATCGATACACACTTCAAGTTTGGGCACTAAAATTGAACAACTATTGACGTGGAGGGCCTCCAAGTGCGCACTTGACAATCGAGTCTCACACATATTTATTTTGGGTTTAAAATGAACACACACTCAATCTTGAATGCCTTAAATAAAATCAATCGATACTTGACGTGGAGGGCCTCTGGGCACGTGAGTTTGCTTTTGTTGACCCTAACTCTTCTTCTTGTTTGCATTCTTCGATCAATTTACTTTTGTTGGCACTTCAAGTTGGAATTGAACATTATCTCTTAAACATGAGTGCTTGCAAGGTCTAGATTAGCACACATAAGAGTCAGTTGGTAAAAGAACAAGCGTATTTTTTAGCCCAAGGTCATCCAAGTCTTCTCTCCTCTTGTCGTCTTTCGAGGCCATCTTGGGTGCATAAGATTAGGATCCAAAACCTTGTTTCTTTTTTAGGAGGCCTGCTTGGGGATTTCATCACCCCTTGGATGACCTCAACTCCCACATTTCGGTGGAGTATAAGAATCGGGAGGTGAATCGAAAGACACCTCTCTTGGGATCAAGATTTTGTCACTTGGGTAAAGCCTCAAGGAACTTTATACCCTTGAGAAGTGGGTTACCGCTCCTCTCAGCTGTGTGACATCTTTTTGGTCTCATCTACAGATTTGGGCCTCACGTAGCTTGCGTATATCGAGGACTCCCTAGCTAAACCAACTAACCACCTTGCAGAAAAACATTTAGGGTGTTAATGTGTTTGAAGTGACTGATCAAAACATTTGTAGAACATACACACTCCTCAGTGCAAGTATCACATTCTGAGAAGCACAAACTTCTATCTGGGTGTTCCTATCTATTGCTTGATTTTATTTTACTTATTGAATGAATGTTTGCCAAACTTGGTCAATCCTAGCTTAGGGCACACTTAGCATAGTCACTGCCTATTTTAGAAGTTGAACAAGTTGAAGCAAAACAACCAGAATCTCCCAAAGCCAAGCAGATTCAAGAATTTATGTCAGAACAACCCAAACCCAAACAGAAGTTTCACAAAGTCAAACTCAAGCCATCTCTGGCATACCAAGAACTTTCAGCCAAGAGAAAAGAAATAACACCAAGCTTGCAAACTCCACAAAGCAGAGGACAGAGCTGCCGACAAAGCACTTCAAGAGGCCTAGTTAGAGCGCACCATCAAATTTAGCCAACATCCAAGAGTTAATCCTGCTTATGCCTTACCAACTAGGCATGATTTCTATGATTAGACACCCTTGTTTCTCCACATCTTCTTGGATAAGCTTCACTTTAGAGTCATCTTTGTAGAAAAGCTAGCCATCTTAGGTTATCCCCTTAAGCATTATTAGCTCATCCATCTCATTTAGAATCAAACCATCTAGCCAGCAATCCAAAATCTTCACATCTAAGCCTTCAAAATTTTTTGTCACCTTGCCAAAAGTTTGCCATTCCTAAAATCTTCCAAATCTACCAATCTCACCAAGGTTATCCCTTTGATAGAGCTTTGTCTAGGGTAATCTAGCTTTGTCACTTGTTATCTCTCATCACCTTGAGCTAAAGGTTGGGATCCACAAGTGGTCAATCTCGTGTTCTTCCTAAAGGATCATCAATCTATCCTTAAGTTGACACAATCACCACCAAGCTTGCACATAGGAAAGAAGACCTTTTGTGCTTTGGCAACATATCTTTGAAGTTAGAATCCCCAACCCAATCCTCCTTAGGTTTTTTCATATAGCTTTGCCTCAACCTAGGAAATCATTTGCATAGAAAAGCTTTCCCCCCCTTTGCATCCACTAGCATTTGTTGCATCTCATCCCTAGGAGCATTTTTCATGCCACCCGTCACTCGCTTAGCCAAGAAGAAGAAGGAAACAATGGAGCCCTATCATTTGGATCGCACAACATCACCCCCCTTGAGCACGTAGCCATCCTTCAGCCCAAAGAAAGCTATGACATCACCTACTGACATTGAAGCTTTCATGAACCAACTAGGAAATGCAGTATTGGTAAACGCCATTATAGACAAGAACAAAGAGACAATCATGGCTAATTTTTGAAGGGACAGTGTAGGAACCTTTAACTTTGGAAGACCCCCTCCATTATTAGATCCATCTCACCCGTTGTTTGGGTAGCTGCCACCACCCATAGGCTCATATGATCCAAATTATCCTCAATATGTGCCAAAAGAAGAGCCTCAAGCCAATCCTTTTGATCGAACAGACCCAAACATACCATCCTCCACCCAAGTCAAAATCTCCATTCCACAAGCCAATCCATCCACTACCACTCCATCCTTGGTTCATACCTCTCCACTCCAAACTACCTTTGCCCAAAACACCTCACCATTCACTCCCTTCACTATTGCTACTGCTACTCCCCAACCTAGCCTTCCAAATCCACCCATCTCCCAAATCAGTGCTAGCATCTTTGGCCAACCTCAACAATATACAACAAGAATGCCACCTATGGGGCCAAGTAATCAACCTTTCATCACCCCCAGCTTGTTCACCATAGCCCAAAGCACAATCCCATCATTTCCATTAGGTCCTTGGAGCTCAGTGCCATCAGCCACAAATCCACAAGCTACTACCCTCACTCCACAAAGCTATCAAACCCCACAAGCTACCACCAATGTTCTGCCAAGCTCTCAAGTGACCCAAGCTCCTACCACCACTCTACCAAGCTTTCAAATCTAGCCTCCAAGCTATCAAAACCCATCACTTCCATTCCCAAGCTTTCAATTCTCGCCACCTCCACCACCAACTAATCCATTACCTCCTATTACCAACTACTTTTCAATGCCACTTCTAGGAGGTAATCCACCACCCCATCCAACCACCAATTATTTGCAGATACCATCCCAAATGGGGGCAAAACCCACATATATTGGTCAAACTTCTCAAATCCAAAGTCAAGTTCCATAAGCTCCCCGACCCTTTCCCCAAGCTTCACAACCATCTTATACCTTACCTCCACAAAGCAATCCATTTATCCCACAGCCAGCTTATGTTCCTCAATCCCAACCTCAAATCCCATATCAACAGAAAGCCTCGCAGCACATGCAACAATATGTGCCACCTCCACCTCAGCAACCCGTCATCCACCATGCAGTTGCCCAAATAATGTACAATCCCTATCAGCAAATCCCTCATAGCCATCCATATTCAGTGGCCCCATCTAGCGCATACCTACCTCAAGGAACTCCTTCATTGGGGGCACCCCAGCCATCACCTATCAATTCAGAATGGGAACAAATGAAGACAGCTCTGAAAGCCATCAAAGAAGGGAATGATCCGAAGACATTCAAGTTTGAGACTCTGTATCCTTATCCATGTGATAGGGCCATTACTATGACTCCATTCCCCAAGCATTTTGAGGTACCTAAATTTGACAAATTTAGAGGAAAAGGAGACCCAATCACCCACATCAAAGAATTTTACATGCACTGCCAAGAAGTGGCACACAGTGACGTCTTCATCTTACGCCTCTTTCCCAAAAGCTTGGCCGAGCTAGCTCTTGAATAGTTTTAAAGAATCCCATATGGCACAATTAAAAAATTTGCTGAATTGTCCGAGGCATTTATAGCCCAATATGCCCATCTTGTTGAAACAGAGTTATCAATAGTTGACCTTGTCCACACTAAGCAAAAAGGTGGAGAAAGCCTTGCTAAATACCTACAAAGATGGAAAACCCTTACCACCCGCATATCCTGCACCTTGCTAGAGTGCCATGTGGTGAAAATGTTTATTGATAATGCCCATCCCAGCTTGGCTCACCACATGACCATGAACTATTTGCAGACCTATAAAGATATCAAAGAGAAAGGAATGATCCTTGAGCAAGGACTCATTAAAGATGGTATGGTCAAGATTTACAAGGAAACCAACCAAAATCAATCACATTCCAATGACAAGTCTAGGTATTGGAAAAAAAAAAAAAACATTGTGACAGATGGCGTCATTGACACTAGACATGTGAATATTGTTGGTCCTTCTCAAAATCAGTCCAACCCACCATATCAACCAAACAATCAACAAGCTATCAACTACCAACAGCAGAATAACCAAAGCTATCAAAACCACAATACAAGACCCAACTTCCAAGGATCTAGCAATCAAGCTAATGCCATCAATGTAGCTATAGGGAAAAAGCCCAGATTCCAACCTGCACTTAGAAACTATACACCCATTGGTGAGCCATTGGATGTCATTTTTGAGAAATTGGCTAAGGAAAAACTCATCAAATTTCCTCCTACCCAGCAAATTGATCCAAGCCAATCCAAAGCTGCATGGTACAAAGACAATGAGTATTGCAAGTTCCATAGGGTAAACGGTCACACCACCCTCAGATGCATGAAACTGAAAGATTATGTGCAGGACCTCATTGATCAGAAAGAAATCACCGTTGGTGTCCAAACCTCTCCCAATGCAGGCTTCTAGATTTATCAAAATGCTTTTCCTCCACACAACAACCAAAATCCTAGAAAAGAACCTATCCAAAACAACAACAACACCAACAACTGCCAACCAAACCAACAACATGGGAAGAATAATGACCACACTTCATCCTATATAGACTATAGTAGCCTTATAGGTTGTATATCTGAGAAAGAGACTTCTGTCAATATTATCAATATTCGAGGACCAGACAATGAGTGTGTAGTCACCACTCAAAGAGCATGATTTAACATTGCAGGCCCACCGATTTCATCAGCACCAGCAGCTCCATCAAAAATTTGGTACAATATCTTGTAACACCTTGGGAACATGCCAACCCAAATCTCCATTTTAGACCTTCTCTACACTAGTCTTGTGTACAAAAACATCCTTGATAGTGCTCTCATAGAATCTCGTGTCCCTTCAAATATCAACACTAGTGAATTTCATAATCTTGTTGGACACCTATCCTCCTCATGCGCCCTATCGTTCAAACCCACCGACATACCCATGGTCGAGCCAGATCACACCCTTCTGCTTCACATAGCCATCATGGTATCCAATTTTTTCGTGAAAAGAGTAATGATAGATAATGGATCAACCTTGAATATTTTCACCCTAAAATTCATAAAACAAGTTGGATATACTGAGGCAAATATCATCAGTGAGGTTATCACCATCAAAGCTTATGACAACTTGGAAAGAACCACAAAAGGAACTATTCTGCTGCCAATCAAGGTTGGGCCAGTCATCCAAGAGACACTCTGCCATGCTATTGATCTAAACCTACCATTTAACATCCTCCTCGGTCGCTCATGGATTCATGCCATGAAAGCCGTTCCATCCACTTACCATCAGTGCATCAAATTTATGGATCAGGGCACTGAGGTAACCATCCATGCCAATCCAGAACCCTTTACTTATTGCAATGCGATTGAAGATTCATATAAAAATCATTGCCCTAGAATTGATATCGACACATCCATCACCAGCTCATCCCACACTTGTAATGACCTAGAAACCATCCTTGATCCTACCCTATCTACTGTGAAGATCAATAACAAAGGCTGTGGAGAGTATAGTCTGTCAGATGCATTTGCTGTCAGGGCACTCCCACTTGATCCACATGCCCATGGATGACTGACATATCACAAAGCTAAGGAGATTCCACCTCCTCAATACAAATAGTTTGGCCCCACAACCTTTGTATCCTCAAAAATCCCTCTTCATGAGGAGATCACTCTAGATATCAACAATTGGTTACATAAGGATGCACCTCCAAGAAATTAAGCACGCCTTGATCACTTCAGCCAGAAGTATCCCTAAGAACATAAGCTCATCATTTAAAAATGGAACTATCAAGGAGGTGGACTAGGACTAGAAGAAAGGGGCATGCAATGTCCCATCGAAGCACATAAGTGGGAAACAAAGTCGGGTCTTGGCTTTGGCATACCCACAATTGGGGGCACCAACGAGAATGGTCACGCTTTTTTGAACATCCATCGTGACCTTGTCAAAATAAAAGACATTCCTGAGGAAGCTGAAAAGAGAGCCTACGATGATATCCCAGACCAAATCTTCCTAGGAGACTCTGTTCTCTGAGAACTATCCATCCATCTCATTGACCTACCACTCGCTCATCCACAACTCATAGATTGGGACCAACCAAGCATCATACACATTAATGAGTTCGCATCAGAGGAAGTGCTTCTAAGATTCATGGGAGTTGAAACACCTCACAAGCAGATAAAGCTAGATTCTACCTATATCTATAAGCTAGATCCCAAGGGGTATTTTGGAGAAAATCCCCAACCTAGTTCTGATACACCCAAAACTGGAACTAAGGTGAATCCAAAACTAGCTAAGGCAGTGAAGAGAACCCCTCAGGAAGAAAATCCAGAGCCACAAGAAAAACATGAGGATTTAGCATTGCCTCCTCAAGATAATTGACCAGAGGTGTCTTCTATTCTAATAAAGGATACTAGAGAAGTCAGCATCGGTTCTTCAGAGATCCCCAAACTTGTTCACATTGCTGCATCCCTATCACAAGACCAAGCTGATCTCCTCTTTGAGGTCTTACGAGAGAACATTGGCTGATTTGCATGGTCATATTAGGACATGCCAGGATTGGATCCAAAGCTTGTAGTTCACCATCTTGCAGTCAACCCAAAGATCAAGCCTGTCAGACAAAAGCTTAGAAAAATGCACCCCAAGGTGGCATTACTAGTCAAAGCTGAATGAGAAAGAATGTTAGCGACTAAGGTTATTTGACCTATTGACTACTCAGAGTGGATCTCCAACATGGTCCCTATCACTAAGCCTTTTGGTGACATCAAAGTCTACACTAATTTTAGAGAAAAAAGCTTGTCCAAAGGATGATTTTCCCTTGCCCAATATAGATATGATTGTAGATCTTACAACTGGACATGAAATTTTGTCCCTCATGGATGGGTTTTCTGGGTATAATCAAATCAAGATTGTAGAAGAGAATCAGCATAAGACAACATTCACTACCCCTTGGGGAACCTTTTGCTACACCATGATGCCTTTTGGCCTAAAGAATGCTGGGGCTACCTATCAAAGAGCTATGACAACCATTTTCCATGATCTTCTCCATAGCATTTTGGAGGATTATGTGGATGATATCCTAGTCAAATCTCACACCTTCATGGATCATCTCACTGACCTAGAGAAAGTCTTTGATAGGTTAGCCCAATATCATCTCATGCTAAATCCCAAGAAGTGTGTCTTTGGGGTCACATCTGGCAAGCTTCTAGGCTTCATAGTTTCTAAATGAGGTATAGAGATCGACCCCAAGAAGGTCAAGGCTATCTTAGACATGCCTCCTCCCCAGACACTATGAAGCTTCGCACTCTTTAGGGAAAGCTTCAATCCATCTGGTGCTTCATCTCCTAGCTTACAGATAAGTGTACACCATTTTCACATTTACTAAAGAAGGATGAGAACTTCAAGTGGGATCCTTTATGTCAGCGCAGCTTTGATCAGCTCAAGCATTATCTCACCAATCCCCCTATCTTGGTTCCACCAATTCCTGGTCGTCCCTTGATCTTGTAAATATCAAAAACACCTACTGCTCTAGGGGCACTTCTAGCATAGCTTGATGACTACGGCAGAGAAAGAGCCATCTACTATATCAGTAGAACCCTAGTTGGTTATGAACTTAATTACACTCCTATGGAAAAAGCTTGTTTGGCAGTTGTTTTCTCAACTCAAAAGCTTCGCCACTACATGCTAAGTCATACCATCCAACTAGTATCCAAAATTTATCCTCTCAAGTATATGCTCTCTAGAACAACACTCACAAGTCGGCTAGCAAAATGGGTTATGCTCCTTAGCAAATTTGATAGCCAGTATATGGATAGAAAGGCAATCAAAGGGAAAGCTATAGCAGTTCACCTAGCTAATGCACCTCTAGTAGATGCATATCCTTTGCTCACCAAATTTCCAGATGAGCACATCAACCTAATTGAAGAAAAACCCCCATGAAAGCGTTATTTTGATGGCTCATACACATCTCATGGATCGGGGGTAGGAATATTGCTGGTCACACCTCAAGGATATTATATTCCAAAAGCCTTCAAGCTACAATTCCCTAGTACCAACAATATAGCAGAATATGAGGCTCTCATAGTAGGATTAAAGATAGCAGCCAAATGGAACATCACTGAGTTACAAATCTTTGGTGATTCCTAAATCATCATCAAACAAGTCTTAAATGAATATCAAACCAAAGATAAAAAGCTATTACCCTACAAAGAGCTAGTTGATCAGCTGACCCAGCATTTTAGACAGCTTCAATTTACACAAGTGCCATGAATGTAGAACAAGGCAACAGATGCCATGGCCACTATCAACTCACTCTTGGAAATTCCCCAAGAAGCTACGTAGTATGAGTTTTTAGTCGAGCAGCTCCTCACACCCGCTTATGCGAACTATGACTCAAACTGTGTTTGCATCTTGGTTGGTCCACAATCCCCTTGGTACCATGAGATTCATACTTACTTACAAGATGGTATCATATCCCCTCACCTCACATGCACCCAATGCCAGAACCTTATCCAAAAATCATCCCGCTATGTCATCATAGCCAATACCCTATATCGTTGGGGTTATCACGATACCCTCTCTCGATGTTTAGATGAAAATGAGGCCGTGATGGCATTAAAAGAAGTACACTTTGGACTTTGCGGTGCCCACATGAGTGGTATTGTCCTAGCATGAAAAATCCTTAGAAAAGGTTACTATTGGCCTACCATTGAAGAAGACTCTTGTGACTTTGTCAGGAAGTATCTCCCATGTCAGCAGCACGCAAATCTTGTGCACACTCCAGCACAAGATCTACAGCCCATTGCACCACCTTGGCCTTTCGCTTGTTGGGGCCTTGATCTAGTTGGAACCATCACACCTCCCTCATATGATGGACATAACTAGATAATAATAGCTACAGACTATTTCACTAAGTGGGTGGAAGCAGTCCCCCTAGTCTCAGCTACGGGAGTTCAGGTCTCCAAATTCATCTTGTACCACATTGTTTGCCGCTTCGGCATCCCGTTCACCTTCTTCACCAACTATGGAGGTAACTTTGAAAATCTCAACATGGAAGAATTATGCACCTCCCTCCACATCCATCACCACTTTTCTAGCCCATATTTCCCACAAGATAATGGCCAGGCATAGGAAACTAATAAAACCCTCCTCAAAATCCTAAAGAAAGTTGTCAATGATTTCGGCCGTGATTGGCACCTTCAAATAAATCTGGCTCTATGGACCTATCGAAATTCCTTTCGTACATCCACAGAAACAACTCCATACTCCCTAGTCTATGGTGCCGAAGCAGTATTACCTATAGAAGTTGAACTTCCCTCACTATGCATATCTTTGCGAGGGAAAATCTTAGATGAAGAATACAGAGTAGCTCAGCTCACCTAGCTAGATCTCTTAGATGAGAAGAGACAACAAGCCTATGACCATATCATAGTCTACCAAACTCATCTCAAAAGAAATTTCAACAAGAAGGTGCTCCCACGACACTTTCAGCCAGGTGACATGGTCCTCAAAGAAAACATGAAAGTCCAAGCAGATTGAGAAAAGAAAGGCAAGTTTGAACCCACATGGCTTGGCCCCTATGTGGTTACTGCCTCCTTTAGCTCTGGAGCCTATCAGCTATCTACACTAGAAGGATAACTCTTGAATGATCCTACTAACATCATTCATCTCAAGAAGTTCTATGCTTGAAGATCCTTGGTATACCTAGCTTTTAAAAAAAAAAAAAAAATTGTAAAGAGAAATAAGCGTCCAATGGTGAAAACTTGGCAATTCAAGCACCTTGGATAGGTACCTTGGTGAAAACCTGGTAATTCAAGCACCTTGTGTACTAAAGACTAATCCATTATCTATCACTATCCTATCCCTCATCAATCCACCCACCATTGCCATAAAACACCCACTTGTTCCCTTGGTGTTCCAGCCAAAAATCCAACATCTAATGAAGCTTGTAAATACCTCTTGTACAACTTGTAAAATCTTGTACCTCAGCTTGTAAATCTTGTACCTCAGCTTGTAAATCTTGTACCAAAGCTTGTATTATACCTTGTAAATCTTGTACCAAAGCTTGTATTATACCTTGTAAATCTTGTACCATACCTTGTATATTCGAGTCTTGTCCAAATCTTGTACCATATTCCAGCTTGCAAATAATCTTGTATCCTAGCTAGTATCCCATCACATGCATGCAAAGAACCCCATTTTTACTTAAGCTTTTTGAAAACCATCTACCTATCCACCTATCAACTATTATAGACATCCCATCCTTCAAAAACATTTCCAAAACATGAACAAACTTGTACATTTGTAACATATCTTAGTCTGTCAACTTGTACATCCTCTTTATCTTAGTACCATTATATCTATCCAGCATTTGCGTCAGTTTTCCCTTGGTCAACATCTTGCACACATCGCACAACCCTTGGTTAGCTATTCCAATGCATCCTTTAGCTAGATTTCTTGTCACCAAAGTGTTATCCTTCTTAGTTTAGGTTGCCAGACGCATCACTCATCCAAATCCACCAGCTTAGGTGCTCTCCGATAGGTCCTTGTAGGATATAGCTTTCCTCATGTCTGATCTTGGTTCATTAGTACCTCGTCCTACCCATCTCATTGGCAAATGGTTCTCTTTTGGGATTTTGCTTTCTTTTGATTTGGAATCTTCCCTTTTGGGTCTTGAAAGTATCTTTTCCAAGCAAATCTCCTTGTTCGCTCCTCAAGGTTGCCACGATCTTCCATATCATGGTATGCTGCGAATGGGGCAATCAGAGTGTAAGGTCTTGATCATGTCTTTTTCTTGTTTTCTTTTTCTACTTTTAGGTTACCCAGTGTCATTTCCACATTGCTTCCTCTGGGATTCATGTGAGATACTGGGGCAATCCTTGCGTGTTTGTTTCGAGTCAGTTCATCAGTCCTCTTGACGATTGGTGAAAAGGCCTTGATGTTCTTGGTAACCTTGGAAATTAACCAACTTTCCTATAGCAAATCTAGTGCTCAACTACATGGTGGTACTTCTCTTTGAAGTATCCCCCCGCTCAAAAAGCTTCAATGGATTCCCTTCATCTCCATTATCCCCCATCCATATCCAGCATTTGTCATCCCTATCCCAGCTTATGCATCAATATCTCTTTGGATTACTCCTCATGCTTAGCTTTAGAGATCCATAATCCTAGTCTTAGGGATCCACCAATAAAATCAATCCACTAAGCCTCATCTTTCGAGATCCACAATCCTAGTCCTAGGGATCTCCGAAACCCATCTTCCGCCAATCTGACTCTTTGAAATCTTATTGCATCAACTTTGTCATCCCCATCATCCATCCCCCTATCCTAGATTTCTTTTTTATAGTGCTCAACTCCTTCATCCCCCCCCACCCCCCCAATCTTGGAAAGTCTTAAGCTTGTGCATCTGATTCTCCTTTATCATTCTCCCATAGTGAGAGTTTGAGCTAATTCAACCCCTTCTCTTTGTCAACCTATGTCTTAGCTCATCTCAATTTCTTGTACTTTTCAAAAAGTCATTGAGCCTCATTTCTCTCCCTGCCGCCTTCTTGAGAGGGCATCATCTAAGTCTAGTCTCTCCTCTTCTTATCCGAGACTTGGGCAACCTTGTTACCAAAACATCTTCCTTGTGTCATCTTCATTCAAACTTCTTTGAAATAGTGTTGTCTCAACACTATGTCAAAGAGGGGCAAAATGTAGACACCTAAATTTGATTACATTGCTTTGGTAATCCTATTTAGTTATCTCTAAAGGCATCATTAATTAAATTCCTATTTAATTAATCCTTTGCCATCCCCTAGCTAATTAATTTAATTAATCATCTATAGTCCTAATTGATAAATCAAATAACCTATCATTTATCAATTAAATCCTTTTCTTCTATCTAAATTTCAAAAATCTCCATTTATTAAATAAATCTATTTGATAAATAAAATCCTCAAATCCAAAAACCCCTAACTTGTCCCTAATCCTCCATTTAGCCTAATCCACCCCATCCACCCATACTAACCAAGCTTAGCCACTAACTCACCCACCCTCATTAATACCATCCACTTGCACATCTCTAACATCCATAATCTAATCTTAAACCCAAGCCTAATCCACCCCCCTAATGTTGTCACATTCCCTAAGCAAGTTTAAGACTTTCCTAAACCAAACCAAAGTCTACCCTCAAAAATTCCAACCACCAAGTCATGAGTGCTCTTACAAATCATAAAAGACTCTTACAAGCCCACTCATGACTCTTACATCCATCTTCCACACTCTTCCCTCTTCCACACTCATTCCTCTTACATCTCTCTTACATACTCAACCCCACTCATCATGCCTTTAATCAACCCCTTACCCTACCCTCTCACACTCATCCTCCTTGTGACAAGTGTCACCTTCCCATTAGTGCTAAACAAGCACAATCCATATGCTCCCCTTTGAGTGCATCCTAGCCCTCCTTAAGCCTTCATCTCCCCTTGCATCTTAGCCCTCCATCCCTCAAGCCCTTAGCATATAAATTGAATCCCATCCCAAGCCATTCAAGCACAACCATTTGAGTAAAGTTATCATGCCCTTTTGAGAGCCAAAATCCATACCCATACCTTTATAATGCCAAATTGAGAGCACACAAAGCTACCAATTTGCCATTTACCCATCCACCATTGAAGCAATTGGGCAAGCAATTGAGCATACATCTGTATCAAAAGACACATCTACAAAATCAAGAAAGCATGGAGTGTTTTCTCTTTTGAGGTTTGCATTTCTTGTTTGCTTTCTTTGTCTAAGCATATATGTTGAATTTAGTTTTAGTTTTGTGAATGTTTACTTTATTGTTAATGTTCTTTGCATACTAAATCTTGTTATACAATTATGAGGGCCCACTCTGACCCTCATGTCCATTTTGTACATGATCAGTCTTTATAGGCTAATGCGATTGTGGATCCTTATGAATAGCAGTTGTCAGAGGTCTCTCTCTCATTTGAGGAGACTATTGGTTCTTTGAAATAGATTCTACATCAATTCTTGCTAGATTTGTAGTTCTTCTCAGTAGTTTTGGAAGGAGCCACCATAAATATTGACACAAAGACACTTGAAGAAGTTTCAGAGACACCTTTCATCATTGAGATTCCTTTCACACATAGCGGAAGCATTTCACCAGTACCTCTTCCATTGTTTCTTCCAAAGGGGAGGAACATCATTTAGTGGTCATGGATCAGCTTCTACATTGGAGTATTTCTCACTAATCAACACACTACCTTTAGGGGGGGGGGACTACCTTGTCTCCTTCTTGTTCTCCTTTATGGGGGGGACTTTTTCCTCTTAGGGGGTTTTTCTTCTCCTTTGTATATATTTGATGTATGTCATAATGGGGGGGTCTTGATTACTCCATCCATCCCTATATCCTGTTTTTATCTCTTTTTTGGGGGAGGGTTTTTCCCATGAGGTTTTCCCTCTTTCTCCACTTTATGAGAGATTGCATTTTCATTATGTACATGGGTACCTAACATGGCCTAGTAGCCGAGACCCATTTTGCACTTCATCCTAGTTCTTGTAAACCTAAGTGCATTTCCTTAAGTTGCACTTAAGGGGGGGTGTTGGTGTAAATAAGTATTTACTATTTACACTTACTTAAGTTTACTTAGGTTAATGCATTATTTTAATATTTATTTATTTAGTCACCTAGGAGTATGTGCACTCTTGTGAGTTTTCATGTTGACAAAGTAGGAGTTTGCACCTCTTTTATGCACATGGTGTCGACAACACAGGAGTTCACACCTCATTTATGCACATGGTATCTACAATACAAGAGTAAGCACACTAATTAAGCACATGGTGTCTATAACATCTCTACTTGAGATACATCTTGTCATTCTTATCCTCTCATCTAGAATGATGGATAAGATGTGTGCTTAGTTGTCATGCTTATCTAATCTCTTGGTTCTTTCTAGAGACATTCTAGGTTCTTCCTGAGAGGCCTTTATATATAGGCACTCCTAGTTTGTATATTCAACACATACAATATAGAGCAATGTATGAGGACATACTCTGATATATTGATCATACTCCCTTTTGGTCTACAATTGTGCTTGTGTTCAAGTTCTATGGTCTTGGGTGAATCTTGCCCTAAGGAAAATTCTCACATGGTATCAAAGCTATACCAAATTCTTATAGTCACTAATGACTTATTTAAGGGAGATCTTGATGGTACACTCCTTAAGTGTCTAGATCCTGAAGAGTCAAAGCATGCATTAATTGAGGTACATGAAGGAATTTATGGATCACAATCAAATGGCCTAATACTAGCTCTCAAAATTATTAGAGCTTGTTACTATTGGATTGAAATAGAGAAAGAGGAAATTAAATATTATAAGCCTTGAAAGTAGTACCAGCTCCAAAAAAATCTGATTCACGCTCTAGCTAGGGAGCTAATTCCATTCATCATACTTTGGCCATTCCAATAATGGGCCTTTGATTTGGTTGGTCAGATTCATCCTTCTTCCTCAATTGGACACAAGTTCATCATAGCAACTATAGACTACTTCACGAAGTGGGTAGAGGTATTACCTCTTGCTGGGGCTAATGGAAAAACTATAGCTATGTTTCTTCTCCACTACATCATCTGTAGGCATGGTTTACCACACTCCATTATTAGTGACACCATATGAAAACTTAAAAAAAATTCTCAAAGAGCTATGTTCAAAGTTCAAAATATTGCAACATTGGTCTTCCAATTACTACCCCTAGGATAATGGACAAGAGGAAGCATCCAATCAAGCTATGCTCAAAATCCTACAATGTATAGTTAGCAAATTTGGAAGGGACTAACACCTTCAAATTGATCCAACTCTATGGAATTACAAAACAAGTATTAGAACTCCTACGGGGACAATACCTTTTGTTCTAGTATATGGAGAAAATATTGTACTTCCAATTGAGGTCGAGATTCCTAATCTATGAGTCTCTTTGAAGGGCCTTATTACTAATGATGACTATAGAATATCTCAGCTACAAGAGCTAGAACTACTAGATGAACATTACTAAGTGGTGTTTAATCATCTATGAGCTTACCAAAAGATGATGTCCAAGAGGTATAGTAAGAAAGTTAAACCACAAGACTTCCAAGTGGGTGACCTTGTTCTAAGGGAAAACCTTAAGCATTAGCAACATCGAGTATAGAAGGGAAAGTTTGAGCCCAACTAGCTTGGTTCATTCATCGCCATTGTAGTGTTTGAATCATGTGCTTATCAACTCTCGACTACTAAAGGAGAATCACTCAAGAATCCAATCAAAACCCTTCATCTGGAAAGGTTCTACAACTAATAGTCTTTGAATCTCTTTCTACATATCTAAATGTCCTAAAAAAATCCTAAGAATTGCAAAAAGTCATGAACTAATCTATTATATTAGTGAAAACCTAGCAATAGGTGCCCTGGTAATACCAAACAATAAAAATTGAAAAATTAAAAAATACAAAAAAATTTAGAAAAGAAAAAAAACAAAAAAATGTCATTGATAAAAACTTGGGAAATAGGTATCATGGTAGCAAAAACATAATCTCTACCAAGAAGGTGAAAACCTAGTAAACAAATGCATCTTGTTTCAAATGCTCCATCTTACAACATGTCTTCTGGCTTCTATACAATCACTTTCTTGCTTTTAGTTATTTTCTTTCTTTTTTAGTTTGCTTCTTACACTTATCCATACACTCTTAGTTATCTTTGAGACTCAACTCGTACCTACATGGACTAAAACTGGTCATAGTCTAGGGGGCAACACCCTATGGTTTTAGATGATCTCTTTTGCATCAGTCACTGGTTCTTTTTACTGTGTCTATCTATTGTCATTTCGTCTATTGATGAGATTGTTATCGAAGATCATATCTTTTGCATTACTATGTCTATCTACTATTTCTTAGTCTACTAATGAGATTCCTCTCAAAGAAGATCTCTTTGATGTTAGTCACCAGTTGTCCTAACTACATTTTTCTACCATCGTCTGTCTACTGAAGAGATTTCTTACAATACATTTTGAACTTTAATGTTCAACATGAATCCTCTGACATTGACACTAAAATTGAAAAATGAAATTGTTTGGGCTATGGTGAGCTTTTCTTTGTGTGTTTTTCTCTTGCTTTGTCATTTCCCCTTCAAGAAACTTGAGGATGTCTACTTTGACTAGAGGACCAAGGATTCAAAGCATGATCTTTTCTTTGTTTCCTATTTGCTGGTTTAGTCCCAATGATCTGCAGGACCCATATAAAAGGGGTGTCCACTATAAGAGACTATATCTCATGTTGGATGACCATGTGTACCTCGACTCATTTTATATGGAATCTTTAGTGAGGTTGGTTCTTCTCCTTTACTATTTGAGTGAATTCTCTATGCTACAGTAAAATACTGATACTCATCATGTGAAGTGGATGTATGGGTCATTGTGAGTATGTTTAACACACTTATGTCTTAGGTTATGTATGCAAGGGCCATTATGGAAAAAATATGTACTGATTACTTATCATGAGAAGGAGCTCTCACATTTTTGGTGTGCTTCCTAGCATTTATGCTCTGATGCTTATGTTCACTTGCTAGATTAATAGGAAAAGGTGTTATGGTCATTTTGGCTTCTTGTGCCTTAATGCTTACATCCAATTTTGAAAAAACTACAAATCATGTTATATCCATATTCTCATGATTACAATGTTAGTGATGGTTTACAAAAGTTGGTGGCCTTAACAAAATGCTCTATGATGAAAACTATATCATACAGGTTCAGTAACTAGTCCTAGGATTTGCATCTAGCATAGGACTACATTTCGTACTAGACTTGTATTCAGACATGATCTCAATTACTTATTTTATTGCATTCCTTGACTTGAGAGGTAGAAGAATTCTTACATGTTCGATCACATGATTGATCTTTATGAAATTGATGGAGCACTTGTCATGAGCAACAAATGTGAAACTTGCATGAGATGTTAGTACATATCCATTTTTGCATTATAATTACATTCATTTACATTTTAACATAATCAAATCATGTCATAAACATACCTCACATATTTATATCTAATTCATCACATATGCATCATATAACACATCTCATCTATGCTATGCATCATACATCACATCTCATCTATGTTATGCATTCATATATAATGCACATTTGCATAAATTAAAATCATCTAGGAAAACATCTCCTATATGGACATAATAAAGAAACAAAACATGACACTTGCAATGATATCAAAAGAGAGATCAAACACACACACACACACATATCAAATGAGTCAAAATGTGATATGATATAAAAAGGGTGCTACTCGATAACTATTGACAACAATGTCTCAAAATGATACAAAGAGGTGATATTCCCCTTCATCCCTTGGTGGTGGAGGAGGAGGAGGAGAATCTTCTCTAGTAGGTGGTTGAGCACCCTTTGACACTCTCACATACTCTAAGAAATGTGGCACCTACTCTGCAACCTTTGGTACCACCCCAACATATGTAATAGAATAATATATAGCTCATGCTGTCTGTATGTTGGCCTCATCATGCTATCTTTTTCACTGATCTCAGAGCTCTCAGATCTCATGATTGTGCTATGCCAAGCACGCATCTTTCACTACAATTTGGATTTTCAGCTCTCCTAGTTGTCATTGTGCTATCCTCACTCTATCCTAAGATCGTTGTAGAGAATCCTATGTCTACACTAACAAATCTCCACCCTATGGTCTAGGAGAAGGCTAGTCCTAAATCTCCTCATCTCCACCACCATCTCCTTACTCTTCCTACTATGGAGGATGTTCCTCTACCCTCTATCTATGCACATTGCTATTGATGACACCTAATGTTCCCATCTCTCCCTATGACCTCCTCTATCTAGATCCACTCCCATAAGCACTAGGATCTATCCTTGTTTGAATAGGTGTAATATGGACCTATGTAGCCCTTTTTTAGGGCCCCTATTGTTGTAGCTACTATGTTGGGTGTATTGGCTGAATAGGTACCACCATACCCACTAGATCAATGAATCATGGAAATAGATGACTAGAAAATTGGTCCCAAAACTTGGGATTCATCACTCAATCTGTAACCATAGGGAATTAATACTAGTGGGTAAGGGTTAGACCTCATACATATATCATGGATCAGTCAAGTTCCAATCTCATTGACCACCCCTTCTTCACCTCCTCGGTGATGCAGGTGTATGCACAATACTCCTACAAAATTTGCTGAGGATGACTATACTACCTCCATACCTGTGTGAACAAGAACCTCTCAATCACCTGAATAGTTTGATCGATCAGCTACCATGATGCAAACATATAACCAAGTTGGGCTCAAGCATCATTCCATGTATTGGCCTCTCTCCAAGGCCACCACAGAACTAGTACTAGATCATCTTGATGGGCCCTCTACTACTCAATCTTACATAGTGTGGTCTAGGTCATCTATCCCTTGTATTGACAAATATAGTGCTCATGCAATTGTCTTAGATCCTCACATATCAGTCTAGTCATAAGCAAGTTCTCTCATGCCCACACCTATAACATGTACACCTATCCCTTGTATTGACAAATATAGTGCTCATGCAGTTGTCTTAGATCCTCACATATCAGTCTAGTCATAAGAAATTTCTCTCATGCCCACACCTATAACATGTACACCCTTATCACCATACTCTTTGCCTCTCTATAGGCAATCTCGTGCATCTCATGAAACATATGTACTAACATACACTAACCCCATCCAAAGTGTATGGGTTTCTTGATCATCCGTAGTAACATCTGGCCCCATCAACACTCTAACTCATGTTGCCCTTTGTTTGAAATTAGGTAGCAACCAAGAAATGCACCCAATACCATTGCCAGTCTATGGGAAGGACCATACTATGATATCAGCTTTTCCCAAGGGATAGCCTTGCCCATGATGATGTCATCCTAAAATATCACTTTCAATGCCAATGTACCAAGCCTCAGCTATGTATCATACTCAATATGAGGTTTGTGGAATGGGATCCATAGAATCCTATAGATATCCTCTAGTGTGATCATCATCTCATCCTTGTGAAGGTAGAAGGTGTTCATCTCTAAATGGAAACACTCTACCAATGCTGTCAATAATCTGTGATTCACTTGAATGTCGGGAATATCACATAATGAGCAAGGCCCTATGCATCAATATGTACAAACTATATAGCATACAACTATCTAACTGAGGCCCCAATAGTTGGGTAATGTGATTGAAATCCAACATCTAGGAAGTCAACCTACAAATAGTTGAACAACATAACACAATCAGTACAGATCAAATTACACTACAAAATGTTGTGCACAACTACCTATAAACATGCTAAAATGACTCGCGACGATGCTAGACCAATGAAAAACATGAAATTTGACTCACACTGACTCAATAGTGACCAAAAACTCACATGAGATTATGAAATCTTATTCTAGATATGCACTTTAATGCACAAAGAAAGTTTGTGGGTCATGTGAGAAAACATGCTCGTACGATTTTTCCCTATGCAACATGTAAAAAAAACCTATCGTATTATTTATTACGTGAGACATGGGCATGTCTCCCACAAGAATTCCCCTATATCTATGTGAAATTATGTTATCATGGCACATCTTCATGTGAGAAGTCTTATAGACTCACACGGGGACTTGTCGCAGTTAAACCTAGAACAACCTAAAATGAAGAAAAAATCAATGAAAATGCACAAAATCTAGAATCACAAGGAGGTTTATCAACAACTTATAGGTGGTCTATAGTCTGTTAGTTGACTGTGACACTTGAATCACTCAAATCGATGAGAATGCATGGGGACCACCATTTTTTCCTCAGGGCTCTTTCTCAACAAAAAATAAATGATCAAATGATTTGAAAATGACCTTTTTGGGCCTGATATTGGTTTTGACCTAATTTGTAAAAGTGCTCTAATTAGTTTAAAAACCACCCCTATCTAATTGGATTATTTTGAATAGCTCAAAATTGCATTTTAAAAATTTGGGACCGATGCAATTCAAAAATTGTGCAATCTATCTTTTTGATGCCATATGAATCTCAAAACAACATCAACTCAACATTTTCACAATTTTTAAAACTTTTTCATCAAACATCAACTCTGGTCAACCTTGGTCAAACTTTACCAAATGGACCTTTGAATCACTCTGAATTAAGTCCACAATTTATACATATTCTTCTAATTCATTCTACATTTTTTTGAATCTTTGATAACATTAGTATCTTCAAATCTACTTCTCTTCATCACTATTTTGATGTGTCATCTTCTGATTTGATTCCCAAGGCAGAAGGATGATTATGTCATTGAATCAATCAAATCTTGCTTCAATCTAATCTAAACTTAATGTCCTCATCACTAGGGGCATCTTCATTCCCTCTATATAGCATCATATATTATCTATCTTATTTATCAATCAATGATCAAACTTATAGCAGTCCTTATCATAGCTTGATGGATAAGTATCCATATGTCCTATTTGGACTCCAGAGGATTAAGCCTTGTTTTGAAGATAATCCTACAACTCATGATAGGTCTTGTTATCTCTTTCATGGACCAGTATCTAGGTGTTCTATTTGGACTCTAGAGGATTAAAATTTGTTCTAGAGATAATCCTAAACTTTCTTTCAGTCATTATTTAATGGATGGGTATCATGGCATTCTAAACTTGACTCTTGAAGATTAAGCCTCATTCTAGGGACAATCCTATGAATCATGATTGATCATATCATCTTTTAATGGATAGGTATTGAGGCATCCTAATGTTGACTCCTAAGGATTGAGTCTTGTTTGAGGAAAAATCCTATGAATCATGATAATCTTTATTCTCTTAGACCAGTATCTAGGTATTCTATTTGGACTCCAGAGGGTTAAATTTATTTTGGAGATAACCCTAAAAATCTCATCAATTGGTTTTCATATCATCAATCTTAGAACTAATCTCATTTCTCATTCTATGATTTAGACTTTTGATTTCTTTTAATCAACGTGCTACTCACACATTAATTCAAAGAGGGACAAATATAATACCCCAAAATTGGCACATTGACATTCTAAACCAATTTTGGTGCATCAATCTTACAACATCAATTCCTTGATCAATTAAGTCCTATTGTAGTAGGCAATTTTGATCTTGATTTTCTTTACTTGACCTAAGTATCAAATGTAACAAACCCCTAATTTGCATTAATCACATACTCTATTTAATTTCTAAATATCAAGTTAAATTGGCTAAATTAACCTTCCAATCAAATTAATTTAATTACAAAGTCCTAGCACTTTAATTAAATTAAATTCATTCCCTTTAGCTAATACACATGAAAATGAAATTAAATATATTTGATTTTATTAAATACCTTCATCCTAATTGTTGAATTTAACCATTCAATCAATTAGAATATTCGGTCATGAGGTCATATTTAATTGAATAAATGAAATATCCTCTCTAAGATTCCTTCCTAGTTCATCTCATTCAACTCCTTCAATAATGGAAACTTGCTATTATCACTCAAATCTCTAATTAAAATCATTCATCTGGTTTTAACTTGACCATTGGTTGGTTAAAAAATTCTATAAAAGATATCCTCATTCTCTCATTTTGGGGGATGCAATTGATGAGTATCGAATTGATGTCGGATTGAGCACTCAATTATTTTTCATTCAAGACTTCCTTGCTATCATTTGTTTTCTCATATAGATTACGTAGCATATATTTAGAGTAATTTTTTTAATCTCTTTTTTAGATTAATTTGCATACATCTTTGCTTAATCTTACATTCATCTAGATTAAATCCTTTGTTCTAGTTGGTTTGGTTTTTGAACTCTTGATTTTAAGAGCACATAGTAAAACCCCATCTAGATAGAAGATAATAGATCACCTTGTATAGGCATTTCAAATGAATAATTTCATGTTCATCATGGGATGTATTTGACAAACAATGATCATGTTGAAGTGTGTGGTTAATTTGAAGGCACATATTTAACACTCACACAAATCACCTACCCCCTCATATCCTACTAACCTAAAAGTTCCAACTTAAAGGACATACTCCCCCCACTATCATACACCATTCATGCCCTCATTCCCCTAATTCATGTTTTAAATTGTGGAAATGGTTTCCCTACCCTTGCAATAGGTAACTGTCGATCAATGATATGCTACACTCATCCATCTGCATCCCCATTGCATTATCATTTGAGGAGTCATTCTAATTTTATTCTTTCATATAATTACATTATCATCTTTGATTTATTCTATTACATTATCATGTCATATAGTTTCCCACTCATTATAAATTCATTATTTTCCATCATCATTTAATATCATTACATTATCATTTTAGACTCATATTTTGTTATTTTTTTTCATCATCATTTCCTTTCATTACCTTATCATTTTAGTTTCATTGCTTGTTCATTATTTTGCATCATCATTTCATTATTAGTTGATTCTTTTGCATCCTCATTATTTTAGTTACCTTGTTCCTTTTGCATTATCACTTATGACTGTACATTTAGTTATCCATTACCATATGTTTTTATATATAGATCACTTCATTAAATTTTCATCCACTATATCTTGCATTTAATTGAATTAGTCCACAATTCTTGTTATATGCATTTAGTTACATTAGCCTATCACTTTGTCATTCATTTACTATTTAGATTCATTTCCATATTCATTTAGTGCATTCCATACATTAATTGCATTTTCATTACTCTATCATTTCATTAGCTTTTTGTTGTCCATATGCATTAAAATTCATTAGTAACCATCATTCATTATCATTTATTTCATTATGTTGGGCATTCTAGACTTTCCACTTTAAATTAATTTACCATTTTGTTTCATTTCCTTTAAACATGTTACATTATTTACATCAACATACATCATAAAAATTGCTTTTTCACATATAACCATCTCATAAAATGCATCTCATAGAAATCATTGCATCTACATAAATATAAGCATCATTTAAATATAAAAAATAAACCATATCTATTTTTCTATATCATCAACTAGATCTCATAACACACAACACATTAGTCTGCATATACACATCACACACAAATGCATAAACACATATAAGATCACCATGCACAACATCTTGTAGGAACATATTAGTAACATGATACAACAAATGAATAGCACATAAGAATCACCACATCCTGCAACACACACATTAATACACATCATATACATGTAAAATGCAACTCATAAAAAATACAGGGGCACATAACTGATCACCATACACCCCATGCGAACTAATACTCATCATATCTATATATATCCTGCAAAGAATCAAATAAAATACATCACCCGCCCATGAAAGAATAAAATATCCATCAAAGGTCCATCAAATGTCCCTATAGTACATGTGTCCATATAAATACAAATGGGTCTATGCCCTTCAAAATATAAATACTCCCATCATGATCCATCACTAAGTGCAACATATCACTTCTCATCTATCCTCTCATCCATCAGATCGTCACCATGTTGTTGGAAACTACAATTGGAACAATTGTTGTATTATTATTAATGTCAAATCTATTGGTGAGATAGTTTCCTATCTAATCTAAATGTCATATCTATTTGATTAGTGAAGAGGATTTGAGAAGTTGTTCATAACAAAAGCATCTAGAGAAAATGTTGAGTTATGAAGAGGAAAATACAAATGGATATTTGATTAGTTAGACTTTGACAAGACAAAGTGATTGTTTAAATCATGTTGATAGAGGAGAAGACAATAATGTTCAAGTCTTGTAAGTGTGAGCAAAGATTCATCATTTATGTAGGCTTGACTAAGCTACATAGTAAAAGACTAAGGAATTTTTATGAACATGTCAAGTGATGAAAGTGTTAACCGAGCCACAAAAAGTGATGAGAAAATTCAGTGTTGAATGAGCATCAATATCAACCGAGTGACAATGTTGATGCCAAGAAAGAAGTTTTGTAGTGACCAAGTAATTTAGTGACAATCGACTGTTAGAAATTAGTGTTGGTGGAACAATATTTTAATTATTTGCAAGGAATTGTAATTTCTAGTCAACTAAGTTGATTTCTTGGGATATGGAAAACATGTTGAAGATAAGAATCACTGAGCTAGATCATTAAATTCTAGGAGAGGATCAAGTAAATGATCTAAGAGATGATTTGAAGAACTTTTTAGAAAAGGAGAGATAAATAGAATGGCAATTAGATACATTGTATCTGATGGATCGAATCATGAACCCTAAGAACTATGGGTTGATTAAGTGGAAAAAGAATAAAACCACCTATTTAAGGAGGTAAAAAGATGAAATTTAAGTGTGTGCATGCATGATAGAGTATAGAGTGAAGAGCTATTTTGCATGTGTGAAGGAGTTCCAGAGAGTTGGAGTTATTACTGGCATTGTTGACTAGCAAATCTAAGAAGGCTTAATTGAGTTGAGAAGAAGTGAAGGGTGATTGCTTGAAGGGTTGCCAAGAAAATATGAGATTGAGATAATAGTGGAGGCTAGACAGTAAATCAATATGAGGAGTTAAACATAGATTTTAACATGCAAAGTGAATTGTACTTAATAGATCAAACTTATTATTACTTTCTAACCATTGTGAATAGTGTTTGAACTCCTTTAATAAAGTTTGACCTAACAATCATAAGGACTTAATGATCTATGTAAATCTTTTAATTGGGTGACATTCTAATGGAATGTTCTAAAACGGTCTAACAAGACACTCCTAACATGGTGATTAAATCCTTTAATAAGGTCACATTTAACAATGTGTATTGTAACCTTCAACAAGGTTGTCTCTTAATAGGGCTCACTTCAGAATAGTGAAAATTGGTGACATGTTGCTAGTGGTTTTTCCCAAATTGGGTTTCCACATTAAATCCTAGTGTCAAACTTGTTTGAATTTTATTATGATGCTTAATTGATTTAAGTTTACATTCTAAAAGCTTATTAATTTTAAGAACAATGGAAATCCAACATATGTTACAAATAGTTTATAGTAGAGGCTGAGCAATGGAATGATAAGATCTGAAATTATTTGAGTGTTTGTTTGTTCAATTGGTACATCTAGACCTTGGATAACTGATTCACCCCCGTCTTAGTTTTTTTAAATATTCTAACACATGTGCTTCATATGGATCTGTATCTCCTAATGTAGTAGTGTAATATTGAATACTAATACTAACAAAAGCATTCACAATACTAAAAATATTAACACTTATGATAGGACCAAAGCTATCACCAAGAAGGAAGGCAAACCAAGAATGGTAGGCTCCTTATGGTATAACCTACGATGATGTAGATATGTCCTTGATGGATGGGGATGTATTCTCACATTGTGCTCAAGCTTTCACTAAGTGGGGGGTTTCTATTAGGTGTGTATATTAATGAGGGTTTCAACAATGGGGGTATGCATTGATTTCAACACTATGATGGTATTTTGGTAGTTTTTAGGCTCTCAAAATAGCATTACAAATTTGCATAAAAGTGGATGATGGATTGTGATAGGGATATGCTTTATTTATAGGCTAAGGGATAGAGAAAAGGAGGGTTAGGATGCAAGGATGGAAGAATGGTGAAGGGGACTAAGATGCTTTGAAAGGGAAGCACATGGATTGTGCTTGTTTTGAAGCAATCAAAGAGTGATAATTGTCACAAGGAGGATGAGTGTGAGGGGATGGGATAAGGGTTGGTCAAAAGGAGTAATGAGGGAGGATGAGTGTGTAAGAGGGATGTAAGAGGAATTAATGGCATGTAAGAGTCATTAATGCTCTTGGATAGGGATGGAAGAGGATAAGGGAGACTTGTTGACTTTGTCTTGGGTTAGCAAGTCTTAAACCTTGCTTAAAGTTGTGCACATGTTTGGGAGGGGCATTAGACTTAGTTTAGAAAGGGGGTTAGGGGACAAGTGTCTTAGTGTTGATTGGATGGGTTAGTTAGGAGGCTAAGTGAGGTTAGTATTGGTGAATGAGTTGTAGTAGGGGTTAGGATAATTAATTAAATTATTTATTTAATTAATAAGGGATGTGGGAATAAATTAAATAGATTTGGGGATTTCTTTAATTTAATAGAGGAATAGGGATTTAATTGATAAATTGATTTTGAGTTATCATTTGATTTTATCAATTAGACTATAGTTAATTAAATAAATAAATTAACAAGGGGATGATGATTAATTAATTAAATAATAAATATTTAATTAGTAATATCCTAGGAGATGACTAAATAAGATTACCTATTTTTGTAATTAGATTTAGGTGTCTATATTTTGCCCCTCTTTGACATAGTGTTGGAACAACACTATTTCAAAAAAGTTTGAATATAAAAGACACGAAGAATTTTTTTTAAAGCAACATGGTTGGCCTAGTTTTGAATGGGAGAGGATAGGATGGACTAAATGATGCCCCCTCAAGAAGGTGGTGGGGAGAAAAGGAGAGGCTTGATGATTTCTTGAAAAGGACAAGAATCTAGGGTGAGAGGGAAGAGGGGGTTAAAGGAAGCTTAAACTCTCACTATGAGAGAATGATGCAAAGGAAAACCTTGTGCACAATGATAACCAAGGATAAGAACACTAGTTATAGGGGGAGGGGGGAGGGTGATTGGTTGTTTTAAATTGAGCCTCGAGAAGTGATTTGGAAGATGGTAAGGTTAGGGAGATTATGATTCTAGGATTGGTGATGACTAAGATTATGATTGATGCAGGAGCTATGATTATGATTTGATGCAAGAGCTATGATTAGGATTGATGTATGGGATTGATAGATTGGCTAGATCAGGATGGCAGGATTGATTGGATGGGATACTTGGATAGGATGTGATGATTTGATGGGATGAGATACTTGGATAGGATTGTTTGAATGCTTGGATAGGATGTGATGCTTGGATAGGATGAGATGTTTGAGATGCTTGGATAGGATGGAGTGTGAAGTAATCCATTGAAGCTTGAGCATGTGGATGTTCCAAAGGGGAGCACCACCATGTAGTTGGGCACTTTATTTCATATAGGAATATTAGGTATATGCCAAGGTTACTATGAACATCATGGCGTTTTCACCAATATTACATAGGGCTAACTTGAAACAAACATGCAAGGATTTCCCCAACATCACACATTAATCTTAGAGGAATCAGAGTGGAAATGATATTGGGTAACCCACAAGGAAAAAATATTTCCCAAGTGCACCATGTAACCACAAGTGATCACATGTTTGTAATATGCAAGGGTCATATTTGACTGACTCATAAGCAAGAAAAGAAGATGAAAGAGACTTGATCAAAACCTTGCCCTCAAAGTGCCCCATTCATAGCACACCATAATATAAAGGATCTTGGTGAACTTGAGGAGGGAATAGCCCAAATTGTTTGGAAGAGATACTTTAAGAACCAAAATTGAAATCTCAAAAAGAAAGTAAATCAAAAGAAAATGTAAATCCATAAAAAAGTTAACCTTTTTCCAAAGAGATAGATAGGATTGGATAATGATAGACCAAGATCAGATGAGAGGAAGGATACATCCTACAAGGATCTATTAGTAATATCAAGGAATAGGATGAGTCAGGCAATCAAAATTTTTTAGGACAACATTTTGATGACAAGGGATCTCGTCCAAGGATTCGTTAAAGCACCTAACCAAGATAATTGAAAATTATGATCAAACATGAACTAACATGAAGAGAGGAGAGATATACAATGGAACCAAGATAAGGACTAATGCATAAGGAATATATAGCTAACATACCAAATTATTTATAATGGATTAGTATAAAAAAAGCTCAACATGATAGGATAGTAGTAGGAAAGATAAAGATGAGAAGATAGCAGATAAAAAGACTAGGATGAGGAGATAGAGGGAAAGCTCAAGATGAGGAGATAGAGGGAATGAAAAGGTTAGGATGGGAAGATAGTAGATAAAAAGCTCAAGATGAGGTGATAGTGGATGAAAGCTCAGGATGAGGAGGTAGTGGGTGTAAAAAGCTCAAAGAAATAGTGAAAATATTGGGATGAGAAGATAGTGGATAAAGTGTAGGATAAGGAGATATCAGATAAAAAGTTCAGGATGAGGAGATAGTGGATGAAAAGCATAAGATGAGGAGATAGTAGATAAAAATCTCAGGATGAGGAGATATTAGATGAAAATATTGGGATGAGGAGATAGTAGATGAAAGCTTAGGATAAGGAGATAGTGGGTGAAAAGCTTAGGATGAGGAGACAATAGAGGTAAAAAGATTAGTATGAGGAGATAGCGAGTGAAAATGAATTGATGGTGGGTATGGTGATATGGATAAGGGAATGATATACTTGATGACAAGGAGTAGGAAGCATGAATCCCAATGATGATGATTAGGGTGTGACCAAGGATTGCAACAAGTTTGGGTAGAAGATTAAGAAGGTGATGGGATGAGTTAAAAAGATGTGCAATGGGATGGTGTAGTGGACGGTAGATTTCTAGGAGCATTAGGATATGCATGGATGACATTGGGGTATATGGGGATAGCCTAGAGCTAGATACCAATGACAGGGGATGTACCAGGTGATGGAAAGATGGATAGATGGTGGGAAGTGCAAGGATAGAAGAAAAGGGTATGACTGGTAGAAGGTTGGATAGACAGATGTGAAAAGATAAGGATTGGGAGATGAATGGTTTTGGGGATGACAAGATGAAAATAGGGCTAGAATGGGGGGATGGAAAGATGGACATGACATGATCTCCAAAGAATATAGTAACCCCAATTATATGTTATTCAAGAGGAGGTTTTATAAGGCATGGGATAGGATTGAAGATTTCTCAACAAGAAGATGAGGGAGATAGATGGAAGCTAGGATGTGAAAGGTGAACGAGGTAAAGGGCCAGTAGGAGGGGTGGATGAGGATAATGGAGGGATTATATGGAAGCAAGAGTGGGTGGAGACAAACTTTGATTAGAAATGGATGTCAAAAGGATGACAAAAAGCATGTATCTGGAGGTGGACTTTATTTTTATCAAGATCCAAAGGAGGATGGCAGGTGAAATGGATAAGATGTGGTTGGTATGGGGGATTAGATGGGTATGGTGGGTGATGGAACATGCCCCCAAGTATATAGAGTAGTTGGATAAAGGAATTATGCATGACACTTGTTTGCCAAGTTTTCATCATGGTACTTGTCCAAGGTGCTTGAATTGCCAATTTCCCATTGGGCGTACCAAAATGAATCACCTAGTCTCACAGTGTAATATTGAATACTAATACTAACAAAAGAATTCACAATACTAAAAATATTAACACTTATGATAAGACTAAAGTTATCACCAAGAAGGAAGGAAAACCAAGAATGGTAGGCTCCTTATAGTATAACCTACGATGATGTAGATATGTCTCTGATGGATGGGGATGTATGTACATGTTGTGCTCAATATTTCAATAAGTGAGGGGTTTCTATCGAGTGTGTATATGGATGAGGGTTTCAAAAATGGGGGTATGGATGGATTTTAACATTATGATAGTATTTTGGTAGTTTTTAGGCTCTCAAAATAGCATTATAAGTTTGCATAAAAGTGGATGATGGATTGTGAGAGGAATGGCATGATTTATAGGGTAAGGGGTAGAGAAATGGAGGGTTAGGATGCAAGGATGGAAGAATGGTGAGGGAGGGCTAAGATGCTTTGAAAGGGAAGCACATGGAATAAGGGATGTGAGAATAAATTAAATAGATTTGGGGATTTATTTAATTTAATAGAGGAATAGCGATTTAATTGATAAATTGATTTTATCAATCAAACTATAGTTAATTAAATAAATAAATAAACTAGAGGATGATGATTAATTAATTAAATAATAAATATTTAATTAGTAATGTCTTAGGAGATGAATAAATAAGATTATTTATTTGTGTAATCCAATTTAGGTGTCTACAAGATCATCCTCAAGTGCCCTATATGGATCATCCTCAAGTTCTTGTGGTAGTACTACTGGTTGTATCATCTCCACTTGTGCCCTCATCCTTTGCCTACCCTCATTTTTCCCCTAATTCCATCCTCTTAGATCCTTGAGCTCTCCCCTCATCCCTCCTTACTATTGACCCCAAGCTCCTTCTTTGGCTCTAACATATCCTATGAGATCCTCATGTCCTCCAGGACTCTATCATGCTCCAACTTCTCTCTCCCCCTCCATGCATCCTCATGTGTGTATCAGAAATCCTTGACCATGTGGCCTATCTAAGGTGCTCAACATAATCTATAGTGATGAAATCATGGTATCTCCCATGGTAGAACCCCACCCTTTCCCAAAAATCCTCCACCTATCCCTGCAATCTCCTCATATCATCTGCTCCCCCTCCAACTTCCATCTATTCTAAGAGTGTCACCACCTCTACCATCATCATGTTTCTCTCCACCTACTATCCATCCACCCTCCCATGCAATCTATCCCTCTTTACCTCCATAGTCTCCAACTAACTCTCCACTCTCCCATAATCAAGTTGAAGCCCATCAAGCTCCACCTACAACCTATTTGCCTGCTCCTTAGCTATATCTTGCTCCCTCTATATCTAGTCTCTCTCATACCTTAATTAGTCCCTCTCTTATTCTTTCCTAATTTACCTAGCTAGTAGCACCATGTGATTGTTGAAGGGATGTGTATTTCTCTACCAACCTACTATCCTCTCCACCAATAGATGACCCTCCTTTACCACTTGATCCCCTAGCTAGAACCTATGGAATATGTTCTTTGTCATCCTCCCTCTTTTGACTCATCTCCTCCTCCATCCTCTCCTCCTCATGTATCCCTCACTCCTCCTCCCCCTCTCCCTCCAATCATCTCCTCCCCCTTTAAGGATCTTCTTGTGCAACCTAGGCTCTCTACCTTAGTTCCCTTGCCTCATACCTCCCCCTCAATGTTGCTTAGGCAATCTCCCCTACCACCACCACAACCCTCGTCACTTGTGCCTGACTGATTGGTCTCAACCTCTAAATATAATTCTTTTAACCCTATGTAGACCAACCATCCATTGGTCCATTGAAAAAATCCTAGTCCACTACTAGTAAATCCTTCCATACTTAAAAATAAACCATCTTGCTCCAATGCTAGCCAAAAAGTGTGAAAAACTCCTTGGTGGCTCATTGATACCAAATGAACTACCCAATAACATCCAATGACCATCAAAACTAGCATAAAATCCCATCTAGATGATACTAATCCATAATATAGTCTCATCTCCCAAAGATGAAGCATGATGCAATAGTACATCTCAACTTCTCTGCGTCCCCTAGCCATGGCCCAAGAGAAATGTATGGAATTCATTTCACCACCATGATCTTGTCTAGCTACACTTGCCAAGAATCTACATCCTATGTATGGTGATATGTAAGAGGATACCCCTAGCTAAATACCACTGACTCATTGGGTTGTCTATCCCATCAATCGACCAGTTGAAACACAATAATGTGCTCACATGCCCAAACTTGCAACAAGATCTGGAAGCCTATGCTCCTCCCTTGATGATGCCTTGTGCCTTGGTTGATTTGATTAGGATCTAAGATGATTATAGAGGAATGCTTAACATAATTACATAAGGTTAATTCAAAGCATTATTTAGTTAATTAACATAAATTAAATGCTTAAATGAACAAAGCATAATAAATTAATGACTGAAAGAAAGAGAGAAGAGGGATAGAAGACAAAATACAATTGATAATAAAGTTCGTCCATGGGTCAGACTACATCTTTGGGTCCTGCTCCAATAGAGGGACCGATCCGATAAGCTCTAAAATCAATTACAAGTGTTTACAAGATTTTCCCTTCAAGCACAATGGAAACATTATTCTCCAATGTGCAAGAATAATTAACAAGCCTTCAAGTTCATAATCTCCTTCTGATCACTTGGATGAATTTCGAAAACCTACTACCCCCTTTTATACATAAAATTAGCCAAAAATGAGTTATAACCACTAATTGAAAAAATAATCCATTTGACTAATTTGATCTTTGTAATAACCCTTGTTCTATTTTATAAGTTTGGCCTTATTTCATTTTAGTGGTTATTTTTGACCCATCTCTTTATTTACCTAAGGATCGACAGGAATTGACATAGTTTAAATGCAATATAATCTGAATTTATCTCAAGTGCTATGAATAGAATAGTGTTTATAAAGCATTTTAGGAGGACAGTGATCACGGGGGTTCCATTCCTGTTGACCTCCATTCTCTATTGGGCAATTTTGTTGTTTTAAAAACAAACTTCATAAATTAGTAAATAGCATGTGTGGTGTAGCAGCAAAGGTGGACAATTTGAACAAAGAGGTTATGAGTTTGAATCTCCCCCAAATAAAATTTCCACCTTATTTCTAATGCACCACATTAGCATGATGATGTCTTCAAAATTACCTTTTTAAATATGAAATTCAAATTGTCATAACTTCCACACACGGACTCTGTTTTGGATGAAACGAACGTTGTTAGAAAGATTTTGACATGCCCATTAATTTGAGATCCATTGTTAACTATTTTTGAGATGATTAATTTTTCACTTTTTTATGGCCTTTGTTATTAGTTTGACCAAACTTTGACTGGCCATAACTTTGGCATCTAAAATTTGATTTTTTCCGTTCAAGTTGCATTGGAGTTAGAATTGTGAACACTTTGTAATGATATTGATTCTTGGAGCATTGGGGACATTTTAATTTCCACTAACTTTTATCCACTAGATCACTGGTACATGATCTGATGAAGGTCCTTATATAACTTTTCCAACATCAATGAAACCCATGCTATTGGGACTCCCTCATCCACAATCTAGATCACTATTAGTATTAGTGCCAAGGTAACTTCAGTCCCACCTATATCTAAGGAAATATATCCCAAAATCAACCTACACACATAGAAGTAGATTCATCACTTTAGTGCCACTTGATCCAAATTCTCATCTAGGGAAAATTGACCCTTTACATGTTGTACTAGACTTAAGGGCCCACCAATCATCTTACCACCCTCTCACTTGAGATATCTATTGTTTCCAATGGTAATGTACCCTACATTGGCAATTAGAAGATTTGATATACATCCTCTAGAGTGAGAATCATCTCCCTTATCATAAGATAGAATGTGGTAGTCTCATTGTGGCACCACTCACACAAATTTGTAACCATCTCCATGTAGGTCTTTCAAAGTACCCTAGCCTAATTTCCTTGATCCTAGCCCTCTCCATTGGACCAAGCTGCTCTCAAGTATGAAAAATTATGACATGTTGCTCCTATGACACTAGCACGTCTAAGGACCACTGCATCCAAAAACATAGGCACGTGTTAGTCCTTAGTCCACAACCTCTACTTCAGCTCAACTAACCTACCCAACCCTTTCCCTTAATCCATTCCCTTTTTTTGCATTCTTATGAGAGGGAATGCATTCCTATGAACCCTAATTTCAACCTCATTCTCATAGTTCTGCATAACTATAGGAACACTACACACAAACCCTAGCCTTGGGTCAATGTGGAACACGGTCTTGCATTGACTTTTAAGTACTAACCCCCTTTGCCAAGTGGGACAACATTCCTGGCACTAGGAATTCTTTCTCATGAAGCATTCAACCCAAGATGACTTTCCCACAAAATATCCATTCTTAACCTATTTTGACACTTTGACGTTGACCTTTTTATGGGATTGCAATCCTGTGAATCCCATGTGTATTCTCGCTTGACCCCTATCTATGGAAACACACTTTTGAAACCTAAGGATTTCTATAACAAGAAAGTCACAAAATGGACAAGCAAGGTTTCTAGCCTACTGATCTATCTAGCACCCATCAAGTTCGCACATGTCATACCACATCTACCTAATGATTTGGTTGTCCCTACATAGCCATCACAAAATATCCACTAGAGTTCCAAATCATAGGATCTCAAGTGGCAAATGAGAGCAATTAATCCTTCGAGAGCCTTTATGGCCCTTCTAGATGCCCCTTTCTGCACCCCTTTTCTTTTTCCTGCCACCTGGGTGAGCCATTTTTTCCCACTCCTATTTAATTTTACATCATGATTGTAACTTAACCTTCCTATTAGCCAACTTTAGTCCTATTTCTCATCCCTATCTCTCATACTTTTCAAGAGGCTGCCAAACATTGTCTGCTCTCCCCACCACATTTTCAAGGGGACATCACACAGTTTGTTCTCTTCTATTTCTACTCAAGATTGGGGAAACTTTGATGCTTAAAAATATTATTTGAGTTTTTTATCTTTAAACTTCTTTGAAATAGTGTTGTCCCAACACTATGTTGAAGAGAGACAAAATGTAGACACCTAAATTTGATTACACTATTTTGTAATCTTATTTAGTTATCATCTAGGCATTATTGATTAAGTATTTAATACTTAATTAATTTATGTCATCTCTTTGATATGTTTATAGCACTTCTGTTATCACAATATATCACAACATGTTTAGTAATTTCTTCTTTCATACCTTTCAATAATTGCTTAATCCACACAATGTTAGAATAGTTGACTGCTATACTAATATACTGAGAATTTGTTGTAGATTGTGAAATAGAGTTCTACTTCTTTCTTGTCCATGAAATCAACCTCTTTCTTAGAAATAAAGTACCTCCACTTGTACTCTTTTTATTATTAAGGTTTCCAACCCAATTTGCATCAATGAAAACCTTAAACTTAAGCTTATCATTTTATTGTACCATAATCCATAGTCTTATGTTCCTTTTAGATATCTCAATATGCTCTTCACTGCCATCATATGATTCTATCTAGGATTAGCAAAAAATCTAGCAAAAATACCAACTACTAGTGCAAAATTAGGTCTACTATGTACAAAATATTGTAGTTTTCCAATCATTTAGCTATATACTATTTGATTCACCTTAATAGAATCACCATTCTTTGATTATTTATGACTAGTAACCATAGGTTTCCCAACTGGTCTTGAATCTTCCATTCCAAAAGTCTTCAATATCTCCTTGAAATACTTTGATTGTGTGATGTATAGACCTTCTTTCATTTGATAGACTTGTGATCCATCAAATAATTGTATCTCTCCAAACATTGAAATCTCAAATTCCTTTTCCATTTTGTTGGAAAATGACTTACACATTGAATCTTCTCCTCCAAAAATGATATCATTGACAAAGCTTTCAGCTAGCTATATCTTTCTTTTAGATTCACTTTTCAAGTAAATATTGTTATTGCCATTTGTTCTTGCAAAACCAATTTTCATCAAATAATGGTGTAATCCTTCATACCATGCTCTAGGGGCTTGCTTCAAACCATATAATTCTTTGTGTAACTTACATACCATGTTCCTCTTGCTAGGATCAACAAATCCTTTAGGCTATTTAATGTAGAATTCTTCCTCTAATATTCCATTCATAAATGCAAATTTGACATCCACTTGATATACTTTGAATCCTTTGTAAGAAACATATGAAAACAAAGTTCTCACTCCTTCCAACCTTGCAACTTGGGAAAAAGTCTCACCATAGTCAACTCATTGTTGTTGTGAACATCCCTTACAAACTAGTCTTTCGTTGTTTCTTGTGACTTCACCTTTTTCATTCAACTTGTTTATGAAAACCCGCTTAGTTATAATTACATTCTTATCCATTGGCCTTGATAACAATGTACATGTCTTGTTCTTCTCTATTTTCTCAGTCTCTTCATTCATTGCTCTTATCCAATCTTCATTCTTGAAAGCTTCCTTAACTAACTTGGGTTCAAACTCATTCAATAAACATTTTTCATTCTTCAACTTACTTCTTGTCATGAATCCTGAATCTTTTCTTCCAATGATTTGTTATGGTGTATGATTCCTTCTTACACACTTTTCTAGGATAGGTTTAGATCTTCTTTTTTCTTATTGTGAATCTCCTAGTTCTGCTTGCTCTTTTTCTTCAGGTATATCCAACTACAATTCAACTTTCTCTATCTAATGATTGACCATCTCTATGTGTAACTCAATTCCTATAGCCTGATGCTCAACAATCTACTAATGCTCAATGAAGCTCTTTTGCTAAACCTTAACAGTGCCTAGTTGTAGATGCTCGATAGTCTCTTCCTATGATTTAGGTAAAGTTCTAGTTTCACCATCATAAACATAATTTTTTTTTTTTATAGTCATCAGGTTCTTTCTTGCATTCTTCTTCATTCTTTTCTGCAAATTTATCTACTCTAACATTTGCACTTTTCACAATTATGTTAATGTTAGAATTCAAACATTTGCAAGCCTTGCTTTTAGTGGAATATCCTAAAAATATGCCTTCATCAATTTTTGCATCTAGTTTTCCTTTTCTTTCATCTTTTAATATTGATGTAGGAGCATCTAGAGGTATAAGGGCAATCCTATGTCACCCAAAAAAAATTGTGCCTAGATATAGTTTTTATTTCATGTGTTTTCATTTCTAGATACCCATTTGGGTCAAATAAAGGTTCCAACTCTCATAGTTCCACTATCAGTGTTCTGGGTTAGAGTATTTAAGAAACTTGGGATACGTGTAAATGTCAAAAAAATAGGACTATATAATTGAGCCATAATTATGGTGAATCAGAAGGTGTAAATTGGAGGAAGGATTAAAATTGTAATTTATAACATTCCAAAAAAGGAATCAGGTCAAAAGGCTGCACGGTTTGAAAGTTATCACAGTTTTTTGGTTTCTGGAGACCTCCCAAGAATGCTTCAAAGTCAGGTTTGAGGCATTAAATGACCTTTTACAGGGCCAAAAAATGGGGGACGAGCATAGCTAGTCCATAGGTCTATATAGCACTCCAAGAACTTTTTGGAAATGTAAATAGTTTGTTGATCAGAGCTACGGTTAAAAAGTTATGCCTCCTGAAAGTTCGGCTACCGTTTCTAGATTCTTCTAATTTTGCACCGACTTCTAAAGTGACTTCTAGAGCCTTCCATTTTGGCGGTGGATGCCAACTAGAACTTTCTAGAATGTATTCCTAATCCTTAACCCTTTGAGGTCTATTTAAGGACATTTCTGGCATTGTAAAAGGCAGTTCAGAGTGGAGTTTGAGTGAAGGTATTGGGAGAAGAAATTATCTCTTGATTTATGCTATTGTAAGCCCATAGGGCATGTTTTGGAGTCTGTTTTCTTTGCACCAAGTGTACTAGCATATTTTCATAGTTAATAAAATTTTCCCTTTCCTATTGTGTCCTTTATGTGCTTGGATTGTGTCCCCATCACATATTTAATACTTTCTTCTAAAGACTTTGAATTAATTCACATTAGGTAGCCATACCAAAGTTCAAATGGTGTTTTTTTTGTACATTTCTTCAATTGAACTTGGTTCAAAGTATAGGCTACAATACTTACAACTTCTCTCCAGTACTTTTGTGAAACATTCTTCTCCATCATTAGTGTCCTTCCATAGTCCATGATTGATCTATTCCTTCCCTTAGCTATACAATTATGTGGTAGAGTCCTGGGTGCACTCATTTGTCTCTTGGTTCTTTTGTCATTGCATAATATGTTAAAATCATCTAATATGAATTCACCTCTGCTATTTGATCTTAATCCTATTTCCTTTTCAACTCTATTCAAATACCACTTAAAGATTTGAAATGCATTAAATTTTTCTTTAAGAATCTTTGCAGTCATCATTGTAGAAAAGTCATGAACAAATATAATGAAATATTTGTCACCATAATAGATTTTCACTCCAATCAGACTACATAAATTAGTATGAACCAATTCCAAAATATCATCAGAATAATAGGTCTTGCTCTTGAAATTGCACTTTGTCATTTTATCCATTTGACATTTTTTGCACATCACCTTATCAGGTTCTCTTAATCTTGGCAACCCTTTAACTCTTTTCATTTTACTAATGCTTACCAAATTATCAAATTTCACATGACATAGCCTCTTATTCCATAACCAAACATGTATCCTTAGATAGGTCTAGGTAGAACAAGTTAGCTCTTATTTTCTATCCACATCCAATTAGTTCACCAATAACATCATAGATATTTTCCTTCTTGTTTTGATATTCAACTTGGTAGCCTACATTGTTCAACTGTGCTACATTCAAAAAATTATACTTTAGTCCATCAATTCAATATGCATCATCACATCTTATCTTATTATTCAATATAATTGATCATTTTCTTTTCACATAACATGATGCATCATTTCCAAACCTAACACTAATTTTATTATAATGTTCTAGCTTCTCAAACTTACTTGTATCCCCATTCATATGATGTAATCAATCACTATCAATTATCAATTTATCATTATTACACATATGTGAAATTAATACAATTTTCTCATCTTCATCAGAATCATCTTTCATTGCAACATATACAACTTCTTCATCATAATCATCATAATCACTACTAAAACCATCTTCTTCAACAATGTGGCAAGTTTTGTTATCTTTATCTTTGTAGTATTTGTTACCTCATATGTCTCTATTGTCTCTCCTTCCTTGGTACATGAAGTATTTCCTTCCATCCTTCTCATCTCTTTTAGAATACCATGCAACAATATGACCAATTTTGTTACATGTAAAACATATAATAAGAAATTTACCTTTGTATTTACCTTTTCCTCTTGGTAGCCTTCTCACTAATATTTCTTCATGTTCATCAAGGTCATCATATGATTCACTGTCACTTTCCACATGTTTTCTCTTCTTCTTTCTTCCAGATCCATCAAGGGTTAGTTGAGCCTTAAAACTAGATTCAACACTAGTACTTGTATAATTATTAAATTTTGATAGTTCAAATGCAGTGTGTCTACCAATTAGATTATCCAAGTTTGGATCATTACTAGGTGTACATCTCAACTCTTGTATTGTAGAAACTCTAATAGTAAACATGAAGTAAAGTTCTCAATAGCTTACTTATTATAGTATCTCTAGCTATGTCTCCTCCAACACATTTGATAGAATTCACCACCTCTTTGATTTGGCCACAATATTGTGCAATAGTCTCACCTTCTTTCATTCTCATATCATCAAACTTGCCTCTCAAGATTTTCTCCTTAGCCCTCAATACATTTTTTTCATATCCATGGATTTGTGCCAACTTATCCCATATTTTCTTTGCAGTAGTGAATTCCTTTACATCATCAAATTCTACATAACTTAAGGCTACTACTAGTTCAATCATCATATGGTTGTACTCCTACTTCTCTTTCACTTGTTCAAAAATCATAGGTCTAGGTACCTAAATGTATTCATTGTCAAGGTGGTATGATGTAGAATCTCAAATTCTAGATAAGTGCAATTTCATCAAGCGTTGCCATGTTGGGAAGTTCTCCTTGTTTAGCTTGGGTATATCTCTCTTGTAGATCTTGGTCTTTAGCTGTAAGTCCCGTCAAACTTTTCTTATAAGCATCAAGGATATGATACCAATTGTTAGAATGATTAGAATAACTGGTCGGGTCAATCAGTTATCCTCAAGTCTAGATGTACCAATTTCAATTTTAACATCCTTAAACAATTCAATCCAATTCATAAACCCACCTGGTCAATATAGTGTCCTAGTAGAAAAATAACTTGTTCATATAGTTACTCAACTCTTTGTTTTAGTGTATCTCTACTAATAGTAACAAAAAATAATAAATATAATGTAAATAATAAGCATACACACATAACACTTTTACACTAGTATTTAACCTAGAAACCCAATTAGGAAAAAAACTACCAAGTAACATGCTACCACTTTTTCACTCTTATGAAGTGATCTCGGTTAAGAGCCAACCCTGTTAAAGGTTATAAAATACATGATTAGGTGTGACCTTGTTAAAGGATTTAATCACCCTATTAGAAGTGGCCTTGTTAGAGGACTTTGAAAATTCCCTTAGAATGCCACATTGATTAAAGGATTTACAAAATGATTGTTAGGTCAACCTTGATTAAATAATTTTATTGCCAAAATAATTAGAAAGTAACAACATGTTTGATTTGTACAATAAAATGCACTTTGCAAATTCAGATCTACATTCATCTCATTTGCTAGTTTATTGACTGGACTCCATTATCATCTCCATCATTGATCTTATTGGTAACTCTTCAAGCAATTACACTTCACCAATCTCTTCACTTCTCTTCTGCTACTTTATTCTTCACAAGTTCTCCTCAAGATCACTAGTTAAAAATGAACCAACCTTAGAAGACATCTCTTAGGCCTCCTTAAATAGGTAATTTTGATCTTTTTCCACTTAAACATCATCATAGATCTTAGGGTTAGGTCAGATTCATCAAATTGTTCCATCATTATATTCTCCTTCTCCTTTCTTGAAATTTCCCATCAAATCCTTACCATAGATCAGTTAAAACACTCTCATTATACATTAAATATGCCAACTCATCAATCCTTATCATTATCATTCTTTGACTAATCCAAATTTTTTAACTATGTCAACCTCAAATCTCAAATATTTCATAAAATATCAACTTGTTGTAGCTTGACAATCACTAAGTTGTTCTACTTGGTCATTACTATGTAGCTCAGTCATTATTGTTTTGTCTTGCTTGACATTCACTATCTTGCTCGATTGATACTAACACTTAGTCACAACTAATATTTCCTTCACCAACTTGCTCAACCATAACTATTACTTAGCTTATACTATTTCTTTGGCTTCTTCTTTAGTTTCTTAATCTTCTATTTCAACTCCTTCATTGATCAACCACATTTTACTAGGCTTTTCTTATATTCAACTCAACACTCCCATACTTCATAAGATGATTGAACAATACTTTATCATGTCAAAGACCACTTATCAAGTTCCCAATGTAATTCCATGATTCTTAAGTTCTTTCTTCTCAACAACTTGACTAGCTCACCTTGTTATCACCTCTTTTCAAATCCTCTTTGTCAATTAAATGATATGTTGCTATACACTATTAGTATATATATCTCTCCATTAGATTTGACATCAATGAAAACATAATGATTATTCCAATTGTAGTTTCCAACAATATAGGGCATAGTATATTTGAAATTGATTACATTACTTTAGACATTGTCTACCATGTTCTCCATCTTAAATTCACTATGATAATGAAGCTTAAAACTAGAAAAAAGACCAAATCCAAGTCAGTGAGTTTCAATAGAATCAATGCCCCTTTGATGCATATTTTGAGCTTGCTTTGATGCAAATTTTACATAAGAATATTATTTCGAGGTTGAGTATAGTGTCCCTCCAACAAAATTAGTGAGTGATAAGATAATTTTTTATAAGAAAATAAAAAGTGGTAATTTCCAAGTTCCAACATGTCCTAAGACTCCTACAAAGCATACTCTTACAAAATTCATAATGCATCATGTTACATAATACAAATTTTGGATGAATGAGAGAATCATGACTAAACAAGACGGTTAGAAAGAAATCTCATGGTTACATAACTTCATAATGAGTTTCCATCTATAGACAACAAAATCATGTTTTAATACTATCTATATGTTAGAGTTAGTTTAGAATTTAGACTATTAGAAGACCCATAAATGGTCAAGTTGTAGAAAATTTTGAAAAATCCATACCTCATTATTTCCCTAATATAAGAACACTCCAATTTGAATTTTTTTCATTAAAGATAATGTTAGGCTTGTCCTAAATGTTATTGTTCCAAGAGTCAACTATATGTATAATTATCTAATTATAGTCTAAGGTCCTCCTATTCAAGTCCCATCATTGGTAGTAAAAGTGAGTCTTATCTTTAGTATCATCAAATTTGTATAAGCATCAATGTAACACTGGTAATGAGGTACATTGAGATGTTGGGATGAGTTTTTAGAATAGGGAGACAAAGACCCTCAATTTTGGAATGATGGCAGGATAGTGGTGGGGGGATAGGGAGTGTTGTGTATCATACATATAAAATGTGAAATACTAGTTATGAAATAATGTTTTCGTATAATATACCAAATTGAAATATTTGATCATTGCAAAAGTGCAACACAATCCATAACCATTGAACATTCACCATAGTAACATATTACATGCCCAATAATAACATTAAAAAATCAAAATTTAGAAATAAATTCAAGTACTCATCCTAGTAGTAGTGTGGTTGTAGAATGAAGGGGGTGGGGTAATCATGTACTCCAAGTACCCAATATAGGGACATTTTGAGGATGATAATTTCTAGGTTTCTTGGGGGTGAAATATCTTTTTTTGAGGCAAATGAATTTAATCCTTCAAGGATGAGTATAAGAATAAGTCATCACAAATTTCCTTGACTAAAAAGTACCACATACTCTTCCATGGGGCTCCTATAGACAAGAAAACCTCTATTAAGAGTTATTGACACCAAATAATACCTTGTTTATCCCCACATACACCAAAAATTACTATACAACCTATATTTGGAATAACCTGAGGCTGGAATCTTTTTAACTCGACCAAAATCTATGAGTCACCTATTACATGAGTCTCCCAGCTAAGAGAAATAGAGTGACCCATTATCTACAAGATGGAAATAACACTTTCTCAAAATATGGGAAAAAGGAAAATTCTCCACCATGCTAGAATGGTATGGTCAACACTAGGGATGTCTTCAAATTCTCCAATATCTCCACTAGGGTGTTACATTCATGGTTCATGAAAATTAAAGCTTTAACAAATTTGGGTCTCCTACTTTGATTCAATCTTCCATATATTTCTTGCATTTTTTCTTGGTAGTGACTTATTAATCACACAAAGCTTCTAATAGTGTTGATATAAATCCAAACTCTATTTTAAGCTCCAAAATTGATAGTAGCTAGAACAATACCAAAAAAAATTCTTATACATGATTAAACTCTAGAAACTATAAATTAACATGTTTGGAAGGAGATGATCATAAGAATATATTTGTTTAAGTAATATGATAATAATTTTAGAGCCTTGTACTCAACAACTATTTTAGCATATCCAGATAAAAAGCCCATAGAACCTTTCATTGTGGCTAGTGGGTTCATACTAGAGATCAAACCCTTGCTAAGCTAGTGGCCTCACATGCACCACATCCCTATTTGGATCTTGTAGTTGTGGGTTTGAACTATTTTTCATTAAGGATAGAAGACCCCTATTTGTGGCCCAAATAACACATTATGTTGGATTAAATTAGTAATAATTCATTGAATAGAATTCATTGAACAAGGGAAACCTTTCCAATTCACAATTTCTACTTATATGCATGCAACATTGCATTTTGAACACAAAAAAATTGAACATTTTGTCAGACTTTCTTCCAATAGAAGTCTTGAGATTATATATTAAGAAATAAAATATATAGAGAAGCTTCTCTTAATTTATAAATTGTAGAAACAATTAAATGGGAATCAAACCCCATTTTACAAAGGAAACATTATATTATATTAAAATAAGTTATAATCAAAAGACATAACATAAGGGAATTAGTAGTAAGACCTTTCCACAATTGTTTAAGGAAATCCAAATGGTTGTCAAAACATCAATATTAGTAAGGACAACTCTATTAGAAACAAGAGGGACATATTTGATTGCATTCAAGAAAGTAACCTGTACATGGCCGTGTTTCAAATATATTCTTCAAAGTTCCTGGTAGAAACATCAAATATTTCATTAAAAATGTTATTAAAATTGACAATAATGATATATCTATGGAAATTATTTAGAATAATTGAGAGGGAGGGGTGAGTTAGTTATCCTAGGTCTGAATGTACAAATAAAACTTTTCAGCACTTAACAGATTCATAGCCATAGACCCATATCATGCATGCATCCATTAGATCATCAAATACCCTAAACATTTTCATATTTCTATCCTAGGTCAAAATAACTTTTCATTAATGTAAACATAAAATGCCACAAACTCAGTCATACATTTTGATACAAGCATTTTAGATGGAAACCCAATTTGGGAAAAACCATCCGTAACATGCTACCAAATTTTATTCTTATAAAGTGATGCCCTAAGAAAGGGAAAACTTGTTAAATTTTACAATACATACTATTAAATGTGGCTTGGTTAAAGGATTTCAATCACCCTATTAGGAGTGAGCCTTGTTAGAGGACTTTAGACCATTCCATTATAATGTTACCCAGTTAAAGGATTTACAAATGATTGTTAGATCAACATTAATCCAAAGGATTTATCTAGACTAATAAAATGGTTAGAAAGTAACATTAGGACTTGATCTGATAAAAAAATACAACTCACTTGTATATTATAGATATTTCTTTCAATCCTCCATTTTCTTGGCATTCATCCTCTTCATCTTTGATAGCTTGTTCACCCTTCAAACATTCAACTCCTTAAGCCTTCTTGCTCAACATGCCAATTGCAGATTCATCCCTTCGGCTACCTTATGAAGAAAAATCTTAGACTTCTTGTCTTCCTTAGGTTCTTGCACATGAAAACCTTTTCTTTTGACCTACTATCTTTATAAATAGAGAATTTAGGTCTTTTTTTGCTTCACCACAATTGTCCATTTTAGGGTTAGGTCAGATTCAATGGATCTACTCTCTTTTCCAATTTCATTCCTTCTAGAAAATTCCTCTCCAATATTCTTTTAATTTGCCTCAAAATGGTTTATCTTGAATTTTATGCATCCAGCTCATCAAGTTTTTGCTATAAATGGTTTATATTGATTTTCACTCGGCTTCTATTTTCTGCTCAACTTGAGCTATTTTCTTAACAAGGCTTGGCAAACACTTTTTATGAACACACTTCTTCTTTTCTTAGCTTAAGTAACCATTCCCTTTAGCCTGAAGTATACCAATAAAACATCATATCATCCATGTCTTACTTGGTCTTAGTGCTCCTTTTATACACTAAATAACTCAACCTTTCTCTAGGTGCTCTTATTATCTTTTCTTTTCAAATTGTTTTTATCAATCAAACAAATGATAACATTCAAACGAAAAAGAAATTGTCTCACCAGCTGTAATACCCCAAAATTGGCTCATTGCCATGATCACCAATTCTAGTCTATTTTGACCATTTCTAAGACCTATTCTAATAGGCAATTCTCATTCTTCTACTTGCTACTTGACTTAATTGTTAAATGTAGAAAACCTAAAGTACTGATTCATATTAGTCACATTAAACCTATTGATTACAATTTAATTTAATTTAAAGCATTTACACTTAAATTAAATTAAATTATGTCCTAAGGCTAATGTACTAAGGAATTAAATTAATTTAATTTAATAAATACGCCTATTTTTAATTAATTAAACAAAATTATTTAATTAAATAGAAAGCTATTTCTAATTAATTAAGCAAAGTTATTTAATTAAATAGGAAGTCATTCCTAATTAATTAAATGAAGTTATTTAATTAAATAGAAAAGTATCTTTAATTAATTAAATAGAATTATTTAATTAAATAGAAAAGGTATTTATGAGAGCATATCTCATTTTATTAAATTAAATATCTCTCTAAAATCTCTCTTCAGGTGAAAAAAGGGAAATTCCTAGTTCACTGTTGATCAAATTAGAAGTGACCCAAATCACTTGCTCTCACACTAAAGTCTATCTGAGTTGACTGACTCTTACACTTAGATCTGAGCCAATTAACTCCTTTTGATTTGGGAATCTTCCTTTATGACTGAACTTCATCTTCAATCCTGACCATTGATTGAAATCAATCTCAAAAGTTGATGGATTCTAGGAAAGTCTATTTAAGAGACTCTCATCTCTTCATTTTCGGGAGGATGAATTAGAATTTGCATCAAATTGCTGCCAAATTGCATACTCATTTAAGATTATTACATTCTCATAGATTTTCATTGTTAGCTTAAATCTCATCTAGATCTAATATGCATACATCTTTAGCATTGTTTCTTTTATATCTTCTTAGACTAGTTTGCATATCTCATTTTTAGATTAATTTGTATATTCACATAGAATAGTTGCATCTCATTTTCAAATCCTTCATTCTTAGAGGGTCTGGTTGCCTACACCTCAAATCTGAGGATATCAACGGGCAAAATCCCTTTAGATAGAAGGAAACAGGTTGACTTTTTGGATGATTTTTCAGATGGACAATCCAATGTTCATTCTGGGATGAATCCTCATATAAAGACTATGTTGAAGTGTGTGTGTGAAGCGTAAGGCCACATTCTGCATATACATTTTTGGAACCCACCATGGGGTAGAGAAAATCAAAATTTTTGGCCTCTTTCTACATTTTTAAAATCATTTTCGTGTTCTCTATCTGTACTATTCTGTACAGATTCAAGAATCTTTGCGTGAGACTATTCATTTTTGCACGAGGATCTAGAATCTTCGCACAAAGATTCTTTTCGTATCATGCAAGAAAGTTCCTAAGCATGAAAAACTTCATGCGGAACCTATTTTCTTTGTATGAGCCATAAAACAATTTTGCGTGGGCTCCAAACAATTTTGTGCAGCTCTGACAGAGATTTCACAAGAAATCTTGTGACAACAGTTTTAGTTTTAAGCATTATTTTTCGATCTTCAGATTGTTTTGATTTCACTAACGTGCTTGTCTTGATCTATTTCTTTGGATTTCTTGTAGCTTAACCATTATTTTTAGAACATCTTTCAAAGAATCCTTTTAAAACCCACTCGAAAATAGACTGATTGTTTTCTTATAGGACACTTGTCGAAGATACGCTTGTCAAAGACCATATTTCAAACCCACAAAAACAATGTGTGTCTTCTCTTATTGCTTTCAAAACTAGTCTAATTAGGGGCTTATGAACTTCCTAGGGTGCAAGATGGAAAAATAGGGGAATATGCTCTTCACTTCTTGGAGGTCATGACCATGAGTGAATCAGAAACCTAGATGCTTCCGAAAGATGGCATTCTGAAGAAGGCAAGCAGCTTGGTGGTTCTCCAAAGCTTGTTTTCTTCTATGATAAGAAAATGATTTCCTTTAAGGGAATCAAAATCTTTAAGGAAGAATGAGTTTGGATTGATTAAGGCAAGTCAGTAATTAACTTGTTTGGCATGTTTGGGTGAGGAAATAAGGTAGAGGATTATGCTCTTTCCCCTTGAGGGAAATCAAAAACTTAGACCCTTAGATCTAAACCACCAGTCCATGTCAATCCTTTAGAGGGCTTGCCGGAGTGATCCAACCTCTGGGAATGACCCAAGTGAGCACACTCCTATTGTCGTAGATTCCAACTCACTATAATCAAGATGCTTTGTAGAGTGAAAGACTCCAAAGCCAGATTAATTTCTTCCCCTTAATTCCTTATATCACATATCAAGGGGAAGCTCTGTTTATGCAATGGTCGGCGCTAACCCTTGGCTTGTTAATCAAGTAGTGTGTACTTTCAGATGCTGGTGTGGGCTGTTGGCCTCAACTCTACTTGTGGAGTCACCAGGGATTAATTCAAATAGAAGCCAAGTAAAAACCTCTTAGTTAGAAGCTGCCTGGTTCACCTCCAAAAGGAGGCATAATATTTGTGCAAGGAGGGGGAAGAATCTCTCCTATAGAACTCACCATAGGCATGCTACTAGATGTTTGAAGGTGGTATACATGTTCGTCCCCTGCCACAAGGGTGCTCATTCAGTGTATACTATTGAGTCCTTTGAATATACCAAAAACATGGGCACCTTGTAGGGGGTGACATGGTTGTGTGAGGTACACACATGTGCATAAGATGTGGGACAAAGGTTTTTCCTTCTCTACCAATTTTTATTTCTAGGGATAAAGCATGTTTGTTATCAAGTCATCAACAAAGTCCAAACTAGTTACGATAAAAAAAGGTCAAGACTCCCCTATCCTGTCGAGTTGCTTTGTCCTTGGCAAGATTGTTTTCAACTATTGCTTGCTTCCCACTGTCTTGTTTAAACACTTTGCCTAGATTGAAAGCTTGAAACTTTGTCCAAACATCTTGCGAGGTCAATCTCATTGTCTGTCCAATTGAACCTATCTCAAAAATCTATCTACTCTATCTGAAATGTCCAAAAATCTTGTCAAAATTAGTCGTTGTTGTGAAATTGGTCTACCTTCTCATGCGAAATCATTTTGTCCTCACATGAAATCATTTTTCCTCGCGTGGAATTAAACTGTTGCCATGAGTCTTCACATGATCCTTTAAACTTCCTCTTGTAAAATTAAATAATTGTCATTGACCTTTGTATGATATAGGAAACTTCTTTGCATGGCTTAGAAAACTTCCTCGCATGGCTTGTACAGGTTTCTTGCACGAAATCTTGTGTTAGCATTTCCACTTTTTGATCTGTTTTAGCTATTTGCGGCCTATACACTACCCTATTCTGCATCTGTTTGTTACTATATATCTATAAATAGTCCTAAAATAATATCACTTTGCTCAGTTAAATACTTGTGTCTCATACTTTGACTGGTCTCGTCTCTTAAGTTACCTTTTATGTTTATCTCTCAATGCTTGTCATACTTTGTGTAGCATTGGTCATAATCTCTGGCTGTTCCAGCCTTTAAATTAGACCATTTGTGCCTTAGTGAACAACATTCTTACTAATATCTTATCCTTTTTGAGACTCAATCTTAGTGTAGTCCTTGTCCAGACTCTCGTGCATACTGAGAAAAGCACTGAACTTGAAGGGTCTCATTTGGCACTGCACTCGTATATGCAACATAATAATAAGTTGCCCGAGCTGACTAAAAATGAACCTCATCTTGTGCCAACTCCAATCTCTGGTCTGTAGTCTCTATATGATATCTCCATTGATCTATCTCCTATTATCTCTCCACCAGCTATGCATCCTGAACTATCACTAAAATCTACAAGTCCCCAACTGCTGGGAGGCCTGACGAATCTGTTCTTGGTACCACCATACTATGTCCTGTACCCCACCTGCAAGTTGATTTGGCATGTCCTCATCAAGCATCTCAGGTGCCTACTGCTGTGGTGGTACCTACTACTATGGTGGTGCCTGTGGCTGTGGTGGGACCTCCTGTGGTGGAGCCTCCTACTATGAGGCTTCCTCCTCTATCCTCTACCTACGATACCAACTCTGTCTAGTCCCACTACCCCTGGCACCTAGGTTTGATCCCATCTACAGTAGAGGAATCTGCAGCTATTGTACCCAATGCCAAACCTGTGGCTGTTGCTATGGCTGACCTAGCAGCTGTGGCTATGCCTGCTGCTACTAAGGCACCTGCCTCTGTACCTGTCTTGCCATCCCCAATGGATCTATAAAGCGTGGGAATGGATGGCTGATCAAAAATGCCTAATACACAGGCGTCATCCCTACATCTACTACCTCTGCCAGGTAGTCCCACTAAACTATAGCTAGGCTACAAATATCTATCATGGACCACCCTGGATCCATTCTTGCTGGCCATCCTCACTCAACATCCTTCTGTAACCTGGCATAGGCACAATACTCAGGAGAAATGTCCTGTGGTCGACCATACTGATGCCACACTTGTGAAATCAAAAATCTCTCTATGACTGATGTGGTCCTGCCCACCAGAGGTTGAGAACTAAACATCCATGGTAGCTCTATGGGGGCATCATCCCAATCCTCTATCTCTCACCAAGGTTGCCATACAATAGAGACCAGGTCATCAAGATGTATCCTCCAATGCTCAATCTTACCCAGGTGGACCTAGGTAATGTGCACTTGATATCTACATATATAGGGCTCCATGGGCTCTCAGGCATCCTCATGAATTGAGCTACATATGGGAAGGTGCTCCCATGCCCATATCTATAAAATGTAGACTCCAGTTGCCATCTTCTTCTTCTTATGGAAGACTACCTCGTGCATCTCATGAAAAAGGTGGGCCAACATGCACTAACCCCATCCAAAGATCTTAGGTGCCTCCAACATCCCACGGAGCATGACTCCCCACCCACACTCCAAACCATGCTATCCTCTATCAGGACATAAGAAACAACTCAAAAATATAGCCAGTACAGATGCCAGCCTACATGTCAGTTTGTAGGTGTGCATCATCTCATCCCAACTGATGGCCCTACCCCTTGATAGCTCTCTCTCAAACACAATGGATAGTGCCTCTGTCCCTGCTTGGGGCATTGTATCAAAAACAAATTGGGCACCATGAAATGGGATCCTCAATATCCTCTATATATTCTCTAGGGTGATCCTCATCTTACCCATTGGCAAATGAAAGGTGTTCGTCTTTGAATGGAAATGCTTCACCAAAGCTATTAGAGAGCTGTGATTCACCATCATGGCTAGAATCTGACATAGTGAAGACAAACCCAATCGAGAAATGTGTGCCCGATCAACACCATCGAGACTTTGCAATAACTCCCCATATGGTGGGTAGTGCGATCTGAATGCAACATCACCAAAGACCTCCTACATGCACAACAAAAATGACAAACAAAACAATCAGTATCAAGTCAAAACAATACATCAAAACAAATTAAAATACAAATTTTGCACAACTTTTAAGCATGACTGTCACGAGATTTCGGACAAAATTCATGAAATCTCGCACGAAGTTAATGAAATTTAGCACGAAGTTCTCAAAGTCTCACGTGAAGATCTTAAATCTTGCTCGAAGAATCATGTCATCACGCAAGAAAAGATCTTTGCACGCAAGAAATAAATTCCTTTCATGTGAAGAATCTCGTTCTTCGTGTGAGAGATGAGTGCCTAGTGTGCAAAGATCATCCCCACTGTACACGAAGAAATAGTGCACCTTATTTGTTTGTGCAAAGAAAGAAGATCTTCATGTGAAAGATGATAGGTCTCAAATGAAGATCGATTGGACCTCCTAAAAACATGCTAATAAATGCAATAAATGACCTAGAAATGCATGAAAGAAGAAGTACGAAGGTAAGAAATTGACAACTCACCGGTGGTCCATAGTCTGCTGGCTGACTGTGATGTCTGGAGTGCTCGAACTGATGATATCTCACATTAACTACCATGTCTCTCTCAGAGCTCAAAATCACTAGAAGACAAAAGCACAAATGAGTTTGAAAATGACACCTTGGACCCTTATATAGGGGTGGACCTAATTTTTGAAAGTGCTTGAATTTGCATGAAAATCACCCCCTGGCTAATTGGACTGTTCTGGATCCATTTTCAGGATTGAATTCAAAATATGACACACCTAAATGCCTCAAAGATGTGTTTTAAAATATTGGGGATTGACACAATTAAATGCTTGTGCAGCTCAAATTTTTCTGATACTTTGTGATTCTTGAAATTGTTCAAATCTACATTTTTCATGTTTTCACAATTCATTTTGAAAATCTTCAACTCAAGTCAATTTTTCTTAATTCTAGTCAACTAATGGTCAAAATTGGTCTTCTGGACCTCAGAAGCATGCTAAATTGACTCTAAATCATCTTCTAATCATTTTGATCTCTTCCATATTCTACTAAATCGTGGATTTCTCCAATATCTCTTTATGCTGCCTGCATCATATTTTTGGTGTGTCATCATTCGATTTCGCTCTCGAGGGGGTAGGATGATTATATCATTGAACTAAATGTAACTCAATCTCAATCTCATCACTTGGGGCATTTGGTTCCCATCTTATGTCCTTATCACTTGGGGCATCTCATCACTCAAGGCATCTTGCTCCCTCTTATCTGGCATCTTTTCCATCTATCTTATCTTTTCATCAAATTGATTAACCTTATAACATCTCTTCTTAGAGTTTGATGGAAAGGTATTGGGACAATATAAACCCTAACTCCTGAGGATCAAGCCTTGTTCTGGGGATGATTCTATGACTCATGATTAGACCTTGTTATCTTTTATCAATCTCAGGTATATAGTTGTTCTATATGGATCCTTGAAGGTTAAGCTCTGTTCTGGAGATAATCTTCTAAATGCTATCAATCTTAGGTATCTAGGTGTTCTAACTAGATCCTTAAAGGTCAAAATTTTCACTGAAGAAACCTTTTAAATGCTATCAATCTCAGGTATCTAGGTGTTCTATTTGGATCCTTAAAGGTCAAACTTCACTCTGAAGAAACCTTTTAAATGCTTATCAATCTCAGGTATCTAGGTGTTCCATTTGGATCCTTAAAGGTCAAACTTCACTCTGAAGAAACCTTTTAAATGCTTATCAATCTTAGGTATCTAGGTGTTCTATCTAGATCCTTAAAGGTCAAACTTCATTCTGAAGAAACCTTTTAAATGCTTATCAATCTCGGGTATCTAGGTGTTCTATCTGGATCCTTAAAGGTCAAACTTCATCCTAAAGAAACCTTTTAAATGCTTATCAATCTTAGGTATCTAGGTGTTCTATATGGATCCTTAAAGCTTAAACTTTGTTCTAAAGGAAACCTTTAAAATGCTTATCAATTTTGGGTATCTAGGTATTCAACTTAGATTCCTTGGGATTAAGCTCTACTCTAGAGATAGTCCTTAAAAGCTTATCAATTGGTCTTCGTATCATCAATTTTGGAACCAATCTCATTTCTTGATCCTCACATCATGCTTTCTAATTTTATTTGAATTGAACGTACTTCTCACACATTCATTCAAAGAGGGGCAAAATGTAATACCTCAAAATTGGCTCATTGCCATGATCACCAATTCTGGTCTATTTTGATCATTTCTAAGACCTATTCTAATAGGCAATTCTCATTTTGCTACTTGCTACTTGACTTAATTATTGTTACCTCTGGTTTTTCCGCCAAAAGGTTTAAATTCAAATCCATGGCCTGTTCAATGGTTAGCCTAAAAAATTGTTATTTTAATGTCCCGACTCGCCAAAGTTTCTCTTTCATTAGATTTTAGATGGATCGACGGTCGGCGCGATCTCGTCATCGAAAGTTGCACGGGAGATAGTATTAGCGACATCGCGCTTGAATGACACGTGTTTGGTGGGCCCTACAGGTGGGTCACAATGGAGGGCGGTCGGGAAAGTTTTCCGGCGCTATAGGCGCTATCGCACGCCAACCGGAAAATCTCCATGGCGACATAGCGCTCGGCGGAGATGCTCACGTCGGCGGGCGAGTCACGTCGCCAAAAAAAAAAAAATGTTGCGACGATCGGGTAAAGTTTGGCAGGCCGGAGAAAATAGACGGCGAGAACTTCAGAAAAAATGTTGGGCCCCATTACGTACCTCATCTGCCCAGTTGGCGGAGCCCGTGTCACGGCAGCGAATCAAAAGGAACCATGCATAGAAAGGACACATCATCAGTTGGGTGCCATGGTGCTATGGAAATTTAACCTCGATTTTCCCATAGCGACATGGCGCCTGGTCGACACGTGGTCACCCTGTGAGGCCAAGTCGCAAGATTTCCTAGTGGTGTTCCGCTGGGCCAGTGAGGAACCACCGCGTGTAACTAGGCTGGAGTCTCTATCAGTACGGTTGGCACAATCAAGGTTTGCAATCTCCATCGTTAGATTTGATTGCATCAACGGATGGCACCATCTCACTATGGCAGAGATGTGCAGATATTATCATGGTGACATAGCGCCCACCCGCCGCATGGCCGTTCCATGGATCAGGTCTTGAGTTCACCAATCAGATGATGCCATGTGTATATGTCAAGACACAGAAACCAGCGGGCCCAGTAGTTTTAGGAGGGATGACGAGTAAAGTACGATGTCACTCTGATCATCAGATCTGCAAAGATCTACGGTTGGCGCTATCTCGCCATCAGGAGCTGCTCGGACTTTAGCATCAGCGACATAGCGCCCGTGTGCCACGTGTCCTAGCGGGGCTGCATTTCATGCCGTCAGAAGAAGATAGGGTGGGGTGACTGAAAAACCAATGGAGGGATGCCACGTGTTAGCAGGCTCAACGAATCAATAGGAATAGAGGGTTACAGAAGGTCAGGTTTTGTAACCGTCAGATGAGAAAAGATCAACAGTAGGCACCATGTCGCCTTAGCAAAGCTGCAAGATTTTTACCATGGCGACATCGCGCTCGATTGACACGTATCGGTGGGGTCAGGTCTCACTGGATGCATCATTGAGGTGGCGCCAATTCGGATGGGGCCCAGTCACAGAAAGGAGAGTCCGCGGCGAATCAGAAACAACCAAGTGTGCCGAGTCAGAACACGGATGCATCGAGGGGCCGAATTTCTTGATGCGATCAACACATTGAGGGGTCAATTCTCCACCATCAGATCTGCAGGAATCTAGGGTCAGCGCTATCTCGCCATGGAGGAACTGTGTGAATTTTACAATAGCGAGTTAGCGCTCGAAAGACACGTGTCCTCGCATTTTGGTTTTCAATGTGGCAATTAACTGATGGCCAACAGTTAGGTGATAAGGTGGCACAGTTAGTTCGATGAAGGCGGTCAACCGCGGAAGGACTCTCCAGGTGGCAAAAAAAAGGATTACGGTTGGCTCGCATGGCCTAGTCGGCATATAAGAAATTGGGTCGGCTAATAGGCCAGTTTGATTCATGAACCAAGATGCAAAGGTGATCGATGTATCTTAAGATTTGATCTTCGCGATCATTTTTGACCTACCAAGAATGAATGCAGGACATAAGGACACTCCACCCATCCGGTCGATCCATCTACCATGTCAAAGAATATTGTGGCACCGTTTCTATCTTCTCCAGGCTTTTCTCAGAAGAAATGAGATTTCTCAGTATGCAGGCCAGGATGTCAATCCAGATCCCCGATTGGATTCTCAAGATAGGAAGTTAATGCCAGTAGGTAAGAAGTGAATGTAACGCAAAAATCTTCAGTTGTGCCTGATCTATAAAGGCAGTTTTGTGATCTATTTTGAAGGTCGATTCTTCCTGATTTCCTCTGCTACTGCTTGCAGTGTAAAACCCCTTTATCTCTGAGCCATGTAATAGCCTGTATCATCTCTTTCAGCCATCAGTGTGAATGTGCAATCACTTTGCCTCCCATTGGTGTATTGTTGAGATCAATGATCTACATACTGTATCTATCTTTGGTCTATCGAATAATACATAAGTGAAATCTCCTTTTCCTAGTGTCATTCGATTGGTTTCTTCTGATCTGTATGTGATTACTAATCGATATAAGTCTGGATGTGTATGACTTTTGTATGTTATTCTGGTTTTGTAGTATATATATGGGCAGGAATGAATCTGAACACTCTGTCTTGGTGCATCACCGCCTTAGATTAGACTAGGTAGATTTGCTTTGACGCTCTCTTTCTCCCTTTCCCTTCTGAGAATAGATAGGTGCGCCCTGATAGTAAGAGGAAGCCGGCCTTCTCCGAAGACTCAACCTCATAGTTCAAGTCCCACAGCTTGGAGGTTGTTTCCATGTTTCACTAGGTTGTCCTTGCACATAGGCCTTGGACAAGGGTGCAAACCTATGTGACAACAGTTTTTGGCACGCCCGGTGGGACACCTATTAGAAGATTTCATGTCTACTGGTGTCAAAAGAAGAAAGAGCTTCTGAGATTAATGCTGAAGAAGTAGTGCTGGCTTCAGTATTCAAGCCTTCAAGAGGCTGATTCATTAAGTACTTGGCGACTTTGAGCATCAACAAATCTGGTTTCAGGCCAAAGTTGAAGAAATTCATGCCCAGAGCTGAAACAAGGGTGTCTTCTAGAGGTAATTTTCAATATCAAGAACTCTCACTTTCAAGTCCTAGAAGAAGGAGGGCTAGAGCTTCATTATCACCAGTTAGAGGTGGAGTAACAATCAATATACCTGTGAGATCTGTCTCTACTCCTCCTACTGTCCGAACTCAACCTAGATTGCCATCAGCACTCATCAATAGAACACTTGTTTATATGGCACAGCCAAGAGTTCATCCTTTTGCCACCTTTAATGGTGGAAGTCCTCTATTGTTAGCCCAAAGACATGATATACCAGTAGCTGCACTAAAAAGCATACCTGATTTTACTGGTGAAACTTCTATTTCCCCCCTAGAGCATATCCAAGAGGTAGCGAATGTCTGCAATATTCATGGTATTACAGAAGATGATGTTGCTGTCAGACTTCTAGCCTCATCTTTAAAAGGAAAAGCATTACAATGGTATAGAGGCTTAGCTCATGGTTCCATAACTGATTGGGATGGACTAGGAGTAGGATTATGCAAACATTTTGAGGATAAGAGTGACCATTTGTCACTATTAGAGCAGCTGACTACAATAAAAAGAGCCCCCCATTAATGTATGACTGAGTTTAATTATAGATTCCAAAAGACATGGGATAGAATACCTACTATAGTGAAACCTACCCCTGGCAATGCTTTCTTGCATTACCTTAGAGCTTTTAACAGTGATATTGCCACCACAATCCAAACTATGGGAGGAGATACATTACCTAATGCTTATGAGACATCCATAAAAGCTGAGAACATTCTAATACAAGGAGGAAAGTTGGCCCCAAGGCCTCCTATGCCTTTCTTTCCTGATGTTCCCAACCACCAACCAGCAATAGCCCCTCTCCCTACAATTTCTACATCGCAAGCCCTTACTCCAGTTCCCCAAGCTTCCACATCCTCAAACGGAATAGATGAACTCAAAGAAATGCTCCAAGGTCTAGTATTGAATGTAGATAAAAGAGAAAAGACCCTGGATAAAAAATTACAAGAGCAGGGGAGGGAGTTGAAGGACCAAGGGAAGAAACTAGAGGATAGTTTTTCTCTAATACAAAAGATGAGTAACAAGGTGGTGGCCCTAGAAAGACAGCAGGCCCAGGGTGGCAAGCCTCCCCAATTGCAATATCAGGCTCCAAGCAGTGGTAGGCCTCCTAATCAGTGGAATAGCTCTTTTGATTAGAATAGGCATAATAGTCATGCTTCTGCTTCAAGCTCAAATCAAAACAGAGCTATAGTCCCTCAAAATAACTTGGCCCAAGACCAAGATTTTTGTCCCTCATGTAACTATTCTTATACCTACTGCCTATGTCAGAAAGTAGAATCTTATTTGGCCCTAACTATCCAGGAGTCCACAGTAAAGCAATCACACAAAGAAGATCATCCCAAGGAAGCCTCATATGTTCGGAGGCAGGGTGGTTGTTCTTTTATGAATCACCAAATGGAGGAACATTGTAATGTAAACCAGGAATCCGTTGCTCATAACACAAGAAGCAAGAAGAGAGCTATGGAACATGTTGCTCCTCCTTCTCCTAAGCAGGCCTCAACTTCAAGTGTTATACCTAACACACAAACAACAAATGAGCAGACAAACACTTCACAACAGCAAAAGCAAGGTCTGAGAAATGAGGATGCAAGTGATCCTTTTGTTGCCCCATCTCAACCTCTTATAAGTGCAGCCCCCAAAGTTTCTACCAAAATTCCTAGTGCACCATTGAGTGTGGTAGAGAAAATGAAGAAGACCAATGTAAACATTTCCATGTGGGATGTTGTTGCTACCATACCAATGCAGAGGAAGATGCTGCAGCAAGAATTGGAAAGGATTGAGCCCAAGGATCGGTCATCTACCATGGAGAGTGCCACCAGTTTAGTACAACCAGTGGGAGATGTGGAGGCAAATAAAAAGGTTAGACCTCCTCCATTTTATGTTTCTCTGATTATAGGGGGCAAATTAGTCCATAATTGCATGATAGATTCGGGGGCTAGCAGCTCAGTAATGCCTAGGTGTGTTGCTGATGCTTTAGGGATGAGATATGAGCCTATTGTTAGGGATGTGTTACAACTAGATGGGAGTACTATCAAAACCGTAGGCATCCTTAGAAGTGTGGAAATGGCCCTACATGCATGCCCTGGTTGTATTGTGATTCAAGACATATCTGTTGCTGAGGTTAAGCCCTATTTTGCCATCTGTCTTTCGAGAGACTTCACTGCTCAAATTGGTGGATTCATATCTGCTGATTGGTCTTACATGTCATTTAAGACCAGATATGGGGCCAATGCTTCAATAAGAGCAGAACCTCAAGCCCTTCACCACACTGAACCCTACACTCCCAACTTCATCAATATGAATTGCCCTATCCTAGAGGTGAACAAAAATAACATAGTAAACGAGCCTGTCACTTCCATAGCAAAGATTCTTGATTTCTTCTTGGATGAGTGGGCAAATGCATGTCAATTTGAACCTATGTCAGAAACCCTTGAGACAGGCCTTAGTACGTATTGCATAATAGAGAAGGAGGTTCAAGTTCTTGACCTTGTTAGGACTAATGATGACATAAATGGAGTATGGAGTATGTACTTTGATGGCTCAAGGAATAGAAATGGATCAGGGGCTGGTGTTATGTTGATCTCTCCTACACAAATAAGATACTACTTCTCTTTTAGGTTTCAATTCAGTTGTACCAATAATGTGGCCGAGTATGAATCCTTGATCCAAGGTCTCCTACTTGCCCAAAAGAGGGGAATTCAAGCCTTGAAAGTATATGGGGACAACGAGTTGGTAGTGAACCAAGTGAGAAATTAGAATATCACCAAAAATGGCCTGCTCAAGTCTTATAAACATAGAGTTTGGGATTTTCTTGAGGGTTTCAATGCATTTAACATTCAGAGCATTCCTAGGAAAGAAAATAAACATGCTCACATACTTGCAGTAGTGGGTGCATCTTATGATGTGCCAGGGAATCTTGAGGAAGAAAAGAAAAAACAAATAAGGGTAGTTGTGAGGCCTGCTGTTCCTGATAATAATACTCATTGGCAAGTGTTCGAGTCTGATGAGCAAATTGTAAGCTTCTTGCAGAATGAAGCAAAATTTTTAGAGAGAAGTTAGCTAAGACTACAAGATCAATATGGTGATCAGATCATTCATCTCAGTTCCAACAAGCTGCCCAAGGGTCTCATTACCTTGGAGAGCATCTTTAATCCTGATGACCATGCCCCAGTTACTATTGCTGATGGAAAATCTCTTAACATGGGGAAGGTTTGTTCTAAAGCTGAGCAAGAAGATTTCATTCATCTATGTCAAGAATTTAGTGATGTATTTGCTTGGACATATGATGATTTAAAAGGGTTTGACCCTAGTTTGTTTCAGCATACCATAGATTTAGTTGATAGGGTCAAACTAGTAAGGCAAAAATAGAGGCCAGTGAATCCCAAGATTGAACCTTTAATGAGGAAAGAACTATCCAAACTGATTGAGTCTAACATAATTTTTCCTATCAAACACTCATCATGGGTAGCTAACCTTGTCCCTGTGAGGAAGAAGAATGGAGAAATCAGATTGTGTGTGGACTTTAGGGATCTCAATCAGGCTTCCCTTAAAGATCACCATCCTCTCCCTTCTATGGAGAAAATTCTGTCCAAGGTCAGTGGGTCAAGGAGATTCTCTTTTCTTGATGGGTTTTCAGGTTATAACCAAGTGCTGGTTAAGGAGTCTGATAGATACAAGACAACATTTACTACTAAATGGGGCACCTATGCTTATTGCAAAATGCCATTTGGATTAACAAATGTAGGTGCCACATTCCAAAAGGCAATGGAGGTAGCTTTTAGAAGGTTAATTGGAAAATTTGTCTTGGTATACCTCGATGATATAACTGTGTATTCCAAGGATGTGGAGGATCATCGTGATCATTTGAGACAGGTATTTCTAAGATGTAGAGAGTTTGGGGTATCTCTCAACCCAGCCAAATGTGTCTTTTCTACAAACCAGGGAAAACTATTGGCACACATTGTATCTAAGGATGGATTGACCGTTGACCCAGAAAGAACAAAAGAAATACTTGCCCTTCCTCTCCCTAAACATAAGAAAGGGCTACAAAGTTTCCTTGGTAGGATAAATTTTGTAAGAAGGTTTATTCCTAATCTTGCCACCATGGTGAAACCCCTTACAGCCATGCTCAAGAAAGATATGGTCTTCTCATGGACCAAGGAGGGGAAGGAGAGTTTTGAAAAGATCAAGGCAGCCATAGCATCGGCCCCTACCCTCATGAACCCAAAATTTGAGAAAGATTTCATCCTCTACACTTTAGGTGGTGAGTCAAGTATCTCTGCTGTCTTGACCCAAACAAATGACAAGAATGAGGAGCAGCCGATAGCCTTCTTTAGTGAAGGGCTTAAGGAATATGAAGATAAGTATAGCTTCATTGAGAAGCAAGCCCTTGTAGTCATTAGAGCCTTGAAGAAGTTCAGTCACCTCTTATCCCATAATAGGATCCATTTGTTGGTACCCCATGCAAGTGTAAAAGACTTCCTGTTAAACAAAGATGTCAGTGAGAAGAGAGCTAGATGGATCACTAGGGTAATGGAATATGATGTTGACATTCAGATTACCAAATTGGTAAGAGGAAGAGGATTATGTAAAGAAATGTTATCAGATCAGAACTCAGATGAAGAAGTTGCCATGGTGATAGCAGAGCAGTAGGAGGAAAGGTACATTGATGGTCCAAGGAGCTGGATAAATGACATGAAGAATTTCTTATTAGGGAATGGATACCCTCAGAGATTGGACAGAACTAAAAGAAGACAATATAGACTACAATCCATCCCCTATGTCGTGATTGACAATATCCTATTCAGGAGGGATTTTAATGGGACCCTGTTGAGGTGTGTTGAAGAGGATCAGGCTAAAAGGGTGATTAAAGAACTCCATGATGGCCCTGATGGCGGCCACTTCTCTGCAAGAACAACTGCTATGAAGATCATGAGGGCTGGATATTATTGGCCATCTCTGTTCCATGATTGTTACAGGTATGTGAGGAAATGTGAGAAATGTGCTTTTTTCTCAGGCAAACAGAGACTTGCAGCTCTTCCTCTTCATCCTATTTAGGTGGATCAACCCTTCACTCTAGTGCAGGTCATAAATGGATCTTGGATGCTACTGATTATTTCACTAGGTGGACAGAGGCAGTTGCCTTGAAGGATGCCACAGAGCCATCGGTTGTTGAATTCCTTGATGGAATTGTATCTAGATTTGGTGCTCCTTCTACTATTATCTCAGATAATGCCAAGTCTTTTGTTGGAACCCAAATTTGTGTATGGGCCATGAATCACAATATCTACCTGAGCACATCATCGAACTACTATCCTCAGGGTAATGGTTTGGTTGAATCTTCCAACAAGAATCTGATCAGAATTATGAAGAGGACGATAGAAGACAATCAAAGGACCTGGCACAAGAAATTAAGGACTGCTCTGTGGGCTGATAGGATAACACCCAAGAGATCTATTGGGAATTCACCTTTTGTGCTAGTATATGGTAGGGAAGCTAGACTCCCAATCTCATTGGAGTTCCCATCCTTGGAGTTGGCTCATCAGCTGGAACTAGTTGAAGATGATGCCATGTCAGTAAGAATAGCAGAACTAATTGAGTTGGAAGAAAAGAGAAACAAAGCCATGAAAACTCTAGAGATTCACCAGCAACAGATGAAGAGGAATTTTGACAAGAAGGCAAGGGCCAGAATCTTCAAAGAGGGAGATTTAGTTCTCAAGTGGGACTCAGACCGAGAAAAACCAGGAAGGCAATCCAAATTTGGCCCATTATGGAGTGGCCCTTATCTGATTTCCAGTTGCAAACAGGCCAACGCATTCCAGCTAAGCAGGCCAAGTGGTGAAGTTCTACCCATTCCAGTCAATGGGATCTATCTGAAGCCCTGTTTCTGAAGGGTTGTGAATCCATGTACATAGTTAATCTAGTTGCTTCCTACTTGTTTCTGTTTTGCAATAAGTGCACGAGCACATGGCTCTCTTCGTGAGTCATTTTTGACATGTCTCATGCTACTGAGGAGGTCCTATTTTTTGTTTCCAATTATAGAAGCAGAGCTAGAACCTTAAGGGTTTTTAATGTTTTGATTTCCTCTTTAAGGGTTAGGGTTCTTGCAGCTCTCAGCTTTGTGCCTCCTGGTCCTCTTTCTGACTCCATAGCCCAATGGATCATTCTTAGGCACTGGTCATGCACTGAGCAGGCTCATGCCCCCTGTGAGTCGCCAGAAGTGTTACCTCTGGTTTTGTTGCCAAAATGTTTAAATTCAAATCTGTGGCCTGTTCAATGGTTAGCCTAAAAATTTTTTATTTTAATGTCCCGACTCGCCAAAGTTTCTCTTCCATCAAATTTTTGATGGATCAATGGTCGACGCGATCTCGTCATTGAAAGTTGCACAGGAGATAGTATTAGTGACATCGCGCTTGAACGACACGTGTTTGGTGGGCCCTGCGGGTGGGTCAAAACGGAGGGCGGTCAGGAAATTTTTTCGGTGCTACAGGCGCTATGGCGCTATCGCACGCCAACTGGAAAATCTCCATGGCAACATAGCGCCTGGCAGAGATGCTCACGTCGGCGGGCGGGTCACGTCGCCAAAAAAAAAAAATGTTGCGACGATCAGGTAAAGTTTGGCGGGTTGAAGAAAATACATGGCGAGAACTTCAGACAAAATGTTGGGCCCCATTACGTACCTCATCTGCCCAGTTGGCGGAGCCCGTGTCACGACAGCGAATCAAAAGGAACCATGCATAGAAAGGACACATCATCGGTTGGGTGCAATGGCGCTATGGAAATTTAACCTCAATTTTCCCATAGCGACATGGCGCCTGGTCGACACGTGGTCACCTTGTGAGGCCAAGTCGCAAGATTGCCTAGTGGTGTTCCGCTGGGCCAGTGAGGAACCACCGCGTGTAACCAGGCTGGAGTCTCTATCAGTATGGTTGGCATAGTCAAGGTTTGTGATCTCCACTGTCAGATTTGATTACATCAACGGATGGTGCCATCTCGCTATGGCGGAGATGCGCAGATATTATCATGGCGACATAGCGCCCACCCGTCACGTGGCTGTTCCATGGATCAAGTCTCGGGTTCACCAACTGGATGATGCCATGTGTATATGTCAGGACATGGCAACCAACAGGCCTAGTAGTTTCAGGAGGGACAGCAAGTGAAGTACAATGTTGCTCTGATCGTCAGATCTGCAAAGATCTACGGTTGGCGCTATCTCGCCATCAGGAGCTGCCCGAACTTTAGCATCAACGACATAGTGCCCGTGCGCCACGTGTCTTGCTAGGGCTGCATTCATGCCGTCAGAAGCAGATAGGGTGAGGTGACTGACCAACCAACGGAGGGACACCATGTGTTAGCAGGCCCGGCGAATCAATAGGAATGGAGGGTTACAGAAGGTCAGGTTCTATAACCGTTAGATGAGAAAAGATCAATGGTAGGCACCATGTCGCCTTAGCAAAGCTGCAAGATTTTTACCATGGCGACATCGCGCCCGATTGACATGTATCGGTGGGGTCAGGTCTTGCCGAATGCATCATTGAGGTGGCACCGATTCGGATGGGGCCCAGTCATAGGAAGGAGAGTCCACGACAAATCAGAAACAACCAAGTGTGCTGAGTCAGAACACGGATGCGTCGAGGGGCCAAATTTCTTGATGCAATCAGCGCATTGAGGGGTCGATTCTCCACCATCAAATCTGTAGGAATCTAGGGTCGGCGCTATCTTGCCATGGAGGAACTGCGCGGATTTTACAATAGCGAGTTAGCACTGGGAAGACACGTGTCCTCGCGTTTTGGTTTTCAACGTGGCAATTAACTGACGGCCAACGGTTAGGTGATAAGGTGGCACAGTTAGTTCGATGAAGGCGGTCAACCGTAGAAGGACTCTCTAGGTGGCAAAACAAAGGATTACGGTTGGCCCGCGTGGCCTAGTTGGCATATAAGAAATTAGGCCAGCTAATAGGCCAGTTTGATTCATGAACCAAGATGCAGAGGTGATCGACGTATCTTGCGATCTGATCTTCGCGATCATTTCTGACCTACCAGGAATGAATGCAGGACATAAGGACACTCCACCCATCCGGTCGATCCATCTACCATGTCAAAGAATATTGTGGCACCATTTCTATCTTCTCTAGGCTCTTCTCAAAAGAAATGAGATTTCTCGATATGCAGGCCAGGATGTCAATCCAGATCCTCGATTGGATTCTCAAGACAGGAAGTTAATGCCAGTAGGTAAGAAGTGAATGTAATGCAAAAATCTTCAGTTGTGCCTGATCTATAAAGGCAGTTTCATGATCTATTCTGAAGGTTGATTCTTCCTGATTTCCTCTGCTACTGCTTGCAGACTTGCAGTGTAAAACCCCTTTATCTCTGAGCCATGTAATATCCTGTATCATCTCTTTCAGCCATCAGTGTGAATGTGCAATCACTTTGCCTCCCATTGGTGTATTGTTGAGATCAATGATCTGCATACTGTATCTATCTTTGGTCTATCAAATAATACATAAGTGAAATCTTCTTTTCCTAGTGTCATTCGGTTGGTTTCTTCTGATCTATATGTGATTACTGATCGATATAAGTCTGGATGTGTATGACTTTTGTATGTTATTTTGGTTTTGTAGTATATATATGGGCAGGAATGAATCTGAACACTCTGTCATGGTGCATCACCGCCTTAGATTAGACTAGGTAGATTTGCTTTGATGCTCTCTTTCTCCCTTTCCCTTCTGAGAATAGATAGGTGCGCCCTGATAGTAAGAGGAAGCCGGCCTTCTCCGAAAACTCAACCTCATAGTTCAAGTCCCACAACTTGGAGGTTGTTTCCATGTTTCACTAGGTTGTCCTCGCGCATAGGCCTTGGACAAGGGTGAAAACCTATGTGACAACAATTATCAAATGTAGAAAATCTAAATCTGCATTCATCATACTCTTTATTTAATTCCTAAAGTACTGATTCATATTAGTCACATTAAACCTACTGATTACAATTTAATTTAATTTAAAGTATTTACACTTTAATTAAATTAAATTATTTCCTAAGGTTCATGTACTAAGGAATTGAATTAATTTAATATAATAAATACGCCTATTTTTAATTAATTAAACAAAATTATTTAATTAAATGGAAAGCTATTTCTAATTAATTAAGCAAAGTTATTTAATTAAATAGGAAGTCATTCCTAATTAATTAAATGAAGTTATTTAATTAAATAGAAAAGTATCTCTAATTAATTAAATGGAATTATTTAATTAAATAGAAAAGGTATTTATGAGAGCATATCTCATTTTATTAAATTAAATATCTCTCTAAAATCTCTCTTCAGTTCAAAAAGGAAAATTCCTATTTCATTGCTGATCAAATTAGAAGTGAGTTAAATCACTTGCTCCCACACACCTCAACAAGAGTGTTATCACCGATCAAAATAAAAGGAATAGTACATGGCTCCAAGGATGCAAGTTCTTCCTTAGATGAAGCCATGTGGTGCGAAGCACCCGAATCAAGAACCCAAGTGGATGGTGAGGAAGCAACTGCAAAAAGGGCCTTGCCCTTTTCTTTCCCCTTGCCGTCTTCTTTTTCCTTGTTAGAACCTTCATTAGAACTTTGTTTGATAGACTCAGGAACACTGATATTATTCTTCTCAAGAATTTATGTTAAGTGATCAAGTTGTTTCTGCAAACATTTATGTTCATCATGACCAGGTCTTTTACAATAGGCACATTTGACCTTTTCTTTCTTAGGCTTATCACCCTTGGAAGATGGTGTATCAATAGTTGCTTTTGAAGAAACCAACATCTGATCCTTCTTCTCCTCACTATTCTTTTGTTTCTTGTCCTTACTATTGTTGTTACTACTTTGTCCTTGATGTTCTTTTGTGCCTTGGTTGGCAGCCAAGACATGTGACTTAGAGGACTTAAGAATACCCATCTGGATTAGATTATCCTGTTCTTGAGTGAGATTGACAGCAAAATCATCTAAAGATGGCATGATGAATTGAGTACCAAGTGCACCCTTAGTAGCATAGAAGGTAGAGACAAACATAGAATATTCTAAACTTAGCTTAGAGAGAATGCTAAGAATTAGTTGTTCATCTTTCTTTTCAATTCCACATTTTTTTAACTGCAGCCTTAGTGATTTCAATTTGGTGAAGAAATCTTGGATTGTGTTGAAATTGCCTAGACTCAATCTAATTAATTCATTTTCCAACATATGACCCCTCATTGAATCTTGTGTGCCAAATAGTGTTTCTAGCTTTGTCCATACTTCATTTGGTGTATCCAAAGACTCAATGTGAAATAGCAAGTCAGGAGAAACAAACAAACACAATGTTCCAAATGCCTCATCACATTTGTTAAACCACTTAGGCTTATCTTCATCTTTAGCAAGTTCAGTTTCAAGTCCCATAGTTATCCTATTTAATCCAACTTTCCTTAAGTGAATTGTCATGCATGATTTCCACTCAAAGTAATTGTATGGAGTTAGGATGGGCATATTTGTTTGATCCATGATGAAGAAATGCAAAGAAGAAATGCTAGAAAGAAGAGAACCTAGCCACGACAATGCCCCCCCCCCCCCCCCCCCCTCCCCCCCCTTTTTTTTTTACTCAATCAAAGAACCTAAAATCTACTCTTGCACATAGAAAAGCTCTGATACCATGGTAGAATCTGATAAGATTAGTAACCCAAAAAACTAGTGCAAAGAGTAAATGTCTAAACTATGAATGCAAATGATACAAAATCAAAATAGCATCATAGAGTTAGTCTCCAAGAGAGTAATGCAAATGCTGGAAGCAAAATAGCATTAAGAGGATGCAAAAACAATAGATACAAATACAAGCTAGGTAGCATGCTTATATAGGCTAGGAAGAGGGAGGAGGTGCAACACCAACCAATGAGGAGCAACCATCTATCAGACTAAAGATAGCAAAGTATCTTCCCAAGATAGCTAATGGATGCTCACATGTAGGAAGGTGACACCTCACAACCATTCACCTAATAAGACATGCTTTATTAACCTAAGCGAGATTATTAAAAGTGTAGGAAAAACCTAGCAAAATAGGAAAAATAAAAAATTACACTAACAATATGTTCTTAGACTAGTTTGCATATCTCATTTTTAGATTAATTTTCATATTCACATAGAATAGTTGCATCTCATTTTCAAATCTTTCATTCTTAGAGGGTTTAGTTGCCTACACCTCAAATTTGAGGATATCAACCGGAAAAATCCCTTTAGATAGAAGGCAACATGTCAACTTGTTGGATGATTTTTGGATGGACAATCCAATGTTTATTCTGGGATGAATCCTCATATAAAGACTATGTTGAAGTGTGTGTGTGAAGCGTAAGGCCACATTCTACATATACACTAGTAAGTAGCAGGTTTGAGATCATTTTCAAAATAATGATTGTTCCATTATAGGTTCCATTGATCTAATCTCAACAGTCTCACAAAACTGCTTTGAACAATTTGATCTCAAAAATTCCCTCTTTAGCATTGGTGGCAAACCAATATCAACAAAAATAAAATAATAATAATAAATAGCTCTAAAATTTCTCCCTCTATCAGTAAATGTCCTTCCTCTCTATAAGGTAATGTAATCTTTTTCAATATCCTCCAATGTATCTTCTCCCTTTGAGTTATATCTTCTCTTCTTAGGAATTTCTTTCTTTTACCTATATCTCACTCTATATATCTCCCTCTTTGACAAAAATGCCAAAAAATTGTCATCTTTTCATTTAGATATAATCAATTTAGGATCTCCCTCTGTCACCTTGCATGTGATAGTAAATCTTCTAATTTAGCTCTATCATTTATTTAGGAAGCTCCTAAAGTAAGATTTATTGCATCAAGTTGTAAGATAGAACATTAAACTTAGTTGATGTAGGGTAGTACTCATGCTTCTCAAGTAGCTTTGGTTAGGAGTATCACCCATAGTTTACCTCTACAATATTCATGGGCATCCTTAGGTAAAGCCTTTGTGAATTTATTAGCTATCAATTCTTTTGTATTCACATATTCCATTCTCACTTCTTTGTCTTGAACCAGTTCTCTCAAGTAATGCTACTTGATTGCAATGTGCTTTTTCTTTGTGTGCATCATAGGGTTCTTAGATATATTTATAGAACTTGTATTATCACAACAAAGCACCATAGGTTTAATAATTTCTTCCTTTATTCCTTTGAGTAGTTGTTTGATCCATACTATATTAGTACAATTCATTGGAGTAGCCACATATTCATCTTTAGCATTAGATTGAGATATAAAATTTTTTTTCTTACCAGTCCATGAGACTAATCTCTTTCCCAAGAAAAATGCTCTTCCACTTGTACTTTTTTTGTCATCCATATTTCCATCCCAACCAACATTAATGTAGGCTCACAATTCAAATTTATCATTCTTCTTATAGTATAGACTATAATCTTTTGTCCTTTTAGATATCTCATAATTTTTTTAACAACCATAAAATGATTCTCCATAGGATTTGTAGAAAACCTTGCAACAATCCCAATAGCTAGACAAATGTTAGGTCCGCTATGTACTACATATTGCAACTTACCAATCATAGACTTGTACAATGTTTGATTCACTTCAGAAAAATCATCAATCTTTGAAAGTTTATGTCCTATGACCATAGGAGTGCTAACTAGTTTTAAATCCTCTTGATACAGAAGCATCTTGGGTTGCCTTGTTATCCTACTCATTTTTGTTCAATCTACAAGTTGGTGCCTAGAAAATCCTTCATGCCTAGCAATTCCTTCATGTGCCTAGCAAATCCTTCATGTACCTAGCAATTCTTTCATGTGCCTAGTTACTGTAGCAAATCTTTAATGTGCTTAGCAATTCCTTCATGTGCCTAGCAACTCCTTCATGTGCTAAGTTACTATAGCAATTTCTTCATATGCCTAGCAATTCTTTCATGTGCCTAGCGACTCCTTCATGTGCCAAGTTACTGCAATAATTCTTTTATAATACTAGAAATTCCTTCATCTGCTAGGTTACTGTAGCAATTCCTTCATGTGCTGAGTTACCGAGTGACTCTTCATGTGTTGAGTTACCTAGTGAATGCGGAGCATCAACATTTGGATGCAATTTCTATGAGTTGACTTGTGGGATTTATTTTGATTGTGACATTTATGTTAAGATATTTTCTTGGAATGTGTCTAAACCATTGTTGGGTTGACCTTCCTCTTATGTAATGTTTTAGAATAATCTATAAGTAGTTTTGGCAAGTATATATAGAGTGTTTGGCTTAGAGTTAGGAAAGTTTTTGGGAAGAGAAAAGAAAGTATAACTCAAAGGAAAAATTTACTGTTGGTATTTGTATTTGACCATAACTCAGAAGGCCTTACAGTTGGGCATGTATGAACATATTTTGGTGAATCAATAAAACTATTTCTCTTCTTTCTCCTTTGGTTGCTATTCCTTTTGTTTTCTTTTGTTGTGTTAACTTTTGCAAGGTGGTTTGGATAGCTGGGTGAGCCTTTGGCCCTAATTATTCATCCTTTGCCTAGATCAGTTGGTATCAGAGCCTGAGGTTTGTCCTTGTGGAGATTGGATTGTGTAGAACCCTAATTTGGATTTGGTTGTAGGGTGGTAGATCTACAAATTTGATCTATAACTTGCAAAGGGTTACGATCTTGCAAGAACCTGATTTGTAAAGATGGTTCATGGTAGAAGAAATACTGATGATGCTATATTGGATCAATTGAGACTAATTATAGATAGATTAGATGTTGTGGAGACAACCTAGAGGAGAGGAGCACATCTTGCTGATGAAGCAGAAGCATCAAACCATAATCCAAAACTTGAAGAAGATCAAGATGAGGAAAGATTGTTGTGAGTGTTCTCTAGGGAAAATTCAAAGCCTACTGTAGAAGTTGTTCCTTATGATGGAGAATTCGATGCCAATGCTGTGTTCAATTGGATCTCTCATATGGAGAAGTTCTTTGAGTAAAGGTGAAGATTGCAATCACTAGGTTGAAAGGTCATGCATCACTATGGTGGGAGCACTTGCAAACTGATAGACAAAGGAGAGGAAAGGAGAAGATCAAAACTTGGCCAAAGATGGTGAAAAAGGTAAAGAACAAATTCCTCCTTGCTGATTACCAAGTTAGCTTGTTGAGAAAGATGCAAAATTTGAAACAAAAGGATATTGTAATATTTTTCTAGATTTGGTCATGTTAAGATTTTTACCATCAACATTTCGAATCAGACCATGTGATCCATCATCAAGATGAAGAGCAAGAGAAGCAATCTCAACACAATCGAATCCAGAAACATATTACAATGTCCATTTGTTTCAAATTTTGCATATTTCTCAACAAGCTAACTTGGTAATCAACATGGAGGAATTTTTTCTTTACCTTGTTCACCATCTTTGGCCAAGTTTTGATCTTCTCCTTTCCTCTCTTTTGTCTTTGCTTCTCTTGCTCTTCATCCTAATGATCGATCATGTAGTGTGATTTGAAATGTTGATGGTAAAAATCTTAACACAATTGAATCTAGAAACATATTACAATGTCCTTTTCTTTCAAATTTTTCATCTTTCTCAACAAGCTAACTTGATAATCAGTAGGGAGGAATTTTTTCTTTACCTTGTTTGCATCTTTCTCAACAAGCTAACTTGGTAATCAGTAGGGAGGAATTTGTTCTTTACCTTGCTCACTATCTTTGGCCAAGTTTTGATCTTCTCCTTTCCTCTCCTTTGTCTTTGCTTCTCTTTCTCTTCATCTTGATGATGGATCATGTAGTTTGATTCAAAATGTTGATGGTAAAAATATTAACACAATAGAATCTAGTAACATATTACAATGTCCTTTTGTTTCAAATTTTGCAAAGACAAAGGAGAGGAAAGGAGAAGATCACAACTTGGCCAAAGATGGTGAACAAGGTAAAGAACCAATTACTCCCTGCTAATTACCAAGTTAGCTTGTTGAGAAAGATGCAAAATTTAAAACAAAAGGACATTGTAATATGTTTTTGGATTCAATTGTGTTGTAATTTTTACCATCAACATTTTGAATCACACTATGTGATCCATAATGACTGTGTTTTGCTTCTCTTGCTCTTCATGCTGACAATGGATCACATAGTGTGATTCAAAACATTAATGGAAAAAATCTTAACACAATAGAATCTAGAAACATATTACCATATAATGGATTGTGGAAATTTGTTCTCTTTAACAAAAGGACATGACTGTGAAAGAATACACTGAGGAATTCTATAGATTGGACATCAAACCTAGACATGTGGATGATGATGTTGAGAAAATTGCAAGGTACATTAATGGATTGAGATCTAAAATACAATATGAAATAATTTTTGTGAAGTTGGAAAGTGTAGAAGAATCATATCAATATGCCTTGAAAGCTGAGGAGATCTTTTGAATGCAGACCTTCTAAAAGTGGGCAAGGTAATAGAAATGCTACAATTCAAGGAGATGATGAGCGTTCACCAAGTGGACCTGAGGTTGGAGAAAATCTAATGGTGAGAAGAACCTTATGTAATAAGGGAAGTGATGAAGAACCTATTTTGAGGAGAAGTCGTTTCAAGGCAAGATGTAAGATGGCTAGAAAATGCTACAAGGTGATCATTGACAGTGGAAGTTCTACAAATCTAACATCAAAAGAGCTGGTTACCAAGTTGCAATTGTAGAGGTTGAAACATTCCAAACCTTATCATGTTTCATGGATCAAAGATGAACATAAGATATTGGTTAGTGAGAAATGCCTTGTGAAGTTCTAAATTGGACATTACTTTGATGAAGTTTTGTGTGATATTATGCCCATGGATTGTTGACATATTTTGTTGGGTAGACTTTGGCAATATGATAGATATGATGTACATAATGGAAGATTGAATCAATATACTCTTTGGGTAAATGGGAAGAAACAAACATTGCTACCTTTGATTGAAAGTCTAGATGAGGTTAGTTGAATTACAATAAAAGTTTTCATGATTAATGGGAAACAATTTAAAAAGGAAGTAAAGAAGAATCAAGTCTGTTTTGCCATATTTCCTAGAGGACCGAGTGTTGGTAGTAATGATCGAGTAGCAGAAGTTGGTAATGACAAAGTGACAAAAAAAATTGCAAAATTGCTTAATGATTACAATGATATTGTTACTGATGATATTCTTGATGGTTTACCTCCAATAAGAAGTATAAGTCATTGTATGGATTTGATTCCTAAAGCTAGTTTTCCAAACAAAGCACCATATAGATTGACACCTACAGAGAATGAAGAAGTTAACAAACAAGTGCATGAGTTGTTGTAGAAAGGTTTGATCAGAGAAAGCTTCAGTCCATGTGTTGTACTTACTATATTAGCACCTAAAAAAAATAGAGAATGGAGAATGTGTATTGATTCCAGAGCTATTAACAAGGTAACAGTGAAATATAAGTTTCCTATGCCAAGGATGGATGACATAATGGATTGTTTGAGTGCAGCAAAGTATTTTACCAAGATTGATTTCAAGAGTGGCTATCATAAAATTAGAATTAGAGAAGGTGATGAATGGAATACTGATTTCAAGACAAAAGATGGTTTCTATGAATAGTTGGTTATGCCTTTTGGTTTGACTAATGCACCTAGTACTTTCATGAGGTTGATGAATCAAGTTCTGAAAAGATTCTTGGGTAAGTTTATGATTGTTTATTTGGATGATATTCTGATATTCAACAAGACTAAGGAAGAATATCTTGAGCATATTAGACAAGTATTACAAATGTTGAAAGAGGAAACTTTGTTGATTAATCTAAAAAAAGTGTTCTTTCATGCAAGAGGAGATTGTGTATTTGGGATTTGTGATTTCAACTAATGGATTAAAGATGGATCCTGAGAAGGTTAAAACCATTTTGGAGTGGCCTACACCTAAGAACGTGGGTGAGGTAAGATCATTTCATGGTTTGGTTAGTTTTTACAAAAAATTTATAAAGAATTTCAATGTTGTTTGTAATGCTATGACTGAAACAATAAGGAGATAAAAAGGAATTCAAGTGGACACATGGAGCTGATAAGAGTTTTGAGACTTTGAAATAAAAGGTTGCTAAATTACATGTATTGGCTTTACCTGATTTCAACAAAGTATTTCAAGTTGAATGTGATGCAATAGGAGCTATATTAAGTCAAGAAGGTAAACTTGTTGCTTTCTTTAGTGAAAAGTTGAATGATGCTAAAAGGAAATATTATGTGTAAGATCAAGAATTTTATGTTATTGTCCAAGCATTGAAGAAGTGGAGATGTTATTTTATTCCTAAAGAGTTTGCACTATATACTAATCATAAAGCTTTACAATACTTGGGAAGTCAACATAAATTAAATCAAAGACATATGAAGTGGGTTGTTGTAGAGTTTTACATTTGTGATCAAACATAAGAGTGGAGTTACTAATAGAGTTGCTAATGCATTGAGTAGAAGACGTTCCTTGTTGATTGAAATGAAGGTTGAAGTTCTTGGTTTTGATGAAATGAAAGAGTTGTATGATGCTGATCCTAATTTTTCTGAGGTGTGGAGAGAGTGCATAGCACCAAATTTGATAGATTATATAAGTAAGTATGATGAATATTTCATTCAAGAAGGTATGTTGTTCAAAGTATTTAGTTGTGTATTCTTAGAGGTTCTATGAGGTTGAATCTGATTAAGGAAAAGCATAGTGGTGGATTAGATGGACATTTTGGAATTGATATGACATTGAGTTTGTTGAAAGAGAAGTATTATTGGCCACAAATGTATAAGGATGTTCAGAAATTTGTAAAGAGTTGTGGAGTTTGTAAAGTTGCAAAAGGGGTGAGTCAAAATACTAGTTTGTATACACCTATTACTATTCCTAAGAAACTTTGGATTGACATCAGTATAGATTTTGTTCTTGGATTTCCTAAGATGATGAAAGGGTATGATTCCATATTTGTTGTAGTGGATAGATTTTCTAAGATGGCTCATTTCATACCATGTAAGAAGACATCAGATGCTGAGCATGTTGCTAAATTTTTCTTTAAAGAGATTGTGAGATTGCATGGATTACCAAGAAGTATTATTTCTGACAGAGATAGTAAGTTTGTTGGTTATTTTTGGAAGACTTTGTAGAAGAAGATGGGTACTGAGCTGAAGTTTAGTTCACATTCCAACCATAGATAGATGGACATACAGAGGTTTTGAATAAAAGGTTGGGTAATTTACTGAGATGTTTAGTTGGGAATAAGTCAAGTAATTGGGAGATGGTATTGGCACAAGCTGAATTTACATATAACAATTCTATGAATAGGAGTATATGGAAGACATTTTTTGAGATTATTACTGGAATGCATCCTAGAGGTATATCAAATTTGAGAATGTTGCTAGTGAAGAAAAGAAAAGCACTGTAGGAGAATAATTTGCTGATTTTAAGGAGTCTTTGCATAAGGAAGTGAAGTTGAGATTGGAACAAAGTAATTAGAAGTATAAGGAGAATGATGATCTATCTAGAAGACACCATGATTTTTAAGTTGGTGATGAGGTGATGGTTCATCTGAAAAAAGGAAGATTCCCAATTGGAACATATAGTAAGCTGAAGATGAAAAAATTTGGACCTTGTAAGATCTTGAAAAAATTTGACAGTGGTAATGCTTATGAAGTTGAGTTACCTGATAACATGGATATATCTCCTATATTCAATATTTTTGATTTGTATAAGTATCATGAGTTAGAGGATGAAGTTATTGTATGAGATGATTATCCTAAAAAGAATATTGAAGAAGTTGAATAGATATTGGATCAGAGAGTTGGCAAGAGCACAAGAAGAAAAGATTACTATGAATATTTAGTGAAGTGGAAGAATAGACCTATTGAAGATGTTTCATAAATTTCTCAATTTGAGTTGGATTCAACTCAAGTTGTGACATCACAATGATTCAAGAGAATCATTTCTTTTAACCTTAGTTGTCTAATGTAGGAGCATCCTATGTTGCCTTGTTATCCTACTCATTTTTGTTCATTTTACAAGTTGGCACCTAGCAAATCCTTTGAGTACCTAGCAATTTCTTCATGTGCTTAGTTATCGTAGCAAATCCTTCATGTGCCTAGCAAATCCTTCATGTACTGAGTTCCTGTGGCAAATCCTTCATGTGCCTAGCAATTCCTTCATGTGCCTAGCAACTTCTTCATGTGCCTAGTTACCATAGCTATTCCTTCATTTGCTGAGTTATCTAGTGTATGTTGAGTGACTCTTCATGTGTCAAGTTACCCAATAAATGCCGAGTGTCAACATTTGGACGTGATTTCTATGAGTGGACTTGCAGGATTTATTTTGATCGTGACATTTATGTTAAGATCTTTTCTTGGGATGTATCCAAACCATTGTTGGTTCGGCCTTCCTCTTATGTAATGTTCTAGAATATTTGTAAGCTATTTTGGCAAGTATATATAGAGTGTTTAGGCTTAAAGTTAGGCAAGTTTTTGGGAAGAGAATAGAAAGTAAAATTGAAAGGGTGAATTCATTGTTGTTATTTGTATTTGGCTATAACCCAGAAGGCCTTACAACTAGGAATGTATGAAGATATTTTGATGAATCAATAAAAGTATTTCTCTCTTCTTCCTCCTTTGGTTATTGTTCCTTGTGTTTGCTTCCATTGTGTTAACTTTTGTAGGGTGGTTTGGATAGCTGGGTGAGCCTTTGGCCTTAGTTATTCATCCTTTGTCTCTGTCACCTCGATACCAAAAGTTTTCAATATTTCCTTTACATACTTAGACCCAGTGATATAAATATACATCATATTTCATCTAATATAATTACAAACCAATAAAGAACTTTATCTCTCTAGACATAGACATCTCAAATTCTTTTTTCATTTCATTTGTAACTATTTTACATAATGCATTTGGTCTACCAAATATGATATCATCAACAAATATTTTAGCTAGTAAAATTCCTTTACCTCCTTCAATCTTCAAGTAAAATTTATTTTTATCATCAATCTTCTCAAAATCAATCTTCATAAGATAATTATGAAGCCTTTCATACCATGCTCTTGGGACTTTCTTTAAATCATATAAAGTTTTTTGTAATCTACATACCATATTCTTTTTGTTTGGATCAACAAATCCTTTAGGCGTTTTTATGTAAACCTCTTCTTATAATATGCCATTTAGAAATTTTGAATTCACATATATTTGATAAAATTTGAAACCTTTGTATGTAGAGTAAGCAAGAAAAGTTTTCACTCCTTACAATCTTGCAACAAGGGAAAATTTCTCTCCATAGTCAATTCCCTCTTCTTGTGCATAGCTTTTGCAAATTAGTCTTGCCTTATTCCTTGTGACTTCACCATTCTCATCTAATTTTTTCTAGAATACCCACTTGGTTCCAATAACATTCTTGTTCTTTGGTTTGGGTACCAATGTCCAAGTTTTGTTCTTCTCAATCTAATCAATCTCTTCTTTCAAGGCTTTATTCCAATCTTCATTCTTCAATGTATCCTTCACTAAATTGGGCTCATGCATACTTTAAAAATATGATTCATTTCTCAACCTATTCCTTGTCATTAGTTTGTTTTCTTTATCTCCAATTATTTGTTCAGCAGGGTGATGTATTCTTACATACTCTGATAGTATTGGCTATGTTCTTCTTTCCTCATATTAGATCTTTCATTTAGTTCAATCTCAGAATCACCATGCACTTCTCTATTAGGAAACTCAACATTCCTTTCACGCAGACTGGTCTTTGTATTAGAATGTACCTTAGCTTGTGATTGTAACTTAGCTATTGAAGATAGCTTGACTCCTGAATGCAACTCGACATTCATTGTATGTGACTTGGTAATCACTGATACTTATTGCTATTTATTTATAAGTTGGTTCACAACACCTTCATCAATAGGCATATCTTCATAAAAGTATACAAAGGATTCTTACTCTTCAGGTTCCTTCTTAGGTTCAACTTCATGTACCTCTGAATATTTATCAAACTTTACATTTTCACTTTCCACAACTTTGTTAGTGTTAGTATTTAAGTACTTAGAAGCTTTACTTCTTATGGAATAACCAAAGAATATACCTTCTTCACTTTTTGCATCAAATTCATCATTTCTGTTATCCTTAAGAATGTAACATTTGCTTCCAAATACCTTAAAATATTTTACATTGGATGAGTATCCATACCATAGTTCAAAAGGTGTGGAATTTGTACCTTTCTTGACTTGTCTTTGGTTGAAGATATAGACAATAATAATTATAGCTTCTCTCTAGTATTTCAAAGAAACATTCTTCTCCATCATTAGTGTTCTAGCACAACCTATTACTAATATGTTCCTCCTTTCAACAATTCAATTATGTGGAGGGGCCCTAGGTGTAAAAGTTTGTCTCTTGATTCCTCTATCATTATGGAACATCTCAAACTCATTTGATGTAAATTCTCCACCTCTATCAGATCTTAGATATTTCAAGTTTTTTCCAGTCTCCTTTTCAACTCTTGCCAAGTACCACTTGCACATTTGGAAAAAATTAGAACTCTGTTTCAAAAACTTAACTTTCATCATCCTAGAATAATCATCAACAAATAGGACAATTACTTGTCACCTTGTAGCTTTGCACATCAATTGGTCCACACAAATCAATATGAACTAGTTCTAGAATTTATTTTGAGGTATGAGTCTTACTTTTATTATTATATTTTTTGAATTTTACTAACAAACATTGTTTGTAAATTAGATTATTAGGTTTCTTCAGTTTTGGTATACCTCTGACTCTTATCATGTTACTAATACTGACTAAGTTGTCAATGTTAACATGACATAAACTCTTATTCCATAGCCACACATCATAAAATGTAAGGAAACTCAGGTGCAGAAATAGCTTCCTACACTAATCTCATAAGGAAAGTATGATGCAAATCCTATTAAAATCTTCTACACTTACAGATTCAATATCATGTAAATAAAAATATTGCAGCCAACCATGCATACAAAAAATAGACAGAGAAAAGGAACACATAACACAAAGATTTGCTGATGGGGAAAAACCTTTCGGTAAAACAACCCCACCCCTTTAGAACCTGCACAATGTATTATCTTCAACACAAGATTACAATACACTTGCAATGCAAGTTCACCATCAACAACAGAAGACTCCAGTAGCTACTCGCAGTACCAACAATACACCTTTTTCGCATCGCATCTCTTTGCAACCCTAAAAAATGCTTATAAAATGCGCTTCACTTTAGGGCTACTCCCAAAAGTAAACTGTATTAGGGTTTTACCATTCTTTGAGAAAATAGGAATATCTTAGTTGCCAGTACTCAAATATCTTAGGAAACCACTATTGGGGTAGAGTATACAGTACTCAAATATCTAAGTTGCCACATGTCTTCACCTATCATTGAATCTTCCTAACATAGATCTTACATGTCATAGGAATCCATCATAACTGTTTTAGTCATGATCTCCTTACACACAATTCAAGATGTCGACACATCAACATTATTTGCAAGAAATACATTTTAGAAAGGAAATAATAAGAATAGGAATTATACAAGGTTGAGACACCTTATTCCTAACATAAAATTCTACAACAAGACAATTAGAATCATTCATGTCAAGATAATTTTTTTTACCTCTAGTCTGATCTCCATTTCCAATCAGTTTTCTATTATTGTCATAGATCTTTTCTTTCTTGATATACAATTCAACATTACAATGTGAACTATTTAATTGTGCCACACTCAACAAGTTGTATTTAAGTCCTTCTACATAGTAAGCATTGTCACACATGATCTTTTCTATTAATCTTATTGATCCTTTTCCTTTTTATTAGATAGGGTGCATCATTACCAAATTTAACACTACCATTGTAATATTCAAGGGTAATGAATTTACTTTTATCTCCAGTCATGTGATGTGAGCACCCACTGTCAATGATCCATTTATCACTTTTGTTTGCATAAGACACTATTGTAGTTTCCTCATCTTCATTAGAATCACCCTTCGTAGCAACACACATAACTTCATCATCATGATCATCAGATCCATCATTTGATTCTTCTTCAATAATGTAGCAAGGTTTCTTTCCTTTGTCTTTATAGTCTTTTTTCTTCTCATCTCTTTTACCTCTATTTTTGTCTCCACTTCTATTGTTCTTCTTCTTTGGACACCTTGCAACAATATGACCAACCTCATTACAATTAAAGCACATGATAGGTAGCTTACCTTTGTATTTTCCTTTGCCTTTATGGAATTTCCTAGACAATAATGCATCAAGCTCTTCTGCATCATCTTCATCTATATCACTATCACTAGAAACATATTTATATTTTTTCTTCTTCTTATCTTTAGGTTCTTTTAGTGTCAATTTAGTTTCGAAAGTAGAATCAATACCCTCATAGTTGAAGTTATCAAAATTAGAAAGTTCAAAAGCAATGAGTCTACCAACCAAACCTTCAAGAGTTAGATTGCTACCAAGAGCACACCTGAGTTTTTGAATTATATAGACTCTAATAGCATAGATAGGAAAAAATGTTCTCAATACTTTTCTTATCACAATGTCATCATTAATGGTTCTATTTTCTCCTTTGATTACATTAATATTTCCTTGAATCTTTTACAGTACTAGACTATGGTCTCTCCTTCTTGCATTCTCATTTCATCAAACTCACCTCTTAAACTTTCAACTTTGGCTTTCAAAACATTTTTATCTCCTCCATAAATTGTTTATATAGCACCCAATATCTTCATTCTAATATCACATCCTTTGATATCATCAAAATCTGAGTAGCTTAGGGTAGAGGCAAGCTCTAACATTTCCTAATTGTGTTCTTTCCTCTTTTTCAGGGCATTACCAGTAAGAGCTCCAACATGATCAAAATGTTCATTACTGATCATTGACTGAGCATAATCTCCAAGTCCTCCTAGATGTAGCTTCATTAAACTTTTCCATGTAGAAAAATTGTCTCTATTAAGATTGGGTACCTCTTTTCTATACATCTTGATCTTTACCTTTCAATACCTTCAAACTATCCACTCACAAGCACTTAGCTCTGATACAATTGTTGGAATTCTCTAGAATAATTGAGAGGGTGAGGTGAAGCATCTATCCAAGTTCCAAATGTGTAAATAGAACTTTTCAACACTTACAAATTCATATCCATATACTCATATGATGCATGCATCCATCAGATCATCAAATACCTTAAACATTTTCATATTTTTGTCCTAGGTCAAAATAACTTTTGAGTAATGTAAACATAAAATGCCACAAACTCATTCAAACATTTTGACTCAAAGATTTTATGTGGAAACCCAATTTGGAAAAAACCTCCAGTAACATGCTACCAAATTTCACACTTCTAAAGTGATGCCCTGTGAAAGGCCAACCTTGTTAAAGGTTACAATACACACTATTAAATGTGACTTGGTTGAAGGATTTCAATCACCCTATTAGGAGTGAGCTTTGATAGAGGATTTTAAACCATTCCATTAGAATTTCACTTGGTTAAAGGATTTACAAATGATTGTTAGGTCAACCTTAATCCTAGACTAGCACAATGGTTAGAAAGTAACAATAGGACTTGATATGAATACAAAATACAACTCACTTGTAGATTGCATATCTCTATTTTAGTCTTCCATTCTGCTTAGCATTCATCCTCATTGTCTCTGACAACTTGTTCACCCTTCAAGAATTCAACTCCTCAAGCCTTTTTTCTTAGCATGTCAGTTTCCCTTTTCCCACCTTATGAAACAACACCTTAGAATTCTTTTCCTCCTTAGGTTCTTGCACATGAAAACTTTTTCTTCTAGCCTACAATCTCTATAAATAGAGAATTTATGTCTTTTTCCACTTCACCACAATTGTCCATTTTAGAGTTAGGTTAGATTCAATGAATCTACCCACTTTTCTATTTTAGTCCCTTCTAGAAACTTCCTCTCCAATATTCTTTCAATTCACCTCAAAATGATTTATCTTGAATTCTATTGCTCTAGTTCATCAATCTTATCTTCCACACACTTCACATAATCCAAGAAATTAACTTTGTCAACTGAGATTCATCAAATATTTGATTTAACGTATTTTACTATCACTCAGCCAATACTAGTTCACTCAGCACATAGTAAAGTTTATTGATGCTCAAAATCAACTAAAATTTACTCATCATATACTAACTTTCACCCAGCTTCCACTATTTTTCTTCTTTCCTCAACACCTATTGATTTTGACTCGACTTCTACTATTTTCTGCTCAGCTTGAGTTGTTTTCTTGGCAAGGCTTGGAAAAAATTTGTTATGAACACACTTCTTCTTTTCTTAGCTTAAGTAACCATTCACTTTAGCCTTTAGTGTATTAACAAAACATCATATTAGCCATGTCTTACTTGGGCTTAGTGCTCCTTTTATAGACTAAATAACTCAACCTTTCTCTAGGTGCTCTTGTTATCTTTTCTTTTCAAATCCTCTTTGCCAATCAAAAAAATGATAGCATTCAAACCAAAAAGAAATTATCTCACCAAAAAATAGTAGGTTTGACATCATTGACAAATTAATGATTGTTCGATGACAAGTTCCATCAATCTGATCTCAATAGTCTCGCAATATTGCTATGAACAATCTGATCTTAATGATATATTCACAAAATAAAAACTAGATTTAGATGGACATCAATGCTAATTTACTAGCATAGATTCCAAGGAAAATCTCATTTGATATGTGTTGTCTTGGTAGGTTGGCATGTTTCCAAGAACACTATTACAAAATTTAGGGAAAAGGTCACAAATTTGTTCCTTGTCTAAAGTGAAAATTAATGGCATAAGACATAGTGATAGGTATGATGATACCGTCCTAAAAATTCCATATAACTTATTGGTGACAACTATCACAAATGGTTATGCTCTTTAAAAATTATAATTGGTTTATCAATGTTTCACTTAGATTGTGGATATTTTTCAAAAAAATTGGCACTTTTGAGAAGGCATGGGCAAGACTTTGTAATTGTTGGGGATACAATCTCCTTCCTTATAAGAATTTAGTGATGCCTCCACTTCTTCAGTCTTCCCAGCTAAAGGTGGATGTGAATATCAATTCTATAGAATTTAGTAAAAATATTACTGGTTTTGATGATAAGAGGTGAGTCATACTCAAATTTTATGTTAGCTTAAGTGTAATGGCAACAATTGATTTAGTTAGTGTTGGAATAATTTAGAATAACAAAGAGGGGGGGTGAATCAATTATCCAAGGTCTAGATGTATAAATAAAAATTTTCCTAGCTTAGTGAACCCATAAAACATTTATACTCATGCATGCATCCAAATGATTATGCAATCACTAAAACTTGTAGGTTACTATCAAATCAACTTGCAGAAATGTAAAGCATGAAACATAACAGATTCATCAACACACTTGACACAATGATTTACATGGAAACTCAATTTGGGAAAACCACCAGTAACATGCTACTCTTTTCACTCTTTTGAAGTGACGCCCTATGAAAGCCCAACCTTGGTAAAGGTTACAATACACACTGTTAAATGTGACCCAGTTATAAGATTTCAATCACCAAATGTGACCCAGTTAGGAGTGATCCTTGTTAGAGGACTTTAGATCATTCACTTGTAATGTCACCTAGTTAAAGGATTTACAAATGACTGTTAGGTCAACCTTAATCCAATGGATTTATCATAGACTAATACAATTGTTAAAGAGTAATAGTAAGGCTTTGATCTAATACAACTTACAACTTCACTCGTAGATTATAGATCTCTATTCAATCCTCAATTTTGTTGGGCCTTAATAGTTTGCAGCTCTGATAACTTGTTCACCCTTCAAGAATTCATCTCCTTAAGCCTTCTTGCTTAACATGCCATTATAGACTCTTCTCTTAGGTCACTAGATGAAGCAAAACCCTTGACTCCTTGTCTCTTTTAGGTTCTCACACATGACAACCTTGCTTTATGACTAGGCATCCCTATAAATAGGAAATTAAGATATTTTGTCACTCATTTTCTATCATCCAATTTAAGGTTTGAATGGATTGGGTAGGATACAATGTATCTACCCCATATCTCATATCTCTTCTAGAAACTTCTCTTAGAATCTATTTTAAATTTTCTTAAAACTCAACGTTATCAACCTTCCGATGCTCAACACATATGGAATTGCTTGGCATCCACTATGGAATTACTTGGCACAAAGTAAAGTTTATTGGTGCTTGACATCATTTGAACTTTACTCAGCATACACTAGAATGAACTTTTACTTGGCTCCAACTAATTTTTTGCTTGGCTGGTACTGACTTTACTTGACACCTACTATCCACTCGGTCAAGCTTGGTAGACAAACTTTGTGTAACTTTTTTTTCTAAACTTTCTTAGTGTAACCAACCTTTGCAACCTTAAGTAGATTATCAATAAATCATGTCATCACTGTCCTAACTGATCCTTATACTTCATTACATAATCATAACTCAACCTTTCCTCTAGGTGCTATTGTTACATCTTTTGATTAAATCCTCTTCATCAATCAAATAAGAGATAGTACTTGAACCTTATAAGAAGTTTTCTTACCAAAAAATAATAGATTTTACATCAGTGACAAAATAATGATTGAAACACATAGTCTTCTTCAATAATCTCTCTCTTTTAATCTAGGTCAACAATATTTCTCAACAATGATCTTTTCAATAAGATCTTGACAATCTCCCTCTTTGGCATTGATGGAAAAATAAAATGATCAACCAAATCAACCAAATTGACTAGGTTAAAATAGTAAGATAATAGAAAAAAGAAATCTTGTATTGAAATCTCTCCCTCTATCAACAACTTCCATCTTCTAATTAGGTTACAAAATTATTTCTTATTACTCCCTCTTACTATATTTCCCTCTGACTAGGTAGATTATAATTTCTCCCTCTTTCTTATATTCTTGATTTCTCCCTCATCATACTTGTGTTCTCCTCTGATCAACAATATTGTCAAATTCTCTCAATCTCTTTGACAACAATCTCTTGATATCTTTCTTGATTCTCCTCTAATTAGTAAACTCTCCCCAAAATTTATATTGGCTTGATCTATCTCCCTCTTGATTAGTAAATCTCTCCCTATTTGACAACAATGCCAAAGAATATGCCAAAAACTTATAATCTTAATAATGTAGATATAAACTTTATCAGGTTCTTTTAGTTTCTCCCATTTCTCCCTCTATCACCTTGCTTGTGAGTGATTTGAAGTTTCAACTCTGTGATTACTTTAGGTAGCTCCTAAAGTAAGATCCTCTGCATCAATGTGTAACATATGAATATTAGCTTGTTTGATATAGGGTACACTTCTTGTTACTTAGATAGCCTTTGATAGGGGTATCACCCTTAATTTACCTCTTGGATACTCATGAGCATCCTTAGGTAATGGTTTTGTGAAGATATGAGCAATTTGTTCCTTTATGTTAACATATTCCATCTTCACCTCTTTATCTTGAACAAACTCTCTCAAGTAATGATACTTGATTTCAATGTGCTTAGTCTTTGTGTGTATTATTGGATTCTTTGATATATTAATAACACTAGTATTATCACAATAAAGTATCACTGATTTTGTGATTTCTTCCTTCATTCCTTTGAGTAGTTTTTTGATCCACATAATGTTTGTACAATTTATAGCAGCAGTAGATTGTGAAGTACAAATTGTTTCTTTCTAGTCCATGTAACTAGTCTTTTTCCTAAGAAAAATGGTCCTCCATTGGTGCTCTTTCTATCATCAATGTAGGCTCTGAATTAATTTTTTTTATTCTTCTTGTAGTATAGACCAAACTCTTTTGTTCCTTTCAAATATCTCATTATTTTATTCACAACCATCAAATGATTCTCCCTAGGATTAGTAGAGAATCTTGCAACTATCCCTATAAATAATACAATATTAGGTCTACTATGTACTACATATTGTAATTTTCCAGTCATAAACTTGTACAATGTTTGATTTACCTCAATTGAATCATCATTGTTTGACAACTTATGTCATATCACCATAGGTGTACTTACTGGTTTGGAATCCTCCAACCCAAAAAATTTCAATATTTCCTTGACATAATTTGATTGAGTGATGTATACACTATATTTCATCTAATATACTTACAAACCCATAGAAAATTTGATCTCTCCAAACATAGACATCTCAAATTCTTGCTTCATTTGATTTGCAAAATCCTTACATAAATCATCTTGACCTCCAAATATGTTATCATCAAAAAATATTTTAGATAACAAAATATCTTTTCCTTTCTCTATCTTCATGTATAAATTGTTGTTATCATCAGTCCTTTCAAATCCAATCTTTACAAGATAATTATGAAGTCTTTCATGCTATGCTCTTGGTGCTTGTTTCAAACCATATAGAGCTTTATGCAGTCTACATACCATTTTCTTATTGTTATCATCAACAAAACCTTCTACCTATTCTATGTAAAATTCTTCCTCTACTATGCCATTAAAAAATGTAGATTTAACATCCATCTGATAAACTTTGAAACCTTTGCATGCAACATAAGAAAGTAGAGTTCTAACTCTTTCCAATCTAGCAACAGGGGAAAATGTCTATCTATAGTCAATTTTTTCTTCTTGTGCATATCCATTGCAAACTAATCTTGCTTTATTTCTTGTGACTTCACCATTTTCATCTAGCTTGTTTCTAAATATCCACTTGGTACCAATCACATTCTTTTCTTTTGGTCTAAGAACTAGACTCCATATTTTGTTCTTTTCTATTTGTTTAGTCTTCTCTTCTATGGCTTTGTACCAATCAAAATCTTCTACTGCATCTTTTATTGTTTTGGGTTTCTTCAAGCTCAAAAAACATGTTTTACTTCTCAATCTATTTCTTGTCATTGTTCTAGCATCTTTATCTCCAATGATTTAAGTAGGAGGATGATGTCTCTTCATATACTTAGCCAATCTTGGTTCAACTATTGTTTCTTCATTTTGTCTTTCAATTTTAGAATCATTGTATCTCTATTAGGTATCTTAGCATGTCTTTCATGTATACTAATCTCAGAATCAAAATGTGCATCCACTTCATTCTACAACTTGGCATTTGAATGTAACTTAGCATTCATAGATTGTTGTTATCATCAGTCCTTTCAAATCCAATCTTCACAAGATAATTATGAAGTCTCTCATACCATGCTCTTGGTGCTTGTTTCAAACCATATAGAGCTTTTTTTAGTTTACATACCATTTTCTTATTGTTAACATCAACAAAACCTTCTGGCTATTCTATGTAAGCTTCTTCCTGTAATATGCCATTCAGAAATGCAAATTTAACATCCAACTGATAAACTTTGAAACCTTTGTATCTAGAATAAGCAAGTGGAGTTCTTACTCCTTCCAATCTAGCAACAGAAGTAAATGTCTTTCCATAGTAAATTTCTTTTTCTTGTGCATATCCCTTACAAACTAATATTTCTTTGTTCCTTGTGACTTCACCATTTTCATCTAGCTTGTTTCTAAATACCCACTTGGTACTAGTCACATTTTTGTCTTCTGGTCTAGGAACTAGACTCCATATTTTGTTCTTCTCTATTTGTTCAATCTCTTCTTCCATGGCTTCATACCAATCAACATCTTCTATTGCATATCTCATTGATTTAGGTTCCTTTATGCTCAACAAACATGTTTCAATTCTAAATCTATTTCTTGTCATTGGTCTAGCATCTTTATCTCCAATGATTTGAGCAACTGGATGATGTCTTCTGACATATTTGGACAATCTTGATTCAGCTCTAGTTTCTTCATTCTATCTTTTAGCTTCATAATTATTGTGTGTATCTCTATCAGGTAGTTCAACATCTCTTTCATATAATCTAATCTTAGAATCAGAATGTGCATCTACTTCATTCTGTAACTCAACATTTGAATGTGGCTCGGTTCTTGAATGCAACTTTGTATTCATGGGGTCTGACTCGACAATCACTAAATTTTTTTGTTGATTTGTAACTTGATACGTAGCATCTTCTTGAGTAGGCATACCTTCATAAAATTGTACAAATAATTTGTATTCTTCTAGTTCTTTCATAGGTTCAACCTCATAAACTTTTGTATATTCATCAAAGTTCACATTTGCACTTTCTACAATTTTTTTAGTGTTAGTATTAAAACACTTATAAGCTTTACTTCTTGTGGAGTATCCTAGGAATATCCTTTCTTCACTTTTTACATCAAGCTTGCCATTCCTAACATCTTTAAGAATGTAACATTTACTTCCAAATACCTTAAAGTATTTTACATTGAGTATCTATACCATAGTTCAAAAGGTGTTGAATGAGTACCTTTCTTGATTTTCACATGGCTCAAGGTATAGACAGCTATACTTACAGCTTCTCTCTAGTATTTCAGAGCAACATTCTTCTCCATCATGAGTGTTCTAGCATAGATCATTATAGATATTTTCCTCCTTTCAACTATTCCATTTTGTCGAGGTGTTCTAGGGGTAGATGTCTATCTTTTGATTCCTTTTTCATTATAGAACATCTCAAATTCATTTGATGTAAATTCTCCTCCTCTATCAGATCTCCTACACTTTAGACTTTTACTTTTTTCCTCTTCAACTCTTTCCAAGTACCACTTAAACATTTGAAAAGTATTAGATTTCTATTTCAAAAACATAACTATCATCATCCTACAATAGTCATAAATAAATTACATTATGTACTTATCTCCTTTGTAGCTTTGCACATCAATTGATCCACACAAGTCAGTATTGATCTGGTGGATAATTTTAGTGAAAATTGAAGTGTTTTCAAATCTCTAGATTTTTGCACCATCAAAAAGATCTTAGCATCCTGATTCCAACACAACTTGAACAGAGCAAAAAGGAGTCTGTTTGTGCAAGTTACGCTCGGTCAAAGTTTTGGTCAACAGGTAGACCAAAGGGCTAGATAAGGGGAAAAATCAAACCACCTCAAAAGTGGTCAACAATGGGTTTCAAATTAAAGATCTCATCACAAGCTTTTCGACGGCGTTCGTTTCATCAAAAACGGACTTCATATGTAAAAGTTATGGCAATTTGAATTTTGGAGGTAAAAAACATCATTTTGAATTCTGATGACATCATCATGATGTAATGGTGGCATTTACACATCATTAGCAAGTGGATGGAGGACTTGGGTCGGTGGGGGTCGAACTCCCAACCACCCTTCTACCAAAGTAAGACTTTGCCATTAGGCCACGCGGAGTATTCAAAATACATTTGTCAAACTTTCTATTTCAACCATGCATGCCGCCAAAGACTTTTTAAATGGCTACCCATGGGGTTTGAAACTCCGACCCCGTAGATTCTAAAATAAGCATGTACCAACACACCACTTATGCAAGTTAAGATATTGATAGCAAATGTTTTATTTAACCTATAACCAAATGCCGTACCCACCTTAAAATAGCCTTTTTGGTTAATTATTTAACCACCAAAATTGTATAAATGCCAAAATGTAAAAATGACAAAGGATATTTTTGAGGGGGGTTGTTTCGTTTTATTTCCTATTATTAAATTAATTGGTTTTGAGCCAATTTAAGCAAATTATTTTGTATAAAAAGGGGGGTAGGATGTCATTTGGGGGCAACGGAAATTAAGGGAGACTTGAGAGAAATTGCTCTTGGTGAATTTTTTTTAAAGGAATAGGGAGATTTTTCTAGGAGATTTTTTTGGAGCCATTTTCGTACTTCAGTGTATTGTTATGCTATACAAGTGCTAGAAGAAATGGTCTTCTTTGGTCCATATTTATAATTGATTTTTGGAGATTAATTGGATCGGTCATACTCTATTGGAGCTGACCCAGAGACGTAGTCACGTTTGTGGCAAACTTTGAAATCAAACTTTGTTTGCACTTTCTATCTTCTTCTCTCTCTCAATTCTATTTATTTCACCTCAAGCTTTTAAGTTTGTGATGCTTAATTTCATTTATGTATAAATGTATTAAGACTTCCGCTGAGTTGTGTTTTTAATTAAGCATTCAATACTGCAATTAGTCTAGATCTGTCCATCAGATCAAGTATGAACAATCTCTAATATCCCTTTAGAGGTATAAGTTTTACTCTTAAAACTTGACTTTGTCATTTTGCCTAACATTGTTTGCACATTACATCATTAAGCTTCTTCAACTTAGGAAAACCTCTAACTTTCTTCATATTACTAATACTAATCAAGTTATCAAAATTAACATGACATAACCTCTTGTGCCATAACCATACATCATCAAATTTTACAACAAGACAAGTAACATCCTCTATATCAAGATAGAATAGATTACTTCTAGTTTGATCACCCTTTCAATTAGTTTCCCATTTTTTCCATATATAATAGCAATCTTGTTTTCAAATTCAAGCTTACATCCCAAATTATTCAATTGTGAGACACTTAACAAATTATAGTTAAGTCTTTCAACATAGTAAGCATTGCCACATAAAATCTTATCTGTAAGTTTGATAGAACCTTGTCCTTTTATCAAACATGGTGCATCATTACCAGATCTTACACTATTTTCATCATAACAATTCAAGGTAATGAACTTAATTTTGTCTCCAGTCATGTGATGTGAGTATCCATTGTCAATGATCCATCTAGCATTCTTGTTCACACAAGTTACACGTTTAGTTCCTTCATCTTCATCAGATTCATCCTTCATTGCAACATACACCACCTCATCATCATGTTCATCAGAATCATCCTATGTTTCCTCCTCAACAATGTAGCAAGACTTCTTTCCTTTTTCTTTTTAATCTTTGCTATCTCATCTCTTCTACTCTTGTACTTGTCACCACCTCTGTAGTTCTTCTTCTCTGGACATCTAGCAATAATATGACCAACTTCATTGTAATTGAAACAAATGATTAGTAGCTTACCTTTGAACTTACCTTTACCTTTATGGAATGTTCTTGTTATTAGTGCTTCAAGCTAATTGACATCCTCCTCTTCTATATCACTGTCACTAGACACATACTTCTTCTTCTTCTTATTTTTCTCATTAGGTTCCTTTAATGACACTTTAGCTTTGAAAGTAGATTCAATCTTTTTAGGTTTGTAATTATGAAAGTTAGATAGCTCAAAAGTAGTGAGTCTACTTACAAGACCTTCAAGTGATAGCTTATTCCCTAGAATACATGTCAGTTCCTGAATTGCATAAACTCTAATAGCATATATAGGTAACAATATTCTCAAAACTTTTTTTAAAATAATATCATCATCTAGTTTCCCATTTTCTCCTCTTATTGCATTAACTACTTTTATCCTTTCAACATATTGAGAAATATTCTCACCTTCTTCCATTCTAATTTCATCAAACTTACCTATGAGGCTTTCAACTTTGGCTCTAAGAACATTGGTGTCTCCTCCATAGATGGTAGCTAGCACATCCCACATTTTCTTTGCATTGTCAAAACCTTTAATATCATCAAATTTGGCATAACTTAGGATAGAGGAAATCTCAAACATTGCTTGGTTGTGTTCTTTCTTCTTCTTCATATCCTCAGTAGTTGGGGCACCAACAAGATCAACATGTTCCATAGAAATGGTAGATTGTGCATGATCTCCAAGTCCTCCAAGATGTAGCTTCATCAAAATTTTCCATACAAGAAAGTTATCTCTATTGATGTTGGCTACTTCCTTTTAGACATCTTGATCTTTGTGCTTCTAGTACATTCAAACTAGTTCTCTTAAGCAGATGACTTTGATACCAATTGTTGAAATACTTTAGAATAATTGAGAGGGCGGAGGGGTGAATCAATTATCCAAGGTCCAAATGTATAAATAAAACTTTTCATAGCTTAGTGAACCCATAAAACATTTATACTTATGCATGCATCCATAAGATTATCCAATCACTAAAATTTGTAGGCTATTGTCAAATCAACTTGCATATATGTAAAGCATGAAACATAATAGATTCATCAACACACTTGACACAATGATTTATGTGGAAACCCAATTTGGGAAAAAACACTAGTAACATGCTACTCTTTTCACTCTTCTAAAGTGATGCCTTGTGAAAGGCCAACCTTGTTAAAGGTTACAATACACATTGTTAAATATGACCTAGTTAAAGGATTTCAATCACCCTATTAGGAGTGAGCCTTGTTAGAGGACTTTAGACCATTCATTTGGAATTTCACCCAATTAAAAGATTTGCAAATGACTATTAGGTCAACCTTAATCCAAAGGATTTACCCTAGATTGACACAATTGTTGGAAAGTAATAGTAAGACTTTGATCTGATACAACTTATAACTTCACTTACAAATTAAAAATCTATGTTTAGTTCTCAATTCTACTTGGCCTTTATACTTTGTACTCTGATAGCTTATTCATCCTTCAAGAATTAATCTCCTTAAACCTTCTTGCTTAGTATGCCATTATAGAATCTTCTCTTAGGTCACTAGATGAAGCAAAACCCATGAATCCTTGTCTCTCTTCAGTTCTCACACATGACAACCTTACTTCATGACCAGCCATCTCTATAAATAGGAAATTAAGATATTTTTCTGCTCATTTTTCATTGTCCAATTTAGGTTTCAAATGGATTAGGTAGGATACAATGTATCTACCCCATATCTCATATCTCTTCTAGAAACTTCTCCTAGAATCCATTTTTAATTCTCCTAAAAATGGTTTACCTCAAATTTGGTGCCACTAGCTCATCAACCTTATCTTAAACCTAGTTCACAAACTTCAAGAAAATAAAATTGTCAGCTCAGATTCATCAAATTCATGATCTTTTAAATAATGCAGTAGGTCATCATTGTCAACTTTTTGATGCTTGACACATATTGTGTTGCTCAGCATCCACTATGAAATTACTCGGCATGAACTAAATTTTATTGGTGCTTGTCATCAACTAAACTTTACTTAATGTCAACTGTTCTGCTCAGCATACACTAAAATGAACTTCTACTTAGCTCAAACTAATGTTCTACTTAGCTTGTACTGACTTTGCTCAGTACCTACTATCCACTCAGTGAAGCTTCACAGACAAACTTTGTATAACCTTTTCTTCTAAACTTTCTTAGTATAACTAGCTTTTGCAACCTTAAGTAGATTATCAATACATCATGTCATCACTGACTTAACAACTAATCCTTATACTTCATTACATAATTAGGACTCAACCTTTCCTCTAGGTGCTATTGTTACATCTTTTGATCAAATCCTCTTCATCAATCAAATAAGTGATAGTACTTGAATCTTATAAGCAATTGTCTTATCAACAAATAGCAGGTTTGACATCAGTGACAATAAAATGATTGAAACACATAGTCTTCTTCAGCAATCTCCCTCTTTCAATCTAGGTCAACAATCTTTCTCAACAATGATCATTTCAATCAAATCTCAATAGTTATTTCCCTTCATATTAGGTAGTTATAATTTTGGTAATTAAATTTGAAGTTTTATAGGTTGTTTATGTTGAACTAGTGATTTAACTAATCTAAATTAAAATTATATAGTAGCCTAAATTTTTCATGAGGGGAAACAACTATTTCTTTATATCACAACCAAAAGTTAGAATATTTTGTATTTACATATAATTTTTTCCCCCCTATAAGTTGGATATTTTGTTAGATGTAAAATTAAAGGAAAATATTTTATGTTTAATATTTTCTTTAGATGGTATTATACTAGGGAGATTGTTTCACAATAAAGCATTATAACTATGCTTAATTAATGTATTGTCTTAAAATGGAAACACTTCTATGTTAAGAATGTGCCCTCCTTAGGGGGTTTTTTGGGCCCTCATCATTTTGTCCCCTAGTTTATGCCCCCTTCTCATCTTCTATGCCTATTTAGGGCTCTATTTAAGCCTCCTTGGGCATTGTTTTTCCCTTGTGGCTCATTTTCTAGGGGCCCTTAACCTCTGAGTCAAGGTTGATCTCAACATTGACCTAGGTCAAGGATGACCTTGATCTTGACCTAGGTCAAAGTTGACCTTGACCTTGACCTAGGTCCCTCTTTTCATCAAAAAGTTTGTCAGATGTGAGGAGAGGTTTGAAAGTTTGTTTTACTAATTCTGAGTGGACTATTTCGGGCTTCAAAATGATAAACCCTTAAATTGCATTTAATCTACGACCATAAGGCCTAATTGAAATTTAATTCTCCAATGTTAGCCTCTCTAGAAGTTTATGCCCTAGACTAGTATATAAGGAGGCCTTCCTCTCTAATTTTGAGGACACACAAGATAGAAGCAAGGATATATCCACTTTTCATGAGGAGATATTTACTTGTCATGATCAAACATCTGCCTTACATTGAATTTAAGCAAGAAAATCAAGTGAGTAAGAAATCACCCATTTAAGTATTCAAGTTCTCCATTGAAGATTAAGGATTCAAGCATTCAAGCCTTTGAAGGGATTTTGTTCAAGCATTCAAGATTTATTATTCAAACCCTAGATCTATCCATTATGGTGGTGTGATCTTCCTTTAAGATCCTTTGTTCATCTTCAAGATCAACTCATTCTTCCCTTAAGGTGGATATCAAGCATACAATCATAGAGGTTTTGATTTAAATTATCAAGTCTAAACTTTCATATCAATATACTTGTTTACATTTTAAATACAATTACATATCTTTTGAATATCATAGCTTCGTTATTAGATTTATTTCTACTAATTTCTAGCATTCTCTACTTAAATTCCATTATTAAGGTTGATTCCAAACCAGGATTTGACTAAGGGAAACCCCTCATAAAAATAAAAAAAACTTTTTTCCTACAAGAGTAGGTGCAAGACAATGAATATCAATGTAGATTTGAGTACCCTTTTTAGAAAACTTTTAGAATCTGTGAATAGAATCTTACTGGGTGAGGTAATCACTTTCTCTTTTTCTCTCTTTTCACTTTCATACTAGTAGGATTGGATCATGAATCTATGTTATTTATATTCTTTCTCTTCTCTTTCTTATGTAATCATTTATGCTTTTATTGTAGCTTTTCAAATATGATGTTAGTAAAGGAAGCATTTCTTAGCAAGGTTTCCTTTACTAGTTGATTTGGGTTTTTTTTAGTACTAACCCCTCTTTTTGTATCTTTTAGCTTTTTTTTTGTTTTTCTTTTTTTTTGCACCATCATGCATATATGTTGAGTTAGGATCATTTTCTTGGGGTCTTATGTCTTTAACTAAGTGTTATTCTATCTCAGGGTGAATCCACTAGGATCTTTCTTCTCCTTTATCATGAGCATGTTTGATTTCCATAGTCCCGCTAAAGTGGGGGCTTAATGTATCATCTTAAAACCGAAGCAGTTCCATGTTAAGAATGTTTAGCCCTCCTTAGGGGGTGTTTTGGGCCTTCATCATGTTGGTCTCAGATTGGTTTTGACAATTGAGTGTCAACACACTTAACCAATTTCTAAGTTGATGCCGTGTATGATATAGATGTCAAGCTATAGTATGTGTCGAGCCAGAGATTCAAAAAATGCCGAGTAAAATTTAGGTGTCAAGCAAGTTTCAAGTGCCGAGTCACTATAGGTGCTGAGTCACTATAAGTGTCGAGCAAAAGTATAGATTTTGAGTGAGACAAAGTTATTATAGGAGCCAAGTGAGATAGAAATCCTATATGTGTCGAGCATCAACAATTAGTAAGTGCCAAGTAACATAGAATCAACATATGAGTTTGTGCCTTTACAAGCATAGATGTAAACCATTTTTGAAGCCAACTCAAGATGAATCTTGAAGGATCTTAAAGCTAAGTTTGAATCTTTTACATTCCCTATGTGATCAGCATGCAACCAATCAGAAAAATGGAGAAAGCATACAACAAATAGTAAAAGTGTAAATATTTGAGCGGGAAAAGAATGATGAATATTGATGGTAGATTCTTACCTAATCCTAAGTCTTCAAAGCATTTATAAGGAGGTTGAAACCCTATAATTTGAGAGTGTGTGAGAGTCTATGGGAGAATGCTAGCAAAATTCAGAGGGGTATAAAGACGTAAAGGAAGAGTAGCATTGCATAATATAGTTGGTTAGAATAGAGCATCAACTCTTTGAAAAGAGACATATTAGATTAGGAAGGATCATAATAGATTGAGCAAAACAAGGATCTAGAATTAGTAATTGAAGATTGTAAGTCATCAAATCGAGACATTCTACTATACTTTCTAACCATTCTATTAGGAGAATGGAAATCCTATGATGATAGGTTGGTTTAACAACCATATTGTAGATCCTTAATAAGATTGTAAATCTTTTAATAAGGTAACATTCCAAGTGAGTGTTTGTAAATCCTTTAACTAGGTCACTTTTAACAGGGTGTAAAGCCTTTAACAGGGTAGGCCTTTCATAGGGCAGACTATTGGAAGTGGTCAAACTTTGTAACCTTAATCAGTTCATATTGCTACAGTGATAATTTGTGGGTGTCATCCCCACCCAAGTTTTACCATATCATTTTGGAGGGTTTCTGGGTGACCAAAATCTTTTGTTATCTATTTTCATGCATATCTTTACTTTTATGTTAACTAGATATGTTAGATGCATGTGAATGATCTTAGTTAAAAGTTTTAGAGGTTAAATTTTGTTACTTCTAATTCACCCCCTTCTTAGAAGTAAATATTCCCACCTATAATTGTAACAATTGTCCCCTATTTTTTGCCCCCTTCTCATTTTCTCAGCTTTTTTAGGGCTCTATTTGGGCCTCCACAGGTACTATTTTTCTCTTGTGGCTCATTTGTTGGGGGTCCTTAACCCATGGGTCAAGGTCAACCTTGACTTTGACTTAGGTCAAGGATGACCTCAACCCTAAACTAGGTGAAGGACAACCTTAATATTGACCTAGGTCAAAGTTGGCCGCAACCTTGACCTAGATCTCCCTTTTTATCAAAAAATTCTCCAGATATAGGGAAAGGTTCAAAAGTTTGTTTTCCCACTTTCGGGTTGGCTACTTTGGGTTTCAGAATGGTAAACCCCTAAATTGCATTTAATCTAGGACCATTTTTAGGGGTTAAAACTTAATTGGAATTTAATTCTCCTATGTTTGCCTCTTTATAAGTTTGTGCCCTAGATTATTACATAAGGAAGCCTTCCTCTCTCATTTTGAGGAAAAATAAGATAGAAGCAAGGATATATTCACTTTTCATGAGGAGATATTTACTTGTCATGATCAAGAAACTACCTTCCATTTAACTCAAGCAAGAAAATCAAGTGAGATAGCAATCACCCATTCAATCATTAAATTTCTCCATTGAATATCAAGGATTCAAGCATTCAAGCCTTTGAAGGGATTTGGTTCAAGCATTCAAGATTTATTATTCAAACGCTAGATCTATCCATCATAGTGGTGTGATCTTCCTTCAAGATCCTTTGTTCATCTTCAAGATCTATTCATTCTTCCCTCAAGGTGGATTTTAAGTATACAATCATGGATGTTTTGATTTACATTTATGGTTTTAATTTACATTATTGAGTCCAAGCTTTCATATCAATATACTTGTTTACATTTAAAATATAATTACATATATATTGATATCATAGTTTCATTATTAGATTTATTCTACTACTTGCTAGCATTCTCTATTTCAATTCAATTATTAAGGTTGATTCTAAACTAGGTTTTCACCAAGGAAAACCCCTCATCAAAAAAACCAAACCCTTTTTCTTATAGGAGCAGGTGTAAGACAATGAATATCAGTACACATTTGAGTACCCTTTCTAACAAAATTCTAGAATCTGTGAATAGAATTTTTGTTGGAGCAGTGTAGGTCAAGGATGCAAATAAAAGGGTAAGATCTTGCCCTACCTTTGGGTCAAGTTCAACCTTCTTCAAAAACACAAAATATTTTTGGGTTTTGTAGATCTCATAGTTTTGGTTCAAGTACATAGAAATCCACAATTTCCTAGATTGTTTGACAGGATTTCTAGTAGGTTCTTTTTGGAGGTAAGTATATTCATCTTTTCATTTCAATATTAGCATTTCTAGATTTACATTCCATCCCCTTACAATTAATATGTATGTATAAAAATATGGGTTTAGGGTGTCTTTCATGTGTATTATTCTAAACCCTATATAATCATATTTTTATGCCTTACAATTACATTCTTTTACAATTGTATTAACTAAGCATCTAGATGAAAAAATGACTCTTATTCATCTTTACTTGATGCCATAGTAGAAAAACTCTACAATTACTTAACGAGACATTTGAGTATTTTTTTAGGCTTATGAAAAGCTTAATGAGAACTCATGGGTATCACTTAGACCTTCTTTTTTGCAAAATGAAAATAATTACCATGAATTATGACTAAGAAAGTGCCAAACTTGCCAAAAATTGTAAGTCAAACTCACCACTTAGGGAAAAACTAAAATGCAGTTGGTTTTCAACATCCTCTAATGTGATTATGTGGCCTTTCTTAAATGATGATATGGTAGATTCCATTTCACATACCATACCTATGCAACCATTTATGAATGGATATTTTTTCCTATACAATTCATTAATACATTTTGACTCATTGTGTGATGAAAATTGGTTAGATTTTTGACTCATGTTGGTCTAATTTTCAACCAATTGGTTTGTGGTTATTTTTTTCATCAAAATTTTGACCAAATATTGTAGGTTTCAGAATTGTGACAATTTATTTAGTCGAAATTGACCTCTCTTGTTAATGCATCTTGGTGGACACATTGGTCCAAATTTCCACCAAGATTGGTTGAAATTTCCATCAATGTTGGTTGATGCATTGGTCAAAATGTTGAGAAATCCTTGGTGGAAATTTCCACTAAGATTGGTCGAAAGTTCCACCAATTTTGGTCAATGCATTGGTCAAAATATCGACAAACCTTTTGTGGAAATGTCAACCAAGATTGGTCAAAAGTTCCACCAATGTTGGTTGATGCATTGGTGGAAATGTCAACCAAGATTTTTGAAAGTTCCACCAATGTTGGTCAATGCATTGGTGAAAATACTGACCAACTTGTTTTGTTTAAAAAAAAATACCAAAAGATAAATATCCAAAGTAATCATTGATGAAAGCCTGGTCTGTGATTAGTTTGGATATTTATCTTTAGGTCTTTGGTGGGTCTACCACCACCTTGAGATGAGATTTCATAGACCTATATTGATGGCACTACAAGTGGCTACAGATGGATGAGGTTCTCATCTATCAGGGTGTCTCATTCCCTACATCTAGACCATTGAGAGGGAGATAATATATATTGGGGTTGTAGCATGCTGGGCCACCTATACCATGAGTAGGCATGTGAGTTAACCTTATCCTATTGATGCTTAGCTCCCTCACACCCACATATGTCAAAGGTAAACTAGAACAAACATGATTGAATCCACACACAAAATAGAATATACCCCCCATAGGTACTAACTAACAGGTGTCTCAGTTATGTTAGAATTCTTAATCAATAGAAAAGAGTACATGAACACGCAAGAATTACTACATGAGTTGATGAAACATGATATTATCATCCTACAAATTCATCTAGATCTTCTGGGTGTTAATTCCTTCCAAGATAGAGTTGGTAGAGTTTTTTATGAATTACTTTTGGTTTGTGTCCACTAACTTCTTCCATATGGGTTAGAAGGGCCCTCTTAACAAACAAGCACCCATTCACATTATAACATTGAAAACAATATGATAGTATAATAACCATGGACAATAACATACCATAATCATTCATTATATATAACATATACATCATAATTAAGTGAAAATATTGTCCACACATTAATGTTTTATGGAAGTAATGAATAGGATAAAGAAGCTAAAATAGTACCAATTGTAGGATTCGTAATGTCTCCCATTACACTTTTAGTTGTCCTCACACAAAAAAGGGCCCTAAGATTAAAATATATCACATCACATCTATAACCTATGTATTCACAAATATGTATTTGATGTCTTGTGTTATATAGAAACCTTTCTGCCTTATAATCTCCTTCTGTTATTCACTTTCCTTGGCCATATCCACTAACTTCCCTATTGATCACTGCAGAATTGGGAATGAGAGCAAGGATGAAACATGAGTGGGATCCAATTGACCTCATTTTCCAATGAAGGATTAACATAAATTGTTACTCAAGACTCTAATGCAATGCAGCTGTAGATTTAGTGAGGCTTCTCCCTTTTGAGTTATTGGGTAAGTTAACACTATCAGTTCTGACAATGTTCCTTTATTTCCCCACTTTTCATAGCCACCAATTCTCTAACCCTATGATAGTCCTTTGCTCTATATTGGAAAAACCCTTCAGCCTCTTCCTTCCATAAATTAAATCAACCCATTCTTCTACAACCTTCCCTAGCTCATTTGATTCTTTTATAATGTGCAAACTTCTCCCTTTCTTGGTATGTGTGAAGTGAATTTCCCCTTTCTTTCTCATTCCTCAAGTAAGATGCAAGATACATGAGTTGCACATCTCCTTCATGAATTAAGGAAATCTAGTTAAAATATTAAGGGACTACCAAATTGCAAAGATAAAACTCATACATTTGGTCTTGCAATTCCTACAATTCTTGTGTAGTAATTATGGAGAAAGGTATAGGCTCTTGTACTCAAAATAATCCTAAGAAAAAGTGAAGGCTTAGCATCTCAATTTATTTGTATCTCCTAGTCATAGATTTTAGCTACCATGTTTGCCAACTCCAAGGGTAATCTCAAAATCATTGAGATGAGAAACCTTTGTAATCTCTCACCCTCTACTTTAGTGTTCTTTCATTTAAGAAATAATTCTAATTATCTAATGGATTCAAGGGTCATATAACATCATAAGTTATGAACCTTCATATGTATTTTCACATAATTAATGAATTCTTTTATCATTTAAGTTGATAGGAGGGCTAACACTTCATATCTATAGGTAGGAAAAGATTGAGTATTCACTATAGATTATATATTATTAACTTATATGACCATAGATAATCAATGAAAATGGTGATCATCTAACTTGTTGGGACCCATTTCATATCTAAAAGCATTCCAACTGGTTAATTTATTTTAGCGTTCAATCTTGGCATAAAATCATGGTTTTTCCATCCTTTTCAGTGTATTCTCAACTTCAAGTGCTCTCTACCTATGCACCTATGTTTGACTAAAATACTGCTTATTTTTCCCAAGTGATTAGTTACAATATAAGAGTTCAAAGTAGTCTTCAAAAGTTTTAACACCTCAGCCCAAAAATTTTTGTATAGCATCCTTGGATATTTAGGGATAGACATTCATTATATGAGCAACAAACTACACTCTTTTCACATACACTTGACATGACCACTTAATAAAATTAGGTCATTATTGGCCTCTACCATGAATTCACTCATAATATTCAACTAGGATAAGTGGAAAATATGGAATCCACATATCCCAAATCCTTACTCAAATCTTAATTGAAAAGGGAGAATGATCAATAGCATATCATTGCACTAAACCACCATCAATTGGCACACTAGTCATCGCCTAGGTGTCATATTTGAATTTTAATAATTCTTGCTTGAGGAATGCATGAACAGCCATTGCAAGAAAAATAAATCATAAGAGGAAAAAGTCTTTGCCAAGATATTATATAATAATTATCTTAATTTCTTTTATAGAGAAAGTTTGCTTGATGGTTTGTTCTTTTTAGGGAGTAATTTTACAATGTATTGTTGCTTATCTCTATAGAAAAATGGATGCAAGAGAGTTAAATGTTGTTTCACACTTTCAAGTAGGGCACAACCCACAAAAAGCCAAGTTAGTGCATGATTCTTGCATATGATATCCTTTCAAATGGAGTACACAGACTACTACAAGTAAATGTTTCCATATCAAATGCTTGTCTTCTAAGAATGTGTTTGCTTCTCTCTCTTTCTGGTCAAGCAATACTACAAGAAATATAACATTCCACTTGAGAATGAAATAATAATGAATAATAGAGTCAAGAGAAAGTGCATTTTGTTGTAACTTTATATTACAAGAAATGACCTTTTCAACTATCTTTTACTACAAACAAAATCAAAGCTAAACAAGAAGATATATTAAATATCTTTAGTTACCATTTATAGCCAGAACTATAACATAAAGGTAGTAGTAACCCAATGCCACTGAAGCTTCACCATCACACAATTTTTTTTTTCCATTTAATAGTCTCACAAGGATATAAGAGTAGCTCAGGTAAAATGTGATGAAGAAAAGTCCTAAAATGCATGCCCTGTATGAACTATAAGTTTAAAAAAATTCAAAATATCTCAGCATGGTGATAAATCTTCCATTTTTTGTGTAAGAATATAATTATTCCTTTGATTTATAATAATAGATTCTACCATTTCAATTTGACTACATGCTCTAACATAAAATTTTGAAAGCTGATATAAAGAGAAACTTCATCAATCATGAAAATGAGATACAAAGTGCAACTTTTCAAATGAACAATCTTCATTAAGTATCCACCAAATATTCAAAAATATAAAGTTCAAATAGAAAATTAAAAAAATAATTTATACCAAAAGATACATCATCTATTGCAATTTTGTGGAAGCTTGACCAAAAACATATATGATTCCATAAAACTATACATACCAATCATGATGACAATGTTTAAGCCCAAGTGTAGAACATGTTCTAAAGCCAAATTCCCCCATGATGGTTTGGCTATGATAAAAAAGGAGTACTTTATTATTGCCATAATATATAAACATGATCAATTGAATGTTAAAACATTTAACTTGTCTTCCACGGAGAAGATTAATTTTTTTGAATTAAATGAAAAGGATATAAAACATGAATGCATAATTATCTAAGGATATATAACAATGGTAATTTCTGACAATTATATGCCTGCTGACCAAACATGAATAAAGAAGAGAAAGAGATAATACAATCTTATTGGCCACAATTTGTATCTTCAAAATAGTTGATAACTTCCTCAAAAGGGACACGAGGGCTCACCTTGTGTTGCCTTCGCAAAAATTGTAAATGCACTTTCTTCACATGGTTGAGACATTGAGTGAACAACCAGACTTCTTGAAAGATATAAATGATAAAATCAATGATTCTACAAGAAATAAGACCATAATAGTTTTTACTTAGTAGACAAGACATTGAATCAATTTAAACATGTCATAATGCCCAAGATACAAAGATAGCTACAAGAATATAGATTGCTCTAAGAAATTTCATCTTAGTGGCCACGACACATAGCTAATTGGCTTCAAGTGTGTTAATTGTCTTCAAGATGTGTATGTAAAATAGTTTTAATTCATAATAAATAAATCTAGTGTTATAAAAATTGGCCCAAGATGGTTCCTCCATGGTCATTGAGAAATAAAAAGACCAATATGTTTTATGGAGACACTTGACAACTTGCTACTAGACAAATGAATTTTATTAATGGTGTGTCAAGTTACCTACCTAGTTTCTATACAAGACCATTTATGCCTTCATCAAGCATCATGTACCTACTACTGTAGACTTTAATAAATAGATAACATTTGGCAACTTACTGCATTGAAAATCATTGCCTTCTTTTGGCCTCTACCACCATTCACTAGCTTGCAATCTTTTGCATCACTCTTCTCATTAGCACTCTCTCTTCTCTTGCGACCTCTACCAACACCTCTTACTTTAGGCTAGGGAACTTTTTCATCACCATTTTCATTTGAGCCCTATTTTCCATGATAGAATTCGAAGACTAGAATGTAACTATTTTTTCTCATAAAAAAAATAGCTAAAACTAACTTGAATAACAATTAGAAAAATAAAATGAATCTAACCATTCTAGTAGAGATAATACAGATGAATATTAGTTTGAACACTTGAATATAACTTTCCACTTCCTCTACTAGAGAATTAAAAAAATAACAATAAGAGAAAAGCTGACTAGATTTGATTTTCATATAAAACATAGGTTACAAGTACAACTTCTTAGACTTACAAATTTAGAATCTTTTGTTTGATCAAGCAAAAAATCTGAATAAATTTGAGGTTGGTTAAGAAGTGCCTCCAATCTACTAAAGACCAAATCACCAATTTTTTGAGTTCCATTATTTTATTTTTTGTTTTGTTTACCTCCTCTCATTTTGCTCATTCTTTCCTCTAGATGTTTCTCTTCTATGACTAGATCTTTTGGAACCTGCAATACTTTCCCATCTTATGGGGATTCATTGTCCTCCAAATCAATATGCAGAGCACTTCCAAACTTTCCCTATTAAGAGGAAGTAAAATGATATTTCAATCAAGATAGAATAATCTTGATCAATATTTTAGTTCAAACATCAAACCCTTGGCAGCCGCAACATTAAACATTATCAAATCTACATGATGAGATGGAAATTAAACCCAAAAAGATCAAAAGAAGAATTACAACCATCAAAATATGAGGTTTGTACTTTGTACACTATATATATCTAAAAAATGAATGCACATACAACCTTTCAGCTATGATTAATCATGAAAGATAGTATAAGTAATACTTATTATCAGCATACAAACACCTTAGAAATTAAGTTAATTAAAAAATCTTTGCTTGAGATCATGAATTTGGGAATACAAAAAATATTGAAGTAAATGCCCTCATTACAAGTCTAACCTTGAATGTAGCTACATTTATCAAATATTTCATTGTTGAAGTAAATCTTATTGTAACTATCAACAATGCCAACAAGATTGTTGCTAAAGTGACAAGCTTGATAACACTCCCAAAAAAGTTAACAATATCAAAATTATCATAGCTCTAGTAGCAAGATTAATAAAATTTTCCAAAATAAGATCTTATAGCACATTAGGATATTTAAAAGTCCTACTTCTCAAATTAATTTCATAATAATAATCAAGAGTACCAATAAATTATAACTTTGGCTAAAGCTCAATGTCATAGCAACTGCAATACCAAGTCATGGGCCTCTATTGTAGACCTATGCTTTCAGGCAAGTACATGAAAACACTATTGGAAATAGAAACAAAACTCCCATATATGCTACTTAGTTGAAAACCCAAAAAATTATGAGACCACCTTACCCTCATAATTGAGTCCACTGTGAATGGAAACTACATGTTAACAATATAATATTGTAATTATCTATAATGAGCATCCGAATAAAGCTATAAGTAGAAGGGAATGAGAAAAATGTTGCCTAAATTAGGTAGAGCATCTCTTTTATTCATACAATCAAATACAGGGACAAAGTGGATAAAATCCATGTCAGATATTCATTCCTAATACTTACATAGTTTTAGAAGTCTTTTTTAAGAATACAAACATGTAAATTGGAATTTTGTGTTTTAACTTGAACACTACAATTCACAACTAAAGCCCTAGTCTCATAACTTTTAACATTTCTACATGATGTTTGATAATATTTCTCAAGGACATTTCATGTGAGAAAAAGGTTCAAGTGGAAACAAAAAGTAATAACATAGATAAAGTGCATTTGTATTTCCTCACAAGTTTATGCTCCTTTTTCATGTTTCCATTGCATCTATATAAACAGACTTTTAGTTAAGAATTTGTAAGACTATAGGTACAAGTTGCAATAGAAAATTAAAGCATGAGAAGCATTTCCTTTTGATGGGATAGTTGTTGTAGAAATCTATCAAGATGTTTAAAGAGAAAATATATTAGACATGCTTTGAGAGAGATTAAGATAAATAAGCACATAAGACTAGTGCATGACTTCTACCAAGGCATGTGTTAAAGTACCTAATACCTATATTAACATGCATAATAGTTTCACTATATGTCTAAAGTAATCATCTCTATAGAGATTAAAGAAAACCACTGATCTTTTTTATAACACTGATGTTTCACCTGTATGAAAACCATTCAGATGTTTTTAAGCTTCAAAAATCTAATTTCTTAAGAAATTTTATATAAAAAACAACTGAATACTGAGAAAACATAACAAATGCATAAGTCAAAAACTTAAATTGATAACAAGAATTCATAGTCACATAATTAATAATAATAAGATTAGGTATCACAACAATTGCATAGAATTTATCTACAACAAATTCCAAAATGTGTATATGATATTTATTAATAGTGTGCAAGACATCTTCAGGGATTTGGTTTTTGCAAATGCTTGAGCTCAACATATTTTGTTGCAATGATTTCCTTCAATTTGGAAATTTGTTCCTTGAGATCTCTAACATCTTTGCTTTCCTTGTTGCTACGTGCAACACCCAATTCCAAGATGGAAACTCTCTTTGAAAATTTCAAAGTGTTGATTGTCTTTGAGTAAGAGTCAATCTCTAGATTGAGATGTAAAAACATGAGTGTCTTTACTTGGCCACCCAGGGAATCCTAAAGAATTTGGGTCACTTTGTTGTTATGATATGGGATATGTGCACTCTTATAAGCTAAATAAAATATAACATCCCAAGAGTAGACATAGATTTGTTTATGTGTGTTGCTTCTTTAAGTCTTTCCCTAGTGAACTTTGAATTGTCAATCCTATCACTCCCCCAAGATCAATCAAATGAAGGAATCCTCTTACACTTGCTCCACAAGATAAGTCTATCCCTTCTGATGGAACTCAATATTTTGCAAATATTTTTTCACCTTTTACCTACTTTCATTGCTTAGCTTTGTATGTCCTAGATAGATTTTGTGATCAAAATAAGGAATGATTTATTGCATCTCTTTGTGTTTTGATAGAAAATAGCTATTTATCACTCAAGTTAAAGAATCCTATTGTAGAATTGCACTCCTAGGGCTTACTCGTCACATAGAAATATCCATTGATCGATCTAGGCCTTGGTCCTATTTGAATTCATAAAGCTATTCTCATTTTTTAGATTATCGCTACAACTATAGTGATGAGGCATAGATATTGGGATATCTTTCAGTGATTGTAGTTTGGGCAGCTTGAAGTAGGGTATGATACTGCTATAGCATATAATGATTCGATTCATCATTGTACAGAGAAGACTCATTGTTAGTATGGTGATGACCAATAGAATGTAATTACCACTATAACTTATATCATTATATCTTATCTATGAGTGGAGGATATGGAATTTTAGTATAGAGATGAGTGATAAGTCTTCATATATCATTATATGTTATAGTGATCATGATCTATTGCAGAGTGGTGAGAGCACAAAAATAATATAGCAATTAGTGATGAAACTTGGAGATCACTATAACTTATAGCGATGGATGGTTGTATTATTAAAAGGGCATCGCTATGAGTTGTGGTGATAAGTTGAATGTGATGCTAGTCACATTTTGTGTTATGGAGATATAGTAATCAATGATGAGCTGCAAGATATCACTATATGTTATAGTGACATTTCAAGTGCCAAATCAAAGACTAAAGTTATGATATCACCATACCTAATATAGAGAAGGTGTATCAGAGATCAAAGATAAAGGGTTTCTAGTACAGTGATATATCTCATCAGTGAGTGGAGGATATGGAATTTTAGCATAGTGATGAGTGATAAGTCTTCATATATCACTGTTTGTTAGAACAACCATGATAAAAAGGATATAGTGATTATCAATGAAACTTGGATATTTCTATAACTTATAGCAATCGATGGTTGTATTATTTAAAGGGCATCACTATGAGTTGCAAGGATAAGTTGAATGTGATTGTTGAATGCATATTGTGTTATGGAGATATTGCAATTAGCGATGAGCTATATATTATAGCAATATTTCAAGTGCCAATATCGAAGGTTGAAGTTTTGATAATGCCATACCTAATAGCAAGAAGGTGTATCAAATATCATAGATGAAGGGTTTCTAGTATAGTGATAAGTGTTGGTGATATTTCCATTGCTATAGCAATAGACATGAAGTTAAAAGCAATTTGCTATTTGTAAGAATAGGCTATAGTGATCAGAATTTTATATATTTATATTGTTGAAAGTTGTAGTGATCAAATATTTATGTTTCATTAGGTGCATGAATAAGTCCATAAAAGGACTTCTGACAACTAGCTCATTTGCTACAATGATAAAAAATGGATCTATGTTTCAATTCACATGGAAAGTAAATGCATGAATGTAGTCTATTTGGTAATAAAAGATTATCATTACTTTTTTGAGCTCACAATTTCTCAAAGGATAATTGTGAGATTATTTTTTGTATTCAATTTTTATAGAGAGTTTTAATTAGAGAAATTTTTAGAAGGTGTTATGGAGAGTTCTGGTTCTACACAAAAGAGGAAAGTCGAGAAAGTCAAAAAGGGTAAAGTTGATAAGAAGTAGAAAGTAGATGATGAAGTGCCACCAAGGAAATTGAATGAAGACCTCATTGAATAGATGACTTTTGTAGATCATATGTCAAGAAGAATCAAATTTGCATCTCCAAACAAAATTGAAGACAAGTACAGTGACATTGGAGATGTATGAACTAGGACTAAGGGTTATGAGCTCTTTTTATATCACTATGTGAGGATAAATCACAATGCGCTTAACTGTCATCCTTGGGAAATGAATTTAGAAAAATCGATAGTGTCAAATATGTTTTTGAATGTGGAGTTACTCAAGATTGTTTGCAATATACAAATGCAGTGCATCCCACTCACAACCAACTATAAAGACAACAACTAGACTAGTTAGAAACAACTTATATTGATGACGAATAAAAATTAATTAACTATAATAATATCTTATAATTAAATCTCACTTTCTTCAATCTACCTTTCCCTGTCAAGTACTCTCCTTCGAACCTTTTAATGGAGTTGGGATTCCAAATGTGATCTACATGGATCTTTGATCCAAACTTGGGAAGATATTTACTAATGTACAACATGGTCTGGTATACCATATATTCCTCTTATACAATATAACCTTTAGGATGTGCTCTTTATCAAACCAAACCCTTCATTAATATTAAGTAGCTCTCAACCATCCATATTGACCTAGTTTATACAGGTCCACACAATCGAATATCCTCAACTTGATGTATTAGGTAGTGTTCTCGAGCATTGAAAAAAGTTGAAGACACTTTTACATTTCACACATAAAATGAAGAATTTTTCTCTTTCAATATTTAATATCTTTTATATCAATTTCTTTAGATGATAACTACCTAAAAGAGATTCAATATGCAAGAACATATAAATGATATTTGAGATAAAAATATACAATAAATTATATAAAATGTAAAGCAAGTCATAAATATAATATAATTACAACAAATCTAAGAAATAACACTTTTAACCTCATGTATTTTCCAAGATCATAGATAAGTTGTTTCATATTATTGTCAAACTAGTGTGGGAGGGATAGAGGTAGGACATACTGTAGTCATTAAAAATGATCTTTTCAATTTATTGTGAAATAATAAAATTGGTAGTACATGAAATTTACAAATATATTGTAAATAGAGAACATGTAATGTCCCCACTAATAGGGTTAGTTAGGGACAAGTAATAGCTGCAAAAATAAATGTTAGAATCACAATAATAATAAAACTAACTATATTATTCTACCCTCTAAGTTAACCCTAATTTTAAGAACATATTTAGATCATGCTTCATAGCTCATAGCTAATTCTTCATCATCTCGAGAGTGCACCCCTTAAGATCCTTCTTGGACGGGCATCCACTATCCAAGGCCAATGAGATGCATATGTTTGACAACATCAAAATATTCTAGCAACACGAAGAATTCTCGGCCATGGTGGTCGGTTCAAGGTGTTAATACCTTGCTACCCCCATGCTTTGAGTCTTATAATTCTATTAATAGATTAATGTATTATTACTCAATTATCAGCCATGGCGGACAATGGAGATCTTAATATCTCAATGCTTCATGCTTTGATATTGAATCTTGACCATGGAAGACAACGTAGATATTAATATCTCACATGCTCCATGCTTCGAGTTCACATTGATATCCATGGTGTTGACCCATAAGCTAACACAATATTATCCATAAGTATTTTTCATAAATAAATTTATAAACATAATTTAAAAAATATAATTCATAAACATACCTTTCTTACCTTCTTCTTTTCCAAGAGTTGTGCCCTTTCATAATATAAATCCTTTGAAAAGTCACAACACTTCATAGTTATAATCCTTTTGAAAAGTCACAACCCTTCATAACTAAAATCCTTTGGAAAAGTCTCAATACTTTATAATTAAAATATTTTGAAAAGTCACAACTATTCATAATTATGACCCTTTCAAAGGTTCACATCTTTTCAATATCACTGATACCTTTTCAGAAAGTCACTTCCTTATTTTTTTCATATTACTTTCCTCTTCCATTTTTTCTTTTGAACTCCTCTCTTCTTCTCTTCCTTTTCTCCCTCTCTAAAATAAACTCTCCTCCCTTTTATATCTTAATTTTAAGGAGTCATGTCTATTTGTTAAACATCTCTTGAATTTTCATTATATTTAGTTAATTTACATTATTCTATGTTATATTATTTATTTACTTACTTATTTGTGTTTATTTTATTCGTTATTAAATTCTATTTAGAAAGTGAACATACGTTCTACAATATTGTCTCTTGTATTTAATTTTAATTCTTTCTTTACTCATCACATTTAAAAATAAAATAAAATAATTTAGAAATATCATACTAATTATTATTTTATTAATAATATAGATTAAATAATTATTGTTTCCTTGTTTTATATTTTAGTATTAGTTTTAATAAAACTTTATTATTTATTTAATAACATTGTATTATCTAATTATTATTAAAATTTTATCTTAAAATAGGGATATGATAGAACATGACTTACCTTGATGAAGGTATGCCAATCATGTTTTTTCAATACTGACCCAAAATTGCCTTTCTTTGATACAAGACTACTTATATTTGTAGCATATGCTGTGGAAAATTTTGTTTTTTTAATGAATTCTTTTAATGCATCACTTTGTTGCTCCATTAATAACCAAGGAAGGGCACTAATATTTATACGGTCTTCATTGCTATTTGACTCAATGATTTTTTTTGTGCATGGTTGGATTCATCAATGTCATTACAAATTTTGGCAATTTTTTCTCTATCATGCCTTCCATCCAATATTTTCCATAGTGTCTCTATTACATTCTTTCCAATATGCATAGCATCAAACAAATACATGATTGAGAGATCCTTGTAGTACAATAACCTACTAAATTGAGTAGGATAATTTCTTATTCCTCTAGAAAGTTAGTAATTGATGCCTTGATGACCTTCATGAGCATCAATTACATCATTACTAAATAAAAGACAATATCAAAATATAAATTTCAAACTTTGGACCAAAAATTTGACTTTACCTCAACAATTTAGTCAATCATATTCTAACATCCATAGATGAGTTTTCAATTCTTTATGACCTTGATGTTGTATCTTCTTTCCTATTAAAGAGATATTTTTCAGTAATTTGATACTTATGATTATTACGAAGAAAGTGCCTAAACTCATCAAATACCTACTTTCCTAAATTTCTTGAATGACTAGATTTCATCTTCAGACTATAAACTGGACATGCAAATTTTCCCTTTGTTTGTTGATCTAAGAGATCATGTATAATTCAATCATGTACAATTATCATGCACAACTTAAACATGCAATAATAATGTGTAAGCACTATAAAAAATCAAAAATACATGACCATAACAATATAACATATCACAAAAATGAGTTATCCTAGGGGCATAATGTATTGTCCATACAAACATTGTGTGGAATTGAAGTTGTCTTTGTCCTATTAGTCTAGAGATGGCATACCTAGTGACCCCATTTCATAACTTCAACAACTTGTCAATAAGAAGCTTAATATACATGTTTATATCTTTAACTTGGTACTTACCTATTAATTGAATAAACAAAAATATTACATAATTATTATGACCATTTTGATGCACTATTTATAAATTAATTTAGATAACTATTAAATAAAAAAAACACCTAGTACAATCATTGACAACATTATGTCCTCCCTCTTTATGGAAATTTAAGGATGAATGTTATTGTTAATAACAAAAATAAGCCACACTAAGTAAATAGATATCGTATCTCCAAATGGATTGACATCGTCCACTACCAATGTAAGCTTGAGATTAAGATGTTCTTCTTTAAAGTGTGGCCAATATTTTTCTATCTCTTTAAATATAGAACCATCTATAGGAATTCATATAATGTCATATTGACTAATCCATAAATTGTGCCAAGCTAGTGTACCTGAATAACTATTTAAGATGTGGAATATGTTACAAATAGGAATTACTAAGAGGGGTTTGAATAAGTAATCTATAAACTTTAGTCACCAACTAGATATTATTTCTTACTTCAAGCCATACATAAAAAGTAATAAAGAAATGCTAAACAATAATAATAACCATGCACAAGGATAACTCATAACACCATATTTTGTTAACTAGGGAAACCCTGGCCAAGGGAAAACCCTAGTGGGGATTATACCCACTAGCTAATATACTGATCTATAAGATCCTTGTTAGAAGATGGACCCTATTAGGAGTCAATGAGAAAATTCAATATAGAGAGTCCCTGGTAGGAGACTTTGAATCCTTGTTAGGAGATTCCAACCCTATTAGGAGTTGTAGTATAGTAGATGCAAGATGAGCCAACTACCCAAACATGCACTTCCAATTAGAAGAAGAGCTCATTGTCTAAACAAGTATTTAGACTTTTAGAATATATATTCTTTCTCAATTTCATTTCGGATCACAAAATAACTTCACTGCAAACTTTGCATATATAACTTTCACAAAAGTTTACATACAATTGCTCAACAAAATTTTCTCCAAGATAGTACGCTTGAATTTGCAAGATGTCCTTTGCATAAATATCATGTATTGAATTTGCAAGATTTCCTTTGCATAAATATCATGTCTTTATGAAAATTGTGCTAGGTTAGCTAAGACCACAATACACTTTTCTAACTTAGAGTAAACATCTAGGATGTTGGCCCTAATTTGATAAGTAATTATTTTGTGAACAAAATAATTCCTTTCTTTTGATTATGTTGTCCTATATCATTGATAAATACAAATCTCTTTTTTGTACAGTTCGTATTGACTTCCAAGGTTATATACATTATCACCAATGTGTATACTATCTCCATTTAACTTCGCTAGTCATAATATCACATTAACAACAAGTTAAAAACAAAACAATTCACTAGTATATACCAAATTCATACTTAGACAATTTACCGAGTACCAAAAGCTAAGTATCTTTATTTCTAAGGTTTCCTGTAAGCATGTACATCATGTGTTGCCATAAATGACAACAATTATATACCATCATTAGCCAAATGCCAAAAATCTCCCCCTTTGGCATTGATAGCAATAAAATAGAAAAAATTAGCTAAGTATCAAAAACTTAAAATAAATAACACATTAATATTACATCTATTACAATTTGTCCATCTTACATATGCACCCCCTTACAATATGATTTCATACTTTTCTCTTTACCTAATTTGCAATTTTCTTATGTACTTCTCCCCCTTTGACATCAATAACAAGGGCTAAACTATCAAAAACTGTCCATCTGCTGTCAAAATTTATGTTCATTTGATTTAAACTGATAGTATCTTCATGCCATCATCAAATTTTTCTTTTAGACTATCGATACCTTTAGTCCATGTATCTTTGGCTACTTTAGTAGAGGTGGTAATTATACATAAGGCATACGATGCAATCTCAACTGCATTAATGTCAAAGTATAAAAATTTAGATTAAGTGTCCTTGGCATTGACACATTCCTTGAAATGTTTCTCAACAAAAGATATTTTTAGAGAAATAGACTCTCTAAAATCCAATACTCTCTTCAAATTTTGTTCCTTAAAAAGTTCTAGTTTCCTAATATCACTTTGAATACTGGCCACTTGTCCTTCAAAATCATCAATTTTACTAGCAAGATGTCGTAATTGGCTAGATAGAGCTTTTAGCTCACTCATTTTCCCTCCAATCTAACTATCAATATCCTTAGTCAATTTATAAGATAGGGTACACTTAATGTATAGTGTCTTGCCATCTTGTTGATACTTCTAAAGTTCCTTGATACAAGCATCAAGAATTATCAAATCATTTTTAATATTTTGACAAATGGTGCTAAACAAGTTAGCATCATGTGAGATCTATGCCTTAGATTCTACAACACTCAATAGATTTATGAATTCTTCATCAAAAGACTTTAGCACTACTTGTGCTCTCTGTCCTAGATTTGCTTTTATGTGCTGCAATACCAGAGTACTATGTAATCTATCAGTAAACTCCATCAAGGTTCTCTGTAGGCTCTTCCCTATCTTGTTCTTTTGAATAAGTTTTGACAAAGATGAGATCAAGTTAGTTTGATCATCATCATCAGTTGCTAGGCTAGCGAGTGAAAGTAGAGTAGATGAACTAGAAAGTTGTGTTGGAAATGTTTTAGAATAACTGAGAGGGGGTGTGTGTGGGGGGGGGGGGGGGGGGGGGGGTTGAATCAGTTATCCAAGGTCTAAATGCCCTAATAATACTTTTTCACTAATTATAGTAAGCCTAGTAAAATATTCATGCATCCAAGCTTAAAACAACCATCTTAGCAAGTTACAACAAATCAACATGCAGGAATAAAATATGCATGATCAACACATGACACAGTGATTTACGTGGAAACCTAAGTTGGGAAAAACCACCAGTAACATGCTACTCAATTTTCACTCTTTTGAAGTGATGCCTTGTTAAAGGCTTACAACACACTGTTAAATGTGACCTTGTTAGAGGATTTCACCACACTGTTAGGAATGGGCCTGGTCAAAGGACTTTGGAACATTCACTTGGAATGTCACCCTATTAAAGGATTTACAACATGGCTATTAAACCAACCTAATTCAGAAGAGTTATACTAATTGTTACAATTGCTAGAGAGTAACAATAAGGGCTTTTGATCTAATACAACTCACAACATATCTTGTAGATTTCAGATCATACTTTAGTTCAATCCTTTGATTGGCTTCAATCACTATGGCTCTGATAGCTTGTCTTCCTCTCAAGCTTCATCTCCTTGAGTCTTCTTGTTCATCATACCAATGCAATCATCTCTGTGGTCACCTATCAAAATAGAGTTTATGTGCTCTCTTCCACCTTAGCACCTTCTTCAGCACTTCATGCTTTCATACTTGACCAACCTCTTGCTTCATGACCTTATGACTCCTTAAATAGAGATCTGGAATAATTTTTTTGCTCGATTCTCCCTCTTCAACTTTAGGGTTTCAATAGATTAGGTAGGATACAATGTATCTGTCCCATATCTCATTTTTGTCTAGAAACTAAGCATCTGTCCCATATCTCATTTTTGTCTAGAAACTTCATCTAAAATTTAGTTGTATTTTCCCAAAAACATTTTACATAGTGTTTCATCCCACTAGCTCATCATTCTTATCTTCTATCTAGTTCACAAAATTCTAGATAACAACCATGTAAGCTAAGATCTAGCGAATCTTTGACTTTTCAAATAATGTAGCAACTTGACACTTATTGACTTTTTGATGCTCGACACATGAACATAACTTGACACTTGATCTTTACTTGGCACTTGATCTTCACTTGGCACTTGATCTTCAGTCAGCTTCTATTGAAAATTTTCTCAGCTTGAACTAGCTTGCTCAGCTCCCTCTGATGAATTTAATCAAGCTTTACAAACACTCATATTAAAACTTCTTCTTCTACAGTTTCTAAGTGTAGCCAACCTCTTCATCTTCAAGTATATTGTCAATACATCACTTTCTCATTGTCTTAACTAATCTTTGCACTTCATTACAAAACCATAACTCAACCTTTTCCTTAGGTGCTTTTGTTACATCTTATTGATTCTTCATCAATCAACTAAGTGATAGTGCTTGGATCTTATTAGCAATTGCCATTCTAGCAAATGGTAGGTTTGACATCATTGACAAAATAATGATTGAACACATTCTGTAGCAACAATGATCTTTTTCAATCAGATTACAACAATCTCCCTCTTTGACATTGATGGCAAACCAAACTAATCAACCAAACCAAAACTGACTAATCAACCAAGTTAACAAAATTCTAACTAGGCTAAAGCAGTAAGTCAAATGCCAAAAATAAACCATTTTGACTTTTGTATCTCCCTCTGATCTTATTTCTTCTGATCTATCTTTTTACTAAATCTCCCGAGCTTCTCCTTCTGAGATCTTCATTTCTTTCTTTGCTTCTGCTCCTCTCTTTCATATCTCCTATCCTTTTCGGTTCATGATCTAATTAGTTTATGTTATTTCTCTATTTTAGGGATTTGACCAATTGTATCTATTTCTCCCTCTTATCTAGATTTGATCAATTTTTGCTATTTGAATCTCCCTCTTTGGCAAAAATGCCAAAAACACATTATTTTAGCATCTTATCATGCAACTATAGCATTTACAAGAACTTCCAATATCTCCCTAATACCTTGCTTGTGACTTGTTTGGAATGTCAGTAATTTGATTACTTCAAGCTAAACCTAAAGTAAGTACCCTCTACATCAACTTATATCATCTGATCAATCAACTCATTTAATGCAGGGTAGTCTTATTGTTACTTAAGCAGTCATGGTTAGGAGTATCACCCCTAACTTACCTCTAATATATTCAAATTCATTTTTAGATAATGGTTTTGTGAAGATGCTAGTAGTTTGTTCTTTTGTATTGATATATTCCATCTTTACTTTGTTGTCCCCCACCAATTCTCTTATATAGTGATACTTGATTTCAATATGCTTTGTTTTGGCATGCATCACAAGGTTCTTTGATATGTTGATAGCACTTGTGTTATCACAATAAAGTATCACAGGTTTAGTTATTTCTTCCTTCATTCTTTTCAACAAATGCTTGATCCACACAATATTGGTACAATTTATAGCAACAACAACATACTCAGCTTTTGTTGTGGACTGTGATGTACAACTTTTCTTTTTACTAGTCTAGGTGACTAATCTTTTTCCTAGAGAACTGCTCCTCCAATGGTGCTTTTTCTATCATCTATGTTACCTCCCCAATCTGCATTAGTGTAGGCCTTCAAATCAAAATTTTCAGTCCTCTTGTAGTACAAACTAAAATCATATGTACCTTTTAGATACCTCATTATTCTCTTGATAGCCATAAGATGATTTTCTCTTAGGTTTACAAAAAATCTTGCTATTATTCCAACAGATAAAGCAATATTTGGTCTACTGTGTACAACATATTGTAGCTTTCCAATCATGGATCTGTACATTGTTTTGTTTACTTCAGCTGAATCATCATTCTTAGATAACTTATGTCTTGTCGTCCTTGGTGTACTTACTGGTTTTGATTCATCTAAACCAAATTTTTTGAGTATTTCCTTGATATATTTTGATTGGGTTACAAATATACCATGTTTTAATTGATGTACTTGCAATCCAACAAAAAAATTGATCTCTCCAAACATTGGCATCTCAAATTCATGTTTCATCTGATCAGCAAAATCTTTGCATAGAGCATCTTTTCCTCCAAATATTATATCATCAACAAAGATCTCCAATATCAAAACATCTTTACCTTTCGCTTCCTTTATATATAGATTGTTGTTGTCAATTGTTTTCTCAAATCCTATCTTGACAAGATATTTGTGAAGTCTCTCATACCATGTTCTAGATGCTTGTTTCAAACTAAGAGTGCTTTATGTAGTTTACAAACAATATCCTTGTTGTTCTCATCAAAAAATCCATCTGGTTGTTCAATATAGACTTCCTCTTCCAATATACCATTCAAAAAAGTAGATGTTACATCCATCTGATAGACTTTAAAACCTTTATATGCAACATATGCAAGTAAAGTTCTTACTCCTTCCATTCTAGCAATAGGGGAAAATGTTTCCCCATAGTCTAATCCTTCTTCTTGAGCATAACCTTACATACTAGTCTGGCTTTGTTTCTAGTAATCTCACCATTCTTATCTAACTTGTTTCTAAATACCCATTGGGTGCCAATCACATTCTTGTCAGCTGGTCTGGGAACTAAACTCCAAGTTTTTTTCTTCTTTATTTGATCAATCTCTTCTTCCATAGCTTTATACTAGTCACCACCTTGTAATGCATCATACACTATCTTAGGTTCAAATTTTCTTAACAGACATGATTCATTTCTTAGTCGATTCCTTGTCATTGGTCTTGCATCTTTGTCACCAATTATCTATTCAGCAGGGTGATGTCTCTTCACATATTTGGACAATCTTGGTTCTATCCTTGTTTCCATGTTTAATCTTTCACATTCAGGGTCACTATGCACATCACTGTCAGGTAGTTCTATGTCTCTTTCATGTGTACTAATTTCAAAGTCAGAATGTGCATTTTCTTCATTCTGCAACTTGGCTTCTGAGTGTAACTCAACATTCACTAGTTGTGACTTGGCTGAAACTAAAATTTTCTGTTGAATCCCAATTTGATTGATAGAATCCTCATCAACAGGCATTCCTTCATAAAAATACACAAAAGTTTTGTATTCATCTAATCTCTTTAGTTCTTCAACTTGGACTTTTGTATGCTCATCAAAGTTTACATTTGCACTTTCCACAATTTTGTTAGTGTTAGTATTTAAACACTTATATGCTTTACTTCTAGTGGAGTAACCAAGGAATATGCCTTCATCACTTTTTGCATCAAATTTTCCATTTCTAGTATCTTTAAGGATAAAGAATTGGGAACCAAATACTTTGAAATTCTTTACATTGGGTGAGTGACCATACCATAATTCAAAAGGTGTTGCATTTGTAAATTTCTTGACTTGTACTTGATTTAGTGTGTGAACAACTACACTTACAGCTTCTCTCCAATATTTTAGAGCAACAGTCTTTTCCATTATCAATGTTCTAGAAAAGTCAATCATAGATCTATTTCTTCTCTTGGCAATTCCATTCCATGGGGGAGTTCTAGGAGCTGATTTTTGTCTCTTGATTCCTTTGTCATTACAAAATATCTCAAATTCATTTGATGTGAATTCTCCACCTTTGTCTAATCTTAGGCATTTCAAACTCTTTCCTGTTTCCTTTTCAACTCTAGCCACATACCACTTAAACAATTGAAAAGCATCATATTTTTGCTTTAAGAACATAATAGTCATCATCCTGGAATAGTCATCAACAAACAACATTATATATTTATCTCCTTTGTAGCTTTGCACTTCTATTGGACCACATAAATCAGTATGGACTAACTCAAGTACTTCTTTAGATGTATAGTTTTTACTCTTGAAACTTGACTTAGTCATCTTTCCTAGCTAACATTGTTTGCACATAATGTTGTCAGGCTTCTTCAGTTTAGGTAAACCTCTGACTTTCTTCATTTTGCTTATATTGAATAGATTATCAAAGTTGACATGACATGGCCTTCTATGCCATAACCACACATCATCAAATTTTACAACAAAATAAGAAGAATTTTCCATATCAAGATAAAACAAATTACTTCTTGTTTGATCTCCTTTTCCTATCAATTTACCATCAGTATCATAGGTTTTTGCAATTTTGTTTCCAAAATCTACTTTGCACCCTACATTGCCTAACTATGAGACACTCAGCAAATTGTAGTTTAGTCCTTCAACATAGTATGCTTTATCACATGAAATTTGCTCTATAAGATTAATGGAGCATTTTCCTTTCATTTGACATGGAGCATCATTTCCAAATCTAACACTATTTCCATCATACTGAGTAAAGTTAACAAACTTACTTTTGTCTCCTGTCATGTGATGTGAGCACCCACTATCTATGATCCATTTGTCATTATTGTTCATACATGTTACCAATGTTGTAGGATCTTCTTCATTAGACTGGTCCTTCATGGCCACATAAACAACTTCATCATCATTATTATCGGAATCCTCTTTAGAAATAAATCACTTCTTGCCTTTGTCTTTGTAATCTCTCTTATCATCTTCTCTTCTATTTTTGTACTTGTTGCCTTCCTTGTAATCTTTTTTCTATGTACACCTTGTAGCAATATGTCCTACTTCAGTGCAATTGAAATAAATGATAGGCAACTTACCCTTGAATTTTTCTTTGCCTCTGTGAAATCTCCTAGCCAATAATGCTTCCAGTTGTTCCACATCTTCCTCATTAGTGCTACTATCACTGGATACATATTTCATCTTTCTTCCCTTCTTTGATTTCACTTTTTCAATATCTTTCAGTAATAGCTTGGTCTTGAAAGTAGATTCAACATTCTCAGGTCTGTAGTTGTCAAAGTTAGATAACTCAAATGCAGTAAGTCTACCCACTATACCTTCAAAACTTAGATTGTTTCCTAGTACACATCTTAGCTCTTGTATAGCTGATACTCTAATAGCATAGATAGGGAGAAAGGTTTTTAAGAACTTACTATTAACAATATCATCATCTAATTGACCATTCAAACATCTTATTGCACTTACCACTTCATTTATTCTAGAGGCATATTGAGCAACATTCTCACTTTCCTCCATTTTCATGTAATCAAACTTTCCTCTAAGGCTTTCTCTTTTGTCTCTTTGGACATTTTGATCTCCTCCATAAATGTCTGGTAGGGCTTTCCACATCTTGAATGTAGTATTACATCCTTTGATATCATCAAATTCAGTGTAGTTGAGTGTAGAAGCAATCTCCTACATTGTCTGATTGTGTTCCTATTTGTTCTTCAAATCTTCTACAATAAGAGTACAAGTTGGATCAACATGCTCAGTAACAATTGAATTTTGGGCATAATCACCCGTGGATCCAAGATGTAGCTTCATAAAAATTTTCCATGCAACAAAGTTGTCTTTATTGAGCTTGAGAACTTCTCTCTTAGGCATTTTGATCTTTTCTCCTTCTAGTTCCTTTATGTTGGAGTTGATGAAATTTAACTCTGAAGATGCCCAAGATCACTTGCATGTGAAAAATTGTTAAAGCGAAGCCAAGGAGAGAAGAGCATGGAGCAAGGGAAAAATCCTAAATGGACATGAGAGAGAAAATGTGCAAACACAAGAAAATATGTATTTACAATGAGAATGCATTGTTGTGAAAATACAAAGAGAGAGCTTGAATATAAAGAGCTCAAGGAATCTTCCAGAATGAGCTAGAAGATGCTAGGAGATAAGTGTGACAACTAAGCATACATCCACATAAGGTGGAAAGTCCTCGAACAATGTGAGAGGATAAGTATGACTTAGGAGAGAATAGACTCCCGTATTGTCAACAACTTATAACTAACTCCTAGACTACAACTAATAAATAAAATATTAAATAAATGCATTAACCTAAGTAAGCTTAAGTAAATAGAATAAATAATTAGTAAATTAATTATTTACTCTAACACTTTAAACTAAATCAGCAACAAGGCTCTGATACCAATTGTTGGAAATGTTTTAGAATAACGGGGGGGGGGGGGGTGAATTAGTTATCCAAGGTCTAAATGCCCTAATAATACTTCTCATTAATTAAAGTGAGCTCAGTAAACTATTCATGTATCCAAGCTTAAAACAACCATCTTAGCAAGTTACAACAAATCAACATGCAGGAATAAAACATGCAAGATCAACACATGACACAATGATTTAAGTGGAAACCCAATTTGGGAAAAACCACCAGTAACATGCTACTCAATTTTCACTCTTTTGAAGTGATGCCCTATTAAAGGCCTACCCTGTTAAAGGTTTACAACACATTTTTAAATGTGACCTTGTTAGAGGATTTCACCACTCTATTAGGAATGGGCCTGGTCAAAGGACTTTGGAACATTCACTTGTAATATCACCCTATTAAAAGATTTACAACATGGATATTAAACAAACTTAAGTCCATAGGATTTATACTAATTGTTACAATTGGTAGAGAGTAACAATAAGGGCTTTTGATCTGATACAACTCACAACATATCTTGCAGATTTCAGATCATACTTTAGTTCAATCCTTTACTTGGCTTCAATCACTACGGCTCTGACAACTTGTCTTCCTCTCAAGCTTCATCTCCTTGAGACTTCTTTCTCATAATACCAATGCAATCATCTCTCTGGTCACCTATCAAAATAGAGTTTTTGTGCTCTCTTTGTCCTTAGCACCTTCTTTAGCACTTCATGCTTTCATACTTGACCAACCTCTTGCTTCCTGACCTTATGACTCCTTAAATAGAAATCTGGCATGATTTTCTCACTCAATTCTCCCTCTCCAACTTTAGGGTTTCAATAGATTAGGTAGGATACAATGTATCTATCCCATATCTCATTTTTTTCTAGAAACTTCATCTAGAATCTAGTCGTATTTGCCCAAATTTTTTTTACATAGAGTCCTGTGCCACCAACTCATCATTCTTATCTTCTATCTGGTTCAAAAAATTCTAGATAACAACCATGTCAACTCAGATCTGGAAAATCTTTGACTTTTCAAATAATGCAGTAGCTCGACACTTATTGACTTTTTGATGCTCGACACATGAACATAACTTGCCACTTGATCTTTACTCAGCACTTGATCTTCACTCAACACTTGATCTTCACTTGGCTCCTATTCAAAATTTTCTGGGCTTGAACTAGCTTGCTCAGCTCCCTCTAATGAATTTAATCAAGCTTTGCAGACACTCATATTACGACTTCTTCTTCTACAGTTTCTAAGTGTAGCCAACCTCTTCATCTTCAAGTATATTATCAATACATCACTCTACCATTGTCTTAGCTGATCTTTGTACTTCATTAAAAAACCATAACTCAACCTTTCCCTTAGGTGCTTTTGTTACATCTTATTGATTCTTCATCAATAAACTAAGTGATAATGCTTGGATCTTATAAGCAATTTCCATTCCAAAAAATAGCAGGTTTGACGTCACTGACAAAATAATGATTGAACACATTCTGTAGCAACAATATCTTTCATACAATGATCTTTTTCAATCAGATTACAACAAGTTAAGTGTCATCTTCTTTTTGCTTCTTTTCAATTGCCTCTTCTTTCTTCTTTCTTCTTCCTCTTTCTCTTCCCTTCCCTTTCTTTCTTTTTCTTTCTTCTCTTCCACTTCTAATCTCTTCTTCTCATCTTCTTCTATTTTCCTTTTGATTTCTTCATCAGCTACTTTCCTTTTCATCTCATCTTCAAGCAATTTCTTCTTGGCCTCTTCTATTTTCTTTTTCTCTTCTTCTAGTAACCTCTTCTCCTCTTCAATTTGTCTCAATTGTCCTTCAATATCTTTGGTGTGAGGTTCATTGTATTTGTAAGCTTCAAATGGATTTGTATCATCAATGTTAATGGTAATATTGGTCTAATCTATCTGCATTATGTCACTACTCACTGACACTTCTGAGGTTTTGGGTGTTGGTAAAGATGTTGCTTTAGACACTGTCATAATCTAACTTATAGTTACTATAGTTTCACTTCTTATCTTATATTTTTTACTCACCGTAAACATAAATGGTCATACTTTGTTTCTTAAGTAAGGTGCTAGATTTTTTAACAATCTCTTGACTTATTCTTCGTTATCAGTCTTTCATATTGTTCTTAACATAGACTTCTATAGTTCTATGCTCTCTTCTCTAGTTGGTGCCTTCTTTTCTATGATTCTATCATAGACCTTTTGGTTTCTTGTGCCTTTAATATCCTTCAGTTTTAGATTGTTGGCTATAATTTATCTCACAATAGAGATATCAATCTAATCTTTCTCTAAGTTGCTATACAAATCATAGATCTTGTTCATCTTCACAAAGTTTCCTTCATTAGCAATAGCTAAGTTTATCTTCTCTATCTTTGGCTTCTAAGGTTGTCAAGCTTTTCCAATTGACTTTCTTGAAGTTGTTACCTACTCTATTTTTCTAACTTCTTGTTCTTATTCTTCTTCTTCACTAGACTCAACAATTGTGAACAATGTCTTTTGTCTCTTGCCTAGTCCAGTGGCTTGATGCTTGACCCTTTTAGTCTTTGTGGTCATAGCTTCCACTAATATTTTATGTTTTCTCTTCAAATCACTTGGTTGAATATCAAACACTACTGCATAAGGAATTCTCTATTATGAAGATGTCTCTATAATGGACACTAACAAAGGTTGCACATTCAGTATACCTCACTTTATGATTTTCCTAACTACTTGTGACTCACTCTCAGTCATACCGGCCTCTGATAAAACTTTCTTCATTATAGTTTCTATCTTCTTGTGAGATGCCTTCTCCAAGGATGCTTGATGAGTTGATTGGGTAATCTCATCATAAGTTCCAAATCTATATTCAACTTGGTCCTTTTTTTATTTCAACAGTAAATCAATATATCCAACTATTTTTTCATCACTCAATTCATAACCTAAAGGATCAAGAAATATTTCCCAAGGTTCTACTGCTTGAATATAAGTAAAATCTATATCAACCACAACACAAATATCTTCCATAAATCTGTGTACAATTTCAAGTACAATTTTGAATCTCTGTCTCATTTCATTCTGAAATGTTTTCATTATCAAGTTCCCACTATCCAATATTTTATCTACTGGATGTCTTCTGCATACTTCTACAATCTTCTTCATTGTACATCTATCACTGCTCATAACCTCTGTGATTGACAAATACAAAATTTTTTTAAATACATAAAAGAATATGTGATTAATTAATAACTAAAATCTAAACACACCATTCTTAGTCCTCTTGATCTTTTCTAGGTTTTCAAGAAGTTGAATTCTTAGAACTTCACTAAGATTAACTTGTTCCTTCTCAATATATATCTTGTAGGCTGCATAGATGAATCCAACTGATAATTCATCAATCTTTGAACTTGGACATACAAATTAGGAAATGATTCTACTCAAGAATCTTAGATCATTTTTCTTAATGGTGCTGATCGCCATGGCCTTTCCATTATATACTACCTTGGTGTAGCTCTCAACTTTCTCTTAACCATTTTCTCACTTGTAGGTACACTACCTCGTTCACAAAGACTAGTTACTTCATGAATAAGGTCCGTTGAGATATCAACTACACTATCTTGCATCCATTATTTTCCATTGTCTATTCTACTCAGTATCATATGTGTCCACTCATCTATGTCCAATTCTTGGTAGAAATGATATTTGAACAGGTCTAGTTTCTTCAAATGTTCAAATCTAGGTTTCATAGTCATATCATGGTTAAAAAATAATTCCATATCCTTGCTCATATATTCACTCCCAATAGATTCAAACTTACTAGAAAGATAACTTCCTATATCTTCCAAATACACTACATTGTTCAGAGTAATGGATAATGTTGAGTTAGGGTTTCCTTCTATGGGTTTTATGGAAATAATCTTCAATTTAGGTCTCTCCTCATTCTCAACATTGTGAACTACTGACATATCCATGATTTTATCAAATATGAACTTTTATCAAATAAATTATGTAGATAAATGATAAAATACATCTTTTGAAAATAGGGTTTGCTTTGAAATCACCTTAACAAGTCACTTTTGAGCACTCTCTACTTCAAATGTAATTGTAATGAAGTAGTAATCAAGTCTGTACTCTATTTTATTCCTTCAACTTGAATTTGCATTAATTACATACTTTGTAAACATGAAAAAGATGTCAACTACATTCTATAATAAAAAATCTACTCAAGATATTCTATCCAATCTTTACATGCTACCTAAGGTTTTTCGTAGCTTCCTTTCATCATGATAAAGCTCCACAAATTTTCTCTCTACAAAATTCTTAGTAAGAACATAGTTTTCATCTTTTGCTACAAAATTGACTTTCTCTATAATAACAATAACTCCTAATTCCTTCACAACTAGTTTAGATAAGCTCCAAATTAAAAGAGAGCTTAGATACCTTCTAAACTTATCTTGATACACCTTTTCCCAACTTTTCTATCCATACCTCAATCTCTAAGTGAAGTTATAAATTCTGGTGCTATGAAGAAGCTTAATTCAACTTAATTGAATCATACTTGATAACTAACTTTGATTTTCCTATCTCATTATCCTCTAGCTTTTCTTTATAGATGTCTAATCCTTTTACAAATGCCTCATTGAGTTCTTCTTGAAGTTCACTAACTATATTCATTTGTTCTTCATTGTCTTTGTTATTTCCAAAGTTCCTCTCATGGTTCCTTCTATCATTTTTGATTTTTTCTCCATCACTCCTTCTATTTCCAAAGTTTCTTCCATTGTTCCTTCTATCTCCAAAGTTTCTATCCACTCTACAATACTTTGATGTTCATCCAAAGTTGTTGCATAATTGGCATACTGGAGTTTAGCTTCTAGGATTTTGTTGATCATCAGGTGCACGACAATTCTAAGCTATGTGTCCAAAGTTGTCACACTTATAACACATAATCTATCTTATTTTATTAGAAGGTCTTCCTTCTCTTGATGTCCTTTCATTAGATCTTCTTCTATATGTAGGGTTAGCATTTCTAGATATTCTACTATTCCTTATATCATTATCATATTTAGATTTTCTACAATCAATTACTTTATGACCCATACTATGACAATTATGACAATAAAAATCCTTAACATGATTAAATGATTTATTTGTACAATCTCTTGTCATATACCTATTTCATTACATGAAAAACACTTACCTCTAAATTCATACATGGTTTCCTTAGGAGATTCCACTAGTTTTGGTTAATCCAAAATTTCAACTTCCTTGTCTTGTCCAACTTCTTTAGGCTCATTAGAAGATTAACTAAATTCAATCTTATCATTGGATTTATCTTTTTCTTTCGGATCTGATCTGATCTCAAGTTTCTTTGCAGACATGTTAAATATATAACCAAGACTAGTCTTATCATAAGTAGGTCTCTATATTGACATTGAATCATCAAGCTTTTCTTTGCTAGAATAAAGCTTCTCAAGTTGTTTCTTGCATTGAGTTAATTCACTATTCAAAATAATATTGTACTTATGAAGTTCTTCATGATCTTCTTTCAATGCTTCAATCTCAAATGTTTTCTTTGCCAAACTTGCTCTAAGATCTGCATTCTTAGTCTTCAAATAAGTTTCAACTTTGCTAGGATCATTCCTCAAATTCAACTTTAGATTCATAATCTTCAATTCATGCTTCAAGATCTTGTACTTTTTCTTCAACTTTGACTAATCATTAGCACTAGTTTCTGATTCAATAGATTCATGCTTGGATTTGAGATGTTCAATCTTTTCCTTCAATTGTCCAATGTATACTTTGGAGTCTTCATGTCTATCCTTTAGCTTACCTCTTTCTTCAGTAAGGAGATCAATTTGTTCAAGTGCCTCTTCAAGGTTCTTCATAAACTATTCCATATCCATAAGGATCTTACTCAAGTTGTTAAGCCTCTTCTAAGTAATTGGACTCTAATACTAATTGTTAGAAACATGAATTACTAAGAGGGTGAGTGAATATGTAATATACAAACTTTAGTCATCAATTAGATATTATTTCTTACTTTAAACCAAACATAACAAAGTACTAAAGCAATTCTCAATAGCAATAGTAACCATGCACAAAGATAACTCATAACACCATATTTTGTTAAGTAGGGAAACCCTGGCCAAGGGAAAACCCTAGTGGGAATGATACCTACTAGATAATATATTGATTTATAAGTTCCTTGTTAGAAGATGGACCTTGTTAGGAGTCAATGAGAAAATTTACTATAGAGAGTCCCTATTAGGAGACTTTGAATCCATGTTAGAGTTGTAGTATAGTAGATGCAAGATGAGCCCACTACCCAAACATGCACTTCCAATTACAAGAAGAGCTCACTTCCCAAACAAGTATTCAAACTTTTGAAATATAGATTCTTTCTCTATTCGATCTTGAATCACAAAATAGCTTCACAAATTGTGCATATATCTCTTTCACAAAAGTTCACATACAATTGCTCAACACAATTTTGTCCAAGATAGCACACTTGAATTTGCAAGATGTCCTTTGCATAAATATCGTGTTTTTGTACAAATTTCTACTAGGTCAGCTAAGACCACAATACACTTTTCCAACTTAGAGTAAACATCTAGGATGTCATCCCTAATTGGACAAGTAATTATTTTGTAAACAAAATAATTCCTTTCCTTTAATTCTATTTTCCTATTACATTGGTAAAACATGAATATCCCTTTTTCATACATTCTATATTGACTTCTAAGGTTATACACATCATCATCAACATGTATACTATCTCCATCTAACTTTGCTAGTCATAATATGACATTAGCAACAAGTTACAAACAAAACAATACATTGTTGTATACCCAATTCATACTAAGACAATTTTCTGAGTACCAAAATCTAAGTATCTTTATTTTTGAGGTTTCTTATAAGCATGTACATTATGTGTTGCCATAAATGATAACAATTACATATCTCCATTAGCCAATTTCCAATAGAATAACGGGAATTTATTGAAGAACCTTTTGAGGCACCTTTTTTGTTATTTGATCTGATCAATATCTACTAATATGACAATCAAGGTATTATGTTGCAAATTCATATTTTTTATGATATAGAATGTCATCATTGGGACATGGATGTATTTTCTAATACTTCATTCAAATTTGATTCATAATGGTAGAGAATTTTTGGTACAAACAAGATAGAATGTTTGATTGTAATAATAAAAACTCACCTATCAACCTACAACACCAAATATGAATTGTTAATATAATGAATAGTAATGGTATGCTAACATTGAAGATGACAAAAATGGCATACCTTAGCATGTGTGACATTTCTACATTGGATAAACCATTCATAATCTTCAAATTTACCAACAATAGTATAGCAAAGAAAAGAGTTATTTGGGAGCCTTGGTATAGGGGCTCATATCCCTTCTCAAGTATAGTTATATCAAGACCATCTTCATCATCATTATCATATGCGCTAGTACCATCATCATGAGCATCTTCATCAGCTATGCCAATACTATCTTCTTCAATCATGTCCACTAATACATTATCATCTTCTTCCATGGGAATTTTGTCCTTAGCTTGGATATTCACACCTCCATGTTCCTCTAGTTAGAAATCCACATTCACCAATCTACAAAAATCTTGGTCCCCTTCAACATGACCATGTTTCCTACAATGATTCTGGGGTGTTGTGATTATAATTCTCTAATTCTTTAAGCCCTTACACATTTTTCAAGGACAATTACATTAATCAATTTTTCTATGGAATTGAGACCACAATCTAGCAATTGTCTTGTTATTTTGTTCCAGGTTCATATTGCCAGGTGTAATCTTTCTCCATAGGAAAATATATCTGCACATATGGTTTTGAAAGAAAAATTTGACTTGTAATTAATGTGTATATCTACAAAAATATTGGACATGTTTTACTTAATTTTTATATCTGCACATATAGTTTTGAAAGAAAAAATTGGTCTGATAAATGTGTATATCTACAAAAATATTGGACATGTTGTGCTTAATGTTTATATCTATACATATGGATTTGAAAGAAAAAATTGGTTACCTCACTCAAATTCACCCATATTATAATCAACAAAAAGTTATCCACTTACAATTTTGTTTGTTAATATCCTCCTTTGTGTCACTTCATTCTTAATTCTTCTTGAAGATGTAAATTCTTAAATATATTTTATTTCACTAGTTTCTAAACTTTATCACTAAAACACCTCAGTCTTAGTTTTTCATTGTTTTGGTGCTCAATAATAGAAAACATGTTTGTTTCACCTTAGACATGCATTTCCTACAATTCCTAAAGTTTTGGGATTAGTTGGTGTCGATTAGGATAAAAAATGTAAAAAGTTGTCATATTTGACAAGAAATTGCAAATATGCAAAAATGGAATTTTGAAAAAGTTGTCAAAAATGTCTTTTTGGCCTCCCAATGTTCATAACAATAAAAATTTGGTTTGAACTGATTGTATGAAGGTATTTAAGACTCATTGTGTCCATTTCATAATTGATCATCAAGTTGTACAGAAGAATCAACATTTTATGAATAGAAAAACCTATTTTCTAGAGAAAATTTATTTTGTAAAACTCTACACAGATTGGTATAGATAGATGATGTACATGTGAAGTTGGATTCCTACATTAACATTCATTTGCAATTGATTTGGTGGAATTTGATTGAGTTTCAAGGTAGTTATAGCAAATTTTTTAACTATGGGTTTGAAACCCTCATTTCAAGGGTTTGAAGCCAAGAAATGGCCATAACTTGTAATTTCATCATTAGAAATTGATGCCCTTTAGTGAAATACAAGTACATAGGATAAATTTTGACACTTCAAAGGATCATGATAGGAAAATCCCATTAGCACCTTCAAACTTGATGCCCTAGGCTAAATATGACTGTATTTAGCCTTAGAATGTGTTGTTTGAGTAAGTAATCAGCAAGGGCAAATTGTGCATTACATTTTCTGGATGGAACAGTTCATTCTTGGTCTATAGGAGGTCAAAAAACTAATAGATCAGTTTTATGCACCCAATAGAGCCAGTTCTAGCAAACCCTAGCCTAATTTACAACCTATAAAATAAAATCTATAAAATCCTATAATTGGAAGTAGTTATAGTTTGGACTATAGTAAGAGTTGTCAAAAAAACTCATATTTGGAGAGTTTCTCCCTATAAAATAGGATCCATAAAATCCTATAAATATGTTGAAAAAAATGTGTGTGTGTGACAAAGAGAGATAGAGAGAGAAATTTTCATATTATCTTATGTATAATGATTTTTGAAAATTTATGTTTGTTTCTTTCTAAATTTCTATCAAGAAGATGAGCCTTAGAGATTATTGTCTATTAGCGAGATTATTTTTATGGCTTGTTCTTAAATTAGTTGTAATTGATCCTAAGCTCTCTTTTTCCAAAACTATTCAGCAACCTCAAAGTAGTTGTATTTGATCCCAAGATCTCTTTTTCCAGAATTGTTCAACAATCTCAAAGTGAGCATTTACGGTAGTGAAGCAAGAGGTATGATGTCTATGTATGCTATGTATCAAAAAAATCTAAGCTATTGATTAGAACTACTTTTATTGGAGAGTGCAAGGGCTTGTTGAATAGCATAAAGGATACTTCTCACTCTAAAATGAAGATCCTGAACAAGAATTGGCATAAAATGATAAGTTAGGGTGATAAGAAAATAAGACATGACACTCTAAGCCAACCTTATTGGAAAGCAGGATCATAAGTAAAATTGAATAGAGTATCTCATGCTCCAAGCAATAGGTGTTGCTTTTGATCTAAGCTAAGTACTTGAATTCAAACCTTAGCTAAGTTATTTAAAGAATGTAATAATAATAAAAAAGAGTAGCAACATTTAAAGCCTCAAACAAAAGAACAACCCTACAAAATAAGCATAGTATGCCACAATCCTTTCATTATTGAAATGAGAACCAAGCAATAAGTTACTATACAAATTATAATATTCACATAATTTCTTGTGTTTACCCATAAATGCTTAGAAGATAATGCAAATACTCTCCCATACTTCTCATTCATCTCTCTACTTCTAGCATCACTATGAATATGATATAATTCTAAGTATTCAACTATTCTTCAATTCAAAGAGTCTCAACATAATTCAATTTAAGAAGCTTCACAATTAGAACTATAAGAATCAAAGTCATGACAACATTAAATACTCGCTTGACATAGATTCTTCATATAATCATAAAGAGCTTAATATTAGAAAAGATTTGAATCGAGCATGATCAAGTGTTAAAATAATATAAACTTCATAGAAAATCAAAATCTGGGCCAATCATAGCCTTAACATAATATTGGAAATAGGATATTGATGTCCATCAAATTCAAACATGGTCTTATATTGTCTGCTATATTGTTTTTTAGATCTTCTACATACTTTCATTTCATAGTTGTTGCCAGTTGACCTTTTCTTGTATATGCACTTCTTTTTTATGATGGAACATGCATTAATATTTAAAATGCTTTACAAAAATACAAATATATCACTTAAGAAGGTGAGTAAAGCTAGGCATTGATATAGCAAGAGATAACCTTAATCATCATATCCAAAGAGAGAAAAAAATCAGATAAGTATCAAGAGCTAAAGCACCATTAGTAGAAGGTGAGTCACTGTCATCTAGTTGTTAGCTAAAGTAATTTATAAAATATTCAATTTAGAATATGATAGTGGAGCTTTATTTACCTAGCATCAATATCTTCAAGAATACTTTTTTGAAAAACTCTTCTTTATTCGTACTACAATTGTCTATGGATAGCCATAAAAAAAATCAAGTATATTGATAGGTAGAGTGGAAGAACTTAGAGAATACTAATGATCCACGAGTCAAAGAAAAAGGAGGTGTAGTGGTGATTAAGATGATGAATAAGAAATATGAACAACCAATTGAACTTTTGGGGATTATTAGGAATAGGATCACCAAAGTCTAAAAGGAGAAGAGAAGAAATTTAATTTTAGGTCTAGGAGGAAAAGTTGATGGAGGAGAAGTATTTGAATTAGTATAATTATCATTTATTAGTAAGGTAAATAATGACACTTTCATGAAGAACACATTTGAAATAAGTTGAGGAAAATGCATTAAAAGATACACAAGGGAAAGCTAGAGCTAAGTTCTATGTAAAAAAAAAAAAAAAAATCTTAAAAAAAATAGCCCTCATTCTAGACCGTTCATATCTAAAGAACATTGTTTCCTTCAAAAATATCTCTTGAGGTCAACCTTTAGATAGATCAAAATCTGATCAAATTTGAGCATAGAAGGTATAGAAACAATTGTACAAGATGAAATCCACCTTTATGAAAATCCTAACAACATTTTTGAAACTGGAGCTAGGTCTTGTTCTTGATCAACTGAATCAATAGCTTCAACCACTAGTAATAAAACTACTGGATATGGCCCATTGTTTCTATAGGCACCTAGATTTGAATATGCATATGGCTCATGTAATTGGTTATAAAAGATATGCATTGATAGAATCAAATATAATTTGAGTGTTGTTGGCTAGTTAGCAACAACTACTAGGTTCTATTATGAAAGAAATTACCAACATGGATATCTCTAATATATTTATTTAAATAATTGAGATTGTTTCACAATCATCTTAGCTATTTAGGGGTTATTTTAGCAAATGCTAGTGTTATTCTTCTAGTTACCAAAGTTTGATTTTTGTTGTGTCATCATTGTTTTATACATCTATCTATGAAGGAATGAGTTATTGTTTAATCATATTTATATCATTAATTAATTAATTTATATAGTTATTCATTTAATTAAATCATATTTTATTATTTATTCAAATGTTGTTTTTTTAAAATTATTGGTAAACAACCGAAGCCTACATTAATTATTTATATTTATTGTAATTAATTATTTTTATGTCTTAAGAGAATTCAAACGCAAGACCTCCCACATGAGAGGCTCACAAGTTACCATTGTGTTGTAGGCACTTGCATATTCAAATATTGTTAATTATTTGCTTTCAATTAATAGAATTTTATTTTTCATTTTATTAACTAATTTTTTAAAGAATCTTTCATATATGATTATGATATTGATCATGTTTATTGAATCTATGGTGGATGATTATAGTATAATCCACACATGAATGACATTCCCATCCTTGTTCATGACACTCAACTTACTTCATTTTTGCCAAGATCTTATAATTGATAAGTAAACTCAAAATAATCTCAATACCCACACTCTAGCAATCTATAATCACAAATGCAGATAGTAAAATCACTTTCTATTCTTTTGATTTTGAGTTGCATACCTCTTACAAAGTTTTCGATGTTTTGGGTGCCTCTTCAAACAATCCTTGAGACTCAATAGCTTCCTTGTATATAGGTGTATCTTTAAAGTGTGTAAAGTGTGTTACATAAAAATTGAATGTCCTGAATACTACTTCACAAGAAAAAATCTACAAAAAGAAGAGATTAATCTCATTCATCATTGAACACAAATCATTGTCCCATAGATATATAGGTCTATTTAAAGAGCACAATAAAATTATATTGCTTGAAATCCTTCTCCCATTCAACATAGATGAAATCTTTCTAAACTTTGAGCTTCTCGTACATTGCAAGATAAATTTCTTTGAATTCCTCCTTCTCACACAACAAAACCATCATCGAAAGGGCACTACACTACTAAAGCAATGTAGTGAGGGTTACCTAAAATTATATGGAATGATCTTAGTGCTTCTTGTGGTAGAAACAGGTGCATTGAGAACCTAACTCTCACTATTCTGATGTTGCTTGACCCACCTTTGCTCCTAGCTTAAAACTTCATACATATAGCATCACAATCTTAAATCCTAATCACCAAAAGATTTGATGGTCTTTCTAGACACAATAATTTAGAGTGTTATTCATTTGCATTAGAAATCCTACAACTTACAACCTGCATTTGAAATGGCATGGGCTTGATGACTTATATTTGATGATCTTGCTAGGCACAATCATACAATGTGTCATTCACTTGTGTTCTAAATCCTACAACTTAAAACCTACATTTGAAATGGCATGGGGTCAATGACTTACTAGAGAAATGAGCTCGATCCCTCCTCCCATGCTTGTGAGTGATTAGCTCATAGTAAAAATCAAAATTCTCACACACTTTTCTCTCTCTCTTTTCTTTTTTGTTTATAACCCATTTTGGTTGAATTTTTGACCAACATGGGATCTTAAGAAAAAAAAAGTTAGAATCAAATGGAAAATGGTAGAAGGTCAAAAATTAACACCAATTCTATTAGTGATTAGTCACTTCCTTTTATGTGAATTCATAAATTTGGAAGGTTATTAGGATGGCTTCAAATATTTGTTAATGATTTTAACATTTATAATCAATAATAAAAAATAAGAGTCTACAAAAAAGATAATGAAGGTAGGATTAAGAGTAGGCACTAGTGCAAGTGTAGAGGTAGGTGCAGGTGCTAGAGCTAGAGTAGAGGTGCAAGCAGTTGTAGACGCTGGCACAAATATAGGGCAAGGTGCACAAAAAAGTTTTAGTAGTTGATGTGCAGATAGGTCTACATTAAGGGATTATTATTCAAAATCAACCTAGGGTTTTCAAAAAACATCGATCGTATCTTGATGCCCATTTAAGTATTTTTTCTTCAATCCCTGTAATGTAGCGGGCTACAAAGGATCATGATAAATTGCAATTCCAATGCTACCATTTTTGGGAAACTCACTTCTGCTCAAGGAAAAAATGAATATTTTGAGGGAAAGTAGTGGTCCAACCAACTAAACCCTTCTTTGTTAATCCTCGGTTTCATGATACCCATCAATAAGAGTTTGGGGAGAAATCATGATATGGGTATGGTTCAACCTTTAAAAAAGGAGAATCTTCAAAGCAAGCTTCAAAATGAATTCAACAACATGTGCTACAAGATAGGAACAAATCCAAGTTTCTAGTAAATAGGGGTCAATTAAACCCAACCTGGAAGAATGGATGACAGACCAAACAACTAGTTTTTGATATCTGTCAAGGGTTTCCTTTAGGTCCCCCATATCAACCTCAGTTGGCCACAAATCAAGTTAAGGAGCCAGTCCAAGAGATAGTAGCTATCCCTATAGATTTTTCCCGTATTTCTCATGATGAACCCAATGGTATAGAATGTTCTAAATTAGTCCCTATTGTGAGGAATGCTCAGGAACCTCCTAGGGCCCCCTTTAAACCAACAAAAAATCACTAGGTTTGGAGAAAGAAGAAAGTGATTGATCCCAATTCAAATGAGACTCATGCTCAGCCTACAGATAGGGTGATGATTACACTACCAAGTTATATGTTGCAAAGTTCTATCAATTTTCTTCTACAAACCACATTAATTGGTAAGTTTTCCTTTAATTCTCTGCTTTTTTCTTCTGTTAAAGATTGGGCCAATTTGTCTTAGTTAGAGTTAAGGGATATCTTTTATATTGATTTAGATTTAAGATTTTTTGTAACCATTTTTGACTCAAAAGTAGCTAGAGATCTGGTGCATAAGAAAAAAGGATGGTTTTGATGTGGGTCTGGCTTATTTACTATAATTTGGGTCCCTAATTTTAATCCTCAATCCTTTAAAATTCCTTTTATGCCACACTAGATATCCTTCCCCTCTTTACCTCTAGAGTGTAGGGATCCTCAGATTATAGAAATATTTGCGAACAAGTTGGGAATCTTCATCAAACATGATCTTGTCCCTTATGATCAACCACATTTGGACGTGAGAGTTTGTTTGTTGTTAGATGTGCAACAACCTCTTCCATCTCACTTGGTTATAAATTCTCAGTGGGGTTTATGGGACCAGTTAGTTTCAATTCAAAATGAGCAAACAGTTCATACGTTTCAAGATAGATTGGGTCATTTTAATACTCAATGCCAACATTCAATTCAGGACATATAGGAAGTTTGCCCAAATTATAATACAAACCCTAAATTATGTGCTCATAAAGTACATTCAAAACTATTACATAGTATGGATAGCATGGTTTCTTCTCAATTTGGTCCTTTAGTAAGAAACTAGGATTTGGTGTCTCCCATAGCAACCAATTTTTATATGTTTTTACAATTGATCTTGTCTTTTATCCAGGGTTTGCTTGCTGAGTTGAAGATCTCTCATGATCTCCCATTAGTCAAACCTTATGTGCATTTCTTAGATTTGGATGGTTTGGAGAAATCAAATTCAGCTTTGCCATTAGTTTATCACAAAACAAGTAATGTTATTTCTAAAAGCTAGTATACTGATTGGAAAGTTCTTCAAATCGGAGATCAGATTGTTTTTGTAGTTGCTAACAATATAATATTTGGTATAGCAAAGGAAGAAGGTTTCCATATAGAAAATTAGGAAAATAGTGATCTTTATATGTTTCTCAAAGAATTTCAGTATTGGAATAGTCAAATTGCCCCAAAGAAATCCTCTAGTTGTAAGATTGTACAAGTCATAGAAACTACATGTCATGAAGAGAAAAAGGATTCTTTTCTAGAATCATGCATTGATCAGGTTCCATTAGATGTTGAGATGACCATTTTTCAGCAAGTGGTAGTTAATTTGAATTTTCAACTTGAAGAGACAATTTAGAGGGAACATGAGAGTGGCAAGGATCAACCTAAGTCTCCATCTCAAAACATCCCAAATAGTATGGAGGATTGCATTTTCCAACAAGTGACTGATAAGTCAAATTTCCAACTTGGAGAGATAATTTTGAGGGATCTTGAGGTCTGTAAGGATCAATCTAAATTTGGTCTTTAGAATAATCTAAATAGTTTTGATCCTCATCAAACTTTCTCAATTGTCCAGTCTCCCTCTCTTCGAATTCCAACTTCCAAGACACCCAAACCAAGAGGGCGTTCTAAGGGATCCAAAACCAGAAATGAGATTGCTTTAGGCATTCAGACCACACTAGATGAAAAATTTGTTTTGAACAAGAGAGTGACGAGGAGAAAAAACTATTCTCCTTATCAACAATGAAAATTATCTCATGGAATGTCATAGGCATAAATGCCTCTGACAAGAGAAGTAGGATTCACCAATTTATTGAATCCATGAAAGTTGATATTGTATTTCTACAAGAAACAAAACTGTGGCCAAATGGCCAAGGTGGTCCATAATACATTCTCCTAGTATTGGAGCTTCTAGTGGTCTTGTTGTCTTATGGAATCCATTAACAATTTAGGGTCACCTTATTCAACAACAAGAAAATTGGAAAATGTTGCAGGTGTTAGATTTCAATGTTTCTTTTACCTTGATTAATGTTTATGGTCCTACTTCTACTCAAGACAAGTTGAAACTCTAGGATAAACTAGCAATGTTAATTTAGCTCCAAAACTCTCACCTTGTTCTTCTTGGGGATGATTTCAATGCGACCTTGAATCAAAATGAGAAAGTTGGTGGCATTTGCCCACCCATTAAAACTATTTAGGATTTTTCTCAATTTGTTGAAAACAATGATTTAATGGATATTCAACCTTCTAATGGAAAGTTTACATGGACAAATAGGAGATCCAGTTTTGCACAAATTACAGTTAGATTGGATATATTCCTTACCTCTCATGAATGGAAATTAGGTAAAAAAAAATTTCACTCAGAGATATTGTCTTTGTCAGAATCTAATCATTTTCCAATTTCCATAAACATTGATCAGTCAACATCTGTAGATCATACTCAGGATAAGACAACTTATAAATTTAAAAGCATGTGGTTGCGCCATCCACACTTTCTTCCACTTTTAAAAAAATGGTGGATTAGTGCTTCTTTGTTTTGGGGTCTAAAATGCATCAGTTTTCCAATAAATTGAAGCATGTCAAAGAGAAGATCAAAATTTGGAATCAACATGTTTTTAAGAATATTTTCAAGTAGAAAGAGGTTGTTAAGAAGTAGTTGGAATAAATTTGTTGCTCCATAATTCTATTTGGGATGGATAGTGACACATATGTTAAGCAAAAAGAGCTTCAACATGAATGGGAGGAATTATGTAATAGGGAGGAAGAATATTAGAGACAAAAGTCTAGGGAAATTTGGTTACAACAAGGAGAGAAAAACATTAAAAAAATTCATGCTTCTACCCAACAAAAATGGGTTGCTAAGTCAATTTTTCAAATTATGGATTAACATTTGAGCAACACTTTATCTAATGCTCAACAAATTAGAGATGAAGGTGTCAAGTTTTTCAAGAATCTTCTTCCACCAGTAGATCATCCATCACCATTGCCTTCACAAGTTGAGGACTTTATTTAGCATATCCCTACAATGGTGTCCCCCATGAATAATTATAAGCTCTTGGACCCTTTTACCATTCAAGAAGTTTGAGAAGTAGTCTTCTTCTTCTCCTCAGAAAAAGCTCTAGGGCTAGATAGTTTTACTGCACTATTCTTTTAGAGTTGTTGGGATTTCATTGGTTGGGATCTTTTAGCTGCCATTGAGGAATCAAGAAAGTTTAAATACATGCTAAAGTACTTCAACTCTACAAATATTGCACTCATTCCAAAGACTAAGGAGCCCAAAGCTTTTAAATATTTTTCCCTATCTCACTATGCAACTTGACTTATAAAATCATCACTAAAGCTATTTGTTTGCACCTTAAAAATATTCTCCCATCTATAATTTCTCCTAATCAAGGTGGCTTTGTTCCTAGTAGAGAAACAATGAAGGGTGCAATGGTAGCTCACAAACTCCTACACCTCATTAATAGTAGTCAATCCTCCAATTTTGTTATCAAGTTAGATATGCAAAAGGCATATGACAAAGTTTGCTGGAAGTTTCTTTTACAAGTTATTCAAAAATTGGGTTTCAATAAACATTGGTGCAAGTGGATTCAAGAATGCATTTTAGGGGCTTGGTTTTTAGTCATTATTAATGGATCATCATTAGGCTACTTTCCTTCCATGCAATGTGTCCGACAAGGTGATCCTCTTTCACTAGCTTTATTCATCATTATGGTTGAAGCCTTGAGAAATACTATCAAGCATCTTCATTTATCTGGCAAGTGGAAATGAGCAATAATTGAAGGTACATCAATTTTTGTTATGCATTCTTTATTTTCTAATGACACATTATTGTTTGGTACTTCACTAGTTTTAGAGGCTAAGTAGATAAAGAAAACATTAATGCAATATTGAAAAGTTTCAGGGTAGAAAATAAATCCTCAAAAGTAAAAAAATTTCTTATTTAATACAAAAAAAGTTATATCAATAAAGATAGTGCAAGTTTTGGGATTTTCTAAGGATTTTTTACCCTCCACTTATCTTGGGATTCCTTTTTTTATGGGCTCCAATAAGAATTTTTTTTGGGATGGCATCCTCCAAAGAATTAAGAGTAAAATTGTCTCTTAGAAATTAATATGGATATCATTATTAGGAAGATCTTGCTTATTAAGTTAGTTCTATCTGCAATATCAAATTATTACATGGCTGTCATGCACGCACCATCTTTTGTCATTTCAAAAATTCAAAAATTTATTAGCAATTTTCTATGGTCTAGAAACTTGACTAATAAAAAGAAGCTTCCTCTTATTTCTCTCCATGACATGGCACATATTCCTACTTTAGGAGGGGCTAGTATTCATGATTTGACAACAAGGAATAAAGCTTTTGGAGGTAAGTTGGTTTGGCAGATTTATACTAAATCATAGTCAGTATGGTGTCAAATAATGCAACAAAAATATTTAGATAATAATGATCCACATAGAATATTCTCTATGTTGGATTCTCCTAAGGGATCTACTATTTAGGATTTCATGATTGCATCTAGAGATATTGTTCAAAAGTACATTTCTTGGGAATTAAATTGTGGGGATAAGATCAACTTTTGGGGTGACTCTTGGAATGAGAAACCTCCTTTAATTACAATGCCAAACATACAAGAAATTATTTCAGTTATAGAAGTAGAGTGGGGCAATCTTGTGATCCACTTTATGGATGCAGTATGCATTTTTTCAAGGAAAGTAATATGGAAAGATCCAGACCAACTTCCTTTAGACCCTCAGTGTAAACAACATCTTCAATCTATTTTTTTAGATAGATAAGCTTTTGTGTTGAAGATGGAGGATAGACTATTGTGGATTCTAGCTAAGAATGGTAATTATTCAATCAAGGAAGGTTACAAACTTCTCCAAAAAGTCGAGTCAAAAAAATCTCCTTCTTGAGCCTTCATGTTTTGTTGGAACAAGGTAGTGTTACCCAAGGCTGGGTGCTTTGTGTGGCTAGCAATCGAGCACATGATTCTAACAAGTGATTAGTTGGCTAGGTTAAGTATTGGTCCTCCTTTTAAATGTGTTTTTTGTGAAGAAGAATTTGAGATAGTTGACCATCTTTTTGTTAGCTACCATTTTGCATATTAGTGCTAGATGTTTATTTTAAACAAATTAAACTACTCCACTCCATTACAAATTACCATTTGGGACATGTTTGAGGCCTGGCTAGTTCTTTACCACAATGCCCTATTTGTAGGTATTTGGAAATGTGCTCCTGCATTAGTAATTTGGGCAATTTGGTGGGAGAGAAATAAGAGGATATTTAGAAAAGAACCATCATCTCTAGATAAAGTGTTCCAAACCATTGAAAATTTGATTTTAGAAGTTACCAATGGAAGTGTTTATAGATGTAAATTTACTTCACTTATTACTTCTTGGGATGTAGGTATCATTCGGGAATGGAAATCAATATTTGTTCCATTGGGATCTGGCATATCTACAAGATTACAAAAAAGTATAGATAGATCTACAGTCAAATGGCAACCTCCTATGGCTAGATTTGTCAAGCTCAACTTTGATGGGGCATCTAGAGGCAATCCAGGCCTTTCAACCTTGGGAGCATGGATTAGAGACCACATTGAAAAAATACTAGCAATTACAATGGTACCCCTACCCTCAGGAACTAATAATATGGCCGAGGCTTAGTCATTACTTTCAAGATTAACTCTTGCCAAGAAAGGGATTTTTCATCATGTTCACATAGAAGGTGATTCCTAAGTTATAATCTCAACTTGTATCAAGAGACAATCATCTTCTTGGAAACTTAAGTATGTGCTTTAGAAAATTTGGAATACAATTGATCAATTTCATGAGGTTAAATTATCACACACATATAGAGAGGGAAACTGAGTTGCTGACTATCTCTCCAATTTAGGTTGTAATGGGATCACTACTTTTATAGTGTAGTCTTCCACATTTGTTAAGCAGTATATAGATTTGTAGGAATTGGTCTCTAATGAGATTGTGGAATCTCAGAAGTAGTTGGTTACTTCCTTTATTTGTAATGGTGGTGAAAGCTCAGTCTTTATTGATACCTAGTACTATTGTTGAACTTCAATACCTATCATGATCCAATACTTTTTGAGTTATTTTGGCATAGTGCTTACCAATCAAGCTCCAACTTAGTGTTGAGCGAGTTGTAGAACTCAGATTAATGGTAACTGAGTGTATACAGGGTATCAAGTGGCATTGTGTTGACTAAATTTTGTCAGGTGCTTTCTGAGCATGATAGGGTGATACCCTTGTTGTATTAAATTAGGCATAATGTTTATTGAGTGATCTTGGGCTTATTGGTATTTAAGTTGTTTGATCATGAACAATTTACTGAGTGACATGGGTAAGTAATGACTGAGTGTTTTGTTAGGCACCAAGTGGTGGTAAGATTGACTGAGTTCTTGTTGGACATCAAGAGGAAGTGTGATGATAGTGAGTGGTAGCTATGACTGAGGGGGCAGTGTTGGTCGAGTGACAAGTTGTCACCAAGTTGTATTCAATTTGCCAACTTATGTGTAGGTCACTACTAAGTATCGATAATTAATTATTGAACTCATTCTTGCATTTGCAATGTTATGGTAAGTCTTTCTAATTCTTTTCTGCATCTTGCTTGTAGACATCACCTAAGTACAAATTTTCTTCAATTTGGCCATGTGGTTTTGTACATTGTAAGATCAATATGAACAATCTCCATTTTGGGGGCATTAGTTTGTACTTCATCCATAAGAATCACAATTAGGTTCTAATTTTGGTGGCACTCTCTTTATTAATCACATGGGAATAGGTACTTCATACCCTTCAAGCGTGTGATGGGGATTTATCTATATGTGATAAACGAATCCTTTTTCTTAATTTCATCCTTCTGCTTTGTTTGCCTACCATTTCACTTGGTCTCAACATGTCATCCCCATATGATGCTTGTATGAAATGTGATTCCTACTACTAGTATCACCGAAACATCCTCCCCAAAAATTTTAGAATTAAGCTTCAACTAGTAGTGGAAGAAGATGCACTTTCATCTTCCTTTCATGATGTAGCATTGGATGTCATGTTTATTATGCATGCTTGCTCTATTTGTTGCATGATTTGCACCATTATTAGGGAGGATTTATTCTCTACCTCCTCAAGACATGTGTTGTTTCCTTCAAATTGAGTCTCGATATTCTTGTCCAATGCTATGGACCTAATCCAATCAACTTTAGGCTAGAAATTATTGCTTTCAAGGTGGTTTGACTAGAATTCTAGGCTGATAATAAGTTGAAATAGACAATGTAGAGCTATGATTTGTGGGCCAAAAATTCCTTGGTGGGTAGATTATTTTCAAGATCCCTACTCATGCAGAAATATGAAGTTATGGTGACATTTGAGGCATTGCAAAAGTCTTTCAAAAAACATAAACAATGATTCCTAACATAGACTTTACAAGTCATGACGTGGGTGTTGGGTCATTAGCTGGTTGGGTGTGTGAAGAAAAATAGGTTTGCATTGCTTGATATTTTGGGCTTACCAATATCTAATGCACATGTCTTTTCTACTCACATGATGAAGTGTTCGGTCTGCCCCGATTGCTATAGTTCAGAGTGCACCTTCTTACATTGATAAATTTGTTGTTGTCATTGAAGGTTCAAGTTTGGGCTGGGAAGTTGATCCTTTACCATGTTTAGACTTTGTTTGGTACTATTCTTTGCAACCTAGTATGCCTTCCACTTCTGCTGAGGGTGCTTCTTGTGAGGATATGGAAGAATGTTAGTATAAAGGCTACCTTATTTTTTTTGTATTAGTTTTTCCAACATTAGGCATGTTTTAAAATGTTGGTATTTTTGGTTGATCTTTGAGTCCTCCATGCTTGTTGTTTGACTTGGCTCTGAAAATGTAAAAACTCAAAGATTTTCAATTTTTGGTGGGAATACTCCCACTCTTTGTAATTTTGAATTGCTCATCGATATAATATGTTGTAAATATCAATGATTTTCACTTGTACATATTATGATGATACTAGGTTTTCTTTTTGCTTATTTCCCAGTTGAGCTCTTGAACTAGTTTTTATTATACATACATACTACATACATAAATACATAAATACATACATACATATATATATGTATGTATGTATATATATGTGTATATATATATACATACATATATATATATATATATATATATATATACATACATATATATATAAATACATATATATATATACATACATATATATACATACATACATACATATATGTATATATACATACATATATATACATACATACATACATATATGTATATATACATATATATATATATACATACATACATATATATATATATACATATATGTATATATATATACATATATATATATATATACATATATGTATGTATGTATGTATATATATGTATGTATGTATATATATGTATGTATATATATATATTTATGTATATATATATGTATTTATGTATATATATGTATGTATATATATATATACATACATATATACATATATATATATATATGTATATATATATATATGTATGTATATATATATGTATGTATATATATCTATATATATATTCAGTGGCTCGTCCACTTTTGCCAAAAATAATTAAAAAATAAGAGTCTACAATAGACAATGATATTTTATAATTATAATATATGACTCTTCTTTTGTTATCAATGAACTATTTAGAATTTTGTACCATTCATTTATAGTAGTTCTATTACCATATCATTTCCTTGCTTTCATGTTTTGAATACTAATTTTCCAAGAATATTTAAATAAGATTAAATTCACTAATAGACATGGTTTTTAACAATAATTTTCCAAATCAATTTGTTTTAATGTTTGAAAAAATTGTTTAGGGATTACTTAGCTTTTTTTTTTCAACTAAATCTTTGCCACTATTACTGGCTTTCTATCTTCATTACTCCTTTGGATATGTTGTTAAAGCCATCTCTCAAATTCCTAGTTTGTGGCATTTTCTTTCTTTGATGAAGGTTGCTCCACTAAATACCAAAACATATAACACCAACAACTTGCAAGAACATAAAATGGCCTTCTCATTATCTCCAAAAGAATGGCATTACAAATTTAAGAATTAAAACATGCAAAGTCACATGGGTTGTTTCCTTACAATATTTTATAAACCATAGCCACCACAAACAACCCAAGACTACCCTAGACAACCCTACAAGCCTTCTTTCTAGAAATTTAGTGCTTAACATCAAGGGTGACCAATCCTACATTTTTTTTTTTAATGCTTTATTACATTAGAGTAAGCTCAAATAATTTCATTTTTATATTTTTAGGTATCCAAACTTCTAGAGACCATAAATTTTAACCGTAATTCTAATTGACTATGATAACCACTTTTCAAGAATCACATCTCTTGAACTACAACGTCCTAACCACAAAAGCATTGCCAATCAATGTTGGACCTCATTTCAAAGCCTTTAAGACCTTTAAAATTGAGTTCAAACATTTTGAACCAAAATTTCTTAATAACTTCATCAATAGAGATGATCTTGCAATGAAATTCAATTGGTAGGCTAGTATATCTAAGATGAACCTCCACCCATGAAATCAAAACATTCCAAGATTGAATCAAAAAGTTAGTGAAAATAGAAAGTTTCCAAAAATAACAAATCTTCTCTAAATCACCCTTATTGAAAAAGAAAACACAAATATTTTTGGGTGATGCAAGATTTCCCTCATACACAACATGCACATGCATCATACACCTAGGGTGATTTGAGAGGTAAATATTGCATTAGAGGGAAACCAAGATGATTAACCTCCTCCCTTGTCAATCATGGTGAATCTATAGGTTATCCTTTTCATTTGACCAAATACTCCTCATATGTCTTGTTTCTTATGATTGTACCAACATGATTATCTAGTATATATTTGATCTCTTTTACGACTGAGGTAATTCTCAAAATATTCCATTGTGCCTATGTGATCACATCTACAACACCTCCTTTGTGATACTATGTTAGACCTTAAATTTTAAATAATGGTGAAATATTCATTTCACTGGGAAAATCAACTTCATAGGCATTTCTTGAATCATGCTTCTTTAGTATCTTTCATGGTCCAAACTTCTTCAAATTTGGCTTATTATATGTTCTGATAAGAAATCTCTCTTTTCTCAAATGAAGCATGACTTAATCTCTAACCTAAAATTCCTCATGTCTTCTTTTCTTAGTTGTCTTAGCCTTGTACTATTTATTCATTTTAGTAATGTGCTTCCTCACCTCCTCATGTATGATCTTCAAGTGCTCTTGAAAATCTTCATATTTGATGTTGTGTGTCTCCTCTTTGTCCAACTTCCTTAATTCAGAAGAATCTGTGGGACTACTTCCATATACTATTTGGAATGGTGTTTCACTAATACTCCTATTGACATAATTATTGTATGCCAAATTTTCCTATGGTAAAATCAAATCCAATCCCTTTGGTTTATCTCCAACCAAATATCTGAACAAATTTCCCAAACCCTTATTCACTACTTAAGTTTTTCCATCAGTTTGTGGATGATGTGATGAGTTAAACTTCAGATCTATCTTGAACTTCTTCCATAATGTGTGCCAAAATTACCCAACAAACTTGGTGTCTTGATATGAAACTATACTCTTTTGTAGACCATCAAGTCTCACAACTCTATACAAAATTCTATACAAAATTCTTGACATCTACTTAGCTTTTCTCATTAGTCTTCTTGACTTTGTCTAGTAATAACTCTCACTAACCTAGCTAGTGTTTTTATCATGGCCCAAATTTCTATCCAACCTTTCACTATGCTTCTCCTTGATGAGATTCTTCCTCGTATAACTTCTTGGAATCCACAATTGATTTCCTCTCAATTGCATACCATCCTAGATGATGAAATCCAACCACTTGATTTTGTCTAGAGTAACAACTTTTTTACAGGATTTCTAAGTGTCACTAAATTTAAGATCATCTAAATATAAACTCTTGAGTTCCTTGAACCCAACTACCTTAATCTACATCTTATGAGAGTCTGTAACCCTTTTGGACTTCCCATTCGTGTATTTCAAAAAAGAGTGTAAATATGAAAAAACCCAGTCCATTTCAAATGTCTCTAATGTAACTTTCCTTTAGTGTTCAAATATTTCAAAGTTTGATGATTAGTACATAAAAACAACTCCCTAGGAAGAAGATAATGTCTCCACTTTTTCAATGCTCAAAATATAGCATTAAATTCTTGATCATAAACATAATATTTTCTTTTGGCATCATTTTAAATTCTTATCAAAGTAAGCAATATGTCTACCTTGTAGGCTCAAAATAGCTCCTATAGTGCATTACCACTAGCATCATAGTCTATATGAAACGCCTTATTAAAATATGGAAGTGATAAAATAGGTTGTTCTATAAATTTTTGTTTCAAAGATTTAAAACTCTTATTTTCTCTTGTAGTCCACTTAAACCCCTTCCTATCCCCTCTCATTATTTCAGTCAAGGGTCTTAATGGAGCTTCTAGATTTCTCTAATTCTTAATTACATGATCTTATTAATAAGGATTTTTTACAATATCAGATATGAGGAATAAATAACCTATGAAATTGAGATATTTTTCTATTTCAAAGATAACACACTAAAGAGTACAAAAATAGCGACTTTCTACTATTTTGCAAGTCATTCAATAAAGACCCTATGAAATTGCAATTTTGCAAATGAGATAATAGAAGCTTACAAAATAGAAAATTTTTGCAAAATCATTGGCAAGAAGCTCGAAGGGTCTAAGATAATGAAGGTTTGGATAGAAAGTAATGTAGGAACACCTTGGTTTGCCTTGTTCATATTTTTCATTTTCCTAGTAAGTGTCGAGTTGTAGTCATTGTTGAGCTCTAGTCATTATCAAGCTTTAGTTGTTATCGAGTTATTTAGTTTTGGTTGAGTTTTTTAGTATCCATCAAGCTTTGGTGACCAAGTGTTTCTTTGTGTGCCAAGTGAACCTGATATTTTCTGATGCTTGGTTCCTTTTTTGATTGAGTTTTTCTATGATTGGTTCTTAGTTTGAGTTGACTTATCTAGTTAATTTGGATTCTAAATTTAATATATAGATCTTTCCTTCTATTATGTGATAATCTAGAATCTTCTGTAATCCATTTTGGCAATTATAAATAGGGGTCTTTAGGTTTGGGTTAGGTATGCTTTTGGAAGTGTGAAGTCTAGGAAGTTGCAAGAGTTAGTCTGGAATTTCATAAATCTTGTTAACTATAACCCAGAAGGCCTTACAACTGAGCATGTATGTTGATTTTTGGATCAATCAATAAAGTATTTGGTGTTCCTTCTCTCCTTTGTGTTGTTTACTTCTATTGTGTCTACTTAGTGAGGTGGTTGGATAGTTAGGTTTGCCTTTGGCCCTAGCTTTTCAATTTCCTCCTTACATCAGAAAGAATGATTATTGGTTAGTGATTACAATTATTAAAGGGTGCAAGATAGAGAAATGATCTTTGTCATTTTAAAAAGTACAAGCTAAAAATTTAATGTTTAATTAGATATGACAATATTAGAGTATGCATAAGTGTCTGACATGTGTGGGATGTATTTGAAAAGACTTTTTGAATAAATGATTAGTTAATGTGACTATTATATTAACACAAATAGCCTTGGTTGATATCAATGTGAAAATTTGAAGCACAATATTCAATGATCTTTTACTCCCAAGTTATGTTTTGGTTGTTGCATTTGTAGAAATGGGGTTACCAATTCAAGAACATCCACCAAGTGAAACACCAAAGCCAATTCTTCAGCTAGGTCTCATTTGTAGCACTTATCATACTATATGGGCTTCAAGAAATAGCTATTTGCATTATGCCAATGGTTTACATGAACTAGAAATGGAGGAGGAAAAATTCAAGCTGTAGCTGATACTATCAGAGTTTTAGGAACTACATGGTAATAACTGACACATGGATGACTTTCTTGAAATGCTTCAAGTGGGCTAGCCTAATCAAGAAAACTATAGGGTTTTTTATTCTTAATTTATTGTTATACATATATGTGTCTAGTTGCAAATAGTTTTTAGTTAGTTATAGATTAAAAAGGTCCAAAGATTTTTTGCACCATTTTATTTTTTTATAAGAAAGGGTACCAAGACCTAATATATACACACACAAACATATACATATAGATTAATGTGATAGGATAAGAAAGAACTAATGATTTTCTACTTTTCTGAATAGGTATTGCAACCAGACATTCCTAAATTGTACTTTTTTTATAAAATTAATACAAATACTTTGATTTTGTTTTCATCTAGGAAATTCATTTCCAAATACTTGCATTCAATAATTTTCCTCTTGGATTGATGTTTTTTTTGATAGATTGAACTTAATACATACTCTTGTTTATCAAGTTTGCATGCTATACATTTTTTTGTCTAATTGGTCTTCTTTGGATAATGTTAAATACAATTAGACTAGGGCTATATATTTCAAGTTCTTTTTTTAGTGGTTGATGGTAGCACACATTACCTCCAAAGAGTTTGATGATTCTTAATTGATGTAATTGATGTAAGGTTGACTCTATTTGCCCAAAATTGTACTATGAACTAATGTCATTTGTATCATTACAATTGATAAACTTTTTTAGTTGGTGAAGTTCATTACTATTTATTAGAATATTTAGAATAATTGAGAAGGGGTGAATTAGTTATCCAAGGTCCAAGTGTACCAATTGAACAAAAAAACACTTAAAAAACTTTAGATCTTATCATTTCATTGCCTAGTCTTTGCTATAAACTATTTGAAACATTAGCTAGTTGTACATTGTTCTAAAATAATAGAATTGTAGAATGTAAACTTTAATTAGTAAAAAATCATAATAACATCCACAGAAGTTTGACACTAGGATTTAATGTGGAAACCCAATTTGGAAAAAACCACCAGCAAAGTGTCACTAATTTTCACTCTTCTGAAGTGGGCCCTATTAGAAGCCAACCCTTTTAAAGGTTACAATACACACTATTAAATGTGACCTTGTTAAAGGATTTAATTACCCTGATAGGAGTGGCCTTATTAGAGGACTTTAGAACATTCTATTACAATTTTACCTGGTTAAAGGATTTACATTAATTATTAAGTCCTTGTGACTGTTAGGTCAACCTTGATTAAAGGATTTCAAATACTCTTCACAATGGTTAGGAGGTAAAAGTAGGTTTGATTTGTTAAGTACAACTCACTTTGTATGTTCAAATCTTTATTCAACTCCCATGTACTAACTCACTGTCTTGCCTCTATAGTCATCTCAAACTCTGATTCACCTAACAACCCTTAAATCTATTACCTTTCACTTCTTTTCAATTTAATTATGCCTTCTACTTAGATTCACTAGTCAAGAACATCAGTAACAACTCCAACACTCTAGAACTCCTTCACACATGCATAGCCTCTTTGCACATTCACATTCTTACAAAAAGTTTTCCTTGGTACCTCCTTAAATAGGTAATTCTAATCCTTTTTTGCTTAATCAACACTATAGATCTTAGGGTTCTCAATTTGATCCATCAAATTCAATGAATCTAATCATCATTATATTTATCTCTTATTTTCTAGAAACTTCTCCTTGAATTCATCTCTTAGGTCAATTACCTAATCCTCTCCTAGAATTAAATGATCAAACTCACCAATCCCTATCTTGAACATGTTTTCCATATCTCAAGAAATTAACTTAGTCAATTGGACATTACGATTCCTCACAAATAGTTAAAATGTTGTTCCTCATCCAATACTAAGTTTTGACACTTAGTCATCACTGGGTTACTAAGTTGCTATAAAAATTCTTCCTCAGTACATGTACTATCACTCAATCAATACTGGTGCTCAATTAACACCAAATTTTCTTGACACTTACTGTGTCTCAGTTGACACTAGAATCATTCAACATGTACATCATAATTATTTAGTCTTCCACTCTATTACTCAGTCAAGCCTACACATTTGATCTATCTTTGTTCACTCTTTCAAGACTTGAACATTACGGTCTTCTCCTCTTGTAACATAATTTAAACAATCACTTTATCTTGTCAAAGTCCAACTAATTAAATGTCCATTTGTAGTTTCCTCTTCATAACTCAACCTATCCACTAGATGCTTTTGTTATGAACAACTTCTCAAATCTTCTTCATCAATCAAATAGATATGACATTTAGATTAGTTAGAAAACTATCTTATTAATAGATTTGACATCAATGACAACATAATAATTATTCCAATTGTAGTTTCCAACAATATCCCTCTATGTTATTGATGGCAACACCTCTAAAAATATTTCAGGAATACTTCAGATTACCATACAATCCAAAATTTGTACATTCTTTGAGTAACACTCTCAATGTATTATATCTTTATTAATATTCTCAATTTATTTTTTATTCATATCTTTGATCTGGAAACATCTCAAATAATCTTATTAACTCCTTGTAAGAAATCACTCCCTCTTACTTAACATGTCTCTTCCTCTAGGTTTCATAGATATTTTCTCCCTCTTTATATTTTAGACAATATCTCCCTCTTTGACAACAATGCCAAAGACATTATCTCTTTCTCATGCATATGTATCATGTAGATACTTTCATGTCAGTTCTGAAATATTCTTCTTTCATCTTCATGACTAATTTGTTATTTTTTCCTTCTTCCTCAGTACTACCTTAGGCAACTCCTAAAGCAGAATTTTTTGCATCAGTGTGTAAATATTATGATCAACACATTTGATGCACAAAACCATCTTTCCTTAAGTAGCTTTCTATAGAGGAATGACCCCTAGTTTACCTCTAAGATATTCATGAGAATCCTTAGGTAAAACTTTAGTGAATATGTAAGCAATTTTCTCTTTTGTATTTACATATTCCAATTTCACTTCTTTGTCTTGAACTAGCTCTCTCAAGTAATGATACTTGAAAGAAATGTGTTTTGTCTTTGTGTGTATAACATGACTCTTTGATATGTTAATAGTTATTGTGTTATCACAATAGCTAACCACTGGATCATTAATCTCTTCCTTCATACCTTTCAATAATTATTTGATCCAAATAATATTTGAACTATTCACTATTGCTATCACATACTTAGCTTCAGCTATTGGGTGGGAAATGCAGTTTCACTTCTTGATTATCTATGAAATTATCAATCTCTTTCTTAGAAATAATGTACCACCACTTGTTTTTTTTCTATCCTCAACATTTCTTTCCCAATTAGAGTCAATGAATACATTTAGTTCAAACTTGTGATTATTCTTGTAATATAATCTATAGTCTTTTGTTCCTTTAAGATATCCTAGTATCCTTTTCACTACCATCAAATGATTATCCTTAGTACTTGCTTAAAATCTAGCAACTATCCCAACAACTAATACAATATCTAGTCTACTATGAACAACATATTGCATTTTACCAATCATTAATTTGTATTGTGTCTAGTTCACATCAACTGAATCATCATTTTTAGATAGTTCGTGTCTAGTAGCATAGGTGTACACATTGATTTAGAATCTTCTATCCCAAAAGTTTTTAGTATCTCCTTGATATATTTGGACTAGGTAATGAAGATACCTTGCTTCATTTGATACACTTGTAAATCAAACAAGAATTTGTTCTCACCAAACACTAACATTTTAAATTACTTCATAAAAGATTTACATATTGATTCCTTCCCTCCAAATATGATATTATCAACAAAAGTTTTAGATAACAATACCTCATTGTTCTTTCTAGTCTTCAAATATAGATTGTTTTTATCATTTGTCCTTGCAAATTCAATCTTCACCAAACAGTTATGCAGTCTTTCATACCATGCTCTTGGAGCTCGTTTCAATCCATATAAATATTTTTATAACTTACACACCATATTATTCTTGCTGAGATCCACAAATCCTTTGGGCTAATCTAGATGTATACTTCTTCAAGTATCCCAGTCAAAAATGCAGATTTGACATCCATTTGATATACCTTAAATCTTTTATAAGAAGAATATGCAAGAAGTCTTCTAACTCCTTCTAGTCTTGCTATAGGGGAAATTTTTTTCCCATAGTCAACACCTTCCTCTTGTGCATATCCCTCGCATACCACTTTTACCTTATTCCTTGTGACTTCACCTTTCTCATTCAACTTGTTCCTAAATACCTACTTTTTTCCGCTAACATTTTTGATTTTAGGTCTAGGTACTAGAGACCATACTTTGTTCTTTTCAATCTATTTCAATTTCTCCATTCATAGCTTGTATCCAATCTTCATACTCCAAATCATCTTTCATATATTTGGGCTTAGACTCACAAAGTAAGCATGTATCACTTCTAAGTTTTTTCCTTGTCATAACTCTAGACTCTTTATCTTGAATGATATGTTCTGATGCATGATGTTTTCTTACATATTTTTCTAACACAAGCTCTTTTCTTTTTTTTTCTTCAATAGGTTCATCTTGAAAAATTATTTCAAGCTCATTGTCTCTCTCTTATTTAGGTTCTAGGTCAAGTTCTGCATGATTCAAATTTCCTTCCTGATGTTCAGCTTCCTCTGTCTGTAATTCAACATCATTTATTTGTTTCTCAACACCCACAGTCTATTGTTCGATAACTGGCTGATGCAACTCCTCATTCTTAGTCTATTGAGAATCTACAACATTAATTTCTTGTTTAGGTGGAGTTCTTGGAGCACTATAATTCACATATATGAATACACTATAGTCTTTAGGTTTTGTCTTACATTCAACTTTATTTTTCTCTATGTATTCATCAACTTTCACATTTGTACTTTCCACAATTTTGTTAGTGTTAGAGTCCAAACACTTATAAGCTTTTCTCTTAGTGGAATATCCTAGGAATATACCTTCATCACTTTTAGCATCAAGTTTTCCATTCCTATTGTCTTTTAGTATGTAACATTTTATTCCAAAAGATCAACCTGTCAATGCCCAATACAACCACTAGAGACTTATAGACTATATGAGGTTGTTAAACCATGTCATGAATCGCAAAGGGGAATGTTGGTGGTTAGTCCAAAAATCCTCCCCTCATCATTACCTAAGGAGATTCAAACCTGTGACCAAGCTTTGATACTATTGGTTACAAAGTAGAGTTGTTGTTGCACAAAAAGATCGACCTGTTAATGCCTGATACAACCACTAGACTTATAGAACACTAGAGGTGGTTAAACCATGCCACAAATCCCAAAGGAAAACATTGGTAGTTAGTCCAAAAAGGTTCATATCTATACCATAATTCAAAATGTGTAGCATTTGTACCTTTCTTGACTTGCACTCTATTTAGAGTATAAATGAATGTACTCACACCTTCTCTCTAGTATTTTTGTGAAACATTCTTCTTCTTCATTAATGCCCTAGAATAGTGCATTATTGATCTATTCAGTCTTTTAGCAATTCTATTCTAAGGAGGGGTCCTAGGTGTAAAGATATGTTTTTTGATTCCTTTGTCATTATACAATATGTTGAACTCCTTGGACATGAATTCACCACCTCTATCAAATCTCAAGAATTTTAGACTCTTTCCTGTCTCTTTTTCAACTTTGGCTAAATACCACTTCAATAGTTGAAAGGTATCATATTTTTCTTTAAGAAACAACATAGTCATCATCCTTGAATAGTCATCAACAAATAGAATGAAATATTTGTCTCCACTATAGCTTTGAACACCAATGGGTCCACATAATTTAGTATGAACCAATTCCAAAATATCATCGAATGAAAATATTTTAATCTTGAATTTAGGCTTTTCCATTTTTCCCAATTGACATTATTTACACATAGCATTCTCAGGTTTCTATAGTTTGGGAAAACCTCTTACTCTTTCTATTTTACTAATGTTATACAAATTGTCAAAATTTACATGACATAGCCTTTTGTTCCATAACCAAATACCTTCATGTTATGCAAACAAACGTGTCTCATCAGATAAATCTAGATAGAACAAATTACCTCCTATTTGATCACCACTTTTAATCATTTTACCATCAAAATAAAATATTTTGGCCTTCCTACGATGGAATTCAACTTTATACAATTATTTTTTTAACTCTAAAATACTAAATAGATTATAGTTAAGTCCTTCAACCTAGTAAACATTATCACATTTGATCTTATCAGTTAGTTGAATTTTTCCCTTACCCTTCACAAGACATGGACCATCTTACCAAATTTAACACAACCATCCTTTTATGGTCCAATGTCCTCAAATTTACTTCTATCACCAATCATCTGATTAGAGAAATCACTATAAATTATCCATATATCACTTTTGTTCACATAAGAGATTACAATAGTTTTCTCATTTTCATCAGATTCTTCTTTCATAGAGACATAGATTACCTCTTCATCATTACTTTTAGATTTAGTATTAGTTTCTTCTTCAACAATATAACAATATTTCTCAGCTTTATCCTTGTAGTCCTTGTTCTTCTTGAAGTCTCAGACATGTCTTCTTCATTTGTACTTTCTCTCCTTCTTTTAATCCTTGTCTTCTTTGTCATGATACCTTGTAGCAATATGACCAACCTTGTTGCATGAAAAATAGATTACGGGAAGTTTACCTTTGTATTTTCCTTTTCCTCTTCCAAATCTCCTAGATATCAATGCCTCAAGTTCATCATAAAAAGTATCACTATCACTTTTCACATGTTTTTCTTTTCCTTTCTTGCTAAGGACAAGTTGTGATTTAAAATCATATTCAATAGTAGCAGGAGTGTAATTATCAAAATTAAACATCTCAAAAGAAGTAATCCTACCAATTACACCTTCCATGCTGGCATACATCTTAATTCTTGTATTGTAGAAACCCTAATAGCATAAATAGAAAGTAGAGTTCTCAATACCTTGTTGATTATTGTTTCACCTTCAATCTTTCCTTTAGCTCCTCTAATAGCATTGACAATTTCTTTGATTCTTGTGCAATACTGCATTGTGTTCTCACCTATGGTCATTCTCATTTCTTCAAACTTACCTCTTAGACTTTTTGATTTGGCTCTTAAGAGATTATCATCTCCTCCATAGATGGTCTTTAGTTTATCTTGCATTTCCTTTGAATGCTTGCACTCTTTTAGGTCATCAAACTTAGTAGAGCTTTGGGATGAACCAATCTCCAACATTGACTAAATATGTTCTTGCTTTTCTTTCAATTGTTGAGTAATCAGAGGAACTATTGTCATGTCCACATATACACTATCCTTAAAATCTAATGCAACATCACCAATACTAGCTATATGTAGCCTCATCAACTTCTACCATGCAGGAAAGTTTTCTTTGTTCAACTTTGGTACCTTCCTTTTGTATGCCATGATCTTTAGCTTTGAGTACCTTGAAACTTCTCTTTACAAGAACTAATGCTCTGATACCAATTGTTAGAATATTTAGAATAACTAAGAGAGGGGTGGGGGTAGCTGAATCAGATATCCAAGGTTCCAAATTTATCAATTAAACAAAAAAAAACTTCAACAACTTTTGATCTTATCATTTCATTTCTTAGTCTCTATTGTAAACTATTTGTAACATTAGCTAGTTGTCCACTATTCTAAAATAGCAGACTTACAAATGTAAACTTTAATTAGTAAAATGTCATAATAACATCCACACAAGTTTTACACTAGGATTTAACATGAAAACCCAATTTGGGAAAGATGACCAGCAATATTTGACTAATTTTCACTCTTTTAAATTGATACCTATTAGGAGCCAACCCTATTAAAGGTTACAATAAACACTATTAAATATGCCCTTGTTAAAGAATCTAGTTACCCTATTAGGAGTGGCCTTGTTAGAGGACTTTAGAACATTCCATTAGAATTCCACCTAGTTAAGGATTTACATAGACTATTAAGTCCTTATGACTAGTAGGACAATCTTACTTCAAGGATTTCAAATATTGTTCATAATGGTTAGAAAGTAACAATAGGTTTAATCTGTTAAGTACAACTCATTTTCCACATTCAGATCTATGTTCAGCTACCATGTACTTACTCATTGGCTAGCCTCCATAGTAATCTCAAACTCTAGTTCACTTGGCAACCCTTCAAGCAATCACCTTTCACTACTTCTCAACTCAATTAAGCCTTCTGCTTAGATTTTCCAATCAATAACATTAGTAACAGCTCCAACTTTCTAGAACTCCTTCACATGCACATAGCCTCTCTACACATTCACCCTCTTATAGAAAGTTCACCTCTGTACCTCCTTAAATAGGTAATTATGATATTTTACTACTTAATCAACATCATAGATCTTAGGGTTCTTGATTCAATCCATCAAATGAATCTGATTTTCATTCTCTTTATCTCTTCTTTTCTATAGACTTCTCCTTGAATTCATATCTTAGGTTGATTACCTAATCCTCTTCTAGAATTAAATGATTCAACTCATCAATACTTGTCTTCAACACACTTTCCATATCCCAAGAAATCAACCTAGTTGGCTAGAAATTATAATTCCTTGCAAACAATTAAAATGGTGTTCCTCATTCGATACCAAGTTCTGACACTTAGTCATCACTAGGTTACTTAGTAGCTCTAAAATTCTTTCTTAGCACATGCACTATCATTCGGTCAATATTGGTGCTCAATCAACACTAAATTTTCTTGGCACTTACTATGGCTCAGTTGACACTAGCATCACTTGTCATGTACAATAGAATTATTTAGTTTTATACTCTATTACTCAGTCAAGCCTATACATTTGATCTTTCTTTGCTCACACTTTCAAGACTTGAAAATTATTGTCTCCTCCTCTTGTAACATGATTTATCTTGTCAAAGTCCAACTAATCAAATGTCCATTTGTAGTTTCCTCTTCATAACTCAACATATTCTCTAGATAATTTTGCTATGAACAAATTCTTAATTTCTCTTCATAAATCAAATAGATATGATATTTAGATCAATTAAAAAAATGCCTTATCAATAGATTTGACATCGATGACAACATAATAATTGTTCCAATTGTAGTTTCCAACACTATATTCATTTGCATATCACTATATTGTTTCTATTTACCATCTTAAGAGAAATTGCCAAATATTTCATGAGGAGATCTGTTATAAAATAACCTTGAATTGGTCTTGAAGGTTAATATATAGGTCTACAAGATTAGGTCCTATAGAGCTTGAAGTGTAGGGGGGTTTGGTCTTTGAAGAGTATTCTTGTTCGTTGGCCAAATTGAGCTGGAAGATCCCAACTGAGTAGCAAAGATCATAAATTTTTGAACTAGTCAATTTGAGCAACAATAGGTCCACAAACACTGCAAATACTCTTGATAATTTTTTTGTAAAAGATAGGAAAATCACAAAAAGATCTTACCTAGGTCACACTTCTTAGAGTCAACCATTCAAGGATAGCCTTCACCTTCTCTAGGTCTATTTTTAGACATTCTATTGAAACTACAAGTCCCATATATACTAACTCCTTCAAAAAATGTACCTCTTCAAATTACCAAAAGAACTCTCTTCCCTTAACTTCTCAAACACCCTATGAATATGCATTATATTCTCCCCCAATGTCATACTAAAGACCAAAAAATCATCTAGGCAAACAATGAAAAGTACCTCATTCATGAGCTACATGAAGGTTCTCATTGCATTGGTTAGCTTAAACTACATCACTAACCAATCATACAACCATTCCTTTTTCTTGAAGTTAGTCTTCCATTCATCTCCTTCTTAGATCCAGATTTGGTGATATCCACTCTTTAAATTTATCTTTGTGAAATACACAGATCCACTCAAATGATCCATAATATCATCCATCCTTAGAAAGTGAAATATGTGCTTGATTGTGATCCTATTGATGGCTCAAGAATATGTACACATCCTCCATTATCCATTATCCTTTGGTGCTAATACTTCTGGAACAACATACAGGATCATCTTTTCTCAGACCAATCCCTTTTGCAACAACTTATGTACTTACCTATTCAACTCTTCACTTTTTTCTGGTGTCATTTTTTGGTCTACCTTATTTGGAAAACTAGCTCCTACAACTAAGTCCATCTAATGATTAATCTTTCTCACTGGTGGCAATCCATTAGAAATATTATTAGATAAAATATCTTAAAACTCACTCAATAAATCTATAACTTCTATAGGTACATCTTCTACTTCTTCTTTACCAATTTTTGGAATTAGAGAAAAATAGTTTCTTCTTTCAACTAAACATATTGTGGCATTACTACATATTTAGGGAAAAATGGATATACTTTAGTATGATGTAGGCCTCCACTTTTAATAGTAAAGCATTGAAATATGTGTGGGGAGAAGGAAGATTTCTAAGCACAACCTCTTTTGAATTTGAATTATATTAGCAAGACCCAAATAGAAGGAATGTCAATGCTTAATTTAAATGATTACAAGGAAAAGAATGCAAAGGGTTTCTTCTTTGTCCTGTGAGAGAGATGTGAATATAAAATGGAAGGATGAACAAATTGATTTAGTATGATGTAAAATGTAATTCTAGATGCTAAATGTATGCAAATAGCCAAAATAATATATGAAACTATGTTTATACTATGAATTGAAATAAAAGAAAGATGATTGACCTTGAAATGTGTAGAGTAAGATGACTTTTTTCTTCGAAAAGTGTAAAATTGGGTTGAGTTTTGAAATTCTATCCGTGGAACCCTAAATAAAATATAAAACCTAGAATGTCACAGAAATCACTTTTCCAGTCAAGGAGTAGAGAACATGTTGACTTGGTAATAATTGTTTCAAAATGATTTATGGGATGTCATCGTGTTCCAAAGGCATTGTAACCAAGTTGAGTTAACTTTTTTTGAAAGGTCTTAGGGATTCCTTTTCAGATAGACAACCATAAATTCACTAACCTATTCCTACACACAATAAAATTTTATTTTTGTGTTTGGGTGGGGAAGAGCTTGCCTTGGTCAAAATCTAAATCAAGGAATCAAACCTGAAATTGAAATATACCTGTATGTAAATGAAATGAGATAAATATAAGTATCGACCTTGCTCGTAAAAACCCTTTTAAAATGTTGAATGTTTTATATTAACTTAAATGAATGGAGTCATGAATGTAAATTAACTTAAATGAAGAAGATAATGAATACCTCAATGTAGATCTCCTTCCTCGATGGCCAAAAAAATGCTATATCTTGAAGAGGAAATTCCCTCAAAGGATCCTTGAATTCTTTTAGTAATTTTTCTTTCTTGCTTGCTTGATTCCTTCAATGTCTTGAACTCTTGAATCCACTAGTACATGTGGCCATTTTGGCTTCTCAAACTCATTTTTGTTTTTTATTATCTTGAAATGGTCAAAATTTTGATGTTCCTTAAGTTTGATCAAAATTTTGATGTTTCTTAAGTTTAGTGTCAAAATTTTGACGAATGCAGATTATAAAGAAAAAAAGAGTGAAAATTGAAACTCATTTTTTCACTTTGTGAATACCAATCAAGCACAAGAGAAGACAAGGAGAGTAGAAATTGAGAGAGAGAAATGCCCAAATCAAGAGAAGACATTGAGAGAGAGAAACAACTAGAACAAGTATGAGCAATGACTAGGAGAGGTCGAAGAAGACATTTTCCATGGCCCTTTTCCAGGGATGCATAAATTCTCTTTTAGGTCAGAGTTGTGTGCAGAGAGCCATTTGAATCTATAGGAATGAAAAAACCTTCCTCGATACAAAAGAATAGGTATGTAATTATTTTCCTCAAAATTATCTAGTTGATTACATTATGGAAATATAGATTACATTTGGGATTTTTAAATATGAAAGTATAGATAACAAGGGTTTTAGTAAGTATTTTCTTATTTGACTCATGAAGTTATTTTGGATAACCAAGTGGTGACTATGTTTGCACCTATTTTAGTGGTGATTGCTAGTAGATTTGCATGAGAGAAGATAAGGAGAGAAGACATTGAGAGAGATAAATGCCTAGATCAAGAGAAGACATTAAGAGAGAGCAACGACTAGATCAAGTATGAGCAATGACTAGGAGAGGTTGGACAAGACATTTTTTATGGCCCTTTTCTAGGGATAGATAAATTCTCTTTTAGGTTAGATTTGTGTGTAGAGAGCCATTTGAATCTATAGGAATGACAAAACCTTCATTGATACAAAAGAATATTTATGTAACTATTTTCCTCAAAATTATCTAGTTGATTACATTATGGAAGTATAGATTACATTTGGGATTTTTAAATATCAAATTATAGATAACAAAGGTTTTAGTAAGTATTTTCTTATTTGACTCATGAAGTTATTTTGGATAACCAAGTGGTGATTGTGTTTGCACCTATTTCAATGGTGATTGCTAGTAGATTTGAGATTGTCTTAAATTAGGGCATATACTAAGTAGTAATTTAACAATTCAATTAAAGATATGTAAAAGTATACTAAGTAGTAATGTAAGGGATTTCAAATAATGTTTGAAGTCCCTTTGGAAAACTCGACTCAGCTCGCCTATATTAACACTAGCAACCTAATATTTTGTTTCCTTGCAAGTAACTAGTTGACTCAAGCAACACGTCTAATGATGACTTTCCCACAAAAATATAATATGTTCCCCTCATCCAATTTATGTTTTTGAGGACCTCTACCAAGTTGATTGATAGCTTTATGATTTCCTTGACTTCATCATATCTCCTACCAAGAAAACTTGCATTCATCATCATAAAGTACATCACATATGTTAGCGTCAATAGTTTTTAAAGTACATAACATGTAACTATGAGTTGATTTTCTAGTAAACTAGTTCAAACTAATTCTCATGGTTTAAGTTTAGATATATATAAATAATAAAGTATGAGATCAACTTGATTTAACTTTAACTACTAGGTTTTTGGTTTTATCATTTCATTGTTCTTGGCATACATGTGTGATTATTTTTTAAGCAATAGATCTTATCATTTAATGAAATTTTTATTACTAAAATAATCTTGGTATTATTTTATTTTAATGTTTAATAAGTTGGGCCCTTCTCTATTTAATTTAATTAGAGATAGGCATATACCAAGTAGTAATGTAACAATTCAAGAGTTGTAAAAGTATTAGCACAACAATAAAAACATGAAAACTAACCATTAAGTCCATAATGCTTAATGTAAAAACATTCCTCCCCTCCTTGATTCCATAGATTTTAAGGAGTTATCATGAAATAAAGGATTATCTTGAAATTCTCAAACTTCTATTCCTCAATTACTTTGGTGAAAATATCTGCTAGTTGATTTTGAAGCCTCTTGAATGCATGTTATTGTAGACACCCAAAAATTGGCAAAGATGTAAATCACACAATTTCAATCAACCAATGCAAATTAAGGAGGAAATTAGAAGAAGAAAATAGACTTTCAAATCAAAAATCTCATCAGGTCATTAATCATCTATCTAACAAGACCTAAATGAACTTTAAAAAGAGGAGAAAAATAATTCAAAATCATAAAATCAAATTCAAAAAGAAAGAAATAAAAAGATAGAACTTTGAAAATAAATAGAACATTTATTAAATCAATAAAGTCATTTATCCTCACAAAAGTGAAAATCCCCCTTTTTCATTTAAAAGAATTGAAAATATCCTCATGTATCCTCAAAAACCAAGTTTGTTGGACTCTTCCCCCTAGTCTCTTATGAGATATTTTTAATTTCACCTCCGTCCACCAGTCAAAGGTGAAAATCCTGATTATTACCCCAACCTCTTCCAAAATCCTATAAATAGGAGGGAAATCCAAGAGCTAATGGACCAAAGTTTAAGGCATCTACACTATAGGCACATTTTGAGTTATCATTTTAGCATTGTCATTATAGCAAATTCATAGCATTTTAGCATTGTTTTTGTGTTATTTAGTATCATTTATTACATGTTTAGCTCATTGCATGTCCATTTTGATAGCATTCTAAGAGTAGTTACACGTATATAATTTGCATTATAGTCATAGACCTTGCATGCATTCTTGTGGATCTACATTTTAAGAATACTCCCATTCTAGAACTATCACTAAGATACTGATCTAGGAGCTTTCTTAGTAGTTGTAGTTAGGGAAACATGAGATAGTCATAGAGTTTACATTTTAGCAATGATTTCTTGGGTTTAGCTTAGTTCACTGTCATTTTTTTTGCACTTTGCATCAAAGTCTCATGAATATACCATGTATAGTTATTATATTCGGTCTAAAAAAATGTTTGAATAGATGTTATTACCTTGGCAGTTTGAACTTTTATAATTGAATTTTTGTTTTAACAGGTCTAGGTCTTAATAATAAGTATGTCACTTTGACGAGTCTTAGAATTTGAAAATGATATTATTTTTGTGGACCTCAGACTTATTTTTTCCATATTGGAAAAATCACTAAAAAGTCATTGGGTGTAATGTATTTATTTTATCCATATTAAATTTAATAAAATGACCAAAATTTAGGGGAAAATATAAGAACAACCAATGTCTATTTTATCCATTTTTCCTTCTCTTGTACACCAATTTGACTCAATGGTCCCAATTATCACATTGTATTGTACCATCTCGTACTGTAAATTTGTCCTTGGCTTTTGCCTATAACCAAATTAGTCACAATGTTTCATATTGAACTTCCTTATTCCTTTCAATCCTTTCAACATCACCTTGTGTTCCCTTCCCATTAGGAATCTACAAAATCAAGAATTCTTTACTATCAAAAAATATAATCCTTTGCTCAAAAGTTTGATTAGTTTTCAAGGGGGTTTATGTAAAAATTTTGTCATCTTTATTAACAATGTAAGTATTATTGTACCCATCATGTAAGGTCATCCTCACAAACTTCCAAGGTCTTCCCAATAACCATATTAAAAATTTATTGAAACTACATCACATGATACTCTATCATAATAGTCTCCTATAGCAACACATTTAAAGCTGATAACAATGCATATGATAAATATAATAGCGTATTTGAGTATTTAAATAGCACATATAATTAATGAAATAGTGTATTTGATCAGTCCTATGATGCATTTGAGGAAAAATCTAAAACAAAAGCTATATGCATACATGACACGTGAAAACCAACAACATATTTAGATACCCTTTTTCTCACTGATATTTTCCAAGACCAAGAAATCCCAAAATTTACTGAAACCATTTTTAAAACAAGCAAAGCTACAAATGTCATTACTAATCCAATAGTTGTTACTGCTTCATTTCACACATCAAGCCAGAAACATTTGGAGACACACATCTGTTCCCAACCTAGCTTCATGAAAGTGAACTCACCCTATCAACATCACCAAATACCTTGTCCAAGCTAGCTTTGTTACTCCAGATAAATCAAGGTCAACGAAAACCCTCATACTATGAAAATACATAAGAACTAAAGGAATCCTACTCACATTTCATGCCATCTCATAAAACCAGTATAGCCACAAAGTCAAAATAATCACCTATATGGTTGAGTGTCAAGATAGCCAATAGAACATCAAACACATGAAACCTCTGAATCTTATTGAACCTGTCACATCGACAGATTGTTCACCAAATGCAGTTACCCACGAGTCACCCCTGTTCAACTAAAATTTAGAATCCTAAACCAAAATGGGTTCATCTAGAATATGGGATGAGAAGATTATTGAAACTAAAATTAAACATTTTCAATAAAATCCTAAACTTGTCAACATCATGGAAAAGATACTTGAGAAACACAAAGAATGATACACAGTAGCATTAGCACAACAAGGTGTGAAATTTTCATTTGATTTTGATTTGACCAATCTTAAATGAGATGAAGAAGAGTCACCCCTAGATATTGTCACAGAAAAATTACAAGACCTACAATTGGAAATGGAGGGAACAAAGTGAGGAAAGATACAACCTACAAAATTTAGCCTCAAGAAGGTGTGACCACTTCTATTTGATAAAAGCATTACCTTCACACCTTTCCCTTAAAATGTCTAGATACCAAAATATGAAAAGTATTTTGGTACATTAGATCCACAAGATCACCTTAGACAATTCTATACCTTAAGTATGGAATTCATCCATGATACAACTTACCAAATGTGTCTATTTCCTAGGAGCCTCAGAAGGCAAGCCGTGGAGTGGTTCTCCAAGCTACCCTCCAGCATCAAATCCTTTGACCAATTGGCTTCCATTTTCATTGCCCAATATTCCTATAATATCAAAAGGTAGGTCATGATGATTGATTTGTGCAACACAAAACAACTTCCTGACGAGTCATTGAAGATCTTCCTGCAATGATGGAGACATACATTTGCCAAATATCATAGAGACATACCGAACAAAGAGAATACTGATATCTTCATCAATAGTCTCTCCAAACCCATGAATTACTAGCTCCAACTCTAAGGGCCTAGAGACCATAAGACTACCTTAGAGAATTTCACTAAGGTAGAAGAGACCTTGGAAATAATGACATTATTAAACTATTAAAATATGGTAAGAGTTTTTCAAGAAATTCCACATAGACCCACAATTCCTATGATTGGAGCATTGATAAAAAAAAATTTTGGTTGAAGAAAAGAAAAAATACTGTCAATGATGAGGTGGTCGAAGCTAACCATGTTAAACCACATATTCAACCCCATTCAAATCAGTCACATCCTATCATCAACAACACCAATCCAAACACACCTTGGCAAGACAATGATTGTCCATCTTATTAATGTAACAAGGAAACTCCCTCGACATCTAATCAACAAGTCACTTACAATCAAGCTCCTCCTCCACATAGATATCCATCTTCCGATATACCCAAGGAGTATACACCTATTGGGGTATCTTATGAGAGTGCGTTAAAAAACCTCTTGGCTGATGAACTCGTTGTACTTCCCAAGGCCAAACCCTATGAACCTCAAGTCAAGATGAAGTGGTGGAAAGACAAGCACATTTGTGCCTACCACCAAAATAGGTGGCACTTAACAAACAATTGTTTTTCCCTTAAGGGGGTCATACAAAAATTAATAAATGATGAAACTATCAAAGTGAATAACCTTAGCAATAATGAAAACCATATGACCTTCAAGAACCCTTTCATGGGTCATGAAAAGGGTGAATCCACTAGAGCTAATCAAAATGAACCCCCTCACATTAAGGTTAATTATGCTCATCATTACGACAACACCATCAACATGATCTCTGGATTTGATGACATTATAAATGTCATCATAATTAAGGATAAAAACATGAAATAATAATCAAATGCTATCACCCCAGGCCAAGCCTCTAAATTCATTTTACCAAGACTTGTGACAAATTCTAAGCATGTAACCATGAGTTCCTCCTTTCCCAAATACAACTTGGTAAACCAGTTACTTAAAACTCCCGCCCATATGCCCATTTTTGAACTATTGCAAATTTCCTCAAAGCATAAAGAAATACTCACCAAAGCCTTAGTGCCAAATGACTTGGATGTGAGTAGATTTAAAAACATGGTCAACAATCTAGTTAACCCTCACTGTGTATTCTTTTCAGCCCAAGATGACATGTCCATCATCGAACCACAAAACTCTCCTCTGCATATTGAAGTATCTATCCAATTAAATAGAGTTAAGAGAGCATTGGTTGACGATGGAGCAGGTCTCAACATTTGCACACTAAATTTAGTGAAAGCCCTAAGATATACAAAGGTTGTTGTTGACCCAAGGAAGAAAACCACCATCAAAGCTTATGATGATGAGGAGATATCCTCCAAAGGCATGGTTATTCTATTGATCAAGGTAGGAACAATTGTGAAAGAAACCGTTTATTAGGTCTTAGACTTGCAATTAACTTATAACATCTTATTAGGAAGACCATGGATTCATGACATGCAAGACATTTTCTCCACTTATTATCAATGTCTTAAATTTTTGTACATGGGTCAAGACGTGACCATAACTAGGAATCAACACTTTTTCCAATATTGTAACTCCCTTGTCCCTCATAACAGGGAAGAAACTGGCACCCCAATAGATGACATCAGCTAGTGCACATCAACAGATGCTTCATGCTCTACTCGCCGAAATGACAACCACTCATCTACATTGACTATAAGTAAAGAGACAGTTGCTTGTTTGAGTTATTCCCTTCACCATCATCATCTAAAGACCCTAAATAGTCACACTATGAAGAAATGCATAGATTAATGAAAGAATTTGATAGAGAGTGTAAATTGTAATGCAAAAGGGTAGGTGAATACTTGGTCTACTTATTTTATCCCCCACTTTCTCCAAGATCCCAAAACAAACCATCATCCACCACTAGACCTTATCACACTCATTTTGTCAAAGCAAGTGGAGTACCTCCAAGCTCGGTAGAAGAATTCAGTCAACAAAATATTGACATCTCCCCCTACCTACATGGAAAAGGTCTTGATCTAATGAAAGTTTAGGTCTAATAGATTCAAAATAGGGGTGGGGTAGAGAAAATAGAAAAAGGTACAAACCTCTTCCGAGTCTCATCTTAAGCATAGTGGTTCCTCCTCTTCTACGTTGGTGTGGGTACCTTAAAAAAGGGATGGTAATAACTAGAAAATAACTGACATTATAAACATAAATTTGCCCCTGTCAGGTTCACATCACATAAGAAAACCACCCATAAACACTTCTACTAATGAAGAAGATGACAATTCCACTAATTGGGAATTCAAATAATTATCCAAAGAGTCTCTTCATGACAAAGAATGTGATGCTACTCACATGCCTACATTCAATGGTTTCACTGCACAAGGATCAACCTCTCGTTTGGGTTTTACTTCACTAAGAGTCAGAGTACAATAAAGAAACTTAGGGGATGATGCATATATTGAAGGGTTTCATTTTCAAACCCTATTTCCTAACTTCTTTCTAACAACAGTTGAAGATGACTACTATGAGCCCCTTTCAAGCTCTACTTTTCCTAACACTTTAGAGGAAGCACATGTCATAGACCTAACTGATATAGCATATGAACCATCTAATGAGATAATGTATTTAAACCATGTCAAACCCTTTCCATATTATGAATCACTCTCCTTAGTTCATCCCAAACTCATTAACTAGGATAAAACCAAGGCTCACCATATTGTCCATTTTGACACTAACCACAATGTCTTCATCTACCTTAATGTAGTTGAACCATAGCATCCACAAAGAATAGAAGAAATGCACACAATTGGGTTTGATATCAATCATCTCAGTCACACTAGAATAGGCCAAGAATTTCATAGCCTTGATGATCACTACCAAGTTGTAGTTGATCTTGAGAAAAAATAGAAGCAAATAGAAGTGATGCATCCCAAGGTGAAAACCCAACTATAGCATCCATAGGTGAGGTGATTGATACCTTACCTAAGCACTCTGAGGAAAGATCATCTATCTTGATTGAACCAATAAAAAAATTCAACATTGGTACAAAGAAGGAACTAAGAATCATCTATTTGGCATAGTCATTAAGTACAGAAGAAAGAAGCACGTCCACTCACTTCTTCAAAGAGAGGCACATAAAATTTGCATGGTCTTACATAGACATGCCAAGATTAGACCCAAATTTAATCCTCCATCATCTCAACCTTTCTCCAGAGGTCAAGCTAGTTAAGAAAAAGATTAGAAAGATGCATCCCCATATAGCTCTACTAGTCAAAGCAAAATTAGATAAATTGATCAGCACCAACTTCATTTGGCCCTTAGCATATGTGTCATGGATATCAAATATTTTGCCTATATCAAAGAAAAATGGTACCATGTGCATCTACATTGATTTTTGGGATGTAAACAAAGCATGCCCTAAAGATGATTCCCCCTTCCCAACATTGACACCATTGTAGATCTGACAGTGGGCCATTCCATGTTTTCACTCATGGATGGATTTTGAGGGTATAATTAGATTAGAATAGCACTAGAGGATTAAGAGAAAATAACCTTTACTTATGCATGGGGTACATTTTGTTGGAATGTGATGCCCTTTGGGCTAAAGAACGTAGGAGCCACCTATCAGCGGGCCATGACCACTATTTTTCATGACATGATGCACATCTTTATGGAAGATTATATGGATGATATCCTTACCAAATCCTATAATTGAGAAAAACATCTCCCCATCTTGGACAAGATATTTACCCACCTAGAAGCATTCAAAGTTAGGCTAAATCCAAAGAAATGTGCCTTTGGTGTCAAATCTGGCAAGCTTTTAGGATACATTATTTTGGCCAAAGGGATAGAAGTTGATCCTGAAAAGGTATAGGCCATAGTCAACATGCAACCCCCAAAGAACCTGAGTCATCTATGCTCTCTTCAAGGTATACTTCAATTAGTCTATCATTTCATTTCCTAGTTAGTAGAAAAGTGTATGCCCTTTACCCACTTACTACATAAGGACATAATTTTTAAATGGGATGATTAGTGTTAGAAGGCTTTTGATTTACTCAAAACCTACTTGATGAATCTGCCCATGTTGGTTCCTCCACTATCACACAAATAATTGTTTCTCTACATTTCCCTAATAGATAAATCAATTAGAGCCCTCTTAGCACAAGAAAATGACCAAGGAAAAGAAAGGGCCATTTATTACATCAGTTGCACCCTGGTCAACTATGAGCTCAATTACACTTTTATTGAAAAAGCCTATTTAGCCATAGTTTTTTCTTCCCAAAAACTATTTCATTATCTTTTGACACATAAGGTCAATCTCATCTCCAAGATTGATCCCCTCAAATATCTTCTCTATAAAACAACATTAACAGGTAGATTGGCCAAGTAGGTGATGATCCTTAGTGAGTTTGATATTGAGTATGTCAATAGGAAAGAAATAAAAGGACATGCCATTCTCGATCAATTGGCCAATGTGCCTATAGAGTGCTCAAATCCTATCTTAGCTGATTTTTAAGATATGCACATTCTTTAGATAGTGCTAGTAACTTGGAAGTTCTATTTTGATGGTTCTTACACACACCATGGATTAGGTGCTAGTATTCTGTTCATCATGCCACTGGATGTTACCATCCCTAAATCTTACAAACTATTTTTCCCTTGCACCAACAACATGCCAGAATATGACGCTTTGGTTGTGGGCCTCAAACTAGCTTTAGAATGGAAACTAATAGTGCTAGAAGTTTATGGAGATTTCCAATTGATCATCAATCAAGTTATCGACACATATCAAACCAAGGATAAAAATTTATTGGCTTACAAACATATGGTTGACATACTTAAGGTGTGTTTTGTTCATATTACTTTTGAACACATTCCTAGAGTAAGAATAGAGTAGCAGATGCCATGGCCACCTTGGCCTCCTTACTCCAACTCCTAGAGTAGCACACATGATATGAGTTCTTAATTGAAGAGGTGGTTCAATCCGTGTTTACTCAACCTGATTCCCTTATCATTTTCTATTTAGACACTCCTGATTGCCTCTTTTATAACCCCGTCATCACTTACCTCTATGATTGCACCATCCCATCTGACCTCTCATGCAACCAAAGACATAATTTTATTTAATAGACCTCAAGCTACACTTTGGTCGCTAATACATTGTATAGGAAGGGTCTTGATGGTACTTTGTTTAGATATCTTAAAAAGGATGAGTTGAGAGTCACTCTACAAGAAGACCATGTAGGGATTTGAGGGTCACACTCTAGTGGGTTTACACTAGCTAAGAAGATTCTTAAGATGGGTTATTTTTGGCCAACCATGGAAAAGGATTCTATTGACTATGTTAAGACTTGCAAAAAATGTCAAATCCATGGTACATTGTTCATGCACTAGCCCAAGATCTAAACCCTTTGGCCACACCATGGCCTTTTTATCAAGGGGGCTTTGATTTGATAGGAGCCATCCACCTACCTTCCTCTAGCAGACATAAATGGATTATCACCACCACAAAATACTTCACCAAGTGGGTTGAAGTAGCGCCACTTGCAGACTCTACAGGAAAACAAATCTCCTCTTTCATTTAAAACCATATCATCTATCGATTTGGCATACCCCACACCATTCTCACAGATAATGCCTTGTACTTTAAAAATCAATTAATTGATGAATTATGTGAAAAATTTCACATTATACACCACTCCTTGTCAATTTATTATCCCCAAGGCAATGGCCAAGCAGAGGCCACCAAAAAGACCATTATCAACATTCTCAAAAGAACCATCAATAATATTGGTAGAGATGGGAATTTATAGCTAGACCCCACCCTCTAGGCCTATAGGATGAGTATTAGGACACCTATAGGTGCAACACCCTTCTCCTTGGTTTAAATTTGTAAAGCTATTCTTCCTTTACAAGTTGAGATGCCATCCTTGAGAGTTCCTCTTTGTGATGTCCTATCAGATGATGACTATAGAGTGGCCCATCTAGAGTAGCTACAATTATTAGAAGAACATTAGGGTGCACCATATGAACACCTACAAGTGTATCAGAATATGTTATCAAGACATTACAACAAAAAGATCAAACCCTGTGTCTTTTAGATTTGTGACCTAATGCTCCAAGAAAACCCTAAGACCAAGCTACTAGGAAAAAGAAAGGAAAGTGGGAGGCCAATTGGATTGGGCCTTACATTATCAAAGAGTCTTTTGGGACTAGTACTTACAGACTTTCAAATTGTGATGGCATAGACCTAGCAAAACCCATCAATAGCATCCATCTCAAAAGGTTTTATGTCTAGAGCTTGAAGAAACACCTCATCACTGAAAATACCCAAAAAAATATGAAAAAAACTAGAAAACACCCAAAAAAATGGTACAAAAGAATTGAGAAATACCACCTTTGGTTTCAAAAGGAGTGAGTGATAGCACCTTTGGACTTCCATAAACAACACAAGTCCTTTAGTGCCAAAAGACAATCAAGACAACACTCAAGAAACTTCCTTAGAGACAAATTTTGCTTGTTTGAGTCTTACCTAGCATAATTGAGTTAATTTCACACATACCCAATTGAGAAACAATTGTAGGTTATAGTTTAGATGTTTCTTGGCATCAGACATAGTTCATAGTAGTAGAAATAGTTAGTAAGATAACAACAAAGGGAAGAACAACAAATCAGAAGACACATAGAGTCAAATTATGTATTGAGATACCATAGACATAAATTTTAGGAAAATCAGTGTACATCTCAGCTATCCGCCATGACCAATGATCCACAATATCCATTTTAGCTCTCATTTGAATCCATTTGACATCCCAAATTTCTATTCTACCTCTTGCATTTCAAATATAGCTATCCACGCCTAATTTTCACCTTTTTGGCCCACTTTTGGTCTCCTTGATTCTTTAGGTACCTCCACATAGTCCTAGTTTTGTCCATATTTCAAAAAATCTCACTCACATCCTCATTCCCCCCCCCCACCAATTCAAAAATTGTCAAAAATTATCAAAAAATAAAAAAATTGCCAAAAATTATCAAAAAATAAAAAGTAACAAATTGCCAAAAATTAAAAATTATAACTCATCAAAAATTGCCAAAAACATTCAAAAGGAGGTAATATTTTCAAAACATAGCCAAAAGTCCAAAAATTTAACATCCCAAAATTCCAATCAAATGTGGCTCACTTCAACACAAGCAAGCTATGCATAAATTATTGATGTATTTTTCAATCTAATGATCTATTGATTTCATGTCGAACTAGTGTCTATCTATAATTACTACTCCTTCAGGACAATTTTTCATACCTCGATTATTTTTATATGAAATCAATGGTGAGGGCCACTATATTGAAAAATATTTAAATATTTGATTACATGTTTTATGGCTCCTTTGCCTCTGGCAAAATAATAAGAGTGCCTCAAAAATATTAAGAATCAGCATAGTTATGTCCTAAAACATCTCGTTGGGCTTTGGATAATCAGGCACAACATGAATAGCACAAGAGGCTCCAATAGAGTCCCCTCTCCTTGTCTCTTGTCAAGAACAACAATTGCCAATAGATTATTAGCCTTAATTATGTTGCAGTGGCCATGATTGATCTAGACCCCTTCAACAAATATATTAATGCTATCCCGAATGCCTAGATATTCATCGGACTCTTTCATCATCACGTAACAAGGGGCACAGAATAAGCAAGCGTAAGTTTGAGAGACCGCCATGACCTCTGGTCCACCTCACAATAGGTGTATAATAATCATGCTCTAGGCCATGCTTAGGAATAGTGTATGCAATCTAAGGATTATTTTTCCCACTATGAGGTGCATTTAATCTTGTCAACCCAGGTATGTATACTTGAAATGGTTGGCACAGTATGTGTACTTGCTCTCTTAATGAGTCATTATACTTATGTTGCAGTGAAGTAAAATGCAAGGAAAAGAACCTACACTATTGTTGTAAGAAAATAACACACTTAACTGAAACAAATACTAGAAATGTAGTAAAATGTTAACATCTATTCCAAGTCAGTTCATCTGCTATAACTGTTTTCACAAATGCTGCAGGTACATTCACAAAGTATGATGCTACAAGAAGGAATTTACAACTTCTACTTGCAGTGCTAGAAATGCTTGAAAATAAATCTATATTGCTCTAATCTAATCCACCTCTCAAGTGGGCCCCCTTGGTTGGCTTCTACTAATCTACTAACACAAAATAGAAGCCAAAAACTATTTCATTATGTTTCAAAAATTTATTACATGCAAACAAGAAATAGAACTGTAAAAATAACTCATTACAAAAGTTAATAGTTTCTTGTCATAAACTTTCTCCTTCTAACTAAACTAACACACATGGTCTGATCCCTATAAATAGAAGATTGATATTTATGTCAAAATAGAAAAGTAAACAACCTAGTTATAAATTCATAGGAGAGAAAGAAGGAAAATAACAGCTCAAGGTGGGAATAAAAGATAACGGCTGAAGGCAGGAATAATAAAGTCTAGAAAACTACTTTGACATAGCAATAAATGTAGAGAATATAGCAAGTCTTCATGGCTCCTCCATACTCGCAGCTGTGTCCTTTAATACTATTATGACTTTTCCACTGTGGCTAAACTTCAACATCCTTCTCCTTGAATGTTGTTGGTTGTCTTCAATGTTCATCTTTGAATTCTTCCAATCATCTTCAGCTTAATTGCTAATAGGTTAGTTATAATGCAAAGATATTTGCAAATAAGCATTATCAAATTAAATTCAAATATAAGAACACAAATTCAGATAATTAAATGAAATAGAGTTTTAACAAAGTGTTTAAAACTATCATGAAATAGAGGCAACAATTAACCTTATCAACCTCCTTCCCCTTTTAAGCCCTCAAGCACCTTTTTAGGCCCAAACACCTTTTTCAGGCCCCACAAGGACCTTTTAAGGCCCAAATACCTTTTTCAGGCCCCCCAAGCACCTTTTTAGTCCCAAATACCTTTTTTAGGTCCCTTAAGCATGTTTTTAGGCCCAAAACACCTTTTTCAAGGCCCTATCTTGCTTGTTTCAAGGCCTCAGTGTCCCTTATTGGGCCCTCAAGTGCCTTTTTGGGCCCTCAAACACCTTTTTCAGGCCCCTCAAGCACTGTTTTAGGCCCAAAACAATTTTTTTAAGGACCTCAAATGCCTTTTTAAGCCAAAGCACCTTTTTCAAGGCCCTACTTCACCTTTTCCAAGGCCCAAGCATCCTTTTTGCCCTCCCAAATGCTTTTTTAGGCCCAAATGCCTTTTTTAAGGCCTTGTTTCGCCTTTTTCAAGGCTCCATAGCACCTTTTTTGGCCACCAAATTCCTTTTCTAGCCAAAATGCCTTTTTCAGGGCCTCTAATGCCTTTTTAGGCCCCCAGAAGGCCCTAACACCTTTTCATAGGCCTTGTGAGCATCTGTCTCTGTCATGAGCCCAAATTAAAAGGATATATGAATATTCAAATAACATATTATACAATGATAATAATTAAGAATAACAATATTATAATCTATTATATAATAGTGATATATTTGACAATATAAAAATAAAACAATATATAAGATTATAGCATTATTGTAATGTAAAATATTATATTATAATTATAATATTAATGAGTTAAATAAATTAAATAACAAATAAATACTTTGATTATAAATGATATCAAATACCAATAATAATTTTATAATGTGCCTAGATGGGTTATATTATGAAATGGACATATTCAAGGATAATATTATAATATAATTGAGAATTAAATATTATTATAGATAATATATAAAGAAAATATACTACGTAATAGTATTAAGAATAATGATATTACTAATATTATTATTAAGATAATATATAATATGTTATAATTACATTATAAATCAATAAGATGATAATATATCTAACTATTATCACATTTGAATTGAAGGTAATGAATTGATTAATTAATCAATATAATATTATATCTATTAATAAATATGGTACAACCATTAATATAAAATGATAATACAGTATAAATATACAAATATGAAAGTAAATAGTCTAATATTATGTAATAATAATCGAGATAATATATATTATAACATAACTATACTGAACTAATTAACAGATGTGACTATTGACCACCCTCTAATCAACATATATAAGATGGAGTTATCAAAGGACATAGGGCGTTAATGGGAAGTCATTGATTGAAGCATGTTGAAAAGAGGGTACAACCATTCCTAACAGCCATCAACATTAGTGGAGAGAATGCAAAATATAGTTGAATGGATCGAGTCATTGATAACCTCTTATATTTGATCCAGTTAGATTTGTAATATCCTTGAATTGCAGATATACAATGATCAAAGATTAATACATTGCATAGTAAAGAAATGATGGGCATTGATCAAAGATGATATAAACAACCAACATACCAAATATAGATGAAGATGAACAAATACAAATAACATTTCCAAACACAACATAGAGGATAGACAAGTCTTCCATAACGATGTAGCAGAATTAACCAAGGGAATCAAAACATCGTTGAAACACATAATACCGACAATTTCAAGATAGCACGGTAATGACCATTACATGCTCAATGATGGTAATCCAATTAACATCGATACTTGGCATATATTGATTGTATGTCTAATCTACAATAACATACAAATTATCCATAACCATTGTATTGCTTATCCATTAACAAATGGTGGTTAGTGATAATGAGGTTTAACATCTTTTCATTGTGCCTCTTTGACACATATATATACCAAGTTGATCAACTATCCAAAGCATACATTGAGAATCAATTTTATAAGCATAACTTGCTTTGTGAATTTTGCTCCAATAAGAGCATAGATTGTTGCTAACACAACCTATATCGAGTGCAGGTACTATAACTGCATATAAGAGATGGCACCAGGAAAAGAGCATATAATATTATTCATATATCAGAGATGGTTCTTGGATAGAATATTGGATGATTCATAATTGAATATCTAAGATGACATACGCTGCTAAGTGATCATCCTATAACTTTCAGCATATATCAAATTGTATAGCAGAAATGGCTCATAGGGTAATATGTATACTTTATTTTGCTAAATTGGAAAAAATATGGAAAAAAGGATACAAATAAATGAAAAGATGTAAATAAATGAGGACCTCCAAAAAGGGTTCATTACAATTGGTATCAGAGTAGGTTTTCCTACCAACCTATGAAACTTTATCAGAGATAGTTACAAAAAGTTTTCTTATCAGAGTAGATAAAGAGAATAGTATCTTGGATTTTGAGTTAAATTTTAGATCGCTACATCAGAATAAAGTTTATAATCCTTAATTGAAAATAAATATTTACAAGTTTGTTAGAATTTATATATTACTAGTAATCTAGAATATTTCCTCTAGAAGTTGTATTTGTACCTACAACCCAAATTTAATCAAATATAAGCCTATTCATTTAGTCTCAGGTAATGAGTGAAAGGAATAAAATTATTAATGTTTAATTTGTGTAGTTTGGATGGGATAGAAATTGTTGGGTATGTGCATATTTATCAATATCTATTGAAAGATTAACATGGGAACATAGAAAGTTGGGAATAAAATTTTAGGAAGCTAGTCAGAGACTAATGGGCAATTTATTAAAGCCTAACTTTATTCAAATGTTTTATATAATTATTGTAAGGACTCTCTAGTTTGACCCTAAAATATTTAGAGACATGCCTGAATTTATAAAGTGAAGCCTTATCATTTTAAAGCATTAAAAATCATTGGGTGTAAAGTTTGAACAAAATATTTGCAAACAGAAAATGACTATTCAACGCTTACCTATTACAAAGTTTGGCCAAAGAAATATCTAAAGTCTGGAAAATATTTAACATATCAAGCTGAGCATTTCATGGAGCTTGTGCGAGTCTAGCCATCAATTTTTGCAGGTTGTGAGTGATGATTTTGTGGTTTTTGGTGGACGAGATTGAATCGATAGGCTTGAATCGACAATATTGTGTCGATCTAGTCTCCCCTATGAATGCATTCACCATACTTTGAATCAGCCAATACTTCTAACATGCCCCCTTATATTCAACATTGCTTCATAAAAGTGACCACCTCTTTTTAGCTCATGGCATAGCTATCTTTCTTCATTGCTACATCATAGGTTACATATGACTTAGAAAGTGAATAATATCAAGTGGTCATATTGTCCATTGTCATTGGTTGGTACAATAGAGAGTGTTGTCACACATTGTATATCCGATTTCATTTAGAATTTTGGTAATTGTGATCTCAAAATTAATCATAACAAAAAATAAAATGAAATGATTGCATGCTGGGAATAGACATGTTTAAGATATTCTAAGAAGTTCAAAACAAGTCTTATCAGCATGTGTAAAGAAAACTTTGCTAGTGTATCAATCACCTATGACAAAATGGAAGCTATTGAGTTGCATGGTAAGAGGAATCAAGCAACAATACAAGAGATGCTCACCACAGGAAAATCTTGGAGAGGGAAGTAGATCATCTTTCCTTCATCTTTGGTGAGCACAAGTCTTTTGAGCCCACTTGAGCGCTCTCTCATTCCATTCTTCAGGATGACAGTAGCCCTGTCAATGGAGGCTTCTCTAGAAAAATTACCAATGAACCTACTATTGACATGGGTAGCATGAATATCAGTCATTTAGATGTTCATCAAGACAATTTAAAAGCCAATAGTGGTCTTGATTTTGGAGTAGAAAGTGAATCTTCAATAGTGATAGCTTCTAATTCCTCCAGTTTGGCTCACCAAGAAGGAGATATAAAGAGGAAATCTACTTCAAGTCAATTTATAGTTAGTAGATTCAATTATGCTATTGATGCTTCTGAAAATGATCATGCTATTTGTGCTTTGGGGATAGCCATTTTTTGGTCATTCATCACTTTCTTTTGGCAACCACTAACTCTATTGGTGCAGTCTTTGATTGGTTCATTCCTCCCTGGCCAATTTCTTTATTAATAGGAACACACATAATTTTAGTTATGGCAATCATGCTTACAAGTTCCAATGGTAGGAATCCCATGGATGTGATTGGTCTATCTTCAAAAGTAACTCATCCAAGTTATCCAACATTAGGGGCCATGAAACTAGTAAATACAACTAGAAATGTTTTCCAAACTCTACTCATTTGGAACAAAGTGATAAATGCCATTTCAACATTTATCTTGTTGTATTGGTTTTTGGCCTCTCTCTTGTTCAATTGTGATCCTGATCTTGATGTAGTTGACTGGCTAGATTTTCTTACCTACTTTGATTTAGGTAGGTCCATGTAGTTATATATGAGATCTTGGTAGGCTACCTTCTTTAGAGGTGTCCAAAATAATCATGCCTAAGCCACAATTTTCAATAGATATATTTACATTTTGTGTAGTAAAGTTTCTCCAATCAATTTGTTGATTTTATGAATGGATAGAATGAACTACATGCAATGTAGCTAAGGTCTAGGTGAAGTGATTCATTTTCTTTTCTTACAGAGTGTTATTATCCATATGGATGTTTGATTCCATGCTAGAGGATAACCTACTGAATGGCTTGCCATCTTTACTATTATTGAATTTATCAATCAATTTGGACATTTTCTTAGCCATAAGCGGTGGTAAGAAGTTTTTCCCTTTAAATTTTTTTGTAGTATTCTAGAACTAGCATTGTAATGTGATTTTCTCAATATCAATTGTATCTTGAGAACTATATATGTCATTTAACAAAAAAGAAATTAGGACTTCTATTTCCAAATTCTTCAGGAACATATTCTAATTATAGTACATAAGGGTCTATATCTCATCCATATTATGATATTTTAAGGTAGGGATTTTTTGGAGGGAGAGATGGAGTAATTTTGGGCACATGAAGGAGATCCTCTAGGGAACTACTTGTAGTCTATTTCATGTGCCCTTTGGCATTGTAAGTCTTCCATCTTATGATTGTAATAGGGAGAGAAAAAAGATTCATGTACCCTATATGAAGAAATCTTCCAAATGATTATGTTCATTAGATTAACACTCATTTTCTCATCCACATTATGATATCTTAAGGTAGGGAGTTTGTGGAGGGAAAGGCAGAGTAATTTTAGGCACATGATGGATATCCTCTAGGGAACTACTTGTAGTCTATTTCACATGCCCTTTGGCACTGTAAGTCTTCCATCTTATGATGATCATAATAAGGAGAGAGAAAGATTCATGTACCCTATATGAAGAAATATTCCAAATGATTATGTTTGTTAGATTAACACTCATCTTCTCATCCACATTAAGATATCTTAAGGTAGGGAGTTTGTGGAGGGAGAGGCAGAGTAATTTTGGGCACATGATGGATATCCTCTAGGGAATCACTTGTAATCTATTTCACACGCCCTTTGGCACTATAAGTCTTCCATCTTATGATGATTGTAATAAGGAGAGAGAAGGATTCCTTCCAAATGACTATGTAAATGAGAAAAGGAATCATCACAAGACTCATCTTTCTTTGGAGCTATTATATGCTAATAATTATTTGTCTTTACAAGATCCATGATCTAAAGGCATAATAGGGAAGTATATTTTATAAATCATTCCTTTAGTCTACTTCATTGTGAAAATTAAATTATAGAGAATCAACAAAGAATGTATGATGTATCTACAACATGTATGCTTTGTGCCTTCATGCATCATTTGTCATCATCATGTATGCTTTGTGTTTTCATGCATTCATGTGTCTACTTTGTGTTTGTTTCGTGTCTTCTTGTATTAATGTGTATACTTCGTGTCTACTTTGTGTCTTCATGCATTAATATTTATATATTGTACATATTTATATTTCATAATTTTGTTAGCATAATCATTATTTTAATAATCTAAAGTAAAATGATCAAGGAATCGGCCATTGATTTTAAGATTATAAGTTGAGTGGAAATTAGGAATTGCTTGAGGGAAAGCAATTTGAGGAAGGGTGGACTTGTCATGAGCCCAAATTAAAAGGATATATGAATATATATTTATTTTTTTGGAAAAAGAGGGGTAAAAATTTATTCAATCACAATCAAGATACAAGGCAAAAGGCCAAACGACCCATCACAACAATATAAACATCTGTCCTCCAGGAGCAACTGATCAATAATCTCACGGTACTCAGTGGGTAGTGCTTCCCTACTATTAATATCCCATTTACCATCATTCTTAGATGCCCATTTAGCCAGACAATCTGCCACTCTATTCCATTCCCAAGGGATATGATGGAAGGCAATAGAGTCCAGCGACTGACAAAGATCTAGAATTTGTCTGGCTACAGAGGCAAGTTGCCAACTAACATCTTCCACTCTCTGGTTGTGCAACATATCCACAACAATTTGTGAGTCAAACTCATAGATGATCTTCTGCCACCCTAACGAGATGCCGCACTCAATAGCAACCTTAATAGCTAGGGCCTCCATCAAATTATTAGAATTTTGACACTTGTAAGCAGAGAAAAGAAACACTGCACCACCATCATCACCTCTACCAATAGCCCCAATACCGACATGCCTAGGATTCCCCCTAGAAGACCCATCTGTATTGATCTTCAAGAAACCTATCGGGGGAGGGGACCATCTCCCATCTCTACACACCCACTGCTTATCATGGCTCGGTCATTTGCTTGGACTACCTCCCCACTAGCTATCATTCAGATGTAAATTCCTTACAATACCTTGATCCCCAGAATCAATATTAACTGCCATATCACACTTTGCATATATCATCTCCTAGAGCCTATTAAGAATCAACTTCCACAATTGGGAGTTGCCAGTTTTGACATCACAAAAAACTCTATGATTCCTTTCCAGCCAAAGATTCCATAGAATAAAGACTAGGCTGACCAACCAGGCCACCTATAGGAAAGAAGTCTTTGCTGGAAGTCAGCCCAAGCTCTCCCAAAAATTGATAAGGGAATTAGCATGAATACAACCATGACCCCAAGCCTCCCACCATCTATGCCATATCTCTCTCGAGAAGGGGCAGAGAAAAAACAAGTGTGAGATACACTCCTCATCTTGCAAACAAAGAACACAAATCGAGGGACCCTGAAAACCTTGTTTATGCAAATTCTCCCAAGTAAGGAATTTCCTTTGAGCTAACAACCATAAGAAAAAGTTACACTTGGGCCACGAATAGCTGCTCCAAAATTTCTTCCACCAGTATGCTTCAGCCAAACCATGAAGGTTCCTGTCCAGAATAGCATAACCTTGAGCCATAGTAAATTTACCCCTTGGACTTGGACTCCAAGCTAGGTTGTCCCTCCCACTGAGTGAGCTACACAACCTGTCCTCCAAAACACAAGAAAAGAGAGCCCGATCCTCAATAGATCCACCCACTGGCCACTCTTGGGGATCCTTCCAACAAGTAATCTCAAAATTGCCTAGGCGTTTAACAATCTTAAAATCCTCCACCTTAAACCAACCAGCATCAACCAAAGATTGGGAAAGAGGAAGAAGTTGGGGAAAGCTGGAAATAATAGGAGGATGGCCATCCCATGAGTCCTGCCAAAACAAACAATCTGAATCGCTGTTACAAATCTAGAAGAGCCCCTCCTTAACAAGTTGAGCTCCCCTCTTAAGAGTATTCCAAATGCAAGAGCCTTTCCCCATCAAAGGAAGTCGTGGTACCTTAGAGCAGTCTGCACCAGGAAGGTACTTATGGAAAAGAATCTTGGCCCACTCTTGATCTTGTCTATTACACCAATGTCAATATAGTTTGGCAGCCAACGTAGTGACAACAAGATTCATTGACTGAAGCTCGAGGCCACCCGCATGCTTTGGCCTACACATAGATTCCCACTTAACCAGACTCCACTTGGAGGAAAGTAGATTACCAGACCAGAGGAATTGTTGAGAAACATCATCAAGATCTCTCACAAAACTAAACAGAGGAACCTGGACACAACACCTATAAATGGGAAGGGACTGCACCACAGTCTTAAGCAGAACCAATCTCCCAGTAGAAGATAACCATCTATATGTCCAATGACTAACCTTACTTCTAAATTTATCTAAAATCCCCTACCAATAATCCTTCCACTGAGCACCCAAGGCCAAAGGGATCCCAAGATACATCAAGGGGAGTGAGCCGATTTGGAATCTAAGAATTCTAGCAATCCTATTCTGAATAATCTGAGGAGTGTTAAAGAAATAAATAGAAGACTTATCCTCATTAATTTTTTGACCTGAGGCTTTCAGATAGATATCCAAAACTTTCCTGAAATTAACTGCCTCACTAGTTGTAGCCATGCCCATAAGACCAGTATCGTCAACAAACTAAAGATCAGAGCAAGAAGGAAGGTTATTACTCCAACTCCATCCATGGATAGTACCCTGCTGAACCTGAGCTTTTAAAAATTTGCCAAGCCCTTCTGCCATAATAATGAATAAGTAGGGAGATAAAGGGTCACCTTGACGAAGTCTTCGAGAGGCCCCAAACAACTTAGAAGGTTCTCCATTAATGATTACAGAGAAAGAGGCCGAGGTCACATAGCTAAGAACCCATTCAACCCATTCCACCGCAAACCCAAAAGTCAAAAGAATTTTTTGTAAGAACTCCCAACTCACCCGATCATAAGCCTTGGCCATGTCAAGTTTTATAAAAATAGCTTTCTTCCTAGAATTAGCCATAGAGTGGATTGCCTCTATTGCTATCACAACTCCATCCAAAAATTTTCTTCCATCTACAAAGCCACCTTGTTTTGCAGAAATCAAAGAGCCAAGGAATGGCTTGAGCCTTTTTGCAATTAGCTTGGTGATGATCTTATATACCACATTACATAATGCTATGGGTCTAAAGTGATCCAACCTATCAGCTCCTTCCTTCTTAGGTATGAGAGCCAAGAAGGTGGAGTTCAGAGACTTCAACATCTATTTATTCCTATACGATTCATGGACCACATCTAGAAGATCATACTTTATTATCTCCCAAAATTCTTGGAAAAATTCAATCGGAAACCCATCTGGACCAGGGGCCTTACCTTTCTTCATATTAAACACAATTTTCTCCAATTTAGGAAGCAAGATAGGATTTAGAAGGGTTTCATTCATATCTACAGAAACAAGATGAGGGATACACTCCAAGATGTCCTGCTCCTTAGGCCTATATCCAAGCTCCTCCCTAGAAAAGAGAGTAGAGAAGTACTTGAATGCCTCCCTAGAGAAAGCATCATGGGAAAAGCTCTGGGATCCATCTGATAAGACAAGAGAGGATAGCGAATTCCCATGCTGTCGTGCCTTAACGGAGTTGTGGAAAAAAAAAATATTCCTATCCCCCTCCTGAAGCCAATCAATATGAGATTTTTGCTTCCAAAAAATCTCCTCTCGAAGTTCCAATTTATCCAGCTCCTTGAGGGCAAGACCCTCAGCTTCACTCCTCTCAAAATGTAGGGCCCATTTGTCGTTGCACCAAAAGCCATGACTGCTAGTGAACATGGAATACCAAATAATTAACCACCTATGGGCAGGGGAGCACGTCGCATCACCCAATAATCTCCCCCTCGACGTACATACTAGGTGCTTACGCGGGTCAGGAAGGCACCGGGGAGATTTGAACCCATGACCAGGCCAAAACCAGGCTCTGATACCAATTGTGGGGCCCATTTTCCATTGCACCAAAAGCCATGACTGTTAGTGAACATGGAACACCACATAATTAACCACCTATGGGCAGGGGAGCGCGTCGCATCACCCAACACAAAACTCAACCTAAGGTCCCGAATCTAGCGGGTGATGTTATCTGGCTTGGTTTGGGCAGCCTTCTTCTGAACAAGTAGATAACCAAAACATTGTTTGTTCCATCCCTTAAGCCTATATTTCACATGCTGAAGTCTCTTGCTGAAAGTATACATAGCCGTACCATGATCCGACATCACCTCATACCACCAATCGACCATTAGATCGGGTAAAGACAAGACTCTTAGCCACATCAACTAAAATTTGAAAGAGGGATTCTTGGTGACCCAGTATGAAGTGATGGAAAGCTTAACAGGCCAGTGATCCAATCCCCTCCAGTCAAGAATTTTAGAGCTGGTAGTCCACCTGTTGTCTATCCAATAGTAGGAAACTAGAAATCTATCAAGTCTTTTCGAGATAGCCTCACCACCACATCTTCGGTTATTCCATGTAAAGATTCCATTATTTGGTTTCACATCAATGAGAAATAAAGAGCCAATCATTTCTCTGAGTAGATTAGATGATTGCTCTAGCCTAGCAAGCTCGCCTCTTTTTTTCTCAAGGCTAATGACCGCATTGAAATCTCCTACCATAATCCATGGAAGAAAAGGTTCCAGGGACTGAATGAATCTAATATGGGTCCATAACAGAACTTTACATGCAAAGTCTGTTGGAGCATAAATGTTGGATAAGAAACACCTTTCTCCATTCTCAAAGCTAGTGGCAATCAAAGAAATGGAAGACTGACTAGATAACCACCATAATGGGGAGACTTTCCTTGGGTCCCAGAAGCAGGCCACCCCTCCAGAACTATTCAGAGCACCCACCCCCTACCAAGCACCATGAGGCCAGATATATGCTGCACACTTGGTCAAACCATCCAAAGAAAGTTTAGTTTCTTGAATAAAAACCATATCATGAGACTGAGATTCAATTAATCTACGAACAGTCTTTTGCCTGGGGATATTGTTCAACCCCCTTACATTCCATGATATCACAATCATTTATGGGGGTGAGAGAAATGTGAATCAATGGGACGCACTGACCCATACTCCACCAAATTTTCACCCATTATCTTCACTTTCTCTTGATCAGTCTTTCTACCACTTTTTATCAGCTTATCTAGAGGCCCCTTTTTGAAGGGCTTCTGATGGATGCCTAAAGCAAGAGGAGCCTTATTGCCTTTACCAGAGCCAGATGCCCCCTTAGGCCAATGAGAGTCCTTGGACACCGCTGCTAGTCCCTTTGATCCCTGTGCTCCACAAAGATCCCCAATAATCTGAGCAAGATAAGGCACATCCATATCTAACTGCTTAGCCTGTAGGTCACCTATATTAAGATGTTGATCCTCTCTCTGCATTACATCTTCATGAATCTCCTGCTGAATATTGGCCTCAGAAGAGGGCTCAACAAGGATACCTTCCTCTTGGGCCATGCTACTGAGAGCATCAAACCTGTTAAAGGTGTCATCCATCCACCTATCCATCCAGGCTCTCTTCTTACCTTTTCCCTTGTTTCAATATTTAAACTATGTAAAACCCTCACTGTCAACAGGTCCATTGGAAGCCCTAGCCTTTCCCTTGTCCTCCCTAGGGGGGACTGGGGTATCCAAGGAAGGATTCTTATATCTGGGAAAATGGCGCAGTAGATGACCATACTCATGGCTGATTCTGCACCTAAATGGGAAAGACTCATAATCCAACTGTTGAATCCAAGAAACTGAGCCCATACAAATCTCCATAGAATCTGGCAATGGGTTATTCAAATCAATGTCAACACAAATACGAGCAAAAGAAATAACCTTACGATCTTGCGTCTGAGTAGCCGATCCCATAGGTTTTCCAAGAAGCAACAAAATTGAATGAAGAATATCCTCCCTCCAAAATTCCAAAGGCAGTCTCGGCAGGAAAACCCAGATAGGAACACGAGAGGGGATTTCCTCAGCAGAATTAAAGTCCGTGTGCCAGGGCTTGATAAATAACCCCACTTGGTTAAGGAAGTAAGGGCCACCCTCAAACACCTTATTTCTATCTGACATGCAAGAGAATATAACCACAAAATAATTATTGGCTGCAATCAAAATCTCCATACCGCCTTCTGGATTCCACACCCTATGGGCCCAGGAGTCCAAAACTAGTAATGAAAGACAAAGGCCCAAAAATTTGCATATAAGAGCATGATTTCTCCAATACTCAACATCCTCCCAAATTTGTTCAGGTTGAACAACAAGAATAGGGTGAATCTCAGCTTTCTGTAAATATCCATTAATTTTTTGAAGTCAGAAATTTCTATTCGAAGAGGGCTCTACTTCCATTGATTGGGAATTTCCCTTCAAACCCTTACTATTGACATGCACCCCCGAACCTAGCTCACCCATTACCAAATCCTCACCAGAAGGCCAGGCAAAGGCGACCCCGAGATCCCCCATAAACCCCGAGCCCAGGCTTGACAAATCAGCAAGGGGAAGAAGGGACAAAGGCCCCTCAATCCCGCACAGCCATGGGCAGCCACTCACGATGTCACAGCAAACCCTGACGCCCCACAGCAGACCCAATCTCGTGGTCAATAACATCACAAACCTCCTGTACACCAATCATGTCCCCTCAACTGCCACACCAAAGCCGAATGCACGCCCAGCGCCAAAGAGAGGCAACTAGAACCCGTTGACCATCAGTGAAGTATAGATTAACAATAATTGATTTTTCCATATGAATATTCAAATAGCATATTATACAATGATAATAATTAAGAATAATAATATTACAATCTATTATATAATAGTGATATATTTGACAATATAAAAATAAAATAATATATAAGATTATAGTATAAATGTAATGTAAAATATTATATTTTAATTATAATATTAATGAGTTAAATAAATTAAATAACAAATAAATACTTTGATTATAAATGATATCAAATACCAATAATACTTTTATAATGTACCTACATGGGTTATATTATGAAATGGACATATTCAAGGATAATATTATAATATAATTGAGAATTAAATATTATTATAAATAATATATAAAGAAAATATACTACGTAATAGTATTAAGAATAATGATATTACTAATAATATTATTAAGATAATACATAATATGATATAATTAAATTATAAATCAATAAGATGATAATATATCTAACTATTATCACATTTGAATTGAAGGTAATGAATTGATTAATTAATCAATATTATATTATATCTATTAATAAATATGGTACAACCATTAATATAAAATGATAGTACAATATAAATATACAAATATAAAAGTAAATAGTCTAATATTATGTAATAATAATAATAATCGAGATAATACATATTATAACATAACTATACTAAACTAATTAACAGATGTGACTATTGACCATCCTCTAATCAACATATATAAGATGGAGTTATCAAAGGATGTAGGGGGATAATGAGAAGTCATTGACTGAATCATATTGAAAAGAGGGTACGACCATTCCTAATAGCCATCAACATCAGTGGAGAGAGTGCAAAATACAGTTTAATGGATCAAGTCATCTATAACCTCTTATATTTGATCTAGTTAGATTTTTAATATCCTTGAATTGCAAATATACAATGATCAAAGATTAATACACTGCATAGTAAAGAAATGATGGGCATTGATCAAAGATGATATAAACAACCAACATACCAAATATAGATGAAGATGAACAAATACAAATAACGTTGCCAAGCATGACATAGAGGATAGACACAAGTCTTCCATAACAGTGTAGTAGAATTAACCAAGGGAATCAAAACATCTTTTAAGCACATAATACCAACAATTTCAAGATAGCACAATAACAACCATTACATGCTCAATGATGGCTAATCCAATTAACATTGATACTTGGCATATATTGATTGTATGTTTAATATGCAATAACATACAAATTATCCATAGCCATTGTGTTGCTTATCCATTAACAAATGGCAAGTAATGATAATGAATTTTAACATCTTTTCATTGTGCCTCTTTGACACATATATATACCAAGCTGATCAGCTATCCAAAGCATACATTGAGAATCAATTTTATAAGCATAACTTGCTTTGTGAATTCCACTCCAATAAGAACACAGATGATTGCTATCACAACCTATAGCGAGTGTAGGTACTATAATTGCAGATCAGAGATGGCACTAGGAAAAGAGTGTATAATATTATTCATATATCAGAGATGGTTCTTGGACAGAATATTGCATGATTCATAATAGAATATCTAAGATGACATACTCTACTAAGTGATCATCATGTAACTTGCAACATATATCAAATTGTATAGTAGAGATGGCTCATAGGGTAATGTGCATACTTTATATTGCTAAATCAAAAAAAATATGGCGAAAAGGATACAAATAAATGAAAAGTCATAAATAAATGAGGACCCCCAAAAAGGGTTCATTACAGTCTCAACACACACCTAGAGAGAAATCCCAACTTTGGTCTCAAGATTATCCATAAAGACTATTAGTATACGTAGAATTATGCCTCAAACATCGTGACTCTCCAAATGTTACAAAAATTTGCACCCATCTTTCATTAAGAGCCCACATGGACATTATGTTCCTTGCATAGAAGTAAAGGTCTTTCTTACTCTACAAATCGTATTATCCCCACTTTTACAAAGATTGAAACCTTTCTAAATATTTTTCAAAAAACCCCAAACACATTCAAATATCTATCATAAATCCCAAAATTATTCAAATGTCTATCAAAAATCCCAAAAACATTCACATCTTCCTCAAAATTCTAAAAACATCTAAATACTTTATAAAAATATAAAAAATAAACATGATACTTTAACATCAACACAAGTTGTCCTTTTGCTTACCACAAATACAAACACAACTTTTATTCTACTATGATGGTAATGACGGCATTACATTCAAATAGCATTTAGTAGATTATTTATTCTAGCCTCCCTAGAGGAGGTGGCAAGACAAGGTGTCCAATCAATGGCATTTGTTCCAACCTAGCTCCAAAAGAAGAAGCCACTGCATCAATCCTCTACATACCCACATTGTTTCCATGGAAATAAAAAATCTACCACCATGTAATTGCACATTCATTAGTTGTGTAAATTCCCTATCTAAAAACTATGTCTCTTGTTAGTTCTCATTCAAGAATGCCTGATGATAATGTCCCATATAATAAGCAACTTCTTGGTGTACCTTCACCATCTATTGCATTTCCATGAACACATTCTCTGCCAACTTGTTTACTCCTGGTGTAGTGATCACTCATTGGGCCACATCTTACTCTTGTTGTATTTGATTAGTCACTATTTGCCAATGCTCCATGTCTACTTTTTCCTTTCCCAATCACTATTGCAACTGTCTCACCTTCAACTCACTCAATGCTAGCTACTCCTACAACTTCAATGATAGGTTGTTAGACTTTTTAATCACATCCCTAAATGACTCACACTGTGACTACAGTAACACTAGTTCAATTTGTGCACTCTCCAAACCCACTTGCACCATTGTTAGAGAGTCCCACAACCTTTGAGCTCATGACTACGCTGCTTGCATTCCTACAACATTCCCTTCTACTCCAAATTGCTCCACATGTGGTTTCACTTCTAGTGATTGCACTTGTACCCGCTCTATATTCATGACCACTTGGAGCCATCTTGCCTCAGTTTGCGCTCCATCTTCTTGAACCTTCTCCATCAATACCAACATAAATGTGACTCCTACTCTGCATTCTCCACTTAGACTCTCTCTATGGCCAAAATTCTTTTTAATTCTTCCACATCACTTGATGATTGATCTCCACCCCCCACCTCTAGCTGTGGCTCCTCTGCATTTACACCACTTGCTTCCCCTTCCATTGACCCTTATCCCAGAATCCTGAGACGAATCAACCATTGTGCTCCACTCATCACCTCACCCACACTAATGTCTTCCACATCCCTCAAAGCCTTTCTTGTGGACTTTTCAAGAGATTTTATCTCCCCCACCTTCTTCTCTACTCCTAACATACTCTTCATCATTGGCTCATCATCCAATACCACCTGCAACACCTATTATGCTGAAATCCCTAACAACATCATTAACACTAGCAAGGGTCTTTCTTCCATCCTGATCCCCACATCTTCAGGTTGTGTTGATCCCCATCTCGCATTACTTTATTTACCTAGCTCCTAAACTAACACTTGAAGCTCAGACTAATACACCAGCTCCTAAGAGGTTCATCGAATGCACTTCACTCTTCACCCTTTCCTAATCCACCTTCCCTGGCTAGCATCACCCTCCTATTGTGACTAATTTGGTGAGCCCAACATGCTTTCACTTACACACTTTTTTAAACTTCTCAATAAACTTGATGGCCACGTTCTACTTACTTTGTTCCATCCCCATGATATCTACCTATTTATATCCATTTCTCACCCAAAATCCACTCTTTACTAGTCTTACCACATGTCTGTTCTCTGCATTCTACCACACCAGTACTAGGTACACTTGACCCTTGGCTTTGACACCTAGACACCCTAATTCCTTCTGACACACATCGCCAGATAGAATCCATTGCTAAATCACCACTAACACATGTCACACTTTGTTATCTAACCTATACAACAGTTGCTTCCAAAAATAATTGGACAAATTTGATACTATTACACACAACTATCAGCATACCTATGTATCACCTAATCTAGTAGTGCCATGAAGGAATACTAATTAATAAATAAAAGCATTCACAATACTAAAACAATTAACACTTATTATAGGACCAAATTTATCACTAAGAAGGAAAGAAAACCAAGAATGGTAGGCTCCTTATGGTATAACCTATTATGATGTAGATATGTCCCTAATGGATGGGGATGTATGCTCATGTTGTGCTTAGGCTTCCAAAGGATGAGGGTTTTTACCAACTGAGCATATTGATGAGGGTTTCAACAATGGAGGTATGGATGGATTTCAACATTGTGATGGTATTTTGGTAGTTTGTAGGCTCTCAAAATAGCATTATGAGTTTGCATGAAGGTAGTTGATTTTTGTGAGAGGGAAGGTCTTTATTTATAGGCTAAGGGGTAGAGAGATGGAGGGTTAGGATGCAAACATGGAAGAATGGTGAGGGAGGGCTAGGATGCTTCGAAAGTGGAGCACATGGATTATGCTTGTTTAGAGCCAATAGGGGAGTTACACTTGTCACAAGGATGATGAGTGTGAGAGGATGGGATAAGGTTTGGTCAAAGGGAGTAATGAGGGAGGATGATTGTGTAAAAGGGATGTAAGAGACATAAAGAGGGGTGTAAGAGGAATTAATGGAATGTAAGAGCCATTAATGCTCTTGGATAGGGATGGGAGAAAATAAGGGAGACTTGTTGACTTTAGCTTGGGTTAGCAAGTCTTAGCCCTTTCTTAAAGTTGTGCACATGTTTAGGAGGGGGATTAGACTTAGCTTAGGAAGAGGGTTAGGGGGCAAGTGTCTTAGCTTTGGTGGGATGGGTTAGTTAGGTGGCTAAGTGAGTTTAGTATGGGTGAATGGGTTCAATTAGGGGTTAGGTTAGGGTTTAGGGATGTTTTGAGGATTTGGATAATTTATTAAAAGATTTATTTAATAAAATGGGGGATGTGTGATTAAATTAAATAGGTTTGAGGATTTATTTAATTTAATAGAGGAATAAGGATTTAATTGATAATTCAATTTTGGGTTATCATTTGATTTTATCAATTGGACTATAGTTGATTAAATTAATTAATTAACTAGGGGATGATTAATTAATTAATATTTAATCAATAATGTCCTAGGAGATGACTAAATATGATTACCTAATGATGTAATCATATTTAGGTGTCTACAGCCTGGTCCGCAAATAATGATTTTTTGCACTGTTATGCACTTCTAGTACCTCAATGATGTGCTTGACTAGAGGTACCGGGATGAAGTCATGATATTTTGTTTTCTCTTGATTTTCTATTGTTTAACTCTAGTGATCCTCTAATTTCATGTATTATTGGTGTCCACTTGTAAGCACCTCCTTTTGTTTGGAAGGCCATGTGTACCTCAACCAATTTTGTACGATATCTTAGATGAGGTATTTCATCTAACATGTGACTGTTGGCATGCCTATTTTCACTTTCTATGACTATACCTTTTGTTTTCCAGTGTTTGTCATATTTTTTATGTACATTGTTCATGTTTTTTGGTACTTCTCAATGTGACATAGTATTCATATCACCCTAGCTGAGCTAATGGTGGTTGTACTTAGTCACTTTTTCTTAAATGCTCTATGATGATAGCTAATTTGAATCTCTTTACAAAAAAGTCATAGTTTTTTGCATTCATTTAGTTTGAATTTTCATATTGGGTTCCTTGAAAACAAATAGTTGGCACATAAATCAAGATTACACAAGAAAGTCTTCACAACATCATTCAACAAATTTAGGATTGGTTATCCAATAACAGACAACAACATCAACATCAAGGTGAGCTTTTAACACTCAACTCTTATGGACTTTGTCTCCTCACAACATCGCCATCATGCATCATACTTCATTGTCTCATATTTTATTCCACTTATTGCATTATGTGGCTTTTGAATCTTAAACAATTCTAGTTGCTATTTCCTTTTATCAAATTTTATTCCTCATTACACCACATCATCTACTACATTATGTGACTTTCAAATCTCAAACAATTTCATTTCATCACATTTCATTTCATCCCCTTTTCTTAAATTCATAATAATTCACTATATCAAATTTCATTACATCCAATTTTATTTCATTACATACTACAGTGCATTTCATTTCGTTATATTTCATTTCCCCTATTTCATTACATTTCATCTATTCATTTTGTGGCTTTTGATTCTCAAAGGTTGAGTGCCATCCCATGTCTTTTCATCTCTAGCACATTCATTTCCTTCCATTTTTCACTCTCATTCACCTCATTTTCTCATCTTCTTTACATGTTTCATTACATCCCCATTCCACTTTATCATGTTTCATTTCATTACATTATCATTTCATGTCATTACATTTTATCACATTTTCATATCATTACCATTTCATTCCATTTTATCATATTTCATTCCATCACCTTTCCATTACATTAAATTTCATTTCATTTCACTACATTTTTTTGTTTCGATTTCATTTTATTACATTTTATCATGTTTTCTGTCTCTTTACACATTTTCATTTCATTTCACTTTGTCACATTTCTAATTCACTTACAAATTTCATTTCATTTCATTTTATTACATTACATCTTATCATATTCCTATTTCATTTCTTTCTATTACACTTCCATTCATTTACCATTTTTATTTCATTTACACATTCATCCCATTCCATCACATTTTATCACACTTTTCATTTCATTGCACTTTGTCACATCCCATCTTATTCATCACATTTCTTCCATTACATTATTAATTTATCAAAGTTCATTTTACTACATCCCATTACATCTCATATTATTGTCTCACATTTCATTTCATTTATTACATTCCATTATATCAAATCTCATTTCATTATGTCCCATTACAAATTGCATTTCACTAAATTTCATTTTACTACATCACATTGCAAATTTCATTTCATTCCATTTTCTCTAATTTCATTCCATTTTATCACATGATGTTATCACAAAATTCATTTCATTACATCACATTTCATTTTTCACAATCCATTTCATTACATCTCATTTCATCCCAATTCAATACATCAAATCTCATTTCAAAATTCATTTCATTGCATCTCATATCATTACACCACATTACACCAAGTGTCATTCCATTACATTCTATTACATCTACTTTCATTACATCAAATTTCATTTTACCGCATTTTATTTCATTTCATTCACACCTATTACATCACATTTTCATTCATTACAATTCATTTTTTCCATTTCATTCCTTTGTTCATTATGCACATATCATGCTATATCAATCATTCACATATATATCACTATCTACTATAACCATATCCATCAAATCAAACCATCACATGCATAAATGAGTCCATGATATAACAAGTATACATGTCTAAACATCAATAAGCTCAAATATCTCATAAAGAAAAAGATCAAACAATACATAAAAAGGATAAAATCAACATGAATATAAGATAGACTGCATTAATAAGAACATCCAAACAATCAAATGACATGATATCAAAAGGTCACAACATCTATCCACATGACCATCCAAAGATCACCAAGTACCACAACATTAATATCAAATGAATAAAACATATGATTAGTAACGCCATAACAAATAATATACACTCATCCATGTGTAGGTGGTTGATCTGAAGGTCCCTGTTCACTGGGGGCACTCCTATCCTCTTGTGGTGCCTACTTGACTACATCTTTCATTGCTACAACATGTCTGGCTAGGGTCATTTGACTAGTCAAATCCCCATCTATCCCCGATGGTGGTGGTGGTGGTGGTGGCCTTGGTGTCATTGATGCTATGAATACCTATAGCATACTCATCAACTCACCCATCTTAGCCTCCATAGCACTCATCCAAGCCTCTAAATCAATGGATCCTCTTAACCTCTTTGGTAGTAGATATACATCTAGCAACACCTGTTGCTGCCCCTTTGGCCATGAATCCTATGGCCCTCTAATAGGACCCTATATCTATGGCCTCTATCCCCAAATAAATTGTATATCATCAAGCAACTTGGCCCTCACCTACTCTGTCTTGCTTGGCCCAACACCTCTATCTTTTTGACTAGCCCCCATAGCACCACCCATCCCTCCTCTCACCCTTGCACCTTTGTAGCCTTAAATCCCTCCAACCCTCCCTACACCTACATCTCCTAGCCTCTTCACTAGACCTTGTGTAATACCCCTCTATGGTAATATCATTACTACTCGGCCTCATCCTCTATATCTTCCCCATTCTCTAACAACAACTCTAGCTCTCGCTCTGGCTCTCTGCCTCCCTCTACCTCTCCCTGGACTACCCTCATCATCTTCATTCTCCCTTCCACTCGATGGTTCATGAATTCCTAGAATAGGCTTTGCTAAATCCATGTATCTTGGAAATGGATGCTCATGGAACCATTGTGCATAGTCCCCCTCCATCCCTACATCTACCTCTCCATCTCATAATGTCCATGGCTATGGCATATCTATCATTTGGAGAAAGGCCTCTAGACAAGCCTCATACTCCAAGGTCAGCCCCACACTACCCTTCTTGACTAAACATGAGTGTAATGTGCTAACCCTTGAGGCATGCCCTATCACCGTCCAAATTGTCTCACAACTTGCCTGAAACAAAATCTCTCTATCACTACAAGCACCTAGCCAAGAAAATATCTCAGACTAAAGAAATATATCATCTCATCATCATCATCCTTAGCCCATAGCTCTATAAACCTTAATGGTCTCCATACGACCTCATTAATGTCGTCCAAAATCCATCACCAATACCTTGTATTACTCAAATGGGGCTACATGATCACACTAGAGTAAGTATATATATAAGGAATATCCTAAGGACATTGTCACACACATATCAGATAAGTAATGTGTAAATGCTCCTATGTCCATAACTATAACAATATCACTCTTATTGATAGTAATGAGGCTCCAAAATATACAACCTAATGGAAGTCATGATATAAGTGCGCCAACATACAACTACCCCATGAAAATCTATGTGGCTAATCAATCATATCCTATATCAATTGGCCCAATCCAACGGGACATCCCTTCACTCATCTATCTGGTAATGAAAACCCTCCTATTAGTCCAACCAAAAGTGTTAGCAATGGCTCATATTGAAACATCTGGAACCATGATACACTATCATTCCCAATGCTATCATCTCCAAACAAATCTTTGAATGTAGTGCCATCTGTAGTCTAATCATAGTACACCAAATCTCCCACTGTCAAGATTTGCAACAATTAATACACATCCTTTGGCATCATGGTCATCTCACCCATAGGGAAATGAAAGGTGTTGATCATATGTGCTATCTCATCGTGCATAAGCATTATTTGACAAAAAAGTGCTAAAACATCATTCACATGTGCTACGCAATCAATCAAATGTGCCAAAATATTCAAATGCATTATTAAAAACCCTATATGCATTATTATTTTACTGTATGTGCTAATCTATCTCCAAAACTAGGTTTTTATATGCACAAATTTGCCCTTTGAATGTGATAAATTATTGTGCATATGTGCTAAAAGAATTCAAATGAGCTAAAAGAAAATATAAATTCTCTAAAACACCTAAACTACTACATCTACCACAAAAATTTGATTAAAATTCATAAAAACTCAGGTACAATTGCAAAAATCTTAAAACTGGAGGATCTTGATGACTTACCAGGGCACCATAGTCTGTTGGACACTCATATTTATAACCCCTCTCAAATCTATGCTCTCGTAAACGGACCACCATCCTCGCTAGCTCAGAGCTCCAAATTGCCAAATGCTAAAACAAAGTGTGAAAATGACAAGGATAAAAGGCCTTTTGACTTATTTACCCCTCTCTAGTGGCATTTATATCACTTTTTCACTCTTTTTACCCAACATTAGAACCTTTTTGTTCACTTTCACGAATTGGGTATTGTATTAAACCAACTTCATCATCTTTATCCTCCAATTATCAAACATTTCATAAATAAAATTGGAATGTCCTTAATTTTCACACATTCATTTTTTTTCAATTTCATTTCTAAGGGGGTGATATATCCATATCAAACTACACCATCCAAACTGGGGCATCAATTTTTTTTTAAAAATAAAAAACATTCTACCCTAGCAAAAAATTCAAACATCAAATCAACCGAAACCAAGATATCCAAGTAAAAACATCACAACATCAATCAACAAAATCCATGACAATCAAGACATCAAATCATCAATGATTAGACATTAAGCCATCAATAATCAAACACCATGACAACTACTACACATTGAAATATCATTGAATATATATCCAATCATCAAAATTTGACCTTAAAAATCAAGGCAGTCTTTGAACTAATATGCTTTGCACATTAGCTCAAAGAGGGGCATTTGTAGACACCCAAAAATTGGCAAAGACCTAAATCATGCAATTCCAATCAATCAATGCAAATTAAGGAGGAAATCAGAAGAACACAATAGACTTTCAAATAAAAAATCACATTAGGTCATTAGGCATCTATGAAATCAACAAAACCTAAATGAACTTTAAAAATAGGAGAAAAACAATTCAAAATCATAAAATGAAATTCAAAAAGGGAGAAAGAAAAGACAAACTTTTGAAAATAAATAAAACATTAATTAAATTAATAAAGTCATATATCCTCACAAAAGTGAAAATCCCTCTTTGTCATTTAAAAGAATAGGAAAAATCCTCATTTATCCTCAAAAACCAAGTCTATTGGACTCTTCCCTTGGTCTCTTATGAGATATTTTCAATTTCACCTCCATCCACTAGTCAAAGGTGAAAATCCAGATTCTTACCCCAATCCCTTCCAAAATCCTATAAATAAGAGGGAAATCCAAGAGCTAAAGGACCCAAGTTTTAGGAAATTTCACTATAGGCACCTTTTGAGTTATAATTTTAGTATTGTCATTAAAGCAAGTTCATAGAATTTTAATATTCTTTTCATGTTATTCAATATCATTTATTACATGTTTAGCTCATTGCATGTCGATTTAGATAGCATTCTAAGAGTAGTTACCCATATATAATCTGCATTATAGTCATAGATCTTGCATGTATTCTTGTAGATCTGCATTTTAAGTATACTCCCATTCTAGAAATATCATTGAGATGCTAGTTTAAGAGCTTTCTTAGTGGTTGTACTTAGGGAAACATGAGATGCTTATATAGTTTACATTGTGGCAATGATTTCTTGGGTTTAGCTTAGTTCATTTTCATTTTATCTGCACTCTGCATTAAAGTCTTATGAATATGTGAATATACCATGTATAGTTATTATGTTAGCTCTAAAAATTTGTTTAAAAAAATGTTATTGTTTGAACAAATGTTATTATCTTGGCAATTTGAACTTTAATAACTAAATTTTTGTTTTAACAAGTCTAAGTCTTAATAATAAGTATGTCACTTTGACGACTCTCAAAATTTGAAAATGAACTTATTATTTTTATGGACCTCAAACTTATTTTTTCCATATTGGAAAAATTACTAAAAAATCATTGAGTGTAATGTATTTATTTTATCCATATTAAATTTAATAAAATGACCAAAATTTAGGGGAAAATATAAGAACAACCAATATCTATTTTATCCATTTTTCCTTCTCTTGTACACCAATTTGACTCAGTGGTCCCAATTATCACATTGTATTGTACCATCTTGTACTACAAATTTGTCCCTGGCTTTTGCCTATCACCAAATCAGTCACAATGTTGTATATTGAACTTCCTTATTCCTTTCAATCCTTTCAACATCACCTTGTGTTCCCTTCCCATTAGGAATCTACAAAATCAATAATTCTTTACTATCAAAATATATAATCCTTCTCTCAAAAGTCTGATTAGTTTTCAAGTGGTTTTATGTAAAACAATTCTCATCTTTATTAACAATGTAAGTATTATTGTACCCATCATGTAAGTGTTGGCATAATGATACATTTTTGTCATTAGTTACAACACTTATTGGATTCTGAATGCTTATCGAGCTCTCACTGGAAGCCAAGCTTTACCAAAGAAGTCAGTGTTTACCGAGTAATCAAGGTGAACAAAGAAGTCAGTGTTTACCGAGTAATCAAGGTAAACAAAGAAGTCAGTGTTTACCGAGTGATCAAGGTGAACAAAGCAGCCAGTGTTTACCGAGTGTTCAAGGTAAAGAAAGGAATCAGTTTTGACCGAGTAAAGATGTACTAAGATGTAACCGAGAACTTCATGATAACCGAGCTCCTGAGGTTATCAAGGAAATTAATTTTTACCGAGCTCAGACGGATATCAAGGAAACTAACTATCATCGAGTCACAAGGTTCTATCAAGTGTTTCCTTTGATCACTGAGCTATAGTTCAGATAGAAGTATTCACCGAGTGACATCTCTTCTACCGAGTCTCCAGTGGTTACCGAGTTTAGAACTACTTGAAGTGTTTAGTACGAACCGTGCCTTCACTTCTACCAAGTGCATGACGATGCCGAGTAATGCAGTGGACGCCGAGTATCAGAAGGACACTGAGTTAGTTCAGTGAACCTGAGTTTTTACCTTGGGCCGACTTTGTATAGAGATTTGCACTTGTTGTTTTGGCCGACCTTGCATGTATTGTTTAGCCGACCTTGCATGTATTGTTTATATGGATGGTATATATATGCAATGTATTGTATCATTCAAATATAGTTGTTATGGCAATGGTAATGAATGGAAATGTGAAAGTGTAAAAGTGTGAAAGTGCGAAAGAAATAGATGCGTGCGAAAGTATGTGAGCTGAATTGTGAAGATATTCAGCAAGTCAAGTTTTGGAGCAGAAAAGTTTTATCTATCACATCAAGGTGAATCAGAGCATAGCGGATCTTATCAGCAATTAGTTGTAATCAGATCCACTGTTTCATTCTAACAAGTGAATCAGTTTTTGTAAATCCTTTAACAAGGTAGACTTAACAGTCTTTTGTAAATCTCCTAACAGAGTGCATACTTTATTGTATGTTTGGAAATCCTCTAACAAGGTGGATCTAGCAATCCTTTGTGCTCCTAATAGGGCAGATCACCAGAAGTGGTCATTGTAAGCCTTAACCGGCCAACTTCATACTGCAGTAACGAAGCTTGTGGGTTTCATCCCCACCCCAGTTTTACTTTCTATTTGGAAGGTTTCTGGGTCACCAAATCTGTGTGTTCAAGTGTTGCAAATGATTTTTTTTCATGCTTACAGTAGGTTACTTGGATGAATGGTGAATATATCAGTATACAGTTTTATTGTTTAAAATTTTAGAAGTTACTGATTCACCCCTCCCCTCTCAGTAACTTGTCATATCTTGAATATTTCCAACAATTGGTATCAAAGCTATAAGGTTCTCAAGATAAAAGTTTCACAGCTTGAGCAAAGATCAAGAACAATGGAGATATTCAGACTTGACAAAACTATTGAGAATGAAAAGCTAGATCTAAAAATGGCCATGGCTCAACTCAATGAAGCAAAAGAGCATCTTTCACAATCCTTGAAAAGAAGAAAAGAACTTGCAAAGCAAATGAATGACCATCAGTATGTTGAAGAAAAGATTGAAGATCTCTCACCATCAAATAGTTCAGATGAAGCTAACAAAGCAATCAAAGAACTCTTAGAAAAGAATGGATCTCTACAGGAAGAAGTAAGAAAGCTCAAAAGGGAACAAGGAATCCAGTCCATCAGGCTATGCGAAATCTTGGAGCAAAGGAACAAGGCAGCTGAAGACTTAGAGGTAAGGAATAATCAATCCTCTCAGCTTGAAAATCTTGTAACTCAATTATCTAATGCAAATGAAGAAATTATGAATCTGAGATCTGAGAATGAGAATTTGAGAAATCACTTAATTACTAAAAGACAAATCAATGCAAGCTTACAAAGTGATCTAATCTCTGAAAAATAAGTCAATGAGAGAATGGTAAAATCTCAAAAGGACATGGATCAATTGAATCTGCAAAATGAAGAAAACTTTCATAAACAAAATGGTAAAGCAGGCCTTGGATACAAGGAAGAAGGTGAATCCTCCAAACAGGGTACTCAAAAGAATCAAAAACCTACTTGCAGCCACTGTGGTAAGTTAGGTCATACATCTAACGGATGTTGGAGAAATGGAAAAGGCAAATTTAATGGAAAGTGCTACAATTGCAATCAGCATGGACACAAAGCCAATGAATGCAAAAAGAAACCAAAATTTGAAGGTAAATGTCACAAATGCCAAAAGCAAGGTCATAAGGCATCACAATGCAAATCCAAATCATTTAATCTAGCTGAACAACTTGTCAAAGCAATATTTGGTTAGGACTACAACACTTGGTGCAGATGTCATTATTGTGGAGAATATGGTCATACTGGCATAAACTGTGCAAGGCATCAACTAAGAAAAAGGGATACCACTGTAAGATGTTATACATGTACAGAACTTGGTCATATATCTAAAAATTGCATGAACATAAAGAAAGTCGAGGATGAAAAGAAAATCAAAGTGGAAAATATTCGGAAGCAAATGAAGCAGCAATGGATTTCTAAGTCTACCGAGCCAGATAATTCAAGTGATGGAATGGTCACTCAAGAAGTGAGTGACTCTACCATTTCCAATTAAGACTCATCAGGATAAGATCAGGACTGTATCTACAAAGCAATATCCTAAGCAATCCTAGAATGAAAATATGATCAAATCAGTATTTCAGATACATCAGGATCATGGTCGATACATGACCTTACCGAGCTCAGTCGGGTGCAATAAGGCCTCTTTCACCAAGTTGCACTTACCGAGCATGGTTGGTTCTTCTCTTACCGAGTTAAGGGCAGTTTAAAGTTGCAAAGTTTAAGCCGAGCTAGTGGATGACAGCCTATCAATCGCAGCTACCTCCATACTGAACATTAATGGTGAATTTTTCATCAAAAGGGCAGATTTCAACCTCATTTTTCACCGCGAATTCGAGATTTACAAAAAGAGGGCTTTCAAGAGAATTTAAGTGAGTTGAAGAGATTTTCCAGCGAAGTATTCTTATGAAATCTTCTTACTCACCGAGCAATGGCTTCTGCAAGCACCAGCAGCAGCAAGGCGAAGAAAGGATCCGAAATGCTTGTGAAGGGAACGGAATGGAAGGCACCGACGTTCAAGCTTGTTCCTGCCATCTCTGAATCACTCGACCCGCATGGAGCTCAATCACAGATTCCTCCAAAGGTACTTCTAATCAATGATATTCATACTCATTTCAAGTGTTCTGTGCAAGAAATAGGGACATTAGATGATAGCACCCTAGCCGAGTTATGCGTGGATGGAACCCTAAAACCTGAGTTCAAACATTTGGAAACCAAAGGCTTAACCCATATCCCACATCTGCCAAGAAGTTTCCAAGTGAAATGGGTGAGGTATATCTTGAGCCGAGTGCATAATGGTCAGTTGTGGTTGGAACAACCAGTTTTGATAACCAAGAAGATGATTCACAAAATCACGGGTCTCCCGATGCTCAGCAAAGCCAAAACCACCAAAACCCTAGGACGGGATGATTTACAGAAGAAAACCCAAGCTGAATGGGATGGCAGAGGTTTAAAACTCAACAATGTTTCAGATATAGAACTGAAATTTGGTATTTATCTTATTGCATACAAACTGTATAGTTCCAGCAGGCTGAATAGTGTACCTTGCGAGGCTGTAGATTTGGCATATAAAATTGTAAAGAAAAATATGGAGTTTGACCTAGCTGATGTGCTATTAAAACAATTCAATAAAAACATGGAAAGCATAAGGACTGCAAAGACAAACCCTTGTAAATTTGGTTCTTTGCTAGTTTGTTTATTTTTCTATGTACAGAAATTCTTTCCATCCAAAGGTACAGTTGTATGGAGGAAAGATACTCCAATTTTGTATCAAATAAATGAATTCATAGTAGAAATGGGTATGAATTTTGACAAAGTAATGGATAATTATTTTGAAGATTTCAAGGAAAGGATGAACAACAGATTTAGAATACCTCCAAAACTTGTTGAAGAGTATAAGGATGATGTTTGTTTCATGGTTGACTGTGACAAGGTATACATATAGGCAGTTAGACCCCGAGTTGCATGGGTGAAACCTCTTCCATATGAGGTAAATATTGATGAAACAAGGGATATCATTGAAGCACTAGTAAATGAGCCAGTAGACCCAAGGCAACGAATTTTTGGTACTTATGATGAAGCAAAGGCCAGAATTGAACTGGAAATCAAAATTCCACAGGCCATCAGCAAAGGAAAAAGGAAAATGGCCAAACTGAAAACTGAAATGAGTTCTCTTATGGTCACCAAGGGAAAAGGTGAAGATAAAGAAAGTGAAGAAGAAGAAGAAGGAGAAAAAGAATCAGAAAAAGAGCAACTGGCAAAGAAGAAAGGCAAGGTAATCATTACCAAGCCCAAGAAGCAGCCTACTGTAGTATTCACTCGGAGAACGAGAAAAGGTATTCAAGAACCTGTATTGGTCAAACCTGCACCTACATTCGAGCAAAGGCTCAAATCATTGGAAGAAGGAGCTGGCATTGCAAATTTCAAGGCATTGAGATTTGAGACAAGGACTGATGCAGAAAAAATGCAAATTGAGGAACTGGTACTTAACAAAATGGGAAAATGGAAATACTCCCCGGACCAGATTGCTCCTCATATCTCTAAAGAACTACTGGAGAGAATACAACCAAGATGGGAGTTAGCCACCAAGACGGTAAAAGATATATATGAGCAATCCCTGAAGAATCTTCGGCCTAGTCTCACTGGAGCAGAGGTAAAATCTGAATTGAAAACCTATGAAGGTAAAATGATGATCAGATTCCACACTTGTTTGGTTTTGATCAAAGATATAGAGCATGTTGTAAATGATGCTACAAACATGTGGAAAAACATCTATCATCTACATAAGCCCAGTGTAGACCCAGTAGAAATAAAGGATGATGACAGCGGCAGCAGCAGTGATGAATCAGATAGCACTCCATCCATCACAGTTACACTAGGAGAGTTGCATGCAATGATGGAAGAGAAAGAGGAAGAAGACAAAGAGGAAGAAGCTGAAGAGGAAGATAAGGAGGATGATATGGTAAAAATTGCAGCAGCAGTTATTGCATCCCTTCCTCACTCCCCAGCCAAACCTGTGACATCATCAAGGTTGGAGTCAGCTTCAGCAGGTTCATCTACACCAGATTTACCATCTACACCTACCATATCTCAGCTCCAGGTATCATTAGTAGAAGTGACTACCACTTCATCTACCGAGCTGCATCCCTCTTCGACTACCGAGCTGCACTCCTTTTCATCTACCAAGTTAGCCTCCTCAACTCCATCATCATCAGTTGGTATTGCTATAAGTTCTCAAATTTTAACAACTCAAATTTGTTCTACAATTTTGTCGCCATCTACTTCAGGCACAGTGAGCTCAGATACTATATTACCGAGTGTATCACCATTTTTGGCCAGCACTCAAATTTTTGACCCTGTACATACTTCTATTGGCACTCAAACCTCAAGCATCCCAGTTTTTACTACTAGTCCTTCTGTCTCTACTGTTGTGTCTATTCCAAAGGTCAAACCAGTCATCTCAGAAGTCAAACAAAAGCAACCATTAAGACTTATGATCACTGAAAAGGAAATTCCTGAAGACATTGACTTGGACACAGAGATAGTAATTCCAAAGATTGACTTTGATAATGCTACCATTCAAGAAATGAGGTATGCTAGTCAACTTATTGAGAAAAAGGCTACTCAGATGCAGTTAAGATCAGAAAGGGATAAGGAATATAGGATAATTGAGGAAGCCTAGAACATAATTACTGAGGCTATAGGTGTTGATGTTGATACTTCTCAACACATTTTGATTCAACTGGAAGAGGCAGTTAATAAATTCAATGAAGATGCCTCCAGACAAGAAAAGCTAATTGAGCATGCAGAAAAGAAATTTGATAATAAGGTATTAGGGCACATTGCCCAGAACATTGCAATAAATCAGGTTGCATTAACCTCAGTTTTGGCAGATATGGAAAATTCTTTTAATAATGTATTTTGTGATGTTACCGAGTACACTAAAGGAATAAGAGAGAAACTAAATAAAATTGATGAAGATCTGAAGGTAAGCGCACAGAACTTGAAGCTTGACCCCAGTTCAAGCTCATCTCATCACCTCAGAATCAATTTTTTGTCAGAGAAGTAGGCAGAGCTGTTGAGGGAAGAGGCAAGGATCCGATCTACATTGATAGATATCCAAAACATGATCCTTCCCATCATGGATTCAATGCAGAAGCATATTGCACATTCAAAGACATTAATCCATGATAATAACTTCTCCATTGCAGACCATGTGATTGAACTTTCGGCTGAAGTTCAAATAGCTCTTTCCACCTACAAAATTTTGCAAGAGAATTGGGATAAGACTCTCCAGCTTATTCTCCAGGTACATTCAGAGTTCATCTCTCATTTTGGTGTTTCTATATAAATATATATATTCTTTTATTCTTTGGCATTATTATCAAAAAGGGGGAGATTATTGTTGGATATGTATACTATGGGTGACTAAGTGTTTTCAGAAAAATTGTACAAAGGAAGAGATATACAGCTCATGTAAATAATGTATGTACATTCTATGGGGGAGTTGTATATAACAAAGCTATTCTATGGGGGAGTTGTATATAACGAAGCTATGTATATTCAGAATCAGTCATCAGCATGTCAGATAAATTTTGTCTCATAAGTGTTTTTGTCACTAATGCCAAAGGGGGAGATTGTTGGCATTATGATACATTTTTGTCATTAGTTACAACACTTATTGGATTCTGAATGCTTACCGAGCTCTCACCGGAAGCCAAGCTTTACCAAAGAAGTCAGTGTTTACCGAGTAATCAAGGTGAACAAAGAAGTCAGTGTTTACTGAGTAATCAAGGTAAACAAATAAGTCAGTGTTTACCGAGTGATCAAGGTGAACAAAGCAGCCAGTGTTTACCGAGTGTTCAAGGTAAAGAAAGGAATCAGTTTTGACCGAGTAAAGATGTACTAAGATGTAACCGAGAACTTCATGATAACCGAGCTCCTGAGGTTATCAAGGAAATTAATTTTTACCGAGCTCAGACGGATATCAAGGAAACTAACTATCACCGAGTCACAAGGTTCTATCAAGTGTTTCCTTTGATCACCGAGCTACAGTTCAGATAGAAGTATTCACCGAGTGACATCTCTTCTACTGAGTCTCCAGTGGTTACCGAGTTCAGAACTACTCGAAGTGTTTAGTACGAACCGTGCCTTCACTTCTACCGAGTGCATGACGATGCCAAGTAATGCAGTGGACGTCGAGTATCAGAAGGACATCGAGTCAGTTCAGTGAACCTGAGTTTTTACCTTGGGCCGACTTTGTATAGAGATTTGCACTTGTTGTTTTGGCTGACCTTGCATGTATTGTTTAGCCGACCTTGCATGTATTGTTTATATGGATGGTATATATATGCAATGTATTGTATCATTCAAATATAGTTGTTATGGCAATGGTAATGAATGGAAATGTGAAAGTGTAAAAGTGTGAAAGTGCGAAAGAAATACATGCGTGCGAAAGTATGTGAGCTGAATTGTGAAGATATTCAACAGGTCGAGTTTTGGAGCAGAAAAGTTTTATCTATCACATCAAGGTGAATCAGAGCATAGCGGATCTTATCAGCAATCAGTTGTAATCAGATCCACTATTTCATTCTAACAGGTGAATCAGTTTTTGTAAATCCTTTAACAAGGTAGACTTAACAGTCTTTTGTAAATCTCCTAACAGAGTGCATACTTTATTGTATGTTTGGAAATCCTCTAACAAGGTGGATCTAGCAATCCTTTGTGCTCCTAACAGGGCAGATCACCAGAAGTGGTCATTGTAAGCCTTAACCGACCAACTTCAGACTGCAGTAACGAAGCTTGTGGGTTTCATCCCCACCCCAGTTTTACTTTCTATTTGGAAGGTTTCTGGGTCACCAAATCTGTGTGTTCAAGTGTTGCAAATGATTTTTTTTCATGCTTACAGTAGGTTACTTGGATGAATGGTGAATATATCAGTATACAGTTTTATTGTTTAAAATTTTAGAAGTTACTGATTCACCCCTCCCCTCTCAGTAACTTGTCATATCTTGAATATTTCCAATAGTAAGGTCATCCTCAGAAACTTCCAAGGTCTTCCCAATAACAATATTAAAAAGTCATTCAAACTACATCACATGACACTATCATAATAGTCTCCTATAGAAAACTTAACATAACATTTATCTTGGATAATTAGATTTTGATCATCAGTCACCCAAGTGACCTTGTATGGTCTACTATTTAGAATCTTCCTTAGGTTTTATTTATTTATCATCTCCCATGAAACCAATTTATCAAAATATCTTGAAATAAATATCACCTTGCACATTTTACCTTGACTCAAAGATTGAGTCCTGGATATGGAGAATTTTTGTTGAACTTTTTGTTGCCTTTGACCTTTTCTAAACATTAGAAAATGTCTTTCTGGTATTGGATGGACATTTCTAATCTCCATTTTTAAATAGAAAGATTCTAGTATTGGATGGACATTAGCATGGAAAGTTTATATAGTTTCAATGTTCAGTACTAGCTATCAATATGATTCTTCGGGATAAATGTCTTGCAAGGTACAAATTTGATGGTGATTATTTTGTTAAGGTACATATTTATTTTTTCAAAATATTCTAATGTAGAGAAAGGTGGATCAACCCAAAATTCCAATCAAAATAGGATAACAATCTTCAAGTCAACTGTGAGATACAACTTCTCACATCATAAGTGTCATTCTTAGACACTAAAACACTTCCAACATAAAGGTACAACACTCTCAACTTCCTCAACATTCTTCGACTATTATGCAATCCCACGAGCTTATAAGAATCATTACACATCACAAACCCACCCTGCTCCACATGCTCAAGACACCCAACTAACTAATTAGCATCTAAACTTTGCACATCAACACTTACATGATAGTAATCTATCACCCTTGTTGGTTCATATTCCAACATCCTTGTACACTTGCTATATTAAGGCTCTTAAGACCAATTCTTGATCTCCTCCAATGTCTACAAATCATTTAATACCACCTATTTCATATATCATTCTTAAATACTCAACCACAATTGATGTTCTTACATCGGACCTTTTATCTTGTCAACACCATATCTACCTTGCTTCACATATGTGATTCACCCACTCTCTATGCCACATTTACTTGTCAACCTTTTAGAAAATTAGAAACTTATTAGCCACCAAATGTGTGTTCCATACACTATATTCACTAAAAAAATCACTATATCTCCCATAGGCCTTGCCCACTTTGTAGCACACTTTAGACCTCTTACACCATATCCTTAAACTCAAAATAGCAACAATTTGTCCTATTGTTGTCTTGACCATGAAAATCAATACACAAAGTATCAAGACAAAATATTATGTTGCATAAAAATTCATTTATTATAGCCCTAGACTACATCTTCCATAATGACATTATTTATGCCCATAATTGTAGCTGATGTTTCATGTCTTGGGATTGTCAACTAGCTAATGAACAAGGAAAATACATATACTTATTGACTCATTCCTAAACATAACTATAAATATAATTAATTATTGCATCACAAAAAATATTAATTATAATATATAGCATTATAATATGCATCTTAGCTACTATGGTAGGTTCATCATAGTATGTTAAAACTTAAGTATCAAAGAGTCTTAGTAAAGTTGATAAAATACAAAGAAATTATTATATGCATATTAGGTACTATAGTGGGCTCACTATAGTATATTAAGTATAAGAGAGTTATATTTCAAAATAATACAACAAAACCAACCCAAAATACCTAAAAATACACAAATTCACAAACTCGTCAAGAATACATAAAGGAAAAGTTTAAACAATGTAGACCCAAAGCTCAACTAAAAAGAAGACACCAACAAGGCTAATAACTAACTCCCCACTAGAAAAACCAAATCTCTATAGACAAAGATTGTTGAAGGAAAAAATAAGAAAGAAAATCCTCATTGTTATGACACAAAATACACGTATATAAGCAAAGGAAGCCCCATCAACACAAATTATCCCAAGACATCAATTTTGAACAATTAGCTTGATGAAAAATATTGCATTTGGGTTAAGAGAATTTTTTCCATCTATTTAGTTTAAATATACCATTTTTCTTATATATATTTGATTTGTTTAGATGCCACCCTTACTGAAGAGATAGTAATATTTAATTATTTTTTATTATATATGTTGTAGTAGGAGAGGGATTAGTCAAGTCATCTATAGGTACATAAACTACTTGAATGGAGGTTATAGATCCTTTTTTCATAGAAGTTATTCTCTCTTGTAAAGAACCCATTTTCGTGCTAAGTGTTGGCTGATAACCCACTATAGAAGGCATTCTACCTAATAATGCAGATACCTCTGATCCTGCTTGGACAAAATGGAAGATGTTGTCAATAAATAGAAGTAGATCTTGTTTATTGACATCTTAGAAATATTTAGCCATAGTTAAAGTAGTTAAACCTACTCTCATACGAGCTCTTGGCGGTTCATTCATCTGACCATAAATGATAGCTACTTTGGATTTGGATATATTTTGTTCATTAATGACTCTTGATTCTTTCATCTCCTTGTAAAGATCATTTCCTTCATGGGTATGTTCTCCTACTCCACCAAACACAGAAACCCTACTTATTTACATACATCAAAAAAGCCACATATCATCTTCTTCTTTCGAATAAATAAGAAGTTGTATAGGTATTATACAAATTCTATTTATAGGACAAATTGGATGTTATAATAATCCTTCATATTTTGTTTTATCCACTCTCTATTATTAAATAGAAAAATATTTACATATTCTTCATTATTTATTTGTCTATTTATTAAATAAAAATAGACAAATATATTGAATAAATAAATATTGAACAAATCAATTTTTTATTATTAAAGCGAAAAAAAAAGCTCTCCAATCTCATTTGCTTTTTTTGGGATTGGATAGCATAGTATTATTCTTGAGATCTTCTTCATCTACTAAGAGAAGAATAAAAAACCTTGGTATTTTTCCATTATGAGTTTTTTTGGTAGGTCCGGGATTGGTCCTGTTGTTATCATCCCATTCTTCTCACCAAAAAAGCACTTTTAAAGAATCTCATTGTTGATATCTTGAGTTATCATTTTTTCTTTTTCTTTTTCAAGAAAAAATAAATATTTGTTCCTCTCAGGAGGAACTTGTTTTGGATTCGGAGCCTTTCATGTAACAGGTTTGTATGGACCTGGAATATGGGTGTATGATCCTTCTGGACTAACTAGAAAAATACAACTTGTAAATCCAACATGGGGAGCTGAAGGTTTTGATCCTTTTGTTTTGGGAGAAATAGCTTCTCATCATATTGCAGCAGGTATATTGGGTATATTAACAAGTCTATTCGATCTTAGTGTTTTTCCTCCCCAACATTTATACAAAGGATTATGTATGGGAAATATTGAAACTATCCTCTCTAGTAGTAGTTTTATTGTATTTTTTGCAACTTTCATTGTGGCCAAAACAATGTGGTATGGTTCCACAACCACTCCAATCAAATTATTTGGTCCTACTCATTACTAGTGGGATTAGGGATACTTCCAAAAAGAAATAGATTGATGGATTCATGCCAATTTGGCTAAAAATATAAGTCTATCAGATGCTTGGTCAAAATTTTTTGAAAAAATTGCTTTTTATGAATACATTGGGAATAATCTAGCTAAAGGAGGGTTATTCAGGGTGGGTGCAATGGACAATGGAGATGAAATTATTGTTGGTTGGTTAGGACACCCTACTTTTTGTTATGCTCAAAATAGTATAAAAGAGCTAAATAATCATTTTGCAACATTTAACAAAGCATAATGATGAATTATTATGATACTACTAATGCTTGTATGTTTATACTTGATATAATTTTATAGCCCAAATATGTGCGTATTAAGAAAGTCCACACCTAACAATATGAACCCAAAACAAAATAAGGTGACAATTGCTAGATTTTGGTCTTAGTTCAATAGAAAAGGTGATGGAAATTATTATTGTCCTTGCAAAAAATGTAAGGGCTTCAAGAATCGAATAATTCTAATCACAGAAACTCAAAGACATTGTAGGCAACATGATCACATTAAAGGGGGAAAGGATTTTTTTCCTTTGATGAATGTGGATTTCCAACTAGTAGAAGGTAATCCTCCCATGGAAGAAGATGATCTTGAGGAAGAAAACACAATTGAAGATGTTGCTATTGGCACAACTGATAATGTGCTAGAGAACAAGATTGAATAAGATGTTACTAGGGCAACTAATGAAGATGATGAAGACAATGATAGTAGTGCCTCTAATGATGATGAAGAAGAGAATCTTGATATACCTATAATTGAAAAGTCATACAAGCCATATACCAAGGCTCCCAAACAACACTTCTCTCTTCTATATTGTTGTTGGTAAACTTTAGGGTTATGAATGGTATATCCAATGTAAAAAGCTCACATATGTTAAAGTATAGTGTCATTTTTTTCATCTTCTATGTTAGCGTACCATTAATGTTCTTTATATTAATAGTTTTTCCCATAGGTCAATAGGTGAGTGTTTGTTACCACCATCAAACATTCTACCTTGCTCTTAGTGAGAATTATTGGCCATTATGAAAGATATTGGAATGGAGTAGCAAACAATACATGCATGTCCCAATGATCATATTATATATCATAAACTGTTCAAAATGTTTTAGAATAATTGGGGGGGGGGGGGGGGGTTGAATTAGTTATCCAAGCTCTAAATGCCCTAATAATACTTTTCACTAATTATAGTGAGCCCATTAAACTATTCATGCATCCAAGATTAAAACAACTATCTTAGCAAGTTATAGCAAATCAACATGCAGGAATAAAACATGCAAGATCAACACATGACATAGTGATTTATGTGGAAACCCAATTTGGGAAAAACTACCAGTAACATGCTACTCAATTTTCACTCTTCTGAAGTGATGCCCTATTAAAGGCTTACAAAACACTATTAAATGTGACCTTGTTAGAGGATTTCACCATACTATTAGGAGTGGACCTAGTCAAAGGACTTTGGAACATTCACTTGACCTTGTTAAAGGATTTAGAACATGGATATTAAACCAACCTAAGTCCATAGGATTTATACTAACTGTTACAATTGCTAGAGAGTAACAATAAAGGTTTTTTATCTGATACAACTCACAACATATCTTGCAAATTTCAGATCATACTTCAGTTCAATCCTTTGCTTGGCTTTAATCATTGTGGCTCTAACAGCTTATCTTCATCTCAGGATTCATTTCCTTGAGTCTTCTTGCTCATCATACCAATGCAATCATCTCTATGGTCACCTATTGAAATAGAGTTTCTATGCTCTCTTCCTCCTTAGCACCTTCTTCAGCACCTCATGCTTTCATACTTGACCCACCTTTTTCTTCATGACCTTATGACTCCTTAAATAGAAATTTGGAATAATTTTCCCACTCAATTCTCCTTCTCCAATTCTAGGGTTTCCATAGATTAGGTAGGATACAATGTATCTGTCCCATATCTCATTTTTATCTCAAAACTTCCTCTAGAATCTAGTTGTATTTACTCAAAAAAAATTTACATAGAGTTTTGTGCCACCAACTCATCATTTTTATCTTCTATCTAGTTCAAAAAATTCTAGATAACAACCATGTTGGCTTAGATCAGGTGAATCTTTGACTTTTCAAATAATGCAACAGCTCGACACTTATTGACTTTTTTATGCTCGAAACATGAACATAACTCGGCACTTTATCTTCACTCAACACTTGTTGACAATTTGCTTAGCTTGAACTAGCTTTCTCAGCTCCCTCTGATGAATTTAATCAAGCTTTGTAGATAGTCATATTATGACTTCTTCTTCTATAGTTTCTAAGTGTAGCCAACCTCTTCATCTTCAAGTATATTGTCAATACATCACTTTATCCTTATCTTAACTGATCTTTGCACTTCATTACAAAATCATAACTCAACATTTCCCTTAGGTGCTTTTGTTACATCTTATTGATTCTTCATCAATCAACTAAGTGATAGTGCTTGGATCTTATAAGCAATTTCCATTCCAAAAAATAGCAGATTTGACATCAGTGACAAAATAATGATTGAACACATTATGTAGCAATAATATCTTTCATACAATGATCTTTTTCAATAAAATTACAACAATCTCCCTCTTTGGCATTGATGGCAAACCAAACTGATCAACCAAACCAAAGCTAATCTTATTCCTTCTGATCTATCTATTGACTAAATCTCCTGAGCTACTCCTTCTGAGATCTATCATCTTGATTTCTTTCTTTGGTTCTGCTCCTCCCTTTCATATCTCCTATCCTTTTTGCTTCATGATCTGATCAGTTTCTAGTATTTCTCTATTTCAAGGATTTGACCAATTGTAGCTATTTCTCCCTCTTTTCTAGATTTTATTAGTTTCTGCTATTTCTCCCTCTTTGAAAACAATGCCAAAGGCACATTATTTTAGCATTTTATCATGCATGTGTAGAATTTACAAGAACTTCTAATATCTCCCTCTACCACCTTGCTTGTGACTTGTTTGGAATGTTAGTACTTTGATTACTTTAGGCTAAACCTAAAGTAAGTACCCTCTGCATCAGCTTATATCATCTAAACAATCAACTCATTTGATGCAGGGCAGTCTTGTTGTTACTTAAGTAGCCTTGGTTAGGGGTATCACCCCTAACTTACCTCTAGGATATTCAAATGCATCTTTAGGTAATGGTTTTGTGCTGATGTTAGCAATTTGTTCTTTTGTATTGATAAATTCCATCTTCACTTGCTTGTCTTCCACCAATTCTCTTACATAGTGATACTTGATTGTAATATGCTTTGTTTTGGCATGCATCATAGGGTTCTTTGATATGTTAATAGCACTTGTGTTATCACAATAAAGTATCATATGTTTAGTTATTTCTTCCTTCATTCCTTTCAACAAATTCTTGATCTACACAATATTGGTACAATTTATAGTAGCAACAACATACTCAACTTCTGCTATGGACTGTGATGTACAACTTTGCTTTTTACTAGTCTAGGTGACTAATCTTTTTTCTAAGAAAAGTGCTCCTCCACTAGTGCTTTTTCTATCATCTATGTTACCTCCCCAATCTGCATCAGTGTAGGTCTTCAAATCAAAATTTTTAGTCTTCTTGTAGTAAAAAACCAAAATCATCTATACCTTTTAGATACCTCATTATTCTCTTGATAGCCATAAGATGATTTTCTCTTGGATTTGCAAAAAATCTTCCCACTATTCCAATAGATAAAGCAATATATGTTCTACTATGTACAACATATTGTAGCTTTCCAATCATGGATCTATACACTGTCTAGTTTACTTCAGTTGAAGCATCATTCTTAGATAACTTATGTTCTATTGCCATTGGTGTACTCCTAGTTTTGATTCATCTAAATCAAATTTTTTGAGTATTTCTTTGATATATTTTGATTGGGTTACAAATATACCATGTTTTAATTGATGTACTTGCAATCCAACAAAAAAATTAATCGCTCCAAACATTGACATCTCAAATTCATGTTTCATCTGATCAACAAAATCTTTACATAGAGCATCTTTTCCTCCAAATATTATATCATCAACAAAGATCTCAGATATTAAAACATCTTTACTTTTCTCTTTCTTGATATACAGATTGCTATTTTCCACTGTTTTCTCAAATCCTATCTTGACAAGATATTTGTGAAGTCTCTCATACCATGCTTTAGGTGCTTGTTTCAAACCATAGAGTGCTTTATGTAGTTTACAAACCATATCCTTATTGTTATCATCAAAAAATCCCTCTGGTTGTTCAATATAGACTTCCTCTTCCAATATACCATTCAGAAAAGCAGACTTTACATCCATCTGATAGACTTTAAAACCATTATATGCAACATATGCAAGTAAAGTTTTTATTCCTTCCATTCTAGTAATAGGGGATTTTTTTCCCCCATAGTATAATCCTTCTTCTTGAGCATAACCCTTACATACTAGTTTGGCTTTGTTTCTAGTAATCTCACCATTCTCATCTAGCTTTTTTTCTAATACCCACTTGGTGCCAATCACATTCTTGTCAGCTAGTCTGGGAACTAAAATTCAAGTTTTATTCTTCTTTATTTGATCAATCTCTTCTTCCATATCTTTATACTAGTCACCATCTTGTAATGCATCATACACTATCTTAGGTTCAAATTTTCTTAACAGACATGATTCATTTCTTAATCTATTCATTGTCATTGGTCTTGCATCTTTGTCACCAATTATCTATTCAGCAGGGTGATGTCTCTTCACATATTTGGATAATCTTGGTTTTTTCCTTGTTTCCATGTTTGATCTTTCATATTCAGGGTCACTATGCACATAACTATTAGGTAGTTCTACATATCTTTCATGTGTACTGATTTCAGAATTAGAAGGTACATTTTCTTCATTCTACAACTTGGCTTCTAAATTTAGCTCGACATTCACTAGTTGTGACATGGTTGAAACTAAATTTTTTTTGTTGAATCCCAATTTGATTGATAACATTCTCATCAATAGGCATTCCTTCATAAGAATACACAAAGGTTATGTATTCATCTAATCTCTTTGGTTCTTCAACTTGGACTTCTATATGCTCATCAAAGTTTAGATTTACACTTTCCACAATTTTGTTAGTGTTAGTATTTAAACACTTATATGCTTTACTTCTAGTAGAGTAACCAAGGAATATGCCTTCATCACTTTTTTCATCAAATTTTTCATTTTTAGTAGCTTTAAGGATAAAGCATTTGCAATCAAATGCTTTGAAATTTTTTACATTGGATGAGTGACCATACCATAATTCAAAAGGTGTTGAATTTGTACCTTTCTTAACTTATACTTGGTTCAGTGTTTGAATAGCTACACTTATAGCTTCTCTCCAATATTTCAAAGCAATAGTGTTTTCCATCATCAATTTTCTAGCATAGTCAATCATAGATCTATTTCTTCTCTTGGCAATTCCATTCTATGGGGGAGTTCTAGGAGCTAATGTTTGTCTTTTGATTCTTTTGTCATTGCAAAATATCTCAAATTCATTTGATGTGAACTCTCCACCTCTATCTAATCTTAGGCATTTCAAACTCTTTCTTGTTTCCTTTTCAACTCTAGCCATATACCACTTAAACATTTGAAAAGCATCAAATTTTTGCTTTAAGAACATAACAGTCATCATCTTGGAATAGTCATCAACAAACAACATTATATATTTATTTCTTTTGTAGCTTTGTACTTCTATTGGACAACATAAATCAGTATGGACTAACTCAAGTACTTCTTTAGATGTATACTTTTTACTCTTGAAACTTGACGTAGTCATCTCTCCTAGCTAAATTTGTTTGCACATGATGTTGTCAGGCTTCCTTAGTTTAGGTAAACCTCTGACTTGCTTTATTTTGTTGATATTGATCATATTATCAAAGTTGACATGACATAGCCTTCTATGCCATAACCACATATCATCAAATTTTGCAACAAATCAAGAAGCATTTTCTATATCAATATAAAATAGATTACTTATTGTTTGATCTCCTTTTCCTATCAATTTACCATCAGTATCATAGATTTTTGCAGTTTTGTTTTCAAATTTTACTTTGCACCCTACATTGCCTAACTGTGAGACACTTAGCAAATTGTAGTTTAGTCCTTCAACATAGTACGCATTATCACATGAAATTTTCTCTGTAAGCTTAATGGAGCCTTTTCCTTTGATTTGACATGGAGCATCATTTTCAAATCTAACACTATTTCCATCATACTGAGTAAATTTAACAAACTTACTTTTGTCTCCTATCATGTGATGTGAGCACCCACTATCCATGATTGATCTGTCATTCTTGTTCATACATGTTATCAATGTTGTAGGCTCTTTTTCATCAGACTGGTCCTTCATGGCCACATAAACAACTTTATCATCATTATCATCAGAATCCTCTTCAGCAATACAACACTTCTTGCCTTTGTCTTTTTAATCTCTCTTATCATCTTCTCTTCTATTTTTGTACTTGTTACCTTCCTTGTAATCCTTTTTCTATGTACACTTCGTAGCAATATGTCCTACTTCATTGCAATTGAAATAAATGATAGGCAGCTTACCCTTGAATTTTCCTTTGCCTCTATGAAATGTTCTAGCTAGTAATGCTTCTAATTGTTCCACATCTTCCTCATCAGTGCTACTATCATTGGATACATATTTCATCTTTCTTCCCTTCTTTGATTTCACTTATTCAGTATCTTTCAATGATAGGTTGGCCTTGAAAGTAGATTCAACATTCTCAGGTCTATAGTTGTCAAATTTAGATAACTCAAATGCAGCAAGTCTACCCACTATACATTCAAAACTTAGATTGTTTCTCGGTACACATCTTAGCTCTTGTATAGTTGATGCTCTAATAGCATAGATAGGGAGCAAGGTTCTTAAGAACTTACTATTAATAGTATCATCATCTAATTGACCATTCAAACATCTTATTGCACATACCACTTTCTTTATTCTAAAGGCATATTGAGAAACATTCTCGCTTTCCTCTATTTTCATGTCATCAAACTTTCCTCTGAGGATTTCTCTTTTTGTTCTTTGGACATTTTGATCTCCTCCATAAATTTCTAAGAGAGCTTTGCACATCTTGAATGTAGTGTTACATCCTTTAATATCATTGAATTTAGCATAGTTGAGTGCAGAAGCAATCTCCAACATTGTTTGATTGTGTTCCTATTTGTTCTTCAAATCTTCTATAGTAAGAGTACTAGTTGGATCAACATGTTTAGTAACAATTGAATTTTTTGCATAATCACCTATGGATCCAAGATGCAGCTTCATCAAACTTTTCCATGCAACAAAGTTGTCTTTGTTGAGCTTGGGAACTTCTCTTTTAGGCATTTTGATCTTGTCTGCTTCTAGTTCCTTTAAACTAAACTAGCACCAATGCTCTGATACCAATTGTTGGAAATGTTTTAGAATAATTGAGGTGGGGGGGGGGGGGGTTGGGGTTGAATCAGTTATCCAAGGTCTAAATGCCCTAATAATAATTTTTCGCTAATTATAGTAATCCCATTAAACTATTCATGCATCCAAGCTTAAAACAACCATCTTAGCAAGTTACAACAAATCAACATGTAGGAATAAAATATACAAGATCAACACATGACACAGTGATTTACATGGAAACCCAATTTGGAAAAAACCACTAGTAACATGCTACTCAATTTTCACTCTTCTAAAGTGATGCCCTGTTAAAGGCTTGCCCTGTTAAAGACTTACAACACACTGTTAAAGGTGACCTTGTTAGAGGATTTCACCACACTGTTAGGAGTGGACTTGGTCAAAGGACTTTGGAACATTCACTTGGAATGTCACCCTGTTAAAAGATTTATAACATGTCTATTAAACCAACCTAAGTCCATAGGATTTATACCAACTGTTACAATTTCTAGAGACTAACAATAAGGGCTTTTGATCTGATACAACTCACAACATATCTTGTAGATTATACTTTAGTTCAATCCTTTGCTTGACTTTAATCACTACGGCTTTGACAACTTGTCTTCCTCCCAAGCTTCATTTCCTTGAGTTTTCTTGTTCATCATACCAATGCAATCATCTCTTTGGTCACCTATCAAAATAGATTTTCTGTCCTCTCTTCCTCCTTAGCACTTTCTGTAGCACTTCATGCTTTCATACTTGACCCACCTTTTTCTTCATGACCTTATGACTCCTTAAATAAAAATCTAGAATAATTTTTCCACTCAATTTTCCTTCTCAAATTTTAGGGTTTTAATAGATTAGGTAGGATACAATTTATCTATCCCATATCTCATTTTTATCTAAAAACTTCCTTTAGAATCCAGTTGTATTCATGCAAATATGTTTTACATAGAGTTCTATGCCACTAGCTCATCATTCTTATCTTCTATCTGGTTTACAAAATTCTAGATAACAACCATGTCGGCTCAGATCAGGAAAATCTTTGACTTTTCAAATAATGCAGTAGCTCGGCACTTATTGACTTTCTGATGCTCGGCACATGAACACAACTCAGAACTTGATCTTCACTTGTCACTTGATCTTCACTTGACACTTGTTGACAATTTTCTTGGCATGAACAGCTTGCTTAGCTCCCTCTAATGAATTTAATCATGCTTTGCAAATAATCATATTATGACTTCTTCTACAGTTTCTAAGTGTAGCCAACCTCTTCATCTTAAAGTATATTGTCAATACATCACTTTGTGAGCAATGTTTTTGGATTAGATTGTGTGAGTTTTTTTAGCATCAACGTTTCGGATCATACTACATGATCCATCATCAGGACAAGAGAACATCAGAATATGGAATCATGTAGTATGATCCGAAACGTTGATGCTAAAAAAACTCACACAATCTAATCCAGAAACATTGCTCACATTCTAATGGATTGTGGAAATCTGATTATGTTAATACATCACTTTATCATTGTCTTAACTAATCTTTGCACTTCATTACAAAACTATAACTCAACCTTTCCCTTAGGTGCTTTTGTTACATCTTATTTATTCTTCATCAATCAACTAAGTGATAGTGCTTGGATCTTATAAGCAATTATCATTCCAACAAATAGGAAGTTTGACATCAGTGACAAAATAATGATTGAACATTTTGTAGCAACAATATCTTTCATAAAATGATCTTTCTCAATCAGATTACAACATAAACAACATAAAATTCCCTAATTGTCACATTTGTGGACATTGATCAGATCAAATAACCAAAAACATGTCTCACAAAGTTCTTTGGTATATTCGCATTATTTCACATTTGCAACAATTATTTAGGTGCACTAGCTTGGCACAATTTATGGATTACCATGCATGCAATAGAAGTCAATATGACATTATGTGAATGCTTGCAGATGCTTCTACATTTTAGGACATAGAAGATAGGTGGCTAGTATTTAAAGAAGAATCTTGTAATATGAATTTTTCATTGGCAAAAGATGGTGTTAATCCATTTGAAGAGATGAGATCTATTTACTCGGTCTGATGTGTTTTTATTATTAACAATAACATTCCTCCTTGGATGTCCATAAAGAGGGAGCACATAATATTGAAAATGATTGCACAAGGTATTTTCGCATTTTATAGTCATCTAAATTAATATATAAACACAGTATCAAAATGACCATAATAATTATGTTTTGTTTATGTTTATTTAACTAGGTAAGTACCAAGTGAAAGATATGAATGTATATATTGAACCCTTGATTGGTGAGTTGTTGAATTTATGGAATGGGATCATTATATACAACATTCTAGGCCAATTTGTGAAAGATAATTTCAATTTCATGCAATGATTGTATGAACAATACATGATGCCCTTCGACTAACACATTTTTGTGGTAAGTAAAACTATTAATGTATATTTTTGGTATGTAATAGTGCTAATGCATTTTTTTTATATGTTTAACTTGCATGTGATAATTGTAAATATGAATATTCTAGTACACATGTTGTCCAATTATACATGATCTTCCAGGTCTTCAAACAAAGTGAAAATTTGTATATACAATTTGCAATCCAAAGATGAAATATTGTTATTCAAAAAGTTTAGGAAAGTAGGTGTTCGATGAGTATAGACACTTTCTCCACAAAAATAATAAGTATCAAATTATTGAAAAACATTCTTTTCAATGGGAAAGAAGAGACAACATCAAATTCATGAAGAATGACACCCCACATATGGAAGTTGGAATAAAATAGAATGAATCATTGAGGTAACATCATTCCATCTAATGCAAGTTTTTGTATGAAATTTAAATTTGGATACTATATTTTGTTTAGTAATGATTTAATTGATGTTCATAAAGCTCATCAAATAATTGATGAAAAAATTCTAAAAGGACTTAACTGCCATTCTAGACAATTTAGTAGGTTGTCGTACTATGATAACCTTCCAATCATGTATTTGTTTGATGTTATGCATATTGGAAAGAATGTAATAGAGGCACTATGGATAATATTGGATAGAAGGTATCACAAAGAAAAATTGGTCATAATTTTTAATGACATTGATGAATCCAATCATGCCTTAAAGTTTTTCTAGGAATCAAATAGCAATGAAAACTAGATTAATACGAGTTTCATTCCTTGATTATTAATGCAGGAACAAATTGATGCCATATTTGAAACCATAAAAAAAAATTTAAAATTCCACATGTTCTGCTGCAAACATAAGTAGTCTCATATCAAAGAAATATGATTTTAGGTTAGGGTTGAAAATGCATGATTGGCATACCTTCATCAAGGCAAGTCATGTTCTTCTCTATTTACCATACATTTGTAAAATATCATGTATTTTTCATTATTTTATTTTATAATATATTGAAAAAATCATTGATTTTTTTATTGTAGTGTATTCTACCTCTATCTCTCCCACACAACTTCAACAACATGGGTGTTAAACAAGTTATATATGATCTTGGGAAATACATGAAGTTAGAAGTGTTGTTTCTTAGATTTTTTGTATAGATATTATTTTTGCGTCTTGCTCTTCATTTTTTCTAATTTATTTATAATTTTTTGTAGAGTCTAGTTAATATGTTTTTGTGTGATAAATATCTTCTAGGTGGTTGTCATCTAAATAAAATGAAAAAAAAGACATAAAACATTGGAAGAGAAAAATTCCTTAGCTTTTGTGTGAGATGCAAAAGTGTCTCCTTCAATTTTTTTAAATGCACAAGAACATTACTTCATACATCTAGTTGAGGATATTGAGTTGTATGGACTTGTACAACCTAGGTCAATGTAGATTGTTGAGAGACACTTGAAATTTTTGAAGGGCTTTGTTTGACAAAGAGAATGTCTTGAGGGTTCCATGGTGGAGGGATATATGGTATACTGGACCATGGTGTACATTAGTGAATATCTTCCCAACTTTGCATCAAATATCCACGTAGATCACATTTGGGATCCCAAATCTATTAATAGATTCAAAGAGGAGTACTTGATGGGGAAAGGTAGATTGAGAAAAGTGAGAGGAAATTATGAATATTATTGTATTTAATTAATTCTTATCCATTATCATATGATTTATTTCTAATTGGTCTATTTATTTTATACATTTCTCATGAGTGGGATGCACATCATTTGTATATTGCAAACAATCTTGATTGGATGATGGTGTAGATTGAACAATCTTCACAAAATGGTTGCTCATTAACATGGGAAGATGTTGCTTCATTGGTTAAAGAAGCTCACCACAATGGAGATTATAATGTTACGCCAATAATTATTGATCTAGCAAATATTTTAAGAAGTGGAAAGGTATGTATAAGTTAATCTATCATAACCCATTTATTTAATATCAACTCACAAATGGATGCATAATTTTGACATGTTTGAAAAATAATAGGTCAAGCACACAAAGCTATGTACTATAATGGTTGTAAATTTTGTATAAAAATTTTGGACGACACTAAGAGAACTTGTGATTCTAGAATAATTGCAGTCTTTGAGGTCACTAAATTTTTATCTAGAAATGTCATGCATCCTCAAGAATCTAAAAATAGATAGTAAGGTATTTTGGATGATATAATTGAGTGCAACTTTAATTCCTTCAAACTAGTTCTATTTGTTGTCAAATGGTACATACTACGAGCGAATCAAAATGATCCTAATAGAACTGTTATTGAACATGATAATGGATTTACAATGATAAATGCAAGGTCATCTATGTTGAGATAATGGGTGTTGCACACATTGCATAATATTCTTATATTTTATTATTTTATTTTATTATGTAATGTTACATCTAGATGGATGTGCAACATTTAAAGATTCTCATGGGATATACTTGATGAGTTGTATTGTAACATTGTGATAATATTTTATGTAATTATTTAATATTGGAAAAAAAATTAAATGTCCAATATTAAATGTGGGGTCAATGGGTTAAGTAGCACATGGTTTTAGCACATATTTTATGTAATACCACTTGGTGGTTTTGTGGGACCTGCTACTATATAAGCAGCCACAAGGGTAGTTTTTGGTGAATGAGAAAGGAAAGAGTCAAGCAGGACAAGGCTTGACAAGTTAACCAAGGGAGCATTTGTGAAGGTTGGAAGCATGGCATGGGATGTGTAGATTCGTGCTTGTTCACATAGTTTTCTTAGTGGTGGCTATGGCTTTGAAGGCTTTCATGGTTGTATTGCAATAGTGTTTTTGTTGAATAATACATGGTGATAGATACTTTTGGAGGCTGGGTTTTTCCCTTAGTGAGGGTTTTCCAGGGTATATCTTGTGTCACATTTTATGAGTATGTTATCTATTCTCTTGCATGTGGATTTTAATTGCATATTTATTTTAGATCGATTATGGGCTATGAGGAAATAGTTATATTTTTTTTGTTGCAAGTTTCCTTACAAGTGGTATCAGAGCTATGGTTTTATTATTGTAACCCTAGATTGAATCCATGGGAATGCATAAGAGGATAGAAGAGAGTGCAAAATATATGTGCAAAATATATGAGTTGTTTATTGTAGATCTAAGGGTTTTGGGTTTTCTATTATGATGAGATATTGGTAGATTTTGGATACGTGAAATTGTTGAACAACAAGGCTTTTTGGATGTTTCATTTAAATGAGGGTTTTAGGGGGTAGCTTGTAGAAATGACCTCCTGAGTAAAAACAGACCTCGCCATTGGATCCAAGTCATTATTTTTGTAAATTTTGGTATATAATTTGCCCTAGTTTTGCCATGTTCAGAGGAAATGAACTAGGTTTTCAATTTTAGCTCGTGATGGCCATCAAATTTAATCCCATCAAAATTTTTGTCAGAAAAAAAAAATCGCAATAAAAATGGTAAAAAGACTTAGTAAAATGACCATACCTTTCTCTTAGGATATCAAATTTTAGACTTCTTATAGTTGTTAGAAAGCTAATTTAGAGTACTACAACTTGGTGTAGGTTTGGTTCTATGATTTTGGCATTTTGTTAAGTTTTAAGAGCTTTAAAGTTAGATATTATTTATTTTGAGCATGGATTAGGGTATAACTTGGGCATATGGAGTTGGATTTTAGACTTTGAGTAGTCAACGGAAAGCTCTTGGAGACCTCTACATATTGGTTCAACTTTGGTGTAGGTTTGGCATGATTTATTTGGTGATATATTGATATGAATAGTTTATGATATATATTGACTATGGTAACATTGTGAGTTTATGACATTATATATTTTGGAGATTTTAAGATTTGATATCATTGCATACTCAATTCATATTCCAGATTGGTCTCATGATGATATGATTATCATTGTTTGATTTAGATATGCATGATGACTTGTTGGATCTACAAGTTGTGCAGTGTTGTAAGTGGTATATACTTACAATTTGCATTTATAGCTTGGTTACGCATTGTCTTTGCTATTGATATTTTATTATTGATGCATATTCATATTGGTGGCTTGGATTTGGGTGATCCATGCCCTAAGTCATATGATTTGCTAATTTATCTTCATGTAGAAGGGATGAGATGTTGTTACCAAGTACAGTAATGGCAGAGGATTGTGGTTGACTATTTTATGCTGACAGGTTAGACATATTGAGAGTTAGTTGCTTAGTCCATGGATGTGATCACGGTGTCATAGATTTTGTTATGACATGATTGGATGTATAGGTGCATCCTTGATGTTCATTGGTTTGGATTCCTAATTTAGTTATGGTGGTATATCTTCTTGGTAGAGGATCATGGTTATTCATTTTCTTTTGAGGAACTCATGATGTGCACTTTGAGTTCTTTGATGGTTTGATGCCTTGTTTGATTCTCATGGCTAGAGGATGGTGTTTTCATCATGATGTCATGGATAGATTGGATACATGGTTTAGTGGGAGCTTGTGATAGTGATGGGGTGATAATGGGGTATTAGTTCCTAGTTTGGTTTGTATCTTCCTAGTTTGGAGATCTTGGTTTCACTTGGTACTGATAATTTAGTTGTGTGAGTGTAGACCTAGAGGATCTTTATGTAAGATATGGATTTTATGATGCCATAGGTGACATGGTGCCATGGTTGAGTGGGAAATGTTGGCATTGATATATTTATTGAGTGTTTGTAGATGTTGGAGGTTTTTCTTATATCCTCTTGTTGTAGAAGTGTCTTTGACATTTGCATGGTGCACTTGTTATCTTCATGGTTTGTGAAGATGGTTATATCTTGAGAACTTATGGGGTTCTTGGTTATCTTCATGGTGTGTAGAGATGGTTCTAATTGATATGTGGAGATGGTTTTCTTCATGGTGTGTGGAGATGTTTGCATCTTGAGGACTCACAGAGTTCTTGGTAAGGTGTGGTTTATGTTTTCATTTGATATTATATCCTTGGTATGAGGATGGTTTCATTTTTATATCATGGTATACTCTTGATATGTATTTAGATTTTTGACATGTTATACTATGTTCATAAGGAGCATGTTATCTCTTTGGTTGAGATGGTTAGATTATGTTGTCATGTTTATGTTCTTGAGGCCATGGTTGGAACTTTGACATTGATCTTGGTTTAGTTTCTTTGTATTGAGTACAATGATCATAAGTTGGATACTTCATGATAGTGCTATGTTGCATTTGGATTTGGCATGGATTGATTGGTTACAGGTGCTCATGGATACTTAGAGATGGTGGTGATGCTGATTTCTCTTAGATTAGAGAAGTATTTGTTGGGATAGTTGATGGTTTCAGCAAGAAATCTGAGACTTGAAAGGAGATTTTTTTAGACAAGTCTTGGTTGGAGACTTGGATATTTTGATGAGCATTCTCATTCCCCAATCTTGGTCTATTCGATGGTTTTCTACTTGAGAGATATAGCCCATTATTTTTCTTAGGTGCATTATGTTTATGCTTGTCTTTCATGGATATGGATCTTGAGCTATGGTGCATGAATTAGTTCTGGAGGGTTCGTTTGGGATATGGTTTAGCATTGGTTATCTCCATTTTCATATGTTGTTATGCTAGTTGAGTTTGAGAGATGGTTTTATATTGGGCATATTCCTTGGATTAGGAATGGTTTATGAGTTTGATCTTCTTGTGAGAGGCTTACATCCATGGTTAGTTATATGGTATGGTTTGGGTTTTGTTGAGGCTTCGTGTTAGGGTTTTATGGAGGACATCATACTTGCATAGTTTACATATAGAGGTGTGTGTAGGACATGATACAGGTTATGATTTGCATGGTTTCTCTTTAGTTTTGGTTATCTTCCTAGATGTTTGGTTTTACTTATATTGGATTTTAGATTGGTTAGAGATTATGATCACTAGTTTGTTCTCATTTATGTCACGTGAGAGATGACATGGTTATTCTTTTATCTCTTTCCTATATTGGTTGTGGAGGAGTTGGGAGACTATTGAAGATTGGTTATGAGAGTTGTTCTTGCAGGTTCTTGGTTTATTTATTATGGATGTCCTTGATACTACATGGATTCACTTCTTTGAGATGTTGTGAGTGGATCGGTTATAGATTTGACATTATCTTTTGTAGTGGGAGGTTTTTGGTATATATGTGGTAGGTATTGCTTTTGAGGCTTGTGATTGCAAGTTACAGATTGGATATGTTGATGATGTAAGATTCACTTGGTATATACCTTTGAAGGTATGGATAGTTGGATGGGTTTAGCACTTGTTGTGGGTTCTATTTTAGCTATGGATATTTTGACAACTATGGATATGTGTGATTACCTTTTGATCAAGTTTTTGTGCTTGAAATTTTAGTTGGTACAAGATTTTATTATCTTCTAATGTGACAGGTTGGGTGGTTTTCTCTTTGGATGGCTTTTATGTATCTCTAGTGGCAGTGGCATAATAGGAGGTGAGATCATTCATGTTTAAGATGTTGGATACTTTGATTTTTGTTGCGGGTAATAGGATGAAGCACTTCATGTACTTTGATCCATGATGGTGGATGTGCTAGGAGGGATTGTTCTCTTGTTCATTTATTTGGCTATAGATTGGCCCTATGCAATGTGTACAACAAGTGGGAGGTTGTTGAGATAATGGGTGTTGCACACATTGCATAGTATTTTTATGTTTTGTTATTTTATTTTAATATGTAATGTTGCATCTAGATGGACATGCAACATGTAAATATTCTCATGGGATATACTTGATGAGTTGTATTATAACATTGTGATAATATTTTGTGTAATATTTAATATTGGGAAAAAAATTAAATGTCTAATATTAAATGTGGGGTCAATGGGTTAGGTAGCACACAATTTTAGCACATGGTTTATGTAATATCACTTGGTTGTTTTGTGAGACTTGCTACTATGTAAGTAGCCACAAGGGTAGTTTTTGGTGAGTGAGAAAGGAAAGAGTCGAGTGGGACAAGGCTTGACAGGTTAGCTAAGGGAACATTTGTGAAGGTTGGAAGCATGGCATGGGATGTGTGAATTTATGCTTGTTCACATAGTTTACTCAGTGGTAGCTATGGCTTTGAAGGCTTCCATGGTTGTATTGCAATGGTGTTTTTGTTAAATAATACATGGTGATAGATGCTTTTGGAGGCTAATTTTTTCCCTCAATGATGGTTTTCCAAGGTATATCTTGTGTCACATTGTGTGGGTATGTTGTCTATTCTCTTGCATGTGGATTTCAATTGCATATTTATTTCAGATCTATTATGGGTTATGAGGAAATGGTTATATTTTCTTTGTTTCAAGTTCCCTTACAATTTGATCCAATTGAAAATGAGCCCTATGTTCATCCAAGCCAATGTGAGCAAGTGTTTTACTTTGGCATTCTACATAAATTAGGTTGGTCGTTTGTCATTAGACATGATCCAAAAGGAAGATCGGTAAAGTATAATGTGATTGAAGAAGAAGATACTAGAGACATGGAAGATGAAGTAGATGATGATGATGGTGAATATGAAGAAGGAAATGATGATGGTGATGGTGAATAGGTTCATAATGATGGTGATGGCATTGATGATGGTAGCCATAGTGATGATGGTGATGATGGTGGTAGTGGTGGTGGTCGTGGTGGCAATGATGATGGTGGTGGTGATAATAATGATGTTCATGATGATGAGATGGACAAAGAAGATGATCAATGATATGATTAATGGAAATGTATTACGTGCTAATTAGGTGCAAATATTTGTTATGGTGTTCAATTCTTGGTGCTAATTACTTATAAGATTTTTTTTTTATAGGTAATGAATTAAAAATTATACAATAATTATGATGTATGCATATTCTTCATGTTATGTTCTATGCAATTTGTAGTATAAGTATCATGTAATTTGTAACTAACTTAAGAAAAATGATTTATATATGTATGAAATTATACCCCTTTGACGAGGATCGTACATAGTGACATGGATTGAGTGGTATAAGTTTATTACATGCCTACTTTCTCTTTACCCTTAGCATTAACTTTATGCCAACTTCATCGATATTAGCCTCATTTTATAGAAAAATATTTCACTTCTTCAACTATATCTCCCATTTGATGGGCTATAGGTAACACCAAATAGGTATCTGTCATATTTATCTTCCTCGAGTAAGAGAAGTGCGAGAATAGAAGAGGATAGTAAGACATGTTGTAGGTCTATGAAAGTGAGACAAACTAGAAGGCAAAAAGATTAGAAGAAAATAAATAAATGCATGCAATTTTTCCTTGCTCAAGGGGGTTCATGTTCTTATGATGATGAGACAAAAGATGACATCAAGGTTCTCTTGAGGTACACACATCTTCAGAAAGAATAGGTATCTAAGGAATTACCTCCAATTAACACTAATTTTTGTGTTAATGAGAGGATATATCGCATAGCTCCATCATCATTACATGATTTGGGCCTATTCTCCATGAATGACATAAAGGTCAGTTATAACAAAGTTGTTGAATTGATGGAGTATGTAGAACTTTGTTACAATTACAATAATTGGATGTAGATAGTTCAATAAAAAAAGTATGCATAGGTATGTGTTGTCAACAAGTTATCTAAAATGGAAAGAAAATGATCAAGGTAAAATACTTGATGTGTACATTGATGAAAGGCCAAAAGTAATCGGGAAAATTGTAGGTTTTATAAATAGTACGCATCCTAGGTCAACTAATAAGCAACCCAATTACATTTTTTAGGTGCATGAGGGAAATCATGTTTTTGTATGTGTGATAAAATAAATAAGTGCAGGGGAAGAGCTGATAATAGATTACAATTTGAATCGCATAGATACAAAGAAAGTTACTATCATGGGACATATCATTTTATTGATAAGTTTTTTTGCTAAGTGAACTATTCCTTTCATTATGTTGATGTTCTTATATATATTATTTGACACAGGGCAACATGGCCAATCCATCGGATGATAGAGGTATGGATGTTTCTTCCACCCCTTCTTTAGTCCAGGTAAATTATTTCTATAAAAATTGGTGTAATTGTAATTTTACAAAATGTCATATTATTATGTTATTTTCATTAAGATTTTGGACTTGTTTTGATTTTTTTACTAATGTTTTTGTCACAATTTGATGCTTAGGGAAAGGAATAAGAAACAATTACACAAGAGTAATTAGTTGTTGATATGGAGCCCATAGTATTATGTGATGATGGCATCACATATACCACTGACCCTATAAGCATGTGTAAAAAGAGCCTAAAAAGCATCAATCTACAAATTCTTGTGCTTGTGATAGATCCAAATCCAATTGAAGAGAAAGAGATGATGAGAAATAAATTGTGTTAGGGAGAACATTTTTTAGAAGTAACAACGAATCTTAGCTAGGACAATAGTTCAATAAAGCTTTATGTTTTATACTAATTTATGGATCATGAATCAAAATATGTATGTGTTGTTACAACATTTTTTGAGACCTTGCTGAGTTGTTCCACCTGACGAGGGTACCCAGTGCAACTCCTACAGGTATGTGATTTCAATTTTCAACTATTAGAAGGGACAACATCAAAATCACCAATGTTTCTCTATTGTAGTCCATTAATAGTTAAAATTGCACCATTATTTTCTTCATGATTATTATTGATAGTTTCATATTCTTGTTGTCATGTTTTTTCAATATCTATATTTTGAAAAAATAATACATTATATATATGATTATTTTTCAGGTCCTATTGACATGCATACGCCTCCTTTGACAAGGTCATCTAGCACTCTAAGATTTTTGTTTGCAGGATTGGCAACAAGGAGCATGAAAAGATCCACGCTTGTTGCAACTAAAGTAGGTAAATCCTTGTTTTTCTACATTTTGTTATGTGTTAAATATGATTTGATTTGTACTTTCTTATTTATTTGATCATAGTATGACACTGATTAACTTTGTGTAGTGATAAGTACACCTTCTCATGATGATAGAATAGATACCAGTAATGGTGATAATTTACCATCCTTTCTTAGAGCAACCCATGTTACTTCTATTGGATCATTGGAGGAATAATTGTTGATGGCCAAGAAAGATATGATTCTCATAGAATTTCCTAAGCTTTTGGGTACTTTAAAATTATAATTATTTATAGTGCAATTGTAGTTTACTTATTTGTAACTCATTTTTGACTAATGATTCCATGATGATTTTGTAGGAAATGATCTTTTTAAGAAAACTTTTTTCTATTTAACATTGAAGATATATGGGCCCTATGGACCCACAATATTGATTCCCACATTTCGGCCAACTTTGAAACTAAAACAATTTTTTTTTTAAAAACTCACTTTCACTTGCTTATTACTAAAAAATCATATAGAATTTGCAGACGATGTAAACTAGTGATTTGTAGAATTTTCTAACTAGTTTTGAACAATATTTTAAAAAAAAATTTGATTGAAGTCCATTTTTCTTTCTCCTTCAAGAAGTGGTATATATGAAAAATCAGCATTTTTAAAGAGTGATGGTTGTTTTGATCAACATAACTTTTTTTACAACTATGACAATGATAAAATTCTTTCAAGGATAGAATGGTAACATCAACATCTAGAAACTTTAGTTGGTTTCATTCAATTTTGTTTAAAATTGTAGATTTATTCAATGGTAAAGTAACATCAATGATAAATTAGACATAGGTCAATTTTGACCAATATATTTTATTTTGTATAAATCAAAATGATTTTTTTTAAAAAAAAATCTAGAAAGGTAACACACATACCTTTGATGAACATATTTTTTGAAAATTATTTTCTTTCATTTTCTATTTTTCATGAAGCTTCAAACAATAATTTATAAAATAGCCAAACAACCTATAATCAATTAAATTACCAATAAAAATATACACAATCTATATTAAAATTATAGTAATTAGAAATCTTATTTAGAGTACAACAATGTGATATATTTAGTTTCAAAAATTGGACCTATTTAGCCCTTATTTGAGCCCTCAAAAAGGCAAAATTTGATAGAAAATTTACGAAGTTTGCAAAAATTTCTATTTGGGACCTTCGAATGAAGGGGGATTTGAATGAAGCCCTTAAAGTTAGGATTATTTTGGGTGGCCCCACAGGGGGGATCGAAAAAATACCCTTGGCCCACTTTTTGGCCACTTTTTGGCCCTATTGGGGGGTTCAAATGAAGCCCCCTAGCTCACTTTGACATAGGGAGGATGATGGAAACTAGGGCCAAAGGCACACCTAGTTACCAAAGTCACCTGCAAAAGTAAACATAGTTGAAACAAAATACAAAGAACAACAACCAAAGGAAATAGAAGAGTAAAACACTTTATTGATTCATCAAATCATTCACATACATGCCCAGCTATAAGGCCTTCTGGGTTATGGCCAACATTACAATTCAAACTTTGATCTTCAGTGATGATCTTCACATTCTTGCTCTACTTCTACTCTTCCTGATCTCATGAATCATCCCTAAGACTCTACCCAAGATCCCTTTAAATACTTGCACAGACACAAATCATCTTGTTACAAATTACCAACTAAATAAAACCTTACATTGAATGCATAACCAAGCCACAAGTTAGTTCTCAACAAATATTAAATACAAATCATGAAATGAATACACAAGGTCACCCCAAATAGGAACCAAACATAGACAACTTAGCCAAAGAAGGACTAGAACAAATACTGATACTTGACACATACATGAGCTTGACACCAACATGAACTTGGCAACCATAGAGAACTTGGTAGAAATTACGAACTTGGAACATACAAAGAACTCGGTAGCTACAGAGAACTTGGCAAAGACTAAGAGCTCAAAAACAATAAGGAGCTCAGAAAAAACTAATAAAAGAAACATACAAGATAGTAATGCAACCCAGGATTCTCATGTATGAGACAATCAGGGTTGAAAGAAATGATTCTCCTAAATCATGCAAGTTTCACAACCTAAGTTGAATCCAACTTAGATTGATAAATTCATGTAGCATCTCAACTGCTTTGTTCTTCCACTTCACCAAATACTCATAGTAATCCTTGTTAGAGTAAAATGTTAATTTAGTTTCATTTATTAAATTCACTTTTTTCCCTTCTTAAGATTTTACTTTATGCACCTTTTGCATCTCTATTTAATAATTAATTACTATATATTAAATAGATTTTTCCTTTTAGACTACCTTTTGTAACTTCTTAGGTTACCCTTTTTGGGTGTCTATCTCCTTTTATAAGAATTGATCTTTTGTAATTATCTTTATCTCTTTCATTACTGAGAATACATTTTCATAATTTTCAAAGAAAAACCCTTGCTTCCTCTCATCTTTTTCTTTTGTGATAAATTTTTTACATGTACATGTTTGAAGACTTTGTGGATTTCTATTTATCAAATCATTCATGGTATCAAAGCCAAATCTATTGTGGCTTGTTTGTTATTTGGAGAAAAAGGTGAAGGAGGGTTCGAAGAAATAGATCTGAAGTTTTTTGGGTATTTTTTTGTGAAAACAAGGGAGTCACTATTTTTTGGAGCAAGTTGAGGCCAAATAGATGTCATGGATGGATTTATTAGGAGTCAAAATCCCTCTTTCCATATAAAGTTTGTCCATTTTGGACAACATTGATCTAGGAGGCAAAAAAAAATTCCTAAAAGGTCGTATGACCTCCTACACACATCTTGAGGTAGTTTTTTAAAAAATTATAAAAAATAAAAAATAGATTGCAAAGAAGTTTTCTGGCCTGCAGAGCTATTTTTGGTCATGCCAAATCAGATTTTGAACCATAGCACCAATGCCTTCAAATATTTTGGCATTGGTTCTTTCTACCGCTATTAGAACTGGTGTTGCCACCAACCTACCACCTTCAACTTGCCTACTACTCTAGACCACCACCTTTTTTGGTGGCTAAGCCCAAACATTGCTTTGTTGCCACTCACTAGAGGTGAGATGTTTTTTTTTTTAATTATTATTATTATTATTTTAAAATAATAATTTTTTATTTCTTCTGAGGGCCCTATTGGTTTTTTCATGATAACTTGAGTAGAAAGGAGAATTTTTTTCAATCTGAAAGAAGCACTGGAAAGTTGGTTCTAAGCTAGAGATGATGGAGAAGAAATTTTTGAAACTTTTTTTAGATTGATACCTATTCTGGTGCTTGAAGTCTATTGATGACTTCTATCTTCTAAGGGGCATAACTTCTTTATTATATCTCTATTTTCCATTCCAATAAAAGCACCAAAAAACTCTTCTCGAGCACTTTTCAGATTCTTTTGTCATTTCACTAGTATTTGGTACCAAGTATTTTTGATTCATATCTAAATATTTTTTGTTCTTCTCTCATTTATGAAATCTTTTTGTAAGTTGGGTTTGGTTTATTACAAATGGGGCATTTTTATATTATTTTCTATTAATATATCATTATATTAGAAAACTTAAAATACCCTTTCTAAAACAATAGTCGAGACCACTTCTCCTCTAGAACTTCTGACCCCTCACAATTACTACACTTGGAAGACCTCGATGACTTGGCTTCTCTAGCCAAAAGAGTTGTGGTCATGTTTAGATTTCATGTAGCCTTATGAGATCATGTAACATCAAAACAAAATGGATGAGGCAATTAGACTGATTGCATTACAGATATTACATAGTCTATAATTTCATTTGGATGGGCGCAATACTCCTTTAGCAATGTGGACCAAGCTTCATGACTTGTTTAGTATTGTGAATGAGTTGAAGGAAATTCAGATATAGGTAGAGCTTACATCACTTGTGCAAGATTCCTTTCTGACTATTGCTGACTTACTGATGAAGTTTAATCAACAAAGATCCTTGTTGTAGGATTGTGGAAAGATAAAGACTGATGTTGAGTGCATCTATTTGATTCTCTCTAAGCTTCAAGGGAATTTTTAGATATTTTCTTCCACATTCTATTCCACCAAAGATGCTTTGGGGACTCAATTTGTTATTCTTAGTTTTGAGGTCTTTTTTGATCACTTGACTAGAGAGCAGTCAAAGCTTACATAGTTGGATGCTATAACTAGTTCTAAGGTGAAGGCATTGGTAGCTTAGACATCTACAAGAAAGCTGAAGTAGAAACTAAAGCATAAGTCAAATTCACTAGGCAGTGAGAGTTCCTCCAAGCCTTCTCCCAAATTAGATGCTTGGAAGCCCTCTCAGAAGGGTAATACTTCTAAGTCTAGTGAATCTTCCTCCAAGACTAAGAAGTACATAGGTGAACCTTGTAGTTTTTGTGGCAAGGAAGGACATCCAATTTCCAGGTGTTGGAAACATCTTGAGGCATTAGAGGAGGCCATGTTGCATTCTAGTATTGTTTCTTTGAAGCCTCCACCTCCACCTATAGGGAAAGGATGTGCTCTTTCTACATGAGCATTTTCTTCTACAACTTCTTGGATTCTAGATTTTGGAGCTTCCCATCATATGACACACTCATTTGATTTGGTTACCTCACTTGCTCAGAGTGTTACTACACAAATTGTAGTTGGTGATTCTTCTCAGCTTTCAATCACATGTTTAGGAACTATCCCTTTAGAAGGTGGTTCACTACAAGATGTTCTCTTGGATCTAGCCATTTCTATGAACCTTCTATCTATCTTTTAGATTTTTCATTCAGGCCCTAGAAAGATAGTTGAATTCTCACCACATGATGTGGTCCTGACTTGGTTATTGCTACAGGGAGTGTTGATCTTCAATATCACTTATATCAATTCAATCGCTTTGAGAGCTTCAATTCTAAAAGTTTTTCTCTCATTGCTCATGTAGACACAGTGAACAAGCTTTGACATGAGCATTTTGGCCATGTCAACTACATATATCTACAGTAAATGAGTACACAAGAGCTAGTGATTGGGTTACCTCAGATCTCTTGTACTAATGGTGTGTGTCAAGGTTGTGCACTTGGAAAACATAATAGAGATCCTTTTTTGGTAGGTAGATCCTTATGTGCTAAGGCACTATTGGAGTTAATACATTGTTATCTTATGTCATTTTCCACTCCATCTTTTTTAGGTGCTCAATATGTGCTCACCTTCATTGATGACTTTTCTAGATGCACATGGGTGTACATTTTGAAGTACAAGTCTAATGTCTTTGATTAATTTCAAATCTTTAAGACTTTTGTGGAGAAGTAGTCTAGTCTTTCAGTCAAGCATATATGCATTGACAATGGGGGGAATATGTGAATCAATCTTTCAGAGATTTTTACACTAATCATGGTTTACAACATTAGTTCTCTATTCCTCATACACCTTAGTAAAATGGGGTTGCAGAGAGAAAGAACATGATATTATGAGAGATGACCAATTTTATGATATAGTCTCATGCTATGAGTTCTTCATTTTGGGCTAAGACTATCAATTGTGCCATCTATATTTAGAATTGTATGCCTCACAAGGCATTGCAACACTTGACTCCTGAGGAGGCTTGGACTCATGTCAAGCCCAATGTTTCTAGTTTCTACATTTTTGGTAGTGAGGCTTAGGCATTTATTCTAGATGCTCAATAGAAAGCCATGGAGAAGAAGATTTGACCACTCATTTTTGTTGGCTATTGTGAGGATGTGAAGGCATACAGGTTGTTTGATTTTGATTTGAGAGATGTCTTATTTCGGTGAGATATTTAGTTTGATGAGTATTATCCTCTGATGGATCCTCCATCTTTAGCTTCTTCCTCACTACCTAGTACTTCCTCTAATCCTCTATAGGATTATGCATCCTCTGAGAAAGATTTGGATATTGATTCCCTTTCATCACCTCCACAAAATGTTCCATGAGTGCCTAAGTGGGCTCATGATACTATTGAAGCAGTTGGACCTTTGGTAGGTGATCCTACAGATGCTTGTCACACTCATTTTTAGACTATAGGTAGTGGCCTTTTGAGTCATGCCATTTTAGATGATCTTCAAGTTTTTTCACAGGTGAAAGGACACTTAGAGTGGGATACGGCTATATATGAGTACTCTCCTTTGATGAAGAACCACACATGGGATCTTTGTCCTCTTTCAAAAGGAAGAAAGTTGGCTCAGTATCATTGGGTGTACTATACCAAGTATGTTGTAGATGGTTCTATTGATAGGTACAAGGCATGTCTTGTTGCAAAGGATTTTTCATAAGTTGATGGTATTGATTACTCAGAGACCTTTGCCCCTATTTCCAAGATGAATTCTATTCACCTTATACTCTCTCTAGTAGTTTCATAGGGATGGACAATTTTTTAGATGGACATAAAGAGTGGTTTTCTGCATGGAGACCTTCATGAGGATATCTATATGGAGGAGCCTCATGGTTTTTTGCAGGACTCTTCATTGGTATGTCAGCTTTAGAGTTCTTTATATGGTCTCAAACAAGCCCCCAGGGCTTGGTATGAGAAGATGGATTCCTTCTTGCTTGCTTCATGGTTCACTCGGTGTCATTCCAACCCTACAATTTACATTTAGCATCATGGAGCTGACTTATTGGTACTTGTGCTTTATGTTGATGACCTCATCATCACATGAAGCTCAATCTGCATGATACAAGGTGTTTAACAAGAATTGAGAGAACAGTTTGAGATGATAGATCTTGGACTTTTACACTATTTTTTGGGCCTACAAGTTATTCAGTCTTTAGATGGGATAACTATACTCTAGTAGAAGTATGCTCTTGATATGCTTCAAAAATTATGCATGCTTGATTGCAAGCCTACCCCCACACCTTTTTAGTTAGGTGTTGTTTTATCTACCACTTGCTCTACTCCTACAGTGGATTCTACTCTACATAGACAACTTGTGGGTAGTTTGTTGTACCTAACACAAACATGTCCTAATATTTCCTTTGCATTTGGACTTGTCTCTTGATTCTACCAAGATACTAATGAGAGTCATTGGAAAGAATCCAAATGTATCTTGAGGTATATTAGAGGTATAACATGTTATTACATTCACTATACATCAGGAGATCCTCATATTGTTGGTTTCATAGGTTCAGATTGGGCCAGTGATATTGATGATTGCAAGTCTACTTTTGGTTTTTTGTTTTTTCTTGGTTCTAGTCCTATCACATGGTCTTACAAGAAGTAGCACACTCACACATTATCATCTATAGAGGCAGAATACTGGGTATTTGTATGGGCTAGTTAGGAGGTTTTGTGGCTTTGATAGTTGATGATAGAGTTTGGATTTTCTCCTGATAGTCCCACCTTTTTGTGGTGTGACAATTAGAGTGCTATAAACATTTAATGCAACCTAGTTGATGATCAACAGACCAAGCACATCGAGTTTCACATGCACTTCATCAAGAATCTCATTCAGGATGGCACCTTGAGCTTGGATTATATTCCTACTATTGAGAAGGTTGTAGACATCTTCACTAAATTTTTTGCATCCTTGTGGTATCTATAGCTACATTTTATGCTTGGCATGAAGGAAGTTTTGGGGGTTCTCAGTGATGAGTCCTTCCTTCCTTCTTTTTACTCCTATCTCCTTTTGGAGTAGAGTTTTTTCCACTGGGTTTTCTCTATTTCTCCATGTCATGGAGATTTAGTTGTGATTGTGTACCTCATTAGGCCTTATTGTCGGGACCCAAGTCTACTTTCATCATTGCATTGTAGTTTCCTTGCTCTTTTTTCATTATTTGTAGCTACATTTTTACTCATCTTAAGGTGGGGTGTTAAAGTGTTAATTTAGTTTCATTTATTAAATTTTCTTTATTCCCTTCTTAAGATTTTGCTTTATGCACCTTTTGCATCTCTATTTAATAATTAATTACTAATTATTAAATAACTTTTTCCTTTTAAGTTACCTTTTGTAACTTTTTAGGTTACCCTTTTTGGGTTTCGATCTCCTTTTATAATGATTGACCTTTTGTAATTATCTTTATCTCTTTCATTTTTGAGAATACATTTGCATAGTTTTTATAGAAAAACCCTTGCCTCCTCTCATCTTTTTCTTGTATGATAGGTTTTTTACATGCAAGTGTTCAAAGACTTTGTGGATTTGTATTTATCAAATCCTTCAGTCCTTCCCTCTTGAGATTTTACCAACTCTTTGATACAATACATGTTCAACCTCTTCAATCCGCTTCTTAGGATAATCATCTAATACAAAAAATTCATCATCTAACTCATGATACTTATAAAAATTAGCAACATTGAATATAGGAGACATATCCATGTAATTTGATAACTCAACTTCATAAAAATTACCACTGTCAAACTTTTTGAAGATCTTACAACGTCCAAACTTCTTCGTCTTCATCTTACTATATGTTCCACTAGGAAATGTATCTTTCTTCCAATGAACCATCATCTAATCACCAACTTAAAAAACATGATGTCTTCTAGAATTATTCATAAGTCTAATTATTGCCTCTATTTTATGATAGTTTTAAACACTTTTTTTTATTTTCATTAAGATATTTGTGAACTTATATTTACCTAAACTAATGATTAACCTATGGGTAGATAGTATGTCATCTTTGCCAATATTATATATATGATGTAGTATTTCATATAATCATCAGCATGTTATATTTGAATTTAATTTGATAATGCTTATTTGCAAATATCTTTTCATTATAACTAACCTATTAGCAATGAAGTTGAAGATGATTAGAAGAATTCAAAGATGAGCATTGAAGATAGCCAATAGCATTCAAGGAGAAAAGATGTTGGGGTTTAGCCACAGTGGAAAAATTATAATGGTACAAAAGGACATGTTTCTAAGTATGGAGGAGCTATAAAGAATTACTATATTCTTTACATTTATTATTATGTCAAAGTGGTAGTCTAGACTATATTATTCCTACCTTGAGTTGTTATCTTTTCTTCTCGTCTTGAACTGTTATCTTTCCTTCTTTTTCTCCTATGGATTTATAGCTAGTTTTTTTTCTTTTTTGCTTCGGACAAAGCATAAATCTTCTATTCATAGGAATTAGACCAATTTTGTTAGGGGTTAGAAGAAGAAAGTTTATGAAAATAAACTGTTAATTCTTGCAGTGATTTGCTTTTACAGTTTTATGTATTGTTCCCATATAATAAATTTTTGAAACATAATGAAATAGTTTTTGGCTTATATCCTATGTTAGTAGATTAGCAGAAGCCAACCAAGGGAGCCCACTTGAGAGGTAGATTAGATTAGAGTAGTATAGATTTATTTTTAAGCATTTTTAGTATTGAAGGTAGAAGTTATAAGTTCCTTCATGTAGCATCATACTTTGTGAATGTTCCTATAGTATCTATGACAACAATTATAGTAGATGAATTTAGTTGGAATAGATGTTAGTATTTCATTGCATTTTAGTATTTGTTTTAGTAAATAGTTAAGTGTGTTAGTTTCCTACAGAACTAGCGTAAGTTCTTTTCTTTGCATTTTACTTTCCTATAGCATAAGCATAATGACTCATTAAGAGACCTAGTGCACATACTGTGCCGACCATTTCAAGTATATGTCCCTTGGTTGACAAGATTAAATGCACCTCATAGGAGAAAAAATAATCGTTAGATTAAATACACTATTCCTAAGCATGACCTTGAGCATGATTATTATAAACCTATTGTGAGGCAGACCATTTTTGACGTATAACCTATAGATACAGGTGGTCTTCAACCTTTTGCTGAAATTTTGGCTAGTTTCCTTGATAATATTGTTCTAAATCCACTAGTTGTTAATAATCTAGTACCCAATGTTCCTTTTCAATAGCGACCTCATAATCTAATACCTCTAGTAATGGCACAACCTACTTTTCCATTTCCTCTCCCAAGCCTCATAAATACTAATAATCTCAAGAATATACATGCAACTGCTCTTCCAAAGTTCTATTGCCTTGCGACTAAAGACCCTAATACTTGTTTGAATTTGACATACTCTATCATAGTTTTGACTACAAAATTGATTCCCATAAGCTCAAATTATTTCTAGGGACATTGAAAGAGTCATCTCTACGATGTTTCATGGGCTTAGGAGCTAATGCAATAGGAACTTGGGATGAAATGAAAACTTTGTTGTTAGATAAATATAAAGAGTATTGCAAAGCATCTAGATCAAGAGGAGATGATGTCTTTAGGATATCACAAAAGGAGGAACAAACATTGGAAGACTATGTTTCACATTTCATGTATACACTACAAAAGAACCCTCATCATGTGTTGTTTGAGGATTCAAAAATGCTAGTCTTTTTGAGAGTTGTGAATGATAAATGTCTAGAAGCTCTAGATTTGATGGTTAGTGGTGATGTATATCAAGCTTCTTGGGATGACCTCAAGAAGATCTATCAAAACTATTCAAGGTCAACAATGAAGAAAGGTCGAGGACCTTGTTCCACAGTTACTAAAGGAATTAGCCAAGGTATTTCAAAGCTCAAGAAATCTTACCTATTGTCAAATTTCAAGTAGGACATCATACATGATCTCACTACACATCTCAATGAAATGACTGCAAAGAAGAAGTATGCAAAAGTTGAGTTACAACTAGCTGAATATTGTCCTCATTGCCAGAAGAAAAAGAAGGATTTCCAATGTAAACTAGTTGCAAGTATGGAGAACCAACATCTTCCAACTGAGTACCTCAAGATAGATGGAGATGATGAGGAAATATGTTTTGTTGCTCAATGCTAGCCATGGGCGCAATGTCAAGGTATTCCTCAGGACACTTTGCAAAATTCAAATTCATATAGTAATCAATGGAAAAACTATAATCTACAAGGTCCTCCAAAATATCAACCTAATTGGAATAATGTTGGGCAAAACAATCCGCAACAACCCCAATGGCCTCAAAATTCCCAACCATCCTAACCCAACAAATAGAACAACTAATGACAAAACCAATAGACCTACTAGAAAAACTAGCAGAACTGATGGCAACCACTCCAAGGGAATTGGTAGTCTACAAACCAATGGAGGGGACTTCAACAGTGGCCTAACCAAAATACCAATACTCCACAATTACCACCCCTAGCTCAACAACCTGCTCTAATGCCACCACCTACAAATAGTGGACCTCAAAGTAGACATAGTTTACTTGCACAACCTTAGCCAAATCCAAATAGCCAATAGCCACAACAAACCATGTATATTGTTGATGCTCAGTAATATCCTACTTATGCTCTAAGTGTTGTAGATATACATCTAAGATTTGGTACAACTTTACCAGCACCTAAACTGCCTCTTATGAAATACTAGATACTCCTATAGCATAAGAACCCCTAGCCTCTAAAGAGGTTGACCTAACCAATGTCACTATCTCAACTCAAGCTCAACCAGTGGTGGAAACTCATTTTCCAGAAAAGCTTATATGAAATAAACCTATACAAATAGAGGAACAACCTTTTGATATTGTTGATCAGTTGAAGAACATGCATGTCCAAATACCCCTATTCCATGCTATTAAATATGTTCCAATCTATGGAAAATCCATTAGAGATGCCTACCTGAAGAAGCTTAGAAGGAAGAAAAAGGACCCAACCATAGTCCATGTTGTGGGACAATTAGTTGACATTATGTTAGGAAAATTGATCACCCCAAAATATTCTGATCCAGGTAGTCCAATTGTGGATGTCAATATAAATGGTTAGTATGTTAAAAATATTTTAATAGATCTTGGTGCTACTATAAATTTCATGACTAAGAACACTATGAAGAAGTTGAAAATAGAAGGATCAAGGGCTACTCCAATAATTTTGCAACTTGCAGACAGTTCTACTATCACCCCTGATGGGATGATAGAAAACATAGTTGTAACCTTAGACTCTCTAGAGTATCCTGTAGACTTCATGATTTTGTCCCCCAAAGTTAATCTCTCTTATTATCTTATCATCCTAGGTCAACCATGGTTAGCTATAGCTAATGCAAATATAAGTTGTAGGTCAGGGAATATGACCATATCCAATGGCTAAGCAATAAAGAAATTTGGTCTATATCCTCCAACACAATCATTACCAGATTTGAGCACATTTGTTTGGCCAAATTTAGAAGATGAAGAAGAAGAGTTAAATTCTATAGCACAACTCATGATGTTACATAGACAATCCTTTCTAAACTTGCAAGAGGAAGATTTAGTACTTTAGAGTATTCTTACTAACAGTTGTGTGGTAGAAAAAGATGTATCTGGAAGTTCTATGCTAGAATTAATCACATATGAGGAATGTGATGAAAATTGTACTCTACTCAAAAAACCTGACATTCTTCATCCATTCTTATTGTGCAAATTAGAAGCAATTCCAATATCTGAAGCTACTATGATAGAGTCTACCACTACTATTGAGCTGTCCATAGGTCATAATCTCCATTTTAACCCCAAATTAACATACACACAAATGGAATAGTTAACCAAGTTGCTTCAAAAGCATGAAAAGGATTTTGCATGGGACTATGGTGATATCAAAGGTTTGAGTCCTATATTGTGTACCCATAGGATATACATCAATGAAGGGTGTCTAGCACTCTGCCAAACCCAGAGAAGGATAAATCCAAGCCTTAGAGAAATAGTCAAAACTGAATTGCAAAAATTGCCTCATGCTATTTTTATCTATCCTATATCTAATAGTAGATGGGTGTCACCCCTGGTCATAGTGCCCAAAAAAGGAGCAAAATAGAGAATCTATGTAGATTATAGAGAATTGAACAAGGCCACCAAGAGGGATCACTTTTCTTTACCATTTATAGATCAAGTTCTAGAGACTATAGCTAGAAAGAAGTATTTCACTTTTCTAGATGGGTATAGTGGTTATAATCAAATCAGTATTGCTCCTAAAGACCAAGAAAAAACCACATTCACATGCCCATGGAGTACTTTTACATACTTTTTTTTTTCATTTGGTCTATGTAATGTTCCTGCAATGTTCCAATGAGTTGTTATCAGCATCTTTGTTGATATATCACATGATTGTATGGAAATATATATGGATGATTTTACAACATTTGGAGTCACCTTTGAGGAAGTAATGATGAATCTTGAAAAAGTTTTGGTAAGGTGTCAAGAACATAATTTGGCACTTAATAGTGAAAAATGTTTCATGCTCATGCAGGAAGTTGTGGTACTTGGTCATTTCATATTAGCTATAGCATTACAAGTGGATCCAGCTAAGATAGAGGTAATTCAAACATTGTCCATATGTACAAAATTGAAAGATGTAAGATCTTTTCTAGGTAATGCTAGATATTATAGACATTTCATAAGAGATTTCAGAAAAATAGCTAGTCCCTTGTATAAATTGCTAACAAAGGAAGCTGAATTCATTTGGACACCTAAATGTAATGACAACTTCCTGCAGCTTAAGAAACTTCTCACTACAGCCCTAGTTTTACAAGGCTCTAATTTGAACTTGCCTTTTCATATATATATATATATATATATATATATTTGACTATGCCATAGGTGCAATTCTAGGACAAGAATGTCAAAATCTTGAAAATGCAATATATTATATTAGCAAGAGCCTTCATGGACTAGAATTAAGCTACAGAGTGACTGAAAAAGAACTATTAGCAGTAGTTTATGCCTTGAACAAATTTCAGCATTACATAACTAACTATCCCAAAAAAATTCATATTAATTATGCAACAATTAAATATCTCATGAACAAACTTGCTATAACAGGCAGGTTAACAAGATGGTTACTTTTGTTGCAAGAATTTGATATAACTATCATTGATAAGCCTCGAAGAGCCAATATGGTAGCTAATTATTTATCAAGAATCCATTATGATGAGAATGACACTACTCTGATAGATGATGCATTTCTAGATGAGCATTTATTTCATATTTATATTCAAACTCCATGGTATGCTAACATTGCTAACTACATTGCAGCTAATAAAATGCTAGAATATTTTTCTTACAAGGAAAAGAAGCTGTTTGTAGAGAAAAATTTTCATTTCTCTTGGATTGATAATCTCTTGTTTTACATTGAACCTAATCAAGTTATGAGAAGATGTGTGAGAGAGGATGAGACATATGACATTCTACATGCATGTCATAATGAACCATGTGAAGGGCACTTTGCAACAAAAAGTACAACCTTGAAAATTTTGACAACTGGTTACTATTGGCCTACACTTCACAAAGATGTAGCCAACTATATATAGAAGTGTGATAAGTGTCAAAGGATGGCTTGACCAACAAGAACATATGAAATGCCTCTTAACCTGCAGATGGTGTTAACACTATTTGACAAATGGGGCATGGACTTCATTGGTCCAATTGAACCATCATCCAATGGAAAATCATATATCCTTGTGTGCACTAATTACCTAACAAAATGGGTTGAATTCAAAGCCATGAAGCATGCTTGTGATCACAAAGTTGTAGAATTTCTATATGAAGAAATTTTTACTTGCTATGGTGTACCCAAAGAACTAGTCACTTACCAAGGTGCATAATTTACTTCTAATCTAATCTTAGAATTGATGAAACAATATAACGTCAGGTACCAAAAATCAAGTCCTTATCACCCTCAAGCTAATGGGCAAGCAAAAGTCACAAATTGGGAGATAGAGAACATCCTAACAAAAATAGTTCATTTGCACCAAAGGGATTGGAACACTAGATTACCAAAAGTTGTTTGGGCCTACATAACAACATGGAAGAGTACTATAGGGTTCACACCATTTGAGCTCCTATATTGGAAAGTAGCAATTCTTCCCATTGAATTTGAATGTAAAACTTTAAGAACTGCACTGGAGTTGGACATTGTACTTCCTAAAGCACAGAAAGAACGTCTTCTACATCTTAACTCTTTGGATGAAATGTGCAAAGCTACTTTGAAATGCACTAAAATTATACAAAAGCAAAGAAAATAAGGGCACGAATCCCACATTAGTAATAAAAAAATTCAATTTGGTGGTTGGGTGCTACTATATGATTCCAGATTTAAAGATATGCCAAGCAAGCTACAGATAAGATGGTGGGGTCCACATGAAATTAATCATGTCTTTGAAAATGGAGCTATCCAATTAACTACCATTGATCCAATGTCTTTTAAATTATTAGTCAACGGTCACAGACTCAAGTTATATAAATGGCCCCAAACAAAAGAGAACTTCCTGCAACAATTTCAACCACCAAATTCAAATACAAATGAGGTAACTCTTCATGCAACCAAAGGTGTTAACCTTCTACCTGCAACTCTTCAACACTAATTTCTTTGTGCATGCCCATAATAAAAACTTTATACCCACATAAAGTTCCAAATTTCTCCATTCACTTTCTTATTTCTTCTTTCTTCACCTCATCTCATTTATTTACCTTCCACCCACCCACCTTCCATGTCATCATTTTCTAATGCTTTCAATAAACACTGCAAGTTTTCTGAGAGATGTTGTCATTGCTGATGTAACTTCTACCACCTTTTGGTATGTGCAACAATCAATTAACAAGTATAAGATATTCAAATTATTATTCATTTATAGAACGCAAATTTCATTGCTTATATCTAATACTACATTCTTTATATTATGGAGGCATTATGCCAACTCCATACCCCATACTAAGTCTAACAAGTGTGGACACTTGTCCATATTTTGTAGGGTATGGGAAGCTTACTAAAACCCAATGACATTCCTATTTATTTGTAAAGATTTTTTCCAAATCTTCATATTTCCTTTATTGATGGAATTCAATTCTCATAAGTACACAAGTGTTGAGTTGTTGTATCCCTCATTCTTGAATGATTCCTTATTGTCAGGCTGTGATGTGACCTATATTTAAATTTCAAGTGATTTGAATCCCATTTTCGGACAATTTTCACACACATCCATGATTTACTCTCATTAAAGTCATATTATTGCTCATAACAAATCGTTATGACATTAATTACCTATGAAATGAAATGTGAAAATAGGTTTGTAAAACAACAACAAAAGAAGCGTAAATTCATAAGGGGGAAATAGTGCAAGTAGTGCAGATAGTGGAATTTTTAAGCAAAAATAGGCGGACAATTACAGGGACGAGAACCAGTGGAGCATACCATTTTGCTGTTAGATGTAGAGGCAGTGAGGAGATTTAATGCATATGGTTGGTTAGGGTATGTTTTAAGTTTAACTACATTTGATGAAGAAGTAGCTACATAATTCACAAGGATGTTTGATGAAGGATAAGCTTCTGTATGGGGTTTAATGGTGGTTTCTATAGAAGAGAAAATAGTAGAAGTAACTAGGTTACCAACAATAGGAGAACATTATCCTAATACGCATGATGCAAGATTAGCCAGGGCTCAATTTTTCATACGAATTGATCCTCAATTAGATATTACCAAGCAAGGTTGCAGAAGAATGTCTCTTTTGCAGCCATATAAAGAGCTAGCCATGCACATTATCAGGTACCTTACATGTGAAGGAAGATTTTCATACTTACATGCACATCATTTTAAATTCCCCAGTTGTATAAGGCATAATCATCCAGTAAATGTTCCCAATTTCTTATACAATATGCTATGTATTAGTGTTGAAGAAACCCAAAAGGGAAAGGACAATTCTATCACACACCATGCCCTAATTAAATTAATTATAAAAAGATCACTTAGGGATGTTTCTCCCATGTCATGGGTATAATTTGTCCAAGCTAAAACCCTACAATCCTAGGTTGCCCTTAATAAACAACCCAGTGAGGAGAATGTAGTTGTCACTAATGAACCTACTGAGAAAAGAACTCAAGATGTTGAAGCAAAAATGGTGCAAGAAAATATGTAAGAGAATGTGCAAGAAACTATGCCTTTACCTGTTCAAGAAACTCAAAAACCTACCTCTAGTCGAGTAAAGAGAAAATGGAAATTGCAAGAAGAGATCTCTACTCAGGTAAAAGAAAAGCCAAACCCTATAGTCATGAGGCAAAAGAGAACTAAGATGGGTCCTGCAGTAGTTACTCCTACAACAAAGACACCAAAAGGAAGAGGTAGGTAGAAGGCTGTGATACTAGAAGAAACCCTTGAAAGAAGAAGCACTAAAATGAGAGGAAAAATTTCTAAAGAATCCACTTCATCCAAGCCATCTACTAAAGAATCCCCAGTACAATTTGTTCCTGTTAACTCTCCTCCTCACCCTGAAACTACAAACATTCTTGAAGACCCCAATGAGGAATTTAGGTTGAATTAATGAAAATCAAAATGATACCTCAATAGGCCAACCAGGTACTTCAAGTTGTAGAGATGAAACAATTCCTGAGCAAGTTTATCCAAACACTGACCTAATTCCCTATAAATCAACATGGCTTATTGATTTTGTAGAATAGTTATGGAGGGAATAGAGTGATGAAACTAAAATTTTCCATTATTTCATAATATTTTTAAGATCCTTTATTGCTACTCTATTTTATCTTTTTCAAAACATTTGTGGACCTATGATCTTACTAAACCTATGATAGACCTATGGGTAGAAACTATGCCACCTTTTCACTAGTATTATATATAGTATGCAGTATTTCATATTGTTATCAAAATGTGTGTTCTTATATTTGAGTTTAATTTGATAAATGTTTATTTGCAAACATGTCTTTGTATTGAAACTAACCTATTAATGAAGACTAAAAGATGATTGGAGGAATTCAAAAGTTAAGTGCCAACAACATTCAAGGAGAAGAGAATAATAAGGAGCAACCATGACAGAGGAAAGTTGCAATGGTTCCAAAAGACACGACAGCGAGTAAGGAGGAGCTATGAAGACTTATTGCCTTATCTACATTTATTCTATGGCAAGCAGATGTTCAGACTTTATTATTCCCACCTCAAGCTGTTATTCCTTCTTCCCACCTTCAGATGTTATCCTCCTATTTTCTCTCTTATGGATTTAAAGCTAGGCCATTTACTTTTCTGTTATGGAATAAGTGTTGATCTCCTATATATATAGGAATCAACCTAAGTGTGTTAGTTTTTAGCCAATTAGAAGAAATAGTTTATGAGAACAAACTATTGAATTTTATAGTTGTTCTTTTATAGTTCTATGTTATGTAATAAGTTTCTAAAATCTAATGAAATAGTTTTTGGCTTCTATCTTGTGTTAGTAGTTTAGTGAAGCTAACCAAGCGGGCCCACTTGGAAGGTGGATTAGATTAGGATAGAATAGATTTATTTCCAAGCATTCTTTGTTTCGTAAGTAGAAGTTGTAAGTTCCTTCCTATAGCATCATACTTTGTGAATGTTCCTATAGAATATGTGAGAATAGTTATAGTAGATGAACCAAGTTGGAATATTTGTTATCCTTTCATTGTATTTCTAGTATTCATAGAGTTAAGTATGTCAGTTTCCTACAGCAATAGTGTAAGTTATTTTCCTTGCATTTTACTTTCTTGCAACGTAAGCTTAGTGACTCATTAAGAGACCTAGTGCACATACTGTGTTGACCATTTCAAGTATATGTCCCTGGGTTGACAAGATTAAATGCACCTCATAGTAGGAAAAATAGTCCTTAGTTTGAATATGTTATTCCTAAGTATGGCCTAGAGCATGACTATGATACAACTATTGTGAGGCAGACCATTTTTGGCACCATTTTCAGGGATGGTGTCAAGCTAGGAGCATTTTTGAGTCATAGTTCTTAGATAAGTTTTCTTTTAGAAATCTTTAGTTTGAAGTTTTATCACTAGTGTGAAAATTTTAATTGCATGCATCGAAGAGGAAGATGACAAGATGAATACAACAATTTTTTTCGATAGGAGTTTGTTAATTTGAATGAAGAAGTTGAAGAAGAAGAAGTTGACTTACCTTTTGAAGATGCAAGCCCTATTTTTCCCATAGCATCATCATCAAGAGCTAAACCAATAAATAAAAATGATCTTCAACCTTTCACTAAAGTATTGGCCAATTTTCTTGATAACATTGCACTAAATCCATCAGTTTTTAATCATCCAATACCCAATGTCCCTTTTCAGAAGCAACCTCATAATCTAATATCTCTAGTCATGGAACGACCTACTTTTCCATTTCCAAATACCCTTATTTCAATCCATTAAGAATGTTCTATTTTATGGAAAAGCTATTAGAGAGGCCTACTTGAAGAAGCCTACAAGGAAGAAAAAGGACTCAACCATACTCCATGTTGTGGGACAATTGGTTGACATCATGCTAGGGAAATTGATCGCACCAAAATATTCTGATCCAGGAAGTCCAATAGTAAATGTTAGTATAAATGTTCAGTTTGTTAAAAATACTTTAATAGATCTTGGAGCTGCTATAAATTTTATGACCAAGGATACTATGAAGAAGTTACAAATAGAAGGACTAAGGTCTACACCAACAATTCTGCAACTTGCAGATAGTTCTACTATTACCCCTGATGGGATGATAGAAAACATAGTTGCAACCTTAGATTCTCTAGAATAACTTTTAGACTTCATGATTTTATCCCCCAAAGTTAATCTATCTAGTTACCCTATCATCTTAGGTAGACCATGGTTAGCCACAATTGATGCAAACATAAGTTGCAGATAAGGGAATACGACCATTTCAAATGGCCAAGCAATAAAGAAATTTGATTTATATCCTCCATCCCAGCCATTACCAGATTTAAGCACATCTATTTGGCTAGATTTAGGGGATGAAGAAGATGAGTTAAACTCCATAGTATAGCTCATGATGTTACATATGCAGTCTTTTCTAAAATTGCAAGAGGAAGATTCAGTACTTTAGAGTATCCTCACTAATAGTTGTGTCGTAGAAAAAGATGTATCTAAAAGTTCTGTGTTGGAATTAATCACATATGAGGAATGTGATAAGAATCATACTTTTCTCAAAGAACCTAAAATTATTTATCCACTTCTACCTTGTGAATTAGAAGTAAGTCCAATCTCTGAAGCTTCTATGATAGAGTCCACCACTATTGTTGAACTAACTAAAGGTCATAATCTCCATGTTAATACTAAATTAACACCCACATAGATGGAACAGTTAAAAGAATTGCTTCAAAGGCATGAAAAGGCCTTTGCATGGGACTATAGTGATATGAAAGGGTTGATTCCTACACTATGCACTCATAGGATATACATCAATGAAGGCTATCTACCACTCCATCAACCCTAGAGAAGGATAAATCCAATCCTTAGAGAGATAGTTAAAACTGAATTGCAAAAATTGTTTGATGCTAGTTTTATTTATCCTATATCTGATAGTAGATGGGTGTCACCTTTGATCATAGTGCCTAAAAAGGGAGGAAAATAGAGAATTTGTGTAGATTACAAAAATTTGAACAAAGCTACCAAGAAGGATCACTTTCCTTTACCATTCATAGACCAAGTTCTGGACACACTAGCTGGAACGAAGTATTTCTCGTTTCTAGATGGGTATAGTGGTTATAATCAAATCAGTATTGCTCTTGAAGATCAAGACAAAACCACATTTATGTGTCCATGGAGTACTTTTGCATACTCTATTTTACCATTTGGTCTATGTAATGCTCCTACAACATTTTGAAGAGCAATTATTAGCATCTTTGCTAATATATCACATGATTGTATGGAAATATACATGGATGACTTCAAAAAATTTGGAGTCACTTTTGAAGAAGTAATAGTGAATCTTGAAAATGTTTTGGTAATATGTCAAGAACATAATTTGGCACTTAACAATGAAAAGTTTTTCATGCTCATGCAGGAAGGTGTAGTACTTGGTCATTTCATCTCAGCTATAGGAATACAAGTGGATCCAGCTAAGATAGAGGTAATTCATACATTGCCCATCCCTAAAAAGTCAAAAGATGTAATATATTTTATAGATCATGTTGGATATTACAAACATTTCATAAAAGATTTCAGAAAAATAGCTAGTCCTTTGTATAAGTCACTCACAAAAGAAGTTGAATTTAGTTGGACATCTTAATATGATGAAGCCTTCCTGTAGCTTAAGAAAATTTTGACTACAACCCCAGTCTTACAAGGCCCTGATTGCAATTTACCTTTTCATATATATATATTTGATTATGCCATAGGTTTAGTCTTAGCACAACAATCCCAAAATCTTGAAAATGCAATCTATTATATCAGTAAGAGCCTTCATGGACCAGAGCTAAACTACACTGTGATTGAAAAAGAATTGTTAGTAGTAGTTTATGCCCTCAACAAATTTCAGCATTACATAACTAGCTATACCATATTTTTTCATACCGATCATGCAGCAATTAAATATCTCATGAACAAACCTACTATAACAGGTAGGTTAGCAAGATGGTTACTATTATTTCAAGAATTTGATATAACTATTATTGATAAGCCTAGAAAAGCCAATGTTGTAGATGATTATTTATCAAGAATCCATCATGATGATACTGACACTAATTTGGTAGATGATGCATTTCTAGATGAGCATTTATTTCATATTGCTATTCAAACTCCATGTTATGCAAACATTGCTAACTACATTGTAGCTAATAAAATACCAACACATTTTTCTTACAAGGAAAAGAAGCTACTTGTAGAGAAAAGTTTCCATTTCTCTTGGATAGATAATCTCTTGTTTTACACTGGACCTGATCAATTTATGAGAAGATGTGTGAGAGAAGATGAGACATATGACATTCTACATGCATGTCATAATGAACCATGCAGAGGACATTTTGCAGCAAAAAGAATGGGTTTCAAAATCTTTATAACTAGTTATTATTGGCCTACACTTCACAAGGATGCAGTCAACTATACAAGGAAGTGTGAAAAGTGTCAAAGGATGGGCTGGCCAACACAAATAGATGAAATGTCTCTTAATCCTTAGATGGTATTAGCTGTTGGATTATCTTATTGGAAAGAATGCTTCTGAGAGGGAGGTTAAATCAGAAGAACTAACCTTTTTATCTGTTTCAAATCCTTAATAACATATTTTTGAAATGAACATGCATGCATATAAATATTAAGAAATCATAAGAAATTAATATGCATCACCACATAACACTTAAGATTTGGTAACCCAGAAACCCTCTAGAAATAAGAAGGTAAAACTAGGGTGGGGATGATACCCACAAAATCACTGTAGTAATAATTTAACCACTTCAGATGGTCTGCCCTGTTAAAGGCCTACCCTGTCAAAGGCTTTTACACTGTATCAATAGTGACCTAGTTAAAGGATTTACAAACACTTTACATGAAGTGTCACCCTGTCAAAGGATTTAGTCACCTAGTTAAAGGATCTATAAACTAGCTGCTAAGCTAACCTATCATCATAGGATTTCCTTTCTAATACAATAGTTAAAGAGTATTAGGTATTTTAAACTTGATGGCTTACAATCCTTCAATTGCTTAATATAGGCACTTGATCTGCTCTCTCTAATCTTGATCCTCTGTGATCTAATTCTCTTCTCTCTGATATTAGACTTCCTTATACACTTTTTCCATGCTCTCTATACTCAATCTGATTTCATCTTCCTTATAAAGACACTCGAAGACTTAGGGTTAGGTATGGATCTATGATCCATATTTAATCTCTAATTTTTTCTTATTCCTTGCACATCTCTTATTGGTTGCATGCCTTCTCCATTTTTCTTATTGGCTGCATGAAGATTGCATAGGAAATATAAATGATTTGATCTTATCACTTAAATCTTCTAAGATTTGTCTTATGTCGGCTATGAAAATGGTTTACATCTAAGTTTGTGAAGTTTCAAACTCATATGTTGATTCTGAGTTGCTCGGCACTTACTGTAACTTGACTTCTGTATATGCACCTATCTTGCAAAACATCCTTTAAGACTGGGCACCTAAATAATTCTTGGTACTTAGATCATGCTCGATACCTGTACTTACTTAGCACCTGATCTTCACACGGCATCTGAAGACTGCTCGGCACTTGAAGATCAATCGGCACCTGATGAATTTCCTAACTTGGCACATGCTATGGCTTGGCATACATAGTGTACTTGGCTTCAATGTGAAAGGTGGTTAAGTGTGTTGGCACTCAAATGTCAAAACCATTTTTAGACTAACAATCTCCCCCTTTGACATGACTATCAAAAACACTTAACTAAGCAATATTTATCTGATGTTATGATTACGTTTTCTGATCTGCTTGATATGTATACAGAGGTTTATAAAAAATGTGTAACTTAATAAAAAATGTAACTCCCCCTAAGTTGATCATGCTAATTTCTTGTGCCATTCTGCTTAATGTTCTTTTTAATATATCTTCAACATATTATCTCCCCCTTAGAGTATTATCTCCCCCTTTTTTATACTTATGTCAAAGGGTCCTAAATAGTAATGCCATGTTTGGAAAAAAATGTCTTGTTTACCTCAAGGAGTATTTGGAGAGCTGCATCCCAATTATTTAAGGCAATATCCAATGACTTTTGTTGGATTGCAAGCTCTGTTATGAGATCAACCAATCCTTCATGTGTAGAAATATTAGGATATTTCTTCAGGACTATTTCTACATACATTTTCTCCTTGTGTAAGACTTCTAAGTGAGGAGTAATGGAGGCTTGAATTTGCATCAACTTTTCTTTCATAGTGGCCTCTTCTGCTAATAATGCAGCTAATTCCCTCTGAGTGTGTAATGTATGAGAAAATTTCTTTTCACTCTATGCAGGATCTGAGGGTAGTTGCATGCTGGAGAGTTTTAATTTACTCTCAATGTTCAAATTTTTTTGATTTATTTTGTGTGTGAACCTAGAAAAATCACACAATTTTTTGTAAACGGAAAATATGTTCCCTAATATACTTTTTACATTTTCCAATTTCTTGGCTAGGTCAACCTATCCCAAAATTATGTTGTTAGCTATTTTCTAGTTGACTTTTCTATAAACTTCTTTTCTGACCATTCCATTAGTTTTACATTAGTATCATGGTCTTCATTATTTACTTGGTCAACTATATCAGATAATTGCTCAAGTATTGGCCTGTTTGCATCTGGAGGTTGAAGACTAAAAGCATCCATGAATATATCTTTTATTTCATTCATTGCCTGCTTGTATTTGTAGTCTTTTCTCATTGCCTCTTGTCTCCTCCTCTTATCCAATGCACTCTGTATTTCATTCATCTTTTCCTCATTGAGAGTGCTTGAATCATAATAGGGTATTTTGATTTCTTCATCAAGCTTAGGAATACCATAATGTATGGTCATGGCTACCCTTGTAGAACTTGAACTTGGAGTAATGACATGTAAAGTTATCTTTTCAGTACTCTGCTCATGACTAGGTTTGGTTGGAGTTGTTGTTTTTGGTAACTCAACCAAAGTTTGTATCATAGACTCCTCTTTATTTTGGGTTTCTTCTTTCTCCTCTTCTTCTTGCTTGGCTTCTTCTTGTTGTGTTGCTGCTACTGGAGGTGTACTCATTATCTAAGCTGTTGTCCCTGTGATTACCTATGTTGTTGCACTCAGCTCCTGATGAGTTGGAGTGACTAATCTTGGTGGTAGAAATGTAAGCCCAGTAGTTTGAATGATTTGAGGTGGTTGTTGTGATGGCACCTTGACCTATTTGAGTTTTTCTACTAACTTTTGAAGATTACCCACACTGACCAATATGAGATTTGTACACAATTGTGCTTGTAGATTTGTTTGGTTGAGGATCTTAGTAAGATCTATTGTAGTTAATGGATTGATGTTTTGACATGTAGTATCAACAACATCCTTAATCTTTATGATTTCTACAGGTGTGGTAGGTGAGTGAGGAGAGCTAGGAGGTGAAAGATGCATGTCTTGCACACTTTGTTGTTCATTAGTTCCTTTGTCTTCATCTTTTATTTCCTCCTCTCTTTCTTTCTTATTTTCCTCTTCTTCAATCTTTTTCTCATCTTCTATTTTCTCTTCTCTCCTCTTCCTTCTTTCTTCAGGTTTGGTATCAGCTTCTTCTTTGTATATTTCTTCAAGAACATCTTCAAATTTTTTGTACAAGTTTTTCCATACTCTTTTTGTTCTCTACACAACTTCTTCAATTTTATTTTGTAGGATGGAGAATGCCCTATATTTAGGTGTAAACCTTTTGTTGTGCCTTTTGACTATTTGAGTTACCTATTCTTTTGTCAAATCAGGTAGTAGGTTTGCTAGGGTTGATTCCCTCATCTCTTTCTCCATCATTAGGCAGAAATGCCATTTGTCTTCTATAATTTTAGACAATTCTTTTCGAAATTGTCCATCTAGTTCAAGAGGTGTATACTTGAACTGTGCCATAAATGCATAGACTGATTCTTCTATGCTATTTTGTTCCTCTTTACTGAACTTATTGAAATCAATCTTTTTCAGTTCATTTATGTCTCCATTCCTAATCTTCTTACATAATATATCAATTGAAGATTTAGGAGGACTTACCTCTTCACTCTGATCTTCTTCATCAGTATCAGGTTGGGCCACATATCTTTTCCTTTTCTTTGGCTCTTCCTGTGCCTTTTTTTTTTTCTTCTTTGTGCTTCCTCTTTAGCCTTCTAGGTAGAGGCCCTTGTTGTAGCTCTGGTTGTTGGCTTCTTTGGTGTTTTCACGGAAACTTTCTTTGGTGGGGGCTAAGAAGTAGGAGAGGTCTTTTTTTTCCTTTTAATGACTCTGCCTCTGATGGGTGCTTCCTTGGTTTTTGTTTCTGTGGCACTCTCATCTTTTTCTTCTCCTTGTCTTTGAGGAAGTTCAAGTGACTCTTGTTCTGGCTCACCTTCTTCTTCTCCTTCACTAATCTCTTATTCTTCACCTACTGCACTTGATTCTTCAACACCAAATTTCTTCTTTATCTGTTTTACCAACTTGTCCTTTTTCTTTACTGCTGAGGTTGTCTTGAGTTCTGTAACAACTCTTGATTTTACAATGTCATATGTCCCAAATGCCTTGGCAAATTTGTCCATTTCCTCTACAAGTTAAGTTGTGATGATTGCAAAAGCTTGGTCAACATCAAGCTCCTATCCTAATGGTCTAAGCCATCTTGTCCTTGGAAGGACTACTTGAATGTAGGTGTAATCAATATCAACAAGAAAATATATGTCATTTATATGCTTTTCTACCAGTGAGACTGGTATCCTCATTTTGTTCTTCATTGCATTTTTTAAATCCTCAAAATAGATAGACATTTGATTGTCAAAGCTATCTCCCATTTGTGCAATGAAATCATTAATTTGATCAACAATGTTTTTATTTTGACTCCAGTTGACTTTTCCAAATGAAGGGAATTCCTTCATTACATAGAAGAACATACAAACCAACACTGAACCAAATTTGCACCATGCTCCCTTGGATTTTCTAATAGCTCTAAGATTTTCATTAATCTGTTGCAACAAGAGCTCTGCAAGATCATAAGTGTGATCTTTCTTAACAATTTTATGTGCCACATCTACTGCTATATGGGGTACACTATTTAACCTGCTGGATTGGTAAAACTTATGTGCTATGATCCTTATAGCAAAATCTAAAAGGAGATTAGTTATGGTGTCTATAGTCATGCCTCTATCGTTCCACTTTGTTCCTGTGTTCTTCTCAATTGTTTCCTTCTTTTCACTTCTCAAGGTTTTTGGCCGATCTAGGGTTGGAAAGCTAGTAACCCTATGAACCATCTTCTTGGTAATCATGACTTGCCCTTGTTCTAACTAGAATGATCCGTCATGGATTCTGCTGAGTATAATGTGTATCCACTCATTTTTTAATACGATTCGGAAAACTAGGGCTTTGGTTAAACCTTTCTTTTCTATGACAGAAAACTCATCTTTTAGAATACCATTATCATAGAGTTTTTCATAGGCATTAAAGATTTCCAAATCTCCTATGGCCCCTATTTTACAATTATAGCATTTTTTCACATCATGAATAATGACAACTTTTTTAGGGATGGTGGATAGGATACTAGCGGGATCATTTTTGTATGCAACATTTGGTATTGGTCTAAACTCAGGTTGCTTTACTTCATTGCTGACAAGTTGAATTTCATGACTCATTTTCTCTTGGGTCATTTTTGAGCTTGTTGCCATTTTTATCTGAACTAGGGTTTCAACAATTTAAAGAAAAACTTTTCAAACTATAAAACTCGACACTTGAAGGAAATACTTGGATAGATACTTTGATCACTTGGGTAGATGTTGAATTGCTGCAAATCACTGGTTGAAAGCTTGAAAATCACTCAGATGTGCTCAATATAATCACTCTTTGTTTGAATGGCTCAAGAATGAATCAAATTTTACTTTTAAACAACAGAAGAAACTTTTTCATTTAATGTATTTTGGTACCTACACCTGTCACTCAGCTTTGAAGTGTTTTTCAACTCGGCATCCACTGGGCAACTATGCTTACTCAGCATCTACTAACTTTGTTGATTAACTCGGCATCCAAAGCAGTTTTATTCGACATTCAAAGATGACTCAACATCATTGTTTGAATTTTAGTCTTAGCATCTTATCTTATGCTTAATTCTTCTTTTCAGTGCTTCTTTATCTTGGGACTGATGTATGATATATCTTTGTATATTAGTCCCATATATCTCCCTTATGCTTAGTTTGATGAAGTGTAATCACTTGACCCATTAGGTGAAGTGATCTGTTTGCTTGATGTATTGCACTCATCTTTCTTCTTCCAAGTCTTATTCATTTGTCCTCTTATGACATCAATCTTTTCTTTTCTTTTTTTGGCTTTAGTATTTGGTTCTTTGGACCTTGTAGGATAGTTCTTGTTGGTATGACAAATTTTCAAGCAACTAAAACATGTAGTTTGGCTCAACCATCTTTTATAGTTTTCCTTGAAATGTGTTCTTATGCAATTTTGGGGTGTATGTCCATATTCCTGACAATAGTGACAATTGTACCTGGTGTTATAATCCCAATGGTAGTGGCTTTCATTCCCTTTTGTTGGTTGATTTGATGTCCTCGTGGACTTTGATCTGCATTCAAATGCCCTATGTCCATATTTCTTCCAGTTATGAAAATGTCCATCAAATCTTTGTGTTCTTGTGGTTTTGGATTTACAATCTTGTGTCATATGTCCTTGCATTTTGCACTTGTGATAGTAACTCTTGCTTTTATGTGTGTTTGGCTAATTGATTCTTCTACTCTTGCAAATATTAGTAGTATGTCTCTTTTTATTACAGTAATGACAAGTGGGTTTAGAATCCTTACCTTTGTCATTTCTTTGCTCAACACTCTTTGATGATTCTCCAACTTCAGTGTTGTTGTATCCAAGTCCTAATGTATCATGTGTTGATCTTGGGCATTTCAGCAACTGTTTAAAGTACTTTATGGCTTCACTTTACTTGTTGAGATTTTCTACTATCTCCTTTTCTCTATTCAGTTCATTTTGTAATTGTTCATTCTGTATCCTTAGAATAGAGATCTCAATATCTTTCATATTAAGTGAATGATGAAGGTTCATCATTTGAGCAAGTGTATACATCTGCATGTTTGAGATCCTTGTTAATTCAGTACTCTTTTCTTCTAGTCTATTTGCAAGATTTCTTTTGTCATCTTCCATCATGACTCTGTCCTCAACTGCTCTTTTCTTTTGTTCAATGATTTCACATAACATTATGGCCTGTGATTTATGTTCCATCTTGAGAGATCTTATCTCATTTGCTTGAGCTTCATTTTTCTCCATCAGTTCTGTTATTGCTGCATCAAATTCTTTAGTGTCTCCATTGGAAAACACTTGTGTGGTATGAATTTCCTTGTAGTGTATGTCATTTTCAGCTATGGCTATCTCCTTTCTTCTTTTTAAAGATTTTCTTAATTCCACTCTTGCTTCCTCTACCTTTTATAGAGAGAGATGCACATCTATCACCTGGTTTTCAATGATCTTTCCAAGTTTGAAAATTTCCATCCTTAGATCTTTTCCTCCAAGATGTTAGGCTTCTCTTTGAGAGAAACTGTTCTCTAATACCAACTGTTGGATTATCTTATTGGAACAAATGCTTCTGAGAGGGGGGGTGAATTAGAAGAACTAGCCTTTTTATCTGTTCCAAATCATTAATAACATATTTTTGAAATGAACATGCATGCATATAAATATTAAGCAATCATAAGAAATCAATATGCATCACCACATAACACTTAAGATTTGGTAACCCAGAAACCCTTTAGAAATAAGAAGGTAAAACTAAGTTGGGGATGATACCCAAAAAATTACTGCAGTAATAATATTTAACCACTTCTGATGGTCTACCCTGTTAAAGGCCTACCCTGTCAAAGGCTTTTATACTGTATCAATAGTGACCTAGTTAAAGGATTTACAAACACTTTACATGAAGTGTCACCTTGTCAAAGGATTTAGTCACCTAGTTAAAGGATCTATAAAATAGCTACTAAGCTAATCTATCATCATGGAATTTCCTTTCTAATAAAATAGTTAAAGAGTATTAGGTATTTTAAACCTGATGGCTTACAATCCTTCGATTGCTTAATATAGGCACTTGATCTACTCTCTCTAATCTTGATCCTTTGTGGTCTGATTCTCTTCTCTCTGATATTAGACTTCCTTATACACTTTTTCCATGCTCTCTATACTCAATCTAATTTCATCTTCCTTATAAAGACACTCAAATACTTAGGGTTAGGTATGGATCTATGATCCATATTTAATCTCTAATTTTTGCTTATTCCTTGCACATCTCTTATTGGTTGCTTGCCTTCTCCATTTTTCTTATTGGCTGCATGAAGATTGCATAGGAAATATAAATGATTTGATCTTATCACTTAAATATTTTGAGATTTGTCTTATGTCGGCTATGAAAACGGTTTACATATGAGTTTGTGAAGTTTCAAACTCATATGTTGATTCTGAGTTGCTTGACACTTACTGTAACTCGGCTTCTGTATATGCATCTATCTTGCTTGGAATCCTTTAAGACTCGACACTTGAATAATGCTCGATACTTAGATCATGCTCGACACCTATACTTACTCAACACCTAATCCTCAGTCAGCACTTGAAGACTACTCGACACCTGAAGATCACTCGGCACCTGATAAATTTTCTAACTCGACACATGCTATGGCTCAGCATACACAGTGTACTCAGGTTCAATGTGAAAGGTGGTTAAGTGTGTTGGCACTCAAATGTCAAAACCATTTTTATACTAACATTAGCACCATTCGATAAATAGGGAATGGACTTCATTGGTCCAATTGATCCTCCATCTAATGGGAAATCCTATATGCTTCTGTGCACTAATTACCTGACAAAATGGGTTGAAGTTAAGGCTATGAAGCATGCTCATGATGAAAAAGTTGCTAAATTACTATATAAAGAGATCTTTACTCGCTATGGTGTACCCAAAGAGCTAGTCACTAACCAAGGTGCACAATTCACTTCTAATCTGATCTCAGAGTTGATGAAACAACATAACATCAGGCACCAGAAATCTATTCCTTTTCATCCTCAAGATAATGGACAAGTAGAGGTCACAAACTATGAGTTGGAGAACATCTTAAAAAAAACAATCCATTTGCACTAAAGGGATTAGACCAACAATTTACAAGAAGTTATTTGGGCTTACTGAACAACCTAGAAGACTACTACAAAATTCACACCATTTGAGCTCTTATATGGTAAGGTAGCAATCCTTCCAACTGAATTTGAATATAAAACTCTAAGAACACCATTGGCATTGGATATTGAACTTCTTATAGCACAAAGAGAATGTCTTCTACATCTCAATTATCTAGATGAGATGCACAAAGCTACTTTGGAACATACTAAACTGATACAAAAATAAAGGAAACAATGGCATGATTCTCATATTATCAGTAAACAATTTCAAGTTAGTGAGTAGGCACTACTGTTTTATTCCAAATTTAAAGATATGCCAGGAAAGCTGCAAACAAGATGGTTGGGACCATATGAAATTAGTCATGTCTTTGATGATGGAGTTGTTCAACTAACTACCATTGTTTTGGTACCTTTCAAACTATTAGTCAATGGTTGTGAATTGAAATTATACAAACGGTCCCAAACAAAAGTAGACTTCCTACAGTAGTTTCAGTAGCAGGATTCAAATACAAATCAAGTAACTCTTCCTACAACCAAAGGTGTTAACCTTCCAACTACTATTCTTCAACATTAGTTTCTTTGTTCATGCTCATACTAAAGACTTTATGTTCACATAAAGTTCACTTTTCTATTCACTTTTTCTTTCCATCTCATCTCTCTACCTTCCACCTCATCTCATTTCTTTATCTTCCATCTATCCACTTTCCACATCATCAATTTTCCATGCTTTCAATAAACCCCACAAGATATTGACAGAGGTTGTTGATCTTGATATCACTTCCGCCACCTTTTTGGTATGTGTGATAATCAGAATGATAGGTATAACATTTTCAAATTACCATTCACTTATAGTCCCCAAATTTTGTTAATTATATTTAATATTGCATAATTTATATGATGGCAGCATTATGCCAGTCTCTTACCCATACTAGGTCTAATAAGTGTGGACACTTGTCCAAATTTAGCAAGGGGTAGGGAAGCTCACTAATATCCAATGGCATTTCTATTTATTTGTAAAGATTTTTCCAAATCTTTGCATTTCCTTCATTAATGAAAATTAATTGCCATAAGTACACAACTGAGGTGTTGTACTCTCTATTTTTGAATGATTTTCTATATCAAGCTATGATGTGACTTATGTTTTTTTTTTATGATCCAAACCTCATTTTTGGATGATTCTCACACATATTCATGATTTTCCTTCATTAAAAGTCATATTATTGTGCATAACAATTTGTTATGACAATAATTGCCTATTAAAAAAAAGAAGTGTGAGTTGAGCCTGTAAAATAACAAACCAACTTGAAGCTTGAATTCAAAAGGGGAAAAAATAGAGTAAATAGAGGAAGTGTTAAGAGAATGGGTGGATAGTTGTAGAGGAGAGAACTAGTGGAAAACATTGTGTTACTCGCGGATGTAGAAGACATAAGAAGGTTTAATGCATGTGGATGGCTAGGGTATTTTCTAAGTTTGACCACATTTGATGAGGAGACAGTCATAGAATTTACAAGGACATTCAAAAAGGGTGAAGCTTCTATTTGGGGTTTAATAGTGATTGCAATAGAGGAACACATTATTTAAGTGACTGGGTTGCCTACAATTGGAGAAAATTACCCCAACACACATGATGTGAGGTCAGCAAGAGCTCAATTTACTAGGCCGCCTAATCCTCAAATGGACATTACAAAACAAGGTTGCAAGAGAATGTCACTATCGCCACCATACGATGAATTAGCCATGCACATAATCAGGTATTTTACATGTGAAGGCAGATTCTTATACTTGCATGCACATCATTTCAAAGAAATACTGCTGAATACTAGTAAATATTGTTGAATACTGGTAAATACCACTATGAACTTGGTAAATACTACTGAACTGCCCATATGCTTGGTTTCCAAAGGAATGCTCGATATCAACTATAGATTGAGTGATGAGCTCGGTAAGCATTCAGAATCGAATAAGTGTTGTAACTAATGACAAATATATCATAATTCCAACAATCTCCCCCTTTGGCATTAGTGACAAAAACACTTATGAGCCAAAAGTAATATACAATATCTGACATACTGACGACTAATTTTGTTGAATATACATGGCTTCCTTACATATAACTCCTTCATACAATATAGACAAGATATTTACATGAGTTATATGACTTTTATTTACAATATCTCTTTGTCCCTTTTGTACATTTATCTCACCAATATCTCTTTCTGAGTATCTCTTTCTCCCCCATTTTGACAATAATGCCAAAGAATAAAATAATGTATTTACATAGAGACACCAAAATGTGAGATAAACTCAAAATGTACCTAGAGAATGAGTTGCAGAGTTTTATCCCAATTCTCTTGTAGGATTTTGCATGTGGATAGAGCTACTTGAACTTTTGTAGAGAGTTCAATCACATGTTCTGCAACAGAGAAATTGTTGTCATGGATCAATGTTTTTGAATGTGCAATGTGCTTCTACATTGTATCCATGATGGGAAGGATCATATTTTGAATATCTAACAATGTAGATCGGATCCTTGCCTCTTCTCTCAACAATTATGCTTGCTTCTCTGACAAAAATTTGATCCTGAGGTGATGAGATGAGCTTGAACTGGGGTCAAGCTTCAGGTTTTGTGCACTTGCCTTTAGATCCTCATTTATCTTATTCAATTTCTCTCTTATCTCCTTAGTATACTCGGTAACATCACAAAGCTTAGCAAAAAGAGATGTTACATTATTAAAAGAATTTTCAATGTTGGCCAAAACTGTGGTTAATTCAACCTGTTTTATTGCTATATGCTGAGCAATGTGCTCAAGCACCTTATTATCAAACTTCTTTTTTGCCTTCTCCATCAACTTTTCTTGACCAGAGATATCCTCATTGAATTTATTGACTGCCTCTTCTAATTGTAACAAAATGTGTTAAGAAGTATCAACATCAATGCCTATAGCCTCAGTAATTATATTTTTTGCTTCATCAATAATTTTAAACTCTCTATCTCTCTCATTCCGTAGTTTTTTTTGCTTTGCCTTTAGTTCTATTCACTGACTGAGCAGTCTTAGTTCATCAATTGAAGCACTATCCGTATCTATCTTGGGAATGACAATTTTAGTATCCAAGTCTACATCCTCATCTATTGTCTTGCTTGTAAGCAGAAGTTTTAATGGAGTCTTTGGGTTTTCTATTTTTCTAACATCTTTGCCTTTGAAAATAGAGACAATGGTTTATGAGGTTGGACTAGCTATCAAAACTGGAATAGGACCAACTAAAGGAAGACTGAGAGAGGGGCTAAATGTATCCAAAATTGATATACTTCCTAGAATTGATGTGCATACCAGAATATTCACAATTGAAGAACTCATTGGTGCAAAAATTGGTGCTAATGTAGCTGAAGTTGACAAAATTGGAGAGCAAACTGGAAAACTTACTGTACATACTATAGGAGGAATTGATACTTCTAATATAGTGACTACTGTAGTGGATGACTCGGTAACTGAAGAAGTTTCCTACAGCTTGGTAGATGAAGTGCTTGGCACTTGCATTGGGAATACCTGGAGTTGGGAGGAGATTGGTGAAGATTGAGCAATTGATGTGGCAGTAGTGCTCACAATCTCACTAGTGGAAGCTGTCTCTATGGTAACAGATTTTGGTGGAGTGTGAGGAAGAGATGCAATGATTGTTGCTGCAATTTTCATAGGGTCATCCTCTTCTTTGTCTTCCTCATCAACTTCTTCCTCCTTTTCTTCTTCCTCCTTCTCCTTTATCAGATTCTAAAGATCTTCATCAGTTACATCCATGGAGATGGAATCATTACCTTGCTCATCATCACTATCATCATCATTGATTTCAACAGGTTCATCACTTGGCTTATGCAGTTTATAAGTATCATTCCAAACATCAATTGCATTCTTAACAACTGGTTCAATATTCTTTAATAATATGAGACATATATTGAATCTCATATTCATTCTTCCTTCCTGATCCTTCATTGCCTTTTTGATTTTTGCATCTATCAGGCTAGGGACCAGTTCTCTCAATTTTTGTTCAAAAATTTCTTTAACAGTTTGCTCGGTGATCTCCCATCTTACCTTTATTTTATCAAACAATATTACAGGAATTTGGGAGAAAAATTGGTCTGGGGAGAATTTCCAAGTTCCCAACTTCTCCATTACCAGATCTTCAATTTCTTTTTGTTCAGTAGGAGTCCTAGTTTCATACTTTAATGCTTTAAAGTTACTAATTCCTGCACCAATCCTGAGTTGTTTTAGCCTATCTTCAAATGTGAGAGGAGGCTTGCTAAACACAACTTCACTTTCCTTTTTGCCTCTCCTCGTTCTCCTTGTGAATACTACCTGAGGTTTGGTGATAATCACCTTACCTTTCTTCACAGGCTATTCTTCTACAAATTCTTCTTTTCCTTCTTCTTCTCCTCCTTCTTCTTCACCTTCTTCATCTTCACCTTTTCCCTTGGTGAGCATAAGACGACCGGTTGTAGTTTTCAATTTGGTTATTTTCCTCTTACCCTTTCTTATGGCTTGTGGTAGCTTGATTTCAAGCTCAATTCTGGCCTTAGCTTCTTCATAGGTTCCAAAAAAGAATTTCCTTGGGTCTACTGGCTCATTTACCAATGCCTCTATGATATCTCTAGCTTCATCAATATTTACCTCATAAGGAAGAGGTTTCACCCATGCAACTCGAGGTCTGACTGCCTGAATGTATATTTTTTCATAGTCAACCATGAAGCATACATCATCCTTATAATCTTCAACAAGCTTGGGAGGAATTTTGAATCTGTTATTCATCCTCTCTTTGAAGTCTTCAAAATAGTTATCCATTACCTTATCAAAATTTATACCCATTTCTGCAATAAACTCATTTATCTGATACAAAATTGGAATATCTTTTCTCCATACAACTGTACCTTTAGAAGGGAAAAAATTTTGTACATAGAAAAATAAACAAACTAACAAAGAACCAAATTTACAAGAGTTGGTTTTTGAGGTCCTTATACTGTCCATGTTCTGATTTAGTTGTTTCAACAGCACATCTACTAGGTCAAACTCCATGTTCTTCTTCACAACCTTATAGGCTAAGTCTACAGCCTCACAGGGCACACTATTCAATATGTTGGAACTATACATCTTATATGCAATTAAATGAATTCCAAATCTTAGCTCTGCATCAGATATATTGTTAAGTTTCAATCCTCTACCATCCCATTCAGGTAGGGTTAACTTCTGAAGTTCATCCCGACTTAGGGTTTTACTGGTTTTGGATTTGCTCAACATTGGTAAACCCATGATCTTATGAATCATCTTCTTCGTTATTAGGATGGGTTGCTCTAACCACAATTGACCATTATCCACACAGCTTAAAATGTATCTTATCCATTTCATTTGAAAGTTCCTTGGAAAGTGTGGGATATGGGTCAAACCTTTGGTTTCCAAATGCTTGTGCTCGGGTTTGAGGGTTCCATCCACACATAACTCGGCTAGGATATTGTCCATATCTAGTGTCCCTATCTCTTGAAAAGTGCATTTGAAATGAGTACGAATGTCATTTATAAGTAGTACCTTTGGTGGAATCTGTGATTGAGCTCCATGCGGGTCAAGTGATTTAGCTATGGCGAGAACGAGCTTGAAGCTGGGTGCTTTCCATTCCACTCCCTTCACAACCATTTTAGAGCCTTTCTTTGCCTTGTTGCTGGTAGTGCTTGCAGATGCCATTGCTGCTCTGTGAGTGAATGATTTTGTAAAAAAAATTCTTCACTGGAAAATCGCTTCAAATCACTTGAACTCGCTTTTGTGCTCTTGGAAATCTCTTTGCTCTAAATATTCTAAATTTGCAGTGAAAAATGAGATCAAATTCTGCCTTTTTGATGAAAAATCTACCATTAATGTTCAGGTATGAAGGTAGCTGAGATGACCTAGGATTTTTCAAATAGTCACTGACTTACTCGGTAAACCTTGCAACTTGGTAAACAAACAAAACTTTTCATATTCCCAACCTAGCTCAATTAAGCCTGAAACCAACCTTGCTTGGTAGATGCACCATAGTGAACTATGTCTTATATCAAGAATACTGATTTGCCATTTGCACTCCTCTATTTTTGAACTACTTAGGATATTGCTTGAAGATGCAGTCCCTAGTCTTCCTTGATGAGTCTAATTAGAAATGATGGAGTCACCCACTTCTTGAGTGACATTGCCATCATTTGAACTTTCTGGCTCGGTAGATTTAGGAATCCACTGTTGTCTCATCTATTTTCGAATGCTGTCAGCTCTGGCTTTCTTTTCATCTTTAATTCTTCCTATGTTCATGTAATTCTTGGATATATGACCAAGTTCGATACATGAATAACATCTTATAGTAGTATCTTTCTTCCTTAGGTGATGCCTTGAACATTTTATTCCAATGTGTCCATATTCTCCACAATAGTGACATTTGCACCAAGTATTGTAGTTCCAACCAAATAATGCATTGATAATTTGTTCTGTTGGATTGAATGATTTAGATCTGCACTCAGATGCCTTGTGACCTTGTTTCTTGCATTTGTGACATTTGCCTTCAAATTTTGGTTTCTCTTTGCATTCATTGGCTTTGTGACCATGCTAATTGCAATTGTAGCATTTACCATTGAATTTTCCTTTACCATTGCTCCAACAACTGTTAGATGTATGACCTAACTTACCATAGTGATTGCAAGTAGGTCTTTGATTCTTTTGGGTACCCTATTTGGAATATTCACCTTCTTCATTGTATCTGAGGCCTGCTTTACCCTTTTATCTATGAAGATTATGCTCATTTTACTGATTAAATTGATCCATATCTACTTGAGATTTTATCATCCTTTCATTGACTTGTTTTTCAACATTTAAGTCATTTTCCAAACTTTCATTGATTTGTCTTTCAGATCTCAAATCACTTTGTAAGCTTGCATTGATTTGTGTTTCAGTGATTAAATCATTTCTCAAACTTTCATTCTCAGATCTTAGATTCATAATTTCTTCATTTGCATTAGATAGTTGACCTACAAGATTTTCATGCTGAAGGGATTGATTATTTCTTACCTCTAAGTCTTCATATGCCTTGTTTCTCTGTTCCAAAACTTCACATAGCTTGATGGATTGGATTTCTTGTTCTCTTCTAAGCTTTCTTACTTCTTCCTGCAGAGAACCATTCTTTGCTTGGAGTTCCTTGATTGCTTCATTAGCTTCATTTGAACTACTTGATGGTAAAAGGTCTTTAATCTTTTCTTCAATATACTAATGATAATTCATTTGTCTTGCAAGTTCCTTCCTTCTTTTCAGAGATTGAGAGAGATGCTCCTTTGCTTCTTTAAGTTGAGCCATGGCTATTTCTAGATCTAGCTTTTCATTCTCAATAGATTTGTCAAGTCTAAATATCTCCATTGTCCTTGATCTTTTCTCAAGCTGTCAAACTTTATCTTGAGAACCACTAAGCTCTGATACCAATTGTTTGAAATAATCAATACTAACAAGGTTATTGAGAGGGGAGGGGTGAATTAGTAACTCTAAAACTTTAAATCAATTTTGCATAATAACATATTTTCCATTCATCCATCTAATCTACTGTATGCATGAAAAGATAAACATTTGTAACACATGAACACACTAATTTGGTGACCTAGAAACCTTCCAATTAGAAAGTAAAACTGGGGTGGGGATGATGCCCACAAAACTTCAATACTATAGTATAAAGTTGGCTTGTTAAGGCTTACAATGATCACTTCTGATGATCTACCCTGTTAGGAGCAAGTAGGATTGCTAGATCCACCTTGTTAGAGGATTTACAAATGTATAATGAAGTATGCACTCTATTAGGAGATTTATAAAAGACTGTTAAGTCTACCCTATTAAAGGATTTACAAATTGATTCACCTGTTAGAATGAAGCAGTGGATCTGGTTACAACTTATTGCTGATAAGATCCTTTATGCACCAATCACCTGATGTGATAGATATAACTTTTCAGTACCAATGTTGACCTTGTTGTATTCCTCTGTTCTGCTAGTGATTCACTTTCCCTCTTCTCAAAATATTGCAACACAACACCAATAACGATATACGACATCTCATCATTTCAAATAATATATACCATTCCAATATTTACACTATCAAGGTCGGCCAAACACAAGTGATCAAAACATTACTAAGTCGACCAGATGGTACAAAACTCAGGTTCCTCAAACTGACTTGATGATCTTCTGATACTCGACATCCACTACAATACACTGTATCATCATGCACTCGGTAAGAGTAGAGGCATGGTCCATACTAATCATTCTAAGTAGCTTGGAACTCAGTAACTATTGGTGACTCGGTGAATATTGTGTCACTCGGTAAAAATTGAATCCATTGATAACCTTCTTCACTTGGTAAACACTGATTCCTTCATTTACCTTGTTTACTCAGTAAACACTAAGTTCTTTGTTTACCTTGATCACTCAGTAAACACTAAGTTCTTTGTTTACCTTGATTACTCAGTAAACACTAAGTTTCTTCATTTACCTTGATCACTCGGTAGACACTAATTTCAACTGATGACTCGGTGAGCACTGAGAACTTGGTAAACACTACAAAGCTTGGTAACCACTATGAACTTGGTAAATACTACTGAACTGCCCATATGCTCGATTTCCAAAGGAATGCTCGGTATCAACTGTAGACTGAGTGATGAGCTCGGTAAGCATTTAGAATCGAATAAGTGTTATAACTAATGACAAATATATCATAATTCCAACAGTAACCTTTATGTGATAATTTTTGAGTATTTAGAATGCCATGGCAATAGAGTTTAGCATGATGTTAGTGTTGAGCATGTTGAGATTGGGGATGAACAAAATGTGATAGTAGATGCTGTGGCACTATCAAGTAAAGAAAAATTCCTATTATGTTCTTTAGATTAATGAAATACTTATAACATTTTTAAAATATTTAGAATTAAGCCCATTTATTTTTTATTACAAGGCTGCATCAGCCTTGTGCTCAAAAAAAGAAGAGGAAACATCATGTCATAAGTTTAGAACCATAAGAGCCATAGGAGAATGTCAAAGATAGTCATGATGTACCTATTAGCCTTTATCTTCAAAAAACATCAAATAAAAACAAAAGAAGAAATGAATATTAAAAACCTTGTTTGATGATGAATGTGTTGATGATTTTTCTATGGATGTTGCTTATTAATGAATTTTATGTCATGTTATTGAATCTTGTTATGTAATTATAATGATTGATGTGTTCATGAATTATTGATGAATGTTTATATGTATTAATGAATTGTATGTCATGTTAATGAATGTTATGTGATTATAATGGTTGATGTGTTCAATAATTATTAATGAATATTTATACATATTAATGAATTGTATGTCATGTTAATGAATGTTATGTGATTATGATGATTGATGTGTTCACAAATTATTGATGAATATTTATACGTATTAATGAATTGAGTGTCATGTTATTAAATGTTAAGTGATTATAATGATTGATGTGTTCACAAATTATTGATGAATGTTTATACGTATTAATGAATTGTATGTTGTGTTAATGAATTGTGATTATAATGATTCAATGTTATAGTTCTTAAATGAATGAATGAATGAAATATTTACTTAGATGTTAATGGGGGATTTAGAGTTATTATAGGGGGTGGGGGGGAGAGAGGCCAAATGAGCTTCCACCTTCATATGGTTGGCCTTGTTAAGTAGAGAATATCAAAGGATTCTCAAAACCTAGTGAAGCTCAAACTAAATACCAATATATAGTCTTATAATCGAGTGGCTAGTTTCACCATAGTCACTAATGACTGTCATTTCTTCCATGCTGGTGTAGATGTTTCTATGATGTTCATTGCTACAGACTCCATATCAATTGCCACTATAGTTTCATCAAATGTGTACACTATTAATTATAATTGCTACATTTCCATAATGAATTGAAATCATCTCTACTATGATAAATATTATCTATTGGTAAATAGACTTGTCACTTTAAAACTCTTGATAATGTGCCCAATGCAAGTGTGAAAAACTAAATACAACTATTCCTCAACCACAATCAAGATTGAATTTTATGGTCATCATGGGCTGAAACTAAAAATTCAAGTGTGAAAAACTAAATACAAGTATTCCTCAACCATAATGCATGCAACCACTTCACAGTGTGATATTCCTCTGAATTTAGGAGAGGAAAATCCCTTGCACATATTTTAAGAATGAAACAAGAAAATATGAAAACATTACACACTTGGTAATACTCTCAAAATATTATTTGTATACTAATAATTTATTTGTCTTCTATTTCTATTTCGTAGGTATCTAAAGTAATTGAAGCAACACTTAAACTGTTTATTGCATCTACATCAAATATTTTGTTATCTATCTATGAGTGGATCTTGTTAGTGAACATAATCAAGATAAATTGATAGTTAATATGTTGGATATCCTTTACTATTTATGTTTAAAAGAAAATTTAAAATATTATGCTTGAGTGGACCAAATTAATGGAGATAGTATTAGATATTAACTATGTCAATCTCTTGGTTTCAGGAAATGTAGAAGGATGTTCTATTTCAATATGAAATGTCAATTGATATGCATAGGACATTAGGTGGAGCTAAAAAATACAGAATGTTTGCATTTTTATTATAATTCATTAATGTAAATGTGGTTCATTTTTTCAATTCCACCTACTGTTTATACATATGGAACACAAACACACATGAATTCTCAATTTAGAATGGTTGAACCTTATTTTGGATGGGAGGGAGAGAAGCCAAAGACATATGGATGCTTTAGTGGCTACAAACAATGATTCTTCACTATTTACATTGTAATTCTATCGTTGAGCTCCTTATCTTGACTATTGGTACATTCTACATTTTGATATTATTAAAAGTAATTTTTTATTTCCTTTGTTGAAATGTGTCATACCTTCATTCACTAAAATTCATCTCTACTAAATGCAACCATATTGGTAACATGTTGATCTTAGTCTTCATAAAGTTGTTGTTATAACACTATAGGTTCTAATATGCATATAGCACACTCACCAATGAAATAAAACTAGAACATATCTTGAAACTTTTTGACATCTTTTGTAATGCTAATTGATCATGATTTTGCTATATTTGGTTGTAGGGTACCAAGCAGCAAAACTAAATGAGAAATTGAGGTTGTAGGGTAAAGAAATCACATCTCCATCATTTGAGAGTAATTGTAGGTAAGGATTAAATCTATTTATGGTTTGAATCTAGAAGGAAAGTAATGATGACAATATTTTTTTTAAGGTTCCTACATAATGTTGTTTTGTTACACATTTGGTGTTGAATAAGGGACATTATGTACCTACACCTCTCTTGCTCATGAATTTCTATTTTTGCAAATAATTTTTGTATATCTAAACCATACCCAACCATTCTCTTTTTAGAACATATACCTCTCTAGTGGTTAGCATACAAAGGTAATTGGTATCTTTCATTTAGAACCTTTATTTTCTTTTCATAGTCATCATTTTAACCTGGGAAAATACTAAAACATAGCTTGCATATCTTAGGGATATTTATTTTCCAAATTAGAAGAAACAATTTTCATAGGTCATTCCTTTAGGGTCTCCTTGGTTTGTGGAATTGAAGAAATTGAGATTTCTACAATTCTTGATTTAGCCAAATCAAGGTTTTGCAAATCTTGATTCCTATTTTTGGGATTTTTCTTGAACCATTTATTTCACTTGGAAGATCAGTAGGAAGATATATTTTTATCCATTTGGTTCATCAATTTAGAATTGGAATTTGAACAAACCAAGAAATATTAGATTGATAAAGTAGGAGGATTTATCGTTATTGTACAAAATCCAAAAGGCATTGACACTTAGTGGAACTAGCATACATATCTTGTATATAATGAAAAATTGAAGACTATAATTGAATAACCATTTATAATTCCCAAAAAAAATCTGAATGGGGAGATAGGAATGTCCAATACTCCAACAACATACACTATCTGTCTTCCAAATTATCCAATTCAGCATTGTACTCCACTTCCATTATCATTTTAACAACTCCCTTTGTCGTCCATCCAATATCAACAAAATCTAATTTACATATAGTTTCTCTAACAAGATAATGGTGGGAACCTCCTCATTTGATTTAGACTATAGTTTATTAGATTTCAATAATCTACAACAACAACAAATATTTCTTTGAGGAGATTACACTATGGTTCAACAACTATTGAATTTTATTCATTGTGAATCAAATCTCGATCAAACATGTAGCAAAATTTGTATACCTAAATCTTGCTTTGATTCTTGATTCCTCAATACTTCAATTATGCGTGAAGATGGCCAAAAAGATTTATGCATCCTCTATAATTATGCACACAGATGTAGGAAAAAGTCTATTTTCATTTTTTTCAGCTTCCTAAAAAGTGTAACTGGGTTTTAAATTTCAATTCTTGTTCTGGATAGAGAAGTATGATAACTTGGTTTTGAAGAAACATTAGAAGTCAAGTATTCTAATTCTATTTTGCCAATTTTGAAACAAACACAAAAACTTTCAAATCTAGATTATGGATATGCCAATTATAGTCATCTTCCATGAACCAAATGAACCCTTAGTGATCATACATATTGTCTTGATTTCTCAAACATTATTTACATTCACTCACCTTGGATTAGGCACCTTACATTTGTCTTTGATTGACATTGTTATCACCTATTTGTCCTATCTTTTTGAAATCAACAAAATCCACAATCTTATAAAACTAGTCAATCTTCTATCAAATATAGGTAGTTGGAGCTAATACTTAAGAGTATGGTTTAATTTCAAGATTTTAAGGAATTGTGATGAACCCCAACATGATGCTTATGATGCAAGTAAGCTCTAGAAAAAAATTTATGTTTGTACATGATAGAGAACATATGTTCTACATTCTCAGTTTGGTCTTAGCAAAGGTGAAAATTATTTTAAAAAATTTCCATCTAGTAAGAAATCATAACAATAATATTCAATGTGTGTCTTAGTAGTGTTTTGAAATTGTCATCCAGTTCAATGTGTAAGCTGAGCATATGGGAAAATTTGACTTGGGATCATACCTTTATAAGTTGGGGAAGAGAACATGATCTCATGATGTGGAGGGTTCTTATGATTTATTTTTTACAAAATAGGGATATTATTGAAGTGTTGATGACTATTTGTCAATCTATCAATGATAGTTGTCGTTGATGACATGGAAACGTCATCATAATCTCATAGGATTTTGATGATTTTTTTTGAAATTTTAACGAGGCCTACCATCAATGGCATGGCAAGCTCGTTGAGAACCACTCCTAATCACTGAAGTTTTGATGTCTACTAGTTATGGTCTAACATTGCCTCTGACATAGATTGGGCTCATTTTCGACAGGGTTATTTGTCGATAAATAGACAACCCTGGATTTTGTCAAAATTTTGACAAAATTATAATGATGAAATGTTTTGACCATTAGCTCTTGAAAAATTGACCAAACCTCATCAAAAAATAGGTGCAAATTTACTACTGATTGCTTGAGGTATAGGTTAAAAGTGAGAGCCCAAATGATAATTGAAAGGTATGGACAACTTGATTTTATATAAACTGTAGAATATCCTAATCCTATTACAAATGAAATGAGAATTTCCATTCCTAATTTCTCCGGAGATTAGACATAGTTTGTGAAAGCACAAGTCATCAATTTAAAGAATGTAATTGAAGAATTAGAAGAAAATCATGAAGATGAATTCATGAGGTTATTTGTGAAATCATTAACTAATGATATTGTTGAATGGTTTATGGGACTTCTTGATAGATCAATATCTTATTTGCAGGAATTTATAGATTTTTTTATTGAACATTTTGGAGACTACAATGACACATTCTTTGCCTCACATGAGTTAACCAATATTAAGAAGTATTCAAATGAATCAGTTGTTAAATTCAATAGTAGATTCAATAAGGTTATAAATAGAATATCAAGAGGCATTCAACCAATGGATTATTTCTTAATAAACTTCTATCTAATTGCTTTTGACAAAAAAATACATTATGAAACAAGGTCTAATAGGCCTAGTACATAATAAGAGGCATTTAAAGTAGCAACAACTATTGAAAATGATAGAAAAACTACTAGTAAAATTTGAAAAAGATAAGATCCATTATCTTTTATCTAGAAGAACCAAAAGAAAGTAAAGATGAGGATAAAACTAATAAGCTACTGAGTATGATTAAGTATTTATATTTCAAGAAAAAGCAAAAAATGAAGGCCTCGAGTCAAATAGAAATGATAGACCTTACTTCAAGCTTGACAAATTGAGGTTGCAAGATATTGGAAGGATAGTAGACTAATAAGGAGTAATAAGAGTCCTAATCCCCTAAAGAAAAGAAATCACTATGTTTAAAATATCCTTTGTTGTGAAATTTGTAGATTACCACATGTTCCTAAGCAATGCTTGATTGCACAAAGTATATAAGAAGAAGGAAACCAACAAGATGATGATCAACCTATTGTGAATACACTATCATCTAAACCTCTTTGGGGGTTGAAAATTCTTCAAAATATGAATATATTCATGATGTCAATATGATGAGAACAAGACAACAATATTCACAACATTTTTTATGATGAAGATAAAATCCTAGAATAAGGTGAAGAACTAATGAAAAAAGGAGAGCTTGTACAATAGCAATGGTGGAGTAGGCTAGAAGAAATTATAGGTCAAGAAATAAGAGTATAAATCCAAATATGGGAAAATCTCCAAAGGTTCCTATTAAAAGGGCATATCCTAATTTACAAAAGAAGGCCAGGGATAAAGCAATGCCAGATGATCAACATACCCAGGAACAAGTAATTCCTCCAAAGGTAGCAAATCCTTATGAAAAGAAACTAACATGAAAATAGATGGTAAGTGACAATTCATTTATTTCTAATGTTTTATCTCAAGTGAAGATTTTAGTTCCTTTTCTTGAAATTGTTAAAATTCTTGAATATGGGAAATAAGTTATTAGCATTTTTTCCAAAGTGAATGAAATTCCTATGGAGGATCATACAAAAGGGGAAACCATTAATGAATCACCATTCCTATATCTAGGGACCAATATTAATGAGAATTTTACATAAGTAGGTCCATTTTAGTTAACCCTACTAAACAACAATAAATTCGTTAGGAATTTTATGATTGATTTAGGTGCTATAATAAATATTGTGCTCACAAATGTTATGAGAGAGTTATGGTCAACCATGGGTACACCCTATGGAAGGTGATACAAAATGAATAGTAGGTATGTGCCTATAGTAGGAATCATGAGGAGTGCTGATTTCGTATTCCATAAATGTCCAAACATATGTTTGTAGACACCTAAATATGGTTACATCACTTAAATAATCCTATTTAGTCATCTCCTAAGGCATCATTGATTAAGTATTTAATATTTAATTAATTCAATGTCATCCCCTAGTTTATTTATTTATTTAATTAACTATAGTCCAATTGATAAAATCAAGTGACAAGCCAAAGTCTAATTATCAATTAAATCCCTATTCTTCTATTAAATTAAATAATGGCACTATCCCTATTTAATTTAATCCCATCTCCCCTTTTATTAAATAAATCAATTCCTAATCCCTAACTATTCCTAAACCCTATCATTATCCAAATCCAACCCATTCACCCATGCTAACCTTTCTTAGCAAGCTAATTAACCTATCTCATTAGTACTAACCCACTTGCATCTTAATCCCCTCCTAAGCTAAGCCTAATCCACTTCCTAAACATATGCACAACTTTAACCAAGGATTAAGACTTCCTAACCCAAACCAAAGTCAAACTCCCATCCCATCCTTCTTACATCGCTATCCAAAGCATTAATGGCTCTTTAAAGCCTTTTACATCCCTCTTCCACGTTCCTTTTCCCTCATAACTCCTTTGACCACCATTTTGACCCTCTTTCCTCATCCAATCTCCTTGTAATACTTGTCACAATCATATGGTTTTGAGAAAGCACAATCCATGTTCTTCCCCTTCCTTCAATCCTAGCTTTCCCTTTCCTTTTATCCATTCTTGCATCCTAGCCATCCATCTCACCACCCCTTGGCCTATAAATTGGACCCTTCCCCTCTCATAAATATATCAGCAATCATGAAAATTCATAATGCCCCTTTGAAGAAAAAATCATTGAATCACACCATTACCATGCATGAATTCTCACTCACCCCACATACCATGTTTTACCTTTTTGAAGGCTCCTACCTATCTTTAAGCTTGAGCATATTTAAGCACACACCCAACCATCATTGTAGACATATCTAAGCATCAAGGTTACACTTGGGGAGCTTACAATACTTGGTTTTCATTCCTCTTATGTGTCTCCTTTGTCCTCTCATACGTATTATCATATTATTATTTTAGTTTATGAATGTTAGACTAATTTTAATGTTCATTGCACAATACAATATTACTGCATACAATGTTATTGTGGTAGAGGTACCAACCTATTACGATATGATTCTCTCCAAACAATGGTCTAAATTAGTAGGTGGACATATTCAGTTAGATTTTTCATATGCAAATATTCATGTAAATGGAAGATATATCAAAATTAAGATAGAACCAAGGTCTACATATCTGGTCAAAGATTTCAATCCTAATTATTGAGTCATTTTTTGTCAAATTGATATGAACAATTTCCAAGTGATTATATATAAGCCAACCCAAAATTTTAATAATTCAAATGAAATACACTTGTAGGACAAAAGCAATAAGATATGGTAGGGGTACTTTGATGGAACATATAGCAAGGAAGGTAATGGGGCAAGAGTTTTTTACATATCTCCTTCTAGTAAGAGTTTCAAGTATTCCTTTTCACTAAATTTTGAATGTACTAGTAATATCTTTAAATATAAAGCACTAATCCTAGGGTTTAACCTTGCAAAGATACATAAGATTAAAATAATTTTTTTCTTTGGTGGTTTTGAATTGGTTTTGAATTAAGGACAACAAAAATGTTGTAATAAGGAAACAAAAAATATTATAGTTATAGTCTTTTTTAATCTTGAATATTATTCTTGATTTCTTTCTTCTCTAATAATTCAAGGGTAACCTTGTACAATCAAAATCTTTCAATTGGTTAATTTAGCAATGATCGTGATCAAGAAGTAATGTTTGCAAGCCATTTTACAAAGATGGGCAAGGAAATATGCAACAATAAAGGGAAGCCATAACCATAAAAGATTTTACAAAAATTACAAATACCATTATCAAATCAAGAATGCAAACTGGGAACTCTAAATGATGCAAATAGGGGAATGCCCCTAAAACCATGCAAATGGATTAAGAACTCCCTAATTAATTGAAGGAACCATTTAATTAATTAATTAAAGATTTTTTCTTTTGATCGGTAAATGGCCAAAGCCTTTGATTATATTAATTTAATAAAAATAAAAATACAATAGAGTATATCTGTTCAAATGGGCACTAGTAGGAAAGAACAGAGAAGAAAACTTCTAGTCTTGCCCAAGACCATAGTCCTTTATTATTACATTATTAAAAGAGGCATACCCTTGTTACCAATTCCTAATTTTTTTTGTTGAGTACAATATAAATTACTGATTCCATCTATGAATTATACAAGCTCCAATAATCTTTATAATGATCATTTGAACTATTCAATGTCTAAGATGAGAGTGATCACTTCGAATAGATCTATATATACTTTATAGTTGACTCTTCTTTTGCAATCCTAGATGGAGTGATAATACCTAACTAACCTGTTGATCAGTAGTGCAACTCAAAACGAGTTTTAGTACTATTCATTAAAAATATCAATTTAGATATCCCTGAATTCTTGGCTGGAGATTCCTATGTTTCTTTCTTTTAGCATTATGTCAAAGATTATTGATCAATAGTACATTTTAAGAATGCGCTTACATAAATTCTAACATAATATCCACCTATATTACAAACTTGATCCTAACAGTGTTGATTAGTTTAAAATTTTGTCAGTTAATCTGACTCCCTATTAAAACCTTTTTATTTTTAAAAGCCTTATACTTAGGTCTAAGGTTGTGACTTCAATCTAGTGAACAATAGTTTCCTAACAGCAAATAGAATCCTGCCCTTACATGTCAATTTAATGCCAGATCAATTAGCATATTATGAATTTTTATACTTTAGAATTGAGTTTGTGGTCTCCTATACTAACAAAAATAGACTCAACATTGACAAGACAATATACATCATATATACCTAGTTGATATAAATAGAAAACTAAAACTCATTCGAAGGATCCAGAAGCAACTAGATTGTTAACCATCATCACCTGATGTTAGCTAGATGACACTGAATAAATCTATAATAAGATTTAGCCTAGTGTCACATAATGATGATAAGAGGATGGGAGACATAAAGCCCTGAACATATTAATAAACCTACGCCTCCAAGCAATAAATTAGGAATACAGATTAATAAATATGATTTACTAATTCCTAATTTATACATAGAGTTCCTTTTTAGATGTTTGAGTTATTATCTAATTTTAAAAAATAAAATTTAAACATTTCTTTTTTGATTAATTATTTTCAAATTTCCTTTGATTCTTTTAAATTCTTGATTAGTAGCTATAAATTTTCTCCCACTATCCCTATGATAACTATGTGGGTCACATGTTCCAATGACTATAAGTTGCATTTAGCTAAATATATAGATTTTATGTATGTATATTCTTGGGCCAACCTTTGTACCTTGTAGAAATAGATATCTAAAGGTAATGTGGATGTATCCTTAATCTCTCACTACTTCAAATTTAATTTTGCTAATAGAGTAGTTTTCCCTAATCCCTTTATATTAGTATGGCTATTCAATTCTCATTTACATTATTATTCTTTATATATTAAAATATTTTTGTCGTCAGCACCCTTATTTGCTAGCTGATTTGCTTTTTTGTTACCTTCTCGAAAGATATGAAGAATCTAAATATCATCGAAGTGGTCCAGAATATTTAGTACTTCTTCTTGTTAGAATTATTTTAGAATAACTAAGAGGGGCGTGAATCATTTATTCAAGGTCCAATAATGTCCAATACAAATTTCCAAATCCTTATTGGCATATAATTGAAATTATCATGCATGCAATTAAACATTAAACAATCATGAAAAGTAAACATGCACCACGACATAACAGTAAGGATTTTGGTGACCCAAAAATTCTCTAGGAATAAGAAGGTAAAACTAGGGTGGGGATGATACCCACAAAATTACTGCGCAATAGATTTCAACCACTTCTGATGGTTTTCCCTATTAAAGGCTTGCCCTGTTAAAGGCTTTACACATTGTTAGATGTGACCTTGTTAAAGGATTTCTACACCCTATTAGGAGTGTACCCTATTAGAGGACTTAAGAACATTCAAATTAGAATGTCACCCTATTAAAGGATTTACATAGAGCTGTTAGGCCCACCCAAGTCCATGGGATTTATAATCATCTTCTCAAAAGAATCTTTTATCCCTCTCTAAGGATCTCCTATCCTTCGCTTGAGGATCTCGTATCCTTCTCCTAAGGATCTCTTATCCTTCTCCTAGGGATCTTCTATCCTTTTCCTGAGGCTTATCCACCTAGTTGTTAAGCTAACCTAGTAATGTAGGATTTCAATGTCTAATGCAATGGTAAGAAAGTATTAGAAGGGTTTTGAACTAATAAAGATTGCAACTCTAACCTTGTAGATTTCATATCACTCTTTAGTTCTTTTCTTTGCTTGGCTTTTCTTCCTTGCAATGCTGACAGCTTGTTCACCCTTCAAGATCTATCTCCTTGAATTCTTCCACTCGTTATGCCAATGCACTCTATGGTCATTGGATCAACTCAGAGTCTTAATCCTCTGTACTTACTCCCCACTATGTCCTCCTTTTGACACTTCACACTAGCCTTCTCTTGGTGTCTTCACACGACCACACTTGTGACCAACTCACTCTCTCACTATTTTGATCTTTGACTTGTAACTCCTTATAAAGAAGTTATGTTCTTCATTTCCCATGCAAATCTTCTCGCTTCAATTTGAATTAATTTGAGGAAACGATATTGTTTTCCCTTCAAATTATTTCTTCTAGAAACTTCATGATAAGTCCATCAGTATTCGCCTTGAATTGGTTTGCATGGTTTACATAAAATTTTGTGACATCTACTCATCATCCTTATCATCCAACTAATTCACAAAATTCAATGTAACAAACTTATCATTACTGATCTAGTGAATCTTTTGACTTAACAAATAATGCAGCAACTCGGCATCATTGGTTTACTAATGCTCGGTACCTTCTATGTTACTCAACTTCTACTACATTTACTGATGCTCAACACCATCTAGCTCTAGATTGCTCGGCATCCTCTGTAGTTTCTTCTTTACTCAGCACCTGAAGCTTTCCTGTATTGCTTGGCTCCTATTGGATCTTGAGTTACTCGGCACATGTTGACTTCTATTTAGCTCAGCATATAAACATCTCTATTACTTGACATATACAATTTTTTGGATCACTTGGTACCTGAATGATTCTTGATTTTCTCGACATCCACTACCTTTTTCTAATGCTTGGCACCTGAAAGATTTCTTGGCACGCACTGAAAGTTGAACTTGCTCGGCTTTAACTAGTTTTCTCAACACTCACAAATGAACTTAGTTAGGTTCTACAAATTACTTAACTAAACCTTACATCTTTAATGTCTCTTAGTGTGTCCATTCCTTATATCTTAAAGTATGTCATCAATACACTATTTCATCAATGGCTTAGCTAATCCTCATACTTCATTACAACATCATAACTTCAACCTTTCTCTATGTGCTCTAGTTACATCTTATTGATTGCCTCCTCCTTGTCAATCAACCAATTGATAGTATTTGGATCACTTAAGCAATTGTCATTCCTGCAAGTAGCAAGTTTGACATCAATGAAAAAACAATGATTGAAAACATTCTTTACTAGCTCCATCATTCTTCATTCATGATCTTTTCAATTATTTCCAACACTTCTAGTTTAGAGTTTAAAACCTAGTTAAGCATCTTCCTTTTCCTAATGGCATTTAGTACAATCTGTGAATCTCCTTCAATAATAAGTTTTGAAACACCTAGATTTAGGAAAATTTGGAGACCTTCTTGCACGGATTCTAGTTCAACAAGGTTGTTAGTGGTTGATCCTATGGATTTAGCCCTTTTGGCGATCCACCTGCCAGAATCATTATTAATTATATATCATATTCCAACATTACCAAGATTTTCTCTTGAGGCTCCATCCAAATTTAATTTGGTCCACCCAGTCGATGGTGGGATCCATCTACATTTGTCCCCTGCCTCTTTATTCTTCTTTTTATAAATAAGTGAAGGATTAATTAAGTTTTTCCAATTCTTTTTCATTAATCCATCCCATAATGAAAATAATCCTTCCTCTTTCTTGGTTTTCCTTAGGTGAGGATTTAAAGTTTCAACTATACATGCCTCGATTATTTTAATAAACTCATCTTCTATCATATCCTTGTCATGAAATATTCTTTTGTTCATTTCTTTCCATATTTCCCACATAATGATAGATGGACACATATTCCATAATTTTCTATATATACAATTACTATTATCTATTGGCCAACCCTTAAGAAAATCATCTAGGGATCTTGGTATAGGGGCGGTCCAACCCAGCATCTATCTAAGCCAATCCCAACAATATTGAGTATATGGACATTTATATAACATATGATCAGTATTTTCAGTGTCATTCTTACATAGCACACATCTTGATGGTCCCTCAATACTCATCTTATTGAATCTATCAACGGTTAGAATCTTATCTGAGATGCCATCCACAAAAAGAATCATGCATTTGGCAGACAAGATGAATCCCAACATAGTTTAAGAGGGATGTTCACTTCTTCCATCTTTGGGAGTGCATGATAACTCTATATCCATTTTTAACACTATACCTACCATCTTTTGATGCTACCCAAATGAATTTTTCATTTCTTTCTAACTGCTTTATTTTCCTTTTCCAAATTATTTTTTGTATGTTTTTTATATTTCCGGTTCCATGTCCATATTCTCCACAAATTTCTATTCCCATCTTATAATTCCATTAGTAACTTTTTTAGTTTTATAATTGCTAACCTTACTTCCCCAAAGTTTAACTATTTTCTCTTTGATACTAGCTGGGATCCTCATGCTATCTACTGAGGGGTAACCATCCCATGAATCCTCCCAGAAGAGAGCTTCATCACCATTCCCAACATCCCATGTGAGATATTTACTAATAAGGGCTCTACTTTTTGCTATAAAATTCTAACTTTTGGATCCTTTAGGGAGGGTCCTCATTCTAAACATGGAATATGGATCATCTACATTAAGGTATTTGTTATACATAATTTTAGCCCATTTATGATCCCTTTCTACAAAGAGATGCCAAGTAAGTTTAGCCCCTAATGCTTCATTTTGCCAACTTATGTTTCTGATACCTAAGCCTCCTAATTCCTTTGGCTTACATAAATTTTCCTATTTAATAAGTGCTAATTTATTTTGTTCATCAGTATCATTCAAGAGAAAACTTATGATTTTTTCCTCAAGCTTCTTATTGAAATTTTTTGATAATGGTAAGCATGAAAGGGGATATGTTGGGAGGGTGGATAAAACTTCTTTGATCTTAGTAACTTTACCTGCTTTAGCGAGCCATTTATCTTTCCACACTCCTATCCTTTTATCCATTCTATCAAGAATATTATGCCATCCTTTGTTAGTTTTACTACCTTTTTCTATCTCTATTCCTAAGTATTTACATGGTAATGTATCTCTTTTATACCCCATAATTTTACAAATCTCTTTTTCAATGAAAAATATTTCTGATTTTTATGCATTCACTGTTTGACCTAAAGCTTCCATATATTGTTGAATAATCATCTTAATGTTTAAGGCCTCGTTTATTATGCTTTTCTCCTGGTAAGATGGTATCATCTGCATATTGTTGATGGGTTATATTAGCAACATTCTTAGTAATAGTAATTCCCCTAATTTTTCCATCATAGTACACTTTTGTAATAGTACTACCAAAGGCTTCTACCAAGATAATGTATAGGAAAGGGGATAGTGGATCTCCTTGTCTTAAACCTCTAGATGTGTCAAAAAAGCCTTCAAGGGCCCCATTAATGAGAATTCATGTTTTAGATGAATATATGCATTGATAGATAAGATTTATCCATTGGTGAGAGAATCTGAAAGCTTCTAAGGTTTTACATAAAAACCTTCAGTCAAAAATATCATATGCTTTTTGAATATCCAATTTCATGAACATGCTTGTCATTTTATTTTTATTGGCTGAGTGTAATGTTTCCTGAATAATGAGTATTCTATCTAGTATTGATCTTCCTATTACAAAACCCATTTATTCTTCTAATATAAGCTTAGAAAGAAATGCTTTTATTCAATTAGCTAAAATTTTGGATAGGATTTTATAGATGGTGTTGCAAAGAGCTATAGGTCTAAAATCCCCTAGGTTTTCGAGATCAACTTTTTTGGGTATCAACATAAGAAAGGTATAATAAATTTTTGATAATAATGATCCACCATTTTTTGATGCCTCAATTGCTTTCCAAAGATTAGTTTTGATAATATCCCAACATTTTTTATAGAAGAAGACCTAGAAATTGTCTGGTCCTAGAGAGCTATCTAGATTCATGTTGAATAACACTGATTTGAATCCTTCCAAAGATATGTGTGAGTTTAATGCTTTATTATCTTCTATAGAGATCACTTTTGGTATAGTTTCCAACATTTTCTCTTGAGCTATCATGTTTGAACATGTAAAATTATTTAATAAATTCTTAAAATGATCTACCAAAATCTTTTTTATACTATCAGGATTCTCAGTGATAGTGCTTGAAGCATTTCTAATTTTACTAATTTTTCTTTTAACTTTGTTGATTAGTGTGCTATTATGAAAATTTATTGTGTTATGATCTCCCTCTTCTAGCAATTTCTCTCTTGATTTTTGCCTCCAAAAGAAATCTTCCTTTGCTAGAATTTTTTCCTATTTAGTAAGGAGTTCTTTCTCTAGAAATAAGTTTTCATTGTTCATACCTTCTTTAATTACTTTTTCATTTAATTTCTTTAGACGTTCTTCTATGTCTAGTTATTATTTAAATATATTGTTGAAATGTTATTTGTTCCACTTTAGTATATTTTCTTTAAGAATTTTCATCTTAGATACAAATATATACATTTTTAAACCTTTAAAATTGCCTTGATTCCACCATTCTCTAATGAGATCAATAATTTTTTTGTCTAAAAACCACATTTTTTCACATTTAAAAGGGTTCTGGTAAGTTTATGGGGTTCAGTAAATTCAATTTTGACTAGATAGTGATTTGATCCTACTATGGGAAGGATTGAGGCTTGAATATCAAAATCTATTCCTCTTAGTTCTCCTTTGAGGAAGAACCTATCCAATTTTTCAAAGATATATGAGAAATCTTTCCTTCCATTATTCCAAGTGTACTTACCATTATTAGTAGGGATTTCAACTAGGTTATTAAGGTCTATTCATTTTATAAATTCCAAAGTTGCTTGGGGAATTTGCTAGATACCTCCAAATTTTTCATCTATATTCATGATAGTATTGAAATCGCCACCTATTAGAATAAGTTCATTGCTATGATTTTTTATAAATAGACTTATTTCTTCTCATAATAATTTTTTATCTCTATTATAGGATCGGACCATAGATGTTTATTAGAATTAACTATAAGTTAGTCTTTATGCTTTTAATTTTGCTGCTCATCCATGAATTGTTTGAATTTATAATATTTATATTTACTTTCCTAAGTTTCAAAATCATTCCTAATCCTCCTGATGCTCCTCTAGAATCATGTAAGTTGATGTTCCAACTACCTAATTTCTTTTCTAGCTTAATTCCTTCTTCCTTGGGTTTGTTTCTTGTAACATTATAATTTCAAAATCAAATTGTTTAAAATTATATTTTAGTAAACATTTCTTGCTAGGTGCATTTAAGCCCCTAGCATTCTAGGTAGTGATATTCATGTTGCTATGGGAAGGTTCTTCCCCTTCCTAGGTTTAAGTAATTGACTTATCTTTTGTTGTTCTTTTGCCTACCCATCTACTTCTCTTAGTTCTTTTAGGGACTTCCTTCCTTTCTTAGCTTTCTGACTACCATATTTAGGGGTGCTTATCCCTTCTTGATTCATCAGAATACCTAAATGTTCTATGTTCTCTTGTGCATTTTCTACACTTTCTAATTGATTACCTTCTTTCATATCTATCTCTTTATTTTTTGATTCTATCATAATTTGATCAACAAGATTTATCTGATCATCTGTACTCATATTAACTGCTAAATCTGGTGTATTCCCTTTTCTACCCACATCTATAACATCTCCTTATCCTGAGTGTATTCTATTTTTGATTGAATGTTCTGCTTTACTATTCTTATCTTCATTATCAATGTTTAGCAAATCTCTTCTTAAATCTTCAAAAGTGTATTTATCTCCTCCTAGTTTCAAAACTTGTTGAATTAGATCCTATTTTTGTACATCACTACTTTTATCAATATTATCATGGTTAAAAAATTGTATCAATTCATTTGTTAATTGTTCCAAGTTTTCTTTCTGAGCTTTATTTGACATTGACATTTCCAAATTGTCATTCTCTGACAGCTCATTATTCAAGAAGTCATGAAAATCTTGTATTGGTATTCCTTTTATCTTACTTTGATCATTCTTTCTTACAATTTTCCCACTGAGATTATTATTTGGAGATTCTTGTGTTGTATTTGGTGTCTACCAAAATTTGGTACACTTCTTGACTACCTCTTTGTTGGCTTCTATGGTTTCCTTTATAGACTCTACTTTCTATAGCAATGGGGTCTCTAATACTTCTTTTTTTTGTTTATCCTTACTACTCTTAGGAGATGCAACAAAGAAGAGACCTTCATTTTCAATTTCTTCAATAGTGTTGGTAAAGTTATCCTGAATATTTTTTTCCTGGGACCTGGGTTCTTTCCCTGATGCTTTTTCTTTCCAACCCATTTCTTCTGTAGCCTTTGTTGTCTGAGATTTTTTTTTTCTTTTTATTCCTTCTATATCTGTTTGTTGTCTTTTGCATCATAATATAAGCTGTTTTAAGTTATGTTTTTACTCCATCTCTTTTGTTGATACCTTTATTACTTTGATCTTCATAGGTTGGTTCATTTCCCTATTGTGGATTAGTGCCTTTAGTTTGCTTTATATCTAATAGATCAATCATTTCTTTGCTGTTATCTAATATTTAAGTCTTTCCCTTTTCTTTATTTTGCACTTTATTTTCTTCTATTTCTTGTAGATTTTCTATAGTTTCCTTTTTATCTTTGTCTGTGATTTTAGTTATGGGTAAGTGCACCAAGTTGTGGTGCCAAAAGGGGGGTATAAGTGGACACCTTTTTTCTAAAATCAACAATTTTTGAACTTCAACAATAATTGGAAGATAGTTATGTTCAAAATTTTAAGATATGACAAAAACAAAAGTAGTAGTCCTTTGAATCTAGTTCCTAAACTACTATTTTTTTTTTTCAAAATGGTTTAGTTTTAGGTCATCAAAAAATGGGGCCATGGAAAGTGGTACTATTTATTCAAAAAAAACATACCACAATACAAAGTGTGGCCCCGCTAAAATTTTAACTTCTTTTTTCAAATTCTTTAATTGCTTTGGTCAAAAGTTACCTAACACTATGTAGTTTATCCCAGATTTTTTAGGTAATTTTATAATGTGTATTTTTTTAATGAATTTTTTAATTGGAAACATCCCAAAAATGTGAAATATCTATGTGCTTCCCCTAGAAATAATTGAAAACTAATCTAAAATCAAAACTTATTTTTTTCAAAGTGTGTAGAATGGAGTCTAGTTTCTAAAAAAACTAAGTTGTTATGAAATTCGATAAATGAGCTAAAATCTTTAGCCCAATTAGTACATGTTGATTTTTGACAAAAAATGGACATACATTCAAAAGAAATTATAGTTGAAAGGCTTAAAATAGTTCAAATAAAAAATAGATTATATGGTTATGTAGCTAATGAAGAGACCCACAATGTCGTGTAACCTGATTTTATTGATGCTCAACCACGAGGAAACTTGAAGGAGAGCACACAAGAAAAATTATTTTTTGTATGTTTGTAGCAAAACATGTCTCAAACTAGTTTAGAGACTCCAAACCTTTGGGTTGGATCCCCAAGGCAAAATGAAGCCTTAGGCTTGGTAGAATTTAAAGCTTTAAATAGCATGTATGCACTATAGCATGTGCATGCATATGCTTTTTAAAGGTTTTTAAAATTTTGGTCTTAATAGTGTGTGTGCACATTAGTGTGCACACACTATGAAAACCTAAATTTGGAAGGGAGAGGTAGAGTGAGAGCAAGAGAGAGAGGAGAGGAGGGATGGGAGTGTGTGTGTGTGTGTGTGTGTGTGTGAGAGAGAGAGAGAGAGTAGGGGATTAGAGAGGGGAGAGAGAGAGTAGGAGATGAGAGAGAGAGGAAGTGTGAGAGAGAGAGTAGGGGGTGGCAAAGAGAGAGACTAGGGGATGGGAGAGAGAGAAAGTGAGAGTAAGGGATGAGAGAGAGTCAAGAGGGAGAGAATGAGAGAGAGTAGGTTGTGGGAGAGGGAGTGGGAGAGAGAGAGAGAGAGAGAGAGAGAGAGTAGGGGATGGGAGAGGAGAAACAAGAGAGGGGGGATGGGAGTGAGTGTTTGTGAAAGAGAGAGAGTAGGGGATGGGAGAGGGGGGAGAGAGAGAGAGAGAGTAGGGGATGAGAGAGAGAGAGTGTGTAAGAGAGAGGGTAGGTGGTGGGAGAGGGAGTAGGAGAGGGAGAGAGAGAGGGGGGGGATGGGAGTGTGTGTAAGAGAGAGCAAGCAATGAGATAGAGTGTGAGAGTGTGAGATAGAGAGAGTAGGGGATGGAAAAGAGAGTACAAGATGGGAGAGAGAGATTAAGAGTAGGGAATGGGAGAGAGAGAGAGAGGAGGATGAGAGTGTGTGTGAGAGAGAGAGAGTAGGGGATGGGAGAGGAGAGAGAGAAAGAGAGAGGGGGATGGGAGTGTGTGTGTGTGTGTGTGTGTGTGTGAAAGAGAGAGAGTAAGGGATGGAAGAGGGGAGAGAGAGTAGGAGAGGGAGAGAGAGGGGGGATGGGAGTGTGTGTAAGAGAGAGTAGGGGATGGGAGAGAGTGTGAGTGTGAGAGAGAATAGGGGCGGCAGAGAGATTAGGGGATGGGAGAGAGAGAGTGAGAGTAGGGGATGAGAGAGAGAGACTAGAGAGTGAGAGAGAGAGAGAGAGAGTAGGAATTGGGAGAGGGAGAGAGAGAGAGCGAGAGAGAGAGAGAGAGAGAGAGAAGGGGGGATGGAGTGTGTGTGAGAGATCTAGAGAGTAGGGGATGAGACAAGAGAGAGACAGGGGGATGGGAGTGTTTGTTTAAGAGAGAGTAGGGGATGAGAGAGAGAGAGAGAGAGAGAGAGAGAGTTTAGGTGTGGGAGAGGGAGTGGGAGGGAGAGAGAGAGAGAGAGGGGGGGGGATGGGAGTGTGTGTCTATGAAAGAGAGAGAGTAGGGGATGTGAGAGGGGGGAGAGAGAGAGAGTAGCTCGAGAGAGAGAGAGAGAGAGAGAGTAGGGGATGGGAGAGAGTGAGAGAGAGAGTAGGTGGTGGGAGAGAGACTAGGAGAGGGAGAGAGAGGAGGGGATGGGAGTGTGTGTAAGAGAGAGAATAGGGTAGGGACAGAGTGTGAGACTATGAGAGAGAGTAGGGGGTGGTAGAGAGAGAGTACAAGATGGGAGAGAGAGAGAGTGAGAGTGAGAGTAGGGGATGAGAGAGAGAGAGTGAGAGAGAGAGAGAGAGAGTAGGTGGTGGGAGAAGGAGTGGAAGAGGGAGAGTGAGAGAGAGAGTAGGGGATGGGAAAGAGTAGGCAATGGGAGAGGGAGTGGGATATAGAGAGAGTAGCGGTGGGAGAGGGAGTGTGAGAGAGAGAGTGAGAGAGAGAGGGGAGATGGGAGTGTGTGTAAGAGAGAGAGAGAAGGGGAGAGGAGAGAGAGAAAAAGAGATTAGGGGATGGGAGAGGAGAGAGAGCAAGAGAGAGTAGGGGATGCGAGAGGAGAGTGAGTGAGTGAGAGAGAGAGTAGGGGATGGGAGAGAAAGTAGGTGATGGGAGAGGGAGTGTGAGAGGGATATAGATAGAGAGAGTAGCAGTGGGAGAGGGAGTGGGAGAGTGAGAGCAAGAGAGAGGGGGATGGGAGTGTGTGTAAGAGAGAGAGAGAGAGAGAGAGAGAGTAGGGGATGTGAGAGAGAGTAGGTGGTGGGAGAGGGAGTGGAAGAGGGACAGAGAGAGAGAGGGGGATGGGAATGTGTGTAAGAGAGAGATAATAGGGGATGGGAGAGAGAGAGTATGGGATGGGAGAGAGAGTGAGAGAGAGAGAGAGTAAATGGTGGGAGAGGGAGTGGGAGAGGGAGAGTGAAAGACAAAGAGAGAGTAAGGGATGGGAGAGAGTAGGTGATGTGAGAGGGATTGGGATAGAGAGAGAGAGAGAGAGAGAGAGTAGTGGTAGGAGAGGGAGTGAGAGAGAGAGAGAGGGGGAGATGGGAGTGTGTGTAAGAGAGAGAGTAGGGGATAGGGAGAGAGAGAGAGAGAGAGAGAGAGAAAGAGAGAGAGTAGGGGATGGGAGATGAGAGAGGGTGTGAGAGAGAGTAGGGGATGGGAGAGGAGAGAGAGCAAGAGAGATTAGGGGATGGGAGAGGAGAGAGAGAGAGTAGGTGATGGGAGAGGAAGTGGGAGGGAGATAGATAGAGAGAGAGTAGTGGTGTGAGAGGAAGTGTGAGAGATTGAGAGAGAGGGGGGAATGGATTGTGTGTAAGAGAGAGAGAGAGAGAGTAGGGGATATGAGAGAGAGTGAGAGAGTAGGGGATGGGAGAGAGAGAGTGAGAGAGAGAGTAGGTGGTGGGAGATGGAGTTGGAGAGGGAGATAGATAGAGAGAGAGTAGCCCAAGAGAGAGAGAGTAAGGGATGGGAGAGGAGAGAGAGAGAGCAAGAGAGTAGGGGATCTGCGAGGAGATCGAGTGAGAGAGAGTAGGGGATGGGAGAGAGAGTGAGAGAGAGAGAGTAGGAGATGAGAGAGAGTGAGAAAGAGTAGACGGTGGGAGAGGGAGATAGAGAGAGAGTAGGGGATGGGAGAGGAGAGAGAGAGAGAGAGAGAGCAAGATACAGTAGGGGATGGGAGAGGAGAGAGAGCGAGAGAGAGTAGGGGATGGGAGAGAGAGTAGGTGGTGGGAGAGGGAGATAGATAGAGAGAGAGTAGAGGATGAGAGAGGAGAGAGAGTACTGGATGGGAGAGGAGAGAGAGTGAGAGAGTAGGGATGGGAGAGGATTGAGAGAGTGAGAGAGAGAGAGTAGGGAGAGAGAGAGAGAGTAGGGGATGGGGGTAGAGATTATTCTTCACATAGTGTTTATGCACTATAGTGCATACACGCTTTATAGGACGTACATGCTATAGTGCGTACGCACTATATGAGAACACAAAAAAATGGTCATAACACAAGTTTGGGTCCCTATTGATCCATATTCTACTTTTTGTCTATTGTGCATTATGTAGTTTTAATAGAAACACGGGTTTCAAGATGTTGGAAGTTAGCAAACACTATTTGAAGGCTTTTTAAATATTCTTTCTCTAGAAAAGGTTAGTGCAGTCCTTTTTAAATATTCTTTGTTGTTATATCGAGACAAATTTGATTATAATTTGATGTATTTAATATATAGTGAATTCATTGAAATTTGTATGTTTGAATGAATTGTTATTTGAAAATGGTTAGAAATTTGACAACTTGTTTAATATATTTTGTGTATTCATTGAAATAATTGTAATTTGTATATATATTTGAACGATTTATAATTTACAAATTGTAAGTAATTCAGATTTTTGAATAATTTGACATATAGAAATCATCATCATGCCAAGGAAGAAACCAAAAACTCAAACAATGGAAGAGAGAGAGAGAAAGATTTGGCAATTACAAGAGATAAAATGAAACTAATACATGAACAAAAAAAATTGCAAAGAAATAATGAAGAATTGACTTTTGAAGAGGAACAAGAATCACCAATACAAAGAAACAAAGAGGAAGAATTGGAAAGACAAAGAGAACAAGTGAGACTGTTACACTCAAGAAGACAATTGAATTGTGAAGCTACACCATCTTCCAATATTGGAGTCATATCATCATCTCATGTTGAAGATATGTTAATTTGTAAATCCGACAATGTACACACTCTATCATGTCATGTTGAAGGCACAACATCAACATATCAAGTAGGTGATATTCCATCTTTTGCATCTTTTTGCCAAGGCACATCATCTTCGGTTCAAGGTACGCAAAGCACTCAACCTTATGTTGATGTTCAAAATGTTGAGGGAATGGAAGAGATTATAACACCTTCTAGAATTTGTTTTAGAAGACCAAAATATTTGATTGATATTGATACTAACATTTTGAAATCAATGCCTAACTAGATTAGCAAGCGTACTTGTCAAAGAAAAGTTAATCATATGTGGAGATTATTCTTTGAAGAATTAAATATTACAAGTCAATTCCAATTATTTGTTGAAATGATGAAGAATTTTAAATTTAGGCCTATCATGAAGATTCTTAGGCTAAGAATGATGGACGATTCAAATGAAAAAATATTGTAAAGAATCTAATGAGTGCTTATGACAAAATGAGTTCTAAATCATGCACCAAAGATAGTAATATCACAAGACGAGTACTTATATTTACAATAGTAAGTACCAAAATGAAGAAAGCTCAACTCATGAGAAAGATAAAAAAAAAAATTAAAAATCGATAGAGGTACTCTAAGGAGAGCCATGCCAAGGCATGAGAGATTGGAAGATCCAACAAAAAATGAGTTATGGACATTTAGCGATAGACTACTACAAAAGGATAAAGAAATTAGTGAAGCTTTGAAATCATTGCTCAAATATTTTTGGACAAATAACACATGTGTATCCCCTAATCAAAGAGATGTTGTAAGAAGGAGGATTGGTAGCCAAAATCGTGACTCACATGCGACACATTTTTTGGACTCAACTCAGACACAATTTTTTGCAAAATTTATTGGTATCTATTCTCAAATTTGAATAAATCAAAGATTTTTTGAGATGGGTACACCTTTTTATGTGAAGATAAATCACACACGCACAACTTGTTGTTGTAGGATACACATTGAATTTTCTAACCATTTTGATGTTTTAAGGCATATATGTGTGTTTTTGCATTCTAAGTTTGTTATATAAGATTGTGACATGAATGAACCACTTAGATCTTCAAGGGAATTCATATCTAACATTTTATGTGAAATAGGGGATAACCAAAAATTTTACAAGACATCATGCTTGGATGGTACATGCTTATTTTGTGGTTCTTTGCAACTTTTATCAACTTGTGAATATATGGATAGTACACATGCAATTGGAAATGAAATAGTACATTACAGAAAATATAAGATAGTGACATATGCTCTAAAAGATTAGGGTAAAAGATGTGATTTAGTCATTGAAAAGATTCCAGTGTATGAGTTCATGAAGAATTTTAACAAAAATATTATTTACAAGTATGCAAGGCATACACATAGAGCTCGATGGTTGGATTTGCAATTAAAGTTGTGTAAGGATATGTTTCCACTGGATACCATTATTTCAATTGTAAACTTCATAGAGAACTACACACTACAACCACAAAATGAGGTGCAAGAAAAGTATTATACTTCTCAACAGGTTTACATATTTGTTCACATAACATTCATGCATTCACCTACAAGTGCAGAGGATGAGAAGAAGATTTTAAGGGAGTACCATTTTTACATCAGCAATGATCGATCACATTCGACTAAGTTTGTACATGGTTGTTTTCAACTATTTTATGGAGATTTAGCTAATAGGGGCATACCATATCGTCAGTGCATTATTTGGTCAAACAATTGCACATCTTAATTCAAGAATGCATGGATGTTCTATTGGTGGAGCAGGATGCACAGGTTGTCTAGAATTCAATATATGTGAAATTTCACAGAGGCTGGTCATGGAAAGGGAGAGCATGATGGTGCAAGCACATGCATCAAAAGAGCCTTAGCTCATGAAGAACTAAAGTACAAAGATGGAGCAATATTGATAGATGCAAAATCCATCGTCCAGTGGTATAATGCTATAATGGGTCTGAGCAAGGAACATGAGTTTACAGTCCATAGAATTTTTTGGTTGATAGATAATACTAACATTACACCATATGAGAATTGTTGCACACTAATAGGATCAAGTGAGTTGCACTCTTTTAGAAGCTATGATGTAGGTTCATGGAGTATCCACACATGAAAAATGACATGCTATTGTCCATCATGTGCAAAAAAAATTGGAATGACTATGAGTCAACTAAATGGGTGGACAAATGGGATATATAAGTTTTGGACCCAATTAACACCTATCATCTCTCACAAGCATTGAAAATGGTAGAGATGGATTCATCCATTGAATTTGACCACTTGTCTGATCTAGTGCAACCTGGTAATATATATATTTATATATCTTTGTAATTTCAATATGTAACTTTTTAGCTTTTACCTAAGTATTTGTTGAATTAGTGATCGCATTTTGTACATTTATCACTGCAGGCCATGTTTTTATTATTATTGCACTTGAAGACAATAAAGAAGGGACATATTATTATTTGTGTTGTTGTGTCCAAGGAAAACAAAAATTGGATCACTTGGTTATAGATGGTGAAGGTTTAGAGCACCATATCATTGTGGTGGTTGTAACCGACACATGGCTTAGACAATATTCTATGAAGAACCCTAACTTGTGGTTATTCGAGAATTGGAAAATAGAGAGGAAGATTCTTCATTATTCAAACCTTTTTGTCGCATCAAATTTTCAATTGATAAAATATGGTGGAAACCCACATAATAGGACTCTTTGGAAAGTTTGCGAGTTAGACCACGAGGTAATACTTGAGACATTAAAATGTAGAGTAGATCCAATTGGTTCATTAGATTGAATAGGGAGAGAGGGAGAGAGAGAGTGGTATGGATTGCTATAGGTGTTGGGACACATTCCAATGACCCCAAGAGTTAGAGGGGTCAGTTACCTTTCATTTTCATTTGGTTTCATGTTTTGATCCTTTGTAGTTTGTAAGATATTCAAGTTTTGTTGAAGGTGCCTAGAAATCAGCATTAAACCAAAGGTTTCACCGCCTTGTTGTTTTGGCACTTTGCACAATGGGAATTTGATTCTCCTTAGTAGAATGCAAGCCCTATCAGTGTACTTCATGATTTTTTAGGTTTTATAGATGGCCAAGCAAGGAATGAATTTTGCAACCATACCCTAGGTGCATGGCTCCATACATGCACCATTCAATATTTCACCACAGTCATTATAACTTTTGCTCCAGAGTGATCCAAGTTATATAAATTCAGATTTGGACTTGTTTCACATGCCCCTAGATGTTTCAATAATTCTTTTTTAGATTGGAATGTATGAAAGGGTACCTATAGTGTAACTGCAGCCTAATTAGGCCTATCAACACTTTCCAAATGTTGTTATAGCAATGGCTTCTAGTCTCTTCCAGTTTGTGAGGTTTACATATGTTTTATATGTCCTAAAAGGGTGTTTGAATCTCACTTTAAATTGTATCTTCATGTGGGGTTTTTCAATATTATATTCAATTTATAGTTTGAAGGGAATCATTTCAATCTTATTTTTAGAATCGGTACCTCATTTTTCTTGAAAGAATAATATATATTGTTTTCAATGTCTTTGAAATATCTATACCTGGTATCCAATTGCTTATTCATTTTCTTTCAATATTCATGGGAAACTAAGGTATTTGGTTACCTAATAGGTCCTAGGAATCTTAACTAGGTTCCTAGAATAGTCCTAGATGAACCCATTTGACCTAAATATGTAAAGAGCAAAAATTGCTCAAAAGTTGCAATGTTGCTCAAAAAGTTGCTTTAGCAACTTTTGCAATTTTTGCAAAAAAGTTGCAAATGAAAGTTTGGGAAGTTGTAACTATCCATGCTTGGGTATATGAGCATGGGATACATTTTTTCAAAGGTTAGAAGGTTTCCAGTTAGATTTACATTTTTAAGCAACTTTTACAACTTTTATAATTTTGCACAAAAAGTGCAACTAATGCAAAGTTCACTAGATTTCACTTCTAGGATCTGGAAAAGGTTCCAAACTATTAAAAAACAACTAAAAGCACCTAATCCTAGGCTATCTTGACCAAAACCTCAAAAATACCCAATTTGGCCTAATTAGCAACTTTTGCTCATATCTTTCACAAAGTGGCCTAGGCATATATATCTCTCTCATTGTTCACCATGGGATCGAACTATCCATTTCATTAGCTCTATGTGGCTAGGTAAACCTTAGCCCCAAGCTGATCTCATCTCATTCAACGGTTGAATGTCCTCAGGCATACCAAACCAGAACATCCCTAAGAGTCACTAAATATAATAGGGAAATGATCTTTGATAGGGCATATCTTAGAGCTCGTGCAAGGTATGGATGCGATTCTAGGTGCTATAGGACTGTGTTGCTGAGACCTAAAATAACCTATTTCTCTTTTTGGAGATCTTACTCTATTTTGATTTTGTGATGCCATCTCGAGTGATGTTGAAACTTATAGTGTTGGCTAGTACAAAGTAGCCAACTACCAAATATCCCTCACTGTTTATCATGAGATCAAACTATCTATTTCATTAGCTTCAGATGGCAGGGTAAACCCTAGCCCCAAGCTCATTCTATCTCGTTGAGCACTCGAACATTCTTGGGCATGCCAAACCAAAAGGTCCCTAAGAGTCACTAAATGCCATAGGGCAGTGATCTTTGACGAGGGATATCTCAGAGCTCGTGTGAGGTATGTATGCAATTCCTAGTGCTATAGGACCATGTTGTGGAGACCTATAATAACCTCTCTCTCTCTTTGGAGATATTACTTCATTTTGATTTTTCAATGCCATCTCAGGTGATGCTGAATCTCATAGTGTTGGCCAGTACAAAGTTGCCAACTACCAAATCTCCCTCACTGTTCATCATGGGATCAAACTATCTATTCTCTTAGCTTTAGGTGGCTGGGTAAACCCTCGCCCCAAGCTCATCCCATCCCGTTGAGTGCTCACACGTTCTCGGGCATGCCGAACTGAAACATCCCTAAGAGTCACTAAATGCCATAGGGCATCAATCTTTGATGGAGCATATCTCGGAGCTCATGCAACTTATGGATGGGATTCTGGATGCTATAAAACCATGTTGTGAAAACCTACAATAATTTCTCTCACTTTTTGGAGATCTTACTCTGTTTTGATTTTATGATGGCATCTCAGGTAATGCTAAAACTTCTAGTGTTAGCTAGTACAAAGTTGCCAACTGCCAAATCTCCCTCACCATTCATCATGGGATAGAACTATCTATTCTATTAGCTCCGAGTGGTCAAGTAAATCCTATTCCCAAGCTTGTCCCATCCTATTGAGTGCCCGAACGTTGTCAGGCACGCTGAACTAAAACACCCCTAAGAGTCACTAAATGCCACAGGGCAGCAATCTTTGATGAGGCATATCTCAGAGCTCATGTGAGGTATGGATGCAATTCTAGGTGCTATAGGACTATGTTGTAGAGACCTACAATAAGATCTCTCACTTTTTGGAGATCTTTCTCCATTTTAATTTTGTGACATCATCTTAGGTGATGTTGAAACTCGTAGTGTTGGCTAGTACAAAGTTTCCAATTGCCAAAACTCCCTCTCCATTCATTGTGGGATCAAACAATCTATTATGTTAGCTCTGGGTGGTTGGGTAAACCCTAGCCCCAAGCTCGTCCCATCCCATTGAGTGCTCGCACGTTCTTGGGCACGCCAAACTAAAACATCCCTAAGAGTCACTAAATGCCATAGGACACCAATCTTTGATGGGGCATAACTTGGAGCTTGTGTGAGCTATAGATACAATTCTAAGTTTTATAGGACCATGTTGTAGAGACCTACAATAACCTCTCTCACTAGAGATCTTACTCTATTTTGATTTTGTGATGCCATCTCAAGTGATGCTAAAACTTGTAGGGTTAGCCACTACAAAGTTGCTAACTGCCAAATCTCCCTCACCATTCATCATGGGATCAAACTATCTATTTCATTAGCTCTAGGTGGCCAGGTAAACCCTAGCCCCAAGCTTGTCCTATCCCATTGAGTGCTCGAACATTCTCGGGCACACCGAACCAAAATGTCCTTAAGAGTCACTAAATACCATAGGGAAATGATCTTTGATGGGGCATATCTTAGAGCTTGTTTGAGGTATGGATGTAATTCTAGGTGCTAGAGGACCCTATTACAGAGACCTACAATAACCTTTCTCACTTTTTGGAGATCTTACTCTATTTTAATTTTGTGACACCATCTTGGGTGATGCTAAAACTCATAGTGTTGGCCAATAAAAAGTTTCCAACTACCAAATCTCCCTCACCATTCATTGTGGGATCAAACTGTCTATTCCATTAGCTCCAAGTGATTAGGTAAACCCTACCCCCAAGCTTGTCCCATCTTGTTGAGCAATCGCACATTCTTGGGCATGCCAAACCAAAACATCCCTAAGAGTCACTAAATGCCATAGGGCAACGATCTTTGACGGGGCATATCTTGAAGCTTGTGCGAGGTGTGGATTTAATTCTAGGTGCTATAGGACTATGTTGTGGAGACCTACAATAACCTGTCTTTCTTTTTAGAGATCTTACTCCATTTTTATTTTGTGATGCCATCTCGGGTGATGCTGAAACTTGTAGTGTTGGCTAGTACAAACTTGCCAACTGCTAAATCTCCCTCACCGTTCATCATGGGATTGAAATGTTTATTCTGTTAGCTTTAAGTGGCCTAGCCCCAAGCTCATCTTATCCCATTGAGCACTCAAATTTTCTCGGGCACACCGAATTGAAATGTCCCTAAGATTCATTAAATGCCATAGGGTAGCAATATTTGACGGGGCATATCTCGGAGCTCATGTGAGGTATGGATGTAATTTTGGGTGCTATAGGACCATGTGGTAGAGACCTACAATAACCTATCTCACTTTTTGGAGATCTTAATCTATTTTGATTTTATGATGCCATCTTGGGTGATGCTAAAACTTGTAGTGTTGGGCAGTACAAAGTTGCCAACTATCAAATCTCCCTCACTGTTCATTGTGGGATCAAACTGTCTATTCGGTTAGCTCTGAGAGGCTAAGTAGACACTAGTCCCAAACTCCTTCCATCCTGTTGAGCACTCAAACATTCTCGGGTATGCTGAACCGAATCATCCCTAAGAGTCACTAAATGCGATAGGGTAGCAATATTTGATGGGGCATATCTTCGAGCTCGTGTGAGGTATGGATGTGATTATAAGTGCTATGGGACCATGTTTTAGAGACCTACAATAACCTCTCTCTTTTTGGTGGTATTATTCTATTTTGATTTTGCGATGCCATCTCGGGTGATGCTAAAACTTGTAGTGTTGGCTGGTACAAAGTTGCCAACTACCGAATCTCTCTCCCCTTTCATTGTGGGATTGAATTGTCTGTTCTGTTAGCTCTAGGTGGCTAGGTAAACACTAGCCCCAAGCTCCTCCCATTCTATTGAGAGCTCGAATGTTATCAAGCACACCAAAATGAATCATCCCTAAGAGTCACTAAATGCCATAGGGCAGCAATCTTTGACTGTGGCAACTGGATATGTCATCTCATCTAATGATGGAGACTCATGATAGAAGGTAAAGGGATGATCATACACATCATTTTGAACATGTTATGTTTTATGATAATAAGGTAATCCTTGTTTTTAAGGTCAAGGAACTTGAAGTCATCTATAAACCCAAGTTGCCTTAGTCCTAACGATTTTCCTTTTTTGTTGTTTTTGTTAATAAGCTGACTCAATAATTATTTTAAGAGTCATTACACCTTATATAACTGCATGTTATCATTGAATGGAGTTAGTGGAAGATGTTAATGATCTTTTTGGTTGAAACATAACCACTTCCCTTTGTGAAGAGTTGTCCAAAAATTAACAAATTACATGTTGTTGCAAAGAAAATACAGTCATAGGATGTTGGAAGATTGTTTTCACTCATAGGATGTTGAAGAATCTCTTGGAAGGATGGAATAGATGATAGACTAAAGTTTATGAGATAGTTATTAGGTGTTCCTTGAAGTGTCTAAGATGTTAGTTTGAAGCAAGAAGTTGATTATGATCCATTTATCAAATTTGCTCATTTTTCCCTTATTGCTTCCCAAGTCTTGAATAGGAAAAGTGATCAAGTAGTTTTGTGAAGTTGTGTAGAAGTTTGTTCAATGTTGTAACCAAGTTGGAAAGAGTCTTTGAAGACACTTATAAAGGTGGGAAGGTAGTTTTCCTTAAAAGTGTTCTTACTGAAAATCCACTAGCTTTTGGTGTGAGCACTCTACATCATTTTGGATTCAATTTATATTAAAATAAAATATATGAAATGTACTTAAAATGTAAACTATATATATATATATATATATATATATAACCAATAATGTCATACATGAAAAAACATATAATATATTATGATAACCAATAATGTCATACATGAACGAACATATAATATATTATGATAACCAATAGTGTCATACATGAACAAACATATAATATAAAATGATAACCAATAATGTCATACATTAACAAACACATAATATATTATGGTAACCAATAATGTCATACATGAACAAACATATCATTTATTAACTAATAATTTCATAAGTCTAATAATGTCATGCATCAAATATATGTCATACATCAAATATAAAATATCATATATATATATATATATCAAATGTATATTGAATATGTCTACTGACATAAAATCCAACATATATGTCCACTAATGCCTATACATGTGTGTCTATCAATTATATGTTCTCCTTCCCATGAGGGGAAGGAAACAAATCCCTACAAGTCTTTGGTCATCGTGTGGAGGGAGATGATGGGGTCTTCCTCACATGCTCGTTCATCCTCTTGTTTAGGTTCTTCTCTAACTTGAGCTGATACAAACAAAGTAGATATGAATTAATAATTATTATACATTGAAATCAAATATATGTATACAAAAACTTAATTATTTTCTTACCGCCATCAAATAGTCACTCTGTACGTCCACCTCAAAGGCTCACGGATGATCGAGTGTAACAAGGCCCAACAATAATTAAATCAATATAATCACTTATAAATAATATTAGAAATTTTGATACTAACTATTATAAAAAACAACTAAAACCAAGAAAATTCTTTCATACCTCAGTCAATGGCTCTAAACTAGCCATCGCTGTAGCAACTCCATGATCAATAGTCTAGAGAAGATGAGGAGGAGTCTCAAATGCCAAGAGCTACATGTCATACAATACAAGTTACATATAACATGAAACATGAAACAAATATAATCAAATGAATTAAATTAACATGAAACAAATGTACCTCTACGAAGCTCGTATCACGCCTAGGCTCGAACTCCCTAATGAATGTCGATGGTCCAGTAGAGAACTGATGCACATGCATAAATTTTTTTGTCAATCCTTTATATGATTACTTAATAAATATATGTATTAATTTAAATGATTAAATCGATACATACCTCTAGACTCATCGACGAGACGAAAAATAGGGTCGAGGGATCTTTACTAGGGCTAGCAACACTCTTACCCTAAATTTTGAGCAATGTCAATACATGCTAATTAATTAGTCATTCACTATACATATGAAATGTGATCAAATTAGTTTACTATAATTGTAATTTACTTGTGTGTCAATGCTAAATGTCTGACTTAGGAACTGATTAGTGACTAGCCCATCATCCATACTATCTCCAACATGACTGCCAAATGTGCATAAGTGTCCACATGATGTGCACATGTGACCGCAATGCATAAAAGGCTCCTCCTCAACTAATGGACTCATGCAATGAATGAGAGTCCACGTCAAAGCATTAATAGTCCCTAGAGTGCTGGTCTCTACATGTTCCTTCACAATTGAAAGAATAATCACATGCTCACCCTGTGGCTTGACAATAGGTGCCCTAACTACATTAGGGTCACGACGTGCCCGCAGCCTCTCAAATGATGACCCCCCACCTCTAACCTGAGATTCTAATATATCAAAATAATTAGGGATATCCCCAAGGAAAAATTCACAATATAATTTTGTTAAGAAATACATTGAAACCTCGTGATTATTGTAGGGAGGGGCATCAAAGATCATCCACCATCTATCCCAAAAGTTATTTCTAATACCATCATGTATGCACCAATGGATGGGGAACCTTTTAGTTGTTTCTCTAACAGTATTTTGTTCACCAAGCTTTTTAAACAATGCACAAATACTATCTTTTGTTATTTTATTTTATTTTTACATCTTGATATGATAATTTGTTTGCATAATATCTTCTTTGTTCATCCCTCTTAACATGCCAAATATCCAATTGACCACTAACATAAGCTATATGGGTCATAATGGACTCGAGGGAGGATGCCAATTATGCTCTCATCAGATTGGTTTGTCCACAAGATTTCAACCTACCAATGAGTGCTTCTAATTCATTTTTCCCTCTTTCTATTTCATTCATAATGTTGTCTTAGGTGCCAGGAGGAGGTCTTCTAATCGGTGCAGGTTGCAGAATTTCTTGCTCTTGTTGTGGAGGGTTTTGATTTTCATCTTGTAGAGGGTTTTGATTAGGATCTTATGGAGGGTTTTCATTTTGATTTTGTTGATCCGGCTAGGGATTTTGCAGTTGATTATTTACATTTCCTGATAAGAAACCAATTGCAATCTAAATAAGAAAACAAATTTAAAGAAAAATTGAAAAAACCTACAAACAATGTAAACACTTACAAAACAATACAAAAACATATAAAACAATGCAAAAAAGAGAGTAGAAAACATGCTATGTAATCCCAATCTTGAACTTCGGCAATGAGGAGGCATTTTGAGGAGGTAGGTGACAAAGGTCTTCAATTTCTTCAACTCGTGTATGCGCTGTGAGGAGGAAATACAAGAAAAATGAAATGTGCTGCAGGTTTACAACCCATTTATAAAAATTCTTAATTTTAAAAAGCGTGTACACGTTATAGCACGCATGCACCATAGCACACAGATGCTTTTTCTTGGGCTAGGCTTGTGGAGCCCAAGCCAAAGTGCATGCATGCTATAGCATGTAAGTGCTTTTTAAATTTTTTGAAAAATTGGGGTGTCATGTTTTTGGCACCACAACGTGGTGCACATACCCTCATGATTGATGTTTTTTCTTTACTTGTTTTACCAGCTTCCAAGTTTGCAACTATTTTCCTTGCTATAAAATTACTGCACTTCCCCTGAAATTCGTTTCTATTTGTTATACACATCATAGGGAAGATGTCTTTAAGCTTAGAGGTTGGTTGCATAGATTTAAATGTGATATTTCTTTCATTATTTAATCTAATTATTTTAGATATTTTGCCTTCAAATCTATGACGATTTAAGTTATAGATAGATCTTTGGTTATTACCTTAATAGGTTGGACTTTAGTAGTATTAATATTGCAGTCAATCAAAAATTTAATGTTATTACAGTATTTGTATGAAGCATATATTCCTATTAGGTTCCCCATTGATAAACCTATATTCCTGATAATCTCTATATGCAAAAGTTTTGGTGGGAGTGAATGAATTGAAACCCAAGTTGGATTGGAAAAGTTTAACAATTCTTCCTTAAAATTTGGTGTCCATTCCAAGAATCTGACAACATAACCATTAAAATAGCAAACAGAGGTAAAAAGAATTTTTTTTTTAACATTTTCATCCCTACACTAAATGAACATAGCTCTTTTAGAATGGTGAGATATACTTACCTAGTTTTGATAGAAATCCTAGAGCCAATTAATTAGATTGATCATATCTTGTTTTGGCCTATTCCATAGTGCAAAAACACTGAGATTCTTGCATTCATGCCACCGCTCTTCACTATCTAGATTGTTGATGATCAATATATGTTCTTTAGCTTTAGTATTGGATTGAGCAATCTTTTGAAGTTGACTGGGGTATTGAGAGGGAGAATTGGGCAAAATATTCATACGATGAGGGGGAATATATGTTTTTGGAAGGCTATGAGAGGGTTTGAACTTTGAGGATTCAGGCTTACAAAGATGTGCTTCAAGGGTTTTGGGGGAATTCACATAAGGTTTATTAGCGGGACCTATCTACTGGGAATATAGAGGCAATCTCTTGTGGGAAGCATATTTTGTTTGATTAAAAAACTGAAATTGATTGTCAAGGCTATCAATAGAAAAAAATGATATTAGTAGCTTTCCTTATTCACAACTGGGACATTTTGGTTCGAAAATCTTTGAACCATGTTGATATATCCATTTGGATTGATCACTGACCAAACCCCTATCTTCTTTGTGTATTTCTTCGGACAAGAACTATCCATGAGAAACTGAGCGTTATTCGCCTTCAATATGTTTTTTTTTTTGTTTGTCTTGGCCTTTCTGTATAGTTGAGGCAAAATAATGCCCAAATTTGTTATGATTTGTTTAATTCGGGTGTGTTATTGCACAAAGTGCTTATGTTTTGGCAGTTGGGACGAATTGTCCTCACAATATTTTTTGTTGCGTAGTATAATTCAGGGACTGAAGATACAAAAGACGTTTTAGTGGTGATTAATTAAAGATTTTGGATTAGGCCTTTTACCGATTAAAAAATGCTAGGGATGACATGACAAGATTGGAATGCATTAGCCATTGTTGGATGTCTACACTCGTAAAAAATCATAAAATACATGTTTGTCTCATTAATACAACCTCCTTGTTCATGTCCCCTATTGTCAAGTAGATATGCATAAATCCCTAGATTTTGGCAATTTTCGTAACTCTAGTGTCCATTTATTTGAGTTTTTATATGCACCATTCAATTTTTAATGAGGTGAAAGTTATTGAATGATCAATGTGCATGTTCCCAAGGATAAAATGAATTTCTTATTCATATCACGATGGTTATTAGTAGTTCTCAATTTGTATTAAAAAGACATCTCCTTTTGCCCTAATTTATTAGAACTAATTACACTTGAATTGTTTATTTTCCCTTAAAGGAGGACTTAATAACTAGAGGTTTCAAGGGAAACCTATTTAGGAAAACTTTTGAGTGGTGGATATTCATCTTATACTTCATTTATTTGAGAGAATTATGCTTTCAAAAGTTGTTTGTGTAATTATTTTCCATCTCCATCCACATTACATAGCCCATTATTATAGCACAAGGGGCTTTGATCAATTCAACCTTATAAATGGTAGACCCCTAGCCTTATTGATAATGAGGCCCTAAGGACAATTTGAGACATGTTCAATTCAATCCATCTTCTCACTTTTCTTATTAATCAAGTAAAAGATCGTATTCATATTGTAGCATAGAGGTTGAATCAATTCAACTTGAAAAATCCTAAGACTTCTAGCCCTATTAATAACAAGGCCTCAAGAAAAATTTAACATATATACAATTCGATTTCTCACCCCTCTTTCCTTATTGATCAACTAAAAACTCTTTGACTATCATAACCACACAAAAAAAAACACCCTTTAACTCATTTCTCTTTAAAAAGATTGTATATTTGATAAAAACATAAGAAAAATAATCAACCTTCCACTAAATTTTCAATTAGAAAACAAATGTTATTACCACATTTGCATTACCTATTGTAAAACCCTACCAATGATAGTACTAAAGATGATGCAAGAGATTTCATCTATTTTGAACTAGTGTACATTTGTCATGGTCGGCCCACCAAAACCATTTGACAAAACAAAAATAAAGTGGTTAGTTTTGAACTCACATGGAAAAGCAGAAGCATATGAGAAAAGGAGTTTCACATCAAAACAAACTCTCAAAAGAGGAAAATGCTTGAAAGTTTCTTTGAAAAGGCCAATCTGCCTAATCAATGTGGAAGTACGAGCAAATGGGTGATCAACCCACTAAAGCATATCCCTTTATTTTAGAGTCGATGATTAAGCCTAGAAACTTTTCTTTTGTCATATCCCCTCAATAATGAATCTTTATAAATATATAGTAAGCTAAAATGTGAAGCCATTATTTATCCTCAACTACTAAAATCGAGTGTGCAGCATTTGACATCATCTTTACACCGCACAAAAGACATGGGAAAGGACCAGAGTGGGCCCACCTACAGCTCCGTGTGGGCCCAGGGAATATTTACTTTAAAGGAAAGGAACGACAAGAGCATGTGGGTCGGCGCCACGTGGCTTCTGGTTGTGTCGTCCCATTCTCATTTACCGTTCTACCAAACCAAAGAGTTTGATGACCACTTGATTCTTTTCTCAACCACGTGGCACTACCTTCCATCATCATCTATTTCTCACTTTAAATGCTTTTTAATTTTTTGCTTTGGTCCCATGGTGCTCATTTAATTTGTACATTTATGGAAGGGTGAAATTGGTAAATAGGTTTTCTCATTTTCCAAAAAATATAATGGAAATAACTGAGAAAATGTAGGTTTGGAAATTTTTGTTTCTATATAACGAATATTAATAACTTAAATAAGTATATATATGGAAATTTCAAGTCACTTTCAATTCAACAGTTATGTGTAAATGTATTCAACTTTATTTGAGGGCGAACTTAATTTTATACATTCTAGTAGGTTGAATCTTAGTGGATGACTTTTATATCATATATCAATATCTTCACCAAATGTGTGCAACCCATTGAACAACCCCCCTCTATCTCCATTCTCATGTTAGTGTTTTGTCTATTTTGATGATTGTTAAGTTTTATTATTATTATAAATGAGGGAAAGAAAATGGTCACCATTCAATCTTTTTTATACTATCTATCATTTATTCATTATTATTTTGAAGATTTTGTATTTGTATTTATTTTTACTATATGTTATTTTTAAAGGTTTAGTTTTGATTGGTTTAAGATTGACTTAATCCAATTTCAATGTGTGAGAATGACTCTAAAATGAAAAAAAGAAGTTGTAATACTATATTGTGTAACACATATTTGTATGAGATGATGTTATGTCATGGTACTTGAAGAACTTGAAAATGACATCATTAGAAATAAAATTAGGACATTATATCCAAAACATAAAAATGAATCAAATCCACGTTATCTGCATATTACATCATTTGCATGTCGATGAATATTGTCTTTGGTATTTTTATCATTGTTAATTAGGTCTATTGACATGTTTGACCTGGAAAATGTATTCATCTCCTATCACTTATTTACACCTTGATGAAGGATCACTAAGCGTGATCTGAAACATTGATGAAAAAACCTTAATACAATCAAATCTAGGAGCAATATCAATTTCAACTTTTAATTTGACAAAATTCTCATATAATGTTCCTAGACACCAACTTTTACTAAGATGACAATAAATAGATTCATTGAGGCACATTTTATTAGATTGTCCCTCAAGTTGAACAATGATTTATCTTTTAGATCTAGTTCACCACACTCAAGATCAACCCTATAAAATTTACAATAAAATCATAGTTACAGTTAACTTCAATCTATCATCCCTCGTGTTGCAACTAAAATTTATGGTTATAAATAAATCATAATGGGTCATGGATTTTGATTTGCTTCTAGTGTGAAATCATACATGTTGGGCATGCAAGATGGAGCTAAAATTTATGGCTTTGCACTGCCAACTATTACATGGTAAAAACAAATTCATATATGGTTATTGCAATTAAATTTCTTCTCAATAAAATTTGATTTAATACGATAAGTGTATATTCCCAAAAAGCCCTAGATAGATTTTAGAGGGGAGATGATGAACTTTTGGTTGAAAAAAGTTCCTCAAACAAATTTTGTATTCATATTGTGCACAAAAACTTGTGTTGGATGCAAGGGAGGTAAATGAAGTCACACTAGACATTTTAGACATGATAATGAAACCCCAATGCCATGAAATTAAGATGATTATGGATGATGTTGTAATTGGTTTGTGCTTTCATCAAAACAAGAGAAAACAACCCTTTCACCCCCAAGGGCTCCATTCACAATCAAGGTTGTGGGGGAGGAGGATAATGTTGGTTGCTAGAAATTGAAGAGGGATATTGATTTCTTAAAGGCAAATGCAAACATTTCCACATTCAAGATGTGAAGTGGTCCTTCACACTAGTATATCATATCATAAATATGGGCAGTGGTGACGAGATGGAGGAGGGACCTCTACTATCAATCAAGGTTAATTAGGTTAGGAAACTAGTATAAATATTCTCCAAATTAGCAAGCTAGGAAATATTATGATCTATGTATATGACAGAATTTAGAGAAAATTAGATTTTACTTCTGCACTTTCTTTTTCCTATACACACACATATTCCCATACAAATTTTTAATAGAGGTAAACATTATTGATCTTAGCTATGAACAAATGCACATTTTCCTATCCGCTTCGTTCTATATTACCCATCTTAGTTCTATATTACCCATCTACACACTCTCTTACATTTACTGGTGTTGTTCTCTCTAATTGTATTAAACATAATAGAGTAATTCTTAATAAAATAAAATGTTTTCCCTATCACTCAATTACATGAATAAAAGGTAATTATTTTGTAACACTATTTAATCCAAAATAAAGTAAGGATCTTTATCTAAATTAAACATTTCTACCACTTTTTAATCAAAATACATAGAATATCAACTATTGAACTTTACCATATAGATCTCGAGGTCGATTCTAGTGAGCGCAATCTTACCTCCATAATGATGATTTATGTCTCGTTGTCCTCAAACGAATTCCTCATCCTCAAAGAAGCTTTGATTAGAACTGGTCAAGGAACATCCCTAGATAATGTGAAAACATTTAAATTAAAAAAACTAATAAATTCTAAACCCTGTAAATATACTTTTCTTTTTTGAAAATTCTGTCTAAATATACTCTTGGAATTATGGTCAACATTTAAAACCCAAAAAAGCATCAGCGAAACATGCGGTGGTTCTTAGTCCTCGAAAACCAACGAAACGGCCGAAAAGCGAAAAGGCAAGTGAATCCGAGAATCTGAGATTAAACAAAAAAGAAAATAAAAAAGATGGCAGCTAATTCATGAAAACCACGCATCCGCCATTAAAGCATAATCCGGAGTAAATAAATAAATAAACTCCTAGAAAACGATTGATTCATTCTTCTCTCGCCATCTTCCTACTCCACAAACAATAATTGACCGTAGAAAAACGATCAATCCATGGAAGAAAAAACAAACAATTTTCCCGATCAAATTCCACTCAAAATCGAGTTAGCCAACACGTCAAAATCTCCACCCTGTTCCGCACTCAATCCTCCCGACGTCATACAGTGACCGACAACGAACAAATCCTCAATAATGCCTTCCCTTTCTTCTTACGCATCTGCTCGGAAGATTCTTCTTTGTTCCTGGTACTCCTTTTTCTAGCCCTCCAGTACACTCACAAGAAGAAATTTCTCAGTCCATTCGCCGAAAGCAGGGGTCGAATTGCAGAATTTGTTCTTCTTCCGACTATAAAATTCTGTCAGGCGCAGGGCAGGGCAGGGCAGGCCACGGCCAGAGGTAATTTGTTTTGTATTCTTTCAGTCAGATCTGGTCACGGCCAGAGGTAATTTTGTATTCTTTAGTCAGATCTGGTCTGTAATAGAGCAAGCAAAGCAAAGCAACATCGAAAATGTCAAAGGATTGCGGCAAGCACAGCCACGGATTGGGAGGAAACTTTCCTCGGAAGGGGTTCCTCCGCAGCCTGTGCGGATGCCTGCTGTTCTTCATCATAATCGCCCTGTTCGTCATTCTGATCGTATATTTAGCCCTCCGTCCGCACAAGCCGCGGTTCTACGTGCAGGACGCCGTGATCCGTCAGTGGAATCTCACATCTGACGACGCTCTCACCTCCAGCTTGCAGTTCACCATCATCTCGCGAAACCCTAACGACCGGATCGGCGTGTATTACGACCGGATCAGCGGCTACGCCAACTATCTCGGCCAGCAGATCACCCCCTACAGCCCGCTGATGCCGTTCTACCAGGGCCACAACGACATCAACGTTATTTCCCCTGTTCTTTACGGGAGCTCCGTTCCGTTGGCTCCCTTTGTCGCAGATCACTTGAGATCCGAGCAGCAGAACGGAGTTCTGACTGTGAATCTGAGGGTCGCAGGAAAGATCCGATGGAAGGTCGGCACCTGGACCTCTGGACATTATCATCTGAATGTGAATTGTTATGCCATTTTAGGGTTTACGAGCTGCTGTAATGGCGGTCAGGCTCCTTTGCAGGCGGGCACCAGGTGTGAAGTGGACGTATGAGATTTCATGAATATTTTGTATGAATGTACGTAAATTTATCAGTTGCGTTGGGATTGCAGTAGTAAACAAAAGGATTTCTGCAGGTAAAAAAAAGCGCTTTTTTGTTTTTAGTAATGGCAGGAAGCGCCCTGAAACAGTAAGTTCGTGTTGCTGACTTAAGCGAAAAAACTTGACTGTTAGAATATGAAATAATATTGTTAGGTGTGCAGTTTTTGTGTTTAGTAATTTTTCTTCTTCATTCTGAAATCAGAATAAATAGGGAGCCAGAAAGGCTGTCTTCTCTTCTCTTATACAAATTACATTCGTCTGGCGCAGTGCTTTGTATGATTTGGATTGTAAAAGCACAGAACTTCCTATGAATTCCATACCAGAGAGAGAGGCTACATTTTCCATTTTTCTTCATAACTTTTTGCGTTAATAAAAGTGGAATTTTAAAATTAAAAAAATAAAAATATTTTTCTTCATTTGTCAGATTTGTTTTAGATAGGAAAGAAATCACTTCATATTTCAGAATTAAACTTGAGGCTCTTAATGACCCCTCGAGGATTTCATGGATAAGGCGAGGATCGTTATCCTATCAATTCAATGCAAGGCATGAAGTATCTAAAGTAATTCTTTAAGATTTTCAATATCATGCTTGTTAACTGCAAGTTCACAAAGAGCTTTCAATCTCACAGATTTCACTCCGTAAGTCATTTTTACATTTCCCAAAGATGCAATTCACTGTAAGTCATTTTAAAGAATTTTATTATTTGTGAATCCTAATATGTCACATAAGTTTTTCTTGGGAATGATGCTACTTTGTAAGAAATATTGTTTGATTGATTGCACCCTGAACAAAAAAGAAGTTTAATTATCCTTTTTTGGTTCTTTTAATGACGTGTCCCACAAATGTCATAAAAAAGTCAGTTTTTATGGTTTCACACATATTACTAATTAACCAAAAAAAAAAGTTCATTGTCTTTTTCACCTTTATTTTACTTGTTGCTTCTTTAATGCATGTGTCACACAAATGTTATAAAAGAGGGCCCAGTACATAGTTCCGCACTCATTGAATTGAAAGCAATGATTATTATTTTTTAATTATCATCCCCACATTGAAGTCTTGGTAGGGCCTTTCCTTAACGTTGAAGTAAGTTTCAACCTACTTTAAGCAAAATCTAAATTTGAAAGTTGATAGAAATGATGGAGGTTAGTGAGACTAAAATATTCACATTTATTTGTATATGATCAAATTGCGCCATCATTAAATGACATGACCTGACCTACACCTAAAAGGATGCATGATGAAGGCTAGCCCACAACAATATAACTTTTTACACATGTAACCATCTACTTTTTGTTGGAATTGATTTGCATCCAAAATTATAGCTTTAACATTCTATTTAAATATTCTATTGTAACATTCTATTTATTAAAGGAGATTGAATCCATCCTCCCAAAAAGTGTTCAACCTATGTTGACAAGAAGTGCTAGTACAAGTGAAGATTATGCTAGAAGCACCCAACCAAGAATAGAAGAGGACAAGAAGATTGAAGGAGGACTTTCCCTAATTATCAAAAGAGAACCTAAAGGTATAAAAAGATGTAAATGTTGGACATGTAGTGAATACGGTCATTATTCTTCTAAATGTCTTAAGAGAGTAAAGAAGTATAAGAAGAAACCACCATAGAATAATAATGACCATATTCATTACATGTCCAAAATTTCAATATTTGGAGGAGATTGACAATGACTTATTAATTTTCGAGGTAATGTAGATAGTAACTTATGGATAGATTCTATCTTTGTTAGGAGATACAATCCAAACAACAATAAATGGTACATAGAAACTCTATCGGAACACTATCTTCACAAAATCTTCAATAACTCTATGCTGTCTTTATATTTATGCACACTCTCTTAACTATAGCATCAATACACTATATATAACATTATTCCAAATCTACATAAACTCACCTTCATTCCTCGATCCTCCTAAAGCCAAAATCTATCTATTGTGTTGCCAGTCTTCATAGAATAACCAATATGTTGACATCAATGACAACCTTTGTCATGTATGCAACACACAATCTCTGAATCATATCTCCAACAATGCTAGGATACACCCCCATAGGAATACCATCAAAAATCATGCTTAACAATATCTCCCTTTGGAATTGATGACAATATATGAAAAAATTCTAAGCTTCATGCATACCAAAAGGTCTCTGTTGCGACTGCTCAACTATATTGTAATCATCATACATAAGGAAGGTGTTAATCTCCCCCATACATAAAAATATGTTCAAATCCTCTTCATCAATACTTTTCAAATCCTCTACATCAATAAAATCTCTCTCCCTCAAGAACATTTCTCTATCTCTCCCATCAATAGACATATCAAAGTATTTTTCATGTGCTTCTCTCCCCAAAACATACATATCAAAGGATATTTTTCATCTGCTATTCTCCCCTATTGACATTAATGACAAAGGTATCATTATGTCAATTCACTACATAAGATATGCAATAAGAGCAAGTGTCCAAAGACATTGTTAAGTACTAGTCACCAAGAGTCATTTATGACTCATCTCAAGCATCCCCATAGGAGAAGCATCAAGCATTTAGTCCCCTACTACCACTGGACTAATGCAATCACTGATAATAAAATGGTGCCCTACTACCACTAGACTGATGTAATCATTGCATAAACTAATAAAAAGTAGACTAGGGCATGACCCCAAAAAAACCTCTCAAGTACTCAAATATATCCTTAGCTAATGGTTTTGTAAATATTTTTACTATCTGCTTCTTTGTGCTAATATATTCCAATCTTATCTCTTTCTCTACAACCTTTTCTTTCAAAAAGTGATACTTAATAGATATATGATTTATGTTTGAGTGTAACACTAGATTCTTAGACATACTAACTATACTTGTGTTATCAAAATGAATGATAATAGGCTCTATAAACTCTATCTCAATGTCCTTCAACATTTTCTTCTTCCAAATGATCTAGTTACAACTATTTTCTACTATAACATACTTTTCTTTTGTCATGCTTTGTGAAATACAATTCTTGTTTCTTGCATAGACAAGAAACCAATCTACTTTGCAAGAAAAATGCTCCACCTCTTGTACTTTTTGTGTCATCCACACTGCCTATTCAATCTGCACCAGTATATGCACATAAGGTAAAGTCATTTGATTTGTTATACCATAATCCAAAATTAGGTGTACCCTTTGAGTATCTAAAAGTTTTTATTGCTGCTACATAATGTGACTCTTTAGGATCAACTTGGAATATCACCGTAATACCAATTACATTAGCTATATAGGTCTAGTGTGTGTCAAGTATTGTAATCCTTCAATCATAGATATGTGCTTTTTCTTCTCAATAGTAGGAGTTTCATCTTTGCTAGATATTATATGACCAATCATGATAGGTGTTCTAACTAGTTTACAACTTCCAAACCAAATCTTTTCACACTACTACATTTGGGCTCTAATTGCGATGACTGGCCATCACAATTGCGACAACCGCCTGTTACCCAAGTGATACTACCATGAATTGGATCCTATCAAACTTTTATGACGACAAGGTCATCTATCACAATTGAGATGCCTAAACCCATTGCAATTTAAAAGAAAGTAAGGGCAATAGTTCATCTTCACACTATAGATATTGTGATAGTTTACTGCCACAATTATGATGGCTTACATTTTCAGTCTGCTATCACAAGTGTGATGTCTATGTTGTAGGGATGGCAACCATCCATCAATAGGGGATTTCACAACAATGACATTATGTGATGACAATGATGTTGGAGTGATGACCATCTATTAGAAGTGGCCATCGTAAAGTTACGATGGTATGTGATGGTAATGTTATTGGAGTGACAACTACCTGTCGAATAGGCTTGTTGAATCATAAAAAAAATTGGTAGTTCTAGTATTCTATTGTTAGTTCCTTCCATGACAGAGAACTCTAGAGGTGTAGGCCTATCCTAGGGCATCCTAAGACAAAGAGTGGATGCTCTACATGTGCAAGTACAATCAACAATTGATGAAAGATTTGAATGTGCACATGGGATGAATGACCAAGTATTGTTGAGCTTTGCAAATGGGTATAACCCCACGGGTTAGGATGGAAAATATATGATCAATGTGCCCATTTGAATATTGTGTGTGAATTATTTGAGCCAAATAATGAGGCTAATTATTGTCTCTATTTCATGATAGTTTTAAACACTTTGTTAATACTATGTTTCATTTTCATCAGGACATTTGTGAACATATGTTTACCTAAACCAATGATTAACTTATGGGTAGATAGTATGTCATCTTTTGCCAATATTATATATATGATGTAGTATTTCATATAATTATTAGAATGTGTGTTCTTATATTTTAATTTAATTTGATAATGCTTATTTGCAAATATCTCTGCATTATAACTAATTAGTTAGCAATGAAGCTGAAGATGATTGGAAGAATTCAAAGATGAACGTTGAAGATAGCCAATAGCATTCAAGGAGAAAAGAACGTTGAGGTTTAGCCATGGTGGAGAAAAATCATAATGGTACCAAAGGATATGACTATGAGTATGGAGGAGCTATGAAGATTTACTGCATTCTTTGCATTTATTATTATGTCAAGTGGTTGTTTAGACTTTATTATTCCCACCTTGAGCCGTTATCTTTTCTTCCCACCTTGAGCTATTATTTTCCTTCTTTCTCTCCTATGGATTTATAGTTAGGTTGTTTACTTTTTTGTTTTAAAATAAGCATTGATCTTCTATATATAGGGATTAGACCAAGTGTGTTAGTTTAGTTAGAAGAAGAAAGTTTATGAAAACAAATTGTTAACTTTTGCAGTGAGTTGTTTTTACAATTCTATGTATTGTTCCCATGTAATGAATTTTTGAAATGTAATGAAATAGTTTTTGGCTTCTATCCTATGTTAGTAGATTAGTAGAAGCCAACCAAGGGGCCCACTTGTGAGGTGGATTAGATTAGAATAGTATAGATTTATTTCCAAGCATTTTTAATATTGCAAGTAGAAGTTGTAAGTTCCTTCTTGTAGCATTATACTTTGTGAATGTTCCTGCAACATCTGTATGAATTGTTATAGTAGATGAACTGAGTTGGAATATACGTTAGCATTTTAATGCATTTCTAGTATTTGTAAAGAGTTAAGCATGTTAGTTTCTTGCAGCAATAGTGTAGGTTCTTTTCCTTGCATTTTACTTTCCTGTAGCATAAGCATAATGACTCATTAAGAGACCTAGTGCACATATTGTACCGACCATTTCAAGTATACATCCCTGGGTTGACAAGATTAAATGCACTTCATAGTGGAAAAAATAGTCCTTAGATTGAATACATTATTCCTAAGCATGGCCTAGAGCATGATTATTATACACCTATTGTGAGGTAGACCACCAATGCCTCATGACTGTGCTCTCATAGGCATTCATCCAAAATGTGGAATCATAAATTTAGCTTGCATACCATTTTAGCTGAATATCCCAAATTGACACAACCATCTTCAAAATACTTCCATACAGGTTCAATTTCCTATTTCATTTATCATCGTGGACATCAATTGTAAATTTTTACTAGTGACAAAATGAAGAATTTGGTAGAACAAATTGTAAAAATCATAAGTGCACCATATGTAGATCTCTCACTTAAAATGTCTTCTCTCCATTCTAGTTGTGATAGGAATGAGGTATTGGACTGTTTGATAAAGTGTCATGTGAGTAGTTATTTCAAATGCAAGGTTAAATTTTAGGAAAGTGTGCAAAGTTAATAAAGTTTTATCCTACCACCTCTTACATTTTCTCCAACTTGGTTGAGGTCTCCATGCACGTAGACACACCCTAAATCTCCTTTTGATCTGTGGGTGTGATAGAGGGCCACACCACTCTACCCACTCACAATCAAGAATGAAACAATATGAAGATAGAGATGACAAAAATGCTTCATAAAGCTTCCATTAATACTTGAAAATTCACTACAAGAGCTTACACTTGAAGAGCTTCTATTTTTCGAACTTCATTACAAATGATAATAAGCCTTGCTTAAATAGACACTTCTAACCCAAGACATTACAAACACAACCAATGTGGGATAAAAGGTAAATACAACTATCTTTAAATAAATATTAAATTCCCACCCAAATACAACTAAGCACCCAACAAATATTAAATACATGATTTATCCAAAACCTTCTAGAATTTCCACCTACACACCTCGATTAATGTAATGACAACTATTTTTTTTTTCTATTTATGCCACCTATGCACCTCGAAAATAGAAATTCCTCTTTTTTTCTTTGTCTCATTTTTTCCTTTTTATTTATTTATTATTTCTCCTCTAATTTTCATCACTTTCTCTCTCCTCCAATTTTTTTTATTTTTATTTTTTATTTTTTTCTCCAATAATTTTTTCATGCAAGATGCTCCTGCATCAGACTCCCCCGGTAGATAGAAAAGTGTGTCCCACACTTTGACGCCAAAAGAAAGATCTACCACCATCTTCATCTTCACCAAAGGCTTCCACCTCAACGGGGACAACAAAACCACCATGCAAATCTTCCACATCTGCATTACTCTATCAAACACTCGAATCTCAACCATCCAATCAGCATGCTCACCCTCAGAAACAAACTAAACATAATGCTTCATTACCAAACTTCCATTCACATCAACAACTAGTGAATCCACACCAGCAGCAACAAACCCCACATCAGCAACAACAAACTCCATATCAGCACCAACATGTAGATCTCCATCAATACATGCCAAACTCTCAATACCAGCAATCTCATTGCTCACAACAAGATGCTCTGCAATACATAACTCACCTCCAACAACTGGATCATCCACGATCAAGTGCTCTATGGTCTCCATGTCAGACTCAACCAACTGATCATGAAAACCAACCTCTGTCCCAACATCAGCAAGGTTAGGAATATCCTCAGCAACAACCTCTATTTTCTCTACAGGTTCTGCATCAGACTCCACAAACTGATCAGCAAAACCATCATCTTCCACCTCAACCTTGTGATGCCATCTTCTCTCACGAACCTCCTTAACTTGATCAGCCAATCTATCATCCAACCGAGAAATCATCTTAGAAAAATTCCTCTCCACTATATTATGGATTTTCGCAATCATCTTAGGGTCCAATCCTCTTGGAGCCATCTTCCAAGATCTTCGTAAACCCTCTACAACAAATCCTTCCCACGCTCCTTATGACAACCAAATTGTTTGCAAGTCAGATCGCAACCTGCCACCTCGCACGAACAATCAGGAACCACATCACAAGTCTAGGATAATGGATTTGCAATCCACCAACTGTGATAAACTTTGCCCAACCATTCCTGGTACAAACTGCCTCACACTTCGGCGATCTGCTTGTACACTCAGGAACTCCTGCTCTGATACCACTGATAGAGGGCCACACCACTCTACCCACTCACAACCAAGAATGAAACAATATGAAGATAGAGATTACAAAAATGCTTCATAAAGCTTCCATTAATACTTGAAAATTCACTACAAGAGCTTATACTTGAAGAGCTTCTATTTTTCGAACTTCATTACAAATGATAATAAGCTTTGCTTAAATAGGCACTTCTAACCCAAGACATTACAAACACAACCAATGTGGGATAAAAGGTAAATACAACTATCTTTAAATAAATATTAAATTCCCACCCAAATACAACTAAGCACCCAACAAATATTAAATACATGATTTATCCAAAACCTTCTAGAATTTCCACCTACACACCTCGATTAATGTAATGACAACTATTTTTTTTTTTCTATTTATCCCACCTATGCACCTCGAAAATAGAAATTCCTCTTTTTTTATTTTTCTCCTTTTCCCCTTTTTATTTATTTATTATTTCTCCTCTAATTTTTGTCACTTTCTCTCTCCTCCAATATTTTTATTTTTTTTCTCCAATAATTTTTTCATGCAAGATGCTCCTGCATCAGGGTGATGCAGGAGCATCCAGAGGTATTAGGGCAATCCTGTGTCAACCAAAAAAAATGTACTTAGACTTAGTTTCTGTTTCATGTGTTTTCATTTTTGGATACCCATTTGGGTCAAATAAAAGTTCCAACTCTCACAGTTCCACTATCAGTGTTCTAGGATAGAGTATTTGAACACCTTGGGATGCATGTAAATGCCAAAAAAATAGGAGTATGTAATTGAGCCATCATTTTGGTGAACAAGAAGGTGTAAATTGGCCAGATGAATGTAATTGTAATTTAGAGCATTCCAGAAAAAGAATTAGGTCAAAAGGCCCCATGGTTTGAAAGTTATTGCAATTTTTCAATTTCTAGAGACCTCCTAAGAATGCTTCAAAGTCAGGTTAGGGGCATTAAATGACCTCAAACAGGGCCAAAAAATGGGGGATGAGCGAAGCTAGTCCATAGGCTATAGAGCGCTTTGAGAGCTTTCCGAAAATGTAAACGATTCATCAATCGGAGCTACGGTTCAAAAGTTATGCCTCTCGAAAGTTCGGTTACCATTTTTGGATTCTTCTAATTTTGTGCCGACTTCTAATGCAACTTCTAGAACCTTCTATTTGGTTAGTGGATGCCAATTAGCACTTGCTAGAATGTATTCCTAATGCTTAACCCTTCGGGGTCTATTTAAGAACATTTCTGGCATTGTAAAAGGTAGTTCGGAGTGGAGTTTGAGAGGAGGTACTGGGAGAAGAATTTATCTCCTGATTTATGCTATTGTAAGCCCATAGGGCATGTTTTGAAGTATATTTTCTCTGTACTAAATGTAATAACATATTTACACAGTTAATACAATTTTTCCTTTCCTGTGGTGTCCATTTTGTGCTTGGGTTGTGTCCCCATCAGTGGGCTAGAGGACAAGCTTTAAATCAACATTTTAATATCTTTTAAAGCATAATTGAAGTCATTGAAACAATATGGACCTTATTGGAGATTCAAATAATACCTAACAACATTACATCAAAAATTTAAAAAGAAAATCATGACTTAAGTCTTAAGAAAAATAAGGACTACACTGGTGCAATGATCACATCCTTTGGATCACATTGTCTACCACTTGAACATACAAAATTTCTCAAATAAGGCCAAACATAACTTTTGTATATTTGTTTTGAATTAAACAATATATATTTAATACATAGATCATAAATATATTTGGAGTTGCATAATGTTGCTTTTCACTAAACCATTGGATGACATACTTCGAGGCAAACATATCACAGAAAATTATTTGTGTTGATTAAGTCCATTGGCAATGACATGTATTAGGTTCATATAGAAGGTCCTCAAATAACTACAACAATTTAGAAATAAATACTTACTTTCATGATCAAGAGCAATGCTCCTTATGTGAAAGCAAGATAGAAACTTCGAATTAGTGTACTATGATTTGAACTCTGGAAGAATGTATATTCCATCTCTGAGTTAGTATGTTGTAACAAGGCTCATTGATAAGATGCAGCAACCATGTTGACAAACAAGGAATCTTGCCCTCTTCAAAATAGTTCCATCTACATCAACACCTCATTAAGAAAGTATAAAAATGTCTTTGCCCTAGTGAATGAACACAGATCAAACTAATATTCAATAGAGGTCAATTGAAATTAGATCACATGTAATGCCCCACCAAGGGATCCAAAGAATTAACCTAAAATTTTTACTAAGTTTAGTAGCATTTTTTTTTTCATGAAAGTAAATACCACATATAACTTCTGCACAGTAACAGAAGCAATAGTAATGTCCATCTAAAAGTAAACATAACATATATAATCAGATTACATTCTTTAAGATCCCCTAACGTTGGATTACATCTAGAAACATTTAACATACATGAATCCATCTAGTACAACATCCACATGAAATAATAATGATAAGTCCAATGTTTATACATTACATTTCAAATACTCAATCATCCACTGTACATGTCATAGGGTATGACAAGCTCAAAAGAATATACATACATAAAATAAGGTACATAATCCTATTCTAATCCATGATACATCAAAGTAAATATAATCACATGATATTCATGATACATCATCATAGAAGACATATACATCCATCATAAAGATCAACATAATAAACTATGTGCACGATTCCTCCCAACCGTTAATAGCATCATTAGACCATCGTGGATCCTAGCCATCCCTCTGTGCGTAACATTCCAAATCACCGAAGAGATCATCAGTATTAATTTAATAGGAATGTCACTCCTAATATATACAACATCATATGTAGAAAGTAATCTAACATGCAAATAAAAACATAAGATATCATTATCTAACATATGCTAATCATCAATGAAAAGGATACATATCCACCATCATGAAGGATGCATTAGCCACGATGTCTCAATGAATCTCAAATGATAAGAGTGGAAAATACACTACCACCCAACCATGTGGTACCTAAGTGGTCCACTCCCACCGTGCTAAGGAGATAATCTCAAGTCCCAAACGGGCTAACAAAATACATAGCACAAATCTCTATAAGTCCAGGAATCCTAAAAGTATACTAACTCAAAGGTTCCAAACACAAAATTTGACATCTAATCCCAGAGGCACACAATGACATGTAGGAACCTACTATGAAAGTGGGAAAGTGTCATCACATTTATCACATACAAGTTACCCTGGCAGTTAGCTAAACTCCACGAGTCCATACTGATCTCATGCGGCCACTAGTATCCTCTCATACTGACGAGGTATACTACAGAATGCAAGGTCGCAACCATGCGTTCTCACTACTCCCATCCTAGCCTGTATAAGCACTCAAGGCATGGGCGAGAACAAAACACTTATCTTTTTAGGTTCATTTAGTTAGTATTAGGTGTGAATGTTATCAATTATTAATCCAACTTACAATGAGTTACCCTGGTAGCCTCTTAGGGCCTCGGCCCCCATTGCAAGCCACTTCCCGTCACTACATGTAGATATCCTACCCTAATGCTCATGGAATCATAAATCTCAAAATCACAAAAGATAATCCATAATAAAATCATCAAATATGCATAAAAGCATCAAATCTCCATGAGCAAACATCCATAGAAAATCATGATCACAACAGCTCTCTATTGGCAACTGAAGTATCACTGATAATCAAAGTATCCAATGGTTCTCAATAACCAAAATATATCTCAATCATACTGATCGAAGACTCCAAAAATGGTTGAGTCAAATATGTCACAACATGACATCATCAAAAATAAATTCACATTACAGTCCCATCATGGCAACTAGAAAATAACCAAGGATAATTGATCGTTGACCAAAAATAATGGTTAAGTCAAGTGTCTCGTACATAAGAATTCTCAACTATAACAATTAGTAATCACATCCAATACATAGAGCATTCCATCACATAACCATGGTTGGGTTTATAAAGATTGAGATTAAAACATCATCATGACATCACAATCACATAACTCTCAAGCCTTTGGTAGATGTCCTATAACTGGTCAACACTAGTCAACCCAAAACCCAAAACAATAGCATAAAGAATACACAATGCAAACACATGTTTTGGTTTTGCTAAATTAAAATTTGAATTTAAATGCAAAAGTCTCGGTTTACATTTCCAAGTTTAGAGAAAGAATTTGGAGGAACATTTATACGTTTTGAATGAATACAAATCCATTCTTCAATTATAATTTTAATCCAAACGTCCCCCACCAATCTAACAATCAAATTTAATAAACTTAATAAAACAATTAATTTAAACCATGAGCCTTTGATAGAGATCAATTATCAATTATACAATTAGAAAACAAATTATTAATAATCATATTTACATATTATATACATACTTATATATATATTTATATTAAAATATATACATATAAATACATATATGAATATATAAATTATTTTACCATTAAACAAAATCGAATTAAGAAATTCGATTAATGCCAAAAATTTTAATAACAATTAAAATCGAATATGGCAAATGTTTTTTTTTAAACACATATTTATATAACATAACTGCCGGTACATAGGACCCTGCGGTTGCAGGGCCTGCGACGTTAGTGGTACTGCGTACCACTGCCGTTGCAGTACCTACGACGGTGGTAAACTGCGATCTCGTCCCCCCCCCCCCAACTTAATGTATAAAATCTTTATAATTTTTTTAAAAATCGCTTACGCGATTCCCATTTGCAATTTGGTTTAAAATGTTTCTTAAAACGTTTTCGCCCATGGGTATGTTATCCGATTTTTTAACAAATATATATATATATATATATATATATATATATAAAGGTATGCATATATGTATGTATGTATGTATGTATGTATGTATAAAAATATATGCAGAATTAAAAATATCACAGTATATGAGCATATATATATATATATATATGTATGTATAAGAAAATTGACAATATATGAATACAAACTTCAATTTTTAGAATTTCTCCATAGACCTTTGATCTCCAAAATTTCCAATAATTAATCTAATGGGTTTGACTATGAATCTCAACCCTAGCCCCGTGTTCTTTTTAAATCTATGCATATAAAATTCTCAAATAAATTAATCTACCCATATTGAGAATGCACAAATAAAATATGAAATTCCTCAGAAGACATATGGAAGACACGAAGAAGACAGGGAATGCATGATGCAGAAATAGCATAAGTAAAACCACAAGAATCTACCCAGATTCTGATGCTAAATCGCTCTTCTTTAGAAAAACCCACAGAGCAAGCTCTTTCCTTCTTCAGAATTCTCGAGTCCTCCAATGCTCCAATTGCACTCCCAACGCTATGTCTAAGCTTCTAGGAATGCCTGAATATAAAGAGCTTTCAGGAAACATCTAGAATGCTTCTAGAAATAGCTGGAAGGTGTCACCAACTAAGCATGGATCTTTTCCAACCTTCAAGATGAGCCATAGGGTTGTAGACACCATGTGCTTAATTGATGCACTAACCCCCATGTTGTTGACACTTGAGAAATAGAAAAGTGTGTTAACTCCCATGCAAGCTTATAACTCCAATTCACTTTTTATATAATTTCTATTTAAATATTTATAACTTTCATTTTAATTCTTATAACTTTTATTATTATTATTTATTTATTACTTTATTATTATTTTATTATTATTATTAATTTTAAATTTTCTAATTTTCTTTTATTTATTTCTTTTTCTTCAATTGATTCCCATTTAATTAATTATAATCAAAATATCAAATAACATGATATTTTATATTAATTTTCTCAAATAGTTAATTTATTAATTAAATCTATTTATTAAGACTTAATTAATTAAAAATTCACCATAGACCTCCAAGATAAAATATAAAAACCCATCATAGAGAAAATCACACAAACTTAGTCTAAAGGGTTAAAAATCACGAATTATGTCATCCAACACATTCGGTGGGTAAAATATCTAGATACTTGTCCTACCTCACTAGGACAATTGGCTTAAAGGTTTGGGATTTGGACTTGAGAATTTATCTGCCTTCTCTTATCATTGAGATAGTATAATAGGGTACTCTCATCCTGGCAATTCAGGAAAGTCGATACCCGATACTTGCAACCTGCAAAAAAACCATGCATGTACATACAATATATAATGCTAAGCTAAACAGACAATGGCAGGAAGTGGTGCATCATGTAGATCCCGACTAAGCAGGTGACTACGACTCCCTTCCTTAACCACATCAGAAATGCCATACAATAAGAAAACACACACACCATACACATGCAAGTATGGGGTAAGTATCCATAATAAAACACATGAGATAATAACCATCAACTAATCGTCAACAATAACTGAAAACAATATAATGATCATCATGTATGCATGAAATGTAAAGTTTAAATGATCTCATCACATAACCTCTGAATCCATAACATAATGTCTGATAGTCTCAAAACAATACCACTAATCCATCAACATAAAACTAGTCCATCATAGTCTGATAACAATAGCAACAATATGTCCAGAAAAGATGTGAACGAGGGTAGGCACTACATCACAAAAATTAATCAGGAATCAATACTCTTATTTCAATACTTAGTTATGCCAATGGAGGAAGTGGTAACCCAATGATTGAAAATGTCTAAATTACCATATAGAAAGGGCACAAGTAAAATGTTGTGCATCTCTTCTTCAAAATTATACATATATGTTGTATTGAAATTACAAGTCAACAAGAACATAAGTACAAATTTATTGATGAATCCCACCCATTGTAATCATTGTCACACATTTAGAATCTACCATCAATTAGCATAAAAAAATAGAACTACATTTTCTTTGACTTGCCAAATTTGACCCTGCCCTTACAAGGTTGTGATAAATAATGTAACTCCTAAGGAAAGCATTTTCCATAATCCAAATTTTATGTCCATGTAAAGAAATGCATAATATACTAAGGAAATAACTTGTAAAGGAAAACATGAGAATTTTAAGTAAGAAATATTCCTCAAACAAAGCACTGATACATTTAAAGAGCAAGTTGGGCATATAACTTAAAATTTAAAACATAGAATACCTTGACATGAGACTCAAGCGAAAGACAAATAGAAGATGACACAAGGACAATAGAAAGAATTCAATGGGCTTCAACCCTTGTTTCATCAACTAGAAGTGCCATAGCTTGCAATAATTAATGAAATAGAGCCTCTAGAAAAGCATGGACAAGATAGATCCTATGTTTTGAGAACCCTTGTGCCTCAAATGCTAAAAAAAGAAAAGCCCAAAAAATTGAGCAATTATCTAGTGATGCTGGCAATAACTAGGAATATAAGGAACGAAGACATGCCTTATTATAATATGAATGATTTTGTATAGATGATATGATATGTGCAAGAAGATACGTTTCTGCAATTTTTGTTCTGGCTAGGACAATGGTTGTAGAAAGATTCTCCAATGAGATAGCCATCATGTCAAGAATTGGACCAACATCACCAACCTGAAAACCCAAAATTTAATCAAAGATGTCATGGTAGGTTCATGTAGAGAAAAATTGCAAGATGTTATTGTGATGAAACTCCTTTATGATCTAACATCTATGTTTGGCTAGGAAAAATCCACTTTCCTTGTTTATAGGTATTTTTTATTCTTTCTGATAATTTCTTGGCACCTCTTTAGGATTGTATCTAAACAAGTTGAACTTTGTAATTATATTGACCAACTCTACATATTATTTGATATTTAATACTAATTTCATATGTGTCTAACAACATGTGCATTCAAGAAAGGAAATGAATTATTAAATTTATCACCTTTTTTACAAATTGCACTAGACACTCTTCAATTGTAGCTTGAAAAGACTTGTTCCAATTGTTTATATCATCACTAAGATTGAAGCCTCGTAAGTAAAATTCATGCTCTTGTACAAATGCCTTGCTAGATCAAACATGGCACCAACCATTACTACATAAGCTTGTGATTTTGACTATTGTGCAAGGATAGTAGAAATTTCACTGATATTAATCTGTATTTGAGGTCGGTGCACCACATTCTTGTGATCAATATGATTAATGAGTATAGAAAATAGAAAATGAGTAGAATGGCTTGCAAATTGACCAACAGAAAAGCATGAAATATCATAAAATATTAAAATGAAAAGGTGAACTTGGCATTTGGAAATAATAATTGAAATATTCACTTATAAATTATAATTTAACCAAAGTACTTTGAAAGAAAAATTTAAAATTCAAATCAATAGATATCATATATAAACCTAGAGATGTAGCCAATGAAGTTCGACTTTTGCATATTGTAATTTGCAACAAGGATTATGAATTGTGAAATTATAAATGTTACCTACTTTCTCCATTAAGTGTTGCATGTCATATAGTACACATAGTGTGAGTCCATTCTAAAGGGACCAATGTTTTCCACTATAAAAAAAAAAATGAAACATAGTTTCAAGTACATGACATATTGTGGTGGCCTCCTTTGCTAATTTGGTCATGTTTTGAAGACAAATCTTTGACCAGACTTTAGGATCCTCTACTTCCTCCCTATAATATTATTCAACATATCACCACACTCAAAATAAATAATGAGAATAATTCATGAGAACACTGTGAAACAATAGAATTTATAAGCACATGAATTATGGTGTATTCATATACCCTAGAAGATTTATTTCGCCCTTTAAGTGTACTAGCTCCTACATATCAGGTCAATTTGTATGACAAGATTCATTTAAAAATTAAAAAAATATATCATGAATCAAAGTATACTTTAGAATGATCTAATATCATTTGTTTCTATAGAACAAGATCTAGTATGCAAAAAACATTAACAATAAAGTAAACATTCACAAACCAAAACTAAATTCACATATATGCTTAGACAAAGAAAAAAAACAAGAGATGCAAACCTCAAAGGATGAAGCACTTCATTTGCTTTCTTGATTTTGTAGATGTGTCCTTTGATGTGGATGTATGCTCAAGATGCTCAAAGCTGCTTCAATGGAGGTGGGTAATGGCAAATTGGTAGCTTTGTGAGCTCTCAATTTGGCATTATAAGGGTAAGATTGATGGCTTTGGTTCTCAAAATAGCATGGTAACTTTAGCTCAAAGATTGTTGATTGAAATGGCTTGGGAGGGGATTCAATTTATAGGCTAAGGACTTGAGGGATGGAGGGCTAAGATGCAAGGAGAGATGAAGGCTTAAGGAGGGCTAGGATGCACTCAAAGGAGAGCACATGGATTGTGCTTGTTTAGCACCAATGGGAAGGTGACACTTGTCACAAGGAGGATGAGTGTGAGAGGGTAGGGTAAAGGGTTGGTTAAAGGCATGATGAGTGGGGTTGAGTATGTAAGAGAGATGTAAGAGGAATGAGTGTGGAAGAGGGAAGAGTGTGGAAGATGGATGTAAGAGTCATGAGTGGGCTTGTAAGAGTCTTTTATGGTTTGTAAGAGCACTCATGACTTGGTGGTTGGGATTTTTGAGGGGAGACTTCGGTTTGGATTAGGAAAGTCTTAAACTTGTTTAAGGAATGTGACAACATTAGGGGGTGGATTAGGCTTGGGTTTAGGATTAGATTAGAGATGTTAGAGATGTGCAAGTGGATGACATTAATGAGGTTGGGTGAGTTAGTGGCTAAGCTAGGTTAGTATGGGTAGATGGGGTGGATAAGGCTAAATGGAGGATTAGGGATAGGTTAGGGGTTTTTGGATTTGAGGATTTTATTTATCAAATAGATTTATTTAATAAATGGGGATTTTTGGAATTAGATAGAAGAATATGATTTAATTGATAAATAATAGGTTTATTTGATTGATCAATTAGGACTATAGATGATTAATTAAATTAATTAGCTAGGGGATGGCAAAGGATTAATTAAATAAGAATTTAATTAATGATGCCTTTAGAGATAACTAAATAGGATTACTAAAGCGGTGTAATCAAATTTAGGTGTCTACAATTTTCACTATTCAAATTCTTCTTCATGTCTCCCAATTTACAACAAAATTTATCAAACGTAGTCATTAAATGAGAAAATGGAAAATATTAGACTAACTAGTCAAAAAATCATAAACTAGCATTTTAGTCTCTTCCTCCCATGATTTCCATTTCTTCATCTACAAAGGTACTCTAATAGTTAACCATGACCACAAATATCTTTTGCATATAACAATAAGAGGAGGAAATCCTAGTGACTCATACCTTTTCCCATCCTAGTGTCATAATTACAATGCAAGACAAGACATGAGAAACTGCCAATACAAAAATGAAGATATTAGTTGATGGAGTCCATCTTGTGATATAAGAGGAACCTTCCCCTGCATCAAAATAAAAAAGGACAAGATCATTTAATTTTCCTTCCATTAGAAAAATAGCTCCATTCGATATGAATATACAAGAAAAAAATTCTACCTTTGAAGCACAATGACCAGTTGCAACCTCATCTTTTGCCAAGCTCCAGCTTAATGGTGTTTCATGAGAAGCTATGAACATGAGCTCTCTATGTATTGAAAATTTTTTAGTCTCCTTAACACTACTATCTTCTTCCAAGGCCTCCTCCTTTGGACATGGAAGGAAAGAGTCCCCCAAGCTCTCAGATATACAAATCTCTGCAATTCTTGTTTGCCCAACAGTAAACAAAAGTGAGATAAATACTAATAGCGTCAATTCCACAAGCAATTCAGAAGAAATCAAGATAAATACTTTAATTATTTTATATACATTGGATCATTTTTTCTAATATCTCTCTCTTATTTATATGATGAATCATAGAATGTGATCCAAGACATTGATGCAAAAATAACAATGCAATCAAACAAGATTGTAGATAAATAGAAATAATAGAATATATTAGAGAGGAATAATTTGAGGCAATCCCATAGAAAGCCATTCTTTCAAATACTTCATACACTACAAGTAAATTTCATAAATCAGTGAGTTTGACTATGGTGTCCTTCTGCATTTCCTAAATCCAAGAGATTCACATAGTTAGTTGTCATGCAATCATAGGTTAATGTTGAGGTTCAATTGGTTTCAAGAATAGTTTAATATTCTCTACTAATCAGGGCCAACCATGTGAAGGTGGAAACTCATTTGGCCCCACTCCCCTAACATCTAAATTCTTCGTTAATATCTAAAATTCATTCATTCTATTAATAAAACATAACATTCATGAATTATCACATGATAACATTTATTAACACATACATTTCATTAGAATCTTCACATTAACATTAAAACATAAGATTCATTAGAATATTCACATGAACACTCAATAGAATATAAATAAAACATCTAGACATAAAAATCAATCATTATCAAATAAGTTACATAAGTTCACATGAATCATTTCTTTTTTCTTTTTCTTTTTTCTTTTATTGTCTTTCCCTATATTGTTGCAGAGGCATATCCATGTTGTCATCAATATTTCTTCTCACCTATGGACATGCACTCACTGTCCTTTGCAAACGAAAGTCCTCTGCAATAACAAATAAAAGGGTTAAATTTAAAAAGTTGAGACTTTAAAGATTTTAAAGAACATTGTAGTGCTCTTTACCTTGTCCAACCACATCATCGTGTCTGCTGACTTGGGCCTCAACATGCTCATTAGGAACAACCCCTACATCCGCTACAATTGTAATACAAGATGTTTTCTTAATCCCAACACATATTATACTTAAATTGGTATTACTACACCAAATTCAATTTAAAATGTTTACTTGTATTAATAATTCAAAAATAAAAAATCAAATAGAAAATATATACCTTGAGTACTTGGATCCACATTTAAATCACTGCCTCCATGGTGCTCATCTAATGTATCAAGATTGGCAGGCTACAATCCAATGTAAATATTTAGTTCAACAGTGTTCTCCAAGAAGTTAGTGGTTACTGAGCAGAACAGTGTTGTCCAAGCAGTCAGTGCTCACCGAGTCATCAAAACAACTTAGTGTTTACCAAGTGATCAAGGTAAAGAAAGAACTTAGTGTTTATTGAGTGATCAAGGTAAACAAAGAACTTAGTGTTTACTGAGTGACCAAGGTAAATGAAGGTATCAGTATTTACCAAGTAAAGAAGGTTATCAATGGATTCAATTTTTACCGAGTGACAAAGTATTCACCGAGTCACCAATGGTTACCGAGTTCCAAGCTACTTAGAATGATTAGTATGGACCGTGCCTCTACTCTTACTAAGTGCATGATGATGTAGTGTATTGTAGTGGATGCTGAGTGTCAGAAGGTCACCGAGTCAGTTTGTGGAACCCCAGTTTTCCACCATCTGGCCGACTCAGTAATATTTGTTTACTTGTGTTTGGCCGACCTTGCCAGTGTAAATATTGGAATGATATATATCATTTGAAATAATGAAATGTTGAATATAGTTTATTGTGATGTGTTGCAATAATTTGAGAAGAGGGAAAGCGAATCACTAGTAGAACAGAGGAATACAACAAGGTCAACATTGATGCAGAAAAGATATATTTGTCACATCAGGTGATCAGAGCACAAGGATCTTATCAACAATCAGTTGCAATCAGATTCACTACTTCATCCTAACAGGTGAATCAGTTTTCTAAATCCTTTAACTAGGTAGACTTAACAGTCTTTTGTAAATCTCCTAACAGAGTGCATACTTCAATGTATGTTTGTAAATCCTTTAACAAGGTGGATCTAGCAATCCTATTTGCTCCTAACAGGGCAGATCATCAGAAGTGATCATTGTAAGCCTTAACTGACCAACTTTATACTGCAGTATTGAAGTTTTGTGGGTATCATCCCCACCCTAGTTTTACTTTCTAATTGAAAGGTTTCTGGGTCACCAAATCTGTGTGTTCATGTGTTAGAGATACTTATCTTTTCATGCATACAATAGATTAGATGGATGAATGGTAAAATATTATTATGCAAAAATTGAATTAAAGTTTTAGAGTTACTGATTCACCCCTCCCCTCTCAGTAACCTTGTTAATCTTGATTATTTCCAACAATTGGTATCAGAGCTTTGTGGTTAATAGGACAAAATTTTAACAGCTTGAGAAAAGATCAAGGACAATGGAGATATTCAAACTTGACAAATCTATTGAGAATGAAAAACTAGATCTGGAAATGGCCATGACTCAATTCAATGAAGCAAAGGAGCATCTTTCTCAATCCCTGAAAAGAAGGAAGGAACTTGCAAGACAAATGAATGATTATCAGTATATTGAAGAAAGGATTGAAGACCTTTTACCGTCATGCAATTCAAATGAAGCTAATGAAGCAATCAAGGAACTCCTAGCAAAGAATGGTTCTCTGCAGGAAGAAGTAAGAAAGCTCAAAAGAGAACAAGAAGTCCAATCCATCAGGTCATGTGAAGTTTTAGAACAGAGAAACAAGGCAAATGAAGACTTAGAGGTAAGAAATAATCTATCCCTTCAGCATGAAGATCTTATAGGACAACTATCTAATGCAAATGAAGAAATTATGATTCTAAGATCTGAGAATGAAAGTTTGAGAAATGCTTTAATCACTGAAAGACAAATCAATGCAAGTTTGCAAAGTGATATGAGATCTGAAAGACAAAAAAATGAAAGTTTAAAAAATGACTTAAATGTTGAAAAACAAGTCAATGAAAGGATGATAAAATCTCAAGCAGATATGGATAAATTGAATTTGCAAAATGAGTAGAATCTTCATAGACAAAAAGGTAAAGCAGGCCTTGGATACAATGAAGAAGGTGAATCTTCCAAATAGGGTACCCAAAAGAATCAAAAACCTACTCGCAATCACTATGGAAAGTTAGGTCATACATCTAATAAATGTTGGAGCAATGGTAAAAGAAAATTCAATGGTAAATGCCACAATTGCAATCAACATGGTCACAAAGCAAATGAATGCAAAGTGAAACCAAAGTTTGAGGGAAAATGTAACAAATGCAAGAAACAAGGTCACAAGGCATCTGAATGTAGATCTAAATCATTCAATCTAGCAGAATAATTTGTCAATGCATTATTTGGTTGGGACTACAATACTTGGTGCAAATGTCACTATTGTGGAGAATATGGACACATTGGAATAAACTGTGCAAGGCATCACCTAAGGAAGAAAGATACTACTATAAGATGTTATACATGTATCGAACTTGGTCATATATCCAAGAATTGCATGAATATAGAAGAATTGAAGATAAAAAGAAAGCCAGAGCTGACAACATTCGAAAGCAGATTAGACAATAGTGGATTCAAAAATCTACCGAGCCAAAAAATTCAAATAATGGCTATGTCACTCAAGAAGTGGGTGACTCCACCATTTCTAATTAGACTCATCAAGAAGGACCAAGGACTGCATCTTCAAGAAAAATCCTAAGCAGTTCCAGAATGTAGAAGTGCAAATGACAAATCGGTATTGTTCACTATGATGCATTTTACTGAGCAAGGTTGGTTTCAGACTTAACCGAGCTAGGTCGGTAATATGAAAGAGTTTTTGTTTGTATACCAAGTTGTAAGGTTTATTGAGTAAGTTGGTGACTCTCTAACAAACCCTAGGTCATCTCAGCTACCTTCATACCCGAGCATTAATGGCATATTTTTTTATCAAAAGGGCAAAAATTGATCTCATTTTTTCATCGCGAATTCAGAATATACAGAGCGAAGAGTTTCCAAGAGTGCGAAAGAGAGTTCAAACAATTTGAGGTGATTTTCCAGTGAATAATTTGTTTAACGAAATCATTCACTTACCAAGAAGCAATGGCATTCGCAAGCACCAGCAGCAACAAGGCAAAAAGAGGCTTCGAAATGCTTGTGAAGGGGGTAGAATGGAAAGCACCCAGCTTCAAGCTCATTCTTGCCATAGCTGAATCGCTCGACCCTCATGGAGCTCAATTGAAAATTCCACCAAAAGTACTTCTTATAAACAACATTCGTACTCATTTCAAATGCACTGTTCAAGAGATAGGGACACTAGATATGGATAATGCCCTAGCCAAGTTGTGTGTGGATGGAACCATCAAACCCGAATTCAAACATCTGGAAACCAAAGGTCTGACCCATATCCCTCATTTGCCAAGGAACTTCCAAATGAAATGGATAAGATACATTTTAAACCGTGTGCATAATGGTCAGTTGTGGTTAGAGCAACCCATCTTGATAATGAAGAAAATGATTCATAAGATCACGGGTTTGCCAATGTTAAGTAAATCAAAAACCACCAAAACCCTAAGTTGGGATGAACTCTAGAAGTTAACCCTAGCTGAATGGGATGGTAGAGGATTAAAAGATAACAATGTATCTGATGTAGAGTTGAGATTTAGACTCTATTTAATTGCATATAAAATGTATAGTTCCAGCAGATTGAACAACGTGCCCTGGGAGGCTGTAGATTTAGCCTATAAGGTTCTAAAGAAAAACATGGAGTTTGACCAAGCAGATGTGCTGCTTAAACAATTTAATAAAAACATGGACAGTATAAGGACCTCAAAAACCAATTCTTGTAAATTTGGTTCTTTGTTGGTTTGTTTATTTTTCTATGTACAGAAATTTTTCCCTTCAAAAGGTACAGTTGTATGGAGGAAAGATATTCCAGTTTTGTATCAAATAAATGAGTTTGTAGCAGAGATGGGTGAAAGTAGCAGAGATGGGTGAAAATTTTGATAGTATTATGGATAATTATTTTGAAGACTTCAAGGAAAGAATGAATAATAGATTCAGAATCCCTCCTAAGCTTGTTGAGGATTACAAAGATGACATGTGCTTCATGGTTGACTCTGACAAGGTATACATTCAGGCAGTTAGACCCTGAGTTGCATGGGTAAAACCTCTTCCTTATGAGGTAAATATTGATGAAACTAGAGAAATCATAGAGGCACTGGTAAATGAGCTAGTAGACCCAAGACAACCAATTTTTGGAACCTATGAAGAAGCTAAGGCTAAAATTGAGCTTGAAATCAAGCTACCATAGGCCATAAGCAAGGGCAAGAGGAAAATAGCAAAATTAAAAACTTCTACCGGATCTCTTATGCTCACCAAGGGAAAAGGTGAAGATGAAGAAGAAGAAGAAAGAGGAGAAGAAGAAGAAGGTGAAGAAGAAGGAGAAGAAGAATCTACAGAGGAACAACCAAAGAAGAAAGGCAAGGTAATCATTACCAAACCTAAGAAGAAGCCTACTGTAGTATTCACTAGAAGAACTAGGAAAGGTAAGCAGGAACCTATACTAGTTAGGCCTACACCCACATTTGAGAAAAGGCTCAAACAGTTGGAGGAAGGAGCTGGCATCACAAATTTCAAAGCATTGAAATTTGAAACTAGAACTGATGATGAGAAAATGCAGATTGAGGAATTGGTACTCAACAAGATGGGTAAATGGAAATACTCCCTAGACCAAATTGCCCCTCAAATCTCAAAAGAACTATTGGAGAGATTGCAACCGAGATGGGAGTTAGCCATCCAAATGGTAAAAGATATTTATGAGCAATCTCTGAAGAATCTCTGACCAAGTCTCACTGGAGCAGAAGTTAAAGCTGAAATGAAAAACCATGAAGGTAAAATGATGATCAGATTCCACACTTGTTTGATTTTGATTAAAGACATTGAACATGTTGTAAATGATGATACAAACATGTGGAAAAATATCTATCATCTACATAAGCCTAGTGTAGACCCAGTAGTAATCAAAGATGATGACAGCAATAGTGATGATGAGCTTGATAGCACTCCATCCGTTACAGTCTCACCAGGAGAGCTACATGCACTGATGGAAGATAAGGAGGAAGAAGAAAAGGAGGAAGAAGCTGAAGAGACAGATGACCCTGAGAAAATTGCAGCTACAGTAATTGCATCCCTTCCTCACTCTCCACCTAAAACTGTGATATCATCAAGGTTGGAGTCAGCTTCGACAGGTTTGGTCACAACTACATCAGATATATCATCTGCACCTGCAACATCTCAGCTCCAGGTATCATCAATGGAAGTGTCTACCACTTCATCTACTAAACTATAGGCAACTCCTTCAGTTACCGAGTCATCCACTGCAACAGTCACCACATCAGAAGTATCTATTACTTCTACAGTACGTACAGTAAGTTTTCCAGTTTTCTCTCCAATTTTGTCAACTTCAGCTACATTAGCACCAATTTTTACATCAGTGAGCTCTTCAATTGTAAATATTCTGGTATGCACATCAATTTTGGGAAGTATACCAATTTTGGATACATTTAGCCCCTCTCTCAATCTTCCTTTAGTTGGTCCTATTCCAGTTTTGACAACCAGTCCAACCTCATCAACCATTGTCTCTTTTTCAAAAGGCAAAGATGTTAGTACAGCAGAAAAACCAAAGACTCCATTAAAACTTCTGCTTACAGGCAAGATAATTGATGAGGATGTAGACTTGGTTACTGAAATTGTCATTCCAAAGATAGATACAGACACTGCTTCAGTTGATGAACTAAGATTGCTCAATTAGTGCATTGAACTGAAGGCAAAGAAAAAACAACTAAGGAATGAGAGAGATAGAGAATTTAAAATTATTGATGAAGCGAAAAATATAATAGCAGAGGCTATAGGTGTTGATGTTGATACTTCTCAACACATTTTGCTACAATTAGAAGAGGCAGTAAATAAATTCAATGAGGACACCTCCGATCAAGAAAAATTGATAGAGAAGGCAGAAAAGAAGTTTGATCATAAGGTGCTTGAGCACATTGCTCAACACATAGCAATAAAACAGGTTGAATTAACCACAGTTTTGGCCAACATTGAAAATTATTTTAATAATTTAACATCTCTTTTTGCTAAGCTTTGTGATGTTACCAAATATTCCTAGGAAATAAGAGAACAATTGAATAAAATAGATGAGGATCTAAAGGAAAGCACACAAAACCTGAAGCTTGACCCCAGTTCAACCTCATCTCATCACCTCAAAATCAAATTTTTGTCAGAAAAACAAGTAGAATTGCTAAGAGAAGAGTCAAGGATCTGATCTACATTGTTAGATATTCATAATATGATCCTTCCCATCATGGACACAATGCAAAAGCACATTGCTCATTCAAAAACATTGATCCATGACAACAATTTCTCCATTGCAAACCATGTGATTGAACTCTCTATAGAAGTTCAGATAGCTCTATCCACATGCAAAATCTTGCAAGAGAATTGGGACAAGACTCTGCAACTCATTCTTCAGGTACATTCAGAGTTTATCTCACATTTTGGTATTTCCATGTAAATACATTCTTTTTATTCTTTGGCATTATTGTCAAAAATGAGGAGAAAGAGATACTCAGAAAGAGTTATTGGTGAGATAAATGTACAAAACAGACAAAGGGATACTGTAAATAAAAGTCATATAACTCAGGTAAATACCTTGTATGGGTGAGTCATATGCAAGGAAGCCATGTATATTCAGCAGAATCAGTTATCAGTATGTCAAATATTGTATATAAGTTTGGACTCATAAGTGTTTTTGTCACTAATGCCAAAAGGGGAGATTGTTGAAATTATGATATGTTTGTCATCATTGACAACACTTATTTGATTCTGAATGCTTACCGAGCTCATCACCTAGTCTACAGTTCACACCGAGCATTCAATGGTTACCTTATAAATTCCACAAGTAAACAGTTGATACTGAGCATTCTTTTGGAAACCGAGCATATGGGCAGTTCAACAGTGTTCTCCAAGAAGTTAGTGGTTATTGAGCAGAACAATGTTCTCCAAGCAGTCAGTGCTCACCGAGTCATCAAAAGAACTTAGTGTTTACCAAGTGATCAAGGTAAACAAAGAACTTAGTGTTTACCGAGTGATCAAGGTAAACAAAGAACTTAGTGTTTACCAAGTGACCAAGGTAAATGAAGGAATTAGTATTTACCAAGTAAAGAAGGTTATCAATGGATTCAGTTTTTACCGAGTGACAAAGTATTCACCGAGTCACCAATGGCTACCAAGTTCCAAGCTACTTAGAATGATTAGTATGGACCGTGCCTCTACTCTTACCGAGTGCATGATGATGTAGTGTATTGTAGTGGATGCCGAGTGTCAGAAGGTCACTGAGTCAGTTTGTGGAACCCGAGTTTTCTACCATTTGGCCGACTCAGTAATATTTGTTTACTTGTGTTTGGTCGACCTTGCCAGTGTAAATATTGGAATGATATATATCATTTGAAATAATGAAATGTTGAATATAGTTTATTGTGATGTGTTGCAATAATTTGAGAAGAGGGAAAGCGAATCACTAGTAGAACAGAGGAATACAACAAGGTCAACATTGATGCAGAAAAGATATATTTGTCACATCAGGTGATCAGAGCAAAAGGATCTTATCAACAATCAGTTGCAATCAGATTCACTGCTTCATCCTAACAGGTGAATCAGTTTTCTAAATCCTTTAACTAGGTAGACTTAACAGTCTTTTGTAAATCTCCTAACAGAGTGCATACTTCAATGTATGTTTGTAAATCCTTTAACAAGGTGGATCTAGCAATCCTATTTGCTCCTAACAGAGCAGATCATCAGAAGTGATCATTGTAAGCCTTAACCGACCAAATTTATACTGCAGTATTGAAGTTTTGTGGGTATCATCCCCACCCTAGTTTTACTTTCTAATTGGAAGGTTTTTGGGTCACCAAATCTGTGTGTTCATGTGTTAGAGATATTTATCTTTTCATGCATACAGTAGATTAGATGGATGAATGGTAAAATATTATTATGCAGAAATTGAATTAAAGTTTTAGAGTTACTGATTCACCCCTCCCCTCTCAGTAACCTTGTTAGTCTTGATTATTTCCAACAATAAATATATTCACTTTAAACTTTTAAACAAATATATAATCATTATTTCCTTACTTTAAACAAATATAATGACTTATATTTTTGTAACTTAATATCAAATAAAGTAATTGCTAAAGTATTAAATTTGAAATAAAAAATCAATTGACTTATTTATCTCATTGATAGATCTAGCAGAAGAACCTTGCATACTCATTGCTCGAAGTCATTTAGCCCCAACTGTATAGCCTTTTGTGTAGCCTAATTTCTTGTCCTCATGAGAAGTTGTTTTTTAAGAATACATGGCCTACATTTTTGCTTGATATCATGAATGTTTCTTGTAATCAATTTCATCAAAGACCAAATTGTTTACAATTTATAAATATTTCCATATAATTTTTCATTTACTTATACTTACAATTCAACTAGTAAGTTTTGTATATCCGCTCGAGTCAAGCTTGTGTTGCCTGTGTTTTTATTTTCTTGCTTCAGTTACCTTTGATGTGTCAAGAAACCTATGTGAAGTTTGAAATATGTTAGATCACATAAGTATTAAGAGTAATTATTACATAATTTCATTCTTAAAATTATGACATACCTTCTTTCCTCAGGTGGTACCATTTCTCCATTAGTTTTTTTTTTTTCTCAGTGGCATCCTTTTTAAGATTCTCCCACTCAATAATAGGAATATAGTGGGGCCACTCATAACAAGGGTTTTTTTTTTCATTTGGGTCATGTAGTTATACATAATATAATTCAAATCTTGGCCCACTTTCTCAAGGAGCCTAAGTCGCTGAAAGACGTTGGGTCAAAAAAGTGTTGTCATGGCATCAATGACTTGGTCCTTTAACTCTTTCATTTGCAAATTCCACCTTTTAAGAAAAGAAAAAAACTATTAGATTCATAAATGAATTGAAGCTACCTTTTAATTTACTTAAATAAATTGATCAAAGGAAACATGATCTAGCAATGAAATCAAAATATGATACCCTATTCATGTATGGTTGGCCTAAATATAAGAAAAAAATCATCATAAAGTTTTTCATAAAACATATTATTCCCTACAAAATGATAATGGTATTAGTAGTTATTGCAAGGGAGGTTAGTACATTTGATCATGACTATACAATTGTATAGTAAAAGAAAGGAATAATCTTTAAAGTACCTAGAAGTTGGGTTACTTTAAGGGGAAGACCAATTGATCACAATCCTTTATTGTTACCATACATCTAACACGAGTAAACCTAGGAAGGTCCTTATCACCTCCTATATAAACTGAATCCAATATTAAAAAATGCCCCCTAACAAATAATAGTTCAAGTAAAATAAGCACATGAAAAATGAGAGAGAAAAAGAGGAATCTACTTACCAATAGGCGTTGCCACCACATCTATTATCATGGTACGTGTTGTCAAATTTGCAATCAGCAGTGCCTCTTCAGTTTTGTTCCTTGTAGTAGGTGGTGTAGTGAATAGAGGACTAATCGTAGGAGCTAAAAAATGAGATTATTAGAACGTAATAAAACAAGTTTGTTAGAGTTATTAAAAAATCTATTGTTTTGAGAAAAACACAAATGTAGGATAGAACATGCGATGTACTTGAACCACCTAAAGTATCATCCTTTGGGGCATCACCCCTGTATGTCCTCAATATCCCCTATAAAATAACACATGCATTTTATTTAATGACATAAATAAAAGAGTATACTCTAAAAACCGTTATTGAACTTTTGTTATAATTAAAAACTACATTAATACTTACTATATATGTACGAATTGGGTTCATCAACCTATCCTCTATCTTTTTTAATTTAGGAGTTTGAGGTTGAGTTGATGCCAATTACATTATCCTTCTTCCTATAGCACAAATCACCTTTTTCACTACAGCCATAAGATCAACAAATAACCAAAAATCAATAATAAATTCATCCAAATCATTGTGTGGATCCCCATCCCCATGGACTACTTTTTCATTTCGCTTATCTTGATCAACACTCATTTGTGAGAGAAATGTTATTATATCTATATTTAAAACCAATCCAAAATATTAGTGAAGAATAAAACATAAAAAGAAAAACACATTAACATATTTCTTGTATCTAATTTGTACAACAAAAATGAGTTTTACTTGTTGCAAAGAAGAACCATCGTCATTGTGGATATCCTATAACTGTTGATCCATAGTATAGCTCTGCATATGAAAAAAAATCATTGAGACATGTTAAAATACATGTGTTATTATTCTAAGTTAGCAAAAAAATATAAAAATATAATGGTGTGTTGGATCCATTGATTGGAGTTGATTTTAAATGTGTATAGTATGTACCACCTCGCCCAGGATAGTGGCTTTGTTTGTATCTATGTGATTCAAATTTTAATCAATAAGAAGTTCTTGGCCTTCACATATTTATTTTATGGCACATACAAATATATGATTTCCCTCGTGTGCCTCAAATATGCAATTGGGTTGCTTCTTAGTTGATATAGGTCATGTACTATTTTAAAAACCTACAATATTTCATGATGTTTTTGGCTTTCCATCAATGTATATAGCTACTATTTTACTTTGTTCACTAACTTTTTGTTGTATATAAATTTCCACGTGTAATGCCCCTCCAAGGGATCCAAAGAATTAACCTAGAATTTCACTAAGTTTGGTAACACATTTTTTTTTTTTTCTTTTAAAATTACATGAAAGTAAATACCACATATAACTTATTCACAATAATAGAAGCAATAGCAATGTCCATCTAGAGAGTAAACATAATATGCACAACAGATTACATTCTTTAAGATCCCTTAACGTTGAATTAGATACATGAATCCATCTAGTATTACAGCCACATGAGATAATAATGATAAGTCCAATGTTCATATATTACATTTCCAAATGCTCAATCATCCACTGTACATGTCACAGGGTATGAAGGCTTAAAAGAATATACACATGTGAAATAAGGTACATCATCCTATTCTAATCCATGATATATCAAAGTAAAGATAATCACATGATTCACATGATACATCATCATAAAAGTCATATACATCCATCATAAAGATCAAACAAAATAAACTAAGTGCACGGTTTCTCCCAACCGTTAATAGCATCATTAGACCATCGTGGGCCCTAGCCATCCCTCCGTGCGTAACATCCCAAATCACCGAAGAGATCATCGACATTAACATAGTAGGAATGTCACTCCTAATAAATACAACATCATATGTAGAAGGTAATCTAACATGCAAATATAAGCATAGGATAACATCATCCAACATATGCTAATCATCAATGAAAGGATACATATTCACCATCATGAAGGACGCATTAGGCACGATGTCTCAATGAATCTCAAATGATAAGAGTGAAAAATACACTACCACCCGACCGCGTGGTACCTAAGAGGTCCACTCCCACCGTGCTGAGGAGATAATCTCAAGTCCCAAACAGGCTATCAAATCACATAGCACACGTCTTTGAAAGTATACTAACTCAAAGGTTCCAATCACAGAACAGACATCTACTTCCCAGAGGCACACAATGACATGTAGGAACCTACTATGCAAGCGGGAAAGTGTCATCGCATTTATCTCGTAAAAGTTACCCTGGCAGTTAGCTAAACTCCACGGGTCCATACAGATCTCATGTGGCCACTAGTATCCTTTCATACTGGAAAGGCATACTATGGAATGCAAGGTCACAACCATGCGTTCTCACTACTCCCATCCTAGCCTATACAAGCACTCAAGGCATGGGCGAGAACAATAACTCTTATCTTTTTAGGTTCATTCAGTTAGTATTAGGTGTGAATGTTATCACTTATTATTCCAACTTACAATGAGTTACCCTGGCAGCCTCTTAGTGCCCCGGCCCCCATTGCAAGCCACTTCTCGACACTACATGTAGATATCCTACCCTAATGCTCATGGTATCATAATCATAAAGAAAATCCATAAAATCATCAAATAAGAATCATCAAATATCCATGATAAAATCATCAAATATGCATAAAAGCATCAAATCTCCATGAGCAACATCCATAGGAAATCATGACTACAACAGCTCTCTATTGGCAACTGAAGTATCACTGATAATCAAAGTTTCCATTGGTTCTCAATAAGCAACCAAGAATATCTCAAAAAAAATACTGATTGAAGACTCCAAAAGGGTTGAGTCACACATGTCACAACATGACATCATTAAGAATAAATCCACATATTAGTCCCATCATGGTGACTAGAATATATCCAAGGATAACTGATCGATGACCAAAATAATGGTTGAGTCAAGGGTCTCAAACATAAGAATCTCAACTTAAACAATCAGTAATCACAACCAATACATAAAGCATTCCATCACATAATCATGGTTGGGTTTATAAAGATCGAGAAATAAAACATCATCATGACATCACATTCACATAACCCCCAAGCCTCTGGTAGACGTCCTATACTGGTCAATACTAGTCAACCCAAAACCCAAAACAATAGTATAAGGAATACACAATGTAAACACATGTTTTGGTTTTGCTAAGTTTTCAAATTTGAATTCAAAGGTCTCAGTTTACATTTTCCCAAAATTAATATCAAGTGGAGAAATTTCACGTTTTACCTAACCCATGTATTTACTTGATAGATAAAAGTTCCTCCATTAGATTCAATTTTTAATTAATCCAATAATATTTTATTTATAAAAAATTCGTTTGAGAAATAACATTTCCAATAATCAAAACTTCGATTATATATATGCTAAAAACTAATGTTTAATTAAATTAATTATTAATATCTCTACTAACTCACATCTTTTATTAATATAATAATTATTTGTTATAAATTACAAATATACATATATACTTATATATACATATATACTTATATATATATATATATATATATATATATATATATAAATACATATATACATATATAATAATAACAAGAAAACGAAATATATAAAAATCAGAATATTGATAACCGATTTCATATAACATAAAATGTTTTATAAAAATCAAAATGTTAAAACAAATCGTATATGATTCAACTTTGATGCTGTGTGGTACATGGTACCTGCTATTGCAGGTCTGCCCGATAGCAGGTACAGAGTACCCTTGTCATCACAGTCCTTGCAATGGCAGGCCCTCTGCGTACCCACGGGGTGATACGGCTCCGTCGAATTCAAATTTTTTTAATATAATTTAAACGTTTTCAAAAACGCTTCCGCCCGCGCGGTGCGATTTGGTTTTTTAAATAATGTTTAACATTTTTTCAAAAACATTTTTGATTAATGATATTCGACTTTTAACGCATGAATATATATATATTATATATATACACATGTATGTCTATATATATATATATATAAAGGTATATGTATATATATATAATATACAAAATTATAAATATCACAGTATATATATATATATATATATATATATGATAATTTATGAATACAAGCTTTCATTTTCAGAATTTCTCTATGAAACTTGGTTTTCAAAATTTCTAATAATTAATTCTAATGGGTTTGTCTATGAATTGCAACCCTAGCCCCGTGTCATTTTCAAATCTAAGCATATAGAATCCTCAAATAAATTTTAATTGCCCAAATTGAAAATGCATAATGAAGACATATGGAAGACACGAAGAAGACAGGGAAAGCAAGATGCGGAAATAGCATAAGTGAAATCACAAGAATCTACCCGGACTCTGATGCTATATCGCTCTCCCACAGAACAAGCTCCCTTCTACAGAATTCTCGAGTCCTCCAATGCTCCAATTGTTCTCCACGCTATCCACATTATGTCCAAGCTTCTAAGGATGCCTGAATATAAAGAGCTCTCAGGAAACCTCTAGAATGCTTCTAGAAATAGCTTGAAGGTGTCACCAACTAAGCATGGGTCTTTTCCAACCTTTTTGATGAGCCATAGGGTTGTAGACACCATGTGCTCAATTGATGCACTAACCCCCGTGTTGTTGACACATGAAAAATGGAGAACTGCGTTAATTCCCAAGCAAGCTTATAACTCCAATTACTTTTTAAATAATTTCCATTTAAATATTTATAACTCCCATTTTAATTTAATAACTTTTATTTTAATTTTTATAACTTTTATTATTATTATTTGTTTATTAATTTATTAGTATTTTATAATTATTATTTATTTTAATTTTCTAATTTTCTTTTTATTTAATTCTTTTCTCTCAATTAATTCTCCTTGAATTAATTATAATCAAAATATTAAAGATCATGATATTTAATTTTCTTAAATAATTAATTTATTAATTAAATCTATTTTTTGAGATTTAATTAATAGAAAATTCACCATAGACCTTCAAGATAAAATATGAAAACCCATCATAGGACAATTCATACAAAATCAGTCTAAAGGATAAAAATCACGAAATATGTCATCCGACACATTCAGTGGGTACTCAACTCTGATACTTGTCCTAACCCACTAGGAAAAATGGTTTTAGGGTTTGGGATTTGGACTTGAGAATTTATCTCCCTTCTCTTATCATTGAGATAGTATATGATGCAGGAGCATCTAGAGGTATAAGGGCAATCCTGTGTCACCCAAAAAAATGTACTTAGACTTAATTTCTATTTCATGTCTTTACATTTTTGGATACCCATTTGGCTCAAATAAAGGTTCCAACTCTCATAGTTCAACTATCAGTGCGTTTGAAAATCTTGAAAAAATAGGAGCATGTATTTGGGCCATCATTTCGGTAAACTAGAAGGTGTGAATTGGCCAGATGAATGTAATCATGATTTAGAGCATTCCAAAAAAAGAATCAGGTCAATAGGCCCCACGGTTTGAAAGTTATTGCAATTTTTTGAGTTTTGGAGACCTCCTAAGAATGCTTCAAAGTCATGTTTGGGGCATTAAACGAACTCAAAAAGGGTCAAAAAATGGGGGACGAGAAAAGCTCCTCCATAGGGCTATAGAGTGCTTCGAGAGCTTTCCAAAAATGTAAACGGTTTGTCAATCGGAGCTACGGTTCAAAAGTTATGCCTCCCGAAAGTTTGGCTACCGTTTTTGGATTCTTCTAGATTTGCACCGACTTCTAACACAGCTTCTAGAACCTTCTATTTTGTCGGTGGATGCCTACTAGCACTTTCTAGAATGTACTCCTAGTCCTTAACCCTCCGAGGTCTATTTAAGAGGATTTTTGGCATTGTAAAAGGCAGTTCAGAGTGGAGTTTGAGAGGAGGTACCATAAGCAGAAATTATCTCCATATTTATGCTATTGTAAGCCCTTAGGGCATGTTTTGAAGTTTATTTTCCTATACTGGTTGTACTAGCTTATTTTCTCAGTTAATATAATTTTCCCTTTTCTGTTGTTTCCATTCTATTCTTAGGTTGTGTCCCCATCAAGTGGTATCAGAGCGGGTTTTCCTAAGTGTGTAGATAGAGCGCCGACTGTGAGGTAGTTTGCACTAGGACTGTGTGGTTGTGGGATCGAGTTAGAAGATGCCTCCATGAAGAGAGCGTGGCGGAAGGGCTAGAGCTATTGATCCTGAGGAGGTTAGAGCCCTCCAGAGGCAGGTACAAGCATTGCAAGAGAAGCTTCGTAGAGGAGCAAATCTTCCCGCAGGTGACAACAGTGAGGATGACAATGAAGAGGAAGTAATGGGACCAAAAGAGGAAGAAGATGGGGAAGTTCCGAATCTTATAGAGGAAAGGCTTTTTAGGGCCATTACTAAGTTTGGGAAAAGACCTACAGTTGAAGTGGGTATATTTTCAGGAAATTTGAAACCAGATGAGTTGATCGATTGGATCAATGAACTGGAAGAATACTTTGAGTATGAGGATATAAGGGACCTAGATAGGGTTAAGTTTGCAAAGGCCAAACTGAAAGGCCATGCCAAAATCTAGTGGCAAGAGGTTCAACTGGAAAGACTTAGAAGAGGAAAGGAGAAGATCACAAGATGGGAGCGTATGGTGGACAAATTGAAGAAGTAGTTCATTCCTGTGGACTACGAGCTTGATCTGTTTAAGAAGATGCATGGGTTAAAGCAAGCAGGAAGATCAGTCCAAGAATATACAGAGGAGTTTTACCGACTCTTGATTAGAGCGGGGCATACAAAAGCAAATAAGGAGAAGGTTGCTCGTTATATCAGTGGGTTGCGACCTAGTATCCAGGAGGAATTAAGTCTGGTAAGAATGACCAGTGTTGAAGAGGCATACCAGTTTTCCCTACGAGTTGAAGAGAAGTTGAATAAAAGGTTTGAAGGAAGACAAAGAGGGCGCGGTCAAGGAGGAAGGGGAAGTGGTAGATCATCTAGAGGCCGCAATGAAACCCAAAAGAAAAATGAAGATGTGGATACTAGAAAAAACCAGAGGAATGAGGGTTTCAACCGCTCCCATAATCAAGACTTTGGAAATCAAAGAAGAAGAGGTAGAGGACGTGGACAAGGAATAGGAGGCTTCCGTGGTACTTGTTTCCATTGCAATGAAGAAGATCATCGTACCTTTGAATGCCATCAATGACAAGGAAGGACAGATGGGAGAGCTGAGGGCCAAGCTAGGGTTGCTCATGTGGATGAGGATGCACAATCATCACATTCAGAGGATGCAGAAAGAGGAGAGACCTTGGTAAATGAAAGAGTCCTACTAAGCAGTAAAAATGAACCAAGACAGCGGAGGAGTTTTTTCCGTACCAGATGCAAGTGTGAGGATAAATGTTAAGATGTGATCATTGATGGTGGTAGCACTGATAACTTGGTATCAGAAGAGATGGTCTCTAAGCTGAAGCTCAAGAGGGAGAAACATCCCCAGCCCTATCGGATTTCTTGGGTAAAAGATGATCATAAGGTCCTAGTAAGTGAACAATGTTTAGTAAAATTCAAAATTGGGAGTTACCATGATGAAGTTCTCTGTGGTGTTATTTCGATGGATGTTTTCCATCTATTGTTGGGTAGACCATGGTAGTTTGATAGACATGCAATACATGATGGACATGCAAACACATACTCTCTGACAAAGGATGGAGTTCACCACAAATTGAAGCCCATGAAAAAGGAAGGTGAAAAGGTATGTAGTAGTGCTAGGATTTGTCTTGTTGATGGAAGGAAGTTTTTAGATGGCATGAAACATCAGCATATGTGCTATGCTTTGATTCCTAGGAAAGATAAAGAAGGTAGTAGTGAAATACCATTTGAAGTTTCAGATTTACTAAGGGAATTTGGAGATATTATCTTTGATAATGTTCCAGATGGATTGCCACTAGTAAGGCAAATCAATCATCAGATAGATCTTATTCCAGGAGCTAGTTTGCCTAACAAGGCTGCTCACAGGATGACTCCTACTGAAACAGAGGAGCTAAATAGACAGGTTCAGAAGCTGTTGAGGAAGGGCTTGATTCGAGAGAGCCTGAGTCCATGTGCAGTACGTGCAGTACTTGCACCAAAGAAGGATGGAGAGTGGAGGATTGTACAGATTCTCAAGCTATAAATAGGATAACCATCAAGTACCAGTTTCCTTTACCAAGGATGGATGATCTTATGGACTGCTTGAGTGGAGCTCAGTACTTCACAAAGATAGATATGAAGAGTGGCTATCATCAAATACAAATTCGAGAAGGAGATGAGTGGAAAATAGCCTTCAAGACCAAGGAGGATCTTTATGAGTGGTTAGTCATGCCCTTCGAATTGACGAACGCCCCAAGCACCTTCATGCGGCTCATGAATGAGGTACTTAAGAAATTCTTGGGAAAATTTGTTATTGTCTATTTGGATGATATTTTAATTTTCAGCAAGACTTTGGAAGAACATTTACTACATATTCGTAGTGTCCTTGAAAGGCTAAGGGAAGAGAAACTGTTAATTAATCTAAAGAAGTGTGTCTTTGCAAAAAGGGAGTTAGTCTATTTGGGATTTGTTATATCACCTGAAGGTCTCAAAATGGATCCAGAGAAGGTAAAAGCCATCTTGGAATGGCCTACTCCAAGGTCTGCTACTGAGGTAAGATCATTTCATGGTCTGGTTAGTTTTTACAGGAATTTTATTAAGAATTTCAGTGGCCTATGTGCACCTCTAACTGATACAATAAGAGGGGATAGAAAAGAGTTCAAATGGACTGCAACAACTATGAGAAGTTTTGAACTGCTGAAGAAGAAGGTGACTGAATAGCCTGTGTTGGCACTTCCAAATTTTAGAAAAGTATTCCAGGTGGATTGTGATGCTAGTGGTAGCGCTATTGGGGCTGTATTAAGCCAAGAAGGTAAGCCTATTGCATATTTTAGTGAAAAATTGAATGATGCAAAGAAGAAGTATTCTGTTTATGATCAAGAGTTCTATGCAATAGTTCAGGCCTTAAAGAAATGAAGGCATTATTTATTGCCAAATGAATTTGTTTTGTATACTGATCATCAGGCATTACAGTACCTAAATAGCCAAGGTAAATTGAATTAGAGGCATATGAAGTGGGTAGAATTCTTGTAGAGTTATACATTTGTGTTGAAGCATAGAAGTGGAAAATCTAACAGGGTTGCAGATGCATTAAGTAGGAGACAACTATTGCTTACAACAATGCAGGTTGAAGTAGTTGGGTTGAGGAACTCAAGAATTTGTACCCCGAGGATCCTGATTTTTCTGAAGCATGGAAAGCTTGTAAAGAACCTGTTGCTGTAGATAGAACCAAGTGGTTAGACTATTTGATTCAAGATGGCATGTTGTTCAAAGGTAGTCAATTGTGCATTCCAAGGAGTTCCATGAGGGAAAATCTGATTAAGGAGAAACACAGTGGAGGGATGGCATGACATTTTGGTCAGGATAAGACCATTGCCATTCTTAGAGAACATTATTTTTGGCCTCAAATTACATAGGATGTGAAGAAATTTGTACAGAGTTGCCAGGTTTGTCAAGTTGCCAAGGGGTTTAGTCAAAATACTGGCCTATATCAGCCATTGCCTGTTCCATCAAGGCCACGGGAGGACATAAGTATGGATTTTGTTCTTGGATTGCCAAGGACACAAAGTGGTAATGACTCGGTATTTGTGGTGGTCGATAGGTTCTCCAAAATGGCACATTTCATTCCATGCCACAAAACTCATGATGATGTCCATATTGCAGACTTGTTTTTCAAAGAGGCGGTAAGACTACATGGTCTTCCAAGGAGTATAGTTTCTGAGATACTAAATTTGTGGGGTATTTCTGGAGGAGATTGTGGAAGAGGTTGAGAACAGACTTGAAATTCAGTTCCATGCATCACCCACAGACTGATGGCCAAACAGAAGTGGTAAATAAGAGTTTGGGCAATTTGCTGAGATGTTTAGTTGGAGATAAGCCCAAGGGATGGGATTTGATTCTACCACAAGCAGATTTTTCTTATAATAACTCTGTAAATTGGAGTACTGGAAAATCACCATTTCAAATTGTATATGGGAATAGCCCAAGGACTGCACCAGAATTGAGGAAGATAGAACAAGGGGAGAGGACAAGTGCTGAAGCTGAGGAATTTGCTGAACACATCAAGCATCTACATGAGGAGGTTCAAGCACACATTATCAAGATGAATCAAGAGTATAAAGCTAGGGTTGATCAAAGGAGAAGACATAAGGAATTCCAAGTAGGGGATCTAGTCATGGTGCACTTACGAAAAGAAAGATTTCCAGTTGGTACTTACAACAAGCTAAAAATGAAGAAATTTGGCCCCTGCAAAGTTTTGAAGAAACATGACTCAGGAAATGCATATGAGGTGGACCTTTCAGATGGTATTCACATTTCTCCCATTTTCAACATTGCAGATTTAATAGAGTATCATGATGATGGTGCAGATGAGGAGCTGGTTTTAGAGCCATGTCCAATTCCCGCTTCTAAGAAGGAGGAGATAGAAGGCATTCTAGATCATCGTGTGGGTAGGAGTACCAGAAACAGGCAGTATGAAGAGTATTTGGTCAAATGGAAAGGACGAACGATCGAGGACTCAACTTGGATTTCAGTAGCTAAGGTTTCCCATTTGGGATTTCCTCTACCATCCATAAAGTGACAGGGTCACTTTTCAATCTACCCTGGGTGTCTGATGTAGGATCATCCAGAGGTACAAGGGCAATCTTGTGTCACCCAAAAAAAGTACTTAGACTTAGTTTCTATTTCATGTCTTTACATTTTTGGATACCCATTTGGCTCAAATGAAGGTTTCAACTCTCATAGTTCAACTATCAATGCGTTTGAAAATCCCAAAAAAATAGGAGCATGTATTTGGGCCATTATTTTGGTAAACTAGAAGGTGTGAATTGGCCAGATGAATGTAATCATGATTTAGAGCATTCCAGAAAAAGAATCAGGTCAATAGGCCCCACGGTTTGAAAGTTATTACAATTTTTTGGGTTTTGGAGACCTCCTAAGAATGCTTCAAAGTCAAGTTTGGGGAATTAAATGACCTCGAAAAGGGTCAAAAATGGGGGATGAGCAAAGCTCCTCTACAGGGGTATAGAGCGCTTCGAGAGCTTTCCAAAAATGTAAACGGTTCATCAATCGGAGCTACGGTTCAAAAGTTATGCCTCCCGGAAGTTCGGCTACCGTTTCTGGATTCTTCTAGATTTGCACCGACTTCTAACGCAGCTTCTAGAACCTTCTATTTTGTTGGTGGATGCCTAATAGAACTTTCTAGAATGTACTCCTAGTCCTTAACCCTCCGGGGTCTATTTAAGAGGATTTCTGGCATTGTAAAAGGCAGTTCGGAGTGGAGTTTGAGAGGAGGTACCATAAGGAGAAATTATCTCCAGATTTATGCTATTGTAAGCCCTTAGGGCATGTTTTGAAGTTTATTTTCTTGTACTGGTTGTACTAGCTTATTTTCTCAGTTAATATAATTTCCCTTTTCTATTGTTTCCATTCTATTCTTGGGTTGTGTCCCCATCAGTATAATAGGGTACACTCATCCTGGCAATTCAGGGAAGTCGATACCCGGTACCTGCAACCTGCAGAAAAATCATGCATGTACATACAATATATATATAATGTTAAACTAAACAGGAAATGGCAAGAAGTGGTGCATCGTGTAGATCCCGACTAACCAGGTGACTACGACTCCCTTCCTTAACCACATCAGAAATGCCATACAATAAGAAAACACGCACACCATACACATGCAAGTATGGGGTAAGTATCCATAATAAAACACATGAGATAATAAACCATCTAACTAATCATCAACAATAACAATATAATGATCATCATACATACATGAAATGTAAAGTCTAAATGATCTCATCATATAACAACTGAATCCATAACATAATGTCTGATAGTCTCAAAACAATACCACTAATTCATCAACATAAAGCTAGTCTTTCATAGTCTGATAATAATAGCAATAATATGTCCAAAAAAGACGTGAATGAGGGTAGGCACTACACCACGAGTGCATACCTACAGATACTTTTTATATATATATAACAATCTGCATCGAACTACTGTAATCATAGAAGGGTCTGACATACTCCATCAATTCAAAAACCTTGTTGTAGGAGACCTTTATGCCATCCATGGAAAATAGGACCAAACCATGTAATTAGGATGGCACTATGTGATATATCCTCTCTCCAACACAAAAATCAGTTATTGGAGGAAGTTCATTGGGGACCCTTTTTTTTGTTAGATGTTTGCACCTAAAGGGAACATCAGAGTCGCCTTCACTCTTATCATCATAAGAACATGACCCCCCTTGAGAAAGGGAAAATGTCATGCACTTATTGAATTTATTTTTGATATTTTGAACTCGATTTCATCTCTTTGATTTGGACATACTAAATATCTCACTTTTTTCTTCTGTTCCTAAATTTTCCTTGCCCATGGAAGACAAATTTGACAAATACCTATTCACTAGTACCTACACTCCATGAAATAAGAGAGATAGGTGGAAATGAAAGAGATATTTTACAAATGGTGAAAGACACTAATCTCCATGGGGTGTATTGACTTATACTTGATGTTCCATGAGACTGTGTGGGATGATCGTGAAATGGCTTTGGGTTTCTACAATAGTAAATCAATTGTCTTATGTTAGCTAAAAAATAATGATATATACTTAAAGTTACATCAAATATTAACATCACATATGATTTATAAACAATAAAAGGTACATGACAAGTTAATCAAATTAATCATTGATCTATCAAGAACTGAATATTGAATAGCATATGCATTGATCACATAACTATACATTTCATTCTGCTTATTGATAATCAAACCCCCTCAAATGTTAGCTAATCAAACCCCCTTTGTCATTGATATTATTCTTCATCCATATCATCATTAGGATCATCATTTTCATCAACATTATCACCACCACTATCTTGGTTGTTGTCATTGTCTTCATCATCATCAGCATCCTGATCAATAGAAGCATCATCATCATGATCAGTAGCAACACCATTTGCATCAAGAGTATCATCGACTAACTCTCTATCCTGATCCACTTCTTCCTCTTCCTCAGTATCTTCTTCTTCCATTGCATTATACTTTATTGACCTTCCCCTTCGATCATGTCAAAAAAAATGACTAACCCAATTTATGTGGAACCTTTGAGTAAATTACCTACTCACATTGGCTTGGAAGAACATAGTGTTGAAAATAATTGATTAATTGTGTATTGTCTTGGATGTTACAAAAAAAATTCATATAATTTCTAGTTAGTTTATGTCAAGCTCAATTGGGTGATGAAGATAGTTTCTTGTATCCGCCAAGCATTCAAAAGTTTACCTAGTTTAGAAGATAGTGTCTATCGAGATCACTCGGGCGATAAAGAGAAGTTTGCAGAAGATTAAGTGTTAACCGAGCTCACTTAGTTAATGAAGAAAATTTTGGATGGAACCAGTGTTAATTGATCCCACTCAGTTACCAAAGGAACTTTGTGGAAATGTAGTGTTAATTGAGTTCACTTGGTTAACATAGGAAAATCATTTCTGAGTTAGTGTCTACCAATCAGGGTCGGCTAATGAAGGATTTTCTTGTTTTGGCATATTGAGTTCAATAGTTTTGTTTGTTGGTTCTAGCCAACTAAGGAGATGAATATTAAGTATTCTAAGTTGTATTCAAGCTGAATAGACAATGTGTAAGATATAAATATAAGTTCAAGTTAAGGATTGAATGTGTGGAATTGAAAGCCAATAGTGGCATGTTGTGATGGTTAAGTTGTTGAGTTGTTATCCTTGCCATCAAGGTTCAAATCTCATAAGGATGAGGTCCTCCATTTGTGCCTTTATTGGTTCATAGCTCCAAGTTAAAGTGTTTACCCCTCTTTAAAAAAAAAAATGTGTGGAAGTGAATAGAAGATTTAAAGGTGCTCAAAGGAAGTGAATTAGAAGGATAAGCAAAATATCCTTGTTGAGCTGCAAAGATGCATTCAATCAGAAAGGATCAAGTATACAAGCCAAAATTGAGATCTGTAATAAGAAACTTACTTGCATCATAAATCATATCATCTTATTGTTACTCTCTAACCTTTGTAGCAGTGATCTAAATCTCTTAATAGAACTGTCTTAACATCTATTTGCAAATCCTCTAAGAAGGTGGCATTTCCAGATCGAAGTGTCTAAAGACCTCTAACAAGGACACTCCTTCTAGGGTGATTAAATCCTCTAATAGGTTCACACCTAATAGTACATTTTGTATCCTTTAATAGGGTTGGCTCCTAATAGGGCTCACTTCAGAAGAGTGAAAATCAATAACTAGTTGCAATTGGTGGTTTTTCTCAAATTGGATTTCCATGTTAAATCTTGGTGTCACTTGTATTCATGCTATATCTTTCATGTGTGTAAAAATAAGTTAAGTAAGGTTAATCAATAATAACATCTTATGATTTACATGTTAATCATTTTTTGAGTTACAATTGTTATTTTAGTGCTTACCGAGTGCTTGTGTGTTTGCAGAGAATCAATATTTTTAGTGAAGTTTTTGTTCAGTATTGACATCTAAGGGATTTTTGATTTTTTTTTTGGTAACCAATTCACCCCTCCCCTCTTAGTTACTCTTATATTTCCAAAAATTGGTATTAGAGCATCTTGATTCTTGTAGAAAAGGTTTCAAGGACCTAAGCTAAAGATTAGGATGTCTTACAGAAGGGAGATCCCAAAGACGAACAGAGATAACTTTAAGGCATGGAAAAAACTCATGAGGCTACACTTGGAAACCATTGGAGATTTAGGGCTAAAGTATCTAGACACCAAATACATGGCTCCTACTAGAACTATGATTGTTGAAGAAATTATAGAGAAGAATAGTCATAACATCATGATGATTGATATTGCTTCATCTCTCAACTATGCCAAATTTGATGAGATAATAGATTGTGGAATTGCTCATGAAATGTGGATCAAGCTAAAACTCATCCATGGAGGAGATGATAATGTAAGAAGAGCTAAAGCTAAAAGTCTTAGAGGATAGTTTGATCAAATGAAAATGAGAGAGGATGACAATATTGTGAAATATGTTGAGAGAATCAAAGCCAATATTGGTGCTATCAGAGCCTCTAGAGGAAAAATTGAAGATGTAATAGTGGTAAGCAAGGTACTTAGAACCCTTCTTCCTATCTATGTGATTAGAGTTTCTACTATTCAAGAGATGAGATGTGACCCAAATGAAAAGATAACTTTGGATGCTTTAGTTGGAAGATTGACTGCATTTGAACTAGATAACTATGATAATTATACTTCTAGTTCTAGCAATTTTGAGTTTACATTTGAAACCAAGGTATCACTCAAGAAGAAAGGTAAAAGGTCTACAAAAAAACAATCTAAAAGTGAAGAGGAAAATAGTTCTGATATTGATCTTGAAGCCATTGAAGTATTTCTTGCAAGAAGGTATCCCAAAGTCAAGGGAAAGTATAAAGGTAAAATCCCTCTAATTTGTTTCTCTTGTGAAGAAGTTCGACACATTGTTGCAAGGTGCTCAAATAGAGAATACAAAGATGAAAAGAAGCACAAAATGTACAAAGGAAAGAAGGATTTCAAGAACTTTAAGGACAAAGGTAAGTAATCTTGTTTTATGGCTAAGCATTCAGATAGTAGTGAAGATGATGAAATGGTTTATATTTCTATAAAAGATGAATTTGATGATGAAGGAGATAAAATGGCAATTATCATTCATGTTAGAAAAAATGATACATGTATTATTTATAGTGGTTTCTCACATCATATGACTCGTGACAAATTTTTTTTGAACATATAGAACATTATGATGGCGGAAGTGTGAGATTTGGAAACAATGAACCATGCTACATAAAAGGAAAAGGTTGTATCTCACTAACCAATGAACTTAGATGAGATAATGCTTATTGGGTTGAAGGATTGAAGCATAATCTACCGAGTGTGGCACAAGTGAATAACATTAGATTCAAGGTGGAATTCATGAATGGGAAGGCCAAGTTGATGGATGGAAATGGAAATATGGTTGGGTTTGGCAAACAAATAAAAGGTAACCTATTCTACCTAGATCTTAGTGAAAGATCATGTTTTATTGCTCAAGTAGAAGAAAGCTAGTTATGTCATAAAAGGTTATGTCATGTGAACTTTTATAATCTAATCAAGATAAGCAAGAACAAAAGAGTAAGAGGTATTACTAGTTTGAAAAAACCTGATATGGGCCTATGCAAAAATTATCAAATTGGTTAGATGGGAAAGACAAGTTTCAAAAGCAAGGACTATCATTCTGAAGAAGTCTCAGAGCTAGTTCATATAGACTTATGCAAACCTATTGCAATAGAGATCTATAATGGAGATACAGATTTTATTCTTTTTGTTGATGATTATTCTAGAATGATGACTGTAATATATCTAAAAGAAAAGTTTGAAGCATTTCAAAGATTTAAGTGGTATTTGGCAAGATAGAGAAAGAAACTGGAAAGAAGCTAAAGTGTTTAAGATCAAAGATAGGTGGTGAATTCATTTCCAATGAGTTCAATGAATTTTTCATTGAAAGAGGAATTAAGAGACAAAAATCAGCTCCTAGTACACCACAAAAAAATGATATAGTTGAAAGAAGGAGCAGATCCATCATGAATTATGCAAGAACTTTAATGATAAAAAAGAGTGTGGCAATCAAATACTAGAAGGAAGAAATTATTACTACTGTGCATACCTTGAATATAGGACAACTGAAGAAAGACTCAAATCAAACTCCTTATGAACTATGGTATGGATACAAACCTAATGTAAGTTGCTTGAAAGTATTTGGTAGCAAATGTTATATCTTGAAGGAATCTAGGAAAGGTAAATTAGTTGTCAAAGGTGATGAAGACATATTCCTAGGATACTCCTGCATAAGCAAATCATATAAATTTTTGAATTTGTCAACTCATAATATCATAGAAAATGCACATGTAAGAATTGACGAGTTTTCTGAATTGATGAGTACTCCCTTTCAAAAAATTTGATGGAGTTGAGATCCCAAATGCAATCTATATGGGTCTTTGATGCAAGATTAGGAAGATATTGATTACTGCACACCATCATGTGGTATGCCATATATCCTTTGATCATATAACCCTCAAGATGTGCTCTTTGTGAAACCAAACCCTTCAAAAATTTCAAGTGTCTCTCAACCATCCACATTGACCTAGGCTGTATAGGTCCACACAATTCAATCAACTCAACTTGGTGTATGAGGTAGTGTTATTGTGCATTGAAAAAAGTTGAAGGTAAACACTTTTTCATTTCACACATTAGTAAACAAATTCTTTTCTTCCAATATTTTATATCTTCTTTATAGATTTCTTTAGATGAAAACTACCTACAAGGGATTCGAGACACAAAAACATATAAATACAAGATTTTACAATATATTAATTGTTTGATATATTGAACAAATATCACTTCTTACCTCATGTATTTTCCAAAATCATATATCAGTTGTTGATATTGTTGTCAAAGTTGTTTGGGAGTGATAGGGGTAGCACAGACTCCAACAATTGTCAACTAATCATTTCATTCTTTTCTAATGTAATACAATGAAAATTGAATGTAGTTTCATAAATATATTGTAAATACAAAAGACTATGACTTACCTCAATGAAGGTATGCCAATCATGAATTTTTAGCCCTAGTCCAAATTCACTTTTCTTTGATATGAGATTGTTTATATTCACAACAAATCTTATAGGAAATTAAATTTTTTGTATGACTTCTTTTATGGCACTACTTTTTTGCTCTGTTAATAACCAAGGAAGGGCACTTGCATTAATCCAGTCTCCATTTCTATTTGATTCAATGATATTTTTTCTTGCATGATTGGAATCATGAATGTCATTGCAAATTTTGGCAAGTTTTTCTTTGTCACACCTTTCATCCAATATTTTCCATAGTGTCTCTGTTACATTCTTTCCAATATGCACAGTATCAAATAAATGCACAATTTGTAGCTGTTCATAGTAGGACAATCCACCAAATTCTCTAGGATAACATTTTAGTCCCTTTGGAAGGTGGTTAGTATTGATGCCTTGACGACCTTGAATTCTATTATATTCCAACTGCCATAGTTGATGTGTCATTCTTCATGGCTTTGATATAGTCTCTTCTTTCCCACTGAAAATATGTTTTTCAACACTTCGATACTTATGATTTTTGTGGAGGAAGTGTCTATTCTCATCAAACAACTACTTGCTTGAACTTTTGGAATGATGGAATTTCACATTTGGACCACACATTGGACATGTAAATTTCCCTTTGTTTGAAGACCTACAAGATAACGATACAATTGGATTAAATATGTTCATTTTTGGAATCAGTATTATCGTGTACAACAAGATTTCAGTATAACATACCACAAAAATCTGTCAACCCTAGGGCATCATGAATTGTCCACACAAGTATTGCATGGAATTGAAATTATTTTTTTCTAATTGGTCTAGAGATATCATATACAATAAAACCATTACATAACACCATCAACTCATCGATAAGAGAAGCAATGTATGCATTCACATCTTTCACTTGGTACTTACCTAGTTGAATGAACACCATCAGATAATTATTTTGGTCATTTCACTCTAAGACTTATAATTACATGTAGGTACCAATAATATAATTTCACTCCAAGACTTATAATTCCATTCTAATTTGTTTCATAGTGGCACATAGTTCTTGGTAGGAGCGAGGGAGAACATTTGATGGTGGTAACAAATAATCAACTATCAATCTAGAGAAAAAAATATAAGTCATTAGTATAAACAATCTTAATGGTACATATTTTACCTTTTATAAACTATAATGATGTATATCACAAACCTTAGTATATGTGACACTTTTATGTTAGATAAACCATTCATAACCTTCAAATTCACCAACAACAATACAACATAGAGAAGAGTTGATTGGGATCCTTCAAAAAGGGCCATGTTTTCCTTCTCAAGTAGAGGTACATCATGGATGACCTCAATTCTATCCTCATCATCAAAAATAGCAACAACACCAATACCAAATGTGTCATGGATCAATGTCTTCATACCATCATCTTTAAATGTGTTTTCTGGTGTATGATCAACATCTTCCATGGGATCATGATCTTCTACTTCAATACTCACACCTCCATGTTCATCCATATCACACCTCCATGTTCATTCATATTCAAACCTCTATGTTCCTTTGAGATGTGGTGGTCCATGTCACATACTACCTTGGGGAGATCGACCTATATAAAAATGATGATAAAGGAGTCCCCATTATGTGGTTCATATGTATATTAATTGCCAAAAAATATAACAAAAAACTTACCAATGGATGATAATCAACCCCCCTTTTAGTTTGACCATTCTCTTTACAATGTCTCTTAGCTATTTTGATTTTGATTCTTCTTTTCTTTAAGTCATTACAACTCTTGCAAGGACAATAACATTTGTCATCACCTTCTCTTTGAAAGTTAGACAACAATCTAGCAATTGTCTCCCTCTTTTGATCAAATTCCCTTGTATTATCTAACATGATCCTTCTTCATGAGAATAAATTATTCTTGTATCCTTATTGAATTGGTTTTACTTAATTTTTATATCTGCACATATGGTTTTGAAAGAAAAATTTGGTGTAAATAATGTATATATCTGCAAAAATATTGGACATGTTGTACTTAATGTTTATATCTGCACATATGGTTTGAAAGAAAAATTTGGTGTAATTAATGTGCATATTTGCAAAAATATTGAACACATTGTACTTAATGTTGATATTTGCACATATGGTTTTGAATGAAAAAATTGGTTTAATTAATGTGTATATTTGCAAAAATATTAGACATGTTGTACTTAATGTTTATATCTGCATATATGATTTTGAAAGAAAAATTTGGTGTAATTAATGTGTATATCTACAAAAATATTAGACATATTGTACTTAATGTTTATAACTACACATATGAGTTTGAAAGAAAATTTTGGTGTATTTATGTCTCTTCATTTTGATTTTGTTCAAGGGAAGCCCATCAATGGTAATAGAAAAAAAAATGCATTTTCTAATTAAGAGTTTACAATTGTTCAAAAAACTTAATGTTTTACAAGAAAATGCACCTGAAGAACTATTAGCTCAGAAGAAAGAACATGGTGTTGAAATAGTATAGAAAGTGCTTGACATGAGAGGTCCACAAGTGAGGGTGTTGACCAATCTTGAAAACCTGAATGCTGAAATGAAAGCTATCAAAGATCAAACACCTATGTCAAAGTTACAACACAATGTGAAGTAGATTTTAGATATGGTAGAGAAAAATATTTGGAAGTTTCATCAAAATTTAAGGCATGAGAGAGAGTCTGTTGAAATATACTAGAAGGAGAAGGAGCAACTTTAGAAAGAGATTGCACTACACAAACAACAACTAGACAACATAGAGGATATTATGGGAGCATTAGATAGAATCCAAGAAAGTGTTGTGATAAATAAGATTGCATGAAGAAAACTAAATCCAAAGGTAAATATTAGATCTGCCTTGCTAACTCCTAATGGGTTGGGCTATTATTATTTTTCCCCATCACATTCACTTTGATAGCCATGTTAGGTAGATGATCTCACCTAGTTCATCCTCATGACTTTTAATTCCTTAATCATGATCTTAGGTGCTCAAATTAGTGTCCAAGACATTTGCACCTTAGGGCCTTATTTGATCATCATTTGAAAGGGCCTCAATGTTGGCCATAATAATATGTTTTAATTTACTTTCATTAGAGGGGGAATCCATCTCTTTCTTACTTGGACATAATGGTGATCTTTTCTTCTTTTGAGGTGGCCCCTTGTCCTCTATCCCCTTCCTCTTCATTCCTCTTGTTTGTAGCTCCTTGTCACTCCCTCCATTCTTCTTCTTGTTTTGGCCTTCTTGTTTTCTTGAACATTCAAGGATTTTTTCACATGATTCCTCATTTGGTTCTTCTACATATTTCATTAGTTCATATTTCAATGGAATTATGTTTTCCTTCAACTTAGCCATCTATTGGTTTATCCACGTGCGAATGAATGGTGCTAAAAATGAATCATTATTGTGTCAAAACTTCATCTTTGTTTGACCAATCTAAAGTAGGAATTACATTATTTCTTATAGTGTCATGATCACCTTGAAAATAGAATCTATATTTTCTTAAACCAACATATTTTAATATCTTAAATGCAATAAATTGGAGGGTATAGCAACTCAACTATATGAGCTGCTTCTATAGTTGATTGTTACTTTTATTCATACTAATTGTCAACATACTCTCTTGCAATTTTTGACTTTATATTTTTCTCTAATTATTTGTAGTCTAACAATACTCTTTCCTAGATTTGACTTGGGCTTGATCATGCACGAACAATATGTGTCTGTGATGATATGCCATTGGCACCTTGTAAGCCTTTTTTCATTTTATATAAATTCTAACCATGATTTTTTTATAGCTTTCTCATCTAAATGGCATAAATATTGGTATTGGTATTTTATTATGTAATAACTAAGGCTTTAGCTCAATAGGTTAATAAAGATCATTTAGAGGAAGGTCTCATCTATCCACCATTTCAAAATATTAGAAAAATATCAGTGCACATAGTTGCATAAGTTGTTGCAATGTCCGATGAACTAGGTATTTTCCTGGGGATCATTTTCATTTTTTGCACAAAAAAAAGAAGCTAAAATTCCTAAAAGTGGTGGCTTTTTAAGCTAATCTTTTGCATTCTCCCATCTACAATTTTTTAAGAAAATATGATTGAAGAGACATATGCATGATAGGAGAAAAATACATTTGTAAGCTTGGTCTCATGTCTATACTTTGATTTTTTCATATTATTCTATTGCAATATGCCCTACCTTCCCTTAACCAACTCATGAAGTTTTTCTCTAGTTAGAGAGAGGTATGGTTAGATTTGTTCGTTTGAAATATTTTGCCAATTTTTTTGTACATTCTTTATCTAGTTTCTCCTTTAAAATTTTGCATGCATGAGATCTTTACATAAAACAAACTTCTCACAAGATTCTTATCCTCCAATTTATTGCATTTAAGATATTAAGATATTAGGATCTGTCATGATCACCTTGGAAATAACATTTGATCACCTTGGAATTCGTCATGTATTGCATCTACATTTTCTTTGCAATTGCTTATAAGAGTGTTTCAAGGTCAGGAACCACTTCAACATCCTTTGCATGGTTTAGAGGTAATGTCATTGTGGAAGAGGCTTCTATAAGGGAATGAGCCACATGATTATGACATTTTCACAAAAGCATAACTTACTTCTTCAACTCCTTTCACTCAACTCTTCACTAATGTTATTCTTCTAGCAGTGAGAATAGTTGCTACAATTCCTAGGAGCCAAGGGACCCTAAATGTATGCTACATTTTCTGGAGATATGGGAGAAGTCACTACTGGATTAAGTATTTCATAACATTCTGGATTATACAGTGATGCCCAAATTAACAAAAATAATAGATACTTGGGATCCTCACAGGGAGACTATGCTAATGCATGCATGGTTGCATCCTTGGCTTCCATTTTTGGGCCAACATATGAAGCCTTTATATCTAACCATTCGTTATAAGTTGGGGAATGTACTTCATGCCTAGCATGCAAGTGATGCATCTGCATATGTAATTTTATCAACTTGAAAATTTGTATTTGATCCTGCTAGCTAGGAACAATTGATTGTTCATTTTATTGTACCTAATCTGATGATAGTTCTATAGGAATTTTTAATCAACCTAGCTAATAAAAAACTAGACCAATTTAACTGGGTTATGTCTTGTTTCTTTCTAAAAATATCTGTTAAGATATGTCTTTGTAAAATTTCTTGTGAACTCTACCCATTTTTCATGGTTTGCATTATTTTTGTGCAAGATCTTGAGGTAAATCACTTAGCACAGGTTGAGTGATTTTTATTGTTTTATTATTTGGATTTTGGAATATGTATGTAGTTGGATCAATTTTTCTATTATGATCTAATATGTAATAAGAACCTTAAAAAAAACTCCCTGAATATATAAATAGATTTATGTTTATAAGGAAATATAAAGACATATATGTTTAGAAGAAAATGAAAAGAACATTTACATAGGTACGTCTTCTCACCCTTGAAGAAAATCATAGAGAATGGGCACAACACAACAAAAAAATCATAGAGCAAGGGAACAACAACAAAATGTAGAGATCACAAGGGCACAATAATGAAATGCATTGATCACAAGGGAACAATAACATTCACAACTCTCCACCCTCATTCAAATCTCTCCATCTCTTTCACGTGCAACTCTCCACAATCAAAATAAATGGGGAATGATTTATTTCATGCTTTTTTTGTTTTTTTTGTTTATGCTTATGTGGGCATTGCAATTACAACATCAAAGTTGGTATTGTGATGGTGTCAAGGGAAATTGCAAAAAAATATGAAAACCACCACAAACTACACTATTATCGCAAATTGTTGTCACAATTTGAGCCCAAATGTTGTAGTGTCAAAAATTATTTCAAATACTTAGCTCTTGATATGAAGATACCATCTTTATTCTCAACAACCTTTAATCTCAAGAAATATTTCATCTTAATGATCATACTCATCTCAAATTCCTTCTTCATATTTGTTGTAAATGCTTCACTTGCTTCATCATCACCTCCATAGATTACATCATCCATAAATACCCCAATAACTAGTAAGGCATTATCAATCTCCTTCAAATACAAGTTACTATCTGCATTACCTTAGCAATTGGTAAGCCATTGTCACTCTCATTCAAATATTTAAATGTTAGACATTTAATAAATATGGTCATTGTTCTTCTATGGTGGCTTCTTCTTATACTTATTTATTCTATTAGGACATTTACAAGAATAATGACCATAGGAGCACATTTGGAAATATGAAGACAATATAGAGTTATTGAAGATTTGATGAAGATAGTGTTCATATAGAGTTTCTATGTAGCAGTTATTGTTGTTTGGATTGTATCTCCTAATAGAGATAGAATCTAGTTATGCGAACTTGGATAGATGTAGAAGACATGATGAAGATGTCATGGTCAAACATGCACATCATAATGAGCATCAAGTGAAAAGTTATGAAGACTCTGAGTTGATAGTTTGTTTATAATTGTGAAAAGTTATAATATTATAAATTTGTAACGTGTAATGAAATATCTTAAGATGGTCCTATAGTGTAATTATAAATTGAGAAAGCCTCAAGGGTGACTCAATAATATTTTCTAGGACTTGGTATAAAGGAAATACCATTTCCTTGTAGTAAAATAGATTAGTGAGATCTAATGTGTTTTTTATGTAATGTGAGTATGCAAACTTATGTTTGAGATCCAGTGAGCCTTATAAAGAATATCTTTTGATCAAAGAAGTGTTTGGTGTAGTTGAGACATGATGAGCTTACATAGAGATTGTATTTGACAAAGACCTTGTTGTTGGGCAGTTGCATACTTGTATTATTCTGAGAAGGATAGTACTAAGGCTAGTTGGATAGTGAGTTCAGTGGTCTTTCCCTGAGACTATTTGGATAGTGGGTCCTTCTATTTTCTCATCAAATCCTAAAAGGGTTAGCACAAATCCTAATAGGGTTGAAATCTCCTAACATGGATTCAAAGTCTCCTAACATGAAATCATATGCACTGATTTTATTTCATTGACTACTGATAGGGTCCATCCTCTCACAAGGAAATTTTATATAAGTACATCATTTTGTGGGCATCCTTCCAACTGGGGGTTTTCCTCTAATAAAGGATTTCCCTAGTTAACAAATCTGGTGTTAGTTTTTATAGCTAGCTTTCTATAGTTATTACACTTATTGTTTACATGTTTCAAAATTAATAAAGACAATGAGAGTTGTTTTAATTTGATATTTGATTCACACCCCCTACCCCCCCTCTTAGTTATCTTGGTGAACTTTATTTTCTAATAGAGCACTCGAGAATTCAAGCACTCAAGCTCTCAAGTAAGAATTCTTCAAGAGTTCAAGGAATTCAATATTTATTTCCATTGAAGAACAAGGATTTATACATTCAAGTCATTGAAGGAGTTTATGCTTGATCTTCTATTGCATTTTCAACATTCAATTCAAGATCTCCCTTCATACATTTAAGATCCTTTGTTGCATCTTCTACATCCACCCCTTTCAAGATCTACATTCATCTACAAGGAGAATTTCAAGAACATATATTCATGAAGGTTTTGGTTTCACTTTGATGTCCTTTTTAGGATTTTAAAGCTGAGTCAAAGCTATTACATCTACATACTTGATTACAATCCAAATTCAAGAGAATATTCATAGATTTACATTGCTTCATGTTATATCTATTACTACTACTTACCAGCATTCTATTTCAATTATTTCAATTCAAGGTTAATTTCTAAACTAGAGTTTGACCAAGGTAAACCCCCCCCCACAACACCCAAAAAAAAAAATCTATTCTTTTTTGTAGGATTTAGATCTTGGATTGATGTATAAGCTATGAATCTAGATACCCTTTTCAGCTCTGTACAAATTTGTGAAATTAAAATCAATGTCACATACACTTAATAAGGGGCACACTACACCCTTGATAATCCATTTCCCCTTTGAAGATCTAGTTTTCCCCCTATAGATCTATGGACGGTTTGTGGATTTTTTTGGTTCATAGATTTCATCTTAGATCTTGGGCTACAACATCTTTTGGCATCATTAAATGACATATTTTTAGGTTTGTATCTCACAAGGTATGTCATCTTCTCCTTTCTTTTTCCATACTTTCTATTACAACATTACCTTTTTTACATTTTTATTTTCCTCTTGTATCAATCTAATCTAATCAAAATGGGTGGATCTCCTTCTTCCCCCTTCATTAATGTATGGTTGGATTACTTCCATTTTCCTACCCTACATTAATTGGGGAACTCGACTTACTTACATCTCTTTTTTTATTTTTGAGTTTAATTACTGCATTTGATTGTGTGCTCATCTTCATTGCACATTAATTGGTGAACTCGACTTCTGTCTTCTTTTCTTAGAGTTGGACCCTTCTATTCCTTGGTTAGCATACATATTGCAACATAAAGATCTTTTGGTGCATGGTTATCTTTTTCAATATTTTCCTTCTTGCATTTCTTTATAGAATTTATGATGCTTATGAGAGCTTTATGTATTTCATTATGTTTATGGATCTTCATGATCTTCTTTGTTGTATTATTATAAAATTAATGAATACATCTTTTCCTTCTTTTAAGGTTATGGTTGTGTCTTTATGTAGTTTTCTTTTTTTTTCTTTTGATTATGTGAGAATATTAGTTGACGATGATCCTAATCATTTTCTTAACCATCCTGATCCTCCTTCTCCTTCTTTCTCTCCTAGCACTTCTCAAACACATGTTCAAGCTCAAACATTAGTTCATGATGAGGATTTTTCAACATTCCTTGATGAGCCTATTTCTCCTCTCATTACTCATAATAAGGGGAAACATATGTTAATATTAGATTGGTTTTAAAAAGGTAGTGACAAAATACTTAGGTCACTACTTAACATAAATCTGTATGTACCGACTAAGTAGTTTATGCTGAGAAATATACACAGTAAGTGTCAAGAACCAATATGTGCATGGGAAATCACTCAAAGTGTCAAGAAAGACATATATGTCGAGTGATTCATATGTCAAGTCATTCAAGAGAAGAGTTATAACATTGAAGATGTAATGGATGTCAAGCATCAGAGCTTTCAGGTGTTGAGTAAACAATTTTGAACATAGTTATTTGTAATGGCACAAACTCCTACGTAAACTATTTTTGGGCTAACTTAAGGATTGTTTTATGGTTGTAGAAGATATATATGAAGGTACATTGAGAATCCCTATGTAGTACATGCAACCAATTAGATTGAGGGATGTTCTAAGAGGAAAAATGGGTGAATCACAATCATTGATCCCTACCTAACTGTAGCTCACCAAAGCCTTCTTAAGGAGGAAAAACCTAAATAGTTTGTGTGTGTGGATGAGAAGAGAAGGGAAAATGCTAAGTGTAGAGAGAGAATTCATAGTGGCTATGGAGGTTATGATCATGCTATAATTGCAGAATCAGTTAGAGAGAATAGAATAGAGAAGTTAAAGGACATAAGAGATACATCTAATCAAGAGGATCAAGTACACATTAGGAAAGAAAAGATTTGACATCTAGTAGAGAAGTGCTAATCGAAGGATCAATGCTGAAACATTCTAACACACGAATTGGCGAAAATCTCTTAATAGAGTAACCTTGATAGATTTCAAGTCCTAATAGACTTTTGTGTAAATCTCTTAACTGAGTGCTTATTTTATTGCAAGTTTAAGTCCTCTAACAAGGAACACTTCTAATAGGGTATTTTAATCCTTTAATAGAGTGAGACCTAACAATATTTATAAGCCTTTAATAGGGTATACCTTTCATAGGGTAGATCTTAGTTTATGGTCAAACTTAATGTAACCTTCATTGGCTACACTTTATAGTTACAATAGTAAAGATTTGTGGGTTTCAACCCCACTCAAGTTTTAACTTCTCATTGGAGGGTTTCTAGGTAAAAAACTTATTATGTCATGTGTTATTTATTTCATGCTATGGATGAACATGTGTAGTTAGTTATTTCAATTTACATGATAAATTGTGAGATGGATGTGTGGTGAATGTTTTTATGGTTAAAGTTTTGAAGTCCCCCTCTCAAAGTTTACTTTCCCATTGCTAATTACAACATTTGGTATCAAAGCTCTATTCTCTAAAAAGGAAATCTTTGCATCTTTGAGGAAAGATCTTGAAGATTGAAATCTATAAGTTGGGAAAAGTCATTGAGAACTAGAAGATTGAAATCCATCTTGCTCTGCACCAAGTCAATGAAGAAAGAGATGAGTTGAAGTGCTCAGTAAAGAGAAGGATAGAGATAGCTATTGAGGAAAATGACACACATTATCAAGAGGAAGACAACACTAAATTGTTTACAAAAGGAAACTCAAGTGAATTTGATGCAATAGTTGCAGATCTGATGGAAAAGAATGGTGCCCTAAAATAAGAGGTTAGAAATATTAAGATAGAAGAAGAAGTCCAATTAGTATGCTATGTGAGGTGACTGAGAAGAAAAAAGAAAGTTGAGGAAGACAAAGTCATGATTGAAGATGGCAAAATAACACTAGTCAACCAATTGGAAGAAAAGACATCAGAGGTACAAAGGATTTCTAACATGCATCTAGAAACAACGAGTCAAGTGATGATTGCCAATCATGAATTGAATGGAAAAGACATTGAGTTCACAACCATAAAGTTACAAAATGAACAATTGAGGAATGAATCAAGAAGAGAGTTTCAACAAACCTAGTGACGCCATCAAATACTTTGAGAAATTGATGTGATCTCCCAAAACTAACAATAATACTACTAGTTTGGGATACACCAACACTGAATAAGGAGAATCATCTAAAATTGGTGAACAAAGAAACAACAAAAGGAAGAACTATAAACCCACTTGTCATAATTTTAGAAAGTTAGGTAATACAACCAATGTTTGTAGGAGAAACAATACAAATTAGAACCCTAAGTAGAAATTCATGGGTTACTATCATCAGTGCAACAAGAAAGGACATCAGGCACATGAATGCAGGACCAAGACCTTAAGCACACAAAGATTTGAAAAATACTGCCACAATTGTCATCAGTATGGACATAAAGCATATGAATGTAGATCTAATGCCAAGTGGACTTCAAACAAGAAGACAAAGGTACATCACAATGGAAAATCCTACAATTGGGATTACAATACAAGATACTATTGTCACTATTGTCAAGAGTATTGACATGTTGCTGATAATTTAATTAGAACACATTTTAGAAGTGATTATAGTAGATGGTTGAGTAAAACTACATGCTTTATTTATTTGAAGACTGGTCACATTAGCAGAAACTATCCAAGGAGGTCAAAAGCACCAAGTAGTGAATTCAACAAAGGCAAGTAGATGAACAAACCATGGAAGAGGAAGGAAGATTACAACACATCAAGTTTAGATGAAGTCACTTCATCCAATGGATTAGGTGATCACATCACCCCCAACTAGGAAATCAAAATATATGTAGGACTGATATCTTGATGATATATTTTACATTAGTTCCAAAAAATCTAAGTACTAAAAATATTATATATGCATGAATTAAGATGCAATGGAATAGTTAGAAGTAGGAAGAAATCTTTAGTTTTGTTAGTTTTCATGTTGTTCCCAAGCATGAAAGGTTTCACGGTTACTATTGAGCGTGAATAGAATTTTAGCTGATGTTGAGCTATGAAGGTATGGTAGTATTGACTTAGCATACTATGGAAACTAAGTGAAGTGGAAGTCATGTGTAAGCCAAGTGAGTTGGAAACTCTATATTGACTGAGCTTATAACTATGTAAGCATTATGCATTTGTTGCAAAATTGTAAGGGTTATATAGTTGTTTCTTGACTTATTTTCATTCATTCGAGATTGAAGAGAGCATAAAGAGAATGGAGGTGAACTGAAATAGGAGATTCTTGCATTTGCAAACTTAATTCAACTACAACTTGACATGTTCATAAGATTGAAAAGGTATTTAACTAGTGTCAAGTTTAATTGTTTGAGTTTTCGTATACCCTAGTTATCAATTATGGAAACAAGCTCTTCTACAAATGTTAGAAAAGAGGGAGAGAAAGTGTTGAATGTGAAATTGATTAGTAATGAGATTAGACAACTACCTTTTTGGGCAATACTTGAAGTTGCATACAAACAAGACCCATTTGGTGTGTTATCCATGATACCACCTAAAGTCTTAATGCTTCAGGATGTTAGTTGTTGCTACATATGAAAAGTTGGAAGTATAGGTGACATGGAAATAAGGGAATTGTACAGTCAACTTTGTGATAATGGAGTTTTAAGGGAAGATGATAAAATCATAGAAAGGAAAGGATTGACCCATGCCCTATATTTCCCTAATGTATTCAAGACTGAATGGATCAAGACAGTACTTAGTACAATACATGACAACTTCATTTGGCTGGAAGATGGATCCATTAAGATCACTAAAAGGATCATTAGCTAAGTGTTAGGGCATCCTACCCTAGACTGACCCAAGAGCATGCGAAGTGATTCAAAAGAGAAGATTGAGAAGAACACATGTGCAATATGGAATACCAGGGTACTATCTATTGATTCTATCTTAGACCAAATTTCTTTTTCTATGAGAGTGATAGCTCACAAATTCTTTCTATCTAGAAAACTGAATAGTGTGTGTCCTACATAGCAATATATTTGGGATATAAAATAGTAAAGAGAGACCACACCTATGACCTTGCTGAGTTGCAACTTCAAAAATTATTTGAAAATTTGCAATCCATAAGGAAAACTAAGGGTGCATCTTGTAAATTTGGTTCTTTGTTAGTTTGTATACTCTTTTATGTGCAAAACACATTTCCTTCATTTGGTAAAGTTGCTTGGAAGACCAATAGGTCTATTGTAGTTCAAATTGGAGAATTCATAGAGCAACATGGAGATAAATTTGAGTTAGTAATGATAAGTTATTTTGAAGACTTTAAGAAATATATGAAGAAGAGATTAAGGATACCAATGTCACTAGTTGAGAAACTTTATGATGATGTTTTCTTTCTAGTTGATGTCAATTATACATATGTGTAGGTAGTCCTACCTAGAGTCAAATGGATCAAGCCCTTGCCATATGAGATAAATATTGATGAGTCATCAACATATATTACAACTCTACTGGAAGAGGAAATAGATAAAAGTTCCACCTCATTTGAGAATTATAAGGAAGCCAAGCCCATAATTACAATTGACTTGAAGACAACTTCTATGGTAAGAAAGAAGAACAAAATTGTGAAGAAGCTAAAGGAAAGATTTAGCAAAGCGGGATATGAAGAAGAAGATGAAGAAGAAGAAGAGGAAGAAAAAGTCAAATCCCCTTTGAAAATTACTCAAAGACAAGGAGAAGATGAGGGAGCTCATGAAGAAGGTGTTGAGGGAGAAGAAGTCGAGGAAGCACCTAAGCCTTCTCAAAAGAAAAGAAAGGCTAAAGAGTCTATAGTGGAGAAACCCAAGAAAAAGGTTGTGAAACTATCGCAATAGAAGCTAGTAGCTCTTGTTACCAAGGCTAGTACAAGGGCAGCCACTAAGAAAGTCAAGGTTGCTAAGAAACCTAAAGTCAAGAGGATTATTGCTTCAATAAAAACAAGCCAACTAGTGAAGAAGACATATGAAAGGAGGAAATATGTAGCTCCATCTAAGTCAGATGAGGAGAAGACAAATTAAGATGAAATGAGTCAATTCAAGGTGCTAAGCCACAATCCCTTCTCTAATTTTGATAATTTGTGTGCCAATATAAAATCAAATGCAATTTTGTTTGGTTTTGCACACATAGATTTTGATAAGATAGGTAAAGTTGAACAAAACACTATAGAGGAAGCCATATATGTGATGATGGCTACATTCAAATCAATTCCCATAGAGATTTCTAACTCATTACCTAAGAGTCTTTATGACTGAGTTAATCCGAAATGGAAATACAGCTTACAAACTGAAGGATAGATTAGGGAAACCACTTTAGCCCAAGTCATGTCTGAATTGCAAAAAATAATGATAGATGAGGCTATGGAGTTGCACAAAGGTAAATTTACTCCAAAATATAGAGCATTCAATATATTGAAGAAGAATATAGAGGATGTGTTAACTAAGAGTAAAGAAATATGGAGATCCATTACAAGTTACCCATTCCTACTCTAACAAAGAAAGATGAGCAAGAAATGTAAAATCCTAAGAAAGTTGAACAATAGGCAGCTGAGACTACAAAACATGAGTCAGTCAAGGATGTTCATGTGAAAGTCACTATAGAAAAAGTAGGAGAAAAGGCCACAACTAAAGAGGAGCAACAAGATGATCAAATTTTACTTGAGGTACAAATGTCGAGTGCCTATCCTCCACATGAAGACCAAGTAAGTGAACAAGACTTAGTGAAAATCATGGATGTCCTTGACATTTCTACATAGAACATCAATCCTTTGACTAAGGATGACTTGAATAAGATATTGAAGAGTTCCACTAGGGTAGATAATTTATGTAAAAATCCTTTATTGCTGAGAACTAATAAAATTGTAAAGGCAGATATGACAACAAAAGGGGAGAAGAAAATCGACACATCTAGTGTGTCACCAGAGGCAAAAACAACAAAAAAAGAGAGTGCAAGCACTCGACAACAAGGTATTTTTACAACACTATTTGCATTGTTCTTGTATTGTTCATTTCTCACAAAAAAGCCTTAATTGTAGTTGAGGAAGATGGAATAGAAACCAGATTAGGTCAAGAAGGAAGTCTTGCACCTACACCATTGAGACAAGGTGAAGAGAAGAAAGAGGATAGTCAGATTGACAAGGTTGAAGAATTGAAGGTAACTACTATAGAAGAGGAACAAATTTCTATCCAAACTCTAGTTACCTTACTAGTTTATGTGACTCCTACCAATAGTCAAGTTCTTCAGATTCTGAGCACTCAAGCCACACTATTGGAGATATCTAGGCCGAGTGTAGAGACATCAAGCATATCAACAGATATCTTATGGAGATGTAAATCTTGATGAGGTGATTGAACTACCCAAGTTTGATCTTACAACAATCACTATTGAGAAGATGGATATTCTATAGGAAGCTCTACATAGGAAGAAACACAAAGAGTTGTTGAGAAGGTAGCATAAGTAGAAGCAAGTGCTTTGTGACATTAAAGATATATTTCTTTATGTCTTTAGTCTCCCAGTTACTAATGAAGATATACCTATTCTTGAGAAATTGGTAAATATTGTTGACAAGATCAATGATGATGACCTAGACTCAAACACCAAATTATTGGAGTGGTCACACAAGAATTTTTAGACAAAGTACTTGAATAGATATCTAGTGCCATTGCACTAAGATAGGTTGAGTTAGAAACCAAGATGTAAGATGTTAAAAAGGTGTTGGAGAATATATTTTCTCTTTACACAAAGCTTTGTGATGCAAATTTATTCACACAAGAAGCATAGAGGGATATTGACCAGTTGCAGGGAGATCTAAAGACTATAGGTAATATCTTACAAATATCTCTAGGTCAAAGACATAATCATTTTTAGAGATTATTCTCTACTGAAGGTCAGCTAGTAGCACTACATGCACAAGATACTAACATTTGTGTTACCTTTCTATGCATCCAATCCATGTTGACCCCACACATGGAAGTGTTACACAAGGAACTGGACTTTGTTGATACATTAATTAAGAAAGATTCTCATATTTCCACTCACAAAGGCTTAGTTAACCTTGCTATTGAGCTAGATATCCAATATCAATCTCTAGAGGTAGTATGTAATAATTGGGATACATCATTGAAAATAATCATGGAGGCCCACAAATCATTTTTGGATAAACACAATATCAGTGTACCACCCAAATGACATAAGTGTCAAAAAAAGGGGAATAAGAAAGAAAAGGGAGAATGAAGATGATAAGGGGAATAGAGTTTTGAGACAGAAATAGGGGACAACAATAGTACAACATATTTAATCAAAAGGAGTTATACAAAATTTAGATATAGTGAGAAAAACTCAACGTAGGGGGAGTTATAAAATTTTGAAGAGGTATGATAGTTAAGTCATCAATTGTGCAAAATATTGAACTTTTGAAAATTTTTATGATATATAGATTATCTGAGTGATGCAAATAAGTTGGGTTATTTGTGCATGACAAATTATTTTTTCCACTCATGTCAAAGGGGGAGATTGTTAACCTTAGATTGGTTTTGACAAGGTAGTGACAAAACACTTAGTCATTACTTAACATAAATTTGTATGTACCAAGTAAGAAGTTTATGCCAAGCAATATATGTAGTAAGTGTCGAGCACCATTATGTGTCAAGCAAAAAGTTAGTCTTCAGTCACTCAAAGTGTTGAGCAAGACATATATGCTTACAACATTGAAGATATAATGGATGCCAAGCATCAAAGCTTTCAAGTGCTGAGTAAATAGTTTTGGACATATTTGTTTGTAATGACACAAAATCCTATGTAAATAATTTTTGGGTTGACTTAAGGATTTTTTAATGATTGTAGAAGATATATATGAAGGTATATTGAGAATCCCTATGTAGTGCATGTAACCAATTAGATTGAGGGATGTTCTAAGTAGAAAAATGGGTGAATCAAAATTGTTGATTCATACCTAACCCTCGCTCACATAATTCTTCTTAAAGAGGACAAACCCTAAACAATTTGTGTGTGCAAATGAGAAGAGAAGGGCAAATGCTAAATGTAGAGAGAACATTCATGGTGGCTATGGAGGTTATGATCATGCTATAATTCTAGAATTAGTTAGAGAGAATATAATAATGAAGTTAAGGACAAAAGGGATACATCTAATCAGGAGTATCAAGTATACATTAGGAGAGAGAAGATTTGGTATCTAGGATCAATGCTAAAACATTCTAATAGGTGAATCAATGAAAATCTATTAATAGAGTAGCCTTGACAGGTTTCAAGTCCTAAAAAATTTCATGTAAATCTCTTAACCAAGTGCTTATTTTATTGCAATTTTAAGTCCTCTAATAAGACACACTTCTACTAGTGTTTTTAATCCTTTAATAGGGTGAGACCTAAGAGTCTTTGTAAGCCTTTAATAGGGAAGATCTTTCATAGGGTAGATCATAGTTTATGGTCAAAATTATTATAACCTTCATTGGCTAAATTTTATAGTTGCAAAAATAAATATTTGTGGGTGTCATCCCCACTCCAATTTTAGCTTCTCATTGGAGGGTTTCTAGGTAACAAACTTATTGTCTCATGTGTTATTTATTTCATGCAATGGAATAAAATGTGTAGTTAACTATTGCAATTTACATGGTAAATTGTGAGATGGATGTGTGGTGAATATTTTTATTGTTAAAGTTTTGAAGTGTTGATTCAACCCCCCCTCCTCGACCTCTCAGAGTTTACTTTCTCATTGTTAATTCCAACAATGTAAAGTTTCTTTTGTTCCTCCTCCCATTTCCATTCCTTACACTACTTTTACACATGATTTTAATGAAAAATATCTTCATATTGAAGATTTGACAAATAATTATCCTAAATATTATTACATGGTTATTAAACAAGGTTATAGTAGCTTAGGACTTCGTATTAATGAACAAGGTCTTAAAAATCTTATTCATGTATCTACTAAGATGGATGAACATGGTATTGGATACTCTCCTTCTGACATAGTACAACAATGTTCTAAATGACCTCCTCTTCATCTTATCCTACATACACCTAATCTCAATTATCTTGATAATTGTAGAGATTTGGCTTTAAAAGGTGTATATTCAAGTAGTTGCTACTAAAATGAAGAAATTTAGCATACCTCTTGAAGACTATCTTTTTGTATATTCACAATTATTTTGATTTTCACTTGTATGTTAAGGAAAAAAATTCCATGGGTATTGTTCCTTATATGCATGAGGTGTTACATATTTTGCATAATTTCACTTAGTCCTTACTTCTCACCTATTGGAGTAGATACCACATTATCTTGTATAACATGTCTTTGGAATCTCCCAATAGGTTTCTTTTTCTTGTTGCTTCTTAGTGGGGGTCAAGGATTTCCTATTTTATTTCTAGAGACCCTCTCTTCTTCCTATACATGGGCTTTTTTATTGAAATCTTATGTGGGAAGAAGGCTTTGTCATCTCCCCCCTTATTTTGTCTTTTTGCATGATTCATTATCTCTATGTTCTCTAGACATTTTAATAACATATTTTCTTTATCCTCCTATATATTAGTATTTTTTATGGATCATTTTTATCAATAGCCACATTTTCCTTTGTTTCATGGATAACCATGTGTTTTTTCTTAACAAAGTATAATTAATATCTTTAATCTTAATGCTTCTCATATAACGATTTTCTATAGCTTCCTTTCATCTATTGTTTTCTCTTCTAGAATTTTCACATTGTTTAAAGTTGATTACCACCTCTATAGTATGGTATTATATTTCTCTTGTTGGATATCTGATGTTTTCATTTTGTGCATGAATATCAGTGTTTTCTTACAACTCATCCTTATGTTCTTCAATATTTGGTTATATAATCCACAATAGATCTCTTTTCTTGTCTCATGTTTGGGCTGCAAGAGCCTTTTTACATTATTTTTCTTTTTCCCATGGATTTACCTTCTTCAAGCTTATGTTTATTTTTGATTATTATGAAATTGTTCTTTTCTTTTTGAAGAAATGTGTCTTGGCTATGGATTCTCTCTTTTGAAAGAGAAGCATGTCCTAGATTATCACCTCTTATTTATCAAGTAAAGCTATGTCCATTACACACACTTTCCCTTTCTTGGAAATTTTTATCCTTCACCCAAGGATCCCTATATCTTCTATACATAGGGGGTTGAATAGGTGCATTCTTGTTCTTCTTCCCTTCTTGTTTGAGATTTTATCTTAATCAAGAAATCCTCTTAGGTGGACATAATTTTATTAAGATTTATACCTTTTGTGAATCCTCTTTCCATGAGTGATATATCCTTTTCACAATTGCCTATATTCTTATATTATAAGAGTTAAGGCTATTCGCTATGGGTGTAGACCACATTTTTTCTTTCAAGATATCTCCATATTGCTTAAAGAAGGTATCATCTTTCTCTTCCTTCTCATGTCTAGTATCTAGACATGATAAGGAGGGGGCATATATACACCCTTCTTGTACATAGTTTTTCTCTCATGGGGTAGAAAATATAGATTCTGAGCATGGCATAGAGTACTTTAGCCCTAGATGCTATGTATGCTTTCTAATATATTCTCAAATATATACATTGTTGCTTCACCTCTCTTTTGCACACACACACAAATATGCTAAATCTCATAATGGGTAATACATATAAACTTGTCAAATCTCATTCATGAGTAACACACCTAGACATTTATGCTAAATCTTATATTTGGGTAATGCATAACAAATTTTTAAGTCTCAATATAGGTAACACATTAGAATAAAACATTCTAAGTCAAATACACAAGTAACACATATTTTTACACATAACCATGTCATACTGATATGATGGATGTTAATCTATGGATAGAAATTTGGTGGGTTGACTAGCAAGTTACCACCCTGTTAAACCATTCAATGCCATCTTTTTGTAGTATCTCTCTTGATTATTATGGTAGGGTGGGTACTCTGCTATATAAGGTAATCACTCTTTCTATCTTATCTCTGTTTTTTATTTCATGTTGGTAGAGATAGATCCAAAAGCTATGTTATTAATGATGTTTCTATTTCATTTATTATATCATCCTATATTCTCTTGCAATGGCTTTTCAAAAATGATATTAGTGGGTGAGATGTTTCTTTAGCCAAGGTCTCTCACACTGGTTAATTTGGGCTTGTTTTTAGTACTAACCCCTTCATTTTGTCTTTGACTTTTTGTTTTGTTTTGTTTTCCTTTACACCCTCATGCATGGGTGTGGAGTTAGGACCCTTAGTATTGGGGGATTTTTCTTTTTGACTAAGTGATGTTATATCTCATCGTGATTCTCCAAACTCTTCTTTTCTTCTTCTCTCTTCTTTACCACAAGCGTGGGTCAATCCATACTTTCGCTAAAGTGGGGGATAAATGTAACATCTTAAATTGGTCACACTCTAATTTGATGAATTTTTAGCACCTCTTTAATGCAAGATCATCAATCTCCTTACATCTTTCAACCCTTCTTCCCTTTATTGTCCTTCCTCCTCGGTGGAATTAGGGTGAAACCTAATATATACTCTTTAAAGATCCTATTTTCATGTCATTAAGATTGAAGTAGGATATTTTCCTCCTAGATCCTCCATTCCCTTCATCTATCCATTTAGAATCTACTCCTTGCAAAATATCAACTATATCTTAGACTTTGCACCTAATTTTGGAGATCCATAACCTATTTTGGGATCCTAAAAAGATCCTGTAGGTTTAAGGACCTAGTTGTTAGGGGTGCAGTGCACCCTTGACCAATTAGGGGTAGTGTGACCCTAATTGGGACATTTTTTCGTGTCCTCTTTGGGTCCCATGTCCGAGTACATTTAGAGTCTTAATTTCTAGGCAGGTTGGTCTACAAGAGTTAGTTAATTCCAAGCTCTATATAAACCCTTCATTTTTTCTCTATTTCTCATCCATCCATAAATCTACATGATCAAACACTCAAGCATTTAAATAATCAAGCTCTCAAGTGCACTAACATTGTTTAAACATTCAAGTTTTCTCTCCATTGAAGATCAAGGATTTATGCAATCAAGACATTGAAGGAGTTTATGCTAGATCTTCTATTGTATTTGCAATATTCAAATCTCCCTTCATACATTCAAGATCCTTTGTTGCATATTATACATCTACCCCTTTCAAGATCTACATTCATCTACAAGGTGAATTTCAAATGCATATGTTCATGAAGGTTTGGTTTTGCTTTGATATCCTTTTTAGGGTTTTAAAGTTGAGTCAAATCTATTACATCTATATACTTGATAACATTCCAAATTTAAGAACATATTCATACATTTGCATTGCTTCATGTTAGATCTAACACTACTACTTGCTAGCATTCTATTTCAATTGTTTCAATTCAAGGTTAATTCTAAAATTAGGGTTTTACCAAGGAAAGCCACCTCCCCCCCCCCCAACAAGAGAAAAACAATCTCTTTATTTTGCTATCATCAAATCTTAGATTGACAAATAGGTTATACATCTATCTATACCCTTTTGGCTCTTTGCAAAACTACAAAATTAGAATCAATTTCGCACATAGTCAATCAAAGGTGTACTCCTTGATGATCCATTTTCCTCCTAAAGATCCAATTTTCCCTTGACATATCTCTGAAGAAATTTCTAGGTTTTGTTCGCCTCACAAATTTTAGCCTAAATCTTGGGTTACAACAAATTTTGACATCATTTGACAACATATTTTTAGGTTTTTATCTTACATGGTATATCATCTTCTCCTTTCTATTTTCATACTTTCTATTACAATATTACTTTGTTTACATTTTTAATTAGATCGTCTTAAGGTGGGGATGAGAGGGAAATAAATTCAAGTTATTCATTCTTCTTGATATTAGATTTGGATTGATACTTCCTCTTGTATCAATCTAATCTAATCAAAAGCTGTGGATCTCAATCTCCCCCCTTCATTAATTTTTGGTTGGATTGCTTTCATTTTCCTACCCTATAGTACCTAGATCTTTTAACCATTTATGCAACCCAAATCCTATATACATTAATAACAAGGTAAAATTAAAGTTTTATCAAGTTTATCTTTACTTTGTATATGTGAAGATGAAGAGCTAACAAGATCGATTAATCATAGATTCCACATGTACACAAATAATTAGTTTCTTCTTCTTGTTCCACTGATCTTGTGTTAGATTAAAGACTTGAAATTGTCCTTACATCATAGGTTTAAGATAAAATTGTTAAAGGGGACATGAAAACCTTAACCATAATAACAAGTCTATCTTAAAACCAAAGAGCCTTTCTCTCTTCAAAATTCTATCAAATATATGATCTTTGTTATAAAACTTTGCATTACCATATGTTGTACTCATCATTAATATAGCATAAGAATCTAGAAAAAACATTATGAATAAAAGGTCAGGCATTTATAATTATTCAACTTACATAAATAACTTATAAGATTTAACCATAAAAGGTGTGTTATCTACCTTGAAAATAATGTTGAAGACAAACTTCTAACAAAATAAGAAACTCTTAAAGATTGATTAAAAAAAATAGTATATAATTTGTTAATGCACATTGAATGTTTATAAAAAAGGCCTCATATATAATTTAAATCACCTAAAATAAGTTATACCTAAATTTATATGAAACATAAATCAAAATACCAATATAAGGTTTCACATAATCAACCCTACTATGTTGTCATTATGATTATTTTTATGAAAGAATCATACTAGATTGTCATCATAATATTTTATGAAACTATACTCCTAGATTCTCTACATAAATTTTACCAAATCAAATCTACCCTTAAAATTGTTTATTTTTTTTCCTAAATTAATAATGCAAAGTTAGATTTGAAACTAAGTTACAACAAAATGCACGTAGACTTTTCCATATCTTTGAAACTTAGAGAAAATTGTAAACCTCAATCTTACCTTTTGCAGCCAAATATAATTTTAAAATAGTCGTTAAACTGCACTTGACTTGGTTCAACTAAAATAGTATGAAATGTGATGTAAGTCCGTGTTCCTTATAAACAATATGTTGAGGAGGATTGTACACATTCAACTTACTAGACTTTATAGAGTCAATGGTGTTGTTATATGGAGCCTAATCAGACTTCGAGGTCAATTTTTCCCCACTTCCTTCATTGCAATTCCCCCCTCCCCCCTCCCATTTTTTTTTCTATGGGGTTTTGGGCGCAACACTCCCATGATGGGGTCATGGGAAAATTCCCCCTTATGCTATTGAGGGGAAAAACCCTTGAGCCCAAAAATAACTTTATTATTATGAAACGTATCGAGAGTTATTTTTCTATTGGATGAGTTATTCTAGCCCTAATTTTGTAATCAACATCAGGATTGTATAAAATAGCTCTGGGTTGGGATTTTAGTATGATATGATGATTCAATAGCTTCTTACAGGGGTATTGGGTTACAAGGGATTGCAGATTGTAATTAGGTCGAATCACTAGATAATAATATTGGACTCGCTATTTGGTGGATGTATCCTAGAGATTGGATGAACCACGTTAAATCTTTGTGTTTTCTATTTAATTTATGTGTGCTTTATTTCTTTGTTATTGGTTATATTTGCATGTAACTATTATTTCCATCTCTGTAATCCTAGCAGACAAGATCCAAGAAGAGAAGAGGGATTTCCAAATGAGAATAGTCTTTTGTAGATCTAAATAGTAGATGAAAATATAATTGGAAGAAAATTTGGTCATTACCAAATGAGTAATTTATTAAAAAAATAAATTAAAGAAATCTTTTATCAATTTTGAATTGTTTTAATAATAACAATAATATAATATAACTAAGAAATTAAATTATGAATGGTAAAATAAAAATATGAATTATTTTGATATAGAATAACAATTAATAATTAGCACTTTTATTTTTTTAGAAAATAATAATACCTTATGAAACAAGGTAAAATTAAGATGGAAAAGAAAACTTGTAGACTATATTAATATGCTTAATTTATCTCTTATCACTTCTTTTTGACATTGTTTAATATTTTTAATATTTAAAATCTGGGTCTTTGGTTTTTAGGTAAAATTGAATATTTTTGGGTAATCCTATCAAGAATACTTGGAATCAAGTATTGTTGTGTGCAATACCCTAAAGCATAAGGTATCAGACTATAATTGTGCATCAAAAAAATTGGTCAAATCAATAACTTTTAATTCTCAACTCCTTGTCCAAGAGTTTTCTACCTAAACACTTATGTTCCCTCGTTAGATGGCTAAAAATCCAATCTTATTGACTGCAATACTCCAACATCATAAGGTATGAGAGTGTGTAAAACATATTTAGTAAATTGATATATCTCTATTTATTTGATATTTGTTTCTAACATCATAATGGAAGAGGTCAATATCAAACCCTAAATAAATTTGGTAGAATAGATACTCCTTAATCCTTAACTCACACTTAAAGAGGTTTTGGTCTAAAGATTTGTGCTCTTCTAAATTAGTTTTCTAATCACTCCAACATTTTAAATTATAATGCTTGGATCATGTCCCAATTAGATTTGGTGGAGTACATACCTCATAAACCTTAGCTCTTAATTGAAGAGATTGTAGCCTAAGTTTGGTGGAACAAACATCCCTCAATTCTTAACTCTTAGTCAAAGACATTTCGACCAAAAGATTTGTGCTTCTCTATAAAATCATACTATACATTACTTAAGTTTTAATTTAAAAAATCAACCTTGTATAGACTTATGATCTCTTATCAACTAAGAAATTATTTTTTAAATGTTTGAGAAAGAAAATCTCCATTCTATCTATTTTCTATTTGATTATCTTGATGTCATGATAAACAAATTTAAATAATACACTCTACAATTACATAGATATAAAATACAAATACACCAAGACATTTTTAAATTTTTAATAATTAAGTTAAAAATAAAAATTAAAGAGGCAAGAATCTATGACATAATGATAAATTGGGAACCTCTTATCTGTAAGGTCTTGTGTTTGAGTCTATTTAGAATTACTAAATAACAAGTGTTGCATAGTGACACGTACTTGCCGTTATTGTCTAGTAAATAATTTAGAAAAAAAATGTTATAATTTTTTTTTTTCAATTTTAATTTTTAGTTTTTACAAATGTTAGTGAAATAATAAATTAACACATTAGTAGTAAATCTATGTGTAAATGTTAAAATATATAATGATAAATATAATACATAGTAATATATTAAAAAAATTGAATTAAATTATTTATTTCAATTAATTCATTAAAATAAACTTATACAAAAATGATTTTATTAACATGTCATGTTATTACAAATTATTTATGTATGTGAGATTAATTTTTTAAATATAAATATACTACACAATTTTGTGATGATTTTTTTAAAATGTGTATTATATTTAATAATAATATTAGTTTTTGATGTAAATAGGATTTTGAACAAACCCAAATCTACATATCACAACATAGAGGCAAACTCAAAGTTTGATTTAGAGCATCCTTACAAAACAATCAATAAGTGAAACATATTCTGATCCCTTCAACATCCATTAACTAAATTCCATTCTTAGAGGCATCTCATGAGGCAAAACATAACACTTTTCAGCACAAAAAACATCAACCTTTCTCAATTTGCATGTCCTAATTTCTATATCTAATTCCATTATTCATAACTTTTGTTATATAGATCTTCTTGAAACACTATCTAGTGGAAATGTTCAAAATTATTCTTTCAAAAACATATCAAAAGATTATCCCTATAAAGCTATAAAATTAGGATTTATGGTCTCTACACTGAGACCCAATTCTGCTATCATAAATCAGAAAGAAAACACGAAACCCTACTAGGGCATTTGATATCTTTCTCAAAAAAAATCCAAATGAAACCAAACTAATTTCAAATTTACCATTTGTGATTCTAGTTTCAAAATATGTAATCCATTAATTTTTCCAATGCATAAACGATTCTACAAGAACAAGTCTTTGACTATAACTTTAATGGATATTTTAAAAGACAATTTTCACCAAACTTATCATAACTTTCACACATTTTCATAAAAAAAAGTCAACCCAATGGAAAAATAAATTTAGTTCACATATATTTCCATTGAGTATAATTAGATTTTCTGATTCTTCCAAATGTATCTGTACCAAACATTTTAATTTGACTATAGTCGGATATCCTTAGATTTGCAAATATTAACTTTTACCAAAATGCTCATAACTTATTCATTTCTCCATGAAATAAACCCAAACCAAAGAAAAAATAAATTTGATTCACTAAAATATTATATATATATATATATATATATATATATATATATATATATATATATATATATATATATATATATTATACATGGTTTCCAGGTTGTACATGGCCATACAAGACCTAGAACCACCACAAAAACTGAAAAACTAATCAAAATAACAACTTAGAATTGCTCCAAATTGATTTCAAATGTATCTCTTTCCTTCCATTCTTTCTTTGGTTCAACCATACACCAATTTTTATAGTAGTTATAGTTGGTTATAACTTCCAAACCACATTTGAAACCATGACCTTACATTCTTTTAACCATTATGAATTTTTGACAACATTTTATGCACTTTATGCATTTTGCATTACAACTTTTACAAGTTTAACTGTGAAATTGACAAATATTTGTATGAAAACTTTAGTTGCCCTAAAATGGGTTTAAATAGATATTTTACATTAATTTTATCCTTTATAAGACATTTTTTCATATTTTGACATTATTGACCACTTTAAGACCTCTTTGCACAATTTTGATAACTTGTTACAAATAGCTTCTCTAGCTTTCACATCTTGACTCAAAAGACTCAAATATATTATAAATGACATAGATACATTTTAATACCTTATATAAGGACTCTCAACCTCCTTATTTTCTTGTTATTTAGGTGTTCTTGTACTAGTTTTGCAATATATTTGATATCATCATAATATAGCTTATTAATGCATCTCCTAAAATTGTGTCGAAGAAAATGGATTATGGACATAGCCTCTTAAAAAAAGGTGTTCTATAACACACAAATAAATCAACCAATCAAATTGGTGAAAAATAATTCTTAGAATATATGAAATTCATAAGTGAATTGGAAATTTTTAGATATTATTGATAAATAAATATTTGTGATTGGTGTAAATTAATTGAGTACTTAGAGAAAGTGAATACAATAGTACTATTGCCTATGAAAAGTACAATAATAATTAATTATAACACATAATAGTGTTGACTTCAACCTCTTACCAATTAAAAAGAATTGAAAATTAAAGATTCTGATCTAAGCTATGAACAACAATCCTAGAAATAGTCTCCATCTCCAATAGAAATTGAATCTTGATCCTGATGAGTAGTAGGTTGCTAACACAATTGGTTTTCTTCAACTTTATGCCTCTTTTTCTTAACGCACACATCAGACTAATTTGTTTGAGGATACAGTGAAAGGTGGGCGCATGGAGGTTTGGACATTACCGTCTGAATGCGAATCATTTTCTAATTTTGGGGTTTATTGGTTGTTGCAATGGCGGTGTCAGAATCATTATATTATAAATTATGAAACAACGCTATTACTATGACCTGCAGTGGAATAATGAAATTAAGGATTTCTATTGTAGGGGATAGTAGATTATGAATAAATTTGTTCAAGAAACAAAGTAGATTTTTCGCAAACTTTTCACCATTGATTTTTCATGATTAGTATAGTGTATTTTGTGGTGGGGTGGGAAACAAGTAGTTTTTTGAAAAAATGTCACTATTTTTTTTCTTTAGATTTGAAAAGAAATATTGTATTTTTTTCTCTTAAGATTTTTTTTTCTTAGTCCATGCTTTTGTCAACTACTCTATTAAGTGCAAGTAATTAAAGTATTCACTTAATAAATTTTTAAATAATACTTAATCAAATAATAAAATCTTAAAACTTCATTTATTCTAACATTCGTTCTTTAAGTACAAATCAAGGAGAAGATTACTATGCAATAAGGGCTTGTTTGGTTGCTAGCGTAGAAACTAAAAATTAGAATTAAAAATGGGAATGCGAATGAGAATGAGAATGACGATTTGTTATTTTCTATTTGTTTGGTTTACCAAATTGAAATTAGAATTAAAATTGACCTTATGTACAAATCAAACAAAATTCTTTCTCAAAATTGACATAGCTAATTATCTAATTTATTATATAGGAAATGGAGGAAATAAAGTAAATAAAAAATTTAATTTTATTAAGTGGCAATGTTGGATGTGGCCTCCCTTGATCTTCTCTGCTTATATGAGAATGTTTCTTTTTCGAGTCCTTCATTTATGGCACACCTAAACTCTTTAGTTCCCACAAAATTACAGATGCAAAGAACATGCTAAAGAATGCAAAGATATTTGATGTGGTTGATGGTGTAGCGGGTATAGAGAGCTTGGCATCTAAAAATGAAGGTAGAGGTCCCTATACAAGGGTTAGCAATGGCAAGATTCTCAAATGGGATGGCCCAACCTCAGGTTGGAGTCAAATTTCTCTTATGCCACCAAATAGGTAAGTGGGTTCTTCAATTTTACCTAGGCCTATGGAAATATTGGCAAAAAAAACTCTTTAGTTCCAATAAAAATCCTTCTCCATATCTTTTGTTTGGGGATCTTTCCTATAATGATGATGCTTACTGGTGGTGGGTGTGGGGAACTTGTAGTTGGATCAAATGACTCTTGCTCTATTGGCTAAAATAACATGTGCATTTTTTCATTGAATATGAATGGTGGGTCTTCTTGTCACATTTGGTAGTCTTAAGTAGCTTTAAATTTTTATTAAATACTCAAAAGCAAAATGAGAATAGGATTAGCTATTCCAATAAGACACCTTTTTAGGAATCGACATATACTCATTTGGGGCTAAAATGGGAATACACATTCCTATTCCTAATTTTGATTTGGCATAGCAAAAAAAGAATAAAAAGAAAATTATAATTTTCAATTCGTATTATGATTGTATTCCAACAACCAAATAGGAACTATGAGAAAGATGCCATATATTTCCTTGCTACATAACCATTTTAGGTACTCATGTAGGGGAAGTCCCCAGTAATCATTAGGAGGTCTAATACCCATAATATTTTTATTATGTTTATCCCCAATTACTGATATTAAAGGAGCCCCAAGAATTATAACACATGTACCAATAGTCAATCACACATGTACTAATAGTCAATCATTTTTTATCTTTTTTGGTTGGTCATTGGCCTATTTTTGCACCACTATTGGGACATCTCATAAAAACTACTAGGACTTTTGGCCACAAGCAATAACATGTTTGAGTGAATGACTATTAGTGTAAAGCTATTAGTCGACACTATAAAAATACCAGTTTTGATCACTTGGTGTTCAACAGTCTTTATACAAAAATTCATGGATACCTAAAAGTTGAAACCCTATCTTTAAGCTCTTAACTCACATATGGAGTTACACCAATAAAATCATCAAAATTCAACTTATGATTTAGAGTTCTATGTGTGCAAAGATAGTATGAACAACTACTGGGGACTTTTCCCTAATGCAAAATGTAATGAAATCTTTCACAAGTAGAAAATTTGAGAAAACCACATGAGAGAAAATTCCTCTCCAAAAAGAGAGAAAATAAATAAACAAGATAGTGCATTGGTCCATGGAGGACTCAATCATACCCTCCTAAAATTGCATATGTCATGTATATACAATTAAGAATCCTTCCCTAAGAAGGAAAAACAAGAGATAAGATGTTCCCTCAATAACGAATAATGTGTTTCGAGAATGGTGCATGCTTGAAGATAAAATATAGTTAAAATCTTACAAACAATATTTTTTCCTCTTTGAGAAGAAGATAAACAAAATGAAAATTCATGAGTGCTCCCTATTTCAAATAAGAATTGGTAGGAAACAAAATCCACTTGTAGGATGATGATGTCTTTGAAGCCTAAAATATGCTCATTTTTCACTAAGTCCTTGGATGATGAAGTTGCCACAAACCAATCAAGTGCACACCTCATCATGATAGAATGTGACAAAAAAGGAAGCACTAGAAACCAATTTTGAAGAAGCTCCTAATACAATAATGAAATGAAAATAGTTGTTACACAATTGTAATCAAATGTTGGTGATAAACCTCCTAATTTTTCCTTTGGATTTGAAATGTGAGACTCCACAAATAATAATAAAATTTAAAGCAAATAAGAATTCCAATCAATAAGAAAAATATATCCCTATTGCGATGCATCACTCACAATGATTGTGTGATCTTAATTAGAGAATTAGGAGTCACAAGTGGAGTGATTGGATCATCATGATTATCAACATAATATTTACAATTTTCTAAGGTACCACTATGAAAGGGAATATTATTAATATCATCAATTGGAAAAAAAAATTTGAAATAGGATCTTTTGTAAATGGAGGAACATGTGGATTTCTAAAAATCTTTGACATAATGGTCCAAGCTCAGTGGGCATTGGTACCTTTGAACTTGTGCAAATATGATAGAGGCAATTTTGACTAATGCTACAACCGACCAACCTTATGCTATGATCATTTGGATTACCCAAACCAATTATTTGCATTGTGTCTTTGGCTAAGGAATTAGTCCTTAAAGATAAGACAATAGATTAAGCCACAAATAATGTGTGATGATTTTTTTAGGACCATGACTCATAATTATCCTAGTTAAAGTAATAACAAAAGGATGTTTTGCATAACCATTTTTTGAAATCACTGATCTACTCTTTTCACAGCATATAGAGACAATTTTCTTTTTATTGTGCAAAACCAAAATTCTAACTTCAATGAATGCAAAATGACATCAAATACAACCATGTAAAGTTGATGAAAAGAGCTAATTATTAATATATGGAGAGGAAAACATAACTCCATTTGAAGTTGTACAAAAATTGAAAAAATTGTCTATAATAGGTACTTTGAGGAACCACCAAGCAATTATGGGCCTGATATAGGTTAACTATGTAACCACAACATGCACAAATACATTTTTTTTGGAGTTGGGACAAGAGAGGTTTTGATTGCTTGATTAGTTGGTGTATAACCCTTTCCATTTCTTGACTAGGTAGATGCCATAATTTTCTCAACTAATAAATAACTTGCCCAGGACGAAGACTACTGGTGCATATAAGTCCATGTTGGTGATGAATTAAGACTTGATTTCTAGATTACAAAATATAAATATTAGGTGTGCAAGTTTTTAAAATAATTTTCCTTCTTTCTTCTAAAAATGCAATAAATATGTGGATTCCATTCCTTTGACACAATACTCATATGATATGGATGTAAAACTAAGAAACTCCATATCCATTTCATACAAGAAAGAGAAGGTACAATTTTAAAATAATTCAACCTCTTTTCGAGCTTTCTAAAAGTGCATAGATCCTTCATTTTTAATTACTTTTATAAGAAAAGTCTCTTTATTTCTTAGATTTGTTGATAGTAATATAATCTCATTTTCCCCTCTATAATTAGTTGGCTATCTAATTCTAACTTTTTTAACATTATAAGTATGTATGTCTATTTATATATATGTACAAACATGTGTGTGTGTACATACATACATATATGTATATATAATATTGATAATTGAATTCTTTAAGACTTTCATTATAACATGCTTCTCAACTATATCTTCACTTAAAACATTCATTGAGGCTTTCCACTTGTTAAAAAATATATACAAATTTATTATGAGTCATTTTCACATGTTTACAATTTTATAGTTTATGTATTTTAATATATTATATATTCTCTTAGAACGAAGAATGGAATTTTTTTTGTAGAAAATGTTTTTTTAATTTATTGCACCTTAAAAAAAAGTTTCATTGTCCCTTTTAACTTTATTTTATTTTTTCTCTAATGCACATCACACACAAATTTAATAAAAAAAGGGCCCCATTCTTGGTTCCATTAATATTGCAATGAAATAAAAATTAAAGCATCATCTTATTTTTCACCTTTTTTTCCCTTATTGCTTCTATAATACATGTTCACACAAATGTAATAAAAAGGGGCCCAATTCATGGTTCCACACGCATTGCAAAGAGACTTTATTTCTATATAATTATTATTTCTCTCATTAAAGCCAATGACCTTAACTCATCTTAAAGTAAACCCTAATCTAATTGTAACTAGTATCAAAATTTAAAAGTAGATAGAATGATGAAGGGAGTGAGAATAAAAGAATTACATTAGTATAGGATCAAGTTGCACATCATTGCATGATTTGACCTAGTAAAGATGCATGATAAGTCTAACCCACAACATATAAATTTTTGCACATAATTATCATACTTTTACATATGAATTGATTTTTACTCAAGCATTTGTTTTGAATATTCTATTATGATATTATAGCTATTAAAAAGAAAATCTTCTATTAGGTCAACTCAATAAGTGTTTATTAGTTATCAAATTCTAGAACTTTACAATAATTATTCTCTACATTTACTTTATCATTAATTAGTTTTTAACATTCTATTAGGTTTTATTTGTAGAGAAGAATATGACATTATAACATTTTATTTATCTCAACATCATCTTTTGTGGAAACCAATATTCTTACACCACTTAGTGGATTTCTCAATCACCTTAAATTTTACTAAGGTTATAAAATTTATGTTCTATTTAATATTCTTGAATATGTCACATAAGATATGTCCATCAATAGACTCGTTTTAGATTATAGTGAAGCATTTGTTCAACAATTTGAAATGAAAAAACTAGAAACATTTGAATGGAAAGAAAAAGGATGTTTAAATACATATATTGTTGAAGTTGATAATACAAGACTTTATGCATATATTGAATTGTAGAAATTGTAAAGAAGATATCTTAGCAATTAACAACAAATATATATAGGAGATAATTTCTACAACAAGTCAAATTGTGATATTGCTATCAAGATTTAACTGTGTAGTTTTTGAGTCAAACTCATTGACTCATATTTCATGAGAAGTGATTCAACATGAATCCATCTCTCATGATAATAAATGGAACATTTAGTACTCATTCGATATAGGTGATGCTCATAGAGGTGATGCACCAAAACTTCTCAAGAGGTCACCCATCCCAATATTACTCTAGCTTGAGCATGTTTAACTACATAGTTTCCTCCATGGTTAGACCTGATTTTCTTGAAACCCCATTTTCAAAACCTTCACCAAGTGTTGTGCCTTATGAACCATTCATTAGAAATCCCCTTAAGCTCATCAATTGATGAGTAGGGGATAATTTTCATAGCAAGTCAAATTGTTATATTACTATCAGGATTTAACTGTGTAGTTTTTGAGTCAAATCATTCAACCATATATCATAAGTAGTGATTCAAAATTAATCCATCTGTCATGATAATAAATGGATCATTTATCACTCATTAGATCTAGCTAATGCTCACTGTGGTGAAGCAAGGGGACTTCCTAGGAGGTCAACCATCCTAGTACTACTCTAGCTTGAGTGCACTTAACTATGAAGTTTCCTCCATTGTAAAACCTACTCTTGTTATAACCCCATTTGAAAAACCTTCACCAAGTTTTGTGCCTTATTAACCATTCATTCGAAATCTCCTTAATCTCATCACTTGATAAGTAGGAGATAATTTCCATAGTAAGTCAAATTGTGATATTGCTATTAGGATTTAATTATGTAGTTTTTGAGTCAAAATCATTGACCCATATTTCATGAATAGTGATTCAACATGAATCCATCTATGATAGAAATATCACATAAAACTACACATTTATTGAATCACTACTCATGAAATATGGGTCAACAAGTTTGACTCAAAAACTACAGAACTAAATCTCAATAGCAATATCACAATTTGACTTGCTATGGAAATTATCTCCTCCTTATCAATTGATGAGCTTCAGGGGCTTTATAATGAATGGTTCATAAGGAGCAACATTTGGTCAAGGTTTTTCAAATGGATTTGCAAGTAGAGCAGGTTTAACTATGGATGAAGCTCTGTAGTTCAATGTGCTAAAACTGGAGTAGTATTGGGATGGGTGACCTCATGGGAAGTCTTGATGCTTCACCTCTATGAGAATCACATAGATCTAATGAGTGATAAATGTTCTATTTATTATCATGAGAGATGGATTCATGTTGAATCACTACTCATGAAATATGAGTTAATGAGTTTGACTCAAAAACTACACATTTAAATCTTGATAGCAATATCACAATTTAACTTGTTGTAGAAATTATCTCCTACTTATCAATTGATGAGATTAAGGGGATTCATAATGAATGGTTCATAAGGAACAAAAATTAGTGAATATTTTGAAAAAGGGGTTTCAATCAAAGTCAGTTTAAACATGAAGGAAACTATGTAGTTAACCACACTAAAATTGGAGTAGTATTGGGATGGGTGACCTCCTAGGAAGTCAGAGTGCTTCACCTCTATGAGCATCACCTAGATCCAATGAGTGATAAATTTTCAATTTATTATCATGAGAGATGGATTCATGTTGAATCAGTACTCATGAAATATGGGTCAATGAGTTTAATTGAAAAAATACATAGTTAAATGTTGATAACAATATCACAACAAATATATATTTAATGTTATTGATTGCTAAAACAAGTCATGTTCATAGATTGTAAGCATCTTAAACAACATGTAGTTTAAGATCAAATTGAATTTATTTGTATTTCAATTTTAAATTTTAAAATTAATGTTGGTGTAATACATATATACACTAGATTTTAATGTAATAAAAGACCTTAGTGAGAAAAAAGGAGTCCAAAAAGCATCACAATCCATGAAGGATTTTAATGAATGGTTCATTAAGAATAAATTTATTGATATTAATACTAATAATGGTTTATATATGACATGGAACAATAGAAGAGAAAATCCTTGCAACATAGATAAGAGATTTGATGCAGGAGCATCCTTGGTTTCCTTGATATCGTGTCCATGTTAATTCATTCTTCTAGTCATTGTAGAGTTCTAGTGGTTGTCAAGTTGAAATCATTGCCGAGTTCTTGTATTTGTCATGTTGTCTAGTGTTGGCCAAGAATTTATGTATGTGTTGAGATTTCTAGTGTTGGTTGAGCATTCCTTCATGTGCTAAATGAACTTGATGTTGTTGATGTTTGGTTCCTTCTTTGACCGAGTTTGTCTTTGATTGGTTCTTATTTTGAGATGACTTGTGTATTTAATTTGGATCCCAAATTTAATGTTAGGATCTTTTCTTGGGATTTGCACACACCATTTTAAGGTTGGTTGTCTATTATGTAAAGATCTAGAAACTCTTGTAAGCCATTTTCAAAATTATAATAAGGGTGTTTAGGCTAGGTTAGGTAGTAAGAGGAAGGACTTAGAGAGTCCAATGAGAGAGTGAAGAAGAAGAGCTAGAAGTCCAAATTAAGAACCTATAAAAAGCATAAGTCTCAATTTTTTAAAATCATGTTGGTCCTAACTCGGAACGCCTCACAGTCAAGCATGTATGCAGACAATTTGATAAATCAATAAAATATATGTTGTTCTTTCTCTCCTTGGTTTGTTCTATATGTTGTTTCCTTGTGTTTATTCAACAAGGTTATTAGATAGTTAGGTGTACCTTTGGCCCTATCTATTCAATATCCTCCCTACATCAAGTGGTATTACAGCTTGAGGTTCATCCTTGAGGAGATTGGATCATGTAGAATAGTAAGTTAGATTTAGATGTAGGGTGGCAGATCTATGGATTTGACCTATAGCTTGCAGAGGGTTATGATCTTTCAGGAACCTATTTTTCAAGATGTTTTGAGGTAGAGGAAATGTCAATACTACTATTATGGATGTATGTTGAGACATATTGAAACTAGATTAAATATTGTGTAGACAACCTAGAGGAGAGGAGCACATCTAGATGATGTGAGTGATGATGAAGCAATAACACCGAACCCTAATCTAGAACCTAAAGAAGATCAAGATGAGGAAAGATTACTAAGAGTGTTGTCTAGAACAAATTTGAAACCTATTGTGGAATTTATTCCTTATGATGAAAAATTGGACACCAATGTTGTGTTGGATTGAATCTCTAATATGGGAAGTTCTTTGAGTTTGAAGGTACTCCTAATAATAGGAAGGTGAAGATTGTAGTCACTAGGTTGAAACTTCATGCCTCACTATGGTGGGAGCATTTTCAAATTGACAGACAAAGAAGAGGAAAGGAGAAGATCAAAACCTAGCTAAAAATGGTGAACCAGGTGAAGAGGAAGTTCCTTCTTGTTGATTACCAAGTTAGCTTGTTGAGGAAAATGAAAAATTTGAGACAAAAGGACATGACTATAAAGGAGTACACTAAGGAATTCTATAGATTGGATGTCAGATCTGGACATGTGGATGATGAGGTTGAGTAAGTTGCAAGGTACCTGAATGGATTGATATCTAGAATTGAAGATGAGATATATTTTACAAATTTGGAAAGTGTGGAAGAAACATATCGATATGCCTTGAAAGCTAAAGAGATCTTGACCAAGAATCATGAACAAAGACATAGAGGTAGAGGGGGTAGATTCCAAAGAGGTAGGGGTAGATCTTATGGAGAAAGTGGAAGATCTGACAATTCTATGAAAGATAAGGGAAAATCTAAATGGAAGAGTGATGAGAAAGGAAATATCAAGTGGAAAGGTGGTAATTCTTACTGAGGAGACACTAGTTCTTACGAAGGAAGAGGTAATTCTTATTCTAGAGGAGGTTTCCATGGTAATTGTTTTAGATGTGGTAAAGAAGGGCATAGATCCTTTGAGTGTAGGTACTCTAGTGAAAATGAACAATGTAATAGAAATGTTGTGATTCAAGGAGATATTGAGGATCCACCTTGCAGAGTTGAGGTTGGATAGAACCTAATAGTAAGAAGAACTTTGTGTAATAAGGAAGTTGATGAGGAACCTATCCTGAGGAGAAGTCTTTTCAAGATCAAATGTAAGATGACAGGAAAATGCTACAAAGTGATCATTAATAGTGGAAGTTCAGCAAATTTGGCATCAAGGGAGATAGTTAAAAAGTTGTAGCTATAGGGGTTGAAGCATCCTAAACACTATCATATTTCATGGGTCAAAGATGAACATAAATTTTTGGTAAGTGAGGAGTGTGTTGTAAACTTCAAGATTGCAAACTATTTTGATAAAGTTCTATGTGATATCATGCCTATGGATTGTTTCCATATTCTATTGGGTAGACCTTGGAAGTATGATAGACATGATGTTCATGATGGTAGATTAAATCAATATACACTTTGGGTGAATGGAGAAATTTTTTTTTTTCCTTTGAATGATTCTCCTGATGAAGTAAATTGTACAATTGTTAGACTTTGCATGCTTAGTGGAAAGTAATTTGAAAAGAAAATGAAGAAGAACCAAGTTTGTTTTTTCTATAATTCCTAGAGGGTTGTGTTGTGGTAGTGATGACCAAGTGAAAAATATAGTGATGACCAAGCAGGAGATTGAGGTTGAGTAACATAAGATGATAGAGATTGAGTGACAATAGAAGAAGATAGTGTAAGCTGAGTGCGAGTGGAAATTGAAAGTTTTGTTGATGAGTATAAGGAGATTGTTGTAGAGGATATACTTGATGGTTTACTACTAGTAAGAAGTATAAGTCATTGTATGGATCTGATTCCTCAAGCTAGTTTTTTGAATAAAGCACCATGTAGATTGACACCTACAGAAAATTAAGAACTTAATAGACAAGTGCAAGAGTTGTTGCAGAAAGGTTTGATTAGAGAAAGCTTGAGTCTGTCTATTATACTTGTGGTATTAGAACCTAAGCAGACTAGAGAATTGAGAATGTGTACTAATTCTAGGTCTATTAATAAGATAACAATGAAATATAGCTTTCCTATGCCAAGGACGGATGACAAAATTATTTTTTTGAGTGGAGAAAAGTATTTTACCAAGATTTATTAGAAGAGTGGTTATAATCATATCAGAATCAGAGAATATGATGAATGGAAGACTGCTTTCAACACAACAGATGGTTTGTATGAGTGGTTAGTAATGCCTTTTGGTTTGACTAATGCACTTAGTACCTTCATGAGGTTAATGAATGAAGTCCTTAGGAGATTTTTGGGTAGGTTTGTGATCGTTTATTTGGATGATATTGTGATATTTAGTAAGAATAAGGAAGAACATCTTGAGCATGTTAGACAAGTATTGTAGAGATTGAAATAAGAGAAGTTGCTTATTAATTTGAAGAAAATGCAAGAAGAGATTGTGAATTTGGATTTTTATTTTAGTTGATGGTTTGAGAATGGATCCTGAGAAGGTTAAAGCAATTTTGGAATGGCCTACACCTGAGAATGTGGGTGAGGTAAGCTCATTTCATGGTTTGTATAGTTTCTACATAAATTTTATAAAGAATTTCAGTTATGTTTGTAATGCTATGACTAAGACTATGAGAGGAGATAAAAAGGATTTAAAGTGGACACAGAGCTGACAAGAGTTTTGATACTTCAAAAAAAAGGTTGTTGAGTTACTTGTATTGGCTTTGCCCAATTTTCATAAAGAATTTCAAGTTGAATGTGATGCAAGTGGTAGTGCAATAGGACCTATCTTGAGTCAAGAAGATAAAAAAATTTCTTTCTCTAGTGAGAAGTCAAATGATGCTCAAAGGAAGTATTATGTATATGATCAAGAGTTTTATGTTATTGTTCAAGCCTTAAAAAAAGTGGAGACATTATTTGATTCCTAAGGAGTTTGTGTTGTATATTGATCATAAAGGTTTATAGTATTTGGGAAGACAACATAAGTTGAATCAAAGACATATGAAGTGGGTTAAATATTTGTAGAGTTTCACATTTTTGATAAAGCATAAGAGTGAACTTACTAAATGAGTTGCAGATGCATTGATAAGAAGAAGTTCTTTGTTGACTGAGATGAAGGTTGAAGTTCTTGGTTTTGATGAAAGGAAGGAGTTTTATGATACTAACCCTTTTTTTTTTTGAGGCATGGAGAGAGTGTAGCATATCAAATCTATCAAGACAAATGAGTAAGTATGATGATTATTTCATTCAAGAAGGTATTTTGTTCAATAGAATTTAGTTGTGTATACCAAGAAGTTCTATGAGGGTTAATTTGATTAAGGAAAAACATTGTGGTGGTTTGGCTGGACATTTCAGAATTGATAAGACATTGAGTTTTCTTAAGAATAAGTACTATTGGCCACATATGTATAATGATATTCAAAAGTTTGTAAGGAGTTGTGGATTTTGTCAAGTTACAAAATGAGTAAGTTAGAATACTGGATTGTATAAACCTATTTCTATTCCTGGGAAACGTTGGAGTGACATCAATATGGATCTCGTATTTGGATTACCTAAGACAAAATAGGGTATGATTCCATATTTATTGTTGCAGATAGATTTTCTAAGATGGTACATTTCATACCAAGTAAGAAGACATCAGATGTTGTGCATTTTGCCGAGATTTTCTTCAAATAAATTGTTAGATTCAATGGATTGTAGAGAAGTATTATTTTTGATAGAGAAAGTAAAATTGATGATTATTTTTGGAGGACTTTATGGAAGAAGATGAATACTAAGTTGAAGTTTAGTTATACATTTCATCCATAGATAGATGTATAGAAAGAGGTTGTGAATTGATGCTTGGGAAACTTATTGAGATGTTTAGTTGGAGATAAGCTAAGTAATTGGGATATGGTATAGGTACAAGTTGAGTTTGGATATAATAATTATGTGAATAGGAGTACTAGAAAGATACCTTTTGAGATTGTGACTACAATGAAACCTAGAGGTACATCAGATTTGAGGGATATTTCTGGTGAAGAGAAGAGAAGTGTTGAAGGGGAAGAATTTGCTAGTTTTATGAAGTCTTTACATGAGGAAGTGAAGTTGAAGTTGGAACAAAGTAATCATAAGTATAAGGAGAATGTAAAAAATTCTAGGAGAAATTATATTTTTGAAGTTGGTGATGAGGTAAAGAAAGGTAGATTTCCTATTAGAACATATAGTAAATTGAAAATGAATAAGTTTGGACCTTTTAAGATCTTGAGGAAGTTTGAAAGTGGTAATTCTTGTGAAGTTGAGTTTCTTGATGACATGGATTATTCAATATTACCATTTTGCATAAGTATCATGAGTTGGATGATGAATTTCTTGTACCAGATGATTATTCTAAGAAGATGATTCAAGAGGTTGAACAAATATTGGATTAGAGCATTGGTAAAAGCACAAGAGGAACATATTACTATGAATATTTCGTAAAGTGGAAAAACATACCAATGGAAGATGTTATATGAATTTCTCAATCTAAGGTTGACTTAGCTTAGCTTGTGACATCTCAATGATTCAAGAGAATCATTCCTTTCAACCTCAATTATCTAACATAGGAGAATCCTATGTTTCCTTTCTATCCTACTCATCTTTGTTCATTTTTCTAGCTATTTTTGAGTTCCAATGGTACTTGAGTTACAATCATTATTAAGTTCTTGTATGTGCTAAGTTGTCTAGTGTTGGCCAATCATTTTGTATGTGCCGAGATGTCTAATGTTAGCTAATTGTTCCTTCATATGCAGAGTGAACCTGATGTTGTTGATGTGCAATTCCTTCTTTGACTGCTCAATTTGATTGTGATTGGTTCTTAGTTTGAGCTGAGTTTTATATTTAATTTGTACCATTAATTTAATGTTAGGATATTGTCTTGGGATGTGTGCATACCATTTTACGGTCAACCTTCTATTATGTAAAGATCTCAAATCTTCTGTAAGCCATTCGAGAAAGTATAATAAGGGTAGTTAAGCTAGGTAAGGTACCAAGAGGAAGGACATAGAGATTCTAATGGGAGAGTGAAGTAGAAGAGCTAAAAGTTTGAATTAAGGACCTACAAACATCCTAATTTTAGAATTTTGTAGATTTTGTTGGCCCTAACTCAAAAGGCCTCACAGTTGGGCATGTACGCAAAAAAATTGATGAATCAATAAAATATTTGTTCTTTCTCTCCTTGGTGTTGTTCTCTATTTTGTTTTCTTTTGTTGTGTTTACTTAGCAAGAGGATTGGTTAGTTAGGTGTGCCTCTAGCCCTTGCTATTCAATATCCTCCCTATGTCAAGATTGGATAGATTTTTATTTGTAGGTGACTTAGCCTCCTTTGGTTACACCTTGTTGGCATCTTTATTAACTATTTTTGCTTCTAATCATTTTGTAGTAACTTTAGATGTCATAGAAGAGGCTAGACCAACTAAGAATCCCTTTAAATTTAGAAAACTTGTGGTTCTTAAATAATGATTTCATGGACCTATTAGAAAAATGGTGGATGGAACACTTTAAAGGTTCAAAGATGTATTTTTTTGCCTCAGAAATTAAAGTTCTTAAGGTCAAAATTCTTAGTTATGGAATAAATAACATTTTAAAAACATATTTCAAGCAAAATATGATATAGGAAAAGAGCTTTCAGAATTAAAAGAGGTAGTAATGAAGAATGAAAAGGATAAAAATATGTATTTTAAAGAAAAATATTTACTATGAAGACAAGAAGATATCTTTTTAAAAGAGGAAATTTATTATAGACAAAATTCTAGAGAAAATTGGCTTTTGGATGCAGATAAAATAATATTTTTTATAACAACACTAAGTTTAGGAGAAACATCAATAGAATAATCAATATAAAAAATAATCATGGAATCCTTCTTGAGGATCCCAACTAAATAGCCTAGGATGCAGAATTTTCCTTTCAATAATACCCTTAATAATTAGAACTCGTCATATCTCAAATCTCAATAGGTATTCCTAAATAGTATTCCTAAATTATTTTCTCTTCAAGATATTAAAATGTTAAACAAGAGTTTCTTATTAGATGAAATTAAAAATTCTCTCTTCCACATGAAGTCAAACAAGACCTAAAGTCTAGACGGTTTCCAAGAAAATTCTCTTCTAGAAATATTGGCATTTCTTAGGGTAAAAATGATGGGAAGTGATAAAAAATACCAAAAAAAAAGGGAAAATTCTTAAGGAAATTAACAACACATTTCTCACTTTCATTCCTAAAAAATTTGCAAGAAATAATTTTGGAGATTTTAGACCAATTGTTCTTTGCAATACTACTTACAAATCCTCTTCAAAGCCTTCAAAAATAGATTAAAACTATTGATTCCAAACATAATTTATGGAAAAAATAGGGGTTGTCCATAAGCATTCCAATTTTTATGGTATAATAATAGTTCAAGGACTCATTCATTTAGTATTTAAAAACAAAGATCCTAGTATGATAATCAAATTAGATATTCAAAAAGAATATGATAAGGTGGACTCACGCTACTTATGTAAATCTCTAGAAGCTTTTGGGTTCACTAAGTAATGGATTAATTTAATTTTCAACTGCACATCTTCCCCTAAAATCTCTTTTATTGTAAATGGGAATCCTGAAGGGTTTTTCAATATATCCAAGGGTTTAAGATAATGATACCCTATCTTGCCCCTTTCTTTTCTTAGTCATGGCATAATCCTTTGGTAGGATGATTACTCACTACTATCAAAATCTTTAGATATCAAGTATTAGGGCCACAAAAGGGGTATCAAATGTCACTCATCAATAGTTTGTTTATGAAACTCTTCTCATTGCAAATAATTCCACAAATGAATCCCTCAAACATAATAAATTTCAAACTCCTATATGAAATCCTAATGATAAAAAAATAGTTCAAAATAATCCAAGACTTTCTTCTTAAAATACTAAACCCTTTTTAGAAGATAATATATGCCAAATTTTGGGCTTGAAAAAAGGTAAATTTCCTTGTAGATATTTAGGAATGCCTATAGATAATGATAAAAAAATTCCAAAGAATGGGATCCTTTGATCTCCAAATTTGACAAAAAAATGGATAACTAGAAATAAAAATGGATCTCTAATGTAGGACAAATCACTATGCTAAAATATGTTCTCTCAACACTACCTACCTATCAGATGTTTTGTATTCCTCTTTCCCTCAAAGAAAATAATTCAATTAAAAAGAAGATTGAAAAATTCATGTGGCAAGCTATCTTGAATAATAAGAAAATGGATCTAATTAGCTAGGACTAAATTTTTAAATCTATAGAAAATGGGGTATTTGGTATAAAAAAATTGAAATGGAAATATATGGCTATAGGAGCTAAACTTATTTGAAAACTGTAATAGGAACCAAACTACAAGTGGGTTAAAACACATTTTCAAAAATACCTAATTGTGAATGATAAGAAAGAATATTTAGAACTATCAATCCTTTGAAAGGCTCCAAAGGTTGGAGTTTTATTCTAAGCTATAAGGATATCATCAAGAAAAATCTTTCTTGGGATATAAGATCTAGTAACTCAACTTTATTATGGGATGACTCTTGGGGAGGATACTCACTACTATCAGATTCCATATCCCCACATATCAAGAACACACACCAATTTTTAGGGAGAAAATCTTAATAATTATATTTAATTTCTTGATGAAGATCCTTATTTGAGGTGGAAAGGATAATCTTAGGATAAAACACCGTTATCTGCACTAGAGAAAGAGGAACTCAAACTCTATTTATCTTCTAAGAATTTTGTTTCTAAAAATAGGGAAGTGATGTAGTGCAAGGTAGGGAGAATCCCCAGAGGAGATGTTCTATCCCCCAACAAATAACCACACAATAGAAACACAACATCAAGAAACAAAATGCAAGATCTAATACCAAATCACAACTCTTTATTCATAGATATAACTAACTACATGCAATATGCCCGGCTATAGGGCCTTTCAGGCGAGGGCCAAATACATACAACAATTACAAAATTAGTTCTACAAGATCCAACAAGATCCAACTGAAAAACCCAATCTTAGCTAGTCCAGATACACAAATGGATAATAACACCAAGAAGAATCTACTCTTGTACCCTCAGGTCCACCAAGAGATCCTCTTGTTTCTAAGCCATAGCCCTAGCTCTTCAAAATTTGCACCTATGCTTCATTCCCAAAATTGAATGACCAAAAGACTCCACAAGACCCCTATTTATACTTGCCAAAATGACTTACAAAATATTCTAGAACATTACAAAATAGGAAGGCCAACCTAATAATGGTTAGGACACATCCCAAGGCAAGATCCCATCATAAACATCATGGTCAAAATAAATCCCACAAGTTAGCTCACACAAAAAACATATAAATCACGTGCAAAATGTTAACACTTAGCATAAAAAGGAAAACTCAGCACATGAAGAGTCATTTGACACACACTATGGAACTCAACACACACTACAGAGCAAGATGGCATAACACACTAAACCAAGTGTTAACATGATGTGGGATAACTTAAACTCAGCTTAAACTGCAAAATTATTGGCACTCAGCAATTGCAACCACTTGGCAATGATTGAAACTCGACACCAATTTCCAGAATGAGCAAGATAACATGCCAACCCAGGATGCTCCTACATTAGACACCTTAGGTTTGAAAAGATGTTCTAGAAGCTAGAAAAACATTTTTTGGGATTTGACACATAAATGCCAAACTGGTTCTTCACATACATGTCCTCCAAGTCTTCAACTTGCACACTCTTTCCCTTCTTTTTCTTCTTCTTCTTCACACCCACCATAGGTGTTCCGTAGGTCTTCTTTCCATGTTGATCTCCATCCTTCTTAGAATCTACCAACTCAACTTGACTATGAATACTCAGGTTACTCCTACTAAGCTCTTCATTCTACAAAGGAATTAGGGAAAACTTCCTATCACCTTTCTCAATAGTAAACACATTCCTAACACAATCATGCACAAACCTGTAATCATATTTCCAAGGTCTACCAAGTAACACATGACAACTGTTCATATCCATAATATCACACAACACTTGATTCTTATACTCTCTAGTCTGGAAATTAACAAGGCATTGCTCCCTCACTTCCAAAGCATGCTCACCTTGCAACCATCCAATCTAATAAGAATAAGGATGTCTCACTCTCTTCAAACCAAGATTCTAAACCATCTCTTCAGCAAAAAGGTTATTAGTACTACCACCATCCACAATCACCTTGCAAATTTTTCCACCAGACTTACAACAAGTCTTTAACAAACTAGTCCTTTGACATGAATCTAATGTTCTTTGACCAACTAGTACTCGTCAAGCCAACAAATTCCCTTCTTTCTTAAGCTAACTGTCCTGGACTTCAACCTCATTCACAACAACAACTCTCCTACCAATCAAACATTTAAAAGATATATGTCCTTCTTTGCCACATCTGAAACAATTACCTTTGAATTCACCTCTACCTATCCTCCTTTTCTGATCAGTAGGTCTTGGTTTACCTTCTATACTTGGTTTAGCTTATGCTGAGCTATCCTACTTCTCCTTTCCTTGAGGATTTCCTTGATGTTTCCTCTTTAGCTTCTCTTCTACTCAAGGTATAATTTAGTGGCTAATATTCACAAATTGGCTAATTTTAAAATTTTTTGGCTAGTAATTTGGCTAATAATTTAAGATTTGATACAACCTAAATCGCCATAGTTTTATAAAATTCAGTTCTAGAATATTTAAAATTGCTCAATAATTTATTTTATTGAAAAATTTAAACTCAAATATTCACCACAATATTTGTTACATGTGTAGTGCCTCTCATGTTTGCAGTCTGTACCTTGTCTATTTTTGATTCGAGAGATACTTGATACTCTTTTGATATTTGTACCTTGAGATGACCTGAGGGTCGAATGTTATACTTTGATTTCTGTACCATAGATGCTTTGTTACTATGCTGTTCAGTTTATCATATTTGCATGTTGATGTTATTTTGAGATGATAGTAGATCTGTGATAACTGATTATCTGGTTATATGATGTATTGGACCTATTTGTTGACTATGTTATGAGATGAATTCTATGCTATGGTTATTTACTTCATTCTTGTTCTTCACGCTTTTTGTGAATGTGAGTGATGTAAATGGATTAAATAGGTATTTTAATACATGTTGCTTCGGCTATGATATTATTTTTCATTGCACTTGATCATGTGTTTTAGTGTGCAGGAATTATATCCCTGGCAGTGGCCTATGGAGTTAGTGATCCAGCTATTCATATTTTGCCAATGTCGCTCCTATATGGTCGACGTATCCTTATTTAGTTGTTTTATATTAAAACCTTTCATTGATTAGAAAATCTGAACTCAATTGCATTATGTGATTAGACCAGTGAACATGTATGTGCATTTAGAAGTTCGCATTCATCGTGAAAGTGTTAAGTGTTTTTCTGTAATTTTGGGTTTTCGGGTTTTTAATCTTTTGGATTTAATTTCTAGCAGCTTTGCCTTAGGTGAATTTCCATTATGGATAATAACCTATTTTTGTTTGGGTTGTTTCGGAGTTTAACTAGACCAGCTAGCTATTTTCCATATTTAATTATTCACTCAAAATGAATAAATATTGGAAAAGTGAATTCATTATTCACTTCTCACATTTTGGAAAATTGAGTTTGGAGAGCAAATTTGGAAATCCTCTTCTGAAGGATTATTGTTTTGCTCGTTGTGGGAGCTGTGAGCATGGGATCTTTGTGAGGTTGGTCTCGTTGGATTCGGCTCGAGGAGTTCTCGCTTTGCCGACAGTTTCAGTAGTTTCGGCGCAGTATTTATTTTATTCTAGGGGTTTCAGTTTCGACCCTTTTTGCTGTCAGGTAGGGCCTTCCCATTTTAATGTTTTTTCTCTGTTTCTGCTTCCATTTCTTGTAGCAATATGTTAGGAGGCTATGAACTAGTGTTCCCCTCCGTTTCTGTTTGCTAGTTCTACCTGGTTGGTTGAGTATGAACATTTTACCTATTTTTGAAATGGGGGTTTGGGTTTTTGGGCTGTTATGCTAGCCGTTTTTGCATACGATGTCCGTTTTTTATTATTTTTGGATTTTTGGGGTTTTTGAACCCAAAGGCCAAATGGGTTTTAATTTTGGATTTTTTCCAAAATTTGGGGTTTTTACCTCGTTTTGCGTGCTGCCCTATTTTCTCGAACTTTCTTGGCACATTTTGGTTCGCGGACCTGGATGATCCATTTGAATACCAGTCGAAACACTTTTGCATCTTTTGTTGCATTGGGATGCGTGTAGCATCCGTCATCCCGATTTTGGTTCGGTTGATTGACTTCTGTTTGCATTCTCATCCTGTCCTTGTGTATGATCTCTGTGATGGTGGTGTGCCACACACATGTACATTGTCGGGTGACCTGTGGGTCCCGATCTTTCGTGGTACTTTCAAAAGTCGTGATCATTGGGGTTGGGTTGGGAGTTTGCATGCCTTCGAGCACGCATCGTTAGATGAGCATGGGTAGGGTAGGGTAGCATATGGAGGGGGCTTCTATCCTGTAACCTGGTGACTACTTCCCGGTTGGCAGAGGAAGTTTTATATAAGTGATAATTAAATTAAAACTTGGGGTGTTAATAACATTAAAGATAATAAATGGTACTTTTGTGTATTGGCCTTCCGTTGAGGGAGTTGAGCTACATAGTGTATTGGCCTTCCGTTGAGGGAGTTGAGCTACACAGATCCAAGCTTGGGCTTTGATGCCAAGCAACTCTCCATGATGTCAGTCCCTGCGTAGTAGCCCATTGAGGTGTTTGACCAGGACCTGTAGTTTATGCATTTTCTTTGTCTTGGATTCAGTCATCATACTACTTGGCATGTGTGTTAGCCATGGTTGTTATTTTGTGTGTGTGTGTGGTTGGATCATTATCTCCATCAGCACGGTGGGTGTGGACCTACGGGTGCCACGTGGTTGGGAGGCGTAACTACCTTCACCACTACTAGGGACCGGTGTACAGAGACAGTCTATTATTCTAGCGTGATCATTGCTGGATGTGTCACTTGGTACTTCGGTATACGGAGTATGCTTCTTGTGATTTATGCTCTCATTATGATGTTATCATGCTTAGATGATGTTAGTTTTAACACTTCCCCATTATGATGATTAGCATGTAGTAGATGATGTTATCTGATTACAGGGTTATTTTATGTTACTACTAGCATGTTAGATTTCATTACTTATATTGTAGCATGTTTAGTAGTGATGTCCCTATCACGACAACACCGATGATCTAATCGGTGGCTTGGGATTTTATGTGCGGGGGATGGCTAGGGCCTATGATGGTCCTATGACACCATTGACGGTTGGGAGGAACCGCGTACTTAGTTGGTTATTTTGCTCATTGCAATGTTATCTATGTTATTGCGATGTTATTTTAGTTGTCGTGATGTTTCCTTTCTGTACTTTCCCTTCTTTGTTTGATAGATGGTTAGATTTTGTTTTCTGTTACTCAATTTTGGTTCGAGTGTTTTGGCCTTGAAATGTGGATCCGGTAGTCCCCGGTGTGGAGGTTCTTTTGTTAGTTTTTCCCTGTTTTTGAGTTCTGGAAGTGTTTTTACTTTCTATGGGCGACATTTGTTCAGCATTGTGTGACACTGATAAAGTATCACACGCCCATAGAAAGAATATCGCACGATACTATAAAGTGTCGCACACATTACTGAAGAAGTGTCATACGACACTGGAAGAGTGTCACACAGCTTTATGAGAAATGTCGCGCGATACTTTTCCAGTATCGCACGCCTTCTTGAGAAGTGCCGCACGCAGTAAGGGAGAAGTGTCGACCTCCCTTAGTGAAAAGTGCCACACGCCTTTTGGCAAAAACCTACGCGTGCCAACGGCGGGCACTTTTTGTAGTGTTTTGATCTTTTTGAGAGTTGATTTGGATACCCTTTTGGGTGTTCTTCAAGCCTATGTTGTTGCATTTAAAGTTTAAAATAAATCATTTAAGCATAAGTTGACAAATATTTAATTCCTTATACTTAAGATATATTTTAATATATGCGACGATTCATTTGAGATGGGTTTCAGACCTCTACGAGCTAAGGTGTAGATTCTAGGAAATTTCAGGGCTTCAGGATTTCAGACTTAGCCAATTTCCAAGAGTCAGCTTATGTCTTTCAGCTTGGTAGGCTTTTGTGATTTTTGTGATTGTGTTCTTGTTGGTAGTGGCATTTGGAGATCCGTTGGTGCTTGGTTGTCTTTCAGTCTTCCGTTGCGATCTTTTGGTTTGTGTAGGTTGTATCATGTGCGCTTACACTTGGAAATTTTTTTTTGTTCTGACTTGTTTTTCATCCTTGTTTCCAAGGATCTCCGGGCGGGGCATTACAACATGAATAGATTTGAGTCACCTAGATATAATATATTATTGTAGAAAGTAAATTGAACTGACCAATAATAATTATTATTATTATTAGTTACTTTAAGGATATATCACCAATATTTAGTTTTCACTATTGATTTAAAGTATATGTAATGATCCTCATAATATTCCACGAGGTAAAAAAATGTCCAATTTTGATTTGCAATATTCCATGGTGATTAATGAACTTCCTATTATTATTGAGATTTATCAATATTTTATACAAAAAAATTATTATTAAAAAATAATCGAGAATATTAGTCATATTTAGAATAAAATATTGAGAGATTCATCAATAGAATTTTTTTTTTTAAAAATAATGAAAGATTTGCCAATATTTTATATCCTTTTTTGGAGGTGGCTTTCTTAAAGTTTACCATGCAGTTCTACTCTCAAAGCATACAACTAAGCATCCTCAACTGAAGGAATATTTAGCATACCAACCTCATCTTGAATATTGAATCTTAAACCATTGATATACTGAGATACCTTTTCCTTTAACAATTCTCTATGCCTAGACTGAATAGTCAACTTGTAGAACTCCTCAGTACAATATTTCATAGTCATATCCTTCTGTTTCAAATTTTGCAACTTCTTAAACCACTCAAGTTCATAATCAATAGGAATGAACTTAGGCTTCAACTTAGTCACCATCAATCTCCATCTAGAGATCTTTATTTCACCTTCCTCCTCTCTATCTCTCTGCAGTTCCTTCCACCAAAGAGCAACATATCCCTTCAACTTAGTTTGTGCCAACCTCACTCTAAGTGGATCCTCAATATCCTCAAGCTCAAAGTAGTATTCCAATTCACCAATCTAATCAATTAAGTCTTTAGGATTCAAAGTACCTAAAAAATTAGAAACCTCCATCTTATGCTTTAGCTTCAACTGAGATCCAAGTCAAGCAAACTTACTAGCTCTAATTCTAATAGGTCTCTCAACACAATTAGTTCTATCCTCACCACTCAATTTAACTAGTTCAAAGTCTTTGACAACTTCCTCATAACTACCTTTAGTACCCACATGCCTAGGCACGCCACCTAAAGCACTCACAATTTCAATAATCATGTCACTCTTCATCAATGATATTTGAGATCTAAGATTGGCTTTAACCTCCTCCATCTCAGATGTAAAATCTGCTTTAACCTTCTATGAGATCTATTCTTCTACAACATCACTAAGATCATCAATCTTCCTAGGGTCCAATCTTCTTGGAGGCATCTTCCAAGGTTTTCCATAAACCCCAAAAAATAGATCCAAAAATCAACAAGATCAATCAGCTCCACCAAATCAACCTTCTCCAACCCACAATCCTGGCACAAACTACTGCAACTTTGGTGATTTGTCTACACACTCAAGAATAACCTTTTCTCTGATACCACCTGACGTAGTGCAAGGCAAGGAGAATCACCAAAGGAGATGTCCTAGCCCCCATCAAATAACCACATAGTAGAAACATAATAGCAAAAAAAAAAATGCAAGATCTGAAACCAAATCTCAAATCTTTATTCACAGATATAACTGAGTCCATGTAATATGCCCAGTTGTAAGGCCTTTTGGGTGAGGGCCAAATACATACAACAATTACAAAATCAGTTTAGCAAGATCCAACTTACAAACCCAATCCCAGCTAGTCCAGATACACAACTAGATAAGAACACCAAGAAGAATCCACACTTGTACCCTCAAGTCCACCAAGAGATCCTCTAGTTTCTAAGCCGTAGCCCTAGCTCTTCAAAATTTGCACCTATACTTCATTCCCAAAATACTTGCCAGCTCTTCTAAGCCGTAGCCCTAGCTCTAGTTTCTTAGCCGTACCCCTATTTATACTTGCCAAAACAACTTACAAAACATTCTAGAATATTACAAAATAGGAAGGCCAACCCAATAATGGTTAGGACACATCCCAAGGCAAGATCTCATCATAAACATTGCGGTCAAAATAAATCCCACAAGTCAGCTAGCACCAAAAATATAGAAATCATGTCCAAAATGTTGACACTCAGCATAAACAAGAAAACTTGGCACATGAAGAGTCACTTGGCACACACTATGGAACTTGATATGCACTGCAGAGTGAGATGGGATAACACACTAACCCGAGTGTTAACACGGTGTAGGATAACCTAAACTTGACTTGAATTACAAAATTACTGGCACTCGGCAATTGTAGCAACTTAGCAATGATTGAAACTCAACACAAACTGCCAAAATGATCAGGATAACATGCCAACCTATTATGCTCCTGCATTAGGAAGAAACATTACTTTTGGTAGGATCTAAAATTGGATCTTATAAGGTCAAGGAAGGTTACCAATCATTGGATAATGATAAAAAAATGGCATAAATAACAACCCTCCTTCACTTATGTAGGGAAAAAGTGCATCTACCAAAAGTTGGCATGTTTTTGTGGGCTTCCCTTCAAAAGAGAATCATAACCATTGAATGGTGTAGAAAGAGCATCTACATCAACTAAGTAACCTCTATGAGATAAAGGAGAGTGCATCTAGTTAGGGTAGTATTCTTCCATTGAAGCATTGGAGATTTATGTAAGGAAATTTTAGCACCAAAGACAAGATAAAAGAGTTTAAATCCATCCAATGCATTAACAAAGTTGGATTTAGACAACTCCAATATTTAAAAATAATCATTAGAAAAGTGAATATTAATATGATCACATCTATTGGAAAGATAGAAAAATTTGAGATGGGGATCAAGATTAGAGTATCTGAGAATGTAGAAGAGAGCATTAGAAACAATAAAAAAATGAAGCTTGAGCAATATGGAACCCTTTCCAAATGGACTTCTGTAGGGGGGTAGATTTAGACAAGCTACCATTAATATCACTAATAGTGGAGGAATCTTTAAAAAGAACAAGAGTCCATTTATAAAAGTAGTCAAGAAAACCAAAATCTTGCAACATGCCAATAATGAAAGGCCACTCAATTCTATCATAGGATTTATCAAAATCAAGGAGAATCATGATAACATTTTGGCTATTAGCTTTAGCCCAATGCATAGTGTTAGTGTAAATAATTAATTATTATTACACTTTACTTAAGTTCACTTAGGTTAATGCATTATTTTATTATTTATTAGTTAGACACCTAGGAGTATGTGTACTCATATGAGTTTTCTTGTTGACAACACAAGAGTTACCATCTCTAATTTAGCACATGGTGTCTACAACAAAAGAATTTGCATAATCATCTAAGTTGTCATGTAGACAAAACAGGCTTTCACACTCTAATTAAGCACATGGTGTCTACAACATCTTTTTGTGTGACACCTATGTTAGGCTTATCCTCTTATCATCACACTAACTTTTGTGCTCAATGGAGGATAATCCACTCTTGGTAGAAATGTGCTTAGTTGTGAGGCTTATCACTTTGCTGACTCCTAGTCATTCTAGAGGCCTTTATATACAAACACTCCTAGTGTGTATATACATATCAATTCACTTTCATATTGTTATTCTAATAATACTTTATTGGTCCATATTGTGCTAGTGCTCGAGCTTCTTGATATTGGGTGATTTTTCCCTACAGAAAATTCAATCATGTTAAAGTACTCAAAAAATAGCCAATGTGAATTAGGTAGGGATGTGGTAGCCCAATTTCACAAACTAGCCCTATCTCTATAATCATTAGTAGCATAGATAATTTAAATGCCAAAATTACAACCATCTTTAAAAAATGTGATCCATAAGACCCTTTTGCATGAAGAAATGCCCTTATAAATAATCTTATCATCTTAGTTAGGCCCAACTAGAATAACAGTTCCACCTTTTCCTTTTTAATGGTTAGAATGGAATCTAGTAGTTTAATCCCATAGAAACTTAAGAAATGCATGAGCCGAATATCCTACCACTTTAATTTCTTGGAGACAAATATAATATTTTTACTTTAGACTATTCCACCATTTTCAACTAATATATTTCCTATTAGCCATTTCCAATCCTCGTATAATTCAACTCTAAATATTTATTCTTATTATTGTTGTTGTTTTTTTGGGGATGAGGGATTACTATTGTCACAAAAGATTGCACCCTTGTCCAAAGTTGTTAAATAAGTACAACCTTGTGAAACATGGAAACAACCTCCAAGCTGTGGAACTTGAACAATGAGGTTGAGTCTCCAGAGAAGGCCAACTTCCTTTGCTACAAGGATGCACTTAAACTACACTTGAAGAGAAAAAGGAGAAGGAATACATAAAAGTAACTACCTAATCTATTTTAAGGAGGTGATGCACCAAAATAGGGTATTCAATCCTACCTTTGCCCATATATGCACAATTAACTAGTTATAACCTCAAAGAATATAGATCTAGACATTTCTTAATCTAACAACCCCATATAGATTAGACAAAAAAAGAATGCTATGGGAAGAAACTTCACTCAATATCATTCAAATTCCAATATAGATACAATCATGAAAATTGTAGAATATAGATAAGAACATTAACCAAAGGCAAAGAAATCATGCACAATGTGTTAATGGCTAAAAGAGATACAATAGACAATTACAATGGCTCAGAGGAAAAGGGAATTTAAAATGTGCATGCAAAACATCCCAAGGAAAATAAAGAAGAATCTACTAGTCCAAGAAGTTACAAAAATTGTGCTTTCATAGCTTAATTATAACTAGATATTTCTGACAAAAGAAATTAAAAACCACTACATCCAAACACTATTACAAATTTGAAAAATATCTAATCATGGTACAAAACTAGATATTGTCAATTCACTTGTCCACCAAACAAAGCTCTGAGAGGTCAAGAAAAACAGTCATTAACTTCTGACTAAATAGATGGATCAACAGGTGGTGATGGATTGTTCCTTTGCATTTATCAGACCTAGGGAATGATGAAAGTGGTTGTAGGAGATTGAAAATATCAAATCCATCATCAAAGAGTTTCTTCCTCTATCATAAGTGCACCAAATCAGTTGTGTCATTGGTCAATTAGGGTCAAACCAACAAGCCTTACCATGTGGACCAATCATCTTTTATCATTCTACCACTCTACTAGCATTCAACCTTATATTTTATGTTTGATCATCCATGATCGCAACTTCACCACCACCTTTCTTCATTAATAGGTCTTTCTTGTGAAACCATGACCAATTGGTTATCACTTCTTTGTAGCCTACCCTTGAAATCTTTTATTAACCACTGCAACCTTGTGAAGACTAATATCTAACTACATTTGGACCATTGCCACTTCGACCTGAGGTTTGCCTTCTAATCTTCAACAAAGCAAAACAAGGAAATCACTTGATCACAACTCTAACCATAACTTCCTTCTAAATATGTTGAGATAGTATGATGGCCATAGATCCAAAAGATCTAATGGTGTCAAATACATCCTTGAAACACTAAAGATTTTCCCTTATCGCACTGTCACGACCTAAACCACAGTATGCTAAACTCACCTTGCAACTAGGAAAAAACAATAAAATTTCCCTATTAGGACCCTGACTTTGGTTGAACCAACTAACTTTGCGATAATGTGAACACAAAGAAATCATGCGTTTGCCACTTGAACTGTAATTAGCACTTGACCCAATGTGACTAAGTGAAACACATGGTCACAACTTGAAATGTTTCAAAGGCATACATGAAATAAGGTTGTGAGACATAGGATAAAAGACATGGTAAAAGTTTAAAATAGATCCTTGTTTAACATTTGGTCATTTGAATATTTGAAAAGTATGACTGTTAGATGGCTTAACATTTTGAAATCAATTTTCTAGTGGGAATGCATTTTTGGCTAACATTTCTAGTGACTCAAAGGGAATGCAAGCCTGCTTGGCATAAGACTAGTGACCACTAAACATCCATTGGTCTATAGAGTTTCTAAATTTGAGAGTATATTCATTTCATCACCTTCGCCACATCTTGAGACATAAAACAAAGCTTTCTATCACTGCAACTCTACAAAATTGGAACAAAAACCCTTTGCTACAAAAATCAAATGTGCCAGTGCACTTCTTGGGAAATAGGAAAGAATAGGAAGCAACCTAACTAACTATATACATGAACATTTATTCCTATTATAAATAGGGCTTGAGATATATTCCATTGACTAGGATAGGCAATATTTCCCCATTAGGCCTGCTTAACTGGAAAGCATTGGCTTACCTGCAACTGATGATTACATAGGGACTGCTCCATAGTGCATCAAGTTTTGAATGTCTTCCTACCTCCACTCTATCTGGATTCCACTTTAGCACAAGATCACCCTCTCTAAAAATTTTGAACTTAGTCTTCCTATCAAAGCTTTTCTTCACCTGCTACTGATGTATTTCTAAGGTTTGTATTGCTTGATGTTTCTTCTCTTCCAACTCCATAAGTTCTACCATTCTTATAGACATAGCATCATTTTCAATTAGCTACAACTAATGAGCTAGCTCAAGAGAAGGAAACTCTATTGAGATAAGAAGCCTTGCTTCCCTACCATATACCAACATGAAAGGAGAGTTCCCAATAGCCCTTTTAGGTGTTATTCTACTAGCCCAAAGGGTAGTTCTCAATTTTTGGTACCGACACCTTTGATTATCTTTAATAGTCCTCTTGATGATTTTAGTCAAATTCTTATTGGAGGACTCAGCCAAGCCATTGTCTTGGGGGTAGTAATTAGAAGAAGTGCTCAGGTAAATTCCATGATCAATTGCCCTTGCACAAATATGAGCTCCTACAAATGATTTTGCACTATTTGAAATTATGGTGGAAGGGGCACCAAACTTTGTAACAAGTCCATCTAAGAATTCAAAAACTAAATTCTTAGTAGCATCTTTTAATGCAATTGCCTCTATCCACCTAGTAAAGTAATCTATAGAAGCTAGAATCCATTTATGACCAAAGTTAGAAAGTGGATTGATGGGGCCAATAAAATCTAATCCTCATTGAGTAAAGGGTTGATTCACTTGAATGGGATGTAGTGGAAGGGTTGTGAGTCTTTTCTTACCTTAAAAGAAGGTGCATTTTTCACACTTCCTCACATGTCTATGACAATCATGGAACAAGGATGGCTAGTAGTAACCAACCCTCATGATCTTCATTGTAGTTTTCCTTTCCAAAAAGTGGCCACCATCAGGACCATCATGAAGCTCTTTAATCATTCTCTTTGCTTGGGCTGCATCAATACATCTTAGAAAAGGTCCATTTAAGTCCTTCCTAAAAAGAAAACTATTAAATATAATATAGGGGATTGATTACAATCTGAACTATCTCCTTTTAGCCTTATCCAACCCTTGAGGACATCCATTTCTAGCTAAGAAGGTCTTCATGTCATCTATCCAACTCCTTAGATTGTTATTTCTCACCTCCTACTATTTTGTCAATACCAAGGCAACTTCTTCATTAGGTTTGTGAGATGAGATCATCTTCTTGCACAACCCTTTCCCTCTTACCAGTTTGGTAACCCAGATGTGCACATCATACTCCATCACCTTAGTGATCCAACCTTCTCTTTTCTCATTGATATCCTTTCTCAAAAGGAAATCTTTAACACTTGTATGAGGGACCAATAAGTGGATCTTATTGTGGGATAGAATGTGCCTGAACTTCTTCAAAGATCTTATGATTACAAGGGATAACTTCTCCACATAGATGTACTTATCTTCATACTCCTTTATCCCTTCACTAAAGAAAGTAATAGGTTGTTCTTCATTCTTATCATTCAATTAAGTCAAAACAATAGAAATACTTGATTCACCACCCAAGGTGTAAGGGATGAAATCCTTCTCAAAATTAGGATTGATGCGAGTAGGGGTTGAAGCTATGGCTACTTTGATCTCTTCAAAACTTTCTTTCCCTTCCTTGTTCCATGAAAAGACCATATTTTTCTTAAGCATAGTTGTAATAGGTTTCACCATGGTAGCTAAATTAGGAATAAATATCCTCACAAAATTTATTCTACCAAGAAAACTTTGTAGACCCCTCTTGTGGTTAGGAAGAGAGAGAACAAGTATGGCTTTGGTTCTTTCTGGATCAATAGTCAAACAATTCTTGGATACAATGTGTCCTAACAACTTCCCTTGATTAGTGGCAAAGATACACTTGCTTGGATTCAAAGATACTTCATACTCTCTACATTTTATGAATACTTGTCTAAGATGGACAAAATGATCTACTATTTTTTTTTAATATACTATGATATCATCAAGGTAGACCAACACAAACCTTTCAATCATGTTCTTGAAAGCCATATCCATTACCTTTTGAAATGTGGCACCTACATTTTTTAGTCCAAAAGTCATTTTACTATAGGCATAGGTGCCCCATTTGGTAGTGAAAGCAGTCTTATATCTGTTAGCCTCTTTGACTAACACATGATTGTAACTAGAGAATCTATTAAGGAAAGAAAACCTCTCTGAACCACTAACTTTGGACAATATTTTTTCCATGGAAGGGAGATGATGATGATCCTTAAGGGAGGCTTGGTTAAGATCCCAAAAATCTACACATACTTTGTTTTCTCCACTCTTTTTCCTAACAGGGACAATGTTTTCTATCTAAGAGGAATACTTAATAGGAAAAATAATATTGGCCTCAATTAATTTGGATAGCTCTTTTCTAATTAATATCTCAATCTTAGGATTTATTGGTCTCTGCTTTTGCTTAATAGGTTTGACATTATCATCTAGATCTATGATATGTTGAAACAAAATTGCATCAAAACCCTTTAAATCATCATATGTCCAAGAAAATACATCATTATATTCTTCATATAGATGAACAAAAATTTCTTCCTTAGTTTTAGAACATACCTTCCCCATGTTTAACGTCCTTTCATTAGCAACTACAACTAGCATATGATCATCTTTGTTTGTAGCAAGATTCATGCCTCTATCTCTTGCTTGATCATCAAGAGTGAAGATTCTCTCTATGGTAATAAGACCCTTAGGAAACTTATTGGAGCTGAGGTTGATGATTTGATCACCATACTGGTCATGCAATGTTGACTAATTTCTATCTGAGAACTCTACTTCATTCTACAAGAAACTTACAATTTGTGCATCAGATTCAAAGAGTTGCCAATTGATATTATTATCAGGGACAATAGATCTAACCACCACTTTAATCTTCTACTTCTTCTTATCTTCAAGGCTCCTTAGTATATCATAAGACACACCCATTGCTACAAGTCTATCAACATGTTTACTTGATTCCCTAGGGATGCTTTGAATATTAAAGGCATTGAAACTTTCAAGAAAAACCCATACTTTATGTTTATAAGACTTGAGAAAACTATTCTTGGTAATATTTTGATTTCTCATATGATTAACCACTAGCTTGCTATCTCCATATACACTTAAGAACTAGATTCCTCTTTGTTGAGCAAGTAGGAGACCCTAAATTAATGCCTCATACTTAGCCACATTATTGGTACAATTGAGTTGAAGTCTAAATGAGAAGTAGTATCTTTCTAGTCTAGGAGAAACCAACATCACACTAGCCCCTGATCCATTTTAATTTCTTGATCCATCAAAATACATACTCCATGCCCCACTTGTGTCTTCCTTGTTCTTCATTAGGTTAAGGATAAGAGCATCCTTCTCTGATATACAATAAGTACGAAGAACTGTCTTTAAGGTTTCTGATATAGGATCAAGTTAATATGCATTAGCCCATTCATCTAAGAGGAAATCAAGTATCTCTACTAGACATGTGGCAAGCTCATTTTCTCTATACTTTTCATCTATCTCTAGAATAGTGCAGTTCATATTGATGAGATTAGGAGTGTAGGTATCAATATGATGAAGGGCTAATGGTTTTTCTCTAATTGAAGCTTTGGTTCCATTCCTTGTTCTAAAAAACATGTATGACCAATTAGTGGACATGTAACCACCTATTTGGGTAGTGAAATCTCTTGAAAGACAAATGAAAAAGTGTGGTTTAACCTCAACAATTGATATATCTTGAATTACAATATAATTAGGGCATGAATGTAGGGCCATTTCAAAATTCCTAAGGATTCTTATATTTTTGATAGTAATACCATCTAACAGCAATACATCCCTAAAAATGGGTTCATATTTCATTTCTAAGATATTAGCAACACACTTGGGCATTACTGAACTTCTAGCCCTTGAATCAATCATGCAATTGTGGACTAGATTATCTCCTATAATAAAAGAAACATAAAATGGAGGACATCTAACCTTTGTACTTGTTTCTACCTCATTTGACAGTTGTACAAAACTTACAACACTCTTTATGCTAGGCGTTTGATCCTTTGATTCAATGCTCTCAAATTCCTATTGTAGTAGCTTCTTTTGTGATGGTATAGTAGCAATGATGTCCCACATAGAAATATTCACATTTTCCCTCTTCATCTACTCTACCACACTGAATGATGCATTAGGTGCTTTGGTAGGAAACTTGGGAGCTGCATATGTAGGAAGCTAAGATGGGACAACCTAAGGGTCATTCACATCCCCTCTACTATCATTTTGTCTTTGCTACTAAGGAGAATTAGTAGGTTGATTAGCATTTTGTTGATGGGCAACTATTTGTACATGTGGCACTACACTTGATGTTGAAGCCTAATTGGGAAGAGGGGGGTAACATCTTCAATAACTCTTCTCTTGCTCATGGTATTGTAAGCACAGGAATCCTAGTTTACATTACCATGCTCTTCCACCTGATGGTACATGAAAGAGCAGCCACCCTGCTAAAAAGTTCCAGCAAGTTGATTAGCATTGTGTTGCTAGAAAACTGCTCACTCTGGTACAATTAAAGCCAAGTAATATTCTACCTTCTAACACATGCAATATCCATAAGAGTAGTTATAGGAAGGGTAGAAATCTTGATCTTGGGTAAGATTTTTTAGAGGGAATAAAGCCCTATTTAGGTTGGTGTCTATAGTCTGGGTGTGGTTGATAGGTCTATTCTAATTGTAGGGAACATGACTATGGTTCAGAGGTCTATTATGATTGGGTCCTTGATATTGGAGTTGGGAAGGCTTATTATTTTGAGCTTTTTGCCTCTTCATATTTGGCAACTCATTGACCATTTTGTGCACCACTTCATTGTAGGCTAATGATTGGGCATGTCAGGGAAAAAGGGCATTGGAGACCTTGGAGCTAACTTCCCTCCTTGTATCAAAATATTTTTTGCTCTTATGGCAACCTCATAAGCATTTGGTAGACTGTCCCCTCCCATAGATTGAAGAGTGGTAGCAATATCACTGTTGAAGGCCCTAAGGTAATACAAGAATGAATTCCTAGGAGAAGGCTTCACTGCAGTAGATATTCTATCCCATGTCTTCTAAAATCTATAATTAAAATCAGTCATACATTCATGGAGTGCCCTCTTGATAGTTTTTAGTTTTTCTAAAAGTGATAGGTGATCACTTTTGTTCTCAAAATGCTTGCATAGGGCTGCTCCTAACCCATCCCAATCAGCAATAGAGTTATGAGGCAAACCTCTATACCATTGTAGAACTTTTTCCTTCAAGGATGAAGCTAGAAGCCTAACAACAACATCATCCTCATATATTCCATGCATATTACAAACATTGGAAACTTCTTGGATGTTCTCTAAGAGGGAGATGGATGTTTCACCAATAAACTCAGGTATAATTTTAAGAGTTGATATTGTTATGTCATGTCTTTGTGCTAATAGGAGAGGACTTCCACCATTAAAGGTGGATAAAGCATGAGCTCTAGCCATGTAAGCAAGTGATATATTAATGTGAGTAGATGGTATTCTAGGCTAAGATCTAATAACAAGAGAAGTGGAGATGGATCTTATAAGGGTATGTGTTACTATTGCACTCCTAAGTATGATAGAGATACCTTAGCCTTTCTTCTTGGATTAGAAAATGAAAGCTCCTGATATTGGAACTTACTTCTAGAAGATGCCCTTGTTTTAGCTTTGGGCATGACTCACAGCAACTTGGTCTAGAAACTAGATGTGAAATGGAGTAGAGTCACCAAGTGCTTGGATATGAGCCTCTCAAAGGCCTAAAAATACTGAAAGTGGCACTACCTTCTAAACACATATTGGAACTTTTCTTATTTGACACCAATGAACTTCAAATCTTCTATATAATGTCCCACAAGGCATGCCAAAACTATTGTCACAAAAGCTTGTAACCTTGTCCAAAGTTTTTACCTAAGGACAATCTTGTGAAACATGGAAAAAACCTCCAAGCTATGGGACTTCAACAATGAGGTTGAGTCTCTAGAGAAGGCTGAATTCCTCTACTATCATGATGCATTTAAACTACACTTGAAGAGAAAATGGAGAAGGAATACATGAAAGTAACTACCTAATCTATTCTAAGGAGGTGATGCACCAAAATAGGGTATCCAATCCTACCTCTTCTCATATATGCATAGTTAACTAGTTATAACCTCAAAGAATACATATCCAGACGTTTCTTACTCTAACAACCACCTGCAGTTCAAAAAACAAAAGAATGCTATGGGAAGAAACTTCACTCTATATCATTCAAATGCCAAAATAGATACAATCATGCAAATTATAGAATATAGATAAAAACATTAACTAGAGGCAAAGAAATCTTGCACACTATGTTAATGGCTGAAAGAGGTACAACAAAGAGCTACAATGGCTCAGAGGCAAAGGAAATTTACAATGCACATGCAAAACATGTCAAGGAAAATAGAGAAGAATATGCTAGCCTAAGAAGTTACAAAAAATGTGCTTTTATAGCTTAAGCATAATTAGATATTTCTAACAAAAACACTTCACAACCACTATTGAAAATCTAGAAAATATCTAATCGTGGTACAAAACTGGATGCTAGAAATTCACTTGTCCATGAAAAAAAGATCTAAGAGATCAGGAACAATAGTCATTAACTTTTGACTAAATAGATGGATCAACGAGTGGCGATGGGGTGTTCCTTTGCATTTATTAGACTTGGGGAATGATGAAAGTGATTGCAGGAGATCAAAAAGATTGGATCCATCATCAAAGAGCTTCTTCGCCTGTCATAAGTGTGCCAAATAAATTGTGTCATTGCTCAACTAGAGTTAAATCATCAAGCCTTGGCATGTGGACCAATCATCTTTAATCATTCTACCACTCTACCACCTTTCTTCATTAATGGTTCTTGCTTGTGAAACCATCACCAATTGATTATCACTACTTTGTAGCCTATTGTTGACATCTTTAATTAACCACTATGACCTTGCAAAGATTGAGATCCTAATTGCATTGCATCGTTGCCACTTCAACTCGAGGTTCACCTTCTAACCTTATGACCAAGCAAAACAAATAAATCACTCGATCACAACTTTAACCATAGCCTCCTTCTCAATATGTTGTGATGGCATGTTGGCCATAGATTTGAAAGATCTAATGGTGCAAAATGCATCCTTGAAACACTAAATATTTTGCCCTTACTGCATTGTCATGACCTAAACAATAATATGCCAAACTCACCCTGTGACTAGGAAAAAATAATGCAATCACCCTGTTGGGACCCTAACTTTGGTTGAACCAACTACTTCTGCAATGATGCAAACACAAAGAAATCATGCCTTTGCCACTTGAACTCTAGTTAGCACTTGACCCACTACAATTGGTTGCAACTTGAAAGGTTTCAAAGGTACATATGAAATAAGGCCGTGAGACTTGGGATAAAAGACATGGCCAAAGTTTACAATATATTCTTGTGTAACATTTGATCATTTGAATATTTGAAAAGTATGGCTATTAGAAATCTCAACATTTTGAAATCAATTTTATGGTGGGAAGGTATTTTTGGCTAACAGTTACCATTATTATAAATTTATTGGTTAACAATTTGTCTTTCTTGATATTTTGGTTTATACCTTGACTCTTTGACTGCCTAATGGCTTATGGAAAAAAAAGAAAAGAAAAGATAACAATAAAATGGGTCAGTGTAGTAATTTATTAGAGACCCTTGAATTGAAAGGTACAACTCCCTAATGAATGCAAGATATGCAATGAATTTTGTCTTTTAGGTTTTGAGGGTATGCTCTTAACTAGAGAGAAGAAGAGGCAAAAACCAAGTTGTTCAACACTTTAAAAAACTTAGGCAATTGAAAGGGGGACTAACTCACAACATGAAATCTATTACAACCTAGATATAAGAAATGGAAACATGTATAAATAGCTATGACAACAGGAAGAAAGGAAGAGATGAAGAAACAAGTAATTCTCAAATTATATAGTTAGCTAATGTTTTGGTTATTCCCAAATTGTCTATCTCTCAGCTACTCCACACACCAATTTTTATCTTTCTTATGCAAAGAAATACTAAACACATAAGCCACAATATACGATCAAGAAAAAAAAAGACATGCTTATGCTAAGGAAAGTAAGATATACAATGTTTTGAATGAAGGAAAAAAAAACCAAGTACATTCAAATTCATTCAATTCTCAACATTAGCACATTCATTCCGTATACTCTTTGTTAAACTAAACGAACAAAAAAACTTAAAATGACCCTAAACTCACACACAGTAGTTCCAGCTACAAGGGTTTTCCCAAAGTTAATTTTTTTGATCTTATTAACTTCATGAAAGGTAACATTTATAGGCCTCCTCAAAATGGCCAGTTACATGCATGTTTTTCTTTGAAGAGAATCTCTAAACATAAAGACTAAAAATTAGACAAGCTTGAACCATTTTCCATTACAGAGACTGACAAATGCCAAGAATGTCTAAAATTAGGAAATAGAATAACGAGAATGGTAGATGTCTACAAAAACATCATAGCCATCATGTGTTTTTTAGAAGTAACTAATTTGGCTCTGTAAGCTTCCATGGTTTCAATGACTTTGTTTAACTCTTTGACATCTAGAGTGGTGATATTGTTGGCTTAGACCATCTATTAGTCATGGATCTCTATCAGCTCATCTATTCTGGACACCCTTGACTAGAATTTCTCCATTTCTCTCCTTATGATTGCATCCACTACAAAGAGTTCTTGGATCTTGGACACTTGGAAGTTGAGAAGGTCAACAGATTTGTTGATAAATGCCAAGAATTTTGATTTCATTCTCCCAATGCCCACAAGCTCGACATTAGTGGACATGAAGGACTCAGTGTGCAAGATCTTCAAATAATAAAACAACTTTTCAATGACCTTTTGCACCCAGTCATGCACATCCTTGAGTTCATTTGTAGAGATCATGGATCTTTCTATAACAAACTCCAAGGATTGTTTGCAATGAAATAGTGACTCCTTATCAGTCTTCAGAATCTTGTGAGTAATGGCCACATTTGTCTTCATGTGTATCACTTCTTGTAGAAGGGCCAATTGCTTTATCATCTTGTCTATTGCCTTCTATATGGTTGCTTGATGGTTTGAAGCTAATTCCCTTAGCTTGTGAGCATCCAATACTAGGCTTCCCAAATTTTCAACTAGTGGGGGACCTTGAGCCTTCATTTGATCTACCCATGCTTGGTCTACCTGCCTAAATTGTCTTTCTTGTTGTAGCTTTAGGAGTAGGTTCTTGCTCTCCTCTGCATTCAGTTCAAATTGACTCAAAGATGTGCTTCCAAGTGTAGACCTTATGTATTCCACTAACTCCTTGTTTGAGGATTTTGGTGTTTCCTTCTAAGCTCTTCTAGCTTATCCTCAATTTTCTCATTAGTAATTTCTACATGTTCACCATGGAGTCATGACTTGGAATCGCAAGATCCACTATCCTAATCTAGAAATCATCCTTTGAGAGCTCATGAAATCTTACTTCTTTCTGTAGCTCAATAATCTCAACTAGCATATTGCCATTTGTTGAATCCATAGCTAGTGCAATAATTATCTTCCACTTCTTTGTCTTCTTAGATGGATGAGAGCAGGTGACTTGTGTGATCAAGTCCTCTAGTGAGGCTACATCCTCATATATCCTCTTCTTCCAATCAATGGTCTCTTTGAGCCATGACTCTATAGAGAGCACATTGATAACGAATTACAATGTAGTGGGGTCAAACAACTTCCTCAAGATCAATGGAGTTGGCTTTCTCTAAGAAGAAATAGGGAAGACAACTACCTTAGTTACCAAAAGGGATAAAGTATCCCCTTGCTAAGATGCATCTTGGTCTTGGCCATCCAAGGGGTTATTGTCATCATCCAAATTAATGACTTGAATAGGAGAAGATGACTTGGCCACTGATTTTTCTTGTTCTTTCCCTTTATCCTTGTCATCCTCCTCCTCCCCAGTCTTCTTGATATACAGAAGAGGGCCAACTCTGGAAGTAGGGGCAAGTGGCACATTCCTTTCTAGAATTTGGTCCCCACCTTGGCCAATGGACTATAATGACCCTATAGATGTTGATGTAGTAGTTGTAATGGTTGTTGATGCAGTTGACCAAGTGGCTCCAGCTCCTACTATACCCATAGAACTAGTGCTTCTTGTCATTTTCTTCCTTGCTTGGGTCCACTTCACCCATTTTTCTATTCTCTTGATTATCCCCTACATGAGAACCTCCATGGTGTCAATGACTAGATCTATAGGTGGGGTAGAAAAAATCGGTATGCCCTTGATCTTCTCATAAGATGTGGGGTGCATGTAGACTCCATCATTTGTAAGATCTAAAAAATCAATAGAATCATTGTATAATTTTATCTCATCAATTGTTAGACCTGACCAAAATCTCTCTAGAGTTTGGTACTCATTGAGACACTCGAACTAGAATTCTTCAATGTTTGAAACATGCCTATAGGAATATCTCAATTTCAAATGATCCCTTACAAAGTTAACTAGATCATATTGAGGCCTAAACACCTCATAGTCTATCAATTTGAGTTTTCTCTCAAAGATTTTTACCAAATTATGAGCATGTGATCTAGAGGCACATGAATACGAGCCAACCATTATAAGGAATGGAATATCAGCTATCTTCTTTATATTGGAGCACATGGTATTCACTTCTAGAATTTGTTGACATAATTCAACATGGACCACCTTGTCTTATGGATATCTTGGCAACATTTTAGGAAATCCATCATAACTTCCTATTTGCAAATAGGAGAAACTCAAAAATTGGATGAATGAGCATCTAAACTAGATTATGGCCAAAATTGCCTCTAGTGAGAATCTCCTTTTAGGGCATCCTTTCAATTCTTGGCATAGCCTCTTTATGAAGGCATCATTGACAACTATGTACTCCTCATAGCTTCTTCATAGCTATAGATGTGGGTAAAATTTATAGACTTTGGTGCATTCATCATAAATTGGGATTCTAGGGAGATCGGGCCACAAGTGGTGAGTTTCCAAAGCATAGATCAAATGAGAGGACAAATAGAATTTCTTGAATCCTCTGGCCAAATTCAACCACAAGGTAAGATCATCACAGATGATCTATGCCTAGTCGATCTACATATCCTCAACATAGATTTCTTGTACTAGGAAGAAGTTGTGCTCGATGAACTCAAAAATCTCCTATTTTGCTTTCAACCTAAGGAGGAGTGTGAGGATATCCACAATCTCTTATTTCATATTCATGCCAAACAAAGTCTTCAACATTTTTGTCTTCTTTGAGCGGGTAGTCTGGAACTAGGTCCTCTATATGTCTTCCTATCTGAGGGTCTTCTTCTCATTAAACATGGATGTCGAGGACCCAAAATTGATATCACAATATTGCTCCTTCATAGGAATACCAAATGCAAACTACATCAATGCCTTGTTGATTGATATGAGAATAGAATGGTCAAGAAACAAAATCTTCTTTGTTTCTAGGTTGTATCTTTCGATGCATTCCCTTATGAACTCAGGTGCATGTATTGCCATAGCAAAATTGGCTGCTTCAACTAGTCCACTCTCTTTGAGTTTTTGAGTGAATTGGCAAATGGGTTGAGAATTAAGTCTTCTATGAAGGTCACCCAAATCATAGAATTTGAAGGATGCACCTATCAGCTCTTTTAACACACTCTCCAAGACAATTAACCTATCATAAACAACAACTCTGATTTCCATTCACTACGATTGCACAGGATGTAGTTCTTAATAGATAGTCATTTAAATATACTTGAAGAAAACAATTACATGAAATTTTGATGAAATAGCTTTAGGAATCAGAATTTTGGCACCACATGAACAAAATTAAGTTTGGCCAATGATTATAACAACATGATTTGCATTTAATTCTATGAGTAATGGCTATTTAAACTTTTTGTTCATTTGCACATAAAATACTAAGTTCTCAAAGCACTCTTAGGTTACTTAAAGTAAAGTGATATGACTAAGAATCACTTAATGACACAAATTCTATATCTTTATAGGAGGCGCCTTACTTTTCTTCAGAATCTAGAATGTACATATACTTAATTCTAAAAATTTGGTATAGCTCTGATACCATGCAAGAATTTTCCTAAAGTAATAATACAATGACAAGATTAAGAAGCTCAATAGATAGAACAAGAGAAACAAGTAATGATCAAATGAGAATGGATATGAGATGATTAGATATTAGATAATTGGATGAATACATTATAGAAGTGCCTTATATATAAAGGCAACTGATATGACTAGGAGTTAGCAAAGAGATAAGCATAGCAACTAGGCACATGTCCACCAAGAGTGGATTATCCTCCATTGTGCATGAATGCACGTGTGAAAATGAGAGGATAATAATGCAAAGGTGTATCTATTAAACAGATGTACTAGACAACATGTGCTCAATTGGAGTACAAACTACTATATTGTCAACATGACAACTCATTTGAATATGCAAACTCCTAGGTGTCTACTATGACAACTAATATGCTAATGCATTAACCTAAGTAAACATAAGTAAAGTGTAAATAGTAAATACTTATTTACACCAATAGCGTTCCCCCCCCCCCCCCCCCCCCGCCCGCTTAAGTGCAACTTAGGGGAATACACTTAAGCTTGCAAAAGCTACGCGATAATGCAAGATGAGTCCTAGCTACTAGACCATGTTAGGTACCAATGTACAAAATACAAAAAGAATGAAAGCTCTCATAAAAGTGAAGAAAGAGAGAAAACCTTATGGGAAAAACCCTCCCCAAAAAGAGAGATGAAAAAACAAGATGCATGGATTGATGAAGTTATTAAGACCCCCCCCCCCCCAATTACAACATACATCATGTATATAAATAGAGAAGTATGAGAAGGAAAAAAACCCCATAAGAGAGAAAGGTCCCCCCTATAAGAGAGAATAAGTAGAAGAAGAAGAAAGGAGACAAGGTAGTCCCTTCTCAATATAGAATGACCATCAGTGATAGCTACTCCAAGATGATTGTAGAAGTTGATCCATGACTATTGAATGATGTTCCTCCCCTTAGGAAGAAACAATGTCATAAGTACATATGAGATGCTTCCCGAATGTGTAGAAAGAATCCTCAAGATGAATGTTGTCTCTAAAAACTACTCAATTGTCCTTGTGTTGATACTGATGGTCACCCCTTCCAACACTACTGAAAAGAACAAGTTCAGATATAGGAAGGATGGATGTAGAACATATCCCAAAGAATCAACTGTCACCTCAAATGATAAAGTGACCTCCTGTAACTATTGTACATAAGGATCCACAATCATATCAACCTTGTAAGACTGATCATGTAGAGAAAGGACAAGAGGGTTAGAGTGTTCCCTCACAATAACTGAAGAAGGATCATCTTCATCAAAGAGAAGATTTATATCATCAATAATATCTCTCAAATCTACTATGTAGGATTCCACAAATAAACCTAAAATATCTGTAAAGTAGTCATCCCTTGATGCTGGAATTGGAAGACAAGGTGCACCCAACTGTACCAAATTACATGGACCTATCATTATAGCAATGTATCCATGTGGAACTTTTTGATGTTGTGACCTCATCATGCAACTGTCAAAAGGATCCCCCACATCTAATCTTGTTGAATAACAACCACTATTGTCACTATGAGTTTTCACAATGTATGAAGTATGGAGAGGATTAGAGGATAAGCTAGGTGAACTTTCCTCAAAGTGAACATTCCTCTCTATGAATATCTCATGAGTCTCAAGATCCATAAGTCTATATTCCTTAGCACTTTACAAGGTCTTGGTGGTGGTGCCTTGCATTCCCTTGAAGATATGTATGCCCATGCTGGACAACCAAAAACTCTGAAGTGTTTCACGATTGGTTTTCTTCCACACCATGCCTCAAAAGGAGTCATTCCATCTAAGACATTATGAGGAGATCTATTAAGGATGTGATTGGCACTACTTATAGCTTCTACCTCAAGTAATGGATCAAGAGACTTAGCTTAAATCATGCAATTTGCCATTGAATTAAGAGTTCTAATCCTCATTCCTGCAACACTTGTCCTTTGTGGACTAAATGCTTTAGCATGCTAAAGATCAATACCCTGAAGTTCACAAAAGTCTCTAAGTCTTGAGTTCACATATATGCTTTTAGTATCCATATGAAGAACCATGATGGCTTTACTTGATTTCTTCTCAACATGACTCTTGAAGGCTAGAGACTTATCAAACACTTCATTCTTGTGATCAAGAAAGTAGACCTATGTGTAGTGTGAAAATTCATCAATGAAAGTGAGGACATAGAGACCCTTGCTAAATAATGTCACTGAAAAAGGGTTTGGTAGAACCGTATGAACCAACTCAAGAACAATTGATGCTCTCCAAGACTTCCCTTTGTCAAACTTCTCTTCTACATGCATATCCATTGAACAAGTTGAACATTCACCCTTAGAAAATTTGATTGTAGGTAGACCTTTGACCATATTTTTTGAGCTAAGTTGATGAAGATAGCAAAAGGAAAGATGTCCATACCACCCATGCCATAATTTACTTTGTGATTGTGAGTGTATCAACAAGGCATGTGAATGAGACTTGGGCATAAACTAGGAGAAAGAATAAAGCCTTGTGTCATGATTAACTTTACCCACTGCAACCAATGAATCATCCTTAAGATTTCACACCATTATTGAATTTGGAAGGAACTCAACTTTATTTCCACCTCTGAGTGATTTGGTAAATTGAAAGGAGATTAGTGCTAAGGTGAGGAACATAGAGAACATCTTTGAACTCTCCATTTTCCATCTCAACTTATCCTTTACCTTCAACTTCCACTTGTGTATCATTCCCTACAAAGATGTGAGGTACCTTAGATTGCTCCAATGAAGAAAAATGTCCTTTTGAAGAACCCATATGATGTTAGGCACCTGAGTCAAGAATCTATTCCCCTTAAGAACTTGAACTTTCCATAACTACTTGCCCTTTTCCCTTTGAAGTGGATGGATTTGAATCCTTGGAAGCATTTGGAACATGAATTTTGTTCTTCCTAAGTAAGTTTTCCAACTCATCTAATCTCTTTGTCTTGCAATGATGCTCATGATGATTTGGTTTCTTGAAATATGCACAAAATAATTTGTCATTCTTATTGTTATTTCCCTTCTTGGCTTGTTGTGAGGAGAAATATTGTTGTGTCTCTAATTGTAATTTTAGCTTCCACTATTTTTTCTTGCTATTGGTAAAACTTTTTCCACCTTGATTTGTTTGGTTCTCATTACTAGCCACCAATGCCTTAGACTTTTATGACTTGAGAATTCCCATATCTATAAACTTGGATTGTTCCAACATCAACATTTCTAAAAATGCATCAAATGAAGGCTTAGTGAAGGCACTTCCCATGGTCAACTTGTGAGTTTTTTAACTCAAAACAAAAGATGCATACTATGAAGGTAGTCTGTTCAAGATGTGATGAATCAATCTATCATCCTTCATGGGATTACTACAATCCTTAAGTAGTGCTCTCAATTCATTGGCTTTGTTGACATAGTCTTGAATTGTGTCAAAATTCTTAGGATCCAAGAGAAGTAGATCATCCTCAATTTGGAATCCCTTTTCCTCATCCACCTTACCATACAACCCTTCGAGTTTCTCCCAAGCATCCTTGGCATCCATAAAGCTTGAAATGTGGAAGAAGAGATCTCTATGAACACAACTCCTAATAATTCCTAAAGCCTGGTTGTCTTTAACTATCCAATCAACTTGTGTATCAACATCAGTGGGTTTTACAGTTGTACCATCAACATATAGATTTAAACCTTTTTCTATTAGTCTACTCCACACAATATCTTTTAATGTAGTATAATTGTGTGAAGTTAAAAGTGGAGTTTTAGGTAAACCCATAATGCAAAATTAAAAAGAGCACAAGAGAGAAAGAGAACAAGAACACAAGGCACCCCCCAAAATTACTCAATCAAAGAACACCCCCCCCCCAAAAGAGATGATTTGGCAATTTATATTTAGTGCAGGTAAAATAGGCACTTGCCAATTTTGGGCCAAAGTGGAACTCTAATTTTTGATAATTATAACTAAAAATATGAAGCTATATATGACTCAACAAGATAAGACAAAAGACCTCTTAAGGATCTAATTAATTACAAGTGCCAAAATAGGCTAAAAATGAATAAATTCTGAAAGTACTATGTCCACTCAAAATTACTCCAAATTAATATCAGATCTAGAAAGTAGACAAAAAATTATGCACTTTTAGAAAAAATAGAACCTGAATATGTGTCCATATGAGCCTAAATGAAGCCTTTGAAGTTGTGAAAATCAGTATTGACAATTTTCAAAAAAAAATAGCAATACAGATCACAAACAACTTGCACCAACGTGTAGATCATGAAATTATGCACTTTTAGAAAAAATAATGCACTTTTAGAAAAAATAGCACCTGAATATGTGTCCATATGAGCCTGAATGAAGCCTTTGAAGTTGTGAAAATCAGTATTGAAAATTTTAAAAAAAAATTAGCAATACAGATCACAAACAACTTGCACCAATGTGTAGATCATGAAATTCTGTCCCAAAGCAAAAAATTCTTGAAAAAGGAGTCTGTATGAGGGAGATATTGCTATTTGAAAATCACCTCTATAATTATTTTTTCTGAATCACCGTTGTTGCACCTCCAAAATCAAATGACTCTAGATTTCACCTTAGATGTCCAATTTTGATGAAACAAAAGTTGATTTGGGGGTTTATTGACCTTCTGAATGTGATACCAATATCTAATTTTCTCTAGCAAGCTCCAATCCTTAACTAGAAAAAAAATTCTCCAATGGCTATGTAATGAAACTCCTATGACTCTGATACCATGTAAGAATTTTCCTAAGGCAATAATTCAATGCCAAGATCATGAAGCTCAGTAGATAGCACAAGAGAGATAAGTAGTGATCAAATGAGAATATATATTAGATAATTGGATGAATACATTATAGAAGTGCCTTTTATATAAAGGAAATTGATATGACTAGGAGTCAGCAAAGAGATAAGCATAACAACTAAGCACATGTCCACCAAGAGTGGATTATCCTCCATTTTGCATGAACGTATGTGCAACAATGAGAGGATAAGAATGCAAAGGTGTATGTTGTAAAGAGATGTAGTAGACAACATGTGCTCAATTGGAGTACAAACTACTATGTTGTCAACATAACAACTAATGTGAATATGCAAAGTCCTAGGTGTCTACTATGACAACTAATATGCTAATGCATTAACCTAAGTAAACTTAAGTAAAGTGTAAATAGTAAATACTTATTTACACCAACAATAATATTAACACATATAAGAAAGAGAGAGAGAGAGACTTAGCTTTTCTGCAAACCCATTTTCCTTTTATTTAGAATTGCAATATAGGGAGTATCATTTTTCTCGATTGTGCACTCTATTTTTTCTCTTTCTGCTTAAGACTTTTAACAATGCATCTCCTTTATATCGGGCTCACATTTCAATCACTAACTTCTCTGAAAGTATCTTCTAAGAATCTATGAAGGATATTCGTATCTTATGGTAACTTGACTTTCTATTCTTAAAGCCCTTGGAGAAGTAGCCCTTTTCATTACCCTGGGCTGGAAAACTCCTTTCCCATAACCATTTTCCAGACTGGAGCACAATGAGAACACTTTATTCTTTCACCTTAATTTGATGGCCTCGATGCTAAAAATTAAACATGTCTAACTAGTTATGAGCCTTTAAATGGTTCTTTCAAAATTTTGTCCACACTATTTGATCATTAGGACTAATATTTGTTTTAAGTTTACACAAATTTGGAAATAGAACAAAAAAAAAATTGTTTCCATGAATATGCAGTAGAAAAATCATAAATCTATGTTCCCTCATAGTACTTTATCTTATCTCCACAAATTTGAATGATACTCACTCTGGTTTCTATCCACAACTTCATAGGTCTTTAGGTATTGGAAAAAGCATATTCAAAGCCTATTAATCACTATTCTAGCTTCATCTTGTGGATTTGCACTTGATGTAGTTTTCTCAAGGGGGAAATCATCTCGAAAGCATAGAATCTATGGGACAAGGAATGTTAGGGCAAGAGAACAGATAGTGAGGTGCAAAAAAACTTACTACTCATTGAGAGGATGCTAGAACACATCCTAACCATGCCTATATCACCTAGACCCCGCATATAGTGGAAAAATAGAAAACCTACTTAGGTGATTGGTAAAGGTAATGTAAAGGGAAACTGACAAACAAAGAAAGTAGAGCTCTTTGGGAAAGATGAGAAGTAAGTTACCTATGGAAACCTAGACATAACACTTGGGAACACACTCACTTTCATACCAAATGGCTTCAAGCTTCAAAGGCTAAGACTAAAACTTGGCAACAAATGTCTATTAAAACAATCAAGAATATAAAAATATTTTTTTTTTGTTACCACCATTGCTAGATAGTGATTATCTAAATAAGCCTTTCCTTTTCTTCATCACATTCTTGTTCACAAATTCTATGAATTGACTTGCCTTTTTTGAGGAAAAAACCATCATGGAGAGTATACTCCCCTATAAGGTGCACTTATTCTCACACAAAGGTTTCTTAGCATTCTTAATAAACTCAACCCTCTCATCACTGGTTGCAAGAGTAAGTTGTTGAGCATTTTTTTTGGATGAGGTTTCAGAATTCTTAACCAACTTATTATTGGCACTATTTGAAACAACTGGGTGGATCCTAACAAGGCTAGAGGGAGGGGTACTAGTGGGAGTGGGAATACCATTATTTGCAACAATAACATAAAAAAATTCTTCAAAAAGGGGGTTAGCTAGGGTAACAAATCTAGGGTCATGGGAAGGAGAAACTCTCTCTTCTTTACAATGCTTGAGTCTGGTTCTTTATCAATTATCACTGTATGATCCTCTTCCCCATATGTAGGAGGGGATTTTGTATGGTGTTTAATATTACAATCTTTATTTGATGAGAAAAAATAGTTTTGTGAGAAGTTTTCAAAGAGGGGCATTCCCTCCTAGAGTGCCCATTATCTTTACAATGAAAACATGCCCTAAGTTTACCTAATAGATCGATTTCCCACAAAAAAGATTCATTTTCCAAATTGAGGAAATAACATCTAGAAAAATAATAGTAGCATTAAGAGAAATAAAAATTCTATCGATAAGATGTGGAAGGGTGAACTTAAATTCTTCCACCTATAAAATAGAGCCAATTGACTTAAAATTTTGGTGTAAAAAGGAAAAACCTTAGGATGCATGTTCTTAATCTCAACACAATTAGGGGAGGATTGGGTGAGAGCTTCCTAAAAAATTTCTTTAGGGGACCACAAATAGGCCCTAAACAGAGACTTTCTGACATTCCAAAATCTTTTCCTCAAGATTCTTTCCTGCATATTATGAAAGCTCAATTTTTTTTTTAAAAATCCTTCTAAATTATCCTACAAAAATTTACATGAATGCCCAGTTTCTTACCCCAAACATTAGCAACCCATTCATCAATGTTTTTAAGATATGTAAATCTTCTTTATCCATACATAACAAAGAAAATGACAATGTTTCTAAGTCAAGATTGTTTAGAATGAATTTCTTTAACCATATCCTTATTGGACTAAAGAGAGAGGGCCTTCAATTAATTAGGGGGAGACTTAGCTTCACCTCATCCTCCAGGGTTGTCAAGCTTAGTAAGGTCTCCATAACTGGGTCCACCTCCATCAACTGCAAGTCTTTAGAAAAATGTATATTAAATTTTATTTGTGTTATAATTATTTGTATACATATTTTCATTAATAATATAGATATTCTTTTCATTATAGGACAAATATTATATTTTACTTATATCATATCAAAAAATTTATGGTGGCATATATAAATCATATAAATTTGTATTGAATTTTAGTATTATATAATATTAATTCATCCCCTAACACACAAAATAAAAGACTATTATAATGTACATAGTAACCTTCAAAGTCATTATAGAAATAACTTAAAGTATTAAAATAATTGAACTTTGCAAATTTTTTATAGAATTTTAAAAAAATTGATAAAATTTAGTTAATAATTATATTTATAATAATAAATTATCAAATTAATTAGTTTTAGAGCATAGTGAATCGCTCTACAACAATCCTACCTAGCTAAGCTTTTGAATTCACTTACTAGTCTACTTAGGACATCTGTTCTACCAACATTGATATTCCTTTGGGAGCTGGATCCATGTGAAGTACTTTAGGAGATGATTTCACATTTATGGGGATTAATCCCCCTAAGATGGTTCATGCCACCCCAACTTTGGGAAAAAGTTGGAATAAGGTGGTTATAAGATCAGAGCAGAGCACTACGATGGTAGATCTTCCAAAGATCATATTGGGAGCTATGAGCCCATTAAAAAAAAAATCAGATTCCCTAGTAGAGATTTTATCCTCTTCCTTCAAGCTCTTCTTGGTAGGAAGGTTTTTAACTTTCAAACCATAAATTGAGATGGTTAGAAAATGGAGTGGACAATAGAAACTTAAGTGTAGCGTCTAAGTGCCAATTCTCCTGGGTTGAATTTTTCTCTTCAAGTTCACCTTAGATAGTGATGTTAACATATTGTTGTTGCATGCTTGGAGCTATGGAAACCATGGTTTTTTGTTGGTTTAGTGGAAAATAGGATTTGACATTGCAACTAATCTCTATTGTTTGGCCCCTTATGTGTTTTTCTTCCAGCGCTCCCACTTGAATTCAAGGTTGAAAGAGTCCTCAAGGAGATCGGTAACTTGTTTGGACACTTGGTCATCACTCTCGATGAGGTTACTAGATCTAAGTCTAGGTTGTTCTTTGTTTAGATTTTGGTTAATGATGCTATTAACCAACCCCTTCCAATGACTATGCCACTCACCTTTAAGTAGGGGAAGAGAACCTAGGCTTTGGATTATGATAATGAAGCATGCTTCTACTGATAAGGCTCATAGTTTGGTCACCTAGACCTAGATTGTAAAGCTTCATTCCATAAAAATAAAGAAAAATTATCCTCCCCTAGGGTCTCTAATGTTGGTGGTAATAAGGTCGATTCTTCCTTAGTTGGCCCCCTTGTGGTGGTGCATCCAGTCAAATTACAAGTGTACCCCCCTTTGGTGTAATAGGGTGAGATAAGGACTATCTCAAAGGATTCAAAAGACTATCCCTTCACCAATGACATCAATGATATATTACTAATATCAAAGGCTTCTATTATGGATTTGGTGAGACAATGTTGGAAGAGTTCAAAATTCTATGGAAACCTTAGGAGGTCTTTCTTGACATCAATATGAAGGATAAAGAAGACTTGTCAAACCTAACCACTCTAGGGTTGGTAGGACCTATCAAGAAACTTTGGGGGGACTTCCTCAATTTACCTAGCAAGTTAAGCTTGATAGAAGACCAAGTAATTACCTTGCTAGAATTGTAGAAAGATGATAATAATGGATGGGGAGAACTGAAGAGAAGAAATTGGGGAAACTCGAAGGAAGATGTGTGAAGTGAGGTCAAAGTGAGGAGACCCAATAATAGATTAGCTAGAACAGAAGCTATAAAGATGGAGATTAGTAATGGAAAGTTGCCCTACTACTTTAGGAGGTTAAAATGAAGTATGATAACTTTGCTAATATTGTAAATGACCTTTGACCTAGTACTAGTTTCCACTATGTGCAATCTATGAAAGATTTTGGTGGTATTTCTACTCCATGGAATCCAAGTAAGTTCTTAGATACAATTATTTCCTTCTAGCATAACTACTTGGTAATAAGGTTTATGTAATGTTCCCACTGTTAGGGTTAGTTTGGGACAAGTAATACCTCCAAAATAATCTATTAGAATCACAACAATAACAAACTAAGTATATTATTCTACCCTCTAATTTAACCCCAATCTTAAGGACATCTCCAGATTGGGCTTCCTAGCTCATAGCTCCCTTGATTTCTTCTCAGTAGCACACCCTTTAAGATTCTTCTTGGTTATGACATCCTCTATCCAAGGCCAATCACATATGTATATGTTGACATCATTATAATATTCTAGCACATAGAGATTATCTATTGATTCTTGTCCATGGTGGTCAGATGGAGATCTTAACATCTCACATACCCCATGCTTCAAGTCTCATTAATTTTCATGATGCTAACCCCATAGGTTACATTATCCAATTTTTATCATTCTTCATATAAGGAACTATCTCAACTATCACAAACATAATGTGTTCATATTATAAAATATATGGAAATTATCATATCTATATTCAATAGAATATGTTATTTAAATGGATCTCCCATCCACTATAAACTATAAATTTATACTACCAAATAATGCATATGATAAAATTTGAATATCAAATTTCTTATCTTTTTGTGAATTACACATCATACCTTTGATGGGGCGGTCTAAAGGTGGGGTCTAGCCCTTGCTTCAATGAATTATTCCTACTATATTATCTCAACTCTATATTTACTTTCTAAAATTCTTCCTTTTCTAATTATAAGGAAAAGATAAAATATATTTTTTGTTTCTTCTTTTCCAATAGTCACAATCTTTTCATCCTTAAAAATGTCACAACACTTGGTAGTTATAATCCTTTCAAAAAGCCACAACACTTCATAACTAAGATCCTTTGGAAAATTCCTAATATTTTATAATTACAAGATTTTTGAAGAGTCACAACTATTCATAATTATAACACTTTCGAATGTTCAGATCCTTTCAATATCATTGATACATTTTTTGAAAGTCACGTCCTTATTTTCTTCATATTACTTTCCTCTTCCATTTTTCCTTTTTGAACTCCTATCTTCTCCTCTTCTTTCACCCCCTCTCTAAAGTAAACTCTCATCCCTTTTATATCTTAATTTTAATGAGTCGTGTCTATTTGTTAAATATCTCTTGACTTTTCATTATATTTAGTTAATTTATATTATTCTATGTTATATTATTATTTATTATTTAATTCTATTTAGAAAGTTAACATACTTTCTACAATATTATCTCTTATATTTAATTTATTTCTTTATTTATTCATTATAATTGTATAATTATTTAAAATATCATACTAAATATTATTCCATTGATAGTACAGATTAAATAATTATTACTTCATATTTTTATATTTTAGTATTAGTTTTAATATAACTTTAGTATCAATATTTATTTAATAGCAATGTATTATCTTATTATTATTACAATTCTATCTTAAAATGGGGATATGATAGTTTAATTACCAAAATACCTCTTGGAGCCTACTTAATACATATTCCCCAAACTCTCAGTCTAGAAGGTTGTTGGTTTGGGAGGATATTACTTATGTTTTCCCATTAATGGAAAAGCTCTTTGCAAAGTGACTTTAATACCACCCTCTTCCCCTCTGAAAAGGAGAAAGGTTTGATATACATTAATGATAGTATGTGATATGATGATCATTGAGATCTTGGGCTGCAAGTTTACTTCGTATAACAATGGGAAGGGTAAAGAATTTATCCAAGTCAAACTGGACAAATTGTTGTGCTTTGTAGGGTGGGATTTCTCCTCTTCCTCTACCCTCTATGCTCTTCCATGAATGACCTCTGATTACTCTCATATCCTCCTGGTTTGGAAGGAGAGCAACTAGAAAGGACCACCACTCTTCTATTATGATGCGATGCAGCAATCTCACAAAAAAATATAGGATAAATTTCACGAGTCATGGAATATCAAAGTAGAAGCGACCACTATGTTCAGGTTGGTAAAGAAACTTGTAAATATTAAGAGGGAGACTATAGGGTGGAGAAAGTCTTTCTTTGGAAATATCTTTGAAAAAAAGAGGTCACTAAGGAAAATTTGAAATGACAGTAGGAAAGCATGGAAAATGAGGGAGCTATGGAGGAAGACAATCTAAAGGAAGAAACATGGAGAAAAAAATTGAGAAAGAACAACAATAGTGAAGAAATATTTTGCAAGAAATGATCTAGGATCCAATTGCGACATCTTTCTTCCATAGATCAGATTTTTTCCATTATAAGAGGAACACTGTCACTACTCTCCTAGATGACAATAACAACACTCCATCTAAACTAGAAGAGCTTGGAGGATGGAATGCCTAGTTCTTTCAAGAAATGATTACTAACTACAACATTTCTATGGATGTTAGGATCAAAGATAACCTCATTGACAACATCATGATGGTGATAAATAATATAGATAATGAAAATATCTTCAGTCTAGTCACTAAGGAAGAAGTCAAGGTGGTGTTGTTCTATATAAGAACCTATAAGGAACCTAGACTAGATGGTTCCCCTCCCCCACGTTCTTCCATTTTTTTGCGGGATCTTATAAATGAGGATATCACTAAAGCTACAAAATATTTTGTTCAAACTAGTAAATTACTAAAAAGGCTTAATAAAAGATTTATTATGCTCATGCCTAAAAAACTAGGAGCCTAAATTCCTTGCAGATTTTTGACCTATCAGCCTATGCATCACAGTCTTCAATGTTCTCTATGATCCTTACAAACTAGTTCAAGCTACTATTGCAGAAGTATATAAGCACCTCTCATAAACGGTTTGTGTTGGGATGATAAAACATAGACACAACTATCTCAACCCAAGAGATAATTCACTCTATAGAAAAAATAAATAGGTCTAGGATGGCTCTCAAATTGGATACATCTAAATCTTATAATAGGGTGAATTAGGATTTCTCATTTGTTGTCATGGCTAATATTGGTTTTAGTAGCCGTGTTATTGAGCTAATATTGGTTATGTTAGGGTCAATATAGTTCTCTGTTATAGTCAATAGAACACCTTGGGAATCCTTCTCCTTAGGAAAGGGTGTCTTCCAAGGTGATCCCCTCTCACTCTACCTCTTCATTATGGTGGTGAAGGCTCTCAAAAGGAAAATTATTTCTAAAATAGAGGAGGGTTCAATCTAAGGGATTAAACCAGCCACTACTCTCCCCTTGAAGGTTATACAATAAATTTTTGACGATTCAATTTTGTTTGGGCTCTCATTTTTCATTGAAGCAAGGAACTAGAAGAATCTCCTAGATCAATATGCTCAGTTCTATGGCCAACACATCAAATTTGAAAAAATAAAAGTTTACATCTTTAATATTGAGACTTCCATACAAAACCATGTCACCTAAATGCTAGGACGCTAGAAGACATCTCTCTGGCATACCTACCTAGGGCTCCCCCTTACCATTTAGGAATTCAGTCAATTGTTTTAGAATTCAAAACTTGAAAGGTTTCAAAGAAAGTTGATAGGGTAGACAGAAAAGTTCCTCAACAATGCATGAAAACTTCAACTCCTAACAACTTCTCTCCACGACATCCATCTCCACTTTCTATCTCTTTTTAAAATTTCAAGCTCTATGGCTCAAGTGCTAGAGAATATTCAAAGGAGCATCCTATGGATTGGATTGGAAGAAAAAATTAGGAGCAACCTAGTCAATTGGGAGATTGTGTGTAAACCTAAGGATATGGGTGGCTTGAGTGTTAGAAAAGTAAGAGACTTCAACAAAACTGCTATCACTAAAATTGGTTGGCATTTAGCACAAGGATTGCAAGGATGGATACATATAATGAAAGCTAAGTATTTTGGTGACTACCCTTTCACCTCCCATATTTTTGATACAAACCTCCCCTATGGCTCTAGGATTTGGAACAATGTGACTAGAAATAAAACTTCTCTACAAAGAGGTATGCAATGACTTGTTAGAAATGGAAAAAAAATTAGATTCTTGGAGGATAACTGGATGGAGACAAGCCTCTTATTTTAGAAAATTATGTCACCTTGGGAATGTATTAAAGGATAAATTGGGACATTTTTTCAAATATTATTTCATTCCCTCCCAGAAATGGAAATTCCTTAATCTAAATTGAAGGGGACCTCCCTAGAACCTAATGATAATTAAGGAGTTACAATACCTTATTAGCTTCTTTAGGATCTTGATTGCACCTTCATATGATAGATTCAACTAATATAGAAACTAGTCATGGGAATTATGTATTTTCTCCTATATTTTATTGATTAAGATAGAAACTCCCAATCTCTACTGAGATAAGGTTTGGATTTAATAATTAGCTCCCAAGATGAACTTCTTCTAGTGGGCCACCCTACAGGAGACAATCCTCACTATTGATAATCTAAGAAGGAGGGGATTCCAATTTCCTAATAGATGTATTCTCTATAAATAGGTGGAGGAAGATATAATCACCTTTTTGTCTCTTATTTGTGTGTATTACATATTTGGGAGTCCCTCTTGAGCATGTTCAACCATTCATGGGTCTTTGGCAAAAGCATTCATTAGTTTTTTGTCAACTGGTTGATCCTCTCAGTCTACCAACCTACCCAACTCCTATGGAAATTGATTCTCTTGCATGTGTGTTGGAGTGCTTGGAAGGATAGGAACAATGGGACTTTTAGGGAGATGGTTACAAAAGTGGAAGGGATTATTATCATGACTATTAAGAAACTATGTAAAAAATTATCTATTTCTATTTGGAAGAAACCTGATAGACAATTCTCTATGGTCTCTAAATATGTTGATAACTCCAAATTTACATCCCATGCCAAGACATGGTGACACCCTCACCCCCCAGTGATTGGCTCAAACTTAATTTAAATGGGGTGGCCAACTAAGAATTGGACTGTGGTGGGAGGAAGGACTGTTTGATATGGGGAGGAGAGGTTTATTATGGCCTATTCTAGAAACTTTAGCACTAGCTCCTATATTATGGTATAAACCTTTGCACTCTTCTAGGGTGTCAAATTCATAACCTATTTGGGGAATTGTAGGATCTAGGTGGAAGGAGAATTTAAACTTTTCATTGATGTTATCAATAAATAGTTGAACATGGGTTAGGAGATGATTGGTGTTCTTTCATACATATTTCCTCCCCTCTAAAAAATGGAGTACACTACTCAATACACGTATAGTTAAGGAAACAAGGTAGCAAACAAACTAGCAGGTTTGGGGTCAGAGTTGAATGTACTATAATATTGGTGAAAGTTGATGTACCTACCTATAGAAATTCCAACTCTTATTGAGAATAAAGTTACACACAATTACATGCATAATGATACATTTTGAAATTGAAACAACTAGCATGATAAGGATTCTTGCATCCAAATGAGGGGTAATGAAATCCATTGGTGTGTTACCTTACTTAGACATTATTTCATGATTTGTAGTTTTTTTATGGAATTATTCTCAAATAGATTTAGGTAAGATTTTAGGTCATGTCATCAAGTACAATAAGGGATGATGCTTTAATGATGGAACAAAAATCCCTCTTTATCATTATTTTAGGGATTCCCAAAATTGCTTCATTAATGAAGGGCTTCCTTTTGTTAACCTCTCTCACATGATAGAGTCTTGTAGACATGTGATTCTTGTTTAGGCAAGTGAGAAAAATGATTTATGGAAAATAATTTTCAGGTAAGTCTTATTTAGTAATCATTTCAAATCTAAAATTATTTTAACCAAGTACAACTACTACAAGCCCATTTACAACTTTTTCTATGTTTGTCTCAAATCTTTGAAGCTAGAAGAAACTGAAGAGCCTATGTTACAGATAGACATGGGAGGTTAGACATATGGGATTAAACCCTCAAAAAAACCTTCATGGATTGAAGATGAGTGGAAAAAATGAAAGAACCTAGACATATATAATAGAGGGTGGGTTGTTGCCTATTATGCAGGCCATGGATGGTTTTGACAAAATGGTGTCGTTGATCCTGGTAAACACTTGGAAAGATAGGAAAGTTATAATTAATGAAATCAATTTTGAAACTAATGAGGAAAAAATTGTGCAAGTGACTAGTCTATCTTTGCATGGAAGGAAATAGAAGTGAGTCACTAAGATAGCAGAAGAAACTTGCATGAACATTTTCTTCAAAGTATGTGGGAAGCCAGCTCATTTAAGAGGTGGTTTCAATAGAGAAATTCTATTAGGGCCATGGAATGATGTTTGCTTCTTGATTATGAAGTATATCACCCTTGAGGGCCACCATAAAGTGAGTTATTACTATCATTTTCCCCAATTAAATCACTTTGGTTACCATGATGAAATTTGCCTCCCTTTCTTTTTACATCATGATACAAAAGCCTTAGTTATGGATGTGCATAAATGTAACTGGTGAAGAGACAAAACTATACTATCCTGCATCTGGTCCTAATTTACCTACTATATAATTCTCAATGTGTTATGTGCCCTTCTTGCAATATTTTCCTAATTCAAATCCTGATACTTAAAATGGCCCATGTGGTTGTCTTGAATTACAATCCCAACTTGCCCATTGTTTCCCAATATTCCCCTTGCTCCAGTGGTTTGATGCTCAAAGACCCACTCATTGTGTTGTGTGATCAATAGAACCCTAAAATAGAGATTTTTGTTGATTTGGGTAAAATTGGTAAATAATTAACTACAAGTAGGAGATAGTCTCATAAGCTTTCCTCAAACCATGGTAAGAAAAGAAGGAATGAAACATAGGAGAGCTTGAAAAAGGTGGAAATATAGTATGATTTGAAGGGAAGTGAGGAGAAAGTGAAAAGGGTTAGGATAAAATAGAAAGTAGGGATGATACCATATATTTAGGATGAAGAGGAGGAAACTAATAAGTCATCCCCAAGGAAGGAGGAGGCCCCTCAAGATAAATATATCTCCCATGTTTTGGCTAGTTTTAGTATGGACACTGTTGATTTGACCATAAAAAAGGAGACCCTAAGAACCATTAAGAACTCCCCCATGATTGCCACTTCACCCGTTAGGAAACTAAAGGAGGACCCCCCTACCCAACATTTTCCCCGAGCTAACCCCCCTTTTCACCCCCTCACCCTATCACTCTCTCAATTCCCTTGCCTTCCAAGATGCCCCCCTCCTCCACTTTTGGGAAAATCACTTTTTCAGAGGTGGAAGTGGAGATTAAAAACTTGTGGGTGGAGATGGAGAAACTAAAGAGCAGTGTATCAAAACTAGACAATCATTTCAAGATGTTGGCATATTTTGTAGTCAAAGTGATGCATGTGACAATGACCACTCTTTAGTTTTTATAGTAGAAGGTGGGGGGTAAAGTGGGGGTGTAGGATGAGAATTTCCAGAAGCTCTCTAGGTTTCTCATCAATGATTGGATGGATGTGCTACCATTGAAACAAACCCCAAGAGAAGAAGGATAAATGAGAGTCTAACCTCATTTAGTGTTGATATTTTTTATTTTTTGTTTATTTTATTCTTATATTTAAGCCCTACATAGTTGGCACTTGGATTATGATTTTTTATTGATAAGGACATCTTTGCTACTAGCTTAGTTTTTTTGTAGTTTGATTATTATCTTCTATAGGTGGTTAGATAGGTAGTTACTGAACTTTCATACTATTATATTTTTTATTTTAAACATGGGTGACTAGTGTGATGTTAGTTGGTATATGGGTCGCTCCTCAACTGATGGTGATTTTATCAATTTGTTAACTCTATGGGTCACACACACACACACACACACACACACAGTTTTTAAATTTATTGAAGGATATGTAACTATATAGAAAACAAGGGAGGTGAGAGAATGTTAGCTATATAATTGTTCAAAAACTAGAAAAGTGCACCCTATTGTATAATAGATATAGATGAGATAATATTTAGCCATACCATTGTTCTAAAACTAGAAAGTGCACCTTGGTGTATAATTGGTACATTAAAGAGGTTTAGAAGGTCCATGAGGATTTTTTGTTTTTTTTTTTTGTCTTTTTCTAAGGCATGTATTAGATTAAATTGTAACTATTTTAATTTTATAAATGCTTTTTTAATTTTTATTTTATATCTTATTGACTTCAATAGAACGTGAATCTTGATATTCATGTTGTTTAATGATAAAGAAATCAGAATAAGTAACAATCAAATAAATATTTCTAGATTTAAATAAATCTTTAGTTTACTATGTATCAAATTAAATCATATTGTAAAGCAAAAATATTTCACAACCCAAATTAAATACATAAGTTGGCTCACACTAGGAACCAATCAAAGACAATCTCAATCAAAGAAGGAATCGAGTATCAAAAACAACAAGTTCACTCAACACATGAAGGAACAGTTGGCCACCAAAGCACTCGGTCAATACTGAGTAACTCACACAATACTAAACAACTTGACCAACACTAAATTTGATAGGAACTATAACTTGATAACCATTGGAACTCAACACTATCTGCAACTTGGCACTACTAGGTAGAATAAAAAAAGATGAATAGGATAGCCAGGCAGGCTAGGATGCTCTTGCATTAGACAACTAGAGCTAAAAAAAATGATTCTCCTGAATCATTGAGATGTCACAATCCAAGTTGAATCCAACTCTGATAGAGAAATCCATGTTACATCTTCAACTGACCTATTCTTCCACTTCACCAAATATTCATAGTAATATTTTCCTCTTGTGCTTTTACCAACTCTTTGATCCAATATATGTTCAACCTCTTCAATATTCTTCTTAGGATAATCAGCTAGTCTAACAACTTCATCATCTCACTCATGATACTTATGCAAATCAAAAACATTGAATATAGGAGATATATGCATTTCATCAGGTAACTCAACTTCATAAGCATTATAAGGACCAAACTTAAAATTTTTAGCTTACTGTATGTTCCAACAATAAATCTACCATTCTTCAAATGAACCATTACCTCATCACCAACTTCAAAAACATAATATCTCCTAGTCTTATTTGCATTCTCCTTATACTTCTAATTACTTTGTTCCAATCTCAACTTCACTTCCTCATGCAAAGACTTCATAAAACCAAAAAAACTATTCCCCTTGAACACTTCTCTTCTCTTCACCAATAATATCCCTCAAATAAGATACTCCTCTAGGTTACATTCTAGTCACAATCTCAAAAGTTGTTTTTCCATTGCTCATATTCACAAAATTATTATATGAAAACTTAGCTTGTGTTAATAATATATCCCAATTACTCAACTTATATCTAATGAAACATCCCAACAAATTACCCAAGATTCTATTCATAACCTCTGCCTGTACATATATCTATGGATGAAATGTAGAACTAAACTTCAACTCAATATCCATGTTCTTCCACAAAGTAACCAACAATTTTTTCATCTCTTTAAGAAATGATACTTCTTGGTAATCCATGAAATCTAATAATCTCTTTGAAGAGAACCTATGCCATATCAAGGATAACTTTAAGAAACCCCCTCCTCAAAAAAATTATAAAATGTCGACGAATACATCATTTTTTTTGAAGGAAAAACATTATTTTCCCTTGGAATTTTTTTTTTCAACGTACCAAAACATCAATTTTTTGGGCTCTTTTTCTTCTAACATGGATAAATTTCTTAAAATCAAGGCGATTAATTCATTTTTTTTGGTGAAATACAAAATTTATGAAGCAATTTTTTCCTCTCAAATTGAAAGAATATATAATTTATGAGGCAATGTTTTCCTATTTGATAGAAAAAATACAAATTCTACAAGCTAATTTTCTCCCTTAAGTAGAAAAGGTACATAATTAATGAGGTGACTTGGTTTCTTTTAATGGAAAAAAATTAATGCATTGGAAAATATTGTACAACTTATTTTTGAAGCATTTTTAAAATGACAATTAATTTTCTTTTGGCATTAAATGCATGCTTTATAAAACCAAGTTGCCAATGAAACCAAGAATGTGTACTTAGAGCACAAGGTTTTCTCTAGATTATATATCATTGGTAGATTAGCATATTGGATGTACTTGTTCTAATGATGTTAGTTGATGGCTATTGGTAAGAATGATCTCATAAGAAAAATCCAACTATTTTGTTGGCAATTTGAGATTCATGCTTAAGGGATGGCTAGGGCCTTTGAGGTCTCATGATGACATTATGGTTGGGAGGAAATGAGCAGGGTCATTTTTAGTTTGGAAACTTCATTGCTTGTGCTTTCTTTCTTTTGATATTTGATTTATGCTCATGTATGTTCATTGCAATGTTGCTTTCTACATGATTACATTAGATGCTATGGATTAGATGTTAGAGTTATTTAATCTCCTTATGCTTTCAAATTTTTACTCCTCAACTATGGTGGTTTTGATACTCCCTTGTGTCGAGGTTTTATCTCTATCTTCATTCTATAATTATCATCAGTCTTTTTCCTTGTAAACCTAGGTGACATTGGTTCAGCATTGGGCAGTAATGGAAAAGTATTGCCTAACTATAGGGAGAAATTGATGCAGTAGAATCTTGGGTTCTCTTGGTGATTAGTACTACTTTGGAGTTCATGGGATGAGGCTTGGTAGTTTCTTTGGAGGGTGCCTGGACTAGTACTCGATTGAAGAAGGAGTGGTGATGAGTCTCTTTTGGGTTTAGTGTTGGCCAAGGAGCTCGGTCTTTGAAGGGAGCTCGGCATGGTCTGTGTAGCTCAGCATGGTCTTGGAGCTCAGCATGGTCTTAGAGCTTGGCATGGTATGAGAGCTCAGCATGCTTTGGGGGCTCGACATTGCTTGTGGTTTTGCTAATGCTCGGCTTGGTCTTGGTTCCTATTGGTACCGAGTTGTATGTAAGCCAACCTTGGCATTTAATTTGTGTAGGGATATTTAATTTTTGTTGTAGCCAACTTGTGGCTAAAAATATTTTTAATGTAAGGGATTTATTTTAGTTTTTAATTGCTAGTTCAACTTGTGGCTTATTTGGGTATTAGTAAGGGCTCTTGTGGAGTCTTTAGGAATTCATTCATTTGGAGGAGTGAGTCTAGAGAGTAGTTGAAGAGGGAGTTTTTTCTGATTCTATGGACAGAGTGTCAAATGTGAGGTAGTTTATAGTAGGATTGTGGTGGAGTTGTGAGTTTGTGAGAAAAGCTAGTAGCTGAGGCTCGGGAAACTAGGATATTTCTTGGTGGGCTTTCGAGCACAAGTTTAGATCTCTTTTGGAGGTTTCTACCGAAGTGTGGATCTAGACTAGATAGGATTTGAGTTGGATCTTGCATAACCATTTTTGTAATTGTTGTTGTATTTGGCCCTAACTCAAAAGGCCTTACGATCAAGCATATTTTATGTAATCAATTATCTTATGAATAAAGAGTGGTGGTTTGGTATTAGATCTTGCATTGTTATTGTTTTTTCATTGTGTGGTTTTTTTTGGGGTTTAGGACATCTCGTTTTGGGAATCTCCTACCTTGCACTTTTTTAGGTGGTATCAATGTGAAGGTTGTTCCTGAGTGTGTTGACATATCCCCAAAGTCAAGGCAGTTTGCACCAAGACCTTGGGTTAGGGAAGTTGATCTAAGAAGATCTTGATTTGGTGGTGGATTTTTCTTTCTAGAGTCCTAGATATATTGGTTGTAAGGTGAAAGATCATGGTTCTTACTTACAATTTTCTAGGACTTGCAAATGGATTGATGGATGCAACAATGGAAGATTTATCTTGTTGAAACATGATCATAGGGAGTTTATGTATTGCAGATTTGTGTTCCTAGACTTTTGATTTAGTTCCTTATTGTTTGTGCAAGGTGGAAAAGTATAATCTAACTTGCGAAAAAATTGGGTTGTCACAAGGACAGTGAGAAATATTTATTGCAGAGAGTTTGCAAAAATCTTGGGAGATAGATTCAAGATATCTTCTTGGTTTGAAGCTAGCTTGGTTGATCAAATTAAGGATGGGGTGAGGAAGGCATTCCGTAGATGTTTGTGGAGTTGGAGTCTAATGATCTAGAAGAGAGTTGTTTGGATGGCTAAGAGACTTGTTCAAGAGAGGAGATTCCATAACAAGGTCGAGGTGGAGGAGGATGGTTTTATTGATTAGTTTGTGGAGTCTGATATAGAACCTAAAAAGAAACTTGAGGTTGTTGTTGAGGATATTCCTAACCTTGTTGATTCTAGGATGGAGATTAGTTTTTATGGTCAATTAGTTGAGACTCACATGGAGATTACAGAGCACTTTATTGTGGATGATTTGGTTACTATTAGTGATGAGTTATGTGTTGTAGAGCATCTTTTTGTGAGAAATGAGATTGTTGGTGTTGTGAGTTTGGCATGCGTTGATGGAGGTCTACATATTACTATTGAAATGGAGTTTGTTCCTACTAGTGTGAATTCACTAGTTGTTGTTGTGGGTGAGGGTTTTTTGATGAAACATTATGTTTAGTTTGTTCCTGGGAGTGAGCATGCTGGTTGGATAGTGGAGATTTTGGTATTTGACATATGGATGTAAATGTGGATGATATGCATTTTCTTGTCCATATTGGAGTGTAAGCCTTTGGTGAATATGAAGATGGTTGTTGATCTTTCTTTGGGCCCCAAAGTGTGGGACACACTTTTCTATTTACCTTGGGAGTCTAATGCAAGAGCATCTTGGGTTTTCATGGTGACTACTTTGGATTTCATGGGAGGAGGCTTGGTAGTTTCTTTGGAGAGTGCATGAACTAGTATTCAGTTGAAGGAGTGGTGCTCGATCACTCCTGTGTTTAGTGTTGGCCAAGTAGCTCAATCTTTGAATGGAGCTTGACATTCACTATGGAGCTCAACATGGTCTTGGAGCTTGACATGGTATGTGGAGCTTGGCATGGTCTTGGAGCTCAGGATGGTCTTACAAATTGGCATGGTTTGGGAGCTTGGCATTGCTTGTGGTTTTGTTGATACCTAGCTTGGTTTCTCTAGCACTCATCTTGGTCTTGGCTCCTGTTGGTGCCATGTTGTTTGTGAGCCATCATTGGCATTTAATTTGTGTAGGGTATTATATTTGTGTTGTAGCTGACTTGTGGATTAAAATATATTTAATGTATGGAATTTATTTTAGTTTGTAATTGCTAGGCCAACTTGTGGCTTATTTGGGTATAAGTAAGGGGTCTTGTGGAGTCTTTAGGCACTCATTCAAAGGAGGAGTGAGTCTAGAGAGTAGCTGAAGAGCAAGTTTTTTTGAAGTCTTTGGACAAAGTGTCAAATGTGGGGTAGTTTACAACAAGGTTGTTGTGGAGTTGTGAGTTTGCGAGAAGAGCTAGTAGCTGAGACTTGGAAAACTAGGAGATTGCTTAGTGGGCTTGCAAGCACAAGTTTAGATCTTCCTTGGAGGTTTCTACCAAAGTGTGCATCTGGACTAGCTAGGATTTGAGCTGGATCTTAAGGGATCTTGTAGAACTATTTTTGTAATTGTTGTTATATTTGGCCCTAACCCAGAAGGCCTTACAACTGGACATATTGCATGTAATCAGTTATCTAATTAGTTATCTTATGAATAAAGAGTGGTGGTTTGGTACCAGATTTCACATTGTTGTTGCATTATTGCTGTGTTTCTATTGTGCGGTTATTTGCTAGGGGTTAGGACATCTCCTTTTGGGATTCTCTTGCCTTGCACTACGTCAAAAATATCGTATGATACTAGAAAGTACCGCATGACAGTAACAAGTTCTATTAGATGATATTGGTAGAATATTGCATGATAATAGTAAAGTATATCGTACAATACTAGAAAGTATTGCACAATAGTTGTAAGAAGTGTTGCACGATACTAGAAAAGAATCACCTAGTAGTAGTGAAAAATATCATATGATACTGGAAAAGTATGTATGGTTTTTGTGGAAAGACCTACTCAGGCAAAAAATAAGCATTTTTGAACATGTTATATTAGTTTTGAAGGGTGTTTTGGATACCTTATTAGATTGTGCCCCTTCCTAGGTCTTAACAGTTTGTTGATTAAGTGTTTCTTGTTTGTTAACTTTCTTAGCTAGTTATTGTTGTGTTGGTAAGTAGTGGCATTTGGAGATCGTTGATTGATTGGACTATTTGGTTGAGTATTCCACTATGAACTTTGTGATCAGTTACACATATCCATGCTTAATACCTTTTAAAATAATGTATTGGATTTTATTTGTCCTTATTCCAAGGATATCTGGCTGGGGCATTACAAACATTCATTAGAATCTGTTTGATTTAAACAAAATCAAAGGCTCAAATCATATTTCAAGAAAAAGTTTAGAGTTAGGATTTATTTTTTCATTTTTTCCTCATAAGGAAAGTACGTGCTCATTATAATATTATATTATAATGTATGATATTATAGATCAACAACATCCTGTGCATAATATTTTAATATTAAAATATTATGTTATATTAAAATGCTTTATTTATATTATATCATAATATAATATTATAAGATTATATAATAATGTATAATAATATTATATTATAACTTTATAATATCATACAATATAATAATATATTGATATGATATTATAACATTATAATATATTTATATCATATTGATATATTATAATAAAATACTATAATATTATAACATTATAATTTATTAATATCATCTTAATATATTATAATGTTATAATATTATAGTATTTTTTGGGCATTAGCCATTAGATCATCAATGATCAATGGTGTCTGGTGGATTTTAGGCTGAAAGGGTAATAAACCATATCTTTTATATAAACCACCTAAAAATTTGGATAGATGTTAAAATATTAAAATATATAAAATATATAAAATATAAATGAATTTTTATTGTGGTCCACCTTTCGTATCAATTAGTTTTTAGGCAGGAAGAGAAAATGAGGCCAAAAATTTACCAAAGGCTCCTACAATGATGACACATGGACTGTTAGACATGTCACTAGAAGGCCTTGGAATTTTTTTTAATGTTTTGGACCATGACTACACATCGACCATTTGATAAAAATGATCAACAACATGAGTTTATTTTCGGATGAAAGGGAAACAAACACCACCTTTTACAACAATGACCCCATAATGATGACACATGCCCACTCTATCATATCACTATGTGTTGTATTTTCAATGAACGATTATGACTATGGACTTCAACTCTTAGCTATAGTATGTACGATCAAGTATGTACATATTAGCAAAAATAAATACCCAATATGTGTCACATACCAAACATTAAAATTTTAAAATTATGTCTTTGTGTAAAGTTTCTTCCACTTGTGTTTTCATTGATCAATAATAGTTTTGCAGTTCTAAACTTGTATGTAGCAATAGTATTTCAGAATCATAAAATAACTTCTTGGTTGAGGAATGCAACAAAGTTTGTAAGCTCTTTCACCACTTTTAGTCTTTTAGTTCTCTTCTCAAATTCATTTTCTGGGTAAGATCCCAAGGACTAAATGTTTTACAAATTACTGTACTATAAGTATAGATTGTAGAATTTAGGGTTTAGTTTTGAATCATGCATGTAACTTTGTAAGCCTAAATCATTAGTAGTGAGTAGTTACTGATTAAATTCTAGAATTCTAGCTAATTTACATATTAAATTATATAATTACTTTTAATTTGTAAAGGCCAAAAGGAGTTAGGTTTAATTTTAATTACCCCTATAAATTGTATTTTGTGACTATGAATAGTTATTCAAATTTTGCAATTGGTACACATCACAATGATGAAAAAAACATGAAGAGTGCAATGCAGAAACATGGGAAACAAAAAGATTTGACAGACTTCTTTGAACTACTTAAAATACAAGGTTTCACTGATGAATTTCACCATATATATGATCTTATTATATATGGGAAAAATATAACAAAAATTATCACTTCAAAATAAGTGGACATATCCAAAAAAGGATGAAAAGTATTCTAAGTATCATGCTAGTGTAGGGATCATAACATATAAACTAGCACTGTGGCCTGCTGCAATAGCCTATTTGGCACTTCCTCCAATATTCCCTTATCCATAACTTTTCACAGCCTATGTTGAAAAATATGATGAAAATAAAAAGGCAATTGTTAATAAAAACACTCAAGAGGTAAATTTTTCCATAGCAGAGATTGAATTTGCCAATCTATACAGAGTAAAATGGGTAGCACAAAACTCAAATGTGCACATTGACCTAGAAAACCTGACAGAGTCATGTGAGAGATTACCAACAAATAAAAAGGATTCTTATGTTAGAGGACTAATATTATCCCCATTCCATATTCAATGTGATCATAAGCCTCCTTATAAATTTAATATTTTTTTGCAATGGGTTCAGGATACTATATCCTTACTATCATTTTGTTTGGGGTTGGAAAGTAACGAGAAAATGGGTGCCAACATTCTTGAAATGATTTACAATATTCATTGTCAGAAAATACTAGTATGATATAATTTTATTAGGCACATTGTTCATAGCATGCAAGAACAATTGTTAATGATTAAAAGTAGTTCCCATTAGATGTTTAGATTCACAACCTACTTTTACAATATGGGTACAAACCAACCAAGTATGTACCTGAGAGTATCCCATTGATTGAAATATTTGGAAATATGTACTCTTAGGAAACCATTATAAAAGAGATGGAGAAAGGCACCACTAAAAGAAATATTTCAGTTCAAGAATTGTCAACACAAATTAAAGAACTATAGAACCAGAAAAGAAAACTAGAGCCCATCACATTCTACAATTTCTACTAGAAAGTGGATAACCTAAGTAAAAGGTATATTCCTTGAGAAATAGAGGCTGACTATGATCTTCAGGGTTGGCCTGAAACAAAAATATAAAGTTTTTTTGGATAATGAAGAAGAATCTTGGTGAGCTAAAGACCTCTGCAAAGTTTGATTCTTTGGATGAGGATAGAACATTTAGCCAATTATGGGATGACAAAAATCTAGAAGCACTAAAACCACTACCTAGGGATGGGTATGAAGATGATCATAGGATCCCCAAGTACAAGTACAATCTCACTCTCTTCATCATTTGTTGTACTTAATACAGAGAGAAAGGAAATTTACTATAGTGGGGCTGACTTGATACAAAAGATGGGTTATTCAAGTGATGGTGGACTAAGACCAAGTGAAGGAATTTGGTTTCCACCTCAAACATTAGCTCCACTAAAATATGGTGTTTCTCTAGTCCATAGGGTTGAATCATCACTATTTGGTTTCTCCATAAGTGGTAGTGTCATTCCTAGTTTTCCTAGATTTGTCTCACCTTCAATTCAAACTCTAACTGCCATTGCCCCTATTTCTAGTGGTGTAAAAAGGACATTACAAGTGGATATGGGTCAAGTTCAACTAGGTGTTTAGAAGAAATAAAAGTTTATACCAATGGATGTCATTACCAATCCAATGCTAAGCTCTACAATTTCCACTAATGCAATTCCTTCAAGACAAAACCCTCATAGAACTCTAACAACTCCACTAACTAGTGATAGTGGGACAAGATTAGGAATGGATCATAGTGAAATAATTAGAATAATAGGAATAGGTGGAGACAACTACATTAGTACAAGTTTTATTTTTCCTTTCAAACATTGTTCTATGTCTACAAGCCCATATTTTAGTTGCAACAATTTTGCTACAAGCTTAGAACAGACCAAAATCAACAATAAACAAAATAGAAAGGTGTTGGAGAAGGAGGAAATTTTCACATCTCATGATGAAGAACCTGCATTGACTAGGATATTTCCATCTTATGACCAAAATAAAGAATTGATGGAGTTCATGGTTGCTGTAACCCCATAGATAGATAGTAATCCACTAGAGATCCTTATAGATCCATAACAATTATAGGTGAGCACCCTATCAATGGATTTCTCCAAAGTAAAAAATATGGAAAAATTTAGTGTGGCCAAAAAGATGAATAATATGGTCTACACTTCACTATTCAAGTTGGAGAGAGAGAGAGAGAGAGAGAGAGAGAGAGAGAGAGAGAGAGAGAGAGAGAGAGAGAGAAGTTGAAGAAGACTATTGAAAAGTCAAAAGTAGACCTTGGAAACCAAAAGGCATAGGAAAAATCAATCATTAATAAGTGTAGAGAATTAGTGAAATTGATAAAAGATGATTCCTTCAAATAATAAATTTAACAAATTAAAAAATAGAGGAAAAATTGGAAATTCCAAAGAAACAACTAGAAGAAAGCAAGAAAAATGAAAAAAAAATGGTGATGTAAACATGTAGGTAGTAGAAGAACTAGAAAAGATGAGGGAATAATTGGAAGAAACAAATAAACAACATAGAGAGATAAACACCATCAAATTCCATTTGAAGAAATCCAATACTCACAAACTAGATCCTTTAATTCACCATAGTAGCCTTTGAGGGTTAAATGGTAGGCTAATCCGTCAAATTTTTGTTCAAATAGGTGGACTCTGTGATAAATCTAAAAAATAAATTAAGTGAGAATTTGGAGAATTAGAGGGCAAAAGAAAAAAAGTGGGAAGAAAAAGCATTTGAAGTAAGGAGACAAGGTGAAGATGATTTGTCAAAATTACAGGCAGAACTAAATGAGGTAGATAAGACAATCATAAACTATAAAAAACAACATGAATCAATAAATGGATAAAATGAAATATATAATGAAGGAAATTAAACAACCCATTTGGGGAAAATTAAAGAAAATAATGATAAGTTGTGTTATTGGTTTGAATTGTATGATAGTCTTGATGTTGCTTATCAGAAGATCAGAGAGTGTGTTCAGTAGAGAATAGATCCTTTTCAAAAGGAGAGCATTGGAAGAAAGATTTTAAAATAAATCAACACAAATAGTGATAGGTATTTGGCAAGCAAGGGAATTCATCATCATATTACTACAACACTACATGCAAGCTATATCATTCAAAACTATCAAAAATTGAGGGAAGTAGATAAATATTTGACATCATTTCAGAGAAAGCTCACCAAGATGAATGATTAAATAAATGAAATGAATGGTCTTGGTTTGCTAAATCAATTTGCAACCGCAAATTCAACACAATTTGTTGGAAGGGAAGCTTTCCTAAAAGAGTTGAAGGACACAATGAGGTTTGAAGCAATCGAGTTCCAAGGGACACAACTCCTCAAGGCATTGCGGATTGCATCAAATAATTGCAGATCTAAGGGCACTATTGAATACTTTATTTCATTCAAATATATCTTCCAAATATGAAATTATGAATTTTTTTTAGGTCATTTACTATAACATAGTACACATCTAACTTCTAGCAAAAGAAAAATGGGACATCTTAAATAAGTTGGCAAAATATTCTCATAGTATGTGAAAGTACTTTTAATCATTGATTCATTTCTGTAGTACTATATTGTATACTTTATTTCTATTTGTAATGGTTAGATAAGAGTTTCAAGTTTGTACTTTGTTTCTTGAATAGGATAAATATAGCCGAATATAGATGTGTAACATGTTTAATAGGCCTCTCAAAGGCAAAAGGGACTCTAATACCAAATTTGATGCTACTCTTCACATCAAGAAAATTGATCTAAAGTTATTGTTGCTCCCTTCTTACTATAAAAGGGAATTCAGGGTCATTTGCTATTGCTAAGGTTTATAGGTTACAACTATGTAAATGAACTCATTGAACTATATCAATTATCATATGTCTATAACATATATAATATAATGGCAGTCAATATGAATTCCAATTTGCTAATTTAATATTTTCAAAAAATGAATGAAACTCTTCACACGTTGTACCATAACAAGTTAACAATGTATGATAATGAAACTCTTCTGTTTGAATCTTCACATGAAGCAAACAGAAATAATGAATCAATGACTATTGACTTGTCACTTGAATTTTACTACCACCATTACTATTTAGAGTTGACTGCTACAAACAAAAATTACAATCACGTGATTCATGTGTACACCACTATAATAATTGTATCATATGAATTGCTATATTTCAAAAAAATAATGAAATTCTCAAACAATACAATTGACAATGAATATCAATTATAAAAGAAGACTTGCATTCAATATCATCAAGTTAACAAGTTGCAACCACAATACTTAATAATCATGCCCATTTGATATGCATTATTAGTGAAAAAAAGAGCGCAATAATAAGTTTAATTACTTATATATACCTATTGCTTGCTACCACAAAGTGTTAAATTGGACAAGTTACCACATCCTCTCATCCTTGACATCTTTAGGTTCAAAATGTTCATATTTCTCACTATGAACTAACTCATGGTTTCTTTCATTATCCCCATAATTTCCTTCATTATTCCCTATGTTATCTTCACTTTGAGTCTACATCTCAAGATCAATAGTAGCACTACCAGTCTATCCACTACTAGCACCAGTACATGAATCAATGCCAATGGCATTCTTCTTGGCACTACCAATCCAACTTTGGTTAGAAATGGTTCCTGACCATCTTCTTTAACATTTCTTCCTCCATATTTTGACTACCTTGTCATAAAAAAGTGTGGCCATCATACCTAGAATTGTACATCCTCAAGAAAGTATCCAAATTATTATCTAATTTGTTTCTTATATTTGAATTTATGAACCCAAAACCACTAAAAAACTCTCTCATCCTCTACCAAACCCAATATCACAGTAAGACATAATTCAGTAAGCTTGAAATATTCTAATATTGAGTCTCTTAACATTTTTCTCTGACCTAGATAGTTCCAAAGCATTGTTAATGATCCCTATTCATGGGGGTTCTTTATAGAATTATATTGTTCCCTCATTGTGTACAAAAAATGGTCTAATTTCTCTCTTGAACAAGTTTCATCTAGAATTACATTTATAGTTACTCTATTGATTACTTCATTTTTGCAAAACTACTTTATTAGAGTCAATAGCCTATCTCAAAAATACTCGAAGAGTTAAGACTCCAATATTGAGGAAACATAACAGCCACGGATTCAATTAGTTTATTTGGAGGGAATCTCATTCTAATTTTTAAGTAAGATCATAGGTAATTACTTTTGTAGAAGTAGTTACAAATTCAATGATCTTGGTGAAATCTTCCTTTGTAATAACTGTCACTCACCTCTTGGGCCTCGTTTCTAGCCGCTCTTCATTTGTCTCCAACCTACCATTGGAGTGCATTGGTATGTCAATTCTACATACACATCCACATAACTCCCTATTTGCATTGATGTGTGGATAGTTATTAGGATTGCCCAAGTCTATGATTTTTTGCCTCTTATCAAATTTTATATTAGATAATGTTCTATTGGATTGAAAGAGATTATCAAGGGTCAAGCATGTTCTTTTATGCATGCTAGATTGTTCTACAATAAAAATAACCCTTTGTGGGCCTTTTTCATTATATCCCTTGTCTCCTCTAGCATGGGTAGAAGAGTTGCTAAATTTAAGAGCATCTCTATAGAACTGTTAACTTCAAATGAAGGACAATATATTTTAGGGTTTTGAACTTATCCTTCTTGGAGTTAATGAGTCCAAGTAATGATGGATATTCTTAAAAGGATGATGGGTTGGTCCATCCAAAGAGATCAATCATGTATCATTCTCCTTAAGAAGCTTGTTCCCACTAGTTAGTCCATTTCAAAACACTTTAAATTCCCTAAATCATTTAGGATTTTGATATAAATATCGATAGACCTCCTTGATTAAAGTTTCAACTTTCTCTACTTGAGCATTTGAGCTGACAACCCCAAAAGCTAGTTCATTCTATGAGCCATGCAGTGAATGCCAATAGCATAGGGTGCAATATAACTTTGTGCCTTTGTGTAAAGATCATTCCTATTACCTTGCATTACTGAAGTTCCATTAGCTCCAACATGCACAACCTTTTTGGCAATCGTCATATAATCTAAACCTCCATGTTCAATTAGATTTTTCTTGAACACTTCATTTTTTTTTGCATTTGCATTTTTCTCTATTTAAGAAATAGATACTTGTAGAGGTTGGCGGACAAGATTGTGTATAGTATAAACATGCATGCATATCTAGGTAGTATTATCAACTATTGTAAGTTCATCTAATGACACTACAATAAAACTTGACTCTTTTATTTTTGCCTTTACATCTTCTTTTTCAACTTCCCATTTGTTATTCAAAGATTGGTGACTTTTGGGATGGTTACGAACTTTCAAAAAGTGCAACAAAGTACTCATTGACGGGTAGTCTATCTTAGAATGCCCTCTTTTCAAAATATAAGAGACAACAATTAATTGAACAACTTTTCTCATTTGTTCACTTTCCAGTAATCTTCCAAGATAATATTCAATAGAACCTTTGACTCTAAGAGGCTTCATCTATATTTTCTCCTAATAATTATAGATTTCAATGTTTTTAACATGCTATCATTTATCAACCATTTTCCAAACCACGACTAGTTTTTCAACTTCATCTAACTTTTCTCTTTTTTGAACTTTACCAATATGCTTTTCTATGATGTCAACTTTTAACTATAACCTCTTTTTGTTCTTATTTATCGTGGTAAATTCTACCAAAGGTACACCTTCAATCAGATTGGCCAAGTTGGTTCTATGAATGGATACTTTGAGGCCTAATCTAATTGAAAATTCGTCGATAGATCCCAACTACAACATTTTTTGGAATTGGCTTTTATTTTCCCCTTCCATGTAGTATTATCATCTAAATCTATGACATTCTCACCCAACTCCAAGTCCACTATATCATTTTTTCTAGTATGGGTATCTTCATGTACTTGTAAATCATCTTCAACTTCATTTTCATCTGGAATATTAGGCTTGCCTACTTCTTCAATATGCCTTGTGGGTTGTGATTCTTGTTACTATGGTTGATGTTGTGATTATGTGCCTTCTTCAATAAATCTTGATGATGAAACTTGTTGATGTTCACCACCAAACTATGATGATGAGGTTTTCCTTTTTGTAGGCCTCTTTTGGCTTTCCCCACATTCTAGGGTCCTACCCTTCTTGCTGTTTGACATCTTCAACCAAATAAAGGCTACAAAAAATAGATTGAACTTATTGATGAGGAAGGAAGGACACATACTACAATATACGCTAGTAACTACAAATAATAATAAATAATTTGATTCTTTGGCCCTACAAAATTAAATATAATTATAAAATGATGTTTGACATCTCATGGCCAGTGCCCACTGCATTATTAATTTGTCTTGACTCCCCACTCAATAAGAATGAAATAAAAATTGTAGAATTATGATTAATCAGTAGCACTAACCTCTGATGTGACTCTCCTAAGACTTCTTCATTGTCGGTCAAATTTGAAAGATCAAAACTGAACAAATTGTGTAAATTGAAGTTAGTTATTAATAAATCTATAACACTCCTAAGCTCCTTGAAGCTTTCTTTGGAAAATTCAATGGGCATCTTATATGGTATAAAAATATTTGGTGAAGCTCATGTAATTGTGACATATCTTATGCAATTTTTGAGGTGACTATGGTAAGTCAAATAATTTGCTACGATTAAAAGAGGAGGTGAAGTGGTTAGGATTTAAAATAAGCATTTTGACAAATGGAAAGTGAATTGGTTGCCTCTTCCAAAATTTATTTAAAATACAAGGGTGATTTAATTGTTTCCAATAAAACATGGTTGAAAATCATGACAAAATTGTTAAACTTAAGGTTGTCCTAAAAATAGAGTCGATTGGTGACCACGTTGGGGTGTGCCCTAATAATGTATAAAGAAATTGGCAATCATCTTGGGTGGTAGATCCAATAAGTGTAAAAATATGATAACATGGTCAGTCCTATATACATTATTATTCACCAAATCCATGTTCACTGACTAGAGAAATTCACCAATTGCAAAGTATTCGCCACTAATGAAAATGTTGTGCAATATGTACCACATTTGATGTCTTCTTACATGGTATGAAATGTGCCATTTTAGAAAATCTATCGATAAAAACAAATACGAAATCATACACTCTTACTGTCTTAGGTAATCCAAGAACAAAATCCATACTAATATCATTCCAAGGTTTCTCAAGAACATAAACAGGTGTATAAAATCTAGTATTCTGAGTTACTCCTTTTGCAATTTGACAAATTCCACAACTCCCTACAAACTTATGAACATCCTTATACATTTTTGGTCAATGATACTTATCCTTAAGAAATCTCAATGTATTGTCAATGCCAAAATGTCCAGCCAATCCATCACAATACTTCCACTTAATCATATCAATTCTCATAGAAATTGTTGATCTAATAGATATGGTTCTCTGCACTCTCTCCATGCCTTCTAAAAATTAGGGTTAGTATCATACAACTCCTTCACCTCATCAAAACCAAGAACCTCGACCTTCATCTCGATCAACAAAGAATGTCTTGTGCTTAATGCATCTAAAAACTTGTTAGTGACTTCACCTTTATGCTTTATCACAAATGTGAAACACTACAAATATTCAACCCACTTCATATGTCTTTGATTCAACTTGTGTTGACTTGCCAAATATTATAAAAGCTTTATAATTAGTATACAACACAAATTCCTTATACAACAAATAATGTATCTTCTTCAAGGCTTAAACAACAGCATAAAACTCTTGACCATACACATAATATTTATTTTTAGCATCATTCAACTTCTCACAAAAGAAAGCAATAGGTTTACCTTCTTGACTTAACACAAATCCTATTACACTACCACTTGCATCACATTCAACTTGAAATACCTTATTGAAATAGGTAAAGCCAATATGGGAAACTCAATAACCTTTGTTTCAAATTCTCAAAACACTTGTTAGCTCCATGTGTCCACTTGAAATCCTTTTTATCTCCTCTCAAAGTCTCATTCATGAAATTACAAACAAAAAAAAGTTCTTTATAAAATTCATGTAGAAACTAACTATATCATTAAATGATCTTACCTCACCCACATTCAAAGGTGGAGGCCATTCTAGAATTGCTTGAACCTCCTCAAGATCAATTCTCAAACCATCAGCTAAAATCAAAAATCCCAAAATAAAAATATATTTTTGCATAAAGAAACAATTTTTCTAATTAATCAATGAATTCTCCTCTTTCGATCTTGATGCAGGAGCATCCAGTGGTGTAAGGGAAATCCTGTATCACCCAAAAATATGCTTAGTGTTAGTTTCTATTTAATGTGTTTTCATTTCTGGATACCCATTTGGGTCAAATAAAGGTTCTAGCTCTCATAGTTTCATTATTGGTTTTCTAGGTTAGAGTTTTTGAGCACCTTGGAATATGTGCCAATGTAGAAAATAGATGATTTTGTAACTGGGCCACAATTATGATGAGTTAGAGGGTGCAAGTTGGAGAGATGATTATATTTGTAATTTAAAGCACTCCAGAAAAAGAATTAGGTCAAAAGGCTTTATGGTTTGAAAGTTATTGTAGTTTTAAGTTGCCTAGAGACCTCCTAAGAGCACTTCAAAGTCAGATTTGAGGCATTAAATAGTCTCATACAGGCCCAAAAAATGGGATACAAGAAAAGTTGTTCCATAGGCCTATAGAGCTCTTGGAGAGCTTTCCAAAAATGTAAGTGGTTCATCAAGAGAGCCTTGAATCAAAAGTTATGCCTCCTAGAAGTTGGACTACCATTTCTGGATTCTTCTAATTTTACACCAAATTTTGACATAATTTCTAGAATGTTTTGTTTTAGCAATGGATGTCAAATGGAATATTTTGAAATGTATTCCTAACCCTAAACCTAACTAGGGTTTATTTAAGAATATTTATGGCATTGTGAAGGTAGTTCTTGGTGGAGTTTGAGAGAGGGTACTGTGAGGAGGATTTTTTCCTAAATCAGACTATTGTAAGCCTATAGGGCATGTCTTTCAGCCTATTTTTATTGTATTGAATGTAGTAGCATATCAATTTTGATAATAATATTTCCCTTTCCTGTTGTGTCCATTTCAGTTGTGGATTGTGCCCTCATCAAGTGGTATCAGAGTAGGTTTTCCTAAGTGTGTAGACAGAGCACCGACTGAGGTAGTTTGCACCAGGACTATGTGGTTGTGGGTTTGATACAAGAAGATTCCTCCATGAAGGGAGAGTGGCACAAGGGCCAAAGGTGTTAGTTCTGAGGTTAGAGTCCTCTAGAGACAAGTCCAGGCATTGCAGGAGGAGATCCGTAGAGGGATGAATGTTGTTCTAGGTAATGAAAGTGAGGAAGAAAATAAAGAAGAAGGAAATATTGGGTAGGAAGGGGAAGGAGATGGAGAATTCCTAAACTAGGTAGAGGAGAGGCTTTTTAGGGCCATTTCCAAGCTTGGAAAAAGACCAAAAATTGATGTCAACATGCTTTAGGGAAATCTAAACTTGGATGAGTTGATTGATTGGATCAATGAGCTGGAGGAATATTTTGAGTATAAGGATATTGGGGACCCTGATGGGGTTAAGTTTGCGAAGACCAAAATGAAAGGCCATGCCAAAATCTAGTGGCAAGAGATTCAATTGGAAACAAATAGAAGACGAAAGGAGAAAATCACAAGATGGGATCGCACGGTCGACAAACTAAAGAAGCAGTTGATTCCTATTGATTAAGAGCTTGATTTGTTCAAGAAGATGCAAGGGTTAAAACAAGTGGGAAAATTTGTCCAGGAATACAAAGAGGAATTTTATCGAGTCCTTATTAGAGTGGGGCATGCAGAAGCAAACAAGGAGAAGGTTGCCCATTAACTTAGTGGCTTAAGACCTAGCATTTAGAAGGAGTTAAGTTTGGTTAGAATGACTAGAATTGAAGAGGCGTACTAGTTTATCTTAAGAGTTGAGGAGAAGCTAAACAAAAAGTTTGATGGAAGGCAAAGAGGCCACAATCAACAAAGACAAGGCTGTGGTAGGTCATTTGGAGGCCAAAATGAGAACCAAAGGAAAAATTAAGATGTCGGTACTAGTCAAAACCAGAGGAACGAGGGTTTCAACCACTCTCGTGATCAAAACTTTGGAGTTTAGAGAGGAAGAGGTAGAGGATTTTGAGAAGGTTTAGGAAGAGGAGGCTTCTATGGTACCTATTTTCATTGCAATGAAGAAGGTCATTGTGCCTTCAAATGCCCTCAACACCAAGGAAGGATAGATAGGAGAACTTATGGTCAAACAAGGGTTGCTCATGTAGATGATGATGCACATTCATCACATTCAAAGGATCCAAAAAGAGGAGAGGTTCTAGTTAATGTAAGGGTCTTACTGAGTGGTGACAGTGAACCTAGACAAAGGAGGAGTTTGTTTTGTACCAAGTGCAAGTATGATGGTAAATTTTGTGATGTGATTGTTGATGGTGGAAGCACTGACAACTTGGTGTCAGAGGAGATGGTCTCAAAGCTAAAGCTCAAGATGGAGAAACACCCCAAACCATATCAGATTTCTTGGGTGCAAGATGATGATAAGGTCCTAGTTAATGAGCAATGTTTGGTAAATTTCAAGATTGGGAGTTACCATGATAAGGTTCTCTATGACATCATTCCAGTGGATGTCTGTCATTTATTGTTGGAAAGGTCGTGGCAGTTTGATAGGCATGTTGTACATGATGGTCATGTAAATATATACTCTCTAATAAAGGATGGAGTTCACCCCAAATTGAGTATCTGGATGATATTTTGATTTTCAATAAATCATTGGATGAACATTTATTGCACATTCATAGTGTCCTTGAAAATTTGAGGGAAGAGAAACTGTTGATTAATTTTAAGAAGTGTAGCTTTGTCAAAAGGGAGTTAGTCTATTTGGGGTTTTTTGTATCAGCTGAAGGTCTCAAAATGGACCCTGAGAAGGTGAAGGTCATCTTTGAATGGCCTACTCTAAGGTATGCTACTGAGGTGAGGTCATTTCATGGTCTGGCTAGTTTTTAAAGAAAGTTCGTTAGGAATTTCAGTAGCATATGTGCACCCCTAACTAAAACAATGAGGGGGGATAGAAAAGAATTCAAGTGGACTACATGAGCTGCAAGGAGCTTTGAATTGCTGAAGAAGAAGGTGATAGAGCAACCTGTGTTGGCACTTCTTGATTTCAACAAGATATTCTAGTTGGATTGTGATGCTAGTGGCAGTGTTATTGGGGCTGTGTTGAGCCAAGAAGGTAAACCTATTGCCTATTTTAGTGAAAATTTGAATGATGCAAAGAAGTACTTTGTTTATGATTAGGAATTATATGCAATAGTTAAGGCTTTAAAGAAATGGAGGCATTATTTGTTTCCAAAAAAAATTGTCTTATATATTGATCACTAGGCATTGCATTACCTAAATAGCCAAGGCAAATTGAATTAGAGACATTTAAAATGGGTAGAGTTCATGTAAAGCTATACATTTGTGTTGAAACATAGAAGTGGAAGGTCTAATAGGGTCGCAAATGCATTAAGTAGGAGACAGTTGTTACTAACAGTAATGCAGGTTGAAGTGGTTGAGTTTGATAAAATCAAGAATCTATACCCTGAGGATCCTGATTTTGCAAAGGCATGAAAGGCTTGTAACGAACCTGTTACTCTAGACAGAACCAGGTGGCTAGATTACCAGATTTAGGATGGTATGTTGTTCAAGGGTAGTCAATTGTGTATTCCAAGGAGTTCTATGAGGGAGAACTTGATCAAGGAGAAACACAGTGGAGGGATGGCATGACATTTTGGTTGAGATAAGACCATTGCCATTATTAGAGAACATTATTTTTGGCTTCAATTGTCACAAGATATGAAGAAGTTTGTGTAGAGTTGTCGAGTATGTCAAATAGCCAAAGGATTTAGTCACAATACTGGACTTTATCAGCCATTGCCTATTCCATCGAAGCCGTGGGAGGACATAAGTATGGATTTTGTTCTTGTTGCCAAGGATACAAAGGGGTAATGACTTAGTATTCGTGGTGGTTGATAGGTTTTCCAATATGGCACATTTCATTCCATGCCACAAGAATCATGATGCAGTACATATTGCAAATTTGTTTTTTAGAGAAATGGTGAGGCTAAATGGTCTCCTGAAAAGTATTATTTTTGATAGAGATACTAAATTTGTGGAGTATTTCCAAAGGACTTTGTGGAAGAAGTTGAAGATAGAATTGAAGTTCAATTATGCACATCATCCGCAGACTAATGGAAAAACATAAGTAGTGAATAGGAGTCTAGGCAATTTGCTAAGGTGTTTAGTAGGAGATAAGCCCAAGGGATGGAATTTGATTCTACCACAAGTAGAATTTTCTTACAATAATTCTATGAATAGAAGTGCTGGTAGATCACCATTCCAAATTGTGTATGGGAGTAGTCCAAGGACTGCACCAGAGTTGAGGAAGATGGAGCAAGGGGAGAGGACAAGTGCTGAGGTAGAAGAATTTGTTGAACATGTTAAGAACCTACATGAGGAGGTACATGAACATATTACTAAGATGAACCAATAGTATAAGGCTAGGGCAGATCAAAAGAGGAGACATAAGGAGTTCCAGGTTGAGGATTTGGTTATGGTATACTTGAGGAAGGAATGAATTCTAGTAGGTACCTACAACAACTTGAAGATGAAGAAATTTGGCCCCTACAAAATTTTGAAGAAGCATGATTGAGGAAACGTGTATGAGGTGGAATTGCTAGATGGACTTCACATTTCCCCTATTTTTAATGTTGCAAACTTAACATAATATCACGATGATGGCGTAGATGAGGAGTTGATGCTAGAACCATGTCCAATTCCTACTTCTAAAAAGGAAGAGATATAAGAAATTTTGGATAGTCACGTGGAGTGGAGTACCAAAAATAGGTAGTATGAAGAATACCTAGTGAAGTGGAAAGGATGACCAATAGAAGATTTAACTTGGATAGCCACAATGGAGGTTTCCCATTTGGGTTTTCCTCTACTAGCTATAAAGTGACAAGGTCACTTTTTAATCTATCCTAGGTGTTTGATGAAGGAGCATCTAGTGGTGTCAGGGCAATCCTGTATCAACCAAAAATATGCTTATTGTTAGTTTTTGTTTAATGCATTTTCATTTATGGATACCCTTTTGGGTCAAATAAAGGTTCCAACTCTCATAGTTCCACTATTGGTTTTTTGGGTTAGAGTTTTTGAGCACCTTGGGATATGTGTCAATGCAAAAAATAGATGATTTTGTAATTAGGCCATAATTATGATGATTTAGAGAGTTTAAGTTGGAGGAATGATTATAATTGTAATTTAAAGTACTCTAGAACAAGAATCAAGTGAAAAGGCTTTATGGTTTGAAAGCTATTGCAGTTTTAAGTTGCTTGGAGACATACTAAGAGCACTTCAAAGTCAGATTTGAGGAACTAAATGGCCTTGTATGAGCCTAAAAAATGGTGTACAAGAAAAGCTAGTCCATAGGCCTATAGAATGCTCGAAGAGCATTTTGGAAATGTAAGTGATTCATAAGCCGAAGTCTCGAATCAAAAGTTATGCCTCTTCGAAGTTGGACTGCCATTTCTAGATTCTTCAAATTTTATAGCAACTTCTAATGTGATTTCTAGAACCTTATATTTTGGTAGTGGTTTCCAAATGGCATATTAAAAAATGTATTCCTAACCCTAAACCTAATTGGGGTTTATTTAAGAACATTTTTGACATTGTAAAGGCAGTTCTTGGTGGAGTTTGAGAGAGGGTATTGTGAGGAGGATTTCTCCTAAATTAGACCATTGTAAGCCCATAGGGCATGTCTTTGAGCCTATTTTCATTGTATTTAATGTAGTAGCATATCACTTCTAATAATAATATTTCCCTTTGCCTGTTGCGTCCATTTTGGTTGTGGATTGTGCCCTCGTCATATCTCTGCAACACTTGCCTAATATGCTCAAGATGTTCTTCCTCAATCTTATTGAGTACCAAAATATCATCCAAATAAACAATCAAAAAATTCCCAAATAATCTCTTTAGGAAATCATTCATAAGTTTCATGAAAGTATTAGGTGCATTAGTCAAACCAAAAGGCATAAGTAACCACTCATACAAACCATCATTTGTCTTGAAAGTAGTCTTCCACTCATCACCTTCTCATATTCTTATCTGATTATAGCCTCTCTTCAAATCAATCTTTGTAAAATACTTTTTTCCACTCAAATAATTCATTATGTCATCCATCATCGACTTAGGAAACCTATACTTCATTGTTATTTTGTTAATAGCTCTGGAATCAGTACACATTCTCCATTCTTCTTAGGTGTCAATACAATAGGTACAACACATGGACTCAAGCTTTCTATGATCAAAAATTTCTACAACAACTCTTGCACTTTTCTATTGAGTTCTTCATTCTCTATAGGTGTCAATCTATATGGTTCTTTATTTGAAAAACTAGCTCTAGGAATTAGATCCATATAATGACTTATACTTCTTGTTGGTGCTAAACCATTAGGTATATCTTTAGCAACAATATCTACATACTCATTCAACAAGTTTTCTATTTCTATTGGCACTCAACTAATACTATTTGTTCATGTTGTCAGTCGACATCTACTATCTTCTGTCACTCAGCCATTGCTATTTTCTATCACTCGACCATTACTATTTTTGTTACTCAACCCCTACTACCAAAACTTGGCCCTCTAGGAATTATAGAAAAATAAACTAGGTTATTTTTCACCTCCTTTTGAAATTTATTTCCACTAACAATGAAAATTATCATTTCTTTTCACTAACAATGAAAATTATCATAGTAGTACAATTTATCTTATCAGGAGACTCAATCAAAGGCATTATGTATCGTTAACTCCATTTGATCAAATAGTATATTGGTTCAATATTTTTTCATACACAAGATGTTTATCATGTTGCCAATGTCTATCTATTAGAATACGACAACAATCTATAAACATAATATCACACATAACTTCATCAAAGTTATATCCAATCTTGAATTTCACAATGCATTGCTCACTTACCAATACCTTATGCTCATCCTTGATCCATGAAATATGATAGGGTTTAAGATGCTTCAGCCTTTGCAACTATAAAATTCTAGCTAGCTCCTCAAATGCCAAATTCGTTGAACTCCCACTATCAATGATCACTTTACAACTTTTCCTAGCTATCTTACATCTAGTCTTGAAAAGACTTCTCCTATGAATAGGTTCTTTATCCTTAATTTTTTGACTACACAAAGTTCTTCTCATTATAAAATTTTCTCTAACCTCAGGATCACTCTAAGGGTGTACAGATTCACCTTGTATTACAATGGTTTTGCTACCACTTTCACCTTTACCAGAGTACTTCCACTTAAAGGATCTATGTCATTCTTCACCACATTTGAAACTTTTACCATGAAAACCACCTCTAGGGTAAGAATTGCCTCTTCCTTGGTATGAACTAGTACCTCCTTAGTAAGAACTATCACCTCTCTACTTAGTCTTGCTTTCATCTTCATCTTCCATTCCAATTTAGCCTTATCTTAAGAAAAAATTATTAGATCTACCACTTCCTCTATAGGAACTCAATTGACCTCTGTAGAATCTACTAGACTTCTACCTCTTTCTCTTTTCTCATGATTCTTTGTCAAGATCTCTTCAACTTTCAAGGCATACTAATATGCTTCCTCCACACTATCCAATTTTACAAAAATTATTTCATCTTGAATTCTTAATCTCAACCCATTCAAATATATTTAAACTTTCTCAACCTCAACATCTACATCTCTAGATTTGATGTCCAATCTATAGAATTCCTTAGTCTACTCCTTCACAGTTGTGTCTTTTTGTCTCAAATTTGCATCTTCCTAAACAAGCTAACTTGGTAATCAGTAGGAGGGAACTTCTCAACCTTATTTACTATTTTCAACCAGATTATGATATTTTTCCTTTCCTCTTCTCTATCTATTAGCTTGCAAATGCTCCCACCATAGAGAAGCATGACCTTTGAACATAATGACTTCAATTTTTTCCTTCCTACTATTAAGAGTTCCTTCAAAATCAAAGAACTTCTCCATATTAGAGATCCAATCCAATACAACATTGGTGTCCAAGTTTCCATCATAAGGAAAAACTTCTAAAATAGGTTTTGAATGTGCCCTAGACAACACTCTCAATAATCTTTCCTCATCTTGATCTCCCTCAAGTTAAGGGTTACGGTTTGGTGTCATTGCTTCATCATCACTCACATTATCAAGATGCACTCCTATCCTTTGGGTTGTCTCCAAAACATCTAATCTAGCTACAATATGTCTCAACATGTCCAATATATATAGCAATGCCAACATTTCCACTACCTCAAACCATCTTGACAAATAGGTGCCTACAATATCATAAACCTCTACAAGTTATAGGTCAAATCCATATATGTGGCACCCTCTAACCAAAATCAATCAAGGTTATGTAGGATCCAATTCCTCAAGGATGAACCTCAAGCTCTAATACCACCTGACATAGGCATGGTTGGCAAAATTAGAGCCAAAGGCACACCTAATAGTCCAAAACACCCCATAGAGAAAACACAACAAAAAACATGCCCGGCTATAAGGCCTTCTCAATTATGAAAAATACAAATATTACAACTTCAAGATCCACGATCTTTGCAAATCTAACTCTAAACTCTCTCATCTAGGATCATTTGCTCCAAAATCTCTAAGTGATGCTTAATCTAAGCCTAGAGACACCTACATATATTTTCCAAAAAAACTTACAAAAGATTCTAGATCATTACATAATAGAAGGCTGACCTCAAAATAATCTGCATAGATCCCAAGATATGATCCTAATATTAAATTCACAACCCAAATTAAATACACAAGTAAGCACACACTAGGAACCAATCAAAGACAATCTTGGTAGAAGAAGGAACTGAAAATTAGGAAATATCAGGTTCACTCGACACATGAAGAAACACTCAGGCCACCAAAGCACTCGATTAATACTAAGAAACTTGACAATATTGATTAACTCATTCAATACTGAACAACTTTTCCAATAGTGAATTTGCAAATAATTACAGTTGGACAACCACTGGAACTCAACACTAATAGGAAGAATGAACAAAGATCAACAAGATAGCAAGGAAACCAAGGATGCTTGTGCATCACCCTTGCCTCTATAGGTGGGGATTTAAATTGGATATATAGCTAGATTTGATCAATCTAAGATGGATCTGATTCCATTGGGGCCAACTATCACTAAGCCTAGAGTGCCTATGAAGACAAATCCATGGGTAAAGGTAGGAAAGACAACATTTACAAGCTTAAGTAGCTAATCCACTAATATATGCTACAATTAAGGCCTACCTATCTTGGGCACCAGTGTTGGTAGAAGCATGCATCACAACCACCAATGACAGGAAAGAAAGCACCAATAGCAACACATCACCTTGCCCAATATACCTTGCCTATTAACTCCTATAATGGCTTGTTATCTCAACCCCTACCAGGGATTGAGGCATCTCTTACTTCCTTTCTTGTTTTCCATGAGGTGCCTCTTATTTCCTCCCCCTTTGTATTTCTAGAATCACTAGAAGCTTCCATGCTTCCAAAAAATTTCTAATACATTATAAATTCAATTTCTTTTACATGGGTTGAGAATTATGAATTCATTTGTAATAAAAATAATTTTCCTCCTTACTATTTTTCCTCTTATCCAATATAATTAAAGAAAAATAACTTTTTTAATCTCTACAACACTTGTCTAATATGCTCAAGATGTGCTTCCTCAATCTTACTAAGTATCAGAATACCATCCAAATAAAAAATCACAAACTTCCCCAATAATATCTTTAGGACCTCATTCATAAACTTCATGAAAGTATTAGGTGCATTAGTCAAACCAAAAGGCATAACGAAACACTCATACAAACCATCATTTGTCTTGAAAGTAGTCTTCCACTCATCACCTTCTCATATTCTTATCTGATGATAGTCACTCTTCAAATCAATCTTGGTAAAATACTTTGCTCCACTCAAAAAATCCATTATGTCATCCATCATTTACATAAGAAACCTATACTTCATTGTTATCTTGTTAATAGCTCTGGAATTAGTAAACATTCTCCATTCTTCTTAGGTGCCAATACAACAGGTACAACACATGGACTCAAGATTTCTCTAATCAAACATTTCTACAACAACTTCTACACTTCTCTATTGAGTTATTCATTCTTTGTAGGTGTCAATCTATATGGTTCTTTATTTGACAAAATAGCTCCAGGAATTAGATCCATACAATGACTTATACTTCTTACTGGTGATAAACCATCAAGTATATCTTCAGCAACAATCTCCTCATACTCATTCAACAAGTTTTCTATTTCTATTGGCACTTGACTAATATTGTTTGTTTCTGTTGTCACTCGACATTTGTTGTCTTCTGTCATTCAACCATTGTTATTTTCTATCACTAGACCATTACTATTTTTTTGTCACTCGACCACTACTACAACAACTTGGTCCTCTAGGAATTATAAAAAAATAGAATAGGTTATTTTTCATCTGCTTTTCAAATTTCTTTCCACAAACCATGCAAATTATCATAGTAATACAATTTATCTCATTGGGAGACTCAATCAAAGACATCAATGTATCCTTAACTCCATTTGATCAAATAGTATATTGGTTCAATCTTTCAACATACACAACATGTCTATCATATTGCCTAGGTCTATCTAATGGAATATGAAAACAATCCATAGAAATAATATCACTCATAACTTCATCAAAGTAATATCCAATCTTGAATTTCATAACACATTTCTCACTTACCAATATCTTATCCTCATCCTTGATCCATGAAACATGATAGGGTTTAGGATGCTTCAGCCTTTGCAACTATAACTTTCTAACCAACTCCCCTGATGCCAAATTTTCTGAACTCCCACTGTCAATGATCACTTTACAACATTTCCTAGCTATCTTAAATCTTATCTTGAAAAGACTTCTCCTACGAGTAGGTTATTTATCCTCAATTTTCTCACTGCATAGAGTTCTTCTCACCATCAAATTTTCTCCAGCCTTAGGATCACACTGAGGGTATACAGATTCACCTTGTATTATAATAGTTTTACTATCACTTTCACCTTTACCAAAGTACTTTCACTCAAAGGATCTATGTCCTTCTTCACTGCGTCTAAAACATTTACCATGAAAACCACCTCTAGGGTAAGAATTGCCTCTTTCTTGGTATGAACTAGTACCCCTTTAGTAAGAACTACCACCGCTCTACCTAGTCTTGCCTTTATCTTCATCTTCAATTCCAATTTACCCTTATCTTGTGCAAAATTATCAAATCTGCTACTTTCTCCATAGGGTCTACCTCGACCTCTCTGGAATCTACCACCTCTACCTCTTTATCCTTTCTCACAATTCTTTTTCAATATCTCTTCAGCTTTCAGGACATATTAATATGCTTCCTCCACACTATTCAAGTTTACAAAACTTATTTCATCTTGAATTCTGAATCTCAACCCATTCAAAGATCTTTCAACTTTCTCAACCTCATCATCCACATCTCTAGATTTGATGTCCAATCTATAGAATTCCTCAGTGTACTCCTTTACAGTCATGTATTTTTGTCTGAAGTTTTGCATATTCTTCAACAAGCTAACTTGGTAATAAGCATGAAGGAACTTCTTCTTCACCTTGTTTACCATTTTCAACTAGGTTCTAACCTTTTCCTTTCCTCTTCTTTGTCTATTAGTTTACAAATGCTCCCACCATAGCAAGACAAGACCTCTCAACCTAATGACTACAATTTTCACCTTCTTATTGTTAGGAGTGCCTTCAAACTCAAAGAACTTCTCCATATCATAGATCCAATCCAACACAACATTGGTGTCCAACTTTCCATAACAAGGAACAACTTCCACAATAGGTTTTGAATGTTCCCTAGATAACACTCTCAATAATCTTTCCTCATCTTGATCTCCCTCAAGGTAAGGATTACAATTTGGTGGCATTGCTTCATCATCACTTACATCATCAAGATATGCTTCTCTCCTTTGGGTTGTCTCCGCAACATCTAATCTAGCTACAATCTATCTTAATATGTCCAATATATATAGCAGTGCCAACATTTCCTCTACCTCGAACCATCTTGACAAACAGGCACTTCCAAGATCATAAACCTCTACAAGTTATAGGTCAAATCCATAAATGTGCCAACCTATAACCAAAATCAATCAGGGTTCTGTAGGATCCAATTCCTCAAGGATGAATCTCAAGCTTTGATACCACCTGATGCAAGTATGGTTGGAAAAATTCAGACCAAAGGCACACCTAACAATCTAAACACCTCGTAGAGTAAACACAACAACAAACATGCCCATCTATAAGGGCTTCTTAGTTATGACCAATACAAATATTACAACTTCAAGATCCATGACCTCTGCAAATCTAACTCTAAACTCTCTCGTCTAGGATCACTTGCTCCAAACTCTCTAAGTGATGTTTAAGCTAAGCCTAGACATGTCTACTTGTATTTGCCAAAACAACTTACAAAAGATTTTAGATCATTCCATAATAAAAGGCTAACCTCAAAATGGTCTACACAAATCCCAAGACACATGATCCTAATATTAAATTCATAACCCAAATTTAATACATAAGTGGGCTCACACTAGGAACCAATCACAGAAAAGCTCGATCAGTGAAGGATTCAAGCATTAGGAAATATCAAGTTCACTTGGCATATGAAGGAACACTCAGGCCACCAAAGCACTCAGTCAATACTGAGCAATTCGGCCAATATTGAATAATTGAACAAATACTGAACAACTCTGCCAACAGTGAATTTGGCAAGAATTGTAGCTTGACAACCACTAGAACTCAACACTATTTGTAACTCAGCACTAATAGGAAGAATGAACAAAGATGAGCAAGATAGCAAGGCAACCAAGGATGCTTGTACATCACCCTTGCCTCTTCAAGTGGGGATTTAAACTGAATGTGCAGCCAAATTTGATCAATCTAAGATGGATCTCATTTCATTGGGCCAACTATCAGTAACCCTGGAGTGCCTATGAACACAAAAGCATGGGTAAGGCTAGAAAAGACAACATTTACAAGCTTATGTAGCTAATCCACTAACATATGCTATAATTAAGACCTACCTATCTTGGGCACCAGTGTCAATAGAAGTGTGCATTACAATCACCAATGACTGGAAAGGAAGCACTAGTAGCAACACATAAGCTCACCTAGTATACCTTGCATATTGACTCCTATGGCTTGTTATCTCTGTTGGAAATGAGAATAGAGTAACTGAGAGGGGGAGCGGGTGAATCAGTTATTCCATAAATTTTCCATAGTCCCTAAAATGTCTAAATATACCCTTGATTTGATTAATAAAATGCTGAAACTTGATAGTGCAGCAAATGATAAATATTAAGAACTGATATGTTATCATGCACAAAGTAATTCGGTAATTAAGAACACATGAGACACCAGTTTTAACGTGGAAACCCAATATGGGAAAAACCACCAATGTAACTTTTTCACTCTTCTGAAGTGAGCCCTGTTAGGAGCCAACCCTCTTAAAGGTTACAAAAACACACTATTAGGTGTGACCTTGTTAAAGGATTTAATCACCCTGTTAGAAGTGGCCTTGCTAGAGGCCTTTAGAACAATTCAACTGAATTGTCACCTTGTTAGAGGATTTATTGAATGGTTGTTAAACCAACTCTGTTAAGAGATTTTGAATACACTGTTACAATGGTTAGAAAGCATCAATGAAATGACCTGATATAATGTGCAACTTATCTTTGCTGATTGCAGATCTCTGTTATGCTTGAATTGATCCTTATTGATCAAATACAACTTTGCAGCTCCTTCAACACATCTGATCCTTCATCAGACTTTTCTCAACATTCACCTCTTCATACTATAATTCGCATTCATAACTTCTCTTTCACAATTACACACTTTAATCCATAACTTGAATGACCATATATACCTTTCAGATTATCTAAGTCGGCTCGAATTACTGATTATTCAAACAATTACAACAGTCGGCTAGAAGTAATTAATTTGCACATCCTAATATTGGCCGACCCTGCATGGAAAACTTTGTTCAGGAAATAATTCCTGTGTTAACCGACTGAGCTCGGTGTATACAGCGAACTTCGTGACAATCCTTCAGTCGCTGGAAGAACTCGGTAAGTACTGAGTTTCCTGAGATAACCGAGTAAACTCGGTGGAAACTACCCTTTGGAGATTGAGTGAAGCTCGGTTAACACTGACTTCTTCATGATTCATTTGATGACCAAGTGAGCTCGGTGGAAACTAACCTTTAGAGACCGAGTGAATCTCGGTTAACACTGGCTTTTCACATTTCCTTCGTTGACCGAGTTATCTCGGTTAACACTTTCTTCCATATTTCCTTCGATGACCGAGTGAGCTCGGTTGGCACTATAAATTGCATTGCAGACTGTCTGAGCTCGGTGAACTTGGGACTAATGACTGATATGACATTTGCGTGACATCAAGGACAACATTATCCAACAATCTCGACTCCTACCAGGGATCAAGGTGTCTCTTACTTTCTTCTACTTTTCTATGAGGAGCCTCTTTTTTCCTTCCCCTTTGTATTTCAGGAATCACTAGAAGCTTCCATGCTTCCAGAAAGTTCTCAATACATTGTAAATCCAATTTCTTTTTCCATGGGTTGAGTATTATGGATTCATTTTTAATAAAGATAATTTGCCTCCTTACTATTTTTCCTCTTATCCAATATAATTAAAGAAAAATGACCTTTTTAATAGTTTAAAAATAAACATAACTATGTAAACATATGATAAAGATTTATGCAAAAAAAAAAAATTGAATGTTATTAGCTGGATTAATTACTTATTTGCATTGAACGAATACATAAGTATCCTGCCATGGGAAGTAACTAATAAATAAATAACATTATAGCAAAACCAATTAAAGAAATTGGCTCAATATAAATAGACAAATTATAGTTCCAAAAATTAAATGAGATCTTAAAATCATTGATTTATCTTTTAAAACTAATAATATATATTACCTTTAAATTAATAAATAATTTATTTTGAGAACTAACAACATTTTTACATAAATAATTTTTTTGAACATTATGAATTTTTTGTAATAATTATTATTTTTAATTAAGGGGAGTTTGCTGGTAGTCTAACAGGTATTGGTAACTTCGTCCACCTATAGAGTCTAAACTTACATAATATTTTGACCATTTCTTTTTTTGTGTCTCACTTTATTATTTAAAAAAAAAAAAATTTAGCTTCTAGGTATCAAGCATCTTCATGTAGAATTTGTTGTCTCAAAAGTAGTCATGTCATAGTGTTTGATATCTACTCAAATATGCCCCAATACTTGTGCGTTCAAAATTGTTAGTACTTATGGGCAAATGTCCCAAGTGATTCCATATTAGTACATATGATACTAAATAACAAGCTTTTAATTTGATAAGTACGTGATATTTTCCACAACAAGTCAAATTGTGATATTGCTATGAGGATTCAACTGTGTAGTTTTTTGAGTGAAACTCATTGACTTATGTTTCATGAGTAGTGGTTCACACGAACCCATCTCTCATGAGAATAAATGGAAAACTTAGCACTCATTGAATCTTTGTGACATACACACAAATGAAACAAGGTACTTCTAAAAAGGTCACCCATGTACTACTCCAGCTTGGATGGCTTAACTATAGAATGCGCTTGATAAATAAACCCACGCTACTTGTAGGAATAAGATTATGAAAGGTGAGAGCATTGTACCAATTTACAATGGACCCTCATCTACCTAATTAAAAGAGCTGCCATGTCATATGACTTGATTCGCGAATTTCGACAGCTAAAAATTAATTTAAAAGACATATAATAATAACTTTTGACCAAATGAAGATTTTGCTTGAACGAGAAATTGTAATCCCAATAAATAAGCTTCGTAAATATGCCCCCACCACCTTCACACAATTTTCTTATAACATAAAATAATCAAAAAAAGGACAGCGAGGGTAATGTGCACCTTCTTACGACTTTCTGCAAATTGCCTGTGTCAACGAAACGGCACTGAAATCCAAGTGAATGCAAGTGTCAGCTGATTCATAATCATATCCCATCTGCCATTAACACGTCAATCCCGGAATAAATTATACCAAATCCTTCTACAACTACACAATAATCGATGCTTAACAGCCCTGCAACCAAAAAACAATTAATTTCAACCGCTGTTCAAACTCTCGATCCAATGCACTGAGCAAACAACGAACAAATCGTTAATAATGACCTTACTTTGTCACTTACACATCTGCCTGGAAGATTCTTCCGCGTCGGAACCGTCTTTAAATATCCCTGAACTACGCTCACATTGAAAAAATTCTCAGATCATCCGAAAATTTATTCACAGAACCCTAAAGATCCGACTTTTATTTGCTTCTCATGGCTGTGAAGCCCTAAAGATCCGACTTTTATTTGCTTCTCGCGGCTGCAAAACCCTAAAGATCCGATTTTTATTTGCTTCTCAAGGCTTTGAAGCCAGATCTGGCCTGTAACAAAGAAAGCAAGATCCAAAATGGTAAAGGACTGCGGCAAGCACGGTGGACTTCCATGGCAACGATTGCTGATTAGAGTGTGCGGATGCCTGGTATCTTTAATCATAATCGCGCTTTTCGTCATTCTGGTCGTATATTTAACCCTCCGTCCGCAGAAGCCACGCTTTTATGTGCAGGACGCCGTGATCGGCCAGTGGAATATCACAGGCGACGACACGCTTACCTCCAGCTTGCGATTCACAATCATCTCGCGAAACCCTAACGACCGGATCGGCGTGTATTACGATCGGATCAGCGCCTACGCGAACTATCTCGGCCAGCAGATCACTCCCTACAGCTCCTTGATGCCGTTCTACCAGGGGCACAAAGATATCAATGTCATTTCCCCTGTTCTTTACGGGATCTCTGTTCCTTTGGCTCCGTTTGTTGCAGATTATTTAAGATCCGAACAGCAGAACGGAATTCTCACTGTGAATCTGCGGATCGGAGGGAAGATCCGGTGGAAGGTGGGAACTTGGAGTTCTGGACATTATCGTCTGAATGTGAATTGTTATGCCATTTTAGAGTTTAGAAATTGCTGCAATGGCAGCCCGCTGCCTTTGCGGGCAGGCACCAGGTGTGAGGTCGACGTCTGAGATGGGTGGCAGATTTGTTTATAAACATCTGTAAGTTTCTGGCCTATTTTGAGTTTCAATTGGATCTGGATTTCAGTTGTAAAGAAATAAATTAAATTTGTTTTATGAAGTTATAGGAAGCCCTCAAAGAGTAAGCGTGTTTTTTGTTTTTCTTTATTGTTTTCTGGAAATTAGGCTGAAAAGGGTTTTCCAAATTTCCTTTTTTGTCATAATGTTAATATGATTTGCATTCTAAAAGAAAATAGGCTGGTTATCTTAGAGACCATCTCAACTCTATTCATTATGGCGTCCTTTGCATTCAGGAAGGCTTAATTCATGGTAGTCTCTTTGATAGACTAAGGGTCTATTGACTTTTTATAATATTCATTTATGTATAAAAAAATCTGTCATTCGGATTCAGACTTTTGTTTATATATTAAGATCTATTTTTTTGTCTTTTCAATTTGATTTATTTGGTTAATAAATAAATTATTTATACTATCTATCAATGATTTGTCAATTGGTGTTTAATTGTGTGGAAGATGTTTAGATGGGTTAGACTCTTTGCTACAATCATAGTTTGGGACCATGTTGTCTAAATAGTTTAATTTGTTCGATAGAAAGGTATGCTGACACAATGCTTGTGTGATTTACATTATAAAGCATAATTTGCACAGCCATGCAATACAAGAAAGATAGAAGCTATTTATAATTTTTCAATTTGAGATGCGATCCCAACATTATTCGTTATGGTATCAGATTCTTTGCACTCAACAAGACTTAATCCTTGGTGGTCTCTTCAGTAAACAAAGGGTCCATTGACTCTCTTTTTTTTAATATTCATTTACAAATAAAAATAGAAAAGTGTCATTCAATTTCACACTTTTGTTTATATATTAAGGGTGATTTTGTGTCTTTGATTTGATTTGTTTAGTTAATAAATGAATTCTTTTATACTATCTAGTAATGATTGTCAAATGGTGTGTCAAAGATGTTTAGATGGGTCAAACTCTTTGATACAATCATAGTCTGGGACCATGCTGTCTATTACTGTTTAATTTGTTAGTTATGAATATATTTTGGCATAATGCTTTTGTGATTTGCATTATAAAGCATAGATTTTGAGTGGTCTTGCAATGTAAGAAAGATAGAAGCTATTTCTTTATTTTTTTCCTTTTAAATATATTAAATTCTTTCAATTTTACTCTCTTTATATGTAAATGCTTATTTTTTGTGTGTTTGATTAGGTTTATTTGGCAAACTCGTATCAATCAACGAAAAATGACTTCTCTAGTGTTTTATTGTGCTACAAAATATTTACTATATATTTTAGGCAAATGGGTTAGACTTCAATGCAATCTGAGTCTTGGATCTTATTCTCTCTAAGTGTAGTTTATTTTGTTAGATTTAAAGGTAATTTTCACTCAAAATTCTATTTTCATACAAATAATTATTACTGTAGATTGTTTATACACTAAATATTTTAAATTGGTAGCTACTTGAATATGATAATTACACAACAATTCTATCAACATACAAATGATAAATTTGATGTTGTGATTAAAATGTGTGATAGTTACACTTGTCCCACTATAGGTTCCATCACTTTTCTTGAAAAAGTTGGTTCTAACTTCATAGATGTTACCTTTTTCTATTATATCTACCTCAAATTAATTTCATGTGAAACTAAGACATCATTGTCTCAATAAAATGAAACATAATCATTCTATCATCATAAGTGTTTAAAATTTCCGAAAAGTAGGAATGCTATAATTATCTATTATAGATTTTCTCTTGTTTCTAGAGCTAACTATAAACACTTCATACATTATTACATTTTCCTTAGTAAATTCCAAAATTTGAGGCCTTGTGAAGATATCCTTTTCCTATCCTATAAATAATGCAAAGATGATAAGATCTCAGAGTTATCATTAGGGATCCCTTCAATTTATTTTCTCATCTTTGGATATAGATAGAGTTTTTCTACTTCTATTTCCTTGACTAGACTTCTTCCTACTCCCATTGTTCCTTCCATTTATGTTGTTTTTCTTCCTAAATTATATAGAGAAAAGGGAAGATTAATATACCTTGATAAAGAGATTCAATTGTGAAGTATTCACTAGAGGAAAACATGCATAGAAGAAAGATCAAGAACCTAGAAAGGTAGAGTGATATATTTGTTCATCTAATCCTAAGCTTATCTTGGCAAGAAGCATAAATTCTAGTCATAAAAGAGGAGAAACAAATCTTCTCTTGGTGGTATCATTATTGGCACCTTCCAATTCTCCTATTAATTCTATCCCTTCTTATTTTAATAGTTTTGAGTCAAGTAAAAATACCAAAATCTAATTAACCCTTTCGAATTACATGGGCTTGTTAGATATATTAAACAAAATCCTGTGGATTATCTCATCAATGCTCAAGTGTCTGATGAAGTTCTTATTTCCATTAAAGATCAAAATTTCTTGATTCCTATTCAAAGTCTCATGATTATGAAAATAACTTCAAAAAATCAAATATTTTTGTGTCCTTTTATATAAATGGGAATAAGTTTGGTAGTTTAGTAGTAGTGTGATAGACACATTGGCTTTTGATAATAGCATGCTTGTCCAAGTGGCCAAATCTCTTGGTTTAACAATTACCTCTCCTTATAAGAGATGCTATTATTTTGATTCCCCATCCAAGTACTCATTTTAGGTCAAATTAAGGATAAATGTAGCACAAGCTACCTCGTCCTTATACCCTACAAGGAGACTAAAACTCATGATTTTGGTAGCCAACATTCCTGCTAGTTACGAGATGTTACAAAGTATAATTCTAAACCTTGGGTAGAGGTCTTATAACACATTATTGGTAAATGGGAAAAAGGTTTTCCTAGAACCAAAACCTAAATAAATTTTACAGTATACTCATATATCGTGGGTTAAACCATCCTTTATACTTATATGTTGTTGGAAATACAATAAAATCTGGGGGGAGCGTGAGTCAGTGCTTCAAAATTTTAACCATTCTAGAACATTCACCACACATCCATCTCACAATTTGCATATAAAATGAAATACCAAACTAAGCATATTCATCCATAGCATGAAAACAATAAACTATGACACAGGATATTTGGTTACCCAGAAACCCTCCAATGAGAAGGTAAAACTACGATGGGGATGACACCCATAAATCTTCACTACAACAGTTGTAAAGTGTATCCAATGAAGGTTACAATTATTTGATCATAAACTATGATCTACCTTGTGAAAGGTCTGGCCTATTAATGGCTTACAAAGATTGTTAGATCATACCTTTTTAAAAGATTTCAACACCTTGTTAGAATTGTGCTTTGTTAAAGGAATTCAACTTACAATGAAGTAAGCACCCTATTAAAGGATTTACAAAAGCCTACTAGGACTACTTGGTTAAGAGATTTTACTAATTCCCCTATTAGAATGTTTAAGCCCTTATCCTTTCATTAACACATCTCTGTTAGATATCAGATCACCTCTTTCCTGATGTATACTTGATCCTCTCTGATCAAATGTATCACTGCTATCCTCTATGCTTTCATCTATTCTCTCTAATTGATTCTATAATTCATATCTTTCTCACAACTCCTTAGACACCATAAATGCTCCATTTGCACATGCAAACACCTCTCTTCACTCTTACAATAATTTAGGGTTTTCCCTCCTTAAGAAGACTTTGGCGACCTAAGGTTAGGTAGTAATCAATGACTGTGATTCACCTATTTTGTCCTTAGAACATCCCTCAATCTGATTGGTTGCATGTACTACATAGGGATTCTCAATATAGATTCATTCTTATCATCTAGAATCGTAAAAACAATCCTTAAGTAGGCCCAAAAATAGTTTACATAGGAGTTTGTGCCATTACAAAAAACTATGTCCAAAACTATTTACTCGGCACTTGAAGCCTCTAATGCTCAACATCTGCTATATCTTCAATGCTATAACATGACCTTTGAATGACTCAACATCCTTTGTTCACTTAGCATTTGAATCACTCGACATGTATTAACTTTCTCAGTACTATCTAGTGACTTGGCACTAACTATCCACTCGACACATACTCTATATTTTTTTGGGCATGCACTATCTAACAACTCATGCTCAACATACACTTACTTACTCGGCATGCACTATGTATTGTTAAGTAATGACTTTAAGTGTGTTGTCACTCATATGTCAAAACCAAAATGAGATAAAAAAATCTCCCCCTTTGGCATGAGTGGAAAAAATACTTTATCATGCATATATATCCTTAACTTATGAGCATAACTCAGATAATCTATAACCTTTACTCGGCTTGTATAAAAAATTTCAAAATATCAAAATTGTGCAAAACTAATGACTTATCAGTCATACCTCAAAACTCCATAACTCCCTTTGAGTTGATTGTTCTATGTTGTATTTGAATCTAATACTCTTGTTGAGTAAGTTTGCTTCAACTACTAACTTACTTTGTTTCTATATTTACTCCCCCTTTGTGTATTCTCTCATTCTCTTCAATGATCCCTTTCTCTTAAATATCCCCTTTTTTTGACACTTATGTCATGGGTGGTACACGAATAGTGAGTTTGTCCAAAAATGTTTGATGGAGCTCCAATATATTCTTAAGTGATGCATCCCAATTGTTGCAAGCTACCTCTAGAGATTGAATTTGAACATCTAGCTTGGCAACAAGGTCTACTAAGCCTTCATGAGTAGAAAGATGAGAATCTTTCTTCATCAATGTTTCTACAAAGGCCAATTCCTTGTGCAACACCTCCATGTGTGGGGTCAACATGACTTGAATATTTATCAAGGTAGTCCTAATATTTGTATCTTGTGCATGTAGTGCAAATAGATGACCTTGAATAGATAAGAATCTTTGAAAATGAGTTTGCCTTTGACCAAGAGACAACTTAAGAATATTATCTATTGTCTTTAAATCTCCCTGCAGTTGGTCAATAGCCCTATGTGTCTCTTGTGTGAATAAATTCACATCACAAAGCTTTGTGTGTAGAGAAAATATATTCTCTAACACCTTGTTTACATCTTCCATCTGGGTTGCTAAGTCAACCTATCTTAGTGCAATGACACTAGAAATCTTTTCATCTACCTTTGTTTGAAACTTCTTATTAGACCATTCTAAAAGTTCACTATTTGTGTCCAGGTCTGTATCACAGATCTTATTGACTATATTCACCAGTTGCTTAACAATATGTTTTTCTTCATTAGGTGCTAGGAGGCTAAATGCATCAAGAAATATTTCTTTTCTTGTTTTCCCTTCTAAGTAACTCTTGGTGCTTCTTCCTTGCTTGAGCTTCCTACAATATGCTCATTTCCTCTATGGCAATTGTTTCTAGATCACACTATGGAAGTTCAATCACCTAATCTAAGTTGACATCTTAATAGGATTTTCCTTTTTCAACCTTAGATGTATCAAGAGTAGGCCTTGATGATTGCAATGGTGTAGCATCTACACTCGGCCTATGAAGAGTTTGACTAGGAATAGGAGAGACAAAGATTGGTAGGGTGAACAATGTCTAAATTGGTATTTGTTCCTCTGATTTTGTAGTAAAAAATGACTCTTCATTCCTATCCTTCTCCTTCTCTATTTTGTCTTCTTCACCTTGTATCTATGTGATAGGTGCATGACTACCTTCCTGACCTATATGGACTTGTGTCCCATCCTACTTAACTATCAATACTACTTGCACTGAAGCATTTGGCACTAATGTGATGACATTTGATGTCATTGTGTCCTTACTTTGATATACCACAATGTGCATTAAAACATGAGTGTTAGTGGTGACACCCTATAGTGCTTCTGGACCTTTTGTCTCTGAAAATGTAAGGGGTACACTAGATGTGTCAGTGTTCTATTTCTCCCTATTGATGCTTTGTCAATGTCATCTGTGCTGATTAATATAGGATTAGTGTATAATTTTTTAGCTAAAGTAGACTCATGTAGTATCATTTTCAAATCATCCTCTATCAAAGGATTGATGTTCTACATTGTGTTATCAAAAGCATCCTTTATCTTAATTGTGTCATGTTGACTTTCTTGTTCCACATGAGGGGGACTAGCAGTCAACATATGTACCTTAGGTACATTATGATCTTACTGCTACTCTTCTTCAGCTATAGCCTCTGCATTTGCTTCCTTCTCTGTGCCTCCCTCATGTCCATCTTTGATAGATCCATCCTTGGTAATCTCTAGTACCACTTCATCATCTTTTTCCTCACCTACCTTCTCAGGTGATTGTTCAATTTCCATTTTTGTTGTCAACCTAGATAACTTTCCATATTTGGATGCTCTTTGATAAACTCCTCAATATTATTCTATAAAATTTTAAAGGCTCTATATTTGGGAGAAAATTTCCCTTTATATTTGTTAATGGCCTTAGTCATAGATGACTTATCCAAATCGGGTATTACTTTGGCTAGAGTAGTCTCCCTTATATTCCTTTCAGTTGTTAAACTGTATTGCCACCTTTTCTCAACTTTTTCATATAGACTTTTGGGTAATGAGTTGGTAATCTCAATAGAGGTGGTCTTAAATATGGCCATTATCTTATATATAGATTCTTCCACTTTATTCATTTCTACCTTTCCAAGTTTATCAAACTCAACATGTGTGAACCCTGACAAATCTACATTAGTCTTAATATTTTCACACAATTTGTCTAAATTAGACAAGGGATTGTGGCTTACCACTTGGAATTGACTATTGTCATCTGACTTGGCCCTCTCCTCATCTGATTTGTCTAGAGATACATACTTCCTCCTCTTTGGTTTATCTTTTTGAGTCTGCTCTATAGTATCAATAGTTATTTTGCATTTAGGTTTGTCAACTTCTTGTGTCTTCTTTGTAGTTGCCCTTGTGCTAGCGTTAGTAATAGGTACTACTAGATTTTTTTGTGTTGGCTTCACACCTTTCTTTGGTTTACTCTCTATTGGATCCTTGGATTTTATTTTATTATTTTCTTCAAGTTTAGGTGCTTCATTGGATTCTTCTTCCTTGACAACTTCATCATGCTCTACTTCTTCTTCTTGGTCCTCTCCTTGAACTTGTGTAAGTGTAAGAGGGGTTTGAGCTGGTTGAACTTCTTCTTCAACCTGATCATCATCATCTTCTTCTTCTACTTCCTCTCTCCCTTCACCAAATCTTTCCTTTAGCTTCTTCACAATTTTTTTTTCTTTCTCACCACAAAAGTTGTCTTTAAATCTATTTTGATTCTTGATTTGGCTTCCTCATAATTTCCAAATGAGGTTGCACCCGTGTCCACTTCTTCTGCAAGTAAAGCTAAGATGGATACTAATGCCTCAACCACATTGATTTCATATGGTAATGGCTTGAGCCATCTGAACCTTGGAACAATAACTTGTACATAAGTATAATTAGCATCAACTAGAAAACAAACATCATCATAATATTTCTCTAGTAGTGACGCGGATATCCTAGTCTCTGTTTCATAGACATCTTAAAGTCTTTAAAATAGCTTGTCATGACTAACTCAAAATTGTCCCCAAGTTTCTCTATGAATTCTCCAATTTGAACTGCAATAGACTTGTTGGTCTTATAAGAAACTTTGCCAAAAGAAGGGAATGTGTTCTACACATAGAAAAATATACAAAGTAGTAGTGAAACAAGTTTGCATTTTTCTCTCTTTGTCTTTCTTATGGCTTCCAAGTTTTCTAATAACTACTAGAGTTGTAACTTAGTAAGGTCATCAGGGTGATCCTTCTTTACTATCTTGTGGCCCAAATCCACAACGATACAAAATACACTATTCAATCTGCTAGATTGAAAGAACTTGTGAGCAATAATTCTCACTACAAATGCAATTATGGGATCTAAAATTAGGTTAATGGTCATTCCTCTTTTGTTCCATACAACCCTTGTATTCTTCTACATTACCTCCTTAGCATCACTTTGCATGGTCTTGGGTCTATCTAGGGTAGGATGCCCTATTACTCATTAAATGATCCTTTTAGTGATCTTGGTAGAGCCATTTTCCAACCATATTGAGTGATCATGTATTCTACTAAGTACAATCTTAATCCATTCTGTTTTGAATACATTTGGAAAATCTAGTGTAGTGCCTACCCCTAGTTTACAGTTTCCTAGTTTACATTTTTGTTATCATTGCCAAACTCTTTTAGGCCAAATTTATGTGTGATGATTAGTGGCATTATCTTGAGATTATTAGATATTGTTTCAGACTTAGTTGATACATGATGAGATTACTGGGTACGCTATATTTCATGTGTGCATGATGATTATTACAATGTTGTTTAGATATAGATGACATTTAGTTAGATGGATTATCACATGTGTTTTACTATGGATACCTACCACATACTGCATGTGTATAGTGTACGTGTTTGTTTTCTTTATGTATGGCATTTCTGATGTGGTTAAGGTAGTCGTAGTCACCTGCTAGTCAGGATCTACACGATGCACCACTTCTTGCCATTGCCAGTTTAGCTTAGTATATATTGTGTATGTACATGCGTGGATTTTATGCAGGTTGCAGGTACCGGGTATCAACTTCCCTGAATTGCCAGGATGAGCGTACCTTATTGCATTATCTCAATGGTAAGAGAGGGGAGATAAATTCTTGAGTCAAAATCCTAAACCTTTGAGCCAATTGTCCTAATTAACAATTGAGGCAAGTATCTAAGTCATGTACCCTCTGAATGCGTCAGATGATGTTGATTCATGATTTTAACCCTTTAGTTTGATTTTGTATGTGTTTTACTATGATGGGTTTTCGTATTTCACTTTATGAGTAATTGGTGAACTTTCTATTAATTAAGTCTAATTAAAAGATTAAAATTAATGATTTAATTTAATAGAAAATTGCCATGATATTTTAATAATTAAACTATATTTAATTAATTGAGAAATTAATTAAATAAAAGAATTAAATTTGAATATAAAAGTTATAGTATATATTTAGAACGTGATAATATTTATTTAATTTAATAATAATATATTTAGAGAACATTTTAAAATAAATGCTAAATAATATTATTATTTAAGATGATAAATAGTTATCAAAGTTAATGTGTGAAAATAAATTTAGAAATGGTAAAATAAATTAATTTATTAAAATTTCATGATCGCATGATGTGTCCATGATATTAAACTTAATAAATTAAATTAAGAGAGAGTCAAGTGGAAATTAAAATAAAGTAATTTAATTAGTTTATCAATGTGCATGGTAAAGATAAATGAAAGCTAATTTTGAGTTAAGAGTTGCGAGCAAGCAGTTCTTTGGGGGAACACACAATTGGTTCCTTGATTTTTGGGAGAGAACTCCATATCACAACTTGGGGGTTCATTTTTCTTTTTCACCATGAATTTTGGAGAAGGAAGGGATTTTCAGAAGAGACCTGAGGTTCTGAAAGGAGGGATTCTTCTCTATAGTTTCTAGGGCATTGAGATTAGCATCAGTGTCCAGGTAGAAACTTGTGAATTTCACATATCTTGAAAATGCTCTTTTCTTTCTTGTCTTCATCGTGTATGTTGAGTGTTTTCTGTAGAATTCTTGTGACGAAGCTTTCCAGTAGTATGCATTTTTAATCTGGATAATTGATCATCTGTTTATTAAGAAATCAAAGGATCCGTTTAACCCTCTTCAATAGATTAAAGTAATGAGAAATTTTATCAGTGGGGTTTGAATTTTAATGGAAAATCTACATAGAGGAACAATTTAATAAATGGGTACGCTATCAGAATAATCCTAAGATTTGATCAAAAAAATATTTATATATATACATATTTAAAAAAAAAATTGTGCCCTTGAATCTTTTATTTACAAATGGAGATTAAATACATTTTATGGAAAAACCTTTATTTGAAAGATGCTTTAAAAATAACAATAATAATAATAATAATAAAATTAATTAATTAGTATTTTTTTTAAAAATTCTTTGGAAATCATTTTTTCATGGTAACATTTTATATTTAAATTTTTTATTTTATTTTTTAAATATATAATAATATGATGGGGGGTGGGAGGGATTTACCCCATACCCCACCCCCTACCGCGATTGCGATAGTACCTACGTCATAGGTACTGTGATGGTAGGTACTATGTACCTGCCACTATAGGCCCTACGACCATAGGGTACTGTGGTAAGCCGTAGGCCTCTAGTAAGCTGGCGGGCTTATAAAAGATAAGCCATTTTTAAAAATATTTAAAAAAAAAAAGTTTTAATGACATTCAATATCGATTTTACTAATGTTTTTTTTTAATATCTATTATTATAAATTATTAATATTAATTTTATTAATTAAAATTTATTAAAGATTTTATTTATAATAAACAACTTTATGATATTTAATAAAGGATATTAATATATAAAAATAATAATAATAAATTGATAATAAATGTTATTAAAGATTGTTATTTTATGAAAAATAATTAATGTTATTTTAAAGAGGTAATTAATTAATTTAAAATAAATTGACAATTAAATGTTATATAATATATATTAGTTACTTTAAAATAAATTTTAATTTATTTATTATGAGTGTTAGGTTAAGAGAAGACTTTTGTTAATTTGTTAAAGATTACCCAAATTTTGACTTAGTAGGAAAAATAAATAAATAGACAAATTACCCTATTGGAAGTAGTATGATTTTAACATAGCAAGCTTAGACGAGTATGTAACTTAACCCTTAGTAAACTTTAGAAAGGTTGATTTTGAATATTATGGGGGTTAAATCTTAAATTATCCAACTGAATATATGGGACAACTATAGGGTACAAGAGAATCTTCTCACTTATTAGTAAACATAGAATCGAAAACTAGAATCTCAAATCTAACCCAATTATGTGATTCAAAATGAACTCAAACATGTGCTTGCATCTTGTCTGCTATTTGCTATTTGTGTTTGGGGTTTGGGGTTGACTAGATTGTTGACCAGTTATAGGACGTCTACTAGAGGTTCAGGAGTTTTGTGAGTGTGGTACCATGCTGACTCAATCTGAATGCTTTTACTTAACCATGTGTGTGATGGTATGCTTTATGTTGAGTGTGTTATATTTTTGGTTACTATGCTTCAATGTTTTGTGGGATAGTGTGATTGATGCTAAGAGATACTTGACTTGACCTTTTGAGTACTTGATTAGTATTGTTGGGAAACCTTCCAGTTGCTTGTTGAGAACCGATGGATTTTATGATTTATCTTTGATGTTTTCCAGTTGCTCATAGAGAACTGATGTGCTTATTATGATTATCTTTATGATGCTTTGCAGTTGCTTGTATAGGAATGAAGTGACTTTTATATGATTATTGAGCCTAGGGTAGATTATCTGCTTGTAGTGTCAGGAAGTGGCTTGCAATGGGGGTTAGAGCCCTAAGTGGCTGTCAGGGTAACTCATTGTAAGTTATTTTAATAAGTGAAAACATTACACTAAATGAGAGTAAAATGAACCTAATAAGATAATTGTATGTTCTCACCCATGCCTCAAGTGCTAGTGTAGACTAGGGTGGGAGTAGAGAGAATGCTTGGATGCGACCTTGCATTCCATAGTATGCCTTGTTAGTACGAGAGGATACTAGTGGCCGCATAAGGATCACTAGGGGGCCGAGGTCCTGAGAGACTACCAGGGTAACTCTAGCGTGATTCGTGTGATGACACTTGCCCACTTACATAGTCGATTTCCTACGTGTCTTGTATACCTCTGGGTATAGATGTCAGCCTATCTTGGAACCCTTTGAGTTAGAATACTTTTAGGATTTCTTGGACTTAGAGTTTACTTCTTATATGTGGTTTGATATCCTGTTTGAGACTTGAGACTATCTCCTCAGCATGGTGGGAGTGGGTCATTTAGGTTCCACGGGGTCAGTGGTAGTAATTTTTCACTCTTACCATTGAGATCTGTCCATAGACACCGTGGTTGGTGCATTCCTTATCTATATTTACTTTCATTATTTTTATGTATCATTTGATGGATGGATATACTTTACGATGGATGGTTATATTTCATGATGGATGTTATATCTTTTATGATGGATAGATGTATCATGTATGGTGGATGGTTCTTTAATTTGCATTGTACTTGTATCATAGATCCAAGGAGGATGATGTACTCTCATTTCTATTTATGTATATTCTTTTAAGCCTTTCATACCCTATGACATGTACAGTGGATGATTGAGCATTCCAAATTAATTCGCCAAATTGGACTTTATGATTATTCTTTCATATGGATGTGGTATTGATGGACTTAGTGTTAGGTTAAATTTATATGTAATTCAACGTCATGGGATCCTTAAGAAATGTAATCTCTTAGGTATGTTTTTAAATTGATTGCATGTTATTGCTTCTGCTACTATGTGTTTGATGTGTATGTTATACTTTTTTATTTTATTTATTTATTTATTTTTTAAATGTTGGCAAACTTATTAAAACTTTAGGTCATTTCTTTTAGGTCCCTTGGCGAGGCATTACATCTAGGGCATAGATTATTTTTCTCTACAATTTTATTTTCCTCCTTCAAAACTCCATCTAGACATAGTTTTCCATAAAAATCTTTGATTTCCATGTCTACAATACTTCCAACCTTTAAAGTGTATCAATATCTTACATCTTGTATCATCAAAACCTATGGTGGTATCATCAATAACACATTGGTTGGATCTCCTTTGTATGCAATCTTAGGAATAGCTCAAAAGAGTGGTTGTTTAATCTCATTGCTTATTAATTGAACATTCAAAACCTCTTTTCCTTCCTTCCTAACCATGGTAGAAGAACTAGACACCATTTTAAATAACTAGGGTTCACAACAATTCAGACAATGTAGCTCGACACACAATAAATACCTTATGAATCTAATGAATGGTAATGAGTAGTAGCTGAATCTAGTTCACAAATGCTTGAATCCTTCTCTCCAATTTTCCTTATGCTCTGCATGCTCTCTTCAATCTTGAATAAATACAAATGAGTCAAAAATTGACAATAGAACCTTAAAACTTGGCAATAAATGCTCAGTTCTTGCATAGTTGTAAGCTCAACTATTATAGCAATTTTAACTCACTTGGCTTAAACATGATTTCCTCTACACTCATCAACCACTATGAGAAGGGCCAACACTATCACCTTTAATATCTCTGCATCAACTAAAATTTTATTTTCACTTGGCAACAACTGTGAAACTTTTCATGCTCGACAACAACATGAAAGCTAAAAAAACTTATATTTCTTCTAGATTCTAACCAATACTTTGCATCTTAATTCATGCATATATAATCTTTTTAGAACTTAGATTCTTGGAATTGATGTAAAATATATCATTGAAATATTAGTCTCACATACCTTTTTATTGCCTAGTTGGGGGTGATGTGATCACCTAATCCATTGGATGACGTGACCTCATCTAAACTTGATGTGCTACAATATTCCTTTTTCTTCCATGTCTTATTCATTTGCACTTTTACTTTCTCAATATCAATCTTCTCTTTGATTTAATAAATTCACTGCTAGGTGCCTTTGACCTTGTTGGATAGTTTATGTTGATGTGACTAGTCTTCAAACAACTAAAACATGTAGTTTGATTCAACCATCTATTGTAGTCACTTTTGAAATGTCTTATAATGTAATTCTCAATAACATGTCCATGCTCTTGATAGTAGTGACAACTATACCTTGTATTGTAATCCCAATTTTAGGATTTTCCCTTGTGTTGCACCTTTGTCTGCTTATTAGATGTCCACTTGGTATTAGATTTACATTCATATGCTTTATGTCCATACTTCTGAAAATTGTGGAAATATCCTTCAAATCTTTGTGTGCTTGATGTCCTTTCTTGTTTTACTTATGATGGTAACCCATGAATTTCTAGTTAGGGTTCCGATTTGCATTGTTTCTTCTGCAAACATTTGTTGTATGACCTAACTCTCCATAATTATGACAAATGGGTTTGTAGTTCTTACCTTTTTTATTTCTTTGTTCACCACTTTTAGACGATTCTCATTCCCTGGTACTAGTATATCCCAATCTAGTAGTAGCATTGGTGGCTTCACTTGGTTTGTTGAAACTTTCAGTAAATTCTTTTTCTCTTCTTAGATCATTTCTCAGTTTTCATTTTGTAACTTTAGGTTTGTGATCTCAATGTCCTTACTATTCAATTCATGATTGTAAATCATCAATTGATTAATTGTATCCAGTTGCATGTTAGCATTAATCCTTTGTACCTCTAATGTCTTCTCTTCTATTCCATTTGTCAGTATCCTTTTGTCATCTTCAATCATGACTTTGTCTTCCTCAACTTTCTTTTTCTTATCAATCACCTCACATAGAAATATTGATTGGACTTCTTTTTCTATCTTAAGATTTTTGATGTCTTTAGTTAGGGCACCATTCTTTTCCATCAGATCTGCAACTACTGCATGAAACTCACCTGAATTTCCATTTGCAAACAATTTAGTAGTATCTTCCTCTTGATAATGTGTGCCATTCTTCTCAATAGCTATCTCTTTTCTTCTCTTTAATGAGTGCTTCAATTTTAGCTAGTAGGGAAAGCTTGTAGACTTCTATCTTCAAGATCTTTCCTCAAAGATGCAAAGATTTCCTTTCTAGAGAACTCAACTCTGATATTGATTGTTAGAAATACAATAGAGAAAGCAAACTCCGAGGGGGTGGTGTGTGAATCAGTACTTCAAATCTTTGACCATTAACACATTCATCTCACAATTTTCATATAAACTGAAATACCAAACTAAGCATATTCATTCATAGCATGAAAAAGATAAACTATGACACAAGATATTTGGTTACCTAGAAACCCTCCAATGAGAAGGTAAAACTAGGGTGGGGATGACACCCACAAATCTTCACTATTGCAGTTGTAAAGTATATCTAATGAAGGTTACAATTGTTTGATCATAAACTATGATCTACCTTGTAAAAGGTTTTCCCTATTAAAGGATTTCAACACCATGTTAGAAGTGTGCTCGATTGAAGGACTTCAACTTACAATGAAGTAAGCACCTTTTTAAAGAATTTATGAAAGGCTACTAGGACTATTCAGTTAAGAGATTTTACCAATTCACTTGTTAGAATGTTTCAATCTTGATCCTTTGATTAACATCTCTCTTCTAGATATCAAATCACCTCTTTCCTAATGCATACTTGATCCTCTCTGATAAGATGTATCACTTCTATCCTCTACGCTTTCCTCTACTCTCTCTAACTGATTTTGCAACTCATCTCTTTCTCATAGCTCCTTAGACACCATGAATGCTTTGTTGGCACATGTAAACTTCTCTTCTCACTCTTACAAATATTTAGGGTTTTCCCTCCTTAAGAAGACTTTGGTAACCTAAGGTTAAGTAGGAATCAACGACTAGGATTCACCCACTTTTCCACTTAGAACGTCCCTCAATCCAATTGGTTGCATGTATTGCATAGGGATTCTTAATATAGATTTGTTCTTATTATCTAGAATCACAAAAAAAAATCCTTAAGTCAACTCAAAAATGGTTTACATAGGAGTTTGTGCCGTTACAAATAACTATGTCCAAAATTGTTTACTTGGTACTTGAAGCCTCTAATGCTCAACATCCACTATATCTTCAATGTTGTAATAGTGCCTCTGAATGACTCGACATCCACTATTCACTTGGCATTTGAATCACTTGACATGTATTGACTTGCTTGTCACTAGAGTGACTCGGCACTAATTGTCTTCTCAACGCATATTCTATATTTGTTTTGGCATGCACTATCTAACAACTTATGCTTGACATACACTTACTTGACATGCAATAAGTGTTGTTAAGTAATGACTTTAAGTGTGTTGTCACTCATATGTCAAAACCAAAATGAGATCAGCACATGTTTACCTTTATTACTAAACAAAATCCTAACATGTCTAATGCTCTATTGTCTAATGAATTGTGAACTCTAGAATTCAATGTAAGTTGTTCCTCTTTTGGGCTGGGTGCCCCTCAATGTGTTATAAATGAGTTTACATTGGATCTAGATTTCAATCATAAAGAAAAGTGATTTCTAAAGGAAAATAAATGAAATTTGTATTACAAAGTGGTAGGAAGCCCTCAAAGAGTAAGTTCATGCTATAGGATAACCTGATTTATTCTGTTGATTATCCATGTGAATTTTAATCTCTTTCCTTATTATTTTGTTGAATTTACAATAAAAAAAGGGCTTCTCAAATTTTATTTCTTTGGTAAAATGTTTGTATGATTAAAAAAAAAATGGATATCCATTCAAGACATAACTTAAACTTCATTCTTTATCCTTTGTCCTCAAGAAGACTTAATCCTTGGTGGCCTCTTCATAAACCAAAGGATTGTTGAATTTTTTTTTTTTTAATATCCATTTAAAAATTTAAAAAAAGTTGTCATTCAGTTTCACATTTTTTTTTATATACTAGGGTCCACTTTTTTACTTTGATTTTATTTATTTGGTTAATAAATAAATTATCCTATACTATCTAGCAATGATTTATCAATGATGTTTCATTGTGTCAAATATGTTTAGAAGGTTAAACTCTTTGATACAATCATAGTCTCAGAGAATGTTATATATCAATGAAAAATGACTTCTTTAGTGTTTTATTTTGTTAAAATATATTTACTATATATTTTAGGAAAATGGGTTAGACTTACGATGCAATTTAAGTCTTGGATCTTGTTTTCTAGTCTAGTTTATTTTCTTAGATTTGAAGGAAATTTTCACTCAAATTTTTTTTTCATACAAATAATTCTTACTATAGATTATTTATATAGTAAATGTTTCAAATTGATAGTTAATTGAATATGAAAATTTTACACAACAATTCCATCAAGATACATATGATAAATTTGATATTGTGATTAAAATGCATAATGGTTTAACTTATCCCACTATAGGTTCCATCACTCTTCTTGAAATTTTGTTCTATATTCGTAGTTGTTACATTTTTCTATTATATCCACCTCAAATTTATTTTATGTGAAATTAGGACATCCTTGTCTCAATGACATAAATCTAATCATTCTACCATCTATAAGTGTCTGAAGTTTCCCAATAGTAGGAAATCTATACTTACACTAGTACATTTGACTCCATTTTTAGACCAAAATTTTTGACCATCTAATAAAATGGGGTCAAATTGGTCAAAATATGCGAGGCAACATATTTTTTTTTAAATAGAAGCCAGTGTTGGTTGAAATTTTGACCAACACAGGCTTCCACTATGTCAAAAAAATGAAAAGCTCTTTGTCGCCCTAATTTTATTATTACGCGACCGGAAGATAGCTTGTGCGGTTAATATTTTCCTACACTACATTTTGTGGTGCCAGGATTATGTGCAGAGGCAAGGTTTGAGGATTACATGCCAACAATGTTTTACAACTTCAGTGTAAATAGGGGTTTGACAGCTTCAGTGTAACCTCCAAAATAGTAAGGGTTCTTACCCTTCTTTTCTTCATTAGAAACACAAACATTTTAGTTTAATCCAATGGCTTTGCTCAATCTTTTAATGCTTAATCATTTAATGCTTAATACTGATCATATGAGCCTTGTGATATCTAACACCATAGGACTTTAGGGCTGCCATTCGGCATCCCCACATTCCATATGAGATCATTTGAACATAGGGAGATCTCTAGAAAATAAATGTGAGTACTTCAAACTTATCATAAGAAGGAAATCACTTATTATTTTCTTTTTTATGTTATGGATGATTTCAATTTTCAACTTCACCAAAAGACCAAGGATCCGTTGAAACATTCCACTATTTTGAATGCAATTAGAGTTAGTATATTCTAGGTTTAAATGTGTCAGATTATAGCAATAAATTTTTTGTAGATACACTACTAGATTTTTTTGGTGTAGATTTTTTTGTTCAACAGTTTGATTTCATTGATAAGTTATCCTTCTCTAATTTATTTGGGTAGAATAATTTGTTTTTTGTTCAATTTGCATTTGCATTGAAGGTATATTAGAATTATAGAGCACATTTTGAATATCTAATCTACTATTTTGTAGACTTCAAACCCCTATATTTTATAGTTGTACATCCTTAAACTTTTGAAGGACATTGTATTCTATCTCAAAACTTCAATATTGCTACATCTTTAGGAAATAGTGAAGTCCAATCTTGAAAATATAACTTCAATTGAAGTCCAAAATATAAAACTAATGCCAAATTTGGCTATACAACTAGTTATCAGAATTGTCATTATTTAGCATAGATTTTTGATCTAGATATTCTAATTTTAGTGTGTCTCTGTATATTAGGTAATATTAGTGGCAGAGGAATCATATCAAATCAATTGCTTAGTAATTAACATACATCTTTACATGGAAGTTGAGAAGGATTTATGCTTAGGTCAAAAAAATTTTAGTAAGCTGAATTTCATCCATTATATAGATTCCTTATCAAATATTTGGAAATCACAGAGCACATCTTGTTAAAATGGCATTTGATGAATCCAAACAAAAAATTCTCTTCAGAATCTATGTTATCTATTTTATTTAGAGATGAGGAATGTTGATCATTGCCTTAACAAGAGGAGCCTGACTATGAATAATTTTACATACCGACAACTTATTTTCTCTTGGGCTCCTTTTATCTCTATGGTAAGTTTACACCTTTGATCCCTGCTTCACTGGATTGAAATTGCAAGCAACACATTCTAGGGTCACTGTATGGAAGCTAATATAATGCAATAAAATCAATTTCAAAGACTGCTAGCCATTAATGTGGGAGCCTAATTTCTCCTCACTTCTAAGATCAAAATAACAACAAATTTAGTATTGAGCACAACACTTTACATGTTACAGATTGTTTTTTATCCATTGATACTTGTAACTAGTCTCCTTAAGGGAAGTGGCTATACACACATCATTTAAAACATATAAACCATTGGCATGATAACCATCTGCAATTAGTTTCTATTTAAAAGCTATTTAGTTTTAATAAACCAAGGCAATGCATTAGCAATGAGTAAGATTTTTTATAGTTATCTTCATTTTACACCATAGGTTTAGTGTTCAAGCATGTAGCAATTCACTATTTTTATACTATTTTTATTTTTTTTAACTGCTATTAATAGAAGTAAAATTAAGTTGTTTATTCGTAAATCGATATTCTATAACTCTTTAAAATAGTTTATTTTTATTCAGAGGGTTCCCAAACTACTATGCAATATCATATTTGTAAGCTGCAATAAAGATTTATTTGTCATTCTATAGAACCAGAATATACTTTGTCATTCTGCAATAAAGATTTATTAGTCAATATTTTGAGGTATTTGTCAATAACAACCAATTGGTTAACTCAATATCATTCTTGATTTGAAAGCCACCTTCATAGTATAAACAATAATTTGGGTTTTAAGTCTTTTTTGTTCCTTGGATGGGAATTTATTCTTTTTTTTTCTACCGCAAATAATGAAGAGGATGAGTATTTTACTCTTTTTTCTTCCTTGCAAATAATGACTATGAATACTAGTTCACTCAACTTTGGAAACCTCTTTGAAACAAAACTACAAGAAGACAGATTGGGAGCAAAGCCTAATTTGGTTGATACGTGTTGAACAAGGATTTTGGAGTAAGCGACTATAAAATATTACTTGCTTAAAGGTGTGGTTTTAGAAATTGTGGTTTGAAATGTGTTTCTTTGGATTCCCTTAAAATGTCTAATAATTTATCATTATAGAAATGGGAATCTCAGACAAAGAGTTCCAAAGTACTTGAATTATTTTCTCCTATTAGGCATCTTGAGACTTGAGGTTTGAGGTCACTAACATGAACTTACCCTTAAAGGCTTGCATGTTTAGTAAAACTTTGATGGGGATTCCTAGCTCAAACCTTGAAATACCAAGAACCTTTGTCGCTTAGCTTTAAGAGGGTATGGGAACATGGGTTTTTTTGATAAAATTTTAAAGTTTTCCTTTTTCCCATGTTGAAAGTTGGCTATTGTAGGGGAATTTAGGACATCTTTGAGATAGCATGAGGATGTTGGGGATGGGCTTGCATCCCCTTGGGATTTCCCAATGAGGAGGATTCCTAGGAGACATCACCTAGGGGCAGGAAGGAGGATGTCTTGTCCCTATCCCTAGAACATCCCCTTTCACTAGACATAGTATAAAACATTGGAAAGATCAACCTTAAGAAAAATTTCAAAATAGTTCATGGGATACTCAAAGCAAAGTATATCAGAAAATTCCTAAGAATATGGCAACAACATAAAGTGGTTAAAGATTTCTTTCAATATTCAGGTCCAATTTGTCTCTTCACCAATGATTTAGATTAAATCATTCTACAACTTTGCACCAGAGTCTAGACAACTTGCCTACAGTTATAAGTATATGAATATACCATATCTCCATTGCTCCAATCAAGGATTAATGTCTTGATTTAGCTACCATATTGAATGTGGCAGAATTATGAACATGATAGTCAACCAATAAGAACTATTAGCCTAGGGCTATTAGAAAAGGTCAAAATTAAAACACTCTAACTATTGCCTCAATACATAATTAGGAATCAACAATGATTGATACCAAACATCCTCCATGAAGTTTCAATAAAGCTACAACGTACTTATCGCCAAGTTGCTTTGATAGTAGTGTGTGTTAAATGCTTCAACAATGTTTGAAACTTCCTATTTGTACATGCAGCCATAAGCATGACAGTCTTACATCTCCAGAGGATATATATAAATAATAGTCTCAACTGATGACAATATTAACAAGACACTAGACAGTATATAAATGTACCAAATTCCTTCTTATGAATTGTTCATCAAGATAAACTTCCAAATTTATGATACTCTTCTTATCCAACATACATATTTTTCTTAGAATCAGAACAAATATTGTTACAAAAGTCCTGGAACTGGGGTCTAAAAAGCCAAAAAATTCACTTAATTAGAGGATATAGAATCTTACTAACTATAAACAACAAGTATGTTTTGGACAACCAGGCTTTTCAATTGGGGACCTAGGTCCCTACCTAAATAGTTAGTATGATTAGCTTACCATATAAATAACTAGTGTATTGATCACAAGATACTGGCTATATCGACTGGGCCACAGACTCTTTGTTTAGTAGCAATATTGACCAGGTTACTTTGTAGGTAGTCTAGCATTGTATAGGTTTTTGGAGTTCAGATTCCATTCTTCTATTATCTTGGCTTTCTTTATGTATGTTTTACAATTGTAGTCACACCATACATGTACACACATATCACAAACATGGTTGTTACCACAAAGATAAACACTCATGTTGATGACAATATGTCATGGGAATCACTTGGATTCATACTGCATGACACATTTAGGCATAACACCATTATCAATGAACCACATTCATGGGTTCCTTGAGAGGGGTATTGTCCATGGGGGCTAACTTGTATGCTCCATACCTATAAGCAAAAGGTGAAAACATATGGCCCCAACCAGTTGGGCTAAATTTCCTTCTTTGACTAGGTGACACATTTACATTCATTTGGATTTGCAAAGAATGAGATTACCTACCTTAAATTTATGAAAGTTCTTTTTAATAAGCTCAAAGGTGTAGAGTATGTTCATCCAACATTTTTAACTCATGCAAATGATTCAAACTATTAGTGTCACATCACCAATCACTCCTTTAAGGGAGACACATAATGATGGTATCTCTAGTTTAGGGGCATGATAGCATTGGCTCTGTATACTAGGCTATAAGGAGTAGATCATGTATCTATAGAGACACTAGTGCAATAAGCCCAAAATGAATAGGTTAATTGAGTATGCCAATCTCTCCCATTCTTAGTTACAAATGTTTGCAATATTTTCTCAATGGTCTTGTGAGAGGCTTCTGCCTAACTGTTGGATTGAAAATAATAAGGTATAGAGAAGTGATGTATGACACAAAATATTTCTGTAACTATTTTACCTCATTTTAAAAAATGTGTCCCATTATTTGAGACAATAGTGAAAGATAAATGAAAATGAAATTAGATATTATCTAGTAGGAATTGATAGATAATTTCAGTGATGGTAGACCTTACTGGGCCCCCTTCCACCCACTTACTAAAATACTATGAGGTCGTGATGATAAAAATATGGCCTTTAAATAGTGGTAGAGATATTTTTCCAATTATATCTAAACCCCATGTCTAGAAGGTCCATGGAGAGTTTTGAGCTTAGTGAGCCTATACAAGAGCTTAAATCAAATTTCTATGTTGGCATTGTGAGTACTCTTGATAAATGAAAATGAGTCTTTCTCCATCATTTTCTAATAGTATTGCATATGAATTACCTTTTGAACTAGGGACTTACCACCTATATGTCCTCTAGTGGGGCCTGAATGAGCCTCTCAAAAAATGAGTGGTATCTCACCTTTGGTTAAGTATCATTAGAGGAGACCATTGTAGGATCTTCGATACAAGAAATTTGACAAGACAAGATAGCAACCAAAAGAGTTTTCTTATCCTAATATAAGCATTTTCATCAACTCTACCAAGGAATTTTTTTCTCTTCAAATACCCATAGATGCCAACAAACCATTCTTCTGAGTCTACATGTACACAAAAGGGATCACCAAGGCTTGGCAATTCTGATACTACATGAGATCTCAACACTTTTAGCACAAATTGATATGCATTGGTGATGATTTTGGGTTAGACCAAAGAGGCTACACTAGCCTTTGCATCCGCATACCAATTTTCTCTCTTTGAAATACTATCTATGGTGTAGTAATAGAATTGATTAAGATCAATGGTAATTCTATATACTGAGACAACCTAGATTGGTTCCCCTTAAGTTGTTATTGGATTCACTATCAACATACAGTTTCTATGTATATGAAGGCTTTTAATCTCTATAAGAATCACGACATGTACCCACATGATAAGGGCTTTGTACTCAATGATATAATTTGTCTAGTGGAATTCTAGGTAAAAGGAAGATGGAATTAATTTTCCTTCAAGGGATATCAAAATATCAAAATAACTGGAGCTTGCACCCCTTTGACACTTATATATGTCATGTACTTTCATCCTAAATATATCACTATAATGATGGCATTGTGGTAATTGTTGTCCTGCATTTTGTTGTCATATGTTTTAAACACTTGATGGAATTAATAAAGAAGCATTTGTGAGTTCTCTGGCATTATTGTCTATTACATTTCCTATATATTCTTGTATACATTAAATTACACCCTACAGAGCAAACATGGGTTGTCCAAAAACCTAATTCCATCTTGGGATAGATTGGATTCAAGATTCACGATGTGCTTCATTCCTCAATTTATGGAATTTTCAAACATGTGAGGTCTCAATCCAAAACAAATTTGTAGAGAGGTCTTGGTAATATTTTGGTATTCTATTTGTAATATATTAATTGTTAAAACAACCCAAAATGGGTCAAAGGAGAAGCCAAAATTTGAAGGAAGATAATCTAAGCCTCTTAGATTGATTAAAAACTAAAAGTATTACTAAAATATCTTACGTAGATTGCCTTCTTTTATGACCTAACTTTTGATAAATTTCATATATAATAATGACTATTGCATGCCTTAAGAATTCAATCAATGCAATTGGACTAGATTTATCTTCATAAAATCGCATCAGCTTATTTTCTAAGTATCATGCTACATGGGAACTAGATAATTGAACCCTGATGAGTAAAATGTCTAACCTATGATCCTTTTCAGTAATGAAACTCAAGAAAAGAAATTTCTTTTCCATTTGGTAAAAAAAACAAGTTTATTCATTAAAAAATCATATGATTTTTCTATTAGATCATATTTTTGTTCTGGATTAGGCTATTATCTCTATAAAAAGAATCTCGGATCTATTTGAAGTTGACAAGCAGTTTCTGCTACATTTTGAATGATCAAATATCAATAGTGTAAAACTTCTAAGATTTTGTTTTTAGTTCATCTACCACACGCAAGAGATGGTTGATGTCAATCAATGGATAATGTTGAAGAAACTTTAGATTTGATGTAAAATCACTAGCCAACAAGTGGCTTCTTATGCACATTAGCATAACACATCATATACGGAGTAATATGTCCTATAGTAATAGAGTAGGCAATGCCCAGTCACGAGATAGCTTAAAATTTTATGCAAAAAATGTGATAAACCTTAGAAGCATTGAATCAAGCTCTCCAATATGCTAGTTTCTTTTATTTCATTATCAAGAAAATTAATAGAGCACATATTTACTTTATTTAGTTTTTTGTGTATTCGACAACTTATAACTTTCGTAAAACTCTGATTGAAACTTTGTGTAAATGATTAATAGAAGATTCTTTCTTTTAGATGGAAGACAAAAACATACCATAGGCCCATAGGGATTGTTTAGAAGTGAGTCCCAAATCCTTACAATATCAGGGAATCTAAACTCTTGTATGAAAAGTAGAGTAATCCACCTAAATGCATAAAACTAAGGGTTAACCTGCACAATACAGGCAAGAAGAAGCACACTCCATTATATCTTTTCCATAAAGTAGTATTTGATAAACGTATAATGATTTCCTATCTAAAGGATATCTTAACATAGATGAAAGGTTAGGTTTCTACCATGGGATAAAAGATCACTCTCTTCAAGACACATTAACTTGCATCCACAGACAAATTATTGTATAGCATTAAAAATTCTATGATTGTCAACAGAGCTCTCATTCACTTGTGAGTTAGGAAAGGTTTCTTACTACCCACTAGGATAACACCCCACCTTTAGCCTTTCTCATATGACTGGTCGAAAATGATGGATGCAGATTTGTACAAGTCCTAGTCTATGGTGATCTGGGATAATTATGGATAGTCTCTAGAAACACAATTTAAAGAACAAATACAATGAAAATAGCACAAAAATGTAATGTGAATCAAAATAAGACCCATTTTCCTATGACAAAACATTATTGTGTTGTAATGGTAAAAATCAAGCAGAAGATCTTCTCCTTCATGTTCAAAGTTTATGCTCATCTATATTTTAGTCTTGAGGGACGCTTAACTAGTGAATCTTGGATAATCATTAGTTGATTGTAGGAACATGTATTCATTTTATTATATGTTTCATCTTAAATTACTTAATGCTCTTAGGATTATTTTGTGTTAAATCTTATTGATACACAATCATTTGGATTGGAATGCTTAGGACTCTGGTTGCAATTCTAAAGATGAATTATTGGAGTTTGCTTTCGTGCCTTGAAAACATTCCACCTTTAGCTCTCGAAATCTTTAAACTGCAAGACAACACCACTTGTCAAACATTTGGGTTTCATATTTCATCTAAAATAAAAATGCTAAGAATAAAAATCTAATGAAGACATCCTACTTAGATGATTTCTATGAGTATAATATCTATTCTTTAAATACAATTTGCATTTTGTGGTTTCTATACAAAATGAGAATTTCAATTAGAACACTTAATCAAAAAATTCATCCAGTCTATTTTCTCCTTAAAGAAGATATCTAATAGCTCCTTTCTCATTTATGGATTTCCACAAAATAATTATCAACACTTACCTTGTTGCTTGTGACAAAATGTTGCATTTCTAAACTTAGATCTACAAGCATTTGAACCCTCCAGATATAATATTCCTTTATAAACTCTAAGTTTAACACTAAATCCATTTGAGTTTAGATATCTTGATCTCTAATTTATTTTCCAAAATCATCCTCCAAGGTGAAAATCACCAATCTACTCTTCTTATATGCTTATGGAATTGTTTTGGATGTTGAAAAGAATTTCAACATCCAACCTTTATAGATGTTTGAGTCCTAAATTCATGTCCCTTGACGTTAGGCTCAAATGGTCTAAGGATTAAGTTTTTTTAAAATTGTACAACCACCATGAGGCCAAACTTGCATAAGCTAACTGATTTGTAATTAAGTGAAATCTGAATTCTTCTTTTGACCCTTAGGCCAACCCACTTAGGCCTATTTTTCAACAAATTTCAATTGCAATTATTTCATGGCTAAAATTGTAATGATCTTAGGCTCAAAAGTTTTTGAAATTTACCCATATTTTGAGCTCACATGTTCTTGATTGAAGATTGCATTAATATTTTTTGATCTTTTAGTCATCTTCATTAGTTGATGCATTAATCACATTAGTCATTGCTATCAAGATTAGTCAAGGCATGTTCTTGTTAGCACCTAAGTAACTTTCACCTTGTGACATCTCTTTGAGGCATTTTACAAATAATTAAGATACATTGTCTATAAATCCACATTTTGCAAACATCTAGACCTTCTAGAAATTATAGGATCATTTTAGTTACATTTGAAAACATTAATCAACAATTTCCATATGTGCAGATATAAACATTAACTACAACATGTCCAATTTATTTCCAGATATATTTTCCTATGAAGAAAGACCACGCCTGACAATATGAACCCAAAAAAAAATAATGAGACAATGGCTACATTGTGGGCTCAGTTCCAAAGAAAACCTGATAAATGTTATTGTCCTTGCAAAAAGTGTAAGGGCTTAAAGAATCAAAGAATTATAATCACAGTAGCCCAGACTCATTGTAGGCAACATGGTCATGTTGAAGGGGGCCACGATTTTCATCCATTGTTGAATGTGGATTTCCTACTAGAAGAACATGGAGGTGTGAATATCCAAGCTAAGGATAACACTCCCATGGAAGAAGATGATAATGTGCCCGAGGACATGATTGAAAAAAATGGTATTGGGGCAGGTGATGAAGAGGCTCATAATGATGGTACTAGTGAATCTGATAATGATGATGAATATGGTCTTGATATAACTTTACTTGATAAGGCACAAGAGCCCTTATATGAAGGCTCCCAAAAGACTCTACTCTCGGCTATAGTGTTGTTGGTGAACTTAAAGGTTATGAATGGTATATCCAATGTAGCAATGTCATGTATGCTAAGGTATGTCATTTTTTTCATCTTCAATGTTAGCATACAATTACTACTCATTATATTAAAGATGCATATTTGTTGTTGTAGGTTGATTAGTGAGTTTTTCTTACTACCATCAAACATTTTTCCTGATTTGTATCGAGAATTATCTAACATTATGGATCAGATTGGAATGAAGCATCAAACAATACATGCATGTCCCAATGATTACATTCTATATCATAAACAATATGAATTTGCAACAAAATTCCTTGATTGTCATATTAGTAGATAATGGTCAGATCAAATAACAAAAAAAGTGCCTCACAAGGTTCTTTGGTACATTCCCATTATTCCACATCTTCAACAGTTATTCAGGTGCGCTAGTTTGGCACAATTTATGGATTACCATGCATGCAATAGAAGTCAGGATGACATTATGTGAATGCCTACTAATGGTTCTGCATTTAAAGAGATATAAGAAACATGGTCACACTTTAAAGAAGAACCTCATAATCTAAAGCTTTCATTGGTGGCGGACGGTGTCAATCCATATGGAGATATGAGATCTGTTTACTCAGTGTGACCTATTTTTGTTATTAACAATAACATTCCTCCTTGGATGTCCATAAAGAGGGAGCACATAATGTTGTCAATGATTGTGCCAAGTATTTTTTAATTTTATAGTTATCTAAATTAATTTATAAATAGTGCATGAAAATGGTCATAATAATTGCATAATGTTTATGTTCATTCAATTGCTAGGTAAATACCAAGTTAAAGGTATGAACATGTATATTGAGCCCCTAATTGATGAGTTGATGAAGTTATGGAATGGCATCACTATGTATGACATCCCTAGACTGATAGAACATCAACAATTTTAATTCCATGCAATGCTTGTATGGACAATATATGATGCCCTTGGGCTAACTCATTTTTGCGATATGTTATATTGTTAAGATCATATATTTTTGGTCATTTATAGTGCTTACACATTACTAGAAAATGCTTAAGTTGTGCATGATAATTTTACATGATCCAATTATACATGATCTTTTAGGTCTTCAGACAAAGGAAAATTTTGCATGTCCAATTTGTGGTCTGAAGATGAAATCTTGTTATTCAAGAAGTTTAGGAAAGAACCTATGTTTGATGAGCTTAGACACTTTCTCCACAATAATCATAGGTATCAAACTATCGAAAAACATCTTTTTAATGGGAAAGAAGAGACATCATCAAGGTCACGAAGAATGACACCTCATTTATGAAAGTTGGAATATGATCGACTAAATCATCGAGGTAATGTCCAATTTGTTGTTTGAAGTTTAACATTTGTATTTTGATATTGTCTTATATTTACTAATGTTGTAATTAATGCTCGTGAAGGTCATCAAGGCATCAATGACCAACTTCCTAGAGGAATGAAAAGTTATCCTACTCAATTTAGTAGGTTACCATACTACAAGGATCTCCCATCACACATTTTTTTGATGCTATGCATATTGAAAAGAATGTAAGAGAGACACTATGAAAAATGTTAGATGGAAGGTGTGGTAGAGAACAAATTGCCAAAATTTGTACTAACATTCATGAATCCAATCATGCACTAAAAGCTTTCATTGAATCAAATAGCAATAGAGACCATATAGATACAAGTGCCCTTCCTTGGTTATTAATGGAGTAACAAAGTGATGCATTAAAAGAAGTCATAAAAAAAGAAAAATTTCCAACATGATTTACTACAAATATAAGCACTCTTCTATCAAAGAAAGGTGATTTCAGGCTAGGGTTGAAAACACATGATTGGCATACCTTCGTCAAGGTAAGTCATGTTCTCTATTTATAGTATATTTGTAAGATTGAATGTACTACCAATTGCATTATTTAATAATATATTGAAATGACCATTTTTTAATGATTGCAGTTTGTCCTCCCTCTATCCCTTCCACAACAGTTTGACAATAGTATTAAACAAGTTATATATGATCTTGGAAAATACTTAGAAGTGTTTTTTCTTAGATTTTTAGCTTTTTATCTGAAATCTATTGTATAATTTTATTTGAAATCCCGTTTATGTGTTTTTGCATGTTGAATCTCTTTTAGGTGGTTATCATCTAAAGAAATTGATAAAAAAAGATATAAAATATTGGAAGAGAAAAATTCCATAGCTTATGTGTGAAATGCAAAAGTGTTTACCTCCAACCTTTTTCAATGCTCAAGAACACTACCTCATACATCAAGTTGAGGAGATTGAATTGTGTGGACCTGTACAAGCTAGATCAATGTGGATGGTTGAGAGGCGCTTGAAATTTATGAAAGGCTTGGTTTGACAAAGAGCATGTCCTGAGGGTTCTATGATAGAGGGATATATGATATACCAGACCATGGTGTACATTAGTGAATATCTTCCAAAGTTTGCAATAGATATCCATGTAGATCGCATTTGGGATCTCAACTCTAATGATGAATTCAAAGGGGAGTACCTGATGAGGAAAGGTAGATTGAGGAGGGTGAGAGGTAATTATAAGTTTTTTTTTTGTAGTTTAATAATTCTTATCCATCATCAACATATATAAGTTGTTTCTAACTAGTGTAATTGTCTTCTTTATAGTTGGTCATGAGTGGGATGCACTACACTTGTATATTGCAAACAATCTTGACTGGATGACAGTATGGATTGAACAATCTCAATAAAATGGTCACTCATTAACATGGGATGGTTTTGCATCATTGGTTAAAGAAGCTCATTACAATGGAGATCCCAATGTTATGCCAATGGTACTTGATCTAATAAATGGCTTAAGAGATACAAAGGTATGCATAAGATTACTAATCATGAGACATAAGTTTAATATCAACTTATAGATTGATGAGAAGATTCTTGACATGTTTGAATAACTGTAGGTCAAACACCACAACGCTATGTACTACAAAGGTTATAAATTCTGCACAAAAAAGTTAGACGAAATGAAGAAAATGTGTGATTTTGGGATAATTGTTATCTTCACCGTCCCCAATATTTCATCTAGAACTGACATACATCCTCAAAAATCTAAAAATTGATACTATGACATTTTGGATGATATACTTGAGTGCAACTTTAATTCATTCAAAATAGTTCTATTTATCGTCAAATGGTTCAGGTTACGATTGAATTGAAATGATTGTGCTAGTTCTATTGTAGTCGTCTACTCAACCTATGTTCCTAGCCACTCCATATCTTCCATCTCCTTGTCTATGTGTGCCCAAAATTTTGTGCTATTAAGCTTGAAAGAATTTTGAATAGAGGCAAGTTGAGTTCATTGTTTGTTGACAGATCATCTTAGATCATCAATGAAAAGTGATAGTAGCATCTTGACAAGTCATGATGTTGCCCTTTCTCCTTCTTTCTAGTTGTTTGATTAGTACCAATAGTCCTATATGTAGATTGAGAATTAGTTGATAACACATAATAGCCATAATACAAAGATAAACAAAAGACAAATTAAAATCAACAAAGAGTGGGTGGTAAGCCACTATTCAGTAAGGATTGGCCATGCATGCCTTGGATGCAGCCCAAAAATTCTAGTTGTCTTTATGGAGATTATCGTCACTTATCTTTAAAGTTTATGAAGTCAAATCCTTCATTTAGGAAGCCTTGAAGATACATGATGATGGATGTACCACATTCTCTTTGGTAATTTTTTTCTTAGCAAGTTAATTTTACAATTTAGATATTGTGGATTGCAAAAATTAGATTTCTTTCTTTCAGTATTTGTGTCCATTGATAGAAATTTAACTATTAAATTCTTTAATGTGAAAGAGACATTTTTCTTCCACTTGAACTATGTGATGTAGATTCAGAATGTTTTGTTGGCTAGAAACCATTTAATCAATTGGATATCACCAGATGAGTTGTTTCAGCACCTAAATGTTTTGAGGGAATAGTAGATTTTCATTTCTCACTTTCAATGTAATGGTGAATGGGCATTAAATATATGTTTGGCATGAGGTTTTTGACAATGTGGCTTAGCTTTTCATATTCTACAAACTTGAGATGCTGAAATTTTTGAGGATGTGCAGGCCATCGAAACATACTGTAGGGATGATGCTGAACTTATTCTCAACTATCAGACTCAAGCAAGTGATACAAATTGTAGAAACTTAACATATGGTTGTTCAAATTCTGTATCTCCTAAATGATTTCCTTTTAGCTTATAACTTGTTGTGCATAGTTGCCAAGTTTTCTTATTGTATCAAGCATATTAATGAAGAAGCATATTAGTTACTATCAATGTTTATGACTGTTTGATTAGTTACTATTGATGTTTTTTAGGCATTCTATAAAGAAGCTCACATGCCTTGCATATGATATGACATTTTGCATGCATTGTGCACTCTCTCATCTAGCTGATGATGGATTATGGAGAGTGATCTGAAACGATGATGCTAAAAAACACACACAATCAAATCCAAAATGAACTTACATTACAAATGGATTGTGGAAATCTGATATTGTTAATTTTGCATGCATGTCCACCAGGACAATCATATGTTTAAGTTGTGATTGTCTTGGTGGACATGCATGCAAAATTAACAATATCAGATTTTTACAACCCATTTGTAATGCAAGTTCATTTTGGATTTGATTGTGTGTGTTTTTTAGCATCATCATTTCAGATCACTCTCCATAATCCACCATCAGCTAGATGAGAGAGTCCACGATGCATGCAAAATGCCATATCATATGCAAGGCATGTGAACTATTTTATAGAATGCCTAAAAAAAAATTTACACTGAGGCATTGGTAGAAATTTCTACCTTCATTGGTCGAATTTTCTACCAATGCCTGGGTGTTTTCTACCTTCATTGGTCAAAATTTCTACCTTCACTAGTCAAAATTTTCTACCTTCGTTGGTCAAAATTTCTACCTTCATAGGTCAAAATTTTCTACCTTCATTGGTCGAAATTTCTACCTTCATTGGTCAAAATTTTCTACCTTCATTGGTTGAAATTTCTACCTTCGTTGGTCGAAATTTCTACCTTCTCGGGCAAAATTTTCTACCTTCGTTGGTCAAAATTTCTACCTTAATTGGTCAAAATTTCTACCTTCACCGATTAAAAAATTCTACCTTTATTGGTCAAAATTTTCCTCCTCCATTGGTCAAAATTTCTACCTTTATTGGTCGAAAGTTTCTACCTTCATTGGTCAAAATTTCAACCACTCCCTGGTAGAGCTCACACTATGGCTCTGGAAGGTTTTTGACCAATAGGTTGGTCAAAATTTTGACCAACAAGTTCGTTGGTCAAAATTTTGAGCAAGAAATTTTTGACTAATGGATTGGTCAAATTTGGTCAAACTTGGTCAAAAAATGCGTCAAAATTTCAACCAATAAAGGTCAAAAAATGGGCCCAAATGTACTGGTGTTATCTATCATAGTTTTTTTTAAGTTGCTTCCCACCTCCAACTTCAAGACCTCATGAAGATAGATCTTTTCCATCCTATCCAAATAGAAAAGAAAATAAGATCTCAAAGTTGTCCTTAGGATTCCCTTAAATTTATTTTTACTTTTTTCCAATTTAGCTTTTTGAAGCTCGTGTACTAATGGATACAATGACATTGTAGAAGGGGAATTTTATTCTAAATATAAGTGAGATAAAATTTCAACTTAAGAAAAATACAATTTTTAAAGATTAGATCTCCCTCAGGATTCTTTTTAATAGAGATGATCAATACATTAAACCAAAAAGTGGGAGCTCACTCAAAACATCTACAAAATATGAGTAGGTCAACATAGTGACCAAGGAAGACCTTTCAATTTGATTATTTATGGAAATGTTGTTTTCTTAAAGAGAAAAAATCTATTATTTTATTAACTCACTTAAAAGATATTATTACATGGTGCTATATAGTTTTGAATAAATTCAAGAATAGTTAGATACAACATTGTGTCCCACTTAAGCCTCATACAAGCCCATTTAGGAAAATTCAAGGAATATAAAATCCAAGATTTTTTAGGTTTTTTTTAAAGAAATTTATAAAATTCTCATAGAAAGAATTAGATATATTGAATTCATCAATCCTCATGAATTGATAATATTGTTCATGTTAGAATGAAGAATGGTTAAATAAGAACTTATGTATATTTTCACGACTTGAATTAGACATCATTGAAAGATAATTATAATTTTCAGTGATGGATCACATTCTTCAAATTATTTATAGATAAAATATTGTATCAATGATAGATGGTTTTATAGATATAATCAAATGGAACTTGCATAAAACGATCAACATAAAATTGATTTCACCACCACCATTAGTTTTTTTCCTATAATAAAGGTCATTTTGTAATTACAAATGGAGGAGCTAATTTCTAGAGAGAAATAGACTTCACATTTAATTGTTAGAATATTCATAATAACTTAGAGTGGGGCGAATTAGTCATCCTTGGGTCCAGATGTACCAATTAAAATTTTAACAACTTCAAAAAACTTATTTAAACTTATAAAATCACTCAACCAATATAGCAACTAATCAAAAACTTAACATATTCATTTATCACTAGCACTTTGGTCAGTATATCATGACTAACATAAATAAACAACAATAAATAACATGCATCACAAAATAACATTCACACATATATATGACACTAAGATTTAATGTGGAAACCCAATTTGGGAAAACTAACAAGCAACATGTTACTGATTTTCATTATTTTGAAGTGAGCTCGGTTAAGAGCAAACCTTGTTAACTGTTACAAAACAAATTGTTAGGTATGACCTACTTAGAGTATTTAATCACCCTTTTAGGAGTGGCCTAGTTAGAGGATTTTGTATCATTCCATTAGAATGTCACCTTGATTAAAGGATTTTATTGCTACAATGGTTAGAAAGTAACTTCTAGGTTTGATCTTTTATGATACAACTCACTTTTCAATTTTAGATCTCTATTCAATTCAATTGTTGGTTCATTGAATAGACTTTATTATACTCTCCATCTTTGATCTTATTAACAACCCTTCAAGTAATCACACTTCACCAATCTTCTGATTTTTCCTCTACTACTCTGTTCTTCATAGGTTCTCCAAAAAAATTCTAATCTACAGTGAGACAATCTTAACAAATATCCCTTATGCCTCCTTAAATAGGTAGCTTTGATCTTTTTTCTCTTAAAGATCATTGCATATCTTAGGGTTTGATTTGATTCATTAAATCTATCAATTATTTTGTCCTTCTTCTCCTTTCTATAAATTTCTCTTTGAATCCTTTCCTTTTATCACTTAATAAACTCAATTTATACATTAAATACTACATTTCATCAATCCTTATCTTCCACACATTTTGAGCAATCCAAACATGATTCTTCACAAACTATCAGAATGCTAACACTCGGTCATCACTATGTTCTTCTTCTTGGTCATCACTAGGTAGCTCAGTTTCTACTATTCTATATTTCTCAGCTTACACTAGCTTACTTGATCTTTACTATGCCCAGTTGCTACTATATTTTCTTTCTTCATCTTTCTCGGTCATAACTAACACATGACTAATCCTATTTTCTTGACTATCTCTTAAGTTCCTTAATCTTCTGCTTCATTGACCACAGTTTACTAGGTCAAGCTTATTTTTTCCTTGCCTCTTATATACTTCATACAATGATCAAACAACACATTATCTTTTTAAATATTAACTGATCAAGTTCTCATTGTTATTCCAACTTACTTATTCATCTTTACCTAATAGCTTCACTAGTTTATCTAGTTATCTCTATTTTCAAATCCTCTTCATCAATCAACTAATATGGAACTCTACACTATTAGTAAATGTCTCACCAGTAAGGTTTGACATCAATGACAACATAACACTTTTTCCAATTTTAGTATCCACCAATCTCCCTCTTTGGCATTGATGGAAACACACCTAGTTACCATACAATGCAAAAGACCTTCGCATAATTTGTCATTGATATCTCCCTCTATAGTCTATATTGATCTCTATTAGTATCTTTAGTTTCATTTTGATTGTCATATTTACAGTCTCTTACATATCTCCCTCTATGACACCAATTGTGTTACCAATTGTATCAAGCCTCCCTCTTTGATATCTCTTCTTGTAATTCAACTTCTCCCCATTTCACTAGATGGATGACCTAACTTCCATACATATTCTCCCTCTGATATGGTAACTCAATAACATTCTCTCCCTCTTTGAAAATAATGCCAAAGACATCATCCACTATGTAAAAAACATACTCTCTATGTCATTGTTTGATTGATATTACAATAATCACTCCATTTTTATCGATAACTTGTAGCTTCATATACTCATACCTCCATCCATCTCTTCACAACTTTACGAAGCTCCTAAAGTGTGACCTCCTACATCGATGTAGACAATATTCTAATCATAACATTTGATGCAATGTTGCATCTCTCCTCATCTTTCTCTAGATAGGGGAATGGCCCTTAACTTACCTCTTATCTATACTAAAATGCATCCTTAGGTAATGCCTTTGTTAATATATTATCTATTTGCTCCTTTTTGTTCACATATTCTAGTCTCACTTCTTTGTCATGTATTAACTCTCTCAAGTAATGATTGCAATGTTCTTGGTCTTTGTATGCATTACAATATTCTTAGATATGTTTATAGAACTTGTGTTATCACAATATATCACAATAACTTTAGTAATGTCTTCCTTTATACCTTTCAACAATTTCTTGACCCATACAATGTTTGTACAATTAACTATTGTGACAACATACTTAGCCTCTTTTGTGGATTGAGAAATATAGTTTTGCTTCTTTCTTGTCCATGAAATCGATTTATTTCCTAGAAAGAAAGCTCCTCTACTTGTACTCTTTCTATCAACAATGTGTCCAACCCAATCAACATCTATGTAAACTCTTAGCTCAAACTTTTCATTCTTTTTGTACCATAACCCATAGTCTTCTATTCCTTTTAGATATATCAGTAAGTTTTTCACAACCATCATGCGATTCTACTTATGATTAGTAGAAAATATTACAATAGTACCAACAACTAATGCAATGTTAGGCATGAACTATTAACAACATATTGCAATTTTACAATCATTGACCTGTATAATTTTTTATTTACTTCAATAGGAATCATCATTCTTTGAAACTTTGTGATGAGTAACCATAGGTGTTCTAACTAGCCTTGAATCTTCCACTCTAAAAGAATTAAATATCTCATTGATATACTTTGATTATGTAATGTAAATACCTCTCTTCATCTAATAAACTTGCAAACTAAGAAATAATTTAATCCCTCCAAATATTGACATCTCAAATTCTTTCTTTGCCTCTTTAGAAAATAATTTTCGCAACAAATCATGTCCTTCAAATATGATATCATCAACAAAAATGTCACCTAGTAGTATCTTACTTTTAGATTCACTTTTCAAGTACAAATTGTAGTTAGATTGCAAAACAATTTTTTCACCAAATAAGTGTGTAAAATTTCATACCATTCTCTACGGGCTTATTTCAGTTCATATAATTCTTTGTGCAGTCTACATACCATGTTCATCTTGTTAGGGTAAAAAAACTCTTTAGGTTGATCAATGTAGACTACTTCTTCCAAAATTCCATTCAAAAATACATATTTCACATCCATTTAATAAAATTTGAATCCTTTGTAAGTAGTATATGCAAGAAAAGTTCTTACTCCTTCCAAGATTTCAACTAGGGAAAATATCTCTCCATAGTCAACTCCTTCCTCTTGTGCATATCCCTTATAAATCAGTCTTTCTCTATTCCTTATGACTTAACCTTTCTTAATCTGCTTGCTTTTGGATACCCACTTTGTTCCAATAACATTCTTGTCCTTTGGTCTTGGTAACAATGTCCATGTATTTTTCTTCTCTATTTGATCAATTTCCTCATTCATTGCTTTAATATAATCTTCATTCTTTGGAGAAATTTTAACTATTCTAGGCTCAAACTCACATAGTAAACATATATCCTTTTTCAACTTTTTTCTTGTCATGACTCTTGAATCTTTGTCTCCAATGATTTGGTCTAGTGTATAGTCTATTCTTACATATTTTGCTAAGACGTGTTCAAGTCTTCTTTGGGTAAAAGTACAGAGTTGTGTCACCTTTCAAGCTAACTTACCAAAATGACTGAATTTGAGTATTTCTATCTAAAAATCAATTTCATTCAAGCATATGATCTAGATAAATTAATTTTAGCTAAGTTATATATGATCTCACACTTTTCGAATTGGAAATGTCTATTAAATACATGTTTTATACTAATTTGTATCCAATTACTAAAGAAATAAAATTATTTCAAAAAATTGATGTTGCAATAACTCTTACTAATTTTTTATGATTTTTTTAATAAAATGTAAACACCATTTTATAGAGATCAAAGTCAAGAATATTCTCATATAGAGTTTATAGTGTGTTAATTAGATATAGTATATTGTAATTCAAAAATTCTACAAGCATGTATTTTAACACTTGAAAAGATGTTGAAATTGAGGAGAAAAATATTAAATGATATCAAAAGAATTTAAAAATTATATAGCATTGTACAGGAGAGAGTCCTCTTCTAGACTGTATATTTTTTCTTCTACTTAGAATAGATTTTTTTTGAAAAATGTAGTGGGAGATGAAAACTATTGATTTTGGGTGAGATGAAATTTGAATCATTATAAAAAAGAAAATATAGGTCTAAAGATTTTTATTATTATTTATTATTGTTCTAGTTATATATGTTATCTATAACATAGTCTGAGATCAATGTGAAATATGTTTATTTCCATATAGTTTTGTGGTGGGAACTAGACTCCTAAATTTCAACATTTTTCAAAAACTAAAAAATTACTTGTAAAAAATAGGAAAATATATTATTTCTTATTCAAAAAAATTATTAAAAATTGTAATCCTAAACTTCAACCATTTCTACAAATTTTATTAGTGTAATTCATTTTTAAATTCTAAATAATAATACCAGTTTTATGTCATTGAAGGTGAACAATTATACTTTTTTTAGCCTTTTCCTTTGCAAAAGGGTGACACAGGTTTGTGCTTTTACCCCTCTATTATTGTGGAAATTTACTTGGTTATCTTCTTCAAGTATCTCTAGTTGCAACTTGGCATTACATGTCTAGTCTTCAATTTCCTCTCTCTAACATTTGACTTCCTCTTCGTGCGACACGACTCCTACAACTTGATGCTCGTTAACATGTTGATGTTTGACAAAGATATTCTATTGAACCTTGATAGTGCCTAGATGTTGATGCTCGGTAGCCTCTTTCTCTAGTTCAGGTAATGTACTAGGTTCTCCTTCACATATGTAGACAAAGTTTATATAATCTTCAAGTTCTTTCTTGCATTCCTCTTAATTATTTTATGCAAATTCATCAACTCTAACAATTGCACTTTCCACAATTTTGTTAGTGTTAGAATTCAAACACTTATATGCCTTTCTTTTAGTGGAATATCCTAGGACTATACCTTCATCACCCTTTCCTTCAATTTTTCCTTTCCTTTCATCTTTCAATATGTAACACTTGATTCAAAAGACTTTGAAATTATTGACATTAGGCACATAGCCATACCAGAGTTCAAAAGGGGGTTTTCTTGAACCTTTCTTAACTTGAACTCAATTCAATGTATAAATAACAGTACTTACTCCTTCTCTCCAATACATTTGTGAAACATTATTTTCCATCATCAATGTCCTTACACAATGCATTAATGATCTATTCCATATTTTAGCTATCCCATTTGGTGGTAGAGTCCTTGGTGCACTCTTGTGTCTCTTGATTCCTTTGTCATTGCAGATTATATTAACTCATCTGATAGGAATTCACCTACTCTATCTTATCTCAAGAACTTCAATCTCTTACCTATTTCCTTTTCAACTCTAGCCAAATCTCACTTAAATATTTGAAATGCATTAGACTTTTCTTTAAGATACATTGCATTCATCATTCTAGAGAAATAATCAACAAATAGAATAAAGTACTTGACATCATAAAAAATATTTTCACTCCAATAGGACCACATAAATCAATAGGAACCAACTCCAAAATATCATCATAACAATAGTTGTTTCTCTTGAAACTAGATGTTGTCATTTTTCTCATTTGACATTGTTTACATGTCATTTTATCAAGTTTGCTCGATCTTGCTAATCCTCTTACTCTTTTCATCTTACTAATGCTTACCAAATTATCAAAGTTCACATGACATAGCCTTTTATTCCATAAACAAACATCTTCAAATTATTTTTTGTTCTCTCTCCACTTCTAATTAGTTAACCAATAGCATCATAAATCTATGCCTTCCCATTTTGGAATTCAACTTGGCAACCTAAATTATTCAACCATGCCATACTCAACAAGTTATATTTTAAGCCATCACCCCTATATGCATTGTCACATCTGATCTTATGAATCAATATTATTGATAGTTTACCTTTCACATAACATGGTGTATCATTTCCAAACTTAACACTACTCTCATTATAATGGTCTAACTTTTCAAACTTACTTGTGTTAGAATCTAAGATGTGATAAACCACTATCAATTATCCATCTGTCACTCTTATTCACATGTGAAATCAAAGTAGTTTTCTCATCTTCATCAAATTCATCTTTGATTTCAACATAAACAACTTATTCATAATTTTCATAAGTATCACTATTAGAACCATCTTCTTCATAAATGTAACATGATTTCTTACATTTGCCTTTGTAGCCTTTGTTACCTTGTCTATCTCTATTGTCTCTTCTTCCTGAATACATTTTGTCTTTCATTTCTTCTTTCTCATCTCTATTAGCACATATTGCAACAGTATGCCCAACTTTTTTACATGTAAAATAGATAATAGGTAGTTTAAGTTTGTATTTATCTTTTTCCCTTATTAGCCACCTTGCCAATAATGCTTCAAGATCATCAAGATCATCATCTGATTCAATATTACCATCCACATGTTTTTTTCTTTCTTTCTTTTAGATCCACCAAGGGTTAGTTAAGACTTGAAAGAAAATTCAATAGTAGAAGGTGTATAGTTATCAAAACTTGATAATTCAAATATAGTGAGTCTACCAATGAGACTATCCAAGGTCAGATCATTACTAGGTGTACATATCAATTCTTGAATTACAGATACTCTAATTGCATAGACAAGAAGTAAAGTCCTCAATACCTTTCTTATCATAGCCTTATCATATATGTCTCCTCTAGCTCCTCTAATTACTTTTATCATAACTGAGAGGGGTGAATCCATTATCCTCAAGTCTAAATAGACCATTTAAACTTTTAACAACTTCAAACAACTTATTCAAAAACATAAAATCACTTAACCAATATAGAAACTCATCAACAACTTAACTTATTCATTTGTCACTAGCTCCATGTTCAGTATATGCCAACTAACATATATAATAAATAGTAAATAACATGCATCAAAAAACAACATATACACATATATGACACTATGATTTAACATAGAAACACAATTCGGGAAAAAATGCCAAGTAACATGCTACCAATTTTTACTCTTTTAAAGTGAGCTTAGTTAAGTTCAACCTTGTTAAAGGTTATAAAACACACTATTAGGTGTGACATGGTTAGAGGATTTAATCACCCTATTAGGAGTGGGTTGGATAGAGGAATTTGGATCATTCCATTAGAATGTCACCTTGATTATAGGATTTAGAAATGATTGTTAAGTCAATCTTGATTAAAGGATTTTACTGCCACAATGGTTAGAAAGTAAGAACTAGGTTTGATCTCTCAAGATACAACTCACTTTGAAAATTTAAATCTCCATTTGAGTTAATTATATTTTCCATCTTTGACTTGGTTGGAAACCCTTTAGGAAATCACATTTCACTAATCTCCTCACTTTTCCTCTACTACTCTATTCTTCACATGTTCTCCACAAAATCACCAATCAACAACAAACCAACCTTAATAAAAATTCCTTATGCTTTCTTAAATAGGTAGTTTTTATCTTTTTCCACTTAAACATCACCATAGATCTTAGGGTTTGATCATATGCATTGAATTTGTCCATCGTTTTGTCCTTCTTCTCCTTTCTTTAAATTTCTCTTTGAATCCTTTCCTTTGATCATGTAAAAAACTCAATTTGTGCATTAAATAATCCACCTTATCAATCCTTATCATCCACGCATTTTGGTCAATCAAAAAATTCAACTATGTCAGTCTCAAAACTAAATTCTTCACAAACTATCAAAATGATGGCACTTGGTCATCACTATGCTATTTTTCTTGGCCATCACTGGGTAGCTTCCTCTCTATTGTTCTATCTTGCTTGGCTTACACTGGCTTGGTCAGTCTTGACTAAGTTGAGGCACTGCTACATTTTCTTTCTTCATCCTTCTTAGTCATAACTAACACTTTTCTAATACTATTTTATTAGCTATCTCTTAAATTCCTTAATCTTCTACTTCATTGACCAGAGTTTACTAGGTCACGCTTGTATTTTTCTCACCTCTTCTATATTTCATACAATGGTCAAATGACACATTATCTTATGAAAGACTAACTAATCAAGTTCCCATTGTAATCCCAACATACTTACTCCTCTTTACTTAGCAAATTCACTAGTTCATCTAGTTATCTCTCTTTTCAAATCCTCTTCATCAATAAACTAATATGACATTCTACGATTACAAAATGTCTTACTTCTAAGGTTTGGCATCAATGACTACATAACAATTGTTCCAATTGTAGTTTTCAACAATGATGAATTGAAGAATAAAATTATTGTAGATTATCTAGATATTTTGAAAGTTTTCTCCAAAGAAAAAAGTAACCATGAATGTGATCTAGAAGTAGCATTGAAAAGATGTAGCGAAAATGGAATTTCCTTAAACCCTAAGAAATTAATTTTATAGTAATTATTATAAAATTGTTAGGCCATATTATCTCTGATGATAGGTGTACCATCTTAAAAAGTGTATACTTTCTTTTTAGGACCTTTTAGCCCTCCTTAGTATGGTTTTGTATATTAGGACCTCCTATTACATTTAATTTCTTAAATTAAGCTTTTTTTTCTTCTTTCAATAATTCTCAAAACTTTAAGTTGTCATTATTTTCTATGTATGGACTCTCATTTATTTCTCTAGTCACAAAAATCATGATTAAAATGCATTTGTGACCATTTTTTAAAAATATATCATCATATTTCTGTTGACATCCTAATATTTCTTTGACACAAGGCTTACACTTAAAGGTTTGTACCTCTAGGTATGGGTCAAGGTTGTCCCCTACCCAAAGTTCAATTTTTATTGGTTCCTAAGTTCGGTTCAATATATTATCATTTTCACTTGGATTTGAATCTTTCCATTATTGTTCATTTTCTACTATGTGGCTTTGGATGGTGGCTAGGTCATGTCCATTGAAGGTACACCTGAACTTGCACTATTGTCATCAGACCTATCATAGCATATTTTGATCTTGTGAAGATTTTGTAGCATATTGTTTGACTATGGAACCATAGATCTCTTTATTTTAAGGCAATTGATCAATTTTTGGGTCATGATTGTGGTGGACTCATAGATAGATCCTTTTGGATATCAATTCAATGTGAAGAGACAAAATTTTCCTTGGGTGAATAGATCACCAAATTGAGAAAGGTTGCAAAGATGGATAACATATCATTAAGGGTGAGGCAAACAAAATCTTCCAATAAGATCACTGATGTGAGGTAGTTGCACTTTAAGATGAACCTAAACCCGAAGCATGATCAGTTTTGGGATAAATTTAATAAGAGGATGGAAGAGTTAAGTGTTGATATCTAATTGAAAAGATCATTGATTAGAAAGATTGTTGAAAGAGACTATGTGTTTCAATCATTGTTTTTTCACTGATGTCAAACCTGTAATTTGCTAGTAAGACAATTGCTTATATGTTTCAAGTACTATCACTTAGTTGATTGATGAGGAAGATTTGATTGACAAGATGTAACAAAAGTACCTAGAGGAAAGCTTGAGTTTGAATTATGTAATGAAGTACAAGGATTAGTTAAGACAGTCGTAACATAATGTATTAACGATCTACTTGAGGTTACAAAATGGCTAGCTACACTTAGAAAGTTCAAAAGAATAAGTTAAACAAAGTTCATTTGCCAAGCTTGACCAAGTGGATAGTAGGTGCCAAGAAAAGTTAGTTCAAGCTAAGCAAAAAGTCAGTTGAAGCTGAGTGAAAGAAAATTCTAGTGGATGTCAAGTCATTTTTAGTTGATGTTGAGCACCAATAAAATCTAGTCGATGCCGAAAGATTTTACAATTGATGTTCAGTGATGTAGTATGTGTCAAGCATCAGAAGATTGATAATATCGAGCTACTGCATTATGACAAAGATTGAAGATTTGCCAAATAAAAGCTGACAAGTTTGTTTTCTTGCAACTTGTGAATTACGAAGAAGATAAGATTGATGAGCTGGTGGAACAAAATCTTATGTAAACTATTTTGGAGGAAAATTCAAATGGATTCTAAGAGAAGTTTCTAGAGAAGACAAGATATGGGGTAGACACATTATATCTCACCTAATCCATCAAAAACCCTAATAGATAATGCATAATGAGCGAGAAAATGTTCTAATTTCCTGTATATAGGAATGTCTAGTCATGAAGCAAATAAGTTAGAGATTTTGGTGTGAAAACTTGAGAACAAGAAGGAGAAAGGGGTTTTGCTTGATCAAGTAACCCAAGATAAGAGTTTGTAATGGCATATTAACCAAGAAGGCTTAAGAGGACGAATGCTTGAAGGGTGAAGAAGCTGTCAGAGCTGCAAAGAATGGAAACCAAGCAGAGTTGAGGACTAAATAGATATTTATAATCTGTAAGTAAGGTTGTAAGTTGTATTAGATCAAAGCTCTACTATTACTTTCTAACAATTGTATCAGTCTAGGGTAAATACTTTGGAATAAGATTGACTTAATAATCATTGGAAAATACTTGAACAAGGTGGAATTCCAAGTGAATGGCCTATAGTCCTCTAACAAGGCTCACTTTTAATAGAGTGACTAAAATTCCTTAACCGGGTCACATTTAATAGTGTGTATTGTAAGCTTTAATAGGGTTGGCCTTTAACAAGGCATCACTTTAGAAGAGTGAAAAAGGAGTAGCATGTTACTAGTGGTTTTTCCCAAATTGGTTTTTTACATGTTAAATCATTGTGTCAAATGTGTTTATGGATGTGTTGTGTTTCATGTTTTGCATTTCTGCAAGTTGATTTGACAGTAACATATAAGTTTTTGTTGATACACAATGAATGCATGAATGGGTATGAATGTTTTATGCGTTCATTGGATTGTGAAAAGTTTTATTTGTACATCTGGGCATTGAATAACTAATTCACCCCCCTCTTAGTTATTCTAAAAGAATTCCAATAATTGGTATCAAAGTTGTTTGTGTAAGTAGATTAGTTTTAAGGTACTAGAAGCACAAAGATCAAGATGTCAAAAAGAGAAGTACCCAAGCTCAATAGAGATAACTTTTTTGCCTAGAAAAGTTTGATGAAGCTAGACCTTGGAGGACTTGGAGATCATGCACAATATTGCGTTTTAGTGGAGCATGTTGATCCAGAAGGAGACCTCACTATTGAAGACATGAAGAAAAAGAAAGAACACAATCAGGCTATGTTGGAGATTGCCCTACCCTAAGCTATGTCAAATTTGATGATATTCAAAGTCTTGATAGTGCAAAGAAGATGTGGGATGGAGGAGACAAAAATGTTCAAAGAGCCAAATTAGAGAGTCTCAAAGGTAAGTTTGATGACATGAGAATGGAAGAAGGTGAGAATATTTCTCAATATGTTGCTAGAATAAAAGAGTTTGTTAGTGCAATAAAAGGTGCTATTGGTAAAATAGATGATGATATTATACTAAGAAAATTCTTGAGGATATTATTTCCTATTTATACCATTAGAGTTTTTGTAATCCAAGAATTAAGATGTATACCAGGAAATGATCTAACCCTTGAAGATCTAGTAGGTAGACTCACTACTTTTGAGCTATCTAATTTTGACAACTAAAAACTAGAGAATATTGAATCAGCTTTCAAAGAAAAAATTTTATTGAAGGATTCTTAGGAGGTAAAGTAGAAGAAGAAGAAGAAGAAGAAAATAAAGATAAAATATGCATATAGTGACAGAAACACAGATGAGTAAGACATTAAACAACTTGAAGCATTGTTGGCAAGGAGATTTCACAGAGGAAAAGGCAAGTTCAAAAGGTAAATTACCCATCATTTGTTTCAATTGCAATGAAGTTGGTCATACTGCTGCAAGATGTACACAAAAGAAGAACTACAAAGAAGGAAACAAGCACAAAAATAGAAGAGAAGATGATGGTAGAGACTACAAAGACAAAGGCAAGAAGTCAAGCTACATTGCTTATTAACATGACTCTGATGAACATGATGATGAAGTGGTATATGTTGCAATGAAGGATGAATCTGATGAGGATGAGGCAACTGCACTAGTGATTTGTGTGAATAAGAATGATAAATGGATTATTGACTATGGATGCTCACATAACATGAATGGAGACAAAAGTAAGTTCATTACCTTAACTTGTTATGATGCAAATACTATAAGGTTTGGTAATGATGTACCATGTTTGATAAAAGGAAAAGGGTCTATCAAACTCATAGACAAGATTTCATGTGACAATGCTTACTATGTTAAAGGATAGAATTATAACTTTTTAAGTGTGTCACAATTGAATAATTTGGGATGAAAAGTTGAGTTTGAAAATAAAACCACCAAGATATATGACACAAATGGGAACTTGATTGGGAAAGGTGATCAAACTAGAAGTAATCTGTTCTATCTGGATATAGAAGATGCTACTTGTCTTGTTGCAAAATTTGATGATGTATGGCTTTGGCACAAGAGATTGTGTCATGTTAATTTTGATAATTTGATTAGTATCAATAACATGAAAAGAGTTAGAGGTTTCCCTAAGTTTAAGAAACCTAATAATATAATATGCACACGATGTCAGCTAGGCAAGATGACATAGTCACATTTTAAAAGTAAAGCTTATACCTCTAAAGAAATATTAGAAATTGCTCATACTAACTTGTGTGGACCTATTGAAGTGTAAAGCTACAAAGGAGATAAGTACATAATTCTATTTGTTGATGATTACTCTAGGATGATGATAGTCATGTTTCTATAAAAAAATCTGATGCTTTTCAAATGTTTAAGTGGTACTTGGCAAGAGTTGAAAATGAAACAAGTAAAAGTCTAAAATGTTTGAGATCAGATAGAGGAGAAGAATTCACTTCAAATGAGTTTGAGATGTTTTGTAATGACAAAGGAATCAAAAGATAGACATCTAAACCTAGGACCCCTCCACAAAATGGAATTGTTGAAAGAAGAAACAAGTCTATAATGGATTGTGCCAAAACACTTATGATAGAGAAGAATTCTGCTCTAAAATATTGGAGAGAAGTTGTAAGTACTGTTGTATATACCTTGAACCATGTCCAAGTAAAAAAAGGTACTCATTCAACACCTTTTGAACTATGCTATGGATATCCACCTAATGTGAAATACTTTAAGGTTTTTGGATGCAAATGTTATATTCTTAAAGATGTTAGGAGTGAAAAGTTTGATTAAAAAAATGAAGAAGGTATATTCCTTGGTTACTTCACAAGAAGTAAAGCTTACAAGTGTTTAAATACTAACATTAACAAAATTTTGGAAAGTGCAAATGTGAATTTTGATGAGTTTATAGAAGTACATGAGGGTGAACCTACAAAGGAACTAGAAGAATATAAATCATGTGTATACTTCTATGAAGGAATGTCTGCTAAAGAAGATGCTACAAATCAATTTGCAAGCCAATAGCAAGTCTCAATAACTACTGAGTTACAACCTGTGAATGCCAAGTTGCATTTATGAACTAAGCTGCATTTAGATGTCGAGTTGTAGAATGAAGAAAACACACATTCTAATTCTAAGATCAATATACATGAAAGAGACGTCAAAATACCTAACAAAGATGTACATAGTGACACTGAAGCTGAGAGACAAAATGTAGTTACAAAAACTAAGCCAAGATTGCCCAAATATGTCAAAAGACATCATCTTGTAGATCAAATCATTGGAGACAAAGATGCAAGGCCAATGAAAAGAAATATATTGAGAAGTGAATCATGTTTTTTAAGCATGAAGGAACCTAAGACAGTGAAAGATGCATTGGAAAATGATGACTAGTACAACGCTATGGAAGAACAAATTCAGTAGATAGAGAAGAACAAGACATGGAGTCTAGTTCCTAAGACATGGAGTTTAGTTCCTAGACTATAAGACAAGAATGTGATTGGCACCAAATGGGTATTCAAAAAAAAACTAGATGAGAATGGTGAAGTGACAAGGAACAAAGAAAGACTAGTTTGCAAAGGATATGCACAAGAAGAAGGAATTGACTATGGTGAGAAATTTTCCCCTATTGCAAGAATGGAAGGAGTGAGAATTTTGCTTGCTTATGCTGCATATAAAGGTTTCAAATTTTATCAAATGGATGTCAAGTCTAAATTTCTGAATGGCATATTAGAAGAAGAAGTCTACATAGAACAACCAAAAGGATTTGTTGATAAAAATAATAAGAACATGGTATGTAGATTGTACAAAGCCTTATATGGATTGAAACAAGCACCAAGGGCATGGTATGAGAGACTTCATACTTATCTTGTGAAGATTGGATTTGAAAGAATTGGTGATAACAACAATTTGTACATGAAGATAGATAAGGACAAAGGTATATTGTTATCTTAAATATTTGTTGATGATATCATATTTGAAGAACAAGATGCTTTGTATAAGGACTATGCAAATTGGATGAAACAAGAATTTGAAATGTCAAAGTTTGGAGAGATCAAATTCCTTGTGGGACTACAAGTATATCAAATGAAATATGGTACATATATCACTCAGTCAAAATATGTCAAAGAGATATTAAAGACATTTGGACTAGAGGACTCCAAACTAGTAAGTACACCTATGGTGATAGCACTCAAGCTATCAAAGAATGATGATTCAACCGAGGTAAATCAAACATTATACATATCAATGAATTGAAAATTACAAAATGTAGTACATAGAAAACTTGATATTGCATTAGTTGTGGGGATAGTTGCAAGATTCTTTGCTAATCCCAAAGAGAATCACTTGATCGCTATGAAAAGAATAATGAGATACTTGAAAGGAATAGAAGAGTTTGGTTTATACTATAAGAAGAATGAAAAGTTTGAACTAAAAGCCTACTCTGATGCTGATTGGGCTGGAAACATTGATGATAGAAAGAGCACTAGTGGAGAAGCATTCTTCTTAGGTAAGAGACTTGTTACATGGACTAGCAAGAAGTAGAGTTGTACTTCCCAATCTACTATTGAAGCAGAGTATGTTGCTGCAGCTATTAATTGCAAAAACATTGTATGGATCAAATAGTTACTTAAGGGAATGAAGAAAGAAATCACAGAACTAGTGACAATTTATTGTAATAATACAAGTGCTATCAATATATCAAAGAATCCTATGATGCATACAAAAACAAAGCATGCTACAATCAAGTATCATTATGTAAGGGAATTGGTTCAAGATAAAGAGGTGAAGATGGAATATATTAACACAAAGGAGATACTTATGAGTATCTAAGAGGTAAACTAGGGGTGATACCCATATCAAACAAGCTGATATTCATTTAATACAAATTGATGTAGTGGATTTTTCTTTAGGAATTGCCTAAAGTAATCATAGATCTGGAACTACAAAACAATCACAAGCAAAGTGAGAGAGGGAGAAATTGAAGAACCTTCAAAAGCCTATATCTGCATATATTAAAGATGCCAAGTGATTGAGTACACATCTTTCGCATTGTTGTCAAAGAGGGAGCATGTACATTAAATTGATCAAGTGCAAGAGGAACAATGGAGAAAGTACATCATTAGAAGCTCAAGAAAGAAAGAGGGAGAAAGCAGAAAGCAATTAGAGAAAGAATCAAAACAAAGAGGGAACTTAGAGGGAGTTATATTTTGTAACCTAATCAAAAGATGAAAGTTGCTTATAGAGGGAGAAATTGAAAGTTTCTAAAAGAGGCAGAAATTTCATTGCAAGTTTTCTTTTTTGGTATTGTCTTATTGTTTTAACCTAGTTAGTTTGATGGAACAAGATGTTCATCATTTGATCGACTTGGTTGATTAGTTTGGTTTGCCATCAATGCCAAAGAGGGAGATTGTTGATATCTAGTTGAAAAGATCATTGATTAGAAATATTGTTGAAGAATACTATGTGTTTCAATCATTCTTTTGTCACTAATGTCAAACCTTCTATTTGCTAGTAAGAAAATTGCTTACATGTTTCAAGTACTATCACTTAGTTGATTGATGAGGAAGATTTGATCAACAAGATGTAACAAAAGTACCTAGTGGAAAGGTTGAGTTATGACTATGTAATGAAGTACAAGGATCAGTTAAGACAGTGATAACATAATGTATTGATGATATACTTGAGGTTACAAAATGGTTGGCTAAACTTAGAAAGTTCAGAAGAATAAGTTAAACAAAATTCATTTACCAAGCTTGACCAAGTGGATAGTGTATATGAGCAATGTTAGTATGCTAATAGAAACCAAATTTAAATAAAGCTTCTACAAACTAAACAAAATTCATAAACTTCAAGATAGACTAAGATGAGCTCTCAATTGAGAATATGAGCCATTAATGGGCTCTCTCAATAAGAAGCTCTCTTGTTGAGTGGCTTTATCTAAATAGATAGGATGTATGCTCAAGCTTATGCTTCAAATGGAGTTGGAATTTGGGTGTGAGTCTATGGTTTTGATGTAAAATGGCTTCTTAAAATGGCATTATGACTTTATTTCATGGATTGTGTTGTTTTGAAAAGGGGAAGGATCCAATTTATAGGCAAGAGGCTTGAGGGATTGAGGGCTAAGATGCAAGGATGGGAAAAAGCTCATGGAGGGCTCAGATTGCATGAGAGGAGAGCACATGGATTGTGCTTCCCTACAACCAATCAGGGAGTGACACATGTCACAGGGTGAGAGGATGGAGGAAAGGGGAAGGATGAGTCAACAAAGGAGGCTCAAGGGATACAATCTTCATAAAGACCCTCATAATGGCTTGTAAGAGCAATAAAAGGGCTTTGGAAGAGTCATTTATGGCCTAGTGGGCTTCATAAAGTTTTATGGTTGGGATATTTTGAGGGAGATGAGAGGAATTTCGACTTGGGATTGATTAGGAAGGTTTTAAGCTTGCTTAGGCTTGTGCAAATGATTAGAGGATGGGTTAGGATGGTTTAGGATTAGCTTAGGGATAGGCAAGTGGATGACATTTAATGAGGGTGGGTGAAGGGGGAGATATTTGTTAACTTTGGCTTGGGTTAGTAAGTCTTAACCCATGTTTTGAGAATGTGACAAGGTTAGGAGAGGATTAGGATTAGGTTTAAAGACATCTTCTAGAAGAGTCTAGACTTTGGATGAGGATAAAGACTTTCTAGAATAGTCTAGAATTTCCTAGGATGAGGATGAAGACTTTCTAGAAGAGTCTAGAACTTCTTAGGATGAGGATAAATTAGATTTTTAGGAAATAAATAAAGTTTTATTTATTTCAAGGGTTTGGGTTGAGGAGATATTTATTAAAACTTTTTTAATAAACATGAGGATTAATATTTAATCTTAATTAAATATTTTGAGCTAGGATTAGGGGTAGGAAATGATGGGATTAGCCTTTAATCAAAATTAAAGAAGGATTAGAAGATTTTGGAAGAGGTTAGTGGTCTTAAGGAAATTGGCCAAGTTTTGGGCAAAAAATAATTTTTTTATTTATTTTGGGTTTTTTGGTCAATTTATTAATTAAATAATTAATAAATATGGAAATAATGTTTAAATAAGATTTAAACATTTTTGGGAGGGATTCCTTAATTAAATATTTTTAATTAAGATAAAAGGATTTAATGGCATAAAAATAAATAAATAAATAAATAAATAAATTAATTAATAAATGATGATGTCATCAGGAATTTTTCAGAAAATAAAAATACTATATTTTCTAAAGGTTTTTAGGTGTCTACAGATAGTAGGTGCCAAGAAAAGTTAGTTCAAGCTGAGCAAAAAGTCAATTGAAGGTGAGTGAAAGCAAATTCTAGTGGATGCCAAGAAAGATAGTAGATGCTGAGTAAGTTTTAGTTAATGTTAAGCACTAGTAAAATCTGCTTGATGCGAAGTGATTTTATAGTTGATGTTGAGTGATGCAGTATGTGTTGACATCATAAGATTGATAATGCCAAGTTGTTGCATTATGAAAAAGATTGAAGATTCACCAAATAAAAGCTGACAAGTTTGTTTTCTTGGAACTTGTGAATCAGGAGGAAGATAAGATTGATGAGCTAGTGGCACAAAATCTTATGTAAACCCTTTTGGAGGTGAATTCAAATGGTTTCTAAGAGAATTTTCAAGAGAAGACAAGATATGGGGTAGATACATTATATCTTACCTAATCCATCAAAAACCCTAATTTAGACGATGGATAATGAGCAAAAAAATGTTCTAATTTCCTATATATAGGAATGCCTAGTCATGAAGAAAAGAAGTTAGAGAGTTTGGTGCAAAAAATTGAGAAGGATAAGGAGAAAGGGGTTTTGCTTCATCAAGTGACCCAAGAGAAGAGTTCACAATGGCATATTAAGAAAGAAGGCTTAAGTGGATGAATGCTTGAAGGGTGAAAAAGTTGTTAGAGCTGCAAAGAATGGAAGCCAAGTAGATTTGAGGACTGAACAAAGATTTGTAATCTGCAAGTAAGGTTGTAAGTTGTATTAGATCGAATCTCTACTGTTACTTTCTAACAATTGTATTAGTCTAGGGTAAATCCTTTTGAGTAAGGTTGACTTAATAGTCATTGGAAAATCCTTTAATAGGATGGCATTCCAAGTGAATGGGCTAAAATCCTCTAAAAGGATCACTTTTAACAAGGTGACTAAAATCCCTTAACTAGGTCAAATTTGACAGTGTGTATTCTAACCTTTAATAGGGTTGGCCTTTAACAGGGCATCACTTCAGAAGAGTGAAAAAGGAGTAGCATGTTATTGGTGGTTTTTTCCAAATTGGGTTTCCATGTTAAATCATTGTGTCAAATGTGTTGATGGATGTGTTGTGTTTCATGTTTTACATTTCTACGAGTTGATTTGATAGTAGCATATAAATTTTAGTTGATACACAATGAATGCATGAATGGGTATGAATGTTTTATGGGTTCACTGAATTGTGAAAAAGTTTTATTTGTACATCTGGGCCTTGAATAAATCATTCACCACCCACGTCCCCCACCCCCCCCCCCCGCCCAACCCTCAATTATTCTAAACAAATTCCAACATTAAGTCAGTCTTGGCATCTACCAATTAGGACAAAAAAAATTTGGTTCATTATTAAGATTGTTTAAGGAAGAAGACTATTTGTAGATAAAGAAGAGTTAGAAGTTGCATAACTTCTTGATGACTTCACCAAAGACAATGAAGTATCTTTCGGTTCTCATGAGCATATGGACATATCTAACATGAAAATTGCAGAGTATCTTATTATGGACAATGAGGTTGCTGATTATGAGATTTTTATTTGTCTTTATGAGGATTTACATGTGGTTTCTAATTTGGTTGTGGATTTACATGTTGTTGCTAAAGAGAACTTACATGTTTCTACTAATGAAGATTCAAGGATTTACATACCATGGATGTGGATTTACATGTCTCTGATTTGGTTTTGGATTTTAATGATGCTAGTGACATGATTTTTATATGTCAACATGTGACTACTATAATGTTGCATAGGTATTTATGTTATTGATTAGTTTGTTTCTACAAGTGAACCTATCAATTGGCCAACTGAGATACATTAAAAAAAATTAGTTTTGATGGATGAAGAAAAGATTGTGGATATGTTGATTAATTTTTTTTTCTTTAAGGAATCAAAATCTTTAGTGAAGATAAATTTGGATCAGATATTTCTTTTGGCATCAAAGTGTGGGAGGTGCTTTTCTTTTTGGCTCAAGAATCTGATGGAGGAGCATCAAGCATGGTTTTGAGTGAAACCTATATCAACGAGCTTAGGGTTATGTTTGGGCCACATCCATCGACTATTTCCTATGTTTGCATAACTATTAACTTGCCTACATTTGAGTTTGTCATGAAAAATGCTCCCCTTAATACCAAAAACACATAATAGAAGCAAAGAAATAACAATAATTTATGAGAACAAAATATGGGCTTCTTATTATCACTACAAATGTAGAATTACAGAATTTTGAAATACAATATCCAAACCCACATGGGCACCTTCCTTCCATTAATTTTCAATATAGAGTTGTGAACTATCACCTAGAGCTATCCTAGACAATGTAGATGCATTCCTTAAATAGACATTTTTACACCACCCGGGAAGTTTCTAGACATCAAACCCTAACCCTTGAGTTTGACTAACTCTAAAATTACATATAGAATTGGCCTAATACATCTTTGACACTTATTTTGGAATTTTTGGCCAGCCCAACTTTGGAAGGTCATAACTTCTAAACCATTGCAATTATTGTCTATTATAACCACTTTTTAAAATCCTCAGCTTCTAATCTATAGGGCATCACTTGTGCAAGCTCCAGTTGACCTCATTTACGTATTCAGTGGTGAGCTCAAAGTTTTAATGCCAAAATTACACACCAAAAATTAGCAATAAATCCATGAATACTCATGATATGACACTAAGCCTCAACTGGTAGGCTAATATATCCAAGATAAACATTCACCTCTAAAATTAGGACATTTCAAGCTTGTATGACTAACTTCCTAAGTAGTGAGCCTCCATAAATAACAACTTTGCAATGAGACAACCCTTATTCAATAAACCAAAAGGAAATATATTTGGGTGATGCAAGATTTATTGTATACCCAAGATTCTCTTACATCAGACACTCGAGGTAATTTTTGAAGTGACCTCATCATGTCTCAAGTGTTCAGAGGAAAATGTAGGTGGTTAACCTCCCCCCTTGCTAGCCATGATGAATCTTCTACTCCATTTGACCAGGTATTATTCATAATAAAAAAAATTCCTTGTAGATTTTCCAACACAATTGTCCAATGTCTCCTCTATCTGCTTGTAGCCAAACTAGATACTAGACTACCCCGCTACACTTTTGCAACTTCATCTCCATCACTTCCTTCATTGGAAACTCCACAAATGGTGAAAAATTCAATTCAGTAGAAAACTCAACTTCATATGCATTTCTAGAATCATGCCTCTTTACTATCTTGCACAATCCAAACTTCTTCATTTTCAGCTTATTATAAGTATCCACTAGAAAAAAAACTCCTTTCACAAATAAAGCGTGACTTCATCTCCAATCTAAAATTCATTAGTCCTTTTCACATCCACCTTGTATTTATACTATGTATTCATCTTAATAATATGCTTCCTCACCTCCTCATGTGTATTCTTCAAATGTTCAACAAATTCTTCTTCTTCGGCACTACTTATTTCTCCTTTATCTAATTACCTCAATTTAGAAGCATTTCCTTGGATTGTTCCCATATACAATCTAGAATAGTGGTTTACTAATAATCCTATTGACATAATTATTGTGTGTAAATTTTGCATGTGGTAAAATCAGATCCTAACCCTTTGATTTATCTCCAACCAAGCACCTAAGCAAATTACTGAAACTTTAGCTCACAACTTCTATTTTTCCAATAGTTTGTGGATGATGTGATGAATTAAACTTCAAATTTTTCTTCAATTTCTTCCATATTGTATGCTAGAAATACCCAACAAACTTGATCTCTTGATTTGAAGCTATATTCTTTGGAAAATCATGTATTCTCACTACTTCTCTAAAAAACAACTCTACTACATGAACAACATCACTAGTCTTGTTGCAAGGAATGAAATGTGCCATCCTAGAAAATTTTCCAACCAGCACAAATATCAAATCATGCACTCATTGTGTCTTTGGTAAACCAAGAAAAAAATCCATGTTGGCATCCTCCCACGACTTCTATGGTATAGGGAATGGCTAATACAATCTAGTATTCTGCTTTGTTCCTTTTTCCATTTGATATACTCTGCAACTATGTACAAAATCCTTCACATCCTACTACAACTATGGCCAATAATAATTCTCAACATCCAAAGAAATGGTCTTATCTCTACCAAAGTGTCCAGCCAAGCCTCTACTATATGAGACTCTCTCTTATAGAACTTCTAGGAATGCATAATTGGCATCCTTTGAACAACATACCATAATGGATTATGAAATCCTACCACTTTTTCCTATTAAGCTTGCCAAGCTTCACTAAACTTAGGACCCTTTAGATATAAATTCTTGAGTTCCTTAAATCCAACCACCTCAATCTACATCTTTGTCACCAAAAATTTTCTTCTACTAATAGCATCGACAACTCTGTTAGACTTTTCACTCGTGTGCTTCCAAAAAAATGTATAACTCTACAAAAACTCAACCCACTTCAAATGCCTTTAGTCCAATGTTCCTTGACTATTCATATATTTCAAAGCCTGATGACCAATATACAAAACAAACTCCTTAGAAAGAAGATAGTGTCTCCACTTCTTTAATGCCTGAACTATAGCATAAAATTCTTGATTATAAATATAATATTTTATTTTTGCATGATTCAACTTCTCACTAAAATAAGCAACAGGTCTACCTTCTTGGCTCAAAAAAAATCCTATTGCAGTATCACTAGCATCACAATCTACTTGAAAAACCTTGCTAAAATATGGAAGTGCTAAAACAAGTTGCTCTATAACTTTCTATTTCAACAGATTAAAAATATTATTTGCTCCTACAATCCACTTAAATTCTTTCCTATCCCCTCTCATTGTTTCAATCAAAGATCCACAAATATTGCTAAAACCTCTGATAAACTTTCTATAAAAACTAGCAGGTCTATGGAAAGATCTTACCTTAGTCACACTCTTTTGAGTAGGCCATTTGAGGATAGCCTTCACTTTCTTAGGGTCCATTTTCAAACTTCTCCCAATACTAAAAATCCTAAGTAAATGAATTCCTTCTTAAAAAACTACACTTCATTAGATTTATTATCATATTTTCTTCCCTCAACTTATCAAACACCTTATAAATATGCATTAAATGCTCCTCCAATGTCTTGCTAAAGATCAAAATATCATCTAGGTAAACAATGACAAAATTACCCAGAATCTCATTTAGTACTTCATTCATGAGTCCCATGAAAGTGCTTGTTCGTACATTGGTTAACCTAAAAGGCATGACTAACCACTTGTACAATCCTTCCCTTATCTTGAGAAAAATCTTCCACTCATCTCCTTCTCTGATGTGAATTTGATGGTATCCACTCTTTAGAGCTATCTTTGTGAAATACACATCTCTACCCAAACAACCCATAATATCATCCATCATTGGCAATGGGAATCTATACTTTATTGTGATCTTGTTGATAGCTCATGAATATGTGCACATTATCCATTCTTCATTCTTCTTTGGTAATAATACTACTGGTATAACACATACACTTGGATTGTCTCAAATCAACCCCTTCTACAACAACTCATGAACTTGTCTATTCAACTCTTCAATTTGTGGTGGTCGCATTCTATACACTGCCTGGTTTGGAAAAATGGCCCCTAGAATCAAATCCATTTGGTGATTGATCCTCCTCATTGGGGGTAGTCCCTTAGGTACATTATCTAACACAATATCAAGAAAAATCTCCCAAAAAATCTACAACTTCTATAGGTACATCCTCTTCTTCATCGTTACCATCTTTTTGGATTATAGAAAAACACATATACTCATGCTTCATGCCTTGGAGAAACTCATTTCCATCAACAAAACATATTCTAGCAGCACTACATACCTTTTCTTATTTTTGCTTCAATGACTTTGACTTATGTTTCACTCCACCCTTTGTCACAGTGGAGGTATTTTTTTGCCTATCATGTACAATATGCTTGTCAAACTACCATGGCCTTCCCATCAACATATAACATATGTCCATAGGTATGATATCAAAAAGTACCTCATCATAGTAGCTTCCAATCTTGAACTTCACTATCCACTGCTCATTGACCATGACCTTATCATCATCTTGCACCCAAGAAACATGGTATGGATGTGGGTGTTTCTGCCTCTTGAAATTTAACTTTGTGACAATCTTTTCTTATATGAGATTGGTAGTGTTTTCTCCATCAATGATCACATCACAATACTTATCCTCACATTTACACCTTGTGCAAAAAAAACTCCTCCTTTGATCAAGTTCATTTAAACCACTTAACAAATCTCTCCTATTAACTAGGACTTCTCCTCTTTCAACATTTTCAAAATGGGATGATTTGGAATCTTCATCAACATGTGCAACTTTGGCCTAGCCTTTTATTCTGCAATCTATCGTTCCTTGGCACTAGGAACTTTCAACTTCTCTATGCCCTTCTTCTCCATAGTGAAAATATTTTCCATGAAAAAATCCTCTTCTAGCTCTTTGCTCTCTTCCTCTTCCTTACTGATCTTTGTTGTTCTAATAATGGAAACAATTGGAATTGTTTCCCCTCTAGTTTTGAGTGCTTCTTCTCACCTCATCTTTGTTCTTTTCATCATCATTTTGGCCTCCATAAGATCGTCCACCAAATCTTTCATCATGATCTCTTCCACTATTCTTGTTATCCAACTTTTTGCTTAGCTTCTCCTCAACTCTTAGGGAGAATTTATATGCCTCCTCAATATTGGTCATTCAAACTAGACTTAGCTCCTCTTGAATTCTTGGCCTTAACACATTAAGATAATAGAGAACTTTCTCCTTAAATTATCTTTCACATGGTTGGTTCTAATGAGAACTTGGTATCTAACTCTTCAGTATACTCTTGAACTGATCTTCTTGCTTGCTTAAATTCTTATATTTTCTTTAGGAGATCAAGCTCATAATCTATGTTGCTTCAATTTAGCTATCATCTGGTCTCATCTGGTGATTTTTTCCTTTCCTCTTCTATTTTTCTCCGATTGAATCTCCTGCCACAAAATCTTTGCATATCCCTTAAGTTTTTCCCTTGCAAACTTGACCCTACTAGGATCCCCAATATCTTCATACTCAAAGTAATTCTCTAATTCACTAATCCAAACAATGAACCCCGCTGGGTTAAGATTTCTTGAAAATGTGGGAACCTCAAACCTAGGTCTTTTTCTTGTCTTGGAGATGGGCTTAAAAATTATTTCTTCTTCTAGGTTTATAATGGCCTCTACTTCATCATTTTCTTCTTCTTTGTCTTCATCCTCACTTTCATCTCTTACGACATTATTTATTCCTTTGTTCATTTTTTCTTTCAATTCTTGCATCTATATTTGGAGGGCTCTAAAATTTTCAAGTGTAATACCTACAAATCTTCCATCACACTCTCTTCATGGAGGCATTTTTTGTGATTCTACCGAAACCCTTGTGCAAACTACCTCATTGCCGACAATCTGTCTACACACTCAAATCAAACCATAGTCCTGTGTAATTGTATCATAGTCAGTGATTTTTTTACACATTCAAAAACTCCTTCTTGTATACCACTTGATAAAGGGTGCTCCCCTTAATACTAGAAACACATAATAGAAACAAAGAAATAACAAAAAATTAAGAGAATAAAATATGGGCTTCTTATTATTGCCGCAAATGCAATATTACAAAAAATTTTAATACAATATGCAAACCCACCTGGTTGTCTTCCTTACAATAAGTTGCAACAGACAACTATAATCTATCACCCAGAGTTGTCTTAGACAATGTATGGGCATTCCTTAATTAACACTTCTAGACATCAAATTGTAATCCTTGAGACTGACTAACTCTAAAATTACATATAGAGTTGGCTCTATACACCTTTGACACTTATTTTGGAATTTTTGGTTAACCCAACTTTGGAAGACAATAAATTTAGAATCAGTTCTTTGATTGGATATTATAACCACTTTTTAGAATCCTTGGCTTCTGATCTATAAGGCCAGACTCACGCAAGCTCCAATCTACCCCATTTCAAAACCCATCCAGAGCCTCTTAGGTCTTAAACAATGAGCTTGAAGTTTCTATACTAAAATTGTACATCAAATTTTTTTAATAAATCCATGAATACTCATGATATGGAACTGAGCCTCAATTGGTAGGCTGATATACCTAAGATGAACATTCACCTCTAAAATTAGGAAATTTTTACCTCATATGACTAACTTACTAAGTAGCAAGCCTCTAGATAAGCCTACTACTTGATTTTTTGATTTTGGCACAAGTAGAATTCACATACAATAATTATGTGAATAGAAGCACTAAGGAGACACAATTTGATATTGTTATTATAATAAATCCTAAGGAAACTACTAAATTGAGAGATTTTAACCTTGAAATAAAGAGAAGTGTTCAAGCTAAGGAATTAGTAGATTTCATGAAAACGTTGCATGAGGAAGAAAATATGAACCTAGAGGACAGTAATTAGGAATACAAATAGAGAGTTGATAAGAGGAAGAGACATAAATATTTTGAAGTTGTTAATGAGTTAATGATTCACTTGAAGAAGAATAAATTTCCATTTGGTAACTACAGTAAGCTAAGAATGAAGAAATTTGGTCCTTGTAGTATTATGTGAAAGTTTGAATGTGGAAATGCCTTTAAAGTTGAATTGCAAGAAGACATGGATATTTCTCCTATGTTCAACATTGCAAATATCTTTGAGTGTTTTGATTTAGATATTGAGTTAAAAACTAACCCTGATTATCCTAAGAAGAAGAAAGATAGCATTGAAAATATTTCCAATAGCAGAATAAGTGAAACCACCAGAGGAAAAGACTAAATGGAATACCAAGTTTAGTAGAGAGACAAACAGGTTGAGTTGAATCTTTATGATTTAGGTTAGAATTCTAGTTGTTCCTGATATTTTTATCAGTTCTATATTAACCCCAAGTTCCTGATGAAGGAGCACATAGGGTCTTTGAGAAATCTAGCATCAACCAAAAATGTTTTTTTTTTTTTACCAGTCTATTGTTCTCAAAGTATTTGTTGTTTCTTTTGTTTTCATGTTTTGTGTATTTGTAATCATGTCGAGGATTCATCCTAGATCCTTGTCCTAAGTGCACAAATATTAATGCTCTATATTTCTTGAATTTCATGTTATTCTTTACAATCCATTTTTTCCTTATCTTTTTATCCAGTGAAGCATGTTATTCTAATTAGTACAATTTTTGTTAATTACATGGCATCTTGCATAGTTAGGAGACAAATTCAAACACATGCATGAACCTACCTTTAAGTGTGCATGGTTTCATATTTTCCTTTGTGTGGACTTTTAGTTTTCACTTCCACATATGGACCTATATTGTAATTAAATGCTTGACTAGCTTAGTTGTGGCTTAGCTGGCTATAAAAGAAGCTTGGATAGTTGTAGGAAAGCATGGAGAATTAGATAGAAAATAGAATAAGATTTGAAGATAGAGGATGTAAGTTAAGAATCAAAATTTGAAAATTCATTTGTATAAGGAAACAACCTAAAAGGTCTCATAATCGGGCATGCTGTGGTTTCTTTATATGTGAAGTTAAATTATTACACCTATAAAATATGTTGGATCTATCCTCGTGTTCTCTTTGGTTTCATTGAATTGTGTGTAGCTTTTGTGTGCATCTTTGGAAGGTTTAAGTTGAGTTTATCCCACATGTTATTCCTCTAATTTTATGAATTTATGACCCTTCCTTGTATCATAAACCCCTCTAGGATTTTAGTTTATAGACTCTACCAACTCACAAGACTCATTCTTGATTTTTCCTTAGTACCTAACCATAGAAAGTTCCTCTAAATTTTCTCTAGAATATCCCTTACCCTACTCAAGATCTTGAATAGGATATAACTATTACAAGATCCCTTGAAGTAAGTTGGCAATGAGTTGAATTTTCGTTACTAAGAACCTTTCCTTTCCAACTTGCCAATATTTTTTGCGTTCTTTCAACAATCATATTCCAATATTGTGAGGTAACTTTTTTCATCATGAGGAGGATGCCAAGGTAGGTATCAAGGAGGGATGCAACTTGACAATTCAGCCCCCTCATTATCTATTGTTGAAGGACCATCTCTACGTGGAAGAAGTATATCTTACTCTTCTAATAGTTAGTGTGTTGTGTAGAAACTTCCATGTATAGAATATATAGTCCATTCATAAAACTAAGAGGGAGGGGGGTGAATTAGTTATCCAACTATTACCACAATTATCAACCTTAAACAAACTTAACCATATGAGTAATATAAATTGAAACCACAACAAGATACTCATACACAATAACACCAAATATGTTAACTAGGGAAACCCTTGATCAGAGGGAAAACCCTGGTGGGGATGGTACCCACAAGATGATTTACTAATATAATTGTTCCTTGTTAGAGGATGGACCTTGTTAGTAGTCGATGAATACATTTAGTACATATGATTCCCTCTTAGGAGAATCCAACCTTGTTAGGAGTTGTGCCAACCCTATTAGGAGTTGTGGAAGATAGTTGGACCCACTACCCAAACAAATTCAAGGGAAAGACCAATGAACCAACTATCCGAATGATCTATGTATTATTCCTTGTAGAATACTAGAAATGAAATGTACTTCCTTCCTCTTATTTTGTTCTATCAGTCAGATCTCTGCTCCTTTTGATCTTGTAACTAGATCCCAACACTCACATCCAATAATCCCTTGGAATTCTTACACACATTAAGTAAGCACTTTGCTCCTTTTTTGCACTTTACACTTCATAAAATGATCACATCAAAGTTACAAGCAAGGAAAAAATATTTTCTTTATACCATATCTTTAAAATAATTTCTTGAGTCAGCCTTGAGGCTTTCCCTATTAATTATAATAAGATAATTAATTAGTTACAATTACAATAGTACTATTAGCTGACAATCTATACAAAACTTCACACATGTGATACTAGGGCTTGTGCACTTAGTGACATCATCAACTAACTATCCTATATCACTTTCTAACTATGCATCTCTTCATTATATCACAAATGTAAGATAGGGAACAATCATCAGGAACTACTTTCCCAATACTTTGTCTCTAAATTTCTCTCTATAAATCTAGTACAACTTTCATACATCTTTGACTTAGACTATGTGCACTTGACCATGTGATCAGGACACTGTGTAGAACATTCCCATGAGTGCACATAACCTTATAATTAAACCAATTTTTGTACCATTAAGATCTATGTCTTCTACTTAGCCAGTCTTTAAGAAACCATGCTATGTTGACGTCAATGATAAACATTGTCATGAATGCAACATGTCAATACTCTCCAATGGTTAGGATACTCCCAAAAAGTAGTATCATTGGCATTCATGCTAACAATCTCCCTCTTTGGAATTGATGGTAACATAGATGAAAAACATCTAAGTTCTAAGAATACAAATTAATACTATGTTGTTATTGCTGCTCTCATCTTCTCAAATCCTCTTCATCAAGCAAGTCTAAAATCCTTTGGAGTTTAGGATCAGCATCAGTTGTTTATACACTAAATAAATCTCAACATAATAGGTGCATAATAGGTGCATACTTCTTATTCTTATACATCAATTGTTTACTTCACACTAAACAATTTACAATACATCAAGTGCATGTTCCTACTTCCTTTCATGAATCTTTCTAAATCTCCCTAAAGAGATATCTCTCCCCCATTTCTTAGGAGTTCTTTTCCTCCATAACTTAGGAGATGTTTTTCATAAATATTCTCCCATATTGACATCAATTTCAAATGCCACAATCTCAACATTACAACATACCAATTGCTAATATGTTGCACTAAATCTTCAACCAACTCGAGTGTCCAAAGACACTATACAATATGAAATACAAAGAGTCCTCAATGACTCAAATCATTAAAAATACTCCCCCATATGGGAAACATCAACATTTAGTCTAGGCTAACAATAGTACTATGTACCACTAGACTAATGCAAAATCTCCACGTGTGCTTGCACTCCTTGTCAGATTAGGTTGAATGTCTAGGGCACTTAAAGTTGTTTCAACTCTTGCTAGATCTCTAGACTATCTCGGGTCTACTTTTGTAGATTCTAATCTTCCAAGCAAAATTTTTTCTATTGAATCTTTAGTGCAGGGCATTACTAGTTGAATCATATGAGCTGCTTGCTTGAATGGTGGTGTTAAACTTTCCAAGATCTTCCATATTACTTCATCTTCTTCCTTGGTTCCACCATGAGACTGAATTCCTACAATAATTTTTTATATTCTACCAACATAACTTCTTATGGATTCATCTTCCATCATCTTAGCATCTTGAAATGCATATATCCAATTCTATAATCTCATTCTCTTTCCATGTGTATCACCTTCAAAAGTAGATTCTAATGCATTCCAAATTTCATAAGATGTTTCAAGTGACTTTACGTAAGTGAATTCATTCTCTAGAAGAGCTAATAATAGAGTTTATCTTGCTCTCATGTTACACATGAATAAATCTCTCTCATCTTCATTGCATCCTTCAAGCTTTTTCTTCTTCAACGATTTTCTTCTTACTCTCTATCAAGATCTAATATCCCAAACCCATGCACAATAGACGAGTCTTCGTCTTCACCCTCCAACTATCATAGTTGGCCCCATCAAATCTACAACTATCATTTCTAAAAATATTCACCATCAATCTTCCAAACCTATTAATCTTATCATTCAAGGACCTAATGCTCTAATACTAATTGTTAGAATATATAGTCCATTGATATAAATGAGAGGGGGTGAATCATCTATCCAAGTATTATCACAATTATCAACCTTACACAAAATTAAGCATATGACTAATATAAATTGAAACCACAAAAAGATACTTGTACACAATAATAATAGATATGTTAACTAGGGAAACTCTTTATCAGAGGGAAAACCCTGGTGGGGATGGTACCCAAGAGATGATGTACTAATATAAATGTTCCTTGTTAGAGGATGGACCTTTTTAGGAGTCTATGAATATATTCATTGCATATGAGTCCCTGTTAGGAGACTTCAACCCTATTAGGATCTATGTCAACTTTGTTAAGAGATTTGGAAGACAGCTAGAGCCAGTACCCAAACAAATTCAAGCGAAAGACCAATGAACCCACTATTGGAATTCTTTAGAATAACTGAGGGTGGGGTGGGGGGGGGGGGAGGGGGTGTGGTTGAATTAGTTATGCAAGGTCCATATGTATAAATAAAACTTTTCACATCTTAGTGAACCCATATAACATTTATCATCATGCATGCATCCAAAAGACTATGCAATCACTTATAACTTGTAGGTTACTATCAAATCAATTTGCAGAAATGTAAACATGAAACATAAAATACTCAGCAACACACTTGACACAATGATTTACTTGGAAATCCAATTTGGAAAAAACCACTACTAACATGCTACTCTTTTTCACTCTTCTAAAACGATGCTTTGTTAAAGGCCAACCATGTTAAAGGTTACAATACACACTATTAAATGTGACCCTATTAAAGGATTTCAATCACCCTATTAGGATTGAGCCTTATTAGAGGACTTTAGACCATTCACTTAGAATGCCACCTAGTTAAAGGATTTCACAAATGATTGTTAGGTCAACCTTAATCCAAAGGATTTACCCTAGACTGATACAATAATTAGAGAGTAATAGTAAGGCTTGATCTGATAACAACTTATAACTTTATTTTTAGATTTAGATCTTTGTTTTAGTCCTCCATTCTTCTTGGCTTTCACACATTTCAGTTCTAATAGCTTGTTCACCCTTCAAGCATTCATACCCTTAAGCCTTCTTGCTTAACATGCCAATGCAGAATCTTCTCTTAGGTCACTTGATGAAGCAAAATCCTTGAGTCTTTGTCTTCCTTAGGTTCTAACCTATGACAACCTTTGCTTCTGACCAGCCATCCCTATAAATAGGAAATCAAGATATTTTTTCATTCATTCTCCATCATCCAATTAAGGGTTAGGATAGATTAGGTAGGATTCAATGAATCTACCCCTAATTCCATATCACTTCTAGAAACTTCTTCTTCAAACCTCTTTGAATTCATCCCAAAATAATTTACCATGAATTTTGTGCCACCAGCTCATCAATCTTATCTTCCACCTAGTTCACATAATCCAAGAAAACAAATTTGTTAGCTTAGATCCATCAAATTTATGATCTTTCAAATAATGTAGTCACTAGACATTGACTTGCTTTTGATGCTCGACACATACTACATTGCTCAACATCCACTAGAAAATCACTCGACATGAACTAAAATTCACTGTTGTTTAGCATCAACTAAACCTTACTTGACATCCACTATTTTGCTCGATATACACTAGAATGGACTTTTACTCAAGTCCAACTGATTTTCTACTCGGCTTGCACTGACTTTTCTTGACTCCTACTATCCACTTGGTTAAGCTTTCTAGACAAACTTTGTTTAACTTTTTCTTCTGAACTTGTTTAGTGTAACCAACCTTTGCAACCTTAAGTAGATTATCAATGCACTATAATATCACTGTCTTAGTTGATTCTTTTACTTCTTTTTATATCATAACTCAAACTTTCCTCTAGGTGCTTTTGTTAGATTTTTTTGATCAAATCCTCTTCATCAATAAAACAAGTGATAGTACTTAAATCATATAAGTAGTTGTCTTACCAAAAAATAGCAGGTTTGACATTAGTGGCAAAAAAATGATTGAAACATATTTATCATACTTGTATCAATATATTCTTCAACAATCTTCCTCAATCTATTCTCAACAATCTCCCTCTTTGGCATTGATGGAAAACCAAACTGACAAGGTTAAAATAGTAAGACCAAAAAAATACCAGAAAGAAAATAATTTATTGGATTGCAAACTCTCCCTCCATCAGCAAATTTTATCTTTTGAATAGGTTACAAAACTCTGTTTTATCATCGTTATGACTCCCTCTAAATTACTTTGTTTTTGCAATTATCGCCCTCTTACTTCTTTGTGCAATATCCAATTTCTTGTATTTGTCCTAATTAGTAGTTATCTTCCTCTTTCTTGTTCTTCTCTTTGATCAAAAAATCTCTCCCTCTTTGACAACAATGCCAAAGACTTGTAATCTTTTTATGGAGATATGAACTTCCTCATTTTCTCCCTCTATCACCTTGCTTGTGACTAATTTGTTGTTTTAGCTCTGTAGCTCCTAAACTAAGATCCACTACATCAATTTGTAACATATGACAATCAACTTGTTTGATGTAGGGCACTTCTCTTTTTACTTAGATAGCCTTTTATAGGGGTATCATGCCTATTTTACCTCTTAGCTACTCATGAGCATCCTTAGGTAGCACTTTTTTTAAGATATCAACAATTTTCTCTTTTTTGTTAACATATTCCATCTTTACCTCTTTGTCTTGAACTAATTCTCTCAAGTAATGATACTTGATTGCAATGTGATTCGTCTTTGTGTGCATCATTGGATTCTTTGATATGTTTATAGCACTTGTATTGTCACAATAAAATATCATTGTGATGCAGGAGCATCTAGAGGTATAAGGGCAATCCTGTGTCACCCAAAAAAAATGTACTTAGACTTAGTTTTTAGTTTCATGTGTTTTCATTTCTGGATACCCATTTGGGTCAAATAAAGGTTCCAACTCTCACAATTCCACTATTAGTGTTCTGGGTTAGAGTTCTAGAAAAATAGGAGTATGTAATTGAGTCATCATTTTGGTGAACTATAAGGTGTAAATTGTCTAGATGAATGTAATTCTAATTTAGAGAATTCCATAAAAAGAATCAAGTCAAAAGGCCCCACGGTTTGAAAGTTATTGCAGTTTTTTAGTTTCTAGAGACCTCCTAAGAATGCTTTAAAGTCAGGTTAGGGGCATTAAATGACTGGCCAAAAAAAGGGAGATGAGAAAAGCTTTTCCATAGGGCTATAGAGTGCTTTGAGAGCTTTTTGAAAATGTAAATGGGTCGTCAATCGGATCTACGATTCAAAAGTTATGCCTCCTGAAAGTTCGGTTACCATTTCTAGATTCTTCTAATTTTGTGCCGACTTCTAATGTGACTTCTAGAGCCTTCTATTTGGTCGGTGGATGCCAACTAGCACTTTCTAGAATGTATTCCTAATCCTTAACCTCTGGGGTCTATTTAAGAATATTTTTGGCATTGTAAAAGGCAGTTCAAAGTGGAGTTTGAGAGAAGGTACTGGGAGAAGAATTTATCTCCAGATTTATGCTATTATAAGCCCATAGGGCATGTTTTGGAGTCTGTTTCTCTATACTAAGTGTACCGGCATATTTTTATAGTTAATTAAATTTTCCCTTTCCTATTTCGTCCATTCTGTGCTTGGGTCATTTCCCCATCACATTGGTTCTGTGATCTCTTCCTTCATTCCTTTGAGTAGATGTTTGATCCATACAATGTTTGTCCAATTTATAGCAGCAGCAACATATTCAACTTGAGTAGTAGATTGTGAAGTGCACTTTTTTTTCTTTCTATTCCATGTAACCAACCTTTTTCCTAAGAAAAATGCTCATCCACTAGTGCTCTTTCCATCGTTAATGTTTCCAACCCAATCAGCATTAATATAGGCTCTTAATTCAAATTTCTCATTTTTCTTATAGTATAGACCATATTCACATGTTCCTTTTAGATATCTCATTATTATTTTTATAGCCATCAAATGATTCTCCCTAGGATTAGTAGAGAATCTTGCAACTATCCCTATAGATAATGCAATATCAGGTCAGCTATGTATGGCATATTGTAATTTACCAATCATAGACCTATATAATGTTTGATTCACCTTAGCTGAATCATCATTTTTTAACAATTTGAGTCTTGTCACCATAAGTGTACTTACTAGTTTAGAATCCTCCAATCCAAAAAAATTCAATATCTCCTTGGCATACTTTAACTAAGTGGTGTATATATCATATTTCATTTCATATACATGCAAACCCACAAAGAACTTGATCTCTCCAAACATAGACATCTCAAATTCTTGCTTCATTTCATTTGCAAAAAACCTTACATAAAGTATTTTGACCTCCAAATATGATATCATCAACAAAAATTTTAGATAACAAAATACCTTTGCCTTTCTTTGTCTTCATGTATAGATTATTGCTATCATTAGTCCTTTCAAATCCAATATACACAAGATACTTATGAAGTATCTCATACCATGCTCTTGGTGCTTGTTTCAAACCATATAGAGCTTTGTGTAATCTACATACCATATTCATATTGTTGACATCAACAAATCCTTTTGGTTGTTCTATGTAAACTTATTCCTCTAATATGCCATTCAGAAATGCAAATTTAACATCCACTTGATAAACTTTGAGACCTTTGTATGTAGAATAAGAAAGAAGAGTTCTTATTCCTTCTAGTCTACCAAAAGTTTTTCCATAGTCAATTAATTCTTCTTGTGCATATCCTTTGCAAACTAATCTTGCCTTTTTCCTTGTGACTTCACCATTTTCATCTAACTTGTTTCTGAATACCCACTTGGTGACAATCACATTTTTGTCTTCTGGTCTAAGAACCAAAATCCATGTTTTGTTTTTCTCAATCTATTCAATCTCTCCTTCCATGGCTTTATTTTAGTCTACATCTTCTAAGGAAACTCTCACTAATTTAGGTTCTTTCATGTTTAACAAACAATGTATCATTTCTCAATTTTTTTCTTGTCATTTGTTTAGCATCTTTTTCTCCAATAATTTGTGTAGCAGGATGATGTTTCTTGACATATTTTGACAATCTTCGTTTAGCTCTAGTTTCTTCATTTGGTCTTTCAACTTTAGAGTCACTATGTGCATCTTTGTCATGTAGCTTAGCATCTCTTTCATGCACACTAATCTTAGAATAAGAATGTGCTTCAACTTCATTTTTTATCTCAGCATCTGAATGTAGCTCAATTCCTGAATGTAACTCAACATTCATAGTATGTGACTCGCCAATCACTTAAACTTGTTGTTGGTGAGCAGCATCTTCTTTAGCAGGCATACCTTCATAAACGTATACAAATGATTTGTATTCTTCTAGTTATTTCATAGGTTCAACCTCTTATACTTCTTTATATTCATCAAATTTTACATTTGCACTTTCCAAAACTTTGTTAGTATTAGTATTTAAACACTTATAAGCTTTACTTCTTGTGGAATTATTGACATTGCAGTCAAGTTTGTTATTAGCGACACACACTTATTTAGTATCTACCGAGCTTATTGTATGGTTAATAGTATTAACCAAGTATTCTAGGCTTTATCGAGTTTTGCAGTTGCTACTAAGTTCAAGGAACAATATTCAGTTTGCACCACATAGTTACTACCAAGTTGGTAATTCTTAGTGTAAACTGAGCTTCTCAGTCATTACCAAGTTCCTTAATGCAAACTGAATTGTGTAGTGCTTACCGAGTTCATAGCTATAGTGATGTGAATCTAGTGTTGACTGATCCACTTAGTGTTAACCAAGTGATTTAGTTTATACCAAGCTCAAAGAGATAGCATTGACTGAGCTATGCAGTGTTAACCAAGTGATTCAGTTTATATGCCAAGTTTCATAGTATTCACTAAGTCACCAATTCATATCAAGTTCAAACTACTTAGATGTTATTGATATGGTATGAGATTCTACATCTACTAAATGCATGATGATGTTGAGGATTGACAATGGATATCAAGTATTAGAACTTCATCGAGTTAGTCTTCATAACTTGAGTTCTTGCATTTGGGCCAACTTTGTGTAATTTGTGTAAACTTGTATTGTAGCCAACCTTATTAAATTGTAATTTGGATTGGTATACATGTAATGTATTGTATCACATCCAAAGGTATCATCATGCAAGTAATCTAACAGGAAAATAAGAGCAAAAGTCTTAAGTACAAAGGCTACAACAGTATTATAAGTAGCAAAGATTTATCTATCACAACAGGGTGATTATTACACTCAAAGGAATCTCATTCAGCGAACCAAGTTGTAGATTAGAGATTAGCCACTATTTTCATCCTAATAGATGGATCAGTTAAATCTTTTCACAAGGTAGACTTAACATTATTTTGTAAATCTCTTTACCAAGTGCATACTTCATTGTATGTTTGTAAATCCTTTTGCAAGGTGGATGTAGTAGTCCTTATTGATCCTAACAAGGAAAATCATCAAAGTGATCATTGTAAGCCTTAACAAACCAACTTTATACTGTAGTACTGAATCTTGTGGGTATCATCTCCACCCCAATTTTTCTTTCTATTTGGAAGGTTTCTAGGTCACCATATTGTGTGTCAAAGTGTTATGAATGTTTTAATGCTTTCAATTTTTTATGCATGCAATTATATTAGAATATGAAGGATTAATTGGTAATAAAGGATTAAGTTTTATTGATTTCTAATTCACCCCTCCCCTCTCAGTAACCTAGCCTATCATATATATTCCCAACAATTAGTATTAGAGCTTTGTGGTTCTCACAAGGAAAGAAGTTTAACAACTTGAGAAAATATAAGAGGCTATGGAGGTATTCATACTTGACAAGGCTATTGACAATGAAAAGTTGGATTTAGAATTAGCTATTGGGAAACTCAAGAAAGCAAAGGAGAAACTCTCTCAATCCTTGAAAAGAAGAAACGATATTGTAGTACACATGAATGACCAACTCTACATTGAAGAAAGAATTGAAGACATCCATTCAAAAAGCAATTTAGATGAAGAAAATAAGACAATCAAAGAACTATTAGGAAAGAATGGTACATGTTGTCACAAAAGCTTGCACCCTTACCCAAAGTCTTACCTAAGGATAGCCTCATGAAACATGGAAAGAACCTCCAAGCTGTGGGACTTGAACTATGAGGTTGAATCTCTAGTGAAGGCCAGCTTCCTCTACTATTAGGATGCACCTAAATTATCTTTGGAAGAAAAGGGAGAAGCAATACATGAAGGAAACTACCCAATCTATTCTAAAGAGGTGATACACTAAAAATAGAATGTCCAGATCAATCTCAACCCATGTGTGTACAGTGATATTATTATGATAGTCTAAAGATATATGGATTCAACTCTTCTTTAATCTATAAGCTACACATAGATCAGGCAACCATATCATTGACAAAAGAGAATTTCTTTACTTATATCATTCATGGGGCAAAAAGATATAGAAAGTGTAGATTATAGATATTCACAGTACGTCAAAGAGAGGCAAAAAAATTTGCACAGTATGATGATGATCAAAAGAGATAAGGTAGGAAGTCATATAACTCAGAGGCAACAGAGAATTTACATTAGCATGTCAAGGTAGTACCAAAGAAATAGAGAAAATCTAACCTTGAAGAAGAGTACAATATTTGCCTTTATAGTTCTAGTATGACTTGGATGACTGCTCTTATAAGACAGAGATTAACCACTACAATCAAATCTCTAGAGGACAATCAGTGCAAAAACTCGAAAGATCTAACTTTCATGTAAATCTATGCATGCAAGGATCACTTCTTTACCAAAAAAATCCCTAAGAGATTAGGAATGATAGTTATTTACTCTCTGACTGAATGAATGGATCAACAAACAATGGTGGACTAACTCTTTGCACTCATCAAGCCGGGGGATCAATGAAAGTAGTTGCAAGGAATTGAAAGATTTCTCAAGGAACTCCTTTCCCCCCCCCCACTGACATCCAACTTAATTGTGACCCTTGGATCAACTAGGATTTGACCGTTAATTCTACCATATGGAGCAAACACTTCTCATTTTTTATGCCAATCTGTCAACATTTGATCTTCATGCCTTGCGTTAAACTATCCACAATTGCATTTTTCCACCATCTTCCCTAAATAACTATCTCTATTTGTGAGAACATGACTTTCGATTTATCACTACCTCGCCACATTGATCCAATACCACCATCTAGCTCTTGTGACTAAGTGAAACAAAAGGGAATTGCTCAATCGTAACTTAAAACTTAACCATCTCTTGATTTGTAGTTATCATGCATTGGGCCATTTGATGAGAAGGATCTGACAACATAGGAGATAAGAAAGGGATCTCTCTTTGTGATGTCATCGCAAATCTAACTATAGCATGCTAATATGTCCATGCGATTAGGAAAAATCAATTTGTAGCCTTAACATTAGTCAATGCTTGACTGCCCACGACCATGTGAATCACATAGTCACAACTTAAGATATTAAGGCAAAATATAAAATGATGAACATGACTTAAGGCTTCAGCTCATTTCATGCAATCCGAGTGACTATTGAAACTAACTCTATTTAAATTTGATTTCTTATCAGGAGGCAATTCTGGATTAAGATTTTTGGTGGCTCAGGGGGATGCAAGCCTGCTTAGCATATGACTAGTGACCAAAAGATCTAGTGGGCTATAGAGTGTTTGAAACTATAACTAGTTTACCATCTCTATTACACTTCATGTTATAATAAATCCTTTTCTCTATAACTTTGCAAACAACTATAGAGCCATACCCTTCTTTACAAGACAAAACATGTGCTTGTACATTTCTTGAAAATAGGAAAGAAGTAGAAGCAAAAGTACTCTGACTATAAATATGGGAAAAAGGTCAGCATTAGAAATAGGGTTTAAGGTGTACCCCATTAACAAGGATGGGCAAGACTTTTCCATCAGGTTTACTTAACTAAAAAGTATTAGATTGCTTAAAATTGATGATCATATAGAGGCCACTCTACAAGGCATCAAACTTTGAGTGTCTTCCAACCTTTACTCTATCTACATCCCATTTCAACACAAGGTAACCTTCCCTAAAATTCCTGGCCTTAGCCTTTTTATCAAAACTTCTCTTAACCTATTGTTGATGTATCTCTAGGGCCTAGAATGCTTGACTTCTTTTTTCTTCTAACTCCATCAAATCTACCCTTCTTATAGACATAGCATCATTTTCAATCAATTCCAACTAATAAGCCAACTCAAGAGTAGGGAACTCTAATGAGATAGGAAGCCTAGCTTCCCTTTCGTAGACTGACACCAAAGGAGAATTCTATGTATGACTCTTTTGGGTGTGATTCCATCTACCTAAAGGGTAGTCCTCAACTTCTAATGTTAGCACCTTTAGTTATCCTCCATTGTTCTCTTAATGATTCTGATCAAATTATTATTAGATGACTTGACCAAGCCATTAACTTGAGGGTAATAGTTAGCTGATGTGCTAAAGTAAATACCATGAGTGCCCATGTACAAATCTGAGCTCCTGTGAATGATTTAGTATTATCTAAAATAATAGTTGAAGGAGTGCCAAACATGGTTACAATCCCATTAAGGAATTTAATGATTGAAGGTTCACATGGCATCTCTTATTGCTACTTCCTCTATCCACCTTGTAAAATAATCTATAGTGGCTAAAATACATTTATGACTAGAGCTAGAAGAAGGATTGATAGGACTAATAAAATCTAGTCCCCATTGAGAAAAAGGCTGATCTATCTGGATGAGATGAAGTGGAAGAGCTACAAGTCATTGCTTACCTGAGAAGAAAGCACACTTCTTGCACCTCCTCACATGTTTGTGGTATTCATGGAATAGGGAGGGCTAGTAATAACTAGCTCTCATAATTTTTAGTGTATTAGTCCTTGCTGAGAAATGGCCACCATCAGGGCAATCATGAAGTTCTTTGACTATTCTCTCTACTTGACCTGCATCCATACATCTTAGTAGGGTCCCACTAAAATCTTTTCAAAAAAGAACGCCATCAATTATAGAATAAGGAATAGACTGTAGCCTAAAATTTCTTCTCTTAGCTTTATCTAGCCCCTAAGGATATCCATTCTCAACCAAGAAGGCTTTCATATCATCCATCCAACCCTTAGGATTGTCATCTCTTGTCTCATGTTGTTCAGTTAATACTAAGACAACCTCCTTTGCAATCTCATTAGATGAGATCATCTACTCACACAATCCCCTTCCCCTTATTAATATGGTGATATGAATGTCCACATCATATTCCATTACCTTAGTGATCTAGCTAGCTCTCCTCTCATTAATATCTTTGCTCAACAAGAAATATTTTACACTAGCATGAGGAACCAGCAAATGAATTTTGTTATGAGACAACAGGTGTCTAAATTTCTTCAAGGCTCTTATGGCTACAAGAGCTTTCTTTTCAATATAGCTATATTTATTTTCATATTCCTTAAGTACTTCACTAAAAAAAGCAATAGCTTGGTCCTCATTTTTTCCATTTATTTATTGATAGGACAAAAAAAATACTCAATGCACCTCCCAAGCTATAAAGGATGAAACCCTTATCAAAATTTAGATTAATGAGCATGGGAGCTGAATCTATGCCTACCTTGATCTCTTCAAAGCTTTCTTTCCCTCCCATGGTCCATCAGAAAGACATACTCTTCTTTACCATAACTATGAGAGGTTTCACCATGGAAGCTAGGTTAGGAATAAATATTCTTAGAAAATTTATCTTACTAAGGAAACTTTGTAGAATTTTCTTGTGGTTAGGAAGGGTAAGGGCAAGTATTTCTTTTGTTCTTTCTATATCGATAGTTATACCATCCTTGGATACAATATGCGCTAATAATTTTCCTTGGTTAGTGGCAAAGATACACTTGCTTGGATTCAGAGACACCCTGTACTCTACATTTTATAAATACCTGCCTAAGGTGATTGAAATGCTCTACTATATTTCTTGAGTATACTGTGATATCATCAAAGTAGACCAACACAAATTTTTCAATCATATTTTTGAAGGCCATCTCCATTGCTTTTTGAAATGTGGCACCTACATTTGTTAGTTTGAATGGAATTTTACTATAGGCATAAGTACCCCATTTAGTAGTGAAAGAAGTTTTATATCTATCAATTTCCTTGACCAACACCTAGTTATAACCTGAGAACCCATCCAAGAAGGAGGATCTTTCTGAACCACTAGCCGTAGACAATATTTGTTCCATAGAAGGGAGGGCATGATGATCCTTTAAGGAGGCTTTGTTATGATCTGTAAAATCTACACACAATCTAATTTCTTAATTATTTTTTCTAATAGGGACAAGGTTTTCCACCCAAGAGGAATGCTTGATAGGGAAAATGATATTGGCCTCAATTAATTTACATAGCTCATTTCTCATTAGGGACTCAATCTTGGGGTTTAGTGGCCTCTATTTCTACCTAACAAGCTTGACATTATCTACCAAATCTATAGTATGTTGAAACAAGTTAGGATGAAACCCTTTCAAATCATCATATGTCCAAGAAAATATATCATAAAATTCTTGACATAGATGTACAAAATCTTCTTGTTTAGTTCTAGAACATACCTTTCCGAAGTTCATTATTTTTCCATCAATGACTATGATTGGTGCATGGTCTCACTTGTTTGTAGCAAGATTCATGCCTCTTTTCCTTGCTTGTTCATCAAGGCTGAAAACTAGTACATTTGACCGCATTTTTAGACCAAAATTTTTTACCATCTATTAAAATGGGGTCAATTTGGTCAGAGTATGCAAGGAAAAACATCTTTTTTTTTAAATTCATGCCTGTGTTGGTTGAAATTTTGACCACCACTAAGTGTTGGTCATAATTTTGACCAACACAAGCTTAACATGTTAAAATGAAAAATGGTTTTGGCCTATTCCATTGTTATTTTTAACATGGAGCATGCATGGGAGCTGCACAAGCACAAGAATTGGTGAATGATCAAAAGACCTAGTGTGTGCAGGATGTAGAGGGCATCTAGGTTCTTGTCAACATAGAGCATCTAACTGTAGATCAGGCGGACCCTAGTTCGAATCCAGGTGTGGTTTTGGTGCTGTCGGTGAACCTGATATTGACAATAATCTTGAGGGACAAGTTTTCCAAGCTGCTAATACTAGTCCCTGAGTAAGTGGAGCTTGTCAAACTTATATGTGCTATTGTTTACTAGAGTTGTGTATGTGGTAGTTACATCTCTTATGTCTTGATCCCAGAGATAGATTCATGCTATGTGGCATGGTAGACAACTTTAATTTTGTGGTTAAGTGAAACAAGAGAATAATGTCTATGATCGTTGGATGATGTGGGCAAGCTTTAGGGAAATGTAACCCATGCCATGATTTTCATGATGAATATATGCTTTGTTCCAGTGATCCTGTGACTGAATTCTACAAAAAATTATATTATTTATTTTGTGTGCTTTTGTAGCCTATACCATATTATTCTCTTGCTCAAGCATACTAAACTTTTAACCCAAAAAAATCAACCTACTAGCCCCTATTCTCAGTAGTTAGTCAAATCAACTATATCCAACTTGAAACACTCCAATTAGGAGGATTTTCTAAAAACATATATTATACAAGCTTCCCTGGTTCGAATCCAGGTGGGCCCTAAATCATCTCAGATTTAGCTGTTCAATTAGCAAAGTTGACAATCTAATTTATTTGGGAATTTTGTCTTCTATTTTGTTCATAATACATGAAAATGAACAGAAGAGAGTTCGTCAGAAATTAAGAGCAATATTGTATTCTACAAGCTGCTTCTAGCTGCTGCCAATTTTGAATAGGGTTGAAGTCTCAAAACAATTTCTCTCTTTAGTGGATCTCTCTTCACTTTTCCTATTGTGGTTCTTGGAAATGGTTCTTTCTATGGGAAGAACATCCTTTGTGACTTAAACCTATTTATACAGAGCACAAACCATTTCTTTCCATTTTTAAGGTGTGGGAAGAAAATCCAATAATAAATTCTTGAAAATGATCTAAAATATTAATTACAAAACATACACAGTTGATTCTAGATGCAAACTTGTCGATTGTGTCTCCATTGAAGATTTTCCAACATATAAGGCTATGTTATAAAGAATATAGCCACATAATCTACAATTTTTAAATAGGTCGATAGGAGAGGTATACCCAGAAAGTCCTTTCTATTTACAAAATAATTGTAGCAACATTGGGGATAATTTTTTGTGCTCATTCATAGATACATTGTTCAGCATTGTGAAATTCTAATGTTCCCAGTGCCAACCATCCCTTAGCTAGATGCATGTACTAATAATTTCAATAAACCTTGGATCTGGGATTCAATGATAGTAGCCAAAATCTCTAGATGTTTTAATAGGATCTTCTCCACCTGTGATGGTATAAAATTATTTTCTAGCATATATGAAATAGATGAGTATCATCTTGACCATCAATGAAAATTATGCTAAGCAACTAAAGTTGAAGTGATTTCATTTGAAACAAATTAAGTTTTTGTAGATGGGCAACTTTAAAAAGAACCAAAAAGTGCCAAAAGTAATTAAGTAGAGGTGAACATATCTAGACCAATAACAGAATAAATTGCCACAATAGAACAAGATGATTTTATGGGTGCAATTTTACAACAATTGATGTTATTATAAGTTGGCATTGAGCTAGAAGAGAAACACTCACCTCGAAAGGATAAAAATTTTCACCACCACTTTTAATCATGTCTTTAGATCGGCCAAGAATCCATAATCTTCCCTCTTCATCAATCCATCCAAGATCCCTTGTATTTAACCATCCATTTTCACTCAATGATGTTGTGGTTGAATCATTTTTGCCCCAACACTTCAGTATCACATGTGGGCCTCTTGTCATTATAGTCCCCACATTGTATAAGTTATTAGCTTCAAGACATTCATCACTATGTTCTATCTGTATTTCCACAAGGAGCAGGCTTTCCCACACAAACTCTTATTCAGCAATCTTGAAAATTATTCTGATCGACTGGATCCATGGAATAATCCTGTATTTTAGTAAAACTTCCTTGTTGAATGATTGTATCATGGGCAAGAGTGAAATTCATTGAGGAATATGCCTCTATCATACCTTTTTTAAAATAATAGCAAACAAGAGTTTAGAAAAAGAAGTAGAATTAGGTCTCCTTAGGAAGTGATATGAAATAGTTAAATGAATGCAACTACATAAAAGAAAATAATATGCCATAAAGGTTAATAGAAATAATTAAAAGAGAGAGTTTTCAATGATTCTATCATCTCCCTTTCCTATTATTAAAGTAGATTGTAAACTAACCATAAGCCGAAAAGATCTAAGCTCTTAGAAAAATTTTAGTGACTTTCTTGATAGGTTGTGGTGACTGGCTTCCAGCTCCATTAAGTATCTTCTCAAGACTTGAAAAGCATAGCGTTGATTCTTATTTATTTCTTCTATTTTAGAAGCATGAGGAATAGACAATTAGCAATATCCAAATTAGATTTATTCCCGCAAGTTCATTTTTAGCCTTTACAAATATTATAGTTTTACAATATAGCTGAGATTTTTGTTCCATGGAAAATCTTTCCTCAGCAAATGTTCCTTCTTCTCAACACTTGGGTTTGGTTCTAACTTGTGTGCAGCCACATTTTCCAAAAGATTACCAGTGACTACATCTCTTCTTACTATGGTTTTACTACATATTGAGAAAAACCTCTTATTTCTACTAGGTTTTGACAAACAAAAGAAACAATGTTTTTCCAAGAGAGTTTGAACTTTGGAATGGTCTGAATAAAACATTTTAATTTTTATGTTTTTAGTAAGAGAATTCAGTTACGCAAGTAAAAGTAATTATTAGCGTACCTCAAATTGATGCAAAATGTAACTATATCAGCAAGCATAGTTGGTATAGTGATCATCTCTAATATAGAGTATCTTTGTATTGAAAATAGAGAAAAAGTTGCTTCAAACTTGGGTATAAGGATATGGCATCCTCCTGCCAGTACAATGGCCAATGCCAAAGAGATTCCACAAAATGTGGCATAGTGGAGAAGTGTAAAGATAAACCTATCAAACATGATATGAGGAAGAAAAAATGAGAATTTTCTAGATTCTATAATTTGGAGACATCTTAAAAATAATTCTTACATTATTTTCTAAAGTTGACGGCTTAAACATCACACATTAAGGCTTGATTCCTAGGCTAAAATGTTAAATAGTCAAAGTTGACTTACTTTTCCAAGCCTAATGTTTCCTTAGTATGTGAAGTTTAAGGGTGGTTTTACTCTTCGTACTATTTTTTAAATTGACAAATTTCTGATTTGCTAAACTGGGACATGTGTTGTGAGAAGCATAATAACTACAAAGTGTAGAGCTCTAACACACAATTCATAAGTTAACTATAAAATAACCAAAAACTACATAATTAAATCCTGATAGCAATATCATAACACAAATCATAAGTTAAGTATAAATATTTGAGAGATTGATTATGTCATTATGATTGTAGCCTATACTGGAAATCTTTGCTTCTGACTAAACAATGAGTGCATCATGGCTGATTGCTACTTCCTTTGGGTTGGTTGTTGTACCTACAAAATAAAAATTATAGAGCATTAACATTCTAAGCACATGGAGGAAAGCATCACTGAAAGAGTGTAGAACACTTGATGTAAAGCATATGAGAGCTACTGAATCTGGTGCCTAGCAAAAGTCAAGGTTGTGGAACCCTCCTACATATACTCCAATAGACTCTACACTAATCACTATCAAAACTCCAGTTGAGTTCAGCATTTCTATCCGAACAAAATCAATCAAAAGTTAGAAGAATTCCACATGCATAAACTAGTAGCACTAACAAGTAGGGTCTATTTAGTCATCTAGTGAAGAAATTGATTAAAAAACTATTAGCACTAACAAGATGTTTGAATTGAACTTTGTCTTTGTGTTGCTAAGATTCAAAGTTCAAACACATTCCTTTGCATTTAACGCTCTCTTTTTTGTGCTCTTTTATTGTAATCTCTTTTGAGTTTGAATAATCTTTATCCCTCTTTTAATAAAAAATAAATGTTCAAGTTGTTTTGTATGGATAGCTTGGATTGGTAGAAGTGCTTGTAACACTATTTTGATGAACAATCAGAGCTCGCCAATGCTCAAATGGTACACAACTAAGTCACTCATGTTGATATTGCATTTTGGTTTAACATATGAGTAAGACAATCATTATGTTATTTTTCTCAACAATTTTATGGTTACCGAAGTAACAACATCATGAATGCAAAAGTAGATCTCAACACCTCCATTGTTTAGCTGCCTCTTGTTCATAGAGATCACATACTAGATTTGTATTAATCTAGCTTTAATTTGGAGTAAATGCACTAGTTTTCTAAACTTTTGGTGGTAAGAACTTTTGATTGCACTTGAATTGGTGATGTCATGTATGGAGGATCTCACCCTAACCTAAATACTTAGTAATAGCATTCTAATATGAATTTGAATGACAATTCTACAATTTAACCATCAGATTATTGACAAATATGCGTAGAAATGATGCTAGATAGCAAAAAGTTTAAAGCAATAGATTACATTAAGTGTTACAATTCTACGAGAAAATATTTATAGGTTCTTGTGCATTGGATTCCCTTTTCTTATTAGCAAGATATGGGAGAAAATCAAGCAGCAAAGTGGTAGTACACAAGAACTAAAACCTTTCTCTTGCTATACCTAATTACAGTAGTTTTATTTGCATTAATTCCATTATAAAATTTCTTCAACTGATTTGCATTAATTTTTTTATGAATGCATTAATTTCGTAAAATTATTGTTTTTCTTACTTTATGATTGCCATGAAATCTCTTCAACTGATTTGCATTAATTCTATTATGAATTGCATTAATTCTATAAAATTATTATTTTTCTTTCTTTATGATTGGCATAATTTTTAATAAAAATTATATTCTCCATTTCTGTTAATTACTACATCATTTAAGGATATGGCCATTGAATGAATGACTCCACAATGATTATTTTTGTCCCTATGCATGGCTGATTGTAATGCAAATTTGATATAGAATTTTATCTTGCAGGTGCTAGATATTCATGTACCCATAAGCCATTGTCCTACATAGGGTTTCAAATATTATTCTGACAGACATGAAGTATCTATAATTCTCACCTCTTGATTCTTGAATATCCAAAGAAACTAAACAAGATTGCTGATTGCTTCCAACTATAAAAAGCCATGGTTAGCTTAACTTCTGATTTATCTCCTACCCTAGGTTGAGGCACTATTGTTTTTGCAAATGAAATGTATTCAAATAATCAATTTTTTTGTTACCATTCTCCACAAATATTAACCTTTTCACCATTTTTATTAATAACATTAAGTTTACCTTTCAAATTATAATATTTCTTGCTTATGAATATTTTAAGAAATTCATGAAAGTTTCTGTTTGCTTCAAAATGTACAAAGTTCTAGCTAGTTCCACCAGTTTTATGTTTGACAATCCTAACCTGAGTTGGGTTGTTGTTATATTTTCAAAAGAAGTACCAAGTAATATTGTGTACCATTCTTTATGACCACCAATTGACTCCATTGGAACATTCTTTTGCATGATTATCTAGCTATCATGATCTTGTTTTTGAATTCATTCAGTTATATCTTCTTGCTTTTGAACTCACGTACCACCTATTAGAAATGCTTTAAAATAATTGAGAGGGGGGAGGGGGGTGAATAAGTTATTCAAGGTCCAAATGTCTTATTCAAACTTTTCACTAAGTATAGTTAGCCCATTCAACTATTCATTCATCCAAACTTTAACTTTTCTAATCAGCAAGTTACTATAAATTAACATGCAAGCATGACACATAGAAATCAACACATGACACAATGATTTACATGGAAACCCAATTTGAAAAAAACCACTAGTAACATGCTACTCCATTCTCACTCTTCTAAAGTAATGCCCTATGAAAGGCATGCCCTGTTAAAGGCTTACAACACAATATTAAATGTGACCTTGTTAGAGGATTTAACCACCCTGTTAGAAGTAGGCCTAGTTAGAGGACTTTAGAACATTCACTTGGAATGCCACCCTATTAAAAGATTTACAAATGGCTATTAAACCAACCTAAGTCCATATAATTTTCTAGATCTAATACAATTTCTAGAGAGTATTAGAAAAATCTTTGACCTGACTACAACATAGAACTTATCTTGCAAATCTCATATCACTTCTCAGCTCATACTCTTGCCTAGCCTTCAATCTCTGCAGTTCTAATAGCTTGCCCTCCTTTCAAGCTTAGTCTCCTTGAGTCTCCATGCTCAATGTACCAGTGAAATCATCTCTTTGTGACCACTTGTAGGAGTAGATCCTCTGTGCTCTTCCTTCTCTAGATGTCTTCTTCTTGACACCCTTCTAGCCACTTCGCAGATTTGGCTCTTCAGTACCAACAGTATCAGTAGCTCTTTGCTTCTTGGTCTATGTCTCCTTAAATAGAATTCTTGGAGTTCTTTTTCCCGCTTAATTCTTCCATCCTTTAATTTCAATTCGTATGGATTAGGTAGGATTCATTACATCTAACCCATATTTTGTTTCCTCTAGAAACTTCTTGAATAATCCTTTAGAATTTGCCCAAAAATGGTTTACATAGATTTTTGTGCCACTAGCTCATTATCCTTATCTTCCAACTCATTCACAAAATTTGAGAAAACCACTTTTTTCGCTCAAATTTAGTGAATCTTTGTCATTTAAAATAATGTAGCAGATCAACACTATTGAAATACTGGTGCTTGGCACATACTATATTACTCAACATCAATTGTGTTTTTCCTGATGCTCAGAACCTAAAGATTACTCAGCACAAACTAATGATCTTAGTTTAAGCTTTGCATTCAACCTTGTTACAACTTCTTCCTCCAATGTTTCTAAGTGTGACCAACCTCTATATCTTTGAGTATGCTATCAATACATCATTTAACCATTGTCTTAACTGATCATTACACTTCATTACAACATCATAACTCAACCTTTCCCTTAGGTTCTCTTTTTACATCTTGTTGATCAAATCCTCTTCATCAATCAACTAAGTTATAGTACTTGGATCTTATAAGAAAATGTCATTCCTACAAATAGCAGGTTTGACATCAATGAAAAAACAATGATTGAAAACAACAATCTTCCTTTTGATCTTCAACAATGAGCTTTTCAATCAGATTTCCAACACCACCTAACAGTGTGATGATTTAATCTTTTAGGAAAGGTAAAGTACATGCCTATGCAGCCAATGGGAGGAGACTAGCTGGGGGTACATTTTATCTTGATTATCCAAGTGTTGGTGCTATAGAAACTCTAATGATGGCTACTTCATTGGCAGATGGAGAAATGACACTATCAAATGTTGCTTAGGTTAGTAATATCAACTTTTTTATTTTATATTGGAACTAGTACACAAATACAACTTGAATGAATTTTGAAAGTTTACATATAACTAATGAACTTATAATCATAGAAAAGTGGCACCAAAACACCAGGAAAAATTATCCCTACCCTACAAGAAGTCAACCATTAGACAACACTTAAATCAGCTATTGAAATAGAAAGCTTTAGCACTTCTTACTTCTAACCCAGGGACAGATGCTAGAGATTTTAGCACCAACTAATCATAGAGACAAAACACTTGATAGAATTCAGGGAAGATGCATTATAACACCGAAATGAGTAGCTCAGCTAGATCAAATCTATACCCTTTTTAGTGACTCCTAGCCATGTCCAAGATAGATCCAAAGAAGTAGTATCAAACACCAGTCTTTATGGTCACATCCTACTGAAAATTGAGAAAGGAATCATCCGTTTGAACCATTCATATAAGCAATCAAAAGTAAACATTAGCATAACTACCATCCAAAATAATAGGAGTAAACCTAAATCACCAAATACCACATCAATCATTTTTCATTTTTCCCTTTTTTCCTTCTCATTGATCAACAAAACCTTCAACTTTCTTCTTTAGAGATTGGTACCTAAAATCCACACATTCTTAAAGCCAATAGTTTAGATAGTGCCTCACAGGTGCAACAGGTTAAAGAGAATTAACACCATTACCATTTATTGTCAGAAGAGTTCTCTTCATAACATACATCATCAGGCACTGAAATAGAAACACCACATTCTTCACTTATTTTGCAGCAATGATTGGGACATGAGAACTTGGCTCTAATACAATAGGCATATGACTACCTAGCACTACATCAACATTCATCTAATGACCAAGAGAGACACTATTTGGCTTAGCATTTAAATTCCTAGGAACCTTGTCAAGGATTAAAAAATTTCAATAATCATCTATGTCAGCTTAGCTACTTAACATTATCCTGGAGGGCTAAATGCACGTTTGACCCCATCAACAAGCTTTTCAACTCCAGAATAGGAGTTCCATATGGATAGAACTTCTTATCATCATCTTTACCTTTATGAACCTGCATTATCACATTATTCACAACAAAAAATAATGTGGCATCTAGATAGACTTAGAAGAGTTATCCCCTACAACCAATTTATTAAGCAACAAAACTATCCAAAAAAATATTTTTTTAGGTAGATAATTAGACCAAATTCTTGTCTCTCAGCAAACATTCCTAGAATCATGAAGACCTCACAGGAGGTTCAATTAATTGGACCAATAAGTAGAGGGAAGTCAAGCATACATGTAATCATGAGTAACTTGAAAGAGTTTCTTACCACCAACGCATTTAATATTCTTCTACAAGACAAAATTACAATGTATAACTTCAAGGCTTCATTTCAAACCAGCATTTTCTGATTTTGACTTTTATGAATAGTAAAATTAATTTGTGGTCAATCAAACAAACAAACAATCAATAGAACTGATTTCATGTTCAAAGTAATCCCTTGAAGCAATTAGAGAACTTTTACCCTTGAGAGCTACTTCAAGGACCTAAAGCCATTGACATTTTGTTAGAGAAAACCTCACCCTTAGTTTTGGAAAGTTACTATTAGCGATATTTGGTGTACTCTTGTTTTCCTAGGTACATGGATTGAATGAGACATGAAAAGATACAGTGGCTTCTGAAAGGATGCTTCAATTCACTAGTTTAGGTCCTAGCTGAGGTGTTTTTGCTAGATTTTGTTTTAGTGACTCATGATCATCTAATCCATGGAGGAAAAATTAATTCATGGAAAAGGCATTAGAGTTGTCAACTAGAGGTTAACCAAGTGATTTTGGATTTTTGACCAATTGTTGCCGATACACTCTATTCTTCTTAGCAGTATCATATCTTGATTCTTTGATCATTGTAATGTGCTTACCAAATTCTTTTGATTTCTTAGAGGATGGTGTAAAATAAATTTGAGGGATATTAGCTTTGTAAGAACCCCAAAGGCCATTACAATATGATATCATTTACAAAGATTTCTGTCCAAGTTTATTATAACTATTCTAGATTTGTTTTGGTAGATAAAAGCTAAATGTCTTTTTTATATGATATGTTATATTTGCTCATTATTTTGATGAGGAATTCATGTTGTAATTATTTATTCAAAGGCTTTTAAAGAACTAGATATCATCCCTAGCATAGTAAGGATGTACCATGGTAATTATGTGGTGGCATGCAACAAGCATTAAGTTTTGGTGTTATGAAACTAAGGAGAAGTGATGTTTGCTACCTTTTGATCCTTTCCTAGGATGACAGAGCTGAGAAAAAATCTGGGAAAGGATCATACGAATGATAAATCCACAAGAGATTTTGATGGATAGAGAATTTAACATGGCCATTTCCAATTGGCTAAAGCATGTTGTCTTCAACATATCCTCTTCTTGGATCATAACTATGAGATTTCTATTGGTGAATGAAGCATATGCAAGCATGATTTAGCTTTTGATTCATTCTATGGTTGTTATGCTTGGTTCAAGTTATTTTATGCCCAATTTTTTTTTGTTTCATGATACTGGAAGCCTTTTTTCTGTTAAGCTATGGTGAATTCATTTGCAACAAACATGGGTGACTGGGTTTTTTGTTGTTAGGTCCACTACCTCTTCTTGTTACCTCAGTACTTCAAGGGCTAGATATAGATAACTTTTTGACAATATTTCTTGTAGAATACCTATTTTATTTTATTCTCAACTTTGGCATTCTCATTTGCAGGTTCAGAAAGAAGATACAATAGCTGAATTTCTATGAGTTGTTCAACAGCAACTTGCATCTAAGTTCAAAGAGATCCAAACTACCTTAGTAGAAAACTTACCATATGTGAAGGAGGGTCTAATTCTGCCTTATGTATGTTTTCTTTTCCTTTACCATCAATATGGTTCCACTGAATCAAATTGTCACTTTGGTATTGAGTATTAATCAACTAGAGTATAATGTCACTTGTGAGACCCTCACAAAACTTGTAGAGTGTTAAATCTACTGCAAGGCTTCTATTCGTGATATATGCTCTATTGATTACAAATAGAAAGTTTGGCTCTTACATTTTGGTTTCTTTGATGTATCATTGATGGTAACCAACTAGAGCATTTGTTTAACTTTAGAATTAGTTTTATTATGCTAATATATTTATATTGTGGAATACAGCAACACAGCTTTTATGAACTAATAATTAATAAAGCAAGAGGCAAAAGTGGACCAATAATTTTCCTACTATATTTCTCTTATTTCCTTACAGTAGTTGATGATTTGCATTGTGTGCTATGCTCTCATGATGCCTTGCTTTATTTTTTTGTATTCTAAAATTGTTTGACTAAGATATGGGAATTAGACTAAGATATGGGATATGGGAATTAGAGTAAGATATGAGATAGTAGAAAAATGATTTTTCTCTAAAGCCCACATGGATATATGTAAATAATAAGTACCTAGTTCAGCATTTTGTTCCTATGTTGGAGGAAGAAAGAGATTAGAGTTGTCAAGAACATCGATCACAACTATAGGGGTGAAATCTATATAAGTATTTCTTATCTGTGACTCAATCTTTAAAAGATCCCTTACATCCATCGAAGCTTGGAAAAGCCTATATAGCCATGAAAAAGAAAATTTAACCCTCTTCTCCATACTCTCTACAAAGTGAACAATTAATTCAGTTTGGAAGTACTTACTTGTAAAGCCTTTGAGATTCCATTTGTGAGAGACATAGAACACAACCACCAAAAATGAAGTTAACTACTTCATGGAGCTTGTTTCTTTCAACAAAGACATGGTGATAATAGACCTTCACTGAATTTTATTAGAAAGACAATATGTTGCAGGCATTAGATTTAGTGAATGTTGTGTATTTGTGTGTTCTCTAAATCACATTGAATATATCAAACATTGGGTATGTTTTTCTATTGGATGATCTTAAGAGAATAGGATTACAATACTACATTCTATCATTTAATATCAGTGGTTTTAAACCACTTACCTGTCACTGAAGTTTTTATGTCTTTTGTAAATTTAGGGTTGTGGACCTTATTACCTTATTGGCAGAGCACTAGGTCCAGAGGTTGGAGTAAGCATAGGCTTATGTTTCTTCCTTGGCAATGAAATCACGGGTGCACCATAAGAAATTTATATCCATTTATTTCCTTTCTTCTAATAGCAATTATAATTGCCTATTTAATTCAAGTAACCCCACTGGGCTAATTTAAATTTGATGCATAAAATTTGTTCCCTATGATAGTTGAAGGGTAAGCTTACCTCAAAATATCAAAAATCATTGATAGAAGGGTAAGCTTACTTCTTAGTTCTCATTACTAGGCAAAAGAAAGAAAGCACACACTCTAATGCAATAGCATAATTTAGATATCCAAGTAGAAATCCAACACATTGCTAGCCCATGTTGAAGTGTTGTCCTAAGATCTTGTTAGAATGCTTCTAGGGCTTGACTATAAATGTACATTTCATGGATATCATCTTGAATCTTTTTAATTATTGTATCTTGAATGATTAATGTACCCATGATGTCTTACCTAATGATTAATGTACCAATTTCTTGTATGTTGTTGGCCTTAAAAATATTGTTACAGGGCTTGAACATGTATCGTCACGATGATTGTGGCTATTGCCATGCCAATTGAAAAGGATTTTGGTGCATATTTCTAGGTGATAGAATGCAGATAATATCATGAACATGGCCATCATCACATTCTACTCACAATGAACTAAATGTAACTGTGCAAATGTGTTCCATACATATAAAAGAAAGTCTATTCAATTTCATACAGTGCATATTTATGTCTAGCTAGTTAATTGAATTTTCTATCTCATAACTATGGAAAATTTAAGGTAGCACCAATGTTTATGACAAGAATCTCTATTGAATTAGCTTTAAAAAGTTGCCAAAACTTGCTTCCGATTCTTATAAAGGTCAGCCCATTACATCTCTATTCTTCATGTTTTTGATATTCCCTAGGAATCATATCAGCAAGGGCACCAAATATTTATTGCCTAACTCTACCAACTACCACTAGTACATTAGGCCCCCATTTTTTACCAAAATTTTCAACCAAAGGCCTATTTGGGTTGTTAAATTCATTTTTTTGAAAAAATGCGCCCGATATGGTCGAAATTTCTACCAAATTTTGACTATGGTAAAATTGTTTAAATTTTGACCTTCAGAACATAAGAAAAAAGGTCATGGCAATGTTAATTTTTTTTGGGGGTGCACTGTGATTGCAATGGGCGGGAGTTTGGTGCAGGGTCAATAGGAGAGGAGAAAGGAGGTAAGAATCTGGTCATTAGATATCATTCCAAGTTTGTTATCTATCAGAAAGTTGCAGAGGCAGATTCCAAAGCTATTCAATGCTTTTACATTTTATCTTTCTCTTCTACTCATCGCAATTTAAAAAATAGAGCCACTATTAATTATTTTAGGTCACAAAGTTATTTTATAGATGATGTTTAGGTTCAAGGTTAGCATATATTTAAGTGCAAGGATAAAGCTATGGAAAATTTATATTTTTGATATAATGCACTATTCATTTTTTGTATTTTTTTTGCATGCAGGGAATCTCGAGATGTCTTGGTGTTGGAAAACTCTGGATCGGAAACAAAGAATGTAATATGCCATAGTTGCTCCCATTTTCTTTTTCACTCAAATTAGCAGCATTACCTCTGACAGAATTTGATCCAGACCCATTCACATAGGTTTGTGGCCATTTTACTATAGATTTCTTTGCAAGACATTAAACAAGAACTCAATCTTTGGGAGGATTGATATATTGTAGAACACCTGTATCTACATTCCTTTCCTCTCCATTCTAGTAGTTTATTTTCATATTTCTGTAGGGCTTGCATCTACAACATGACCTTGTTGAGTTAGGAGTCTTTTTCACTACTATATTTAAAGAAGAAAGGAAGCTTAGCTTGCAAGTTTTCAAAAGAACTTCATTGTAGAGTTTGGAGCCCCAACAATGTAAATACTATGAGGAAACTATATGAGATGCATTGTTATAAGTCATACAAGCTTTCCTAGTGCAATCTAGAAGTACCATTTTAAGGAACTATTTCTCCAAAATAGAAAATGTAATGTAGTGATTCTAGCAGATGACATGCAGATGGGTATGCTTGTGTGGGAGAAAAAAGAAGAAGAAAAGAAGCAATTTTCTTTATCATCTCTAGCTAAAGACACAGCTCATACTCTTGAAGCTGTGTTATATTCTCTCATAGATAGTCCTGCTATAAATAATTATTCATTTTTTCCCTCATGCTTGTGCTTTAAATGATTAGGAGTAGCATGTATCTTGTTGGTGTTTCAAACTACTGAAACTATCAAGCAACAAAATGCTTAATATCACAGTGAAATGACTCACACAATCTAGGGATTAGCCAATTCCCAATATCAACTATATGAATGAATCACTATAACCCAACTTCAACAAAACCAAATGATGGTTTCATACTCTTCTGGCTCTGCTAAACCAAGGAGGGTATACCTAGGGATAATTCTAATGCAATTGTGTATGAAATTATCTTAGTTTCATTTTGATTCTCATATGTTACCTTCACATACATACACAGCTCACTTCAATTCTTCAATGCTCTCAAACTTATACACATCCCTTATTAGCAGATCTGGTCATAATTCACCTAAAATTTACAAATATTCCTAGAAATAACAGCTATCTAAGACTCAAGAATTAGATATAAATGAGTTGAGACCAGCATTTATAATTCTTGAACAGGATTGAAATAATTTTGATTTTATAAGATGACTTGATATGCAGCAGCAGAATCCATCCTTGTTTACTTCTGATTTATAGGACTAGTGCCTTATCCATTGGGCAAGAAATTGACTATTGGTGGGAGATCTAATTCAAATAAATTGTATAAGAATTAATCAACTGCAATCACCAATCTCTATTCTTATGCAATATCCCTTTTATGAACTCATAAACCCTATTGATTTATTGAAGCATTTATATAATTGCTTGAATTAAAAGCAACAATAAAACCAACATACTACCCATCCATACTACATTCAGCCAAATAAACCTTATTTAAATGACTTCAAAGTAAACAAACACATAAACTGGAGACAGAAATTGATGAATTAGGCAGGCTTCAAGATTTAAGTTTCTAAGTATTTATTCGATACCATTTCCCCATAGCCTAATTCCACTCTCCCAACTGCACCTAAATACTACCAACTGCACCCTTTAGGACCCCAACTACACCATGGATGTAATATTCATTGTCTAAGCACAATTGGGGGAATCTTGAGTCATTTTGGTCTTTTGGGGTGTAATCTACTCTATCAAAGCTCATTTGGTTCACAGAAAGCACCTATTTTGATCAAAATTCACATCTGGAAAATTCACATCTAGGGTTTCAAGTTCATGTAAGGACCTGGAGTAGATGACTTTTTGTTACTGATGGTCTATTTACAATAGGTGGCAATCATTAGCAGAACACATTCATTGAAAAACTACTAATGCTTGTTTGCAGGATGTTGTTGAAGACTTGTGTGCTTGTTTAAACTCTATGCATGGTTTTTGTATATTAGATAACACTTTATTTGGTTCACCAAAATTAACTTTCTATACTACTTGGTGTTTATGCATTGTTTAGAACCCTACGAGTTGCATGGACATATCATCTCCCCTCATTATTCATAGATCTTGGGTGCAAGAGAAATTTGTACAGTTTCTATAGAGAGGCCTATCTTGGACACAAGACTCATCACTTGGTGAGCCCCAGGGAGCGACCTTGAAGTGGTGATGGGCCAAAACTAGGTTTCAACATTCCAATCACTATAATAGACTTGATACAATTAATGTCATGTCAATGGTATTGTTGTGTGATAACTCTCCTCTAGTATCTATGTGGTGTATCAAACCCTAGTTCTTAGGGCTCGGAGACCTTCTAAGGAAGTTTATCATTCACTTTCCAAATGAAATGACCACACTAAATACCTTGTTTTAGAGACCAAAATCATTTCTACCCACTAGCTCAAGGGGTCACTAATGCCCATGAAGACATCCCATATTCTCACATCCTTAGTAGAGACAATAGTCCCTAGGGAAGTAATGCCCCTTGGGAACCAAAGCTTGGTAGCCCCAAGAAGTGAGTTCACTATAAGGGACAGCCTATGGTGCCAAGATTCTAAGTTGTCCACTCTAGATAAGCATGGATGAACTTCGGTTCAAGTGGGAATTCAATGGAATATACAGTCTTAAATCCTAGGTTGTGATGTAAAATATTCTTGTCTTATTGTGCCTTGTGTGTGTGTAAAACATTAATCAAGATAAAGAAAAACTTGCAAATTTACACCTTGGATACTATTCAAACACTTGTCAAAAAATTTCAACATTGTCAAGACATTGTAAACTTTGGTCCAAAACACTTGAAACCTTGAAAATATGGTAACCTTAGGAGTGCTTGGCATGACTTAGATTACACCTTTGCATAGCATCCACTTAAATTTATCATTCTTTGAGCTTTATGCTTGCATCCTGTTAGTAAATAGATTTTTCCTTTGGATAGAAAAATAAAAGAGAACTCAACATACCCAACTACAAAAGACAAAATACACTAATAGTTGGATCAGTTATCATTGATTGATAACTATCCTCTAAATTAAGGGGTATAGCTCCATCATTTATATATTTGCAATGAATTTAATGATAGGATATACCTTTAATCCAAAGGTACTAATGTTTTCTAACATTTATCCATAGACATAGGATGAATATGATTGCTAGATTTATAAACTGAATAGGAAGAGAAAGCCAAATAAGTAGCCACGGGACTATCTAACCAATGTTTTGTATTATAGGAGAGAGAGAGAGAGAGAGAGAGAGAGAGAGAGAGAGAGAGAGAGAGAGAGAGAGAGAGAGAGAGAGAGAGAGAGAGAGAGAGAGAGCTAAAATTGTTATGTTCTGAAGGCAATTTTTGTATAGTTACTTTTACTTGTTTTTGTTATGTATGATATCATTTTGGGACTTAGAAAAATTTTCCCAAATGTTTCCATCGATGCCAAAGGAGGAGATTATTGGAAATATGGTCAGCTATATGTCTTGATGGTTTTCATTTATGGAAACATACATTCAACATTTCATTTATGCATTTAAAAATAGAAATTGTTTAAGTATTAAATAGTTTGCAGCAATTTAGAGAATAGATCTTAAGAGTATGGATGATGCGTTGAGAGTTATCTTATGTGTAGTTGAGGAAAGCTTCATGAAACTATCATGATGATGTGTTCCATTGCATAGATGTGTATGAACAGTACGACACAAGTTATAGTAAGATTAAAAGTGTGGATATTTAATAGTGCAAAACATAGCATAGCAGTAAACAAAGTTGTACGACTTAAGGAATTATTTTGGTTACAAAATAATTACTAAGTTACATTGAGATAACTATGTGGATATTATTCCATAAGTTATTTTATATTACGTCAAGCATGTGAAAACATGAAGGTTGCCAGTGCAGATTTTTGTTAATGTGAAAGGTATAAGTAAAGATCTTATATTGCGCAGAGAGAGAGGAACTTGTGTGATTAGATGTGACATGAAAACTATTATGAGAAATATCTACACATTTTGTGTGATGTGAAATCTGATGTAAGATCGGAGCAATTTTGAGTTATAGTAGCCAAGAAAGTATTGTATGTATACCTATTTTGTGAAGGAATTGAATTGTATAATTGCATGTTAGGGCAGTGAGATATTCTTGCATGTAATAGTTATACCAACTCCTAACAAGCTTGTAGCAACTCCTAATAGGGTTGAGGCTTCTAACAAAGCCTAGTCCTCTATCAAGGACTTGAAATAATATATGTACTTCATAGACTCCTAATAGGGTAAATACCCTTAATAGGATCCTATTGTTTAGTGAATCATCTAGTGGGTACCATCCCCACCAGGGTTTTCCCTTGGCTAGGGTTTCCCTAGTTAACAAATAATGGTGTTATGAGTTCT